>JAZKJV010006214.1:0-2425524 GCA_037367405.1 Ottelia alismoides
TGATTTCATCAATATTTCTATACTAGCATACACCAATATATGGAAAAAAGGTCAACCTGTAAAAAACTAAAAAGAGCATAATATATATATATTTCAATAAAATTATAATAAAATTTCTTTTAAAATTAATATTTTACATTAACAAACATATGATATTTTATCTAAATTTGATGTATTAGTATAAATCAATTTTAACTTAGAGTTTACTCACTAAAAAAATCAAGAAAACACGATAGATAAAGTATAAGAAATCAATAAAGCTTTATTTTAAATTGATTTTTTTGTTTGTTAATATTCATATGAAATTTCTTTAATATTTGTATGCTAATGTATACTGATTTTGAGACAATGACAACTAAACAAAACACATCACAACAATGTGAAAGTCATTATGAATCAATACTTGACATATATAACATAAAAATCAACATAACATAATATCTAAACCTAATTAATTACATTAACAATACCATGTCCCCGACAATGGTGCCATCTAATGAACAATTAAACGATTATTGTAATTAATTCTTGTTGTAATATGGTCGCTTAACAAACAATCAAAACTATGTTGAATATCTTTATGAAGATGAAAGTTTATTTTATCAAGGATAAGTCCATATCAAATCAGGGACATAAGCTCTCAATCCAATTAAGTAAGTTGTAAACATCATTGTCAAGTGATTAACTATGTTATATATGTCAAAATATGCAATACGACGCAATACATGATAATATGGACAGAATGTATTTTATTTTCATACATGTTAATAAAGAACGGAATGACCCAAAATGCATTTGAATATAAACAATAAAATAATTTGAGCAATTTATATTAATGAAATCTAAGTCCGATTGATGCATTTTAAAATGAAGCGAGATTCAATAAAGGACATTCTAATATAAAAATAACATCATACATATCTGATGAATCAATTATAATTTATGCATCACAAAAGAGAATATATAATGTCATATGGAAGATAGTTAATCTAGCATCATAATAATAATACAATTGAAATCACATCAATAGGAGATGCTCAAGTTATTACATAATTCAAACCAAGGGCATAACTATAAAAAATATTTGCAATCAAGTCCAAACAGGGGCATATTATAAAAAGAAAAGCTGCCATGACTGAAATGAAATAATACAAATGGGCACAGGAACCTATCTATAAATATAGAGTCCCGAAGGTATATGTTCGCAAAATAACATACACGACACGTGTGTCACGCACCTGTGGGTTTGTATGTAATTTGATGAACCGATGGGGTGACACTGCAAATTTCCCAAGACCCGCGCTTGAGGCACACGCGACCCCAGGCTTGGGGAGAAAACAGAGCAGAAATTAAATGCACCCTACGGTATTTGTCCATCTCTGTAAAGTTCCCTCCTCTGTGTGTGGTGGTGATGGTGTGCTCCGGTGAAGTGCTACATGCTCTGCCTTGCTGGTTGAGGACATGGCGATGATTATGGACAGATGTAGAAGAGGCGAAGCGGTCTGGAGCCTTATGTTGATGAAGGGTCACCATCGTGGAACCTTGAGAACAGAAGAGCTCCAGAATTCTGATCATTGAAGATGCTTTTGACTTGCATGTGTTAGCAATACATAGCCAAAGCGTGTAGCGTTTTGTGTGCGCAATTATTGAGGTGGATGGAGACTTGTAAGAGAAAGGAAGTGAAGGTCTAATGGGTTCTACTCTGCTGAATGGAGGAGAAAGGGGACAAGGCGCTGCGAGGCATGGAAGAAGGAGAAGGGTGTGTAAATCTTTCCACGTGAACCCTGGGTTCATGGTGAAGGTCGGAGGGGGAGTGTAATGGGGTGAAAACTATTCTACATGGTGTGAATAATTGAATAAATCCAAAGGCAATAAACCCTAAGCTAACCTGTACATGAAGAACATGCTCGAAGTGGAGGATGGGCTTGTTGCTTAGTCGTAGCACGAAGCTTGAACAGCCGTCAGAGATGTTGTAGCATGGCCTCTAGCCTGGGGTCATCACCTAAGCCAAAGATTGTCTTTACATCATCGATCAACCTCTCCTCTGTCACAAGAGAGCTGAGAGACATTAGATCTAGGCTCGTGACATGGTGGACCCTGCCAAAACTGGTCGGTGTTCGGGTATCTAAGGAAGAAGGTAGGCGGTTTCCAGGTGGTTTGCAATGAAGTTCCAACTGTTGTACATTGGTGTAGGTTAGAGGAAAATGAGAGTTAGAGGTCACGCGTGAGAGATGGTAGTTAGGTCCATGTCATGGGGTGTCGGTTGGTCAGGAGGTTAGTCGTGGAGGTTGGCGAAAATGACGAAGTTGGGTGGTTGGCGAAGCAAGGTGTAGCTTGGGAGGTATTGGTGGAGGTTGAAGATGAGGGTTCTACCGTTTAACCGTTTGATCATACGGTTGGGAACTAGGCAGAAGCAAGCCATGGGGATCTCTATGATCAAACTGATTAGAGGGTCTAGATGCATAACTTGAGAGATGAAGTCTTAGCCGGTTGATCTAAATGATCAAATGGACAACATTGAGGGCAACAAGGATTGAAGATGTGGGTCATGTGGCACAACTAGAGAGAGCTACATGGTCCAATGAGAATTTAAGAAATTCATAATTTAAAGATAAAAATAAATAGCTACAAGTGCCAAATAAAAAAATGTTCAATATGAAAGCTATAGATCTTTTCAAGATCTACACTTTTTGTAGAACTCAAAGTTAATTTGCATCGCGTATACATAGATGTATTTTCGAAAGTATTTTTAAGGAATTATAAATTCTTATTTATTTTCTTTTATTATTTTATTATTTTTTATTTATGAATAATGTTATATTAAATATATACAATATTAAACTAATTTATATTTGATTTTTAATAATAAAGAAACACATAAATAACCGGTACGATAATATAATTATTTATGTATAGTTAATTAGTGTTAATTAATTAGAAAGTGTTATTTATTAAATTGAATTAATAGTTAATTAATATTATTGAATTGCTTGAGCAAGATGGATAATAAATAAAAATAAATATGATAAATCTAAGATTTATCAATAGGGATACACAGTTTTGCTTCTTAGAGAACCAAGGGACCATCAAATTTTCAATAAAATGACATATCACAGTGGTACTCTTCGTATCAGTTTTACTTCCAACATAATCAGCATCACTATACGATTTTAAATCAATGTGTTGTAATCTCGGATAAAACAAGCCATGATTATAAATATCTTTTAAGTATTTTAAGATCCTTTTTGCAACTTTTAAGTGACTTTCTTTAGGGGTCGATTAGAACCTAGCACAGAGAAATGCACTAAAAAGTAGGTCTGGTTTACTAGCAGTAAGATATAACAGCGAACCAATCATATCTCTACATTGAGTCGCATAAATATCCTTACCCTTTTCATCTACATCAAACCAAACATGAGCTCCCAACGGTGCCATCTTTCCTTTAGTACTCCATATCCCGGATCTTTTGAGAAGATCCTAAATGTACTTCATTTGACTTATGAAGATCCCATATAGTTGTTGTTGAATATGCAAGCCTGGAAAGAAACTAAGTTCTCCCATGAGACTAATTTCAAACTCCTCCCGCATCAACTTAGCAAAATATATGCACATATATTCATTAGTAACTTCAAAAATAATGCCATCAAATAAAGTTAGCAGATAAGAGAAAAGATTTCAATCTTTTATATCATACTCTTGTGCTTATTTTAGTCTATATAAAGCTTTGTTCAATTTATAAACAAACTCAGGTTTATCTTTATCAACAAAATCAGATGGTTGTTTAACAAAAACTTCCTCTTTTAGATAATCATTAGTAAAAGCACTTTTTATATCTATTTGATGCAGTTTTATATCAAGTGTGCAGAATAAGCAAGTAGCATCCTAATTGATGCTAGTCTGTTTACATGTGCATAGGTTTCATCAAACTCTATACCTTCATATTGATTGTAACCTTGTGTAATTTTTCTAGCTTTGTTCCTAATCACTTGACCTTCCTAATCTGATTTGTTTCTGTAAACACATTTAGTTCCAATTACTGAGGTATTTTTTGGTTGATACAAGTTCTCAAACCTCGTTTCTTATGAATTACTTCAATTCTTTTTGCATTGTTATTATTCACGATTCATTTTTCAGTGCATCTTCTATCTTATTTGGTTCTATTTGTGATACATAATCTTCAAGTACAAAGTTAATGTTAAATTGAGATCTAGTCTTCACTCTATCTGATATTCCTCCAATTAATTGAGTTTTAGGATGTTCCTTGTTAAAGATCCATTCTTTAGGTAGATTATATGTATTAGTATCTTTTATCTTAGTTATATCAATGAATGTTTGTTCTTCACCTTCAATAACATTTTATTTACTATTTATTTCTTTCGGATTTTCATCGAATTCTACATGCATTGATTCTTCTACAACTAGTGTGTTCTTATTAAAAACTCTATAAGATTTACTATCGTTTGAATATCCAATGAATATGCATTCTTCATTTTTAGCATCAAAATTATTTAGGTTATCTTTTATGTTTTTATGTTTAGTGTAAAACATTCACTTCCAAACATTCTTAAGTGGCTTATCTTGAGAATTTTTCTTTTGTAAAGTACATAACTTGTCTAAAGATTGGTTGTATTAATACTTTATTTTAATACATAGCGTGAGTAATTAATAGATTTTGCTCAGAAGTATTTAGAGTCTACCATATTCTATCACTAAAGTTCTAGCATATTCTTTATAAGGTTTTATTCTTTCTTTCTACAACCCCATTTTATTGAAATGCTCTTCGAAAGAATATCCGTATTTTATTCATGATTTGTACAAATTTTAAGGATTTCTTCATTTTTTTGAACTGATTTTGAAAAGTTTATAAAAACATTTTATTATTTGATCTTTTGTTTTTATGTCTATGTGAACCTAGAATAGTCAACTACTATTACAAGACAGTATATGCAACCATTAAGTCTTTTTACTCTTGTTGGTTACATAGATCTAAATGAAGTAGTTCTAAGGGTATAGATGTTGAAACTAAGTTTTGCTTTTGAATGAGATTTTGTGAAGTTTTCCTAGTGAGCAAGCACCACAGGGTACTTTATGGTTTATGCTATTGATAAGTATCCCACTTACTAAGTTATTCTTACTCAACTTGTTTAAGTACTTGGGTCGTAAGTGACCTAGTATTTTGTACCAAAGATTAACTTCATTTATTACTAGCCATTAAGCAATCATAAGCAATATCTTTATGAAATTCTATAATAGAAATATTTTTAAACCTTTTTCCAATTAGCAAGGGTTCATTACTAGATTTATTACGAATTTTAAAGCGGTTTGATGAAAACAACACATTAAAACCTTTATCATAAAACTTAACGTACACTAAGTAAATATAATTTTAAAGCACTAACTAAATAGACATTATCTAAAGTAGCTTTATCCTTACCAACATGACCAATACATGTGACATTAACCATATGGTTGTTCCCAAATGTGATTGAACCTTCCTTGTTTGTGTTCTAGGGTAGTAAATAGTTCTTGTAGCATGTCATATGCTTTGAACATCCCGAATCCATGATCCACGGGTTCCTTCATCTTTTTCTTACAACAGTTGAGGTTGGCATCATTCTTGATCTAATATGTTTTGTGGTATTTAATCCAGTTTGAGATAGTGTATGCATCCACTTCTTCTATGTTATCTTCACCTACAAAATAAGTTTTAAGAAGATCTTTTGGTATCCATCTTTTAGGTCCATGAGTGTTAGATATTCTCTCTAATTTGCCTAAGCAGCTTGCTATGAGACAGTAAATTACTAGTAAATCCTATGCCACTAGATTTTCTATTAGCACCGAACAGTTTATCTAAATTCTCTTTTTCCTTAGTAGACCTAGCAAGATCATTAATGAGCTTATCATAGTTTAGTGTAAGACTACTAGTTTATTTTCAAGAAAAGCAATGTTTTCTTTTAAGCAAGATGATTCTCACTAAAGGTTTCTTTTTAAAGAACTAATTTATTTTTCTTCTTTACTAACTTTTGATTTACTAATTTATAATTTTCTAATGATGCAAATATTTCATGAAAAATATCTAAAAGTACATCATAAGCTTCTTGATTTACTTCGTCTTCTAGAGCCATTAATCTGAGAATGTTGATTTCTTGTTGCATGAGTCGGAGTTGGAGTCGCTTGAATCTGAGTCACTTCATGTGGCTTGCAAAGCTCTCTTCTTGTGAACCTTCTTGAACTTCTTGTTGGGTTGATCCTTCCTGTTTTCTTTCTCTTGCTTTAGTAGAGGACAATCTCTTCTCAAATGCCTCTTTTCCTTACACTCATGCAGATTGGTGCATCTTCATTGTCTTCTCTCTTTGACTTGAAGCTTTCTTATTTCTCATAAATTTCTTGAATTTTCTGGTAGGATAAGATATTTATCATTCATCTCCTCATTAAATGAGTCTTGGTGGCTTACCTTGAAGGTTAGAGACTTCCTTCTTTGCCTCCTTGATCAGCTTCTTGACTCTTCTTTGTTGACTTCATAAGCCATCAGGTTCCCTATGAGGTCGTCCATCTCAATATCTTCCACAGCATTCGCTTCTTATATCGACATCACTTTTTTTTCACATTCACTTGAGAATGTATTGCTGACTTTTCTTTCCAGTTCTCCCTTGAATGAAGTTCTTTCCTAGAGCCTTGAAATTGCTCGCATTGGTGATGAATCTCATATACACATCTTTGATTGTTTCCCCTTCCTTCATCTCAAATTCTAGTACTCCTAGTTAGCGTTGTAACCTTAGAACTCTTCACTTTACCTGTACCTTTGTACGTGACTACGAGTATCTTCCAGATCTTTTGAAATGCCTTGGACTGAGAAGACACGATTGACGCGTCTGCGAAAAGAGAACAATACATCACATTCATTGCTTTGGCATTCCTCTCCACATCCTCGATCTCAGCATTAGTGGATTCTCTTGGCATTCCTTCAATGTTAGATTCACAAATGTCCATATACTAAAATCGATAGACTACATGTATATTTCAATGCGATTTGCCTAGTAGGAGTAGTTAGTGACATCAACGTAGGACGGCTTCGTAATGGAGTAGGCAGTTCTGATCAAGCTGGTGGAGATTGCTCCTTATGCCATTTAGGACGAGCAAGTAGGTTGTTATATCTGCAAAACTTGAACCTGCTCTGATACCAAATGTGAGTCCGACATAAGAGGGGGTGAGTTGTGCAATAAATAATTATCTAATAACAACATTCAAATGAAAAAAATTCATAAACCATAGTGGTAGAGAGATAATAAAGCACAAATAGACAGCGATTTTTTATGTGGAACCTAAAGCGAGTGAAAACTACAACCCATAATTATATTCTAGGATTTCCACTTTGCTCTCTCGGTGAGGCATGTTTCAACTATTCTAGTGCTACTTTAACTCAAGGGTAGCACAACCTCTCGTACAACATGTACCCTTTCTTGGACAACTCCCTACGGAAGATTTTATATCTTTCAGAGAAAGGAATCCGCAACTTAGATACATGTACAAAAATGTTACACAAAATATAGTTAAGCAATGAAACTTGAATTCATAAGCTTGTAAACTTTGAGCACAAAATATGCTCGAGAATGATGAAAATGATCACAGTAGAGCTTAGATAGCACAATTAACTTCATTAGCTAAAAGCTTTGGATTGAAGAGAGATCAAGAGCACAGAATTGTCTCAAATATCACACACAATGATCACTCTTTCTTTCTTTTAAGATTAGAGGATGTTTCTCTTGGTTGTGTATCTCAAACAATGGGCCAAAGAGTTCCTTGTATAGGGTTGGCATCAAAAGAGCCAATGGTATCCAAAAATGGAAAGTCTAATGTTCTAATTCCAAAATCCATGAAATGATGGGTTATAGAAATAAGTTGATCGATCATGGGTTATCAATCATGTCACAAGAGTGATCGATTAGATTTGACTATTGACCTAAAATTCAAAAAGCGATCGATCATGGTAAAAAGGATGGTCGATCAGGGTTGATGGACCATGAGAAAAAATATGGTCGATTAAAGGTGATCGATCGGGGATATCAACGTGATCGATCATACGTCCAAAAATCAATTTTGTGAAATTGATGATTTAACTTAAGTTTGCTTGTTCATTAAGAATATGCAAACAATAAGACTATTTTTCAACATAAAATAAAATTTATGTAATATGTCACATCAGCAACCAAAGTCTTCGAAACTTGAGCTCTTGGAATGGAGTCTTTCTTTCATTCTTCCATTAATCTGATTTTGAGCATTGAGCCTTCAAGAAGAGTCTTTCAGTCACTTTAGATTTTGAGTCAGCTTCTAACTTTTCTACACTTTTAATCAAAGAGCTTCTACGAGTTTCTACATGAAAAGTTAACCAAGCTATAAAATAAATATGCAATTGTGTCATTAGGAACATCTAAATCACTAACATATATATGTATCTACGTGCTCATGAGAGGTAAGTGGCCACTGTAATATAATGTATCTCCTTCAACATGTGTTCTTGTATGTGGTAGTTGATTGCTCTTTCTTCTCTAAAATGAGTATTAGATGGTGGTGATCATTTAGAGTTGACTGAAGAGAATCATCAAAAGTTCCTGCTAATACATAGGTATGCTCTGATATCAAGTGTGAGTAACTTTCTAGATCGTTAAACATTACGTTACGGTCAAATAATTATCATGGATAACAATAATCACATATATAAAATTAATCCATAGAACAAATGAAACTATAAGAGCTAATGATTTTAGCATGAAAACTACAACCCAATTCCACTACTTCGGATTCCATTGATGGAGTCAATCAACTAATCCAGTATACGAGTTACATCCATGTGGATAATTCAACCTCTTACAATCACCTTAGATCACACACAAAAGGCTCTTTCCACCCATTGGATTAAACATCAAGTGTTACAGTATAGAAATAATGTTAAAAGTAAATGTTACATCAATGTACAAAAATATCAAAGATAAATATGCAATGAGAATATTTAGGCAAATATATTTGCGTTATATTTAAATAAAGAAATGCAAATCGACCGCGTCGTACAATGTATCCCAAGATGGAACCGTTGAGTAAAGAGTTATAGAGATGGCCTTGTATTGGGCTTTGAGAGAGAGGCATGCAGAAATAAAAATTATGGTCGGGTCTAATGCTCAAGAGGTAGTCTTATATTTATAGGTAAGTTATAAAGTTCAACAAGCTAGGTGGCTCATAAGGAAAATCACAATAAAATTGATCAGTGGAAAGTAATATCTCATCAATGGAAAGTAAAATGACTAATTTTCAATGAGGAGTCTTGAGTGGGTATTTATCAAGTAATCCAATGACTATAAATTTTATTTTAACTCATTTTGGCCGTTAGTTGATTGATTAACTAAGTTAATATGATCAGTGAAATTGATCAGGTGATAGAGTGGACTTGATCAATCAATCAAATAGTAAATTCAAAAATGTGATCGATCAAAACAATCACAACGATCAATTTAGAACAATAAGTTGGCAGCCTCCAATTTGGAGAGGTCTCATTGACAACCTCGTCTCTGAGATTCTCCTCCGCGTCACATCCACCCTCCCCCGTTGCCCCCACACACCACATATGCAAGTTGTGGACGGCCCTCATCGACAATGGCTCGCCCTTCGCCTGTGACCAACTTCACTTCTCCATGTTGGAAAACTCCTACACCAAATTGGGCTAAGCCAGAAACGCTATTAAATGGGCTTGGTTTTGGGTACTAAATGTTATTTTTTTGAACATGAATCATCACAATTGAGAGAGGTATAGATTATTATGTTAATAAGTAATAGACTAAACATTAATCTTTAAATAATATATAATGATTAAAAAATGCAAGGATATTAACATTTTATTGATGGCTATCATACTTGATTGATTATTGATAATTTTTCTATTTTCTAAATAAATAAAATATTCTAATTAAAAATTGCAGAAATACTTAATTTGACATTACTTTCAAAATTGGTAATACTCCTGCATATCATTTTTTATTTACTTGGTAAATATTATTATATACAAGACAAAGATTGCGGTGATAAATGCATAAGTTGGACTATATGAGCTTGGTGGGCCGACTTGGGCTTTCAAAGTGAAACCTAGCACGATAATAGGTGGACGACTTAAGCTTTTATATGTAGCTAAATGGACCAAACCCGATGCCCAAGCCTAATACTATACACATGACACAAGTATCCATTTGTTTTTCATAGTTATACATGCACCTATAAAAATTTGATTTGCTTATATACAGGTCCCACCTTTGCTTAAACCCATGTTGAAAAGGTGGATGTGTGGACACACGTAAAAATCGGATTCAAAACGATGCAATCAGAAAAAAAGTTGATGTAGCTCCGATTGAAGATAAGATGCGAGAAAACCGCTTAAGATGATTTTATAAGATGCGAGATGGGAGTGTTGGGATGTTGAGCCGGCTAGGAAAGGACAAAGACGGCCCAAAAATTGTTGGAAAGAGATGGAGACAAAGGATCCATGTAGCCAACCCCTACTTAATTGTTGGAAAAGACTTTGTTTTTGTTATATACAGGTCACTCCTTTGTTTGATGCAAATATTTGAGAGATAATAATAACTTTCGAGTTATCTTCATTGCCATCAATGTCATGTGTCATCTGGTACAGTGGGTGTCCACCAGATACCATATCTGGGACATCCCTACATGGTAGTTGATAAACTTGAGATAAACCAAACCAATTCTAACTTAATTTAAAGGTTCGGATTTGATTCGATTCAACAAAGATGAAACCACATCTAGATTCATAACCAGGTTCAATTCGTTTATACAAACAGACATCAAACTCTTTTCAGTTCGATTTACTTTCAGACAGGATTTCGTTCAAATATTTTAACGATTTAAATCTAAACAAAGATTTAAATCTAAACAAATACCGAACATGAGTACTTCTCGCCAATCCTGCCAAAATTGCATGAAACAAAATCTCAAGTCCCAACATAATATAATCTTAATAGGTCGAGATACGATTCAGAAAATTATGGCACCAACAACTGGATTATAGCTATTAACAAGTGAAAAGTTTCTCCTAAAATCACCATAAAAAACAAACCAATGTGCCAAATCGCGCAAATCTCAGTCACCAAACTTTGCAACGCAATGCGCATTCAGGATCATCCTATACTGAACTAAACACAGGTGGTTAAAATTCAGGAGTTCAAGATCTCCTGATTCCATGTCGGATTAGCCAAGGTTGCCGTCCTCCTTGCAATCTGCAAAGGTTACCTTATGCTGCATATATCTCTGCAGAAAAATCTCGATATAATGAAAAAAATAAAGAGCAATTCATAGGAAGCAATGATTCTTGGTTTCTTACCGTTATCCTGCAGTGAACGTTCAGGTCAGATGCCATTTCCCGCAGCCTGTTTCTGGCAGCCGTCTCGGCTTCCAGCGCTCTTCTGCAAACATCTCCTACTTGCACCTGAAACAAAGAGCAGAAGTTGATCTATATTTTACAAAGAGATGTATTAGAACACATGGACAGCTAAAGCAATGCAGCCGGTGAAACAATATGAGAACTACTGATTCAATCGTATCGCAAATTTGGAAAAAAGACTAAACTGCATGAAATGATAGATATGATTCAACTATTTGGATGCATTTTGATCAATTCCAGAGACTAATCGTTCAATCCAGAGTCAAGAAATCTGATATTTTACACTGCACATCACTGAAAACCGATACAATATACGGTTACGAATTACGACCCAGAGTCTATAGGTATGCATTCATGAGATATGAGACTCACCTGATTTAACTGGAGAACTGCGTAGCCTTCTTTACCAGCGATTGGAACAACCGAGCTCGCCACCAGCTTTCGCAGACCTGACAGCTCCTTCATAAGGCCTAACGTGACATCTTTGGTCTCGAGCATCTGCCTCTTTGAGAATTCAAATGCTCGCTCTGAGTTCAGACGGAACGACGCACAGTCCAAACACATACAAGGCCCTTTGCAGCCTCCTCGTGGCCTCTTCAGTATGCTCCTTACATTGGAGACGTCATTGCCAAGCACTTGGCTAAGTTCCATTGCAGGGCGATGCTTACATCTTCAATATAAGACTCTTTTGCCTTGTGTGATTCAGGATCGATCTTCATACTGCCCACAAGCTCGTCAACCGTTAAATCTTCACGAAGAGCTGGAGGAACAATTTGCTTTGCTTCGTGTAACAGTTCAAACTCACACGTGAATCGTCAAGAGGATACCGAGTTGTGATCGGTGGCGGTGCAAACCACCTCCAGAGGTTTCATCACAGGGACCTCCACAATGGCATCTTCAGTATTTTGGTGCTCAACAGAAGCTGATTCGTGTACATTGTTTGCTTGAGAAACAGAATGCGGTGGCAGAGCTAAAGGCCTCCTCGGTGCGCCGTTCTCGATCCATTTGGATTGGTTCTTGGTAGGAACGATCTCGAGTTTACCTGCAGATAATGAACCAGATCGGTAGTGAGATCTTACCTGCAGATAATAAACACATCCACGACGAGGAATAACAAACCTGAATTGTTCTTCGTCAGGTCCATCAGGAACGGCAGCAATCTTCTGTAGCAGTGCGAACCGGGATTCGAGAAAACCTTCAACCTTGAGCACGGAACAAGAACCTAACAACAAAGCTAATCAGTAAACAAGAAAGATCCGATATTTATCCCAATTCGAACCCCAAAAACCGAAATTTCCAATTTTTGCGCATAAATTCAAAATGGTACCAAGAAATCAGCATAATTATCGAGAAATTCGTCGAAGAACTTCATTTGAGACTTTCTTGTTCACGCGAATGATGAAACTATAAAGCAAGGAACGGAACTTTTTGCAGAATTCAGCATCGCTTACCGGAGTGCTGCGCATCGGATTGGTTGCGATGGGCTCCTTATCTTCTACTTGTTCCACGCAACCCCCCTCTTCTCCTCCTGCTGATCCGATTGCCTGCATTGATCACTGCCTCTTCGACGGGACAAGGAAGCACGACAACCGGAGGGATGCTTTCCACACGGGCATCGTCTCCTTCCGATTGTTGCGAAACGCTCAACAAGGAAGCATCTTCCATCTCCACTCCTTCCTCCTTGTCGTGTTCGGGTAAGCAGATCGTAGCAGCGATAGCAGCAGTGTTGGAATTCGGTGCGGCGGAGAAAACGCGGTGAGATCGGAGATCCTTGATTGGGAAGGGGGTCGTTTGATCGATCACGGGAAGAGCATAAGCCTCGTCTTCGTCGATCGATTTGGGAGGCCGAGCGGTGGTGGTCGGGAGGCGGATGCGACCGGAGCGCGTGCGGTAGAGCAGAGCTTGCGATCTGCTGCGGGTGAAGTGGCCTCGTTGTGTAGTAGAGGGAGAAGTCAACCGCGTCCACCGGTGACCGGAGGAGATGGAGAGAGGGGAGGGGACGCTTGGTCATGGTGCCGGACGGCGGGGCGTGGTGGGGAACGGCGAGGTGGGAATCGGAGAGGAGGAGGAAGGAGGTGTGAGGGGGATCTAGGGTTTGGTTTTGGGAAGAGATTGGAGTGGGAAAGGAAAGAGAGGGGAAGGATTGGCGGGAAAGGGGGTTGGCGCCGGCGCGGGAAGGGCGGTGTTGTTGGGCCTCTGGGATACGGGCCCAACGTAGACCCAATGTGGGCCCATGGTATGATCCAACGCTTGAGAGAGGCGGGAGCATCTTTCCTTTCCATCATAATCACAAGAATAGTCAGATCCAACTTATGTGATCTGTGTAGTTACACCAAGGTTTGAAAACCAACATTGAACTGGTCAGTCTTTGATTTGGTCTAATTCGGATTGAATTGTCGGTCCAAATTGTTTGGATCGGTAATTATATCAGCATGACATCATCATTCGTATTGATTAGGGAAAAATCGGATCAGGCTTAATTTACCGGTCCGACCGATTGAATAGGTTTTTGAACAGATAAAATCGGATACATATATGTAAATATATATTTATATATCAATGAAGTAATCTTTTAAAAATGTCAAATCTTTTAATAGAATAACATAATTGTCTATTTTCGAGTAAACTCTACAAAAGATAATCATATTTTCTAGCATTATATATGAATATAATATTGTAATAATTTATTTATAGTTGCTTCTAGAAAATTACTCTAAGAAAGTAGTGGCGTACGTTATATTCTAAAAAAGAGAGGGACATAACTGGATTTGTATAACTTAAGAAGGCACAAGTGATAAAAAACATATTATTTCATTATTTAAACCTTCATTTTTTTGAAAATATACTAAATCATCAAAAGTGGGTCAATCCGGAACAACTAGGTACAACCACCTGGTCCGACGCGGTCTAACTACCTGTCGGATCCGAATTTTATTTTTATTTTTTTTTTATAAAAATTAATTACATAAAAACATCTGAACCGACAAGGTCGGAGCCGGTTTCCGATCCAACCAATCGGACCTGCCGGTCCGGTCCAATTTTTTATACCCTAGTTACACCATCTATGACCCCCCTGTTAACCATACCATGACCAATGTAATCTTGCTAAGTAAAATTTGGAGTAAATTTTGAAAAAAAAATTGAACAAATTATAAAACTGATATGTAATTACAGATATTATAAAGGGTTCTAGTGTAATTAGAGATATTAGAAGTTCGTTTTGATTTTGTACCTTCTTATGATCTAAAAAGAAATTTAGGAAACCAATGCCAAAACTAACAATATATGTAAATATGTATTTATATATCAATGAAATAATCATTTATAATGTCAAATATTTTAGGGATATTTACACCCATAACCCTGAGTAATCTCGTAATTACCCCAGGAACCCTGCGCAAGCACGAATTACACCCAAAACCCCGAATAATGTTTAACCCTTACATTACATAACCCTGAGTCAACTTCCATCCATTTTACCGTTAACTATTGACGGTATCCGTTATGTATTTTATATTTATACCCTTTAAGTTTCTATTATTTACAAAAATGTTCATTTATCACCTTCCTCCTCCACCTTATCCTCTTCCTCCTCCAAGCAGCACCCACCTCCTCCTCCAAGCAGCAAGCTCCTCCGACAACCTCCTCCTCTCCCCTTCGACCTCCAAGCAGCACCCACCATCCTAGGTCCCCTGCCCCCTCGTGCCTCCTCCTGCAGCCCCCCTCCCCCACGCGCCTCCGCCAGCAGCCCCCCCTCCCCCGCGTGACTCCTCCCCCCCCCCCCCCCCCTCCGCAGCCCCGGACGATGCCTCCCCTGCCCCCATTCCAATCGGGGACCCCCACATCCGCCTGCCAGCTCCATACCCACCCACCCCACTCGCGTGAACCCGACAAGCTGCAACCACACCAGGTCGATGGAGGCAGGGGCGAAGGAGATGGATGAGGGCAGCGGTGGCGGGTGCAATGACGGAGGTCGAAGGGTGCATCGGTTATGGTGCAGGTCGCTGGAGACGGGGGTGCGGAGGGGGATATTTACACCCGACCGCCTGCGATCTCCGACCAGGACGCCCTGCCTCCCTCGCCTGCAACCCCCCGACTCCCCTGCCTCCAACACACCCCCAACAGCACCCCCCCCCACCCCCCCCCCCACCCCAATCGCCTGCAACCCCTCGCCCCGACCCCCCGCTTCCAATTGCCTGCAACCCACCCACCCCCGCCTCCGATCTCCTGCAACCCACCCCACCTCCCGCCTTTAATCGCCTGCACCCCTGATAAACTCAGAAATAGATCGGTCTTGTGTTTCACACAAGGCGGGAACACAGTCGAAGTGTCGACCAATCAAAATCTGAATTTAATCAACAATTAACCCACACTAAAGATCAATAAATTAGTGCACAAATGGTGTATAGTGACAAGTATGCAGAGAGTTCGAACACAGGGAGCAAGCAGGGCAGTTCAAACAAGTGTGCACAAGTGAGTGTGTGTGTGAAGTGTCTACACTAAGCAAGCAAGCAAAGATGTTTTTGTGGGTTTTTAGTTTTAAATTTTTTTATTTAATTTTTAATTTTGTATTTTGATTTTTAATTTTCTGATTTTTATAATTTATATTTTATATTTTTTTCTTTTCAATATTGGAATTTAAAAACAATGTAATGAAAGGCAAGATAAAATATTTATAAAAATGTGCAAAAATAACCAAAAATTCAGAAATGAAATATTTTTGATATTTTTAGGATTTTTTTACTGTTTTTGTGATTTTTGGGGATTATTCAAGGTGTTTTTGGTATTTTTAATGACTGAAATAAGAGAAAACAGTGACAAAGTTGCTGGCTGGGGGTAAAACTGGAATCAAAAATAACAAACAGCAACCAAAAATTTGCAAACTAATTTTAAAATAAATAGAATAAAATCTAGAACAAACTGGAACTGAGTTTGTATTTTTAGGAGTTTTCAAGGATTTTCTATATTTTTTTGAAGTTTTTGAGTGTTTTTAAATTTTTAGTATTTTTCTTTTGAGATTTTTAGTGATTTTTGGACTGACATAGAATAGGTTAAAATAGACGCTAGGTAATTTTTTTGGAATTTTTTGAAGTGTTTTAATATTTTTTTGGCATTTTCTAAGCTAGACAGTGCACAAAAATCATGTTTTTGATTTTTAATAAATAGAAAAATAAAACCAAATCAAAAACTAAAATTAGGGCATCAAGATACAAGTATCCAGAAGCTTAAGCCTATTTTTGTATAATTTTTGGATTAAAGTGATAGTTTAAATAATTAGAACAAGCATCCAAACAATTAACAGGCCTGGCAGGGGTATATATGTAATTTCTCAAACATCCAGGGGCCCACATGCAATTTTCCACAAATATTTAAACTGAATAATCAATTTAAAGCACCAAAATTCAATTACAAAACCCGCCTGGGTGTCCTAGCAATCTTCCCACCAGGGCGCGTGACTTGCACGTGCCTGGCGAGGACTAAACTGTAATTTCTCAAAAACCTGGGGGTTTACTTGCAATATTTCCAAAAATATAACATGTGAAGTTAAAGTTTTGGTACTAAAATAAAATACAACAAAGACCGAGGGCCCCTCTGCAAAATTCCCCCACCTCACGTGTACTAGTCACGTGAGGTGACGTGGCGAAGGACCTATACGCAAATAACTAAACTACGGGGGTGTTTGTGCAAATATTACAAAAATATTTAAACTACGCAATAGAGTTTCAGGACTAAATAGAAATTACAAAATTAGCGGGGGTTGACTGCAAAATACCCTTGCTAAGGCGATCCGACGGTGGTGCGGGCGCTGGTGACGCGTGGCGCGAATCCAACGGCTAGCAGCTAAGCGCGATCCAGCGGCAGGGAACGTGCCACTTATCCACGTGGCGGCCTCTCGGAAGGCAATGACGGTTCGCCCGTGGACCGCTGAGATCAGATCTCAGATGAGATCCGACGGTGGCAGGTGCTGGCGATCGGACGGTCCACGTTGGACTTGGGGTCCCCTCTTGATCGGACGGCAGCGAGGCGTGCTGGAAGAACAGGGAAGAAGGACCGCCGGGGCGACCTTCTTCCGGCGGTGGCGACTCGCTCCGGCGGTGGATGAGCTTCAAAATGGGCCCTGGAGGTTGTTGGAGGTCTCCTCTGTCGTCTGGAACGAAGGAGTGGCGTGGAGGTCGGCGGAGTTCTTCCACGGCGAAGCGGAAGTTGCGGTGCTCCAGGTGCTCCGGCGAAGGGTCAAAATGGCTCCAGATGCGTTAATGTACTCCAGTACCTGCAGGAAAATGTTACGGAGGTCGAGGGCAAAATGCCTCGACCTCGGGTGTCTCTCGGAGTGGCGTGGAAAGCGAGATAGGTACTCGCCGGAGTTGCGCTCCGACGAGGTGATTAATGAAGCAATCAGGTGATCGATTGGACGAAGAAAAAGATGCGTAATGATCCTAAGGGTATGGTGAACACGAAAGGGATGCAAAGAGATGAAGAACGGCCTCGATGGCCTGGGGGCCAGAGGGAGAAAATACCTCGACCGGCGTACTTGCGGGAGGTGGTGGAAGCGCCTCCGACCTCGGCTGCCTTGGCTGATGGCTTCGCGGTGGAGCTGTCACCTCCAGGAAGCTCTGGAGCTCGGAGTAGGCGCGAGGGGTGGACCGAAGGTGTTCAAAATTGAATCGAAAGTTGGGTGCTTCTCTTATTTGGTTTGACCTCGAGTTGCAGGAGCTCGAAGATCGACGATTCTGGAGCGCCTCATTGATCCTTGGCCCGATGTAAACACCCGGCGGGCAAGAGGGATAATCGATGAAGAAGATCACAGAAGGAATCGAGATGAAATGGTGAAAGATTCGGCTGGGAAAAAACCAAGAAAGTGGCTCAAAAACCAACTTCTGACAGGGGTGCAGGGGGTAGGGCGTCCAGTTGACCGAGGTCAACTGTTGACCCCCTCCTGGTTGGTCCACGTGGACCAACCAGGAAAAACCCTGATAATTTATTTTGTAAAATCAATAAAAAAAATAGAATTAGGTCGAATTAATTAATAGTTATAAAATAAAAAATGCTTAAAATTTTATGTAATATTTTATTTTGATTTTTAATTAATTTTATGAGGTATATCTTTATAAGTTCACTTTTTAGCCTTATATAGGTGTAATACCTATGTATTTAAGTATTTAATTTTTATTTTGTGTATTTTACTTTCATTATTTTTATTCAGTATTTTCTAAAAGTATAGAATACTTTCATATACACAAATACATTTTTTATTTTATTTTTCTTATTTATTTTGTATATTAAATAAATTATAAGTATAAAAAGTATAGGTATACATATAGGCATTGTACCTATGTATTCTTTATACAAGTATTTTTATTTTGTATTTTCTTTGCATTTTTATTCTGATTTTATTGCACATATATATGATAAATAATATTTACAACATTATAAAAATATACAAATATAAAAATAGTAAATAAATAATAAATTGAATATTTTATTCAGTGCAAGTATACAAGGGGGTCTGAAACTCAACTTTCAACCCGTAGCTCCGCCAAATGCGAAACCACCGCCAATAAATAGCTTATTTTCTTCTATATACAATTAAAGGTGAATATGCTGCATTTGGAGTTTTCATTTGAGAGATACAGGACTGGGAAGTTGAGATTTTAGATTTTTATTCAGATCAGAACTTTTTATTTGTACATTATTTTTCTGTGAAATCAATTTTGTATTTTTCTTTATTAAATTATCTACAACTTTCATGTACAAAGTTTATTTATTTGATGTATAAAAAGTGGAACCAAAAATAGGTCCCAAAATGAATAAAGAATGAATAAAATGTATAGGTATTTGGACTGTGTTTTTGACCTTATCTCCCCTACTTTATTCCTTGTCGACCTATTCATCAAGATGCCTAGGTCTCGGGGTTTCGGGTCATAAAATATTTACAATATTTTATTATTTTTCTTTTCTTTATTTATTCTATAATTTTGGCCTTAATTACAGTATTTTATACACTAATATGATGCACATGCATGAATGCTAAGATGATGTATTTAAGGCTATTTGTAGGCATTTGCTAGGGTTTTTGGTGCCAAAATGATAGAATAAAGATGATGAAATGTGGATTCATCATCCCCCTATACTTTACCTTTGCTAGTCCCTAGCAAACACTTATGCAATAAGTGCAAAAAGAAAAAGAAAGAAAAGAAAAAGAAGAACTTGGATTTAGTTCAATCATCAAACTTGTCTTCACAAAATCAAAGTTTGGAGCTTAAGTCGGACCTTAGGAATTTTAGTGCGGTTGGAACCTTAATGAGAACCAAATTTGAAATCCAACAGTCCTTGAGAATCCCAAATCTCTGTCCAAGTCTCCTCAATAGCCAGGTCAGAAATACTTCAACTCATACGCAAACTCTTACGACTATGAATCTGACTCGTACAGTGTAAGTGATATGTAGCTCCCCACCTAAGAAGTAACAAAGAAACAACCTCCTTCAACCTGGTAACTCTAATGCCTTGGTCTAGCAACTCTTTCCTCGAGAAACAGGGTATTCCCTTTTAAGTTCAAGTGCAACCGGCTCAAGAAGAGGGGGAATAAGAGGTATAGAATTTTGGGAGCTTAACCAGTGTAGCTAAGTCTCCCGCTGCAAGCTTCATGAGATGTAACATGGATACCATAAGCTTTTGCTTTATTGGACTATATACACTCCGGTGGGGTTATTAAATTTTCAATCCGACCCACCACTTTTTTGGAGTTCTTTTTTTTTTAATTGCATCTGTACAACTGTTGAACGCAAAATTCGAGGATTGGAATTTTTAAATGGAAAATATTAGGTCGTTGCTTTTATCCCCAAAATCCCGCGTCAACAAAAAATATTTTTTTATGATTTTTGCTACTTATTAACCTGTATAGCGGACATGGTCGAACTCAGGGAGGCTACAATTCCCGAGGGTTATTCAATTAATCAAAAACTAATTAAAAGAAAACAGGAATCTCAAAGGGCAACTATCCTTGGTTTTTGTGATTTTTATCTTTTTAGTTTTTTTTATTTTTTTTAATTTCTAATTTTTATATTTTCTAATTTTCAATTTTTTTTTTGAGTTTTATAAATAATTAATGCGTGAAACTTGGTCTGAAACTAAAAGACAATGAAATAAAACTACTCTAATTTTTTTTAGAATTTTTGGAGCTATTTTCGAATTTTTATGAATTTTCGAATTTCAAACAATGAAAAAGACACTGTTTTTGATTTTTTATTAATACCAAATGAAATCAAAATGAAGTGGAAAATTTATGCTAATAAAATAATCACATCAGGAGCATAGCACAATTTTCTCAAAATTTTTGGATCACAAATAGTCCTTATTTCAATAAAAAGATCGAGCAAGTTTTTGTTCTGCAGTTCGGGGACCAAATCGTAATTACTTGAAAAGTTGTGGACTGAATTGTAAAGACTCACTGTTTTGACCACAGATAAATAATAAAAATAAATAACAGAAGAGAAATCGCAATTTTTACCAATAGATCATGTATCTGGCATGTGCTAGTCTGGCAAGGGCCGTTCTGCAAATATGAAATCTTCTGGGGGCTGATCTGTAAGTTTCAAATCTTTTGGGAGCTGATCTGCAATTTCGCCAATATAATATTTCAAAAGTAAGCCCCAAATCTCAGGGCTTCTTCGTTCACGCACAAAGGGGAGTAACAAGGGCGCCGCCGCCCCTTGCTTCTTCTCCACGCAAGGGCGGCGGCGATGGAGATGCGGCGGCGCGGGAGTAGGTCGATGGCGCGGGGTGCGCCTTGTGGTGACGATGGAGGTGCTTTGTTCGCTGGAGGAGCGGCGGCTTCCCTAGCCGCATGAGGTTGCGTGCGATGGGCCGCACGGCGGCTTCAGACGGAGGAGAGGGCGAGGCTGGGCCTCACGCGGCTCGCGGGCGTCGGCGTCGAGGAAGAAGCGGCGCCGCCACGCAGTGCTGGAGGAGCGGGGCGGCGTTGGTAGGAGGAGAGGGGCGGCGCGCGGTGCCGCGTCGGCGGCGCGGAGAGTGCGCGGCCGGCGGAGGCTTGCGACGCGGCTGGAAGGAGATAGCCGAGAGGCTGGATCCGCGGGGCGGTGCTGGGAGAGGCCGCCGCGCGTCGGCGTCGCGTGGCCTGGCGGTAGGGCGATGGAGAGGGCGTCGAGAGCGCTGGAACAGGGGCGGCGGTGCCTGGGGCACCCGTCCAAATTTTTTTATTTTTTTTTATTTTTTTATTTTTTTGATTTTATTATGTTTTGTAAACAGGAAACAAACAGATGAATAAAAAAACTTTTTTTTTATTTTTTTTTAATAAATCCAAAAATAAGAAAAGAAAAAGAGCGGTAGAATTTTTTTTATTTTTTTAATGATTATCCTGCAAAACAAATGTTAGGCACAATAGAGAGTTTTTTTTATTGTCCTGCAGAACAAAAGTTAGAGATAAAAAGGAAGAAACAAATGCTTTTTTTTTTATTTATCTACAAGTCGAAACGTGGATGAAGATTCGGCGAAAATGGAGGATTCGAATCCGATCTCCGGCCACCGTACGCGGTCGGAGTTGAGAGATCGTGAGAGATAGAAATAGAAGGCGGAGAGATCAAGAAAGTGAGATGAAAAATCGAGTCGATGGCGGTTCAAATCGTGGTGGATTTTCTTAAGATCTAAAGAAAAAAAAATGACAACGAGACGAAAATACGAAAAATAAAACTACGATTTAACTAAGATAAAAATGCGAAGAAAATACGGATCTCACCTTAGGAGCGGAAAATGGATCGTGATCGCCTCGACAAGGCCGACTCGCTGTCACCGGACGGCTTGGAGGCTCGACACCTTTTCTCGACGAAATTTTCTCTCGGAGATCGGGCTCCTCTCTCTAAAGATTGATCAGGTTGGAATGAGGGAGATGGAGCCATATAAATAGAAAAGAGATGAATTTTGAATTTTGAAGAAGATAAGAGAGATTTTTGAATTTTTTTGGTGGGAGAGATAATCATGAGAGATAAAATAGAAGGATAAAATTATTTACAAAATTATCTAATTTTTTTGAATTTTCGTCACTTTATTTATTGGAATTTGAAAATGTTATTTTTTTAATTTTTTTATGAAGGTTAGTTAAAAATAGCAACCATATACATGTACTATATACATATATGACATTATATACAAGGATAAATGACGAAATTGGCCCTTTTTTGTGTTTTAAAAATTTATTATTTTTTTTAATTTTTATTGTTATTAAAAAGAAATCAGTGGGATTAATTTACAATATATACAAATACAATATACACAAAATACATGGGAAAATTGCACAAACCACCCCAGAAAACCGACTTTTCAACCGTAACTCCAAAAATTATGAAAATACAGCCATTTTGAAGATAATTTAATTTCGAGTTCAATGGAACTGAGATTGATTCAATTTGAGCACATATGGAGCCGGAATTGATCTTTCAATTAGTGCTTAGTGGCTTTTTCCAAGTGTGGCTACTTTTATTATGTACAAGATTTAATTGTGCAATCAATTTTAGTAATTAGAACGCATTTTTATTTACAACTTTGATTTTGAATGTTATTTTATTTGAAGTCAATTAAGGTACAAATAAATTAGTGTCAGTTTTATACAGATATACACAAAATAAGTGAGAAACACATCTTTTTGGATTTTCTGGTTGAGGACCCTATCTCCCCCTACTTTATTCCTGGTCGATCAGGTCAAGTCTTGACCTTCTCTCGGGGTTCGGGTCAGCCTGTATACAGTCTTCCTTTTTTTTTATTTTCTTTTCTTTATTTTTCCTTTCTTTCTTTATTTATTTATTTTAGGTTAAAATTAGTAAGAAATGTACAATATTTACACACAAATGCAAGTTAGTAAGAATATGGAGTTAGCGTTATATGCATGTGTTTTATAAGGGATTTTAAGCTAAAATAAATGAATAAAGATGACGAATCGCAGATTCATCATCCCCCTATGCTTTACCTTTGCTAGTCCCTTAGCAAACACTTATTTGAAAGAATAAGTGAAGAAGAAAAAGAAAGGGAAAATAAAGAAAGTAGGACAATATTGAGTATTAAACTTATCTTCATAAAATTGTAGTTTGGAGCTCTGTCGGACCTTTAGATTATTTGTGTGTCGGAACTTCTGTGAGACTTAGAATTTTAAAACCAACAGCCTTCAAGTTCTACACATCATTGTCATAGTTTTGGCCCAGAAGTCATCTTAGATCGATCCTCTTCCCAAAGCATACCCTATGAACATTGAATAATCGACTCATGTGTGTGAAAAATTTTAGCTCTTCCCATCCAGAATGCCGGACTACCATGCAAATCTCCTCTCCAATAACTCGTCCTCGGGGAGTCAGGTATTTCCTTCTAAGGTCTGTCGTGCTGTGTTCACAATCGAATTGGGGGAGAAGTTAGAAGAATGAGAAAAGAACTGGAGGGTGGTTTGGTGTGGTCACCTCTCCTTGTGAAGCTGGCCAGTGTAGCCGAGTCTCCACCAAGATCTGCAGGTTTTCTTGAAGCTTGGACCTTTTTGGTCAGATTTTTATTTGGTAGTAGCTTCTTTGTATTTGGAGTTTTGGTGGTTCTGCTTGGATCTTGTTTTGCCCCTACGGATATAGCATCTTTTTATTCCGTACATTTTTTGGGGTCTTAGAAAAAATTGTGCCCAGCCGTCCATCCCTTTTCCGAAGCTTTATTTCAACCCGTTACTCCGGTCTTTAGATTTCCACGCTACCAGAAAAGAAACTCATACAGTCTTCCAACATCCCGTCTGAGTTGAGCTAAGTGAATAGTGCAGGAGTACAAATTAATTCGCTATTCCAGAGTTGTACCCAGAATGAAGAGACCAGGTTAGACACTAAGGGTCAAATGTTGCACATTGTCATGTGGAACTCAAAGAATTAAGTCAAAGACCTGAAGCTTCTAAAATCCTATTTCTCGGTGAAGTTCCTCTTAGAATTAGGTGGATTAAGGTCCAACTAAGCTCCATTCTTCAATTTTATTCCAGACATAGTTTAAATATCAATACTATCCAGAAAAATGCACATGCAAATGCAGACTATGAACAATGCAGAGAGTTTTTTTTTTAAGGAATGATGCACATGTGAAAAGAACCATTTTTTTTATACAATTTTCTAATTTTGAACTTTTTATGGATTTTTGGAGAAAAATGCAGGTGTGAAAAAAAAAATTTTATGCAAATTTTTATGATTTTTTGGTTTTGTAGTTTTTTTAAGGAGAAAAGGTTAGTAATATATACAAGTATATACAAGAGACTTTTTTTATGTTTTTTTTTGTTGTTTTTTTTTCTCTCTCTCTCTCTTCCCATTTTTTTTTTGTTTTGTTTGTTTGTTTTGTGTTTTTTTTTTTGTTTGTTTTTTTTTTTGTTTTTTGTTTTTTTGTTTTTTTTTTGTTTTTGTTTTGTTTTGTGAATTTTTTTGTTTGTTTGTTTTTTTGTTTGTTTTTTTTATTAATTTTATAAAATATACACATAACCCTCCAGATAAATATATTTGAAAGTACGAGTTATGTCTAAAGTATATATACAATATATACGACACCCCCCTATACTTAGCTCGAACTATGTCCTCATAGTGATCAGAGAGCGACAACGGAAGACATAACTCGTGCTAAGCAAAGAAAGGTGAAAAGACTCCTATGCTACAACGACTCAAAGAAAAGATAAAAATGAAGAGAAGTTGGCGATCCCCCCTATACTTAGGATCAAGTAATCCTAAGTATAGTGGAATGTACAAAGGGGAAAACCGATGAAGAGAATGTACAGACTCACAAAGACACGATATGAACAACATCACCCCCCTATACTTAGGGTAGAGTATCCCTAAGTATAGGCAACAACAACAAGGGTGATAAACAGGACGAATATGAACAACACAAATCCTTCACCCCCCCTATACTTAGGATAAAGCACATCCTAAGTATAGCATATATACACACACACACACACGGAAAAGGGGTGAATGATAAAACGGGAGAAGACGGAGTGAAACGAAAGGATATACAAGAGGTGTTGAGCTTATGTATCGGACGCAAAAGGTGGAATCAAAAGATCATCGTCTGATACCAAAGATATAGAATCCACAACGGACAGGAATGTATCATGATCTAGATATGGCTTCAGCAACTGTCCGTTCACAACAAATGGCTGTGCGTCAGATGACAACCCAGATATGACAATACTCCCATTGTCACGCACAGCTCTCACGATGAACGGTCCTGACCACTTGCTTTTCAATTTTCCTGGGAATAACTTCAACTTAGCATCAAATAACCAAACTTTCTGATCAGGGGAGAAAGTCTTTCTTCGAATGTGTTTATCATGCCAGCGCTTGACTTTCTCCTTATACATAAGTGAATTATCATATGCAAAGTCTCGGAATTCCAGTAATTTGTTCAAATCCAACTTCCTGTTCTTTCCTCCTTTCTCATAATCTAAATTGCATACACGGAGTGCCCATAAAGATTTGTGAATTAATTCCACTGGCAGGTGGCAAGGCTTTCCATATACCAATCTGTAGGGAGACATACCCAAAGGAGACTTGTACGCCGTCCGATAAGCCCATAGAACTGAATCAAGCATCTGGGACCAGTTCTTCCTATCTGGACGTACAAGTTTTTGCAATATCGTTTTGATCTCCCTATTTGAAATTTCTGCCAAGCCATTAGTCTGAGGGTGGTAAGGAGACGCAACTCTGTGTTCAATAGCGTACTCCTTCACAAGCTTCTTTACATCTCTATTAATGAAATGGCTTCCCCCATCTGAAATCAATATTTTGGGAATGCCGAACCGCGCAATAATATGGTCCTTAAGAAAGGAACACACCGTACGACTATCTGCGGTTCGGGTGGGAATAGCCTCCACCCATCGACTAACATAATCCACGGCGAGCAGGATGTACTGAAATCCCTGACTGACAGGAAATGGGCCCATGAAGTCTATGCCCCAAGCATCAAAAACATCAGAAATCTGTATATATCTTAGGGGCATGGTATCTTTGGAACCAACTGTTCCTCCCATTTTCTGACAATCAATACAACCTCGAACATACTCTGTAGCATCCTTAAACAATGTGGGCCACCATAGGCCACTCTGTAAAACCTTTGCTGCCGTGCGTTTCCCCGAATGATGCCCACCAGATTCTAGCTTGTGACAGTGCTCAAGTACACTGGTGTGTTCCTCCTGAGGAATGCACCTTCTCCAGATACAATCCGCACCCTCACGAAATAGGTACGGATCCTCCCACTGGTAATAATGAATCTCTGACAGAAATCTGTCTACTTTGTACTTCGGCCAATCTTGTGGAACTTTCTTGGAGACAAGATAGTTCACAATATCAGCATACCATGGAAGCGAGTCCACAGATAAAATGGACTCATCTGGAAAGGTTTCAGAAATAGGAATCATGTTCTGCTCAGAAGTCTCGGTGTCTGTGATACGGGAAAGGTGATCTGCCACAACATTTTTCACTCCAGGTTTATCTCGTATCTCTAAATCAAATTCCTGGAGAAGAAGGATCCATCTGATAAGGCGTGGTTTAGCATCCTTCTTTGCCTGTAAGTATCGTATGGCAGTGTGATCCGTGTATATAATCACGTGTGAACCAATGAGGTAAGATCTGAACTTTTCTAAACCAAATACAACTGCTAACATCTCCTTCTCTGTAACTGTATAATTCCGTTGTGCTTCATCCAGAGTCTTGCTAGCATAGTGTATAGCAAATGGTACCCCATCCCTTCTCTGTCCTAAGACTGCTCCAACTGCGAAATCTGATGCATCCGTCATGATCTCAAAGGGAAGAGACCAATCGGGTGGTTGTAAGATAGGAGCACTAGTAACCATTTCTTTCATCTGATTGAATGCAAGGAGAACTTTCTCATCGACAATAAAATCAGTCTCCTTACACAAAAGCTCCGTCAAAGGTCTGGCGATTTTGCTGAAGTCCTTTATGAATCGCCTATAGAATCCTACGTGTCCCAAAAATGACCTTAACTGCTTCAAATTCTGCGGTGGCTCTAACTTGGAAATCACCTCAATCTTAGCCGGGTCAACCTCCATACCATGTTTGGAGATGACATGGCCCAATACAATCCCATTAGTCACCATAAAGTGACTCTTCTCCCACGAGAGCACTAGGTTTACCTCACAACAACGTTGAAGAACTCGGTCTAAATGAGCAAGACATGTGTCAAAACTATCCCCGTAGACCGAGAAATCGTCCATGAAGACTTCAAGAAAATTACCCACCATGTCGGCGAAAACGGCCAACATACACCTTTGAAATGTAGCGGGGGCGTTACACAATCCAAAGGGCATCCGTCTAAAGGCGTAAGTGCCAAACGGACAAGTGAAAGTAGTTTTCTCCTGATCCTCAGGAGCGATAGCAACTTGGTTGTATCCCGAGTACCCATCCAAGAAGCAAAAGAACTCTTTCCCTGCCAACCTCTCAATAATCTGATGAATAAAGGGCAGTGGAAAGTGATCCTTCTTGGTAGCTGAGTTTAGGCGTCGGTAATCTACGCAGACACGCCATGAAGTAGGTACCCGGGTCGGAATCTCCTCACCACGGTCATTCTTTACGATCGTAATCCCAGATTTCTTTGGGACCACATGTAAAGGACTGACCCATTTGGAATCTGAAATGGGATATATAAAACCAGCATCACACCATTTCTTGATCTCCTTCATGACAACCTCCCTTAGATTTGGATTTAGACGGCGCTGACATTCACGGGAGGGTTTACAATCATCCTCTAGGTAGATATGATGCGAGCACAACGCTGGATTGATCCCATGGAGATCCGAGATATTCCATCCTATGGCCTTGCGGTTTCTCTCAAGAACCTCTAGCACGCGAGATTCTTGTTCAGCGGTCAACTGCGAGCTGAGGATGACCGGAAACATTTGGGGGGGACCCGCAAGGAAGGCATATTTCAACGTTGATGGTAAAACCTTGAGCTCAGGTGGGGTCTGAATCGTTTCTGTGATAACCTCTGCTGCTGTACTGATAGATGGTATGTGATATATGCTCTGTAGACTATCCACCTTGGCTATCGACGGCTCAGCAAATAGAATATTTGATAGATCTGCGATGAATGATCTTTGCTCAGAGAGGAATGGCTCATCAGGATGGTCAATATTATTATCAACGAACGGCTCAGATATCTCAGCAATAATCTCAGAAAGATGTCTCTCATCTGTGCATAAATCAGGAAATTCAATGAATGGCTCAGATATCTGGACCTCAGAACTCTGCTCAAACTGCTCATCGGCAACTATCTCAATTGGGCCACCAAGGGAGCTCATGTCGACTGTGCTTTCCAGAGAGTCCTTTTGGGGAAAAGACTCCTGTGTATCTATAAAATCCGTGAAAAGGTCTGTCTCTTTGAATTCAGCAAGAAAATCACAGTCATCTGGTTCTGATATTGCTTTCTCTGTATCATCTGTTGCTGGTGGCGGTGATGGTTTAGGATCAGAGATCGTCTCAATTTTCACCTTGTCACTACGAGAGTGAAAGATGATCTCTCCAGTACCATAATCAACTGCTGCTTCGGCCGTTCGGAGGAACGGTCGACCTAGTATGATCGGGGTATGGAGTAGCGGTGCAGATGTGTCCATATCCATTACAACGAAATCAACAGGGAATTTCATTCCCTGCACCGTTACAATAACGTCCTCTAAAATGCCTCTTGGCCTCTTAATCGATCTATCGGCAAACTGAAGGATCATTCTGGTAGTTTTAAGAGGCCCTAACTGGAATTCAGTTAATAGAGAGGAAGGCATGAGATTAATGGAGGAACCGCTATCGAGAAGAGTACGATCAAATTCTTGATCAAAGATATGGCAACGGATGTGAGGTGCTCCCTTATCTTTCTTTTTTGGCGGAAGGTTGCTGATGGCATGAACTGTGGCCATGGTCAGGATGTGTTTCTCTGTTTCCTTTCGTCTGTTCTTCCTTGGTTGACGCTTTTGGGTACATGCCTCTTTCATTCCCTTTTTTACTGTAGGCATGTATTCCATGGCTTTAAGTAGTGGCATCTTTAAAAAGATATTCTGTAAGATCTCAACCACTCCAGGATCAGATAGTGCTGTTTTTAATTTTTGAATTTTTTTAGCTTTGAGAGCAGAAGGAAATGGCACAGAATCAGAATAAACATGCAAACGTTCATTTCCTTTATTCAGAATGGAATCATCATGTACAAGAGGACAACTAGAATCAGTCTGTATAGTGTTGTCCAATCTAGGTGAAGGAAAAACAGAATCTAAAACAGGACGGGATGCTGCTACTGGTGAAGAGAAAGAATCTGCGACTGGTATATTCTCCCTTGCTGATGGTGATCTGCATCTGTCTGGTGAAGGTGGTGGTGAAGGCGGTGAAACTCCAGATGTGGGTGCTGCTATACTGGGCCTCTCGACTATTGGTGAAGGAGATGATGTAGAAGATGAAGCTCTCTCAGTGGACCGATCTCCCAACCCCAACTGCTGCGCAGGCAGCTGCAATCTCCTACCGCTCCTGAGATGAATGGTGTCAGATAAACATGTAAAATCAAGGGACATACCTGTCTCGGGGGTGGGTGGGCTTTTAGCTACCTGCTCTTTGCGTTTGAAATTATTGGGGTTGGCTTCGACCTGTGCTGGAATTAGTGTCTTGGTGGTAGTCAGGTCATCGATCCGCTGAGTCAGTTCATTCATGTTCTTCATAATCAATGCAAGTTGGTCCAGTGGTGGATTGACTGAAGGGGCCTCAGGTTGCTCATTGACTGGCTGTCGCTGAGACTGATAGTGCGGAGGCTGTTGGTACCCATACGGATTCTGGTAATGAGGAGGAGGGGGGGAAGGATACTGTCCATAATATGCAGTCTGCTGCTGGTTCGGCTGAGGGAAATACATGGACTGCTGCTGTGGCTGGCCTTGTCTCCAGTTATGGAACTGAGGTGGAGACTGATACTGAGGCTGGAACTCCTGGTGCTGGTACTGGTACTGTGGTCTGCCTCCTTGAAGCTGGTGGGTGGGCCTCTGACCCTGCTGTGAACCCAACTGGCCTTGCCCTGACGGACGGGGCTGGTTTCGCTCACGGTCGAACCAGATACCATTCACCTCCTGAATGATAGGTGGAGGTGGAGACTGCTGCTCAGGAATGTAGGTCACTTCTTGTTGGTACGGAACTATCTGATGTGCATGCTGCTGAGCTTGATCAGGTGTCTGCACGTAGTAGACATGCTGGACTGTAGATGGTCCTCTACCATTTTGCTGAGTGGAAAGAGTATGCTCCCTAGTAGAGGGGTCTACTGCTGCAGTTGTATTGTGGACTGCACTGATTGTACTCACAAGAAGTTCCAAATGCTTTGTTATCTCATCCAGCTTATCCAGGTTCTTTGTCCTCTGCTCGATCACATGAAGCTTATCGAGCTCCTTGGATCGCTTCTCAATAATGTCTACCTTGGATAGGTGGTTTCCAATGATAGCCAAGTCTGTGTTATCCACCTTATCCACTTCTTGTATTGACGTCATTTTGACATCCTTGTGGGGTACTGCAGGGGCGGTGACAGGGTGCTTCTGAAAAGCACGTGAAGAAGAAAGAGCTGCTGAACTTTCTGCCATCTCCTCAAAAATTTGATAAAGGACATCCTCGTCCTTGTTAAAGTGGCTTCCCCCACAAGCGGCATCTACCAGCTTCTGATTCTCAATGCTTAAACCCCCAAAGAAATTTTGTACAAGACTGGTCTTTGGAATATCATGATGGGGGCATTTCTCCGTCAGATCTTTGAAACGTTCCCACGCCTCGTGAATAGGCTCTTGGGGCATCTGGGAGAAATTAGCAATCAGGGATCGCATTTGGTTGAGTCGTCCAAGTGGATAATACTTGTTCAGAAATGCAGATCTCAACTCTTCCCAAGTGGTGACAACCTTCCCCAAGTGATTTAACCAGTACAAGGCTTTTCCCATCAGGCTGAATGGAAAGGCGGTCATCTGCACTACCTCTAATGGAACGTTTGGGTAGTGTACTGTTCCACAAATGCGATCGAACTGCTGGAGGTGTATATAAGGTTCTTCATTAATATTTCCATGGAATATTGGGAGAAGAGGTAAAATAGTTGGCTTAAGCTCAAAATGCCCATGAACCGCAGGGATTTGTATCCACGAATTTGTCTGCCCTGCCCCTGGATTATAAGCATCTTTGAGTGTAGGCTTAGGCTCTACATGAGGTTCTTCTCCATTCCCACCTCCAGGGTTTCTGTTATCCCCCCCTCTCCTGTCTTCTCTTTCTTGTCTTATCTCGAGAATCATCTCTCTCAATGTGGTTTGGAACTTAGCCTGCTCTGTTAACTGTGCTTGGATTGATTGAATGGAGGCTAACATGGTACTGTTGATCTCGCTTTGTTCCGACATGGCTCCCTTTCCCTTTGGTGGCATTAAGTATTCGGCTTCTGACTCTGAAAATGTATATGCCACTCGATTAGTGCTTAGAATTGATGGAGTCTCAGATATTAATTCGAGATTAAAGCCGATCTCAAATAGTGGATTTATGGATGTTGTGAATTTTGAAGTGGGGAAAGAGGAATATTCGTGAAGTGAGTCTCCCCGAATAGAAGGTGAACGGCTCGGAGCGTAGAATGAGTTCGCGGAGTCCGAACGAGAAATACTCCGGGCTGACATCTTCGAAATCAATAGGCAGGATGCGAGAGCACGAATGTCAATGCAAGAGTGAAAGTGAATGAAGGCGCAAATTGCGCAGAAGGATCTTTAGCACTAACAAGCAAACACAATACAAACCCCCAGTTCACCAACTCAACTCAATGTGAAGACCGTGAAGGTTCGGTCAATTATCTTGTTGATTTTAGAGTTTGGTGATAATTACAAAGTTGTACAAACACTTAGGCTGAATTATGGGATTTGGGCACTAACCTTAGTGTGTGCGCGAGCAAGTAAAAACGAATACAATGAGGGGGTTACTCTCCCCAAGACAATGATTTTTCTTTGTATTTTTTTTTGGGTCGAGTTTTCTTTAGCAGTCCCGGTTTTAGGCAGTTGTCACTTGGTTAAGATATTTTCAAAGAATCGCCTACCGAGTGTCCAATTTCCTTTTTAACTTATGTGAGTGAAAACAAGGGAGGAGATCGGAAATGCCAATGCGCGATTAAAAACGATGATGCATGCAGGGGTTAGAGATGCGTACCTTGTCGCCAGCACTCTACATGCAAGTGATCCGCGCAGAATTTAAATACAGAAAATAAACTAACCTATATGCAATGCAAGTAAACCGTCCTAGATGATAACTTCTATTAACGGGCAAGAACAAGTTAATTTGACTAAGTCCAAATTACGATCTACTCTATAGGCACAGAAATTCTTGTTTAGGGTGTTTGGACCTAATTAATTACCTGGCTCAAGCAAATTAATTAAAGCAATCAATAGGTGGCTTTCGAAATCCGCGAAAAACAAAGAAAATAAAGGCGATGAAAACAAAACCGGTGAGGTCCCCCAAGTGCACCGGCACTTGGCGAAACAGACCTCGCAACAAATGAATGTCCGTTTACAAGAGTTCAAATGCTAGAAAATAAAGACTCTCTCTCTCTTTTTTTTCTTTTTCTCTCTTTTTTTTCCCGTCTCTTTCAATTTTCTTCTCCTCTTCTCACGCTATCCTGCGGCTTGGTGAAGAATCAAGCCGCCTCCACGTCGCTTGGGTGCTTCGGCTCTCCTAGGATCGCCTCCTTCGCTCCGCGGGCCCTCGCAAGAAAAAGAAAAGAGAATGTGTAAGAAACACAATTTTCAAAATATTAGAAAATGATGGAATGAATGCAGTGGATATAAACAATGGAATAATGTGGCAAATTATGCACAAATATTTACAACCAAGAATAGCAGGTCAAAAGAGAAACCTAACTACCCTCGCCGTGCCTCCCCGGCAACGGCGCCATTTTGTTGAACGCAAAATTCGAGGATTGGAATTTTTAAATGGAAAATATTAGGTCGTTGCTTTTATCCCCAAAATCCCGCGTCAACAAAAAATATTTTTTTATGATTTTTGCTACTTATTAACCTGTATAGCGGACAGGGTCGAACTCAGGGAGGCTACAATTCCCGAGGGTTATTCAATTAATCAGAAACTAATTAAAAGAAAACAGGAATCTCAAAGGGCAACTATCCTTGGTTTTTGTGATTTTTATCTTTTTAGTTTTTTTTATTTTTTTTAATTTCTAATTTTTATATTTTCTAATTTTCAATTTTTTTTTGAGTTTTATAAATAATTAATGCGTGAAACTTGGTCTGAAACTAAAAGACAATGAAATAAAACTACTCTAATTTTTTTTAGAATTTTTGGAGCTATTTTCGAATTTTTATGAATTTTCGAATTTCAAACAATGAAAAAGACACTGTTTTTGATTTTTTATTAATACCAAATGAAATCAAAATGAAGTGGAAAATTTATGCTAATAAAATAATCACATCAGGAGCATAGCACAATTTTCTCAAAATTTTTGGATCACAAATAGTCCTTATTTCAATAAAAAGATCGAGCAAGTTTTTGTTCTGCAGTTCGGGGACCAAATCGTAATTACTTGAAAAGTTGTGGACTGAATTGTAAAGACTCACTGTTTTGACCACAGATAAATAATAAAAATAAATAACAGAAGAGAAATCGCAATTTTTACCAATAGATCATGTATCTGGCATGTGCTAGTCTGGCAAGGGCCGTTCTGCAAATATGAAATCTTCTGGGGGCTGATCTGTAAGTTTCAAATCTTTTGGGAGCTGATCTGCAATTTCGCCAATATAATATTTCAAAAGTAAGCCCCAAATCTCAGGGCTTCTTCGTTCACGCACAAAGGGGAGTAACAAGGGCGCCGCCGCCCCTTGCTTCTTCTCCACGCAAGGGCGGCGGCGATGGAGATGCGGCGGCGCGGGAGTAGGTCGATGGCGCGGGGTGCGCCTTGTGGTGACGATGGAGGTGCTTTGTTCGCTGGAGGAGCGGCGGCTTCCCTAGCCGCAGGAGGTTGCGTGCGATGGGCCGCACGGCGGCTTCAGACGGAGGAGAGGGCGAGGCTGGGCCTCACGCGGCTCGCGGGCGTCGGCGTCGAGGAAGAAGCGGCGCCGCCACGCAGTGCTGGAGGAGCGGGGCGGCGTCGGTAGGAGGAGAGGGGCGGCGCGCGGTGCCGCGTCGGCGGCGCGGAGAGTGCGCGGCCGGCGGAGGCTTGCGACGCGGCTGGAAGGAGATGGCCGAGAGGCTGGATCCGCGGGGCGGTGCTGGGAGAGGCCGCCGCGCGTCGGCGTCGCGTGGCCTGGCGGTAGGGCGATGGAGAGGGCGTCGAGAGCGCTGGAACAGGGGCGGCGGTGCCTGGGGCACCCGTCCAAATTTTTTTTATTTTTTTTTATTTTTTTATTTTTTTGATTTTATTATGTTTTGTAAACAGGAAACAAACAGATGAATAAAAAAAACTTTTTTTTATTTTTTTTTAATAAATCCAAAAATAAGAAAAGAAAAAGAGCGGTAGAATTTTTTTTATTTTTTTAATGATTATCCTGCAAAACAAATGTTAGGCACAATAGAGAGTTTTTTTTATTGTCCTGCAGAACAAAAGTTAGAGATAAAAAGGAAGAAACAAATGCTTTTTTTTTATTTATCTACAAGTCGAAACGTGGATGAAGATTCGGCGAAAATGGAGGATTCGAATCCGATCTCCGGCCACCGTACGCGGTCGGAGTTGAGAGATCGTGAGAGATAGAAATAGAAGGCGGAGAGATCAAGAAAGTGAGATGAAAAATCGAGTCGATGGCGGTTCAAATCGTGGTGGATTTTCTTAAGATCTAAAGAAAAAAAAATGACAACGAGACGAAAATACGAAAAATAAAACTACGATTTAACTAAGATAAAAATGCGAAGAAAATACGGATCTCACCTTAGGAGCGGAAAATGGATCGTGATCGCCTCGACAAGGCCGACTCGCTGTCACCGGACGGCTTGGAGGCTCGACACCTTTTCTCGACGAAATTTTCTCTCGGAGATCGGGCTCCTCTCTCTAAAGATTGATCAGGTTGGAATGAGGGAGATGGAGCCATATAAATAGAAAAGAGATGAATTTTGAATTTTGAAGAAGATAAGAGAGATTTTTGAATTTTTTTGGTGGGAGAGATAATCATGAGAGATAAAATAGAAGGATAAAATTATTTACAAAATTATCTAATTTTTTTGAATTTTCGTCACTTTATTTATTGGAATTTGAAAATGTTATTTTTTTAATTTTTTTATGAAGGTTAGTTAAAAATAGCAACCATATACATGTACTATATACATATATGACATTATATACAAGGATAAATGACGAAATTGGCCCTTTTTTGTGTTTTAAAAATTTATTATTTTTTTTAATTTTTATTGTTATTAAAAAGAAATCAGTGGGATTAATTTACAATATATACAAATACAATATACACAAAATACATGGGAAAATTGCACAAACCACCCCAGAAAACCGACTTTTCAACCGTAACTCCAAAAATTATGAAAATACAGCCATTTTGAAGATAATTTAATTTCGAGTTCAATGGAACTGAGATTGATTCAATTTGAGCACATATGGAGCCGGAATTGATCTTTCAATTAGTGCTTAGTGGCTTTTTCCAAGTGTGGCTACTTTTATTATGTACAAGATTTAATTGTGCAATCAATTTTAGTAATTAGAACGCATTTTTATTTACAACTTTGATTTTGAATGTTATTTTATTTGAAGTCAATTAAGGTACAAATAAATTAGTGTCAGTTTTATACAGATATACACAAAATAAGTGAGAAACACATCTTTTTGGATTTTCTGGTTGAGGACCCTATCTCCCCCTACTTTATTCCTGGTCGATCAGGTCAAGTCTTGACCTTCTCTCGGGGTTCGGGTCAGCCTGTATACAGTCTTCCTTTTTTTTATTTTCTTTTCTTTATTTTTCCTTTCTTTCTTTATTTATTTATTTTAGGTTAAAATTAGTAAGAAATGTACAATATTTACACACAAATGCAAGTTAGTAAGAATATGGAGTTAGCGTTATATGCATGTGTTTTATAAGGGATTTTAAGCTAAAATAAATGAATAAAGATGACGAATCGCAGATTCATCAACAACATATCTACATGGTGCAGCATATATACAAGAAATTTTCCTCTTGAGCCAGTAGACTATCCCTCTTTTGAAGCTTTATTGCAACCGACGGCTTTTGTCTTTAGCCTTCATCACCACTAGACCAAGTTGAGGTGCACTTCCTTCACTAGAAGAAGAAGAAAGCTTCCGCCTAGAAGTACTACCCTCATATGCTACCCCAAGCCAAAGGAAACTGCCTCCTCACCACCTCATCCGTGGAGAGCTATGTGAAAGGTGCAGGTGTCCAAGTTAGGTCATTATCAACAAGAGTCGTGCGTGTGCTCTGAAATACTCTACTTAGGCAGTCAAGATTCCATTGAACCAAGTCCCGTGATCCTCAAAGAATTAAGTCAACTAGACCTGAAGTACCTCAAACTCAGTTCCTATAAGGTTCCTGTTATTAGGTATATTTTAAGGTCCAATCAAGCTCCAATCTCCGGATTTTACTTAGACTTGTTCAACTATCAAACTCAATCCGAAAAATGCTCATGCTATGCTATGCAAGAAATATTTTTGTAATGCAATTTTCAAGATGTTTTGAACTTTTTATGGATTTTTGAAAAGATGATGCATGCGTATGCAGATGCATTTTTTGTATTTTTCACAAAGATTTTTCAAATGTTTTTGGATTTTCATTTTGCAAATGTTTTTGGGATTTTTGACAACAAAAGATTTTGGCTGAAAACTATTTAAAATATGTACACGGGAGTGCTTCTTATATCTACAAGAAGTGGATTTTAAGAATTCACAGGGTAAGTGCTCAATTTTATACATATATACATAGTGGATTTTAGTGAGATGTATGTATTCCTCAAACTTATTTGACACAAGCTTTTCACACAATTTTTGAAAACTATAGTCCAAAATAGTTTTTAAAACATTTTTGCAAACATGTACACACATTTGAAAATCATTTTGCAAAGGCTTTCAAAACAGTATATATAGGTTTTTCAAATATTTTTGCAACCATTTTTCAAACCATCTGTAAATCATTTTTCAAACATTTTATTTCACAAAAAGAAAAGAAATTTTACAAACCACACATTTTACACAGGTTGAAAACATGTAACAAAACATTTTCAAAATAGTTTTCAATAGATGTTCACAAAGATTTTCAAACTATTTTTCAAACATTTTGCAAAAAAACATTTCCACCTGATTTATTAATCAGTATATACAAAAGAATTTGAGGAACAAAACACCTTTTTATTAAGGATTTTTAATGAATTTTAAACATTTCCACCTGATTTATTAATCAGTATAGACAAAAGAATTTGAGGAACAAAACACCTTTTTATTAAGGATTTTTAATGAATTTTAAAGAATTATTAGCCATATTATTAAGAAAATACGAAAGTACGAGTTATGGCTAAAGTATATACGTAGTATATACGACCCCCCTATACTTAGCTTGAGCTATGTCCTCATAGATCGGAGAGAAAAGAGAAGACATAACTCGTACTAAGTATAGACAAGTCTAAAGAATAAATAAATAACGAAGGAATCAATGAATGAGAAGTCGACCGTCCCCCCTATACTTAGGATCAAATAATCCTAAGTATAACAGACTGTATACAACGCAGGGAGGGTCAAGGGCGGGAATGAACAGATCGTACTCAGATTGTCTCCCCCTATACTTAGGGTAAAATATCCCTAAGTATAGACAAGAAGAGGAGACAATGGAGAGGATCGAAATGAAAATGACAGAACTCGGGGTGCACGCCCCCCAATATTTAGGACAAAGTACGTCCTAAGTATGGAAAACTGTCTACAAGGGCGGCACCTTTTTGATAGATAAAGAAGATAGAAATGGAAAAGAAGAAAAGAAGAAAAGAAGAAAATACATCAACAGATGAAATCGTGATATGAACAGATGGATCTGTACAGCGAAAGATGGAATTGATAACCGTGTATGAGATGCAGATGATGTGAGTCAAAGAGTACATCTCATACCAGAAGAATGGGGGCAACGTCAATGGTCGGCGGATCATGATCAAGATATAGTTTCAAGCGTTGACCATTGACGCGGAAGGTAGAGGAAGATGACGGTTTGGATATGTCGATGCTGCCATTATCATATACCTTCCTGACCACATACGGACCTTTCCACTTGCTCTGCAACTTCCCTGGGAATAATTTCAGCCTGGAATCAAACAACCATACTCTCTGATCTGGCTCAAACTGTTTATGGCTGATATGCGAATCATGCCATGTCTTTACTTTTTCCTTGTACTGTAGGCTGTTAGAAAAGGTTGTATCTCTCAATTCTTCCAGGGCTGCCAATTCTGCTTTTCTCTGGTCTCCTATACTATCGGGATTCAAAAGCAACTCAGTGACTGCCCAAAAAGATTTGTGCTTGATCTCCACTGGCAGATGGCACGGCTTGCCATAGACGAGACAAAAGGGAGATGTCCCCAATGGATTCTTGAAAGAAGTCCGATAGGCCCACAAGACCGAGTCCAAAAGCTGTGACCAATCCTTTCGGTCTGGGCGGATAACTTTCTGCAAGATAGTCTTTATCTCCCGATTCGATACTTCGGCAAGACCATTAGTCTGAGGGTGATAAGGAGTGGCAACCCGATGGTCAATGCCGAACTCGTCTGCAAGGGCCCTGACTTTGTCATTGATGAAGTGAGACCCCCCGTCTGAAATCAAGACTCTAGGTACCCCAAACCGTGAAATGATATTTTTCCTCAAGAATTTGCAAACGGTTTTAGCATCTGCGGCTCGGGCGGGGATGGCCTCAACCCATCGGCTGACATAATCCACAGCGAGCAAAATATGCTCGAATCCCTGACTCTTAGGAAATGGGCCCATGAAATCAATCCTCCATGCATCAAAAACCTCACAAAAGTGAATGGGTTGCATGGGCATCATGTCTCTCTGTCCGCAGGTTCCCATTTTCTGACAGTCAATACATCTCTTCACGAACTCATCAGAATCCTTGAAGAGAGTAGGCCACCATAGGCCGGATTGAAGCACCTTCTGTGCTGTTCTTTTTCCAGAATGATGTCCTCCTGCCTCAAGCTTGTGGCAGTATGTGAGGACGCTATGATGCTCTTATTGAGGAATGCACCTCCTCCAGATATTGTCCCCTCCTTCATGATAAAGGACGGGATCCTCCCAATGGTAAAACTTGGCCTTCGTCAGGAAGGTCTCGAGTTTCTGCCTGGGCCAACCTTGTGGAACCGTCTTGGCAGCAACATAGTTCACAATGTCGGCATACCACAGGAGCGAGGTGACAGCCAAGATCGCCTCATTTGGAAACGTCTCTGTGATAGGTGCGCTGGGCTCAGATTCCTCAAGATTCTCCAATCTGGAGAGATGATCCGCCACCACATTCTTGACTCCAGGCTTGTCCTTAATCTCAATATCAAATTCCTGGAGTAGAAGGATCCATCTGGTGAGACGTGCTTTGGCATCCTTCTTAGACATTAGGTACCGGATGGCGGTGTGATCAGTGTAGATGGTTACTCTAGATCCAAGAATGTAAGATCGATACTTATCAAGAGCGAAGACTACGGCCAGCATCTCTTTCTCAGTCACAGTGTAATTCCGCTGAGCGGCATCCAAGGTCTGGCTGGCGTAGTAAATGGAAAAAGGTAAACCATCCCTCCCCTGTCCAAGCACAGCCCCAACTGCAAAATCTGAAGCATCCGTCATGATCTCGAATGGGAGAGACCAATCAGGCGGCTGAAGGACAGGAGCTGAAACAACCATATTTTTGAGAGTTTCAAAAGATTCAAGACACTTATCATTGACAATAAACTCGGTGTCTTTCGTCAGCAAGTCAGTGAGCGGTCGGGCAATTCGACTGAAGTCCTGAATGAACCGTCGGTAGAAACCGACATGCCCCAGAAAAGACCGTAACAGACGCAAGTTGGACGGTGGATTGAGTTTTCTGATGATATCCACCTTAGCTGGATCGACCTCCATGCCCCTGTTGGAGACGATATGACCAAGGATCGTCCCTTGAGTCATCATGAAATGACTCTTCTCCCAGGATAAGACAAGATTGACCTCAATGCACCGCTTTAGCACACGGTCTAGGCAGTCAAGACAAGCGTCGAACCCGTCGCCATAGACCGAGAAGTCATCCATGAAGACCTCTAAACAGTCACCCACCATGTCCGAGAAGATGGACAACATGCACCTTTGGAATGTCGCCGGAGCGTTACATAGACCAAAGGGCATCCGTCTGAAAACATACGTCCCAAACGGACAGGTGAATGTCGTTTTCTCCTGGTCTTCGGGCGCAATGGCCACTTGATTATATCCAGAGTACCCGTCAAGGAAACAATAATGACTCTTCTCGGCTAACCGCTCGATAATCTGATCAATGAATGGTAGCGGGAAGTGATCCTTCTTGGTGGCCTCATTCAATCGTCTGTAGTCCACACAGACCCTCCAAGAAGTGGGCACTCTGGTAGCGATCTCCTCTCCAGACTCATTGACAACTGTAGTGATACCCGTCTTCTTGGGTACCACATGTAGCGGACTTACCCATTTGGAGTCGGAGATGGGATAGATGAAATCGGCGCTCCACCACCTTGAAATTTCCTTCATGACTACGTCTCAAAGATTCGGGTTCAGCCGTCGTTGGAACTCACGCGATGGCTTAGCGTTATCCTCAAGATAAATGTGGTGGGAGCAAAGATTTGGGCTCAGCCCCTTAAGATCAGTTATACTCCAACCGATTGACTTGCGGTTTCTTTCAAGAACCTCCATCAGACGAGATTCTTGCTCTCCAGTCAAATATGCTGAGATAATGACTGGGTACATTTCTGGCTCACCCGCAAGGAATCTGTTTGTCATCAACTACGGCAGAGGTTTCCGTTCTGGACAACTGGGAGGTGGCAGATCTGGCTTCTGATATGTCTGTGTAAATGCTACCAGGTCTGCATGGGAGAACTCTCGCTCTGCATGAATTTCTGACGAAGGGCGGCCTGCTGAATCATCAATAAACTGCACTGGCTTGCACTCTGTCATGGTTATCGGCTCGGAAGGAATCAGACAAGGCAAATAATCATTGAAATCATCCCAGTCAATGTCTGAATCTGAGGGATCAGAAGAAGATGAGCATGAATGAAAATCATCGGCATCACTCATCACAACACTGTCAGCTTCAGATATATCCTCATCCAGGAGTGTGCTCTCCCGGCTCTCGACTGCCATGAGCTTGAGATATAGTGAATTTGTAGGCAAGGCGAGAGTCGGTGCTACAGGATCTATCCAATTGGATTCATCATCAGTCATCACAAAATCATAAACCTGGTGGATGTCTAGCTCTTCCTCTGTCATCTGCGCTGCTTCACTGGACTGCACGGAGCACTCTAACTCTCTAGCTCCGGTCTCCTCAATTGTCTCTATTTGTATGGTTTCACCCTCGACACGAAAACATACCTTCCCACTATCATGGTCGGTCACCGCCTTGGCTGTGGCTAAAAATGGACGTCCGAGAATGATGGGGGCATCAGTTACCGACTCAGAGATCTCCATGTCCAACACAACGAAGTCCACGGGGAATTTCAGGCCCTGAATGGTAACGACCACGTCTTTCAATAACCCCTTCGGCCTCTTAGTCGACCTATCAGTAAACTGAAGGACTGTCCTGCTCCTAAGAAGAGGACCAAACTCGAACTGGTCGAGTAGGGCTGCCGGAAGAAGGTTAATTGAAGAGCCATTGTCTAATAGAGTACGATCAAACTGTTGCTCTTAAATCTCGCATCTGACATAGGGAGCTCCTGCGTCTGGTCGCTTGGCTGGCAGCTTGTTCTATATGGTGCAGCAAGTGGAATGAGTGAGCACATGGATCTGATCTATGTGATTCCTCCTCTTCCTGCGGATAGTGGTTTTCTCTTTCAGGTTCTTCTTGAAGAGGGGGATGTGCTCAAGTGCCTCTTGTAGAGTCAGCTGAATGTGGAATCTGTCTATCATCTGATTGCTGAACTCTACCTGCTGGTCCTTTTTTGGATTTTCTTTTTTATTCCCCTTCGCCTGGCGGAGTGCCTCGGGGAAGGGGATGGTAAGGGCCTCCATAGATGGAAGATTGGGAATAGGTCCCTGTGCCTGTATAGAAGGAGAATCCATACAATAATCATCATTCACCACATGTGGATCCGTAATTTGAACAGAAACCTTTCCTTTATTCATATTTTTGTTTTTCTTTTTGTTCCCACAGTCCATAGGTACAAAATGTGGCAACATCACAGATGGTGGTTCAACAAAAGTAGATGTGGTGGCCTCAGCACCACCACTAGCACCGATCTTCACGGCATCAGCACCGCAATCTGGGTTATCATCCAAAATGGTGGTATCAACACCACCGTCTGCAACTGGTATCACGACGGCATCAGCACCGTCGTCCTGGACTCCATCATGGGTGGCATCAGCACCACCGTCACCATCATCATGAGCGGCATCAGCATCGCTCTTCTGCTCCTCTGGCGCTCCTGATCCTGCATCTGGTTGTCGCTCAGAAGAGGCGCCGCCGGCTGGCATCCTACCGCTCCTAGTAGTAACAAAATCAGCATCATGATAGGAATAAGACATATCACTCAAATAATCACTAGGAGATGTATCCTCTGTAAACTGTACCTACTCAGACTTTCTTTTCAGATTGTTCGGGTTAGGTTCAATCTGAGCGGGTATAGCGGCTTTCCCTTTTATAATCTCCCTCATCTCCTGCCGGAATTCATCCATTTCTTGCCTGAAGGATGCTCGCTGTTCGGAGAGCAAGCGGGCAAGATCATCGAGAGCTGGGTTCTCAAAAGCGGGAACCTGAGAACCGGATGGTTGTCCCTGCTGGAAAGTTGCTGCTGCTGTGGTTGATACTGGGAGTGATGGGAATAAGGCTGCTGAGGCTGCTGTCGCTGACTCCACTGCTGTTAGACCACCATCTGCGTATCCGTAGATGGCGGCTGCGATGGATAGTACGGTAACAATGGAACCGGCTCTGCCTGGATATGGTTCACCTGACGGTACGAGGTAGAGGGCTGGTTGGCATTGCTACTGCTCGGATCAGCACGTGATCTGGGAGGCTGTTGTGACTGCGTTTATGCCTCCTGGACACACAAGATCTGCGTCTTCAGATCACTCATGGTCTTGGCAATTTGGTCCATCTGGGCCATGCCTTGCATCTGCTTCTTCTCGAGGATCTCGAGGCGGTCCAGCTTCTCACTAATGATGCCCATGTCGGTTGCGGCTGATTCAGCTTGGGCTGCGGCAGCTGACATTGTGTTGGGACCGGCATCGATGCGGGCGATCCTCTGAAATGATCCCGCTCCTTGCGGAGGCTTCTATTGTGTGTAGACTCGGGCTTGGGCCATCACTGTGGAGTTTTCTGTCATGTCTTCGTAGATGGCCCAGACGTCGTCTTCTCCCTTGGAGAAATAAGACCCACCGCAAGAGGCATTCACTAGCCCTTGCAGCTCCGGTGTTAGCCCACAGAAGAAACTCTGCACGAGATTGGGCTTGGAGATGTCATGATGTGGACACCGGTCGATGAGCTCTCTGAATCGATCCCAGGCCTCATGGAACTGTTCATTTGGGATCATGACGAAGTTACTGATCATGGCTCGAGTTGCGTTGGTCCGGCCGAGAGGGTAATACTTCTTCAAGTACGCGGTCCGGAGATCTGCCCATGTGTCGACGAATTGCCCAAGGTGTTTGAGCCAATATGCGGCTCTATCAACCAAAGAGAATGGAAAGGCAATCATCTTGATGGTGTCCTCGGTCATCAACCGATCATGGATAGTGCTGCAAATCATCTCGAATTCCTGGAGGTGGAGGTGCGGCTCTTCGGTCGGCAACCCATGGAACTTGGGTAGAAGCTGGATAGTGTGGGGCCGAAGCTCGAAATCTCCGTGAATTGGCGGGAGTCTGATCCAACGGTGAGTAAGGGATGCAGTTGGGTTGTGCAACTCCCTCATGATGGTTTGTGGCGGTCGCTCAGCGTCTGGATCGCCTCCTCCTGCATCTGGTCCTCCTCCTCCGCCGCCACCGCCCCCAGGTCGGTTCTCTCTCATCTGTGCTATCTCTCTCATCAGATCACCCATGAATGTTCCCTGGTCACGGATCTGTCTCTGCATTGTCTCCAGGGACGCTAACGAGGAGTTGTTGATGGCCACCTGATCAATTATGAATGGAGGGTGATCATGGTCATCTGGGTGCTCGTCTCTGTCTGCCATTACTGGATTTTCTGAAAAAGCAAAAGAGGCCATCTCAGGTGCTGTCGAATGATCTGAACTCTGTGAAGCACTGAATTCTGAAACTCTTAGACTGGTGGAAGGAGAATGGGAAGGGTGGTCGAGGGGGAACAGGGTGGATGTGAACTCAGGCTCGGAGAGCGGACTCTCCGAGGTATTCCTAGATGAATGAGGAGGAGTGCTGGATAGCGGTGCCGACAAAGTCGGCCTAAGAGATCTCCGTCCCATCATCTTGATTATTCGGGAAGAGCAGGGAAAATGCAAGAAGAAGAAGAAGAGGAAGGAAATGAGATGCAACAAAATTGCGCACAATTGTGCTGTGTTTTTGATCTTGACCCTAACAAATCTAGCAATCAAACACAAAGCAGGGGTAAGTTCACCAACTCAACACGTGAAGCCGTGAAGGTTCGGCTTTTATCTTGTCATTTTTAGCTTGTTTCAGGAAGTTATCTTTTCACGAGTCCTTAGAACGCTACGCCTAAAGGAGAGAGAGTACTGCCGGAAGAGTATCCCGTACTTGTCCTCCTCCTGTGTAACCTGTAGCTTGCACTTTTTGAGGTCCTTGTAACCCTTCCTGGATCCCTACTCAGCCAAAGAATAAGAGAGGAAGCCAATAGGCAAAACCGATACTTCGGAACTCGCTCGCAACGGAATCACCCGTGAGCGTGCAAGAACCTACTCGGACGCGAGACGATGAGACAGACACCCCCGTGAAGGCGTGGCCTAGGCTCGATACTTCGGACAAGGTCGATGCTCTTCACAATAGAGAGTCACCAATGTTGACATAGCCCTACTCGTCTACGTACGATAGAAGCGCCAATACTTCGGTAATCCAGGCGATACACAAGGCAGCCACAAGCTGGGATTTTGGCTCTAATCCTTACGAAGCACTCACCTTACTTGGAAGGAGACCTTCCCATGCAACCTGAAAACAAGTGAGGGTGTTACTCTTCCCAATCAATGAATCCAATTACCAATTTTATTTTTGGTCAAGGTTTTCTTAGCAGTCCCTTTTTTAATTTTTTTGGTGTTATCGCTTCTTTTGAGTAGATTCAAACAAGCGCCTAATGATTTTTGTGTTCTCTTGATCCTACTTTGTCCAAAAACAGAGGGAGAATAGAGTCGGAAAAGCCGTGCAAGTCGACACAAAGATGGAATCTCACCTTTGTGCCTAAATGATGGATGCAAAGTAAGAAGACTTACAGCTAATCCCAGCTCTCTCCATGCGGGATGCAAAGCAGAATTTTATAAACCTAGTCTATATGCCGATATGCAATGCGGAAATCGTCCTAAGATAGGCAACTGCTAGCGTGAAGAACCACAAGTCAACCACCTATCGTCGATCCTAAGAGTCCGGTCTAGACCCTCCCCTCCTCTTCTCGACACATCGAGTTCAGGAGTAGCGCTTGATGGGGAGGACTCGCGGCGCGGCGGATCTAAGAAAGGGGGCTAACTGTTTAATTTTAAACTAAGTCCAAATACGAGCTATAGGTACATGCAAAAGTTATTAGTGTGTTTGGACCTAATTTAATCGATCAAGCAGGCCTAAATCTACGGGCTCAATCCACAAAAGAAAGTAAAAATGAAATCAAAACCAGCAAATGACAGCGGTGAAAACTCAGTAAAAACCGCGGTGAGCCCCCGGGTGAACAAACACCCGGAAATTAGGCCTGGTAGTGTCCAAGTGTCCAAAAGTCCAATGTACCTGTATTATTACAAATTAATAGGTCACTCTCTTACAAAAATAAAAAGCAACTAAACTAATCACTCTCTCTCAATCCTCTTGCTCTCTCCTGCCGGCCTGGCTAAAGAAAGGCCGGCTCCGCTTCCCAAGGATGCTCCGGGTCACCTAAGCGATCTGCCTCGCTCCGCGGCCCCTCGCAAAAAGACAAGAAAGGATGGTCAGATAGCTCAAGCAATATATATATCAAAAATGTAAGAGAGATGAAATGAAGCTATGGTAAACACTAAACACAAGTAAACAAAAATGAGCTACTCGCTATTGCTCCCCGGCAACGGCGCCATTTGATAAACTCGGAAATAGATCGGTCTTGTGTTCCACACAAGGCGGGAACACAGTCGAAGTGTCGACCAATCAAAATCTGAATTTAATCAACAATTAACCCACACTAAAGATCAATAAATTAGAAATAATGTGGAGTTAAAATTTATTTTTAACTCTGCACAAATGGTGTATAGTGACAAGTATGCAGAGAGTTCGAACACATGGAGCAAGCAGGGCAGTTTAAACAAGTGTGCACAAGTGAGTGTGTGTGTGAAGTTTCTACACTAAGCAAGCAAGCAAAGATGTTTTTGTGGGTTTTTAATTTTAATTTTTTTATTTAATTTTATTTAATTTTTAATTTTGTATTTTGATTTTTAATTTTCTGATTTTTATATTTTATATTTTATATTTTTTTCTTTTCAATATTGGAATTTAAAAACAATGTAATGAAAGGCAAGATAAAATATTTATAAAAATGTGCAAAAATAACCAAAAATTCAGAAATTAAATATTTTTGATATTTTTAGGATTTTTTTACTGTTTTTGTGATTTTTGGGGATTATTCAAGGTGTTTTTGGTATTTTTAATGACTGAAATAAGAGAAAACAGTGACAAAGTTGCTGGTTGGGGGTAAAACTGGAATAAAAAATAACAAACCGCAACCAAAAATTTGCAAACTAATTTTAAAATCAATAAAATAAATTCTAGAACAAACAGGAATTGAGTTTGTATTTTTAGGAGTTTTCTAGGATTTTCTATATTTTTTTGAAGTTTTTGAGTGTTTTTGAATTTTTAGTATTTTTCTTTTGATATTTTTAGTGATTTTTGGACTGACACTAGAATAGATTAAAATAGACGCTAGGTAATTTTTTTGGAATTTTTCAAAGTGTTTTAATATTTTTTTTGGCATTTTCTAAGCTAGACAGTACATAAAAAGCATGTTTTTGATTTTTCATAAATAGAAAAATAAAACCAAATCAAAAACTAAAATTAGGGCGTCAAAATACAAGTATCCAGAAGCTTAAGCCTATTTTTGTAGAATTGTTGGACTTAAAGTGATAGTTTAAATAATTAGAACAAGCATCCAAACAATTAACAGGCCTGGCAGGGGTATATATGTAATTTCTCAAACATCCAGGGGCCCACATGCAATTTTCCACAAATATTTAAACTGAATAATCAATTTAAAGTACCAAAATTCAATTACAAAACCCGCCTGGGTGTCCTAGCAATTTTCCCCTCAGGGCGCGTGACTTGCACGCACCTAGCGAGGACTAAACTGTAATTTCTCAGAAACCTGGGGGTTTACTTGCAATATTTCCAAAAATATAACACGTGAAGTTAAAGTTTTGGTACTAAAACAAAATACAACAAAGATCGAGGGCCCCTCTGCAAAATGCCCCCACCTCACGTGTACAAGTCACGTGAGGTGACGTGACGAAGGACCTATACACAAATAAATAAACTACGGGGGTGTTTGTGCAAATATTACAAAAATATTTAAACTACGCAATAGAGTTTCAGGACTAAATAGAAATTACAAAATTAGCGGGGGTTGACTGCAAAATACCCTTGCTAAGACGATCCGACGGTGGTGCGGGCGCTGGTGACGCGTGGCGCGAATCCAACGGTTGGCAGCTAAGCGCGATCCAGCGGCAGGGAACGTGCCACTTATCCACGTGGCGGCCTCTCGGAAGGCGATGACGGTTCGCCCGTGGACCGCTGAGATCAGATCTCAGATGAGATCCGACGGTGGCAGGTACTGGCGATCGGACGGTCCACGTTGGACTTGGGGTCCCCTCTTGATCGGACGGCAGCGAGGCGTGCTGGAAGAACAGGGAAGAAGGACCGCCGGGGCGACCTTCTTCCGGCGGTGGCGACTCGCTCCGGCGGTGGATGAGCTTCAAAATGGGCCCTGGAGGTTGTTGGAGGTCTCCTCTGTCGTCTGGAACGAAGGAGTGGCGTGGAGGTCGGCGGAGTTCTTCCACGGCGAAGCGGAAGTTGCGATGCTCCAGGTGCTCCGGCGAAGGGTCAAAATGGCTCCAGATGCGTTAATGTACTCCAGTACCTGCAGGAAAATGTTACGGAGGTCGAGGGCAAAATGCCTCGACCTCGGGTGTCTCTCGGAGTGGCGTGGAAAGCGAGATAGGTACTCGCCGGAGTTGCGCTCCGACGAGGTGATTAATGAAGCAATCAGGTGATCGATTGGACGAAGAAAAAGATGCGTAATGATCCTAAGGGTATGGTGAACACGAAAGGGATGCAAAGAGATGAAGAACGGCCTCGATGGCCTGGGGGCCAGAGGGAGAAAATACCTCGACCGGCGTACTTGCGGGAGGTGGTGGAAGCGCCTCCGACCTCGACTGCCTTGGCTGATGGCTTCACGGTGGAGCTGTCACCTCCAGGAAGCTCTGGAGCTCGGAGTAGGCGCGAGGGCTGGACCGAAGGTGTTCAGAATTGAATCGAAAGTTGGGTGCTTCTCTTATTTGGTTTGACCTCGAGTTGCAGGAGCTCGAAGATCGACGATTCTGGAGCGCCTCATTGATCCTTGGCCCGATGTAAACACCCGGCGGGCAAGAGGGATAATCGATGAAGAAGATCACAGAAGGAATCGAGATGAAATGGTGAAAGATTCGGCTGGGAAAAAACCAAGAAAGTGGCTCAAAAACCAACTTCTGACAGGGGTGCAGGGGGTAGGGCGTTCAGTTGACCGAGGTCAACTGTTGACCCCCTCCTGGTTGGTCCATGTGGACCAACCAAGAAAAACCCTGATAATTTATTTTGTAAAATCAATAAAAAATAGAATTAGGTCGAATTAATTAATAGTTATAAAATAAAAAATGCTTAAAATTTTATGTAATATTTTATTTTGATTTTTAATTAATTTTATGAGGTATATCTTTATAAGTTCACTTTTTAGCCTTATATAAGTGTAATACCTATGTATTTAAGTATTTAATTTTTATTTTGTGTATTTTACTTTCATTATTTTTATTCAGTATTTTCTAAAAGTATAGAATACTTTTATATACACAAATACATTTTTTTATTTTATTTTTCTGATTTATTTTGTATATTAAATAAATTATAAGTATAAAAAGTATAGGAATACATATAGGCAGTGTACCTATGTATTCTTTATACAAGTATTTTTATTTTGTATTTTCTTTGCATTTTTATTCTGATTTTATTGCACGTATATATGATAAATAATATTTACAACATTATAAAAATATACAAATATAAAAATAGTAAATAAATAATAAATTGAATATTTTATTCAGTGCAAGTATACAAGGGGGGTCTGAAACTCAACTTTCAACCCGTAGCTCCGCCAAATGCGAAACCACCGCCAATAAATAGCTTATTTTCTTCTATATACAATTAAAGGTGAGTATGCTGCATTTGGAGTTTTCATTTGAGAGATACATGTCTGGGAAGTTGGGATTTTAGATTTTTATTCAGATCAGAACTTTTTATCTGTACATTATTTTTCTGTGAAATCAATTTTGTATTTTTTTATTAAATTATCTACAACTTTCATGTACAAAGTTTCTTTATTTGATGTATAAAAAGTGAAACCAAAAATAGGTCCCAAAATGAATAAAGAATGAATAAAATGTATAGGTATTTGGACTGTGTTTTTGACCTTATCTCCCCCTACTTTATTCCTTGTCGACCTATTCATCAAGATGCCTAGGTCTCGGGGTTTCGGGTCATAAAATATTTACAATATTTTATTCTTTTTATTTTCTTTATTTATTCTATAATTTTGGCCTTAATTACAGTATTTTCTACACTAATATGATGCACATGCATGAATGCTAAGATGATGTATTTAAGGCTATTTATAGGCATTTGCTAGGGTTTTGGTGCCAAAATGATAGAATAAAGATGATGAAATGTGGATTCATCAACCCCCTCCCCCTACCTGCAATCCCCTGCCTCCATTGCTCGGACCCCCTACCTCCATCGCCTGCAAACCCCTCTCCCCTCACATGAACCCCCCACCTCCACCGCCTGCAATCCTGCCCCCACACCATCGGCTGTGCTGCCCCCACCCCCTCCCGCGCCGCCCTCCTTCAAAGCCACCTCTTCGTGCATTACCCGCCCGTGCCGCCCCCCGCCTCATCCCCTCCCACGCCGCCTCTCGCCTCCTCCCCTCCCGCGCCACCCCCCGCCTCTTCCCCTCCCGCACCAGCTCTCCGTGCATCACCCGCTTGTGCAAGCTCCAAAGCCATGTACTCTTTTTTTAATTAATCTGGACCGTTGGATCACGAATGGGTTAGATTAACTCATCCCTCTGGTTGAGTTAATGACATAAAATAACGGAAGGTTATATATGTAAAACGGAATGATTACTCAGGGTCTTGGGTGAATTTAGTGATTATCGAGGGTTCCTGGGGTAATTACGAGATTACTCAGGGTTTAAATATCCCAATATTTTAATAGGATAACAAAATTGTCTATTTCGAGTAAACTCTACAAAAGACAATCACATTTTCTAGCATTATATATGAATATAATATTGTAATAATTTATTTATAGTTGCTTCTAGAAATTTACTCTAAGAAAGTAGTGGTGTACATTATATTCTAAAAAAGAGAGGAACATAACTGGAATTGCATAAGTTAAGAAGGACACAAGTGATAAAAACTATATTATTTTATTATTTAAACCATCATTTTTTGATAAAAATATACTAAATCATCAAAAGTGGGTCAATCCGGATCAACTAGGTACAACCACCCGGTTCAATGCAATCTAACTACCTGTCGGATTCGATTTTTTATTTTCCTTTTTTTTATAAAAATTAATTACATAAAAACGTCTGAACCGATAGGGTTGGGGCTAGTTTCCGGTCCAACCACTCTGACCTGCCAGTCCGGTCCAATTTTTTATACCCTAGTTACACCATCTATGACCCTTTGTTAACCATACCATGACCAATGTAATCTTGCTAAGTAAAATTTGGAAAAATTTTTTAAAAAAAGAGCAAATTATAAAAACTGATATGTAATTACAGATATTATACAGGGTTCTGGTATAATTAGAGATATTAGAAATTCGTTTTGATTTGGGATTTTATCACTTGTGCCCCTCCGAGATGTTGCAATATCAGTTATGCCCCTATCTTTTTGGTAATATCAATTGTGCCCCTCAAAACTTGCTCCGTCATCAGTTGTGCCCTTCCGTCAGATTGACCGTCTATGAGTTGACTTAACCATGGTTTTTTCAAACCTTGGTGCAGTTAAGAGGGGTATTATTGTCCAGTCCTCTTCTTCATCTTCTTCCTCCATTTGTTCTTCTTTCTTTTTCTTCATAATTTTTCTCTCTTAGTGACACCTTCATACATCCATGGAATCTCTAAAATTTTTGCATTTTCACGGATATATCATTCATTACGGATCAAACGGCAAATTTTATTGAATTTTTTGTTGATTTTTTATGAATCAAATTGTCAAAAAATTATCAAAATTTAACAAAAAAACCTAACTCCAGTTCCACCCACAGCACAGGCGGAGGAGGAGGGCGGAAGGGGGCCAAGGGGGAGGCATAGGCGGCGGGGGCGGCGGAGCGACCTGGGGGCAAGGGCGGGGGGGCGACCTGGAGGCGGGGCGGCGGGGCGTTCTGCTTCAGTTTCGTTTCAGGCCTGCGTATTCAGCTTCAGCTCTTCAAGTTGATCTCTGATCATGCCAAAGCAGTGATGCTTTTTTTGTGTCCAAATGCCCAAATCTACAGATATTCGTGCGGTTACGGCGTTGCTACAAGTGATCAGATCTGCTCCTGACGTTATGGCTTCGATCAAATCGATCTAGTCTCTCATTGCATGTAACGATGGGACTCTAGGTTTTTCTACGATGGAATCGAAAGGCTCGAGGGATGGAGTCCTCGGACCAACGTTAGGAAAAAATGGAATGAATGGGTGTGTGATCCTGATCGAATGGGGGAAAGGATCAGAGATCTTAGATCCGTGAAGATCTAAGTTGATCAGTGGTGAGAGAAAACATAGAAAAATGGATCAAGCGAAATGGATGTGGATCAAAATCGAATCAGAGTGAAGCTCAAAGAGTTTGGATTAAGAAGAGAAATTCGAAATCAGAAAGTGGAAGAGAAGAAAATCGAATCAGAGTGAAGCTCAAAGAGTTTGGATTAAGAAGAGAAATTCGAAATCAGAAAGTGGAACGCGGACTGGAAGAGGCAGGGGGTGCGGGGCTGGGAGGGGTGCAGCTCAGGGAGAGGGGGAGCAGGGGGCGGCGCCGGCAAGGGGAGGAGGAGCGGGGGGGAGGAGGTGCGGCGCCGGGGAGGGGAGGGGCTGCGAGGAGCTCGGGGCGGAGAGGGAGGAGGAGGAGGTCGGAGGAGGAGGAAGAAGATGGGAAGAGGAGGAAGAAGAAGAGGTTGGGGAAGAGGAGGAAGAAATGACCATATAACCTTTTAAAAAAAATAATTCCGCTTATGTCCTCAAAGTTAACGTCCGTTTGCACTGTAGATGGACGGTCACTAACCCGAGGGGCACAAGTGATAAAATAGCAAGTTTTGAGGGGCACAACTGATATTACCAAAAAGATAGGGGCATAACTGATATTGCAACATCTCGGAGGGGCACAAGTGATAAAATCCCTTTTGATTTTATACCTTCTTATGATCTAAAAGAAATTTAGCTAACCAAATGCCAAAACTAACAATTAATAGTTAAAATGTCTGAGCCCAGGTTCGAAATCATCAAAATTGGGTCAATCCGGATCAACTAGGTACAACCACCCGGTCCAACGCGGTCTGACTACCTGTCAGATCCGATTTTATATTTTCTTTTTTTATAAAAATTAATTACATAAAAACGTCTAAACTGACAGGGTCGGGACCGGTTTCCGTCCTACCAATCTGACCTGCCGGTCCGATCCAATTTTTTATACCCTAGTTACACCACCTATGACCCCCGTGGTTAACCATACCATGACCAATGTAATCTTGCTAAGTAAATTTTGGAGTAAATTTTGAAAAAAAATTGAACAAATTATAAAAACTGATATTTAATTACAGATATTATAAAGGGTTCTGGTGTAATTAGAGATATTAGAAATCCGTTTTGATTTTGTACCTTCTTATGATCTAAAAGAAATTTAGCAAACCAAAGCCAAAACTATGTTTAATAGTTAAAATGTCTGAGCCCGGGTTCGAACCGGGGACCTCTAGTGTGTGAGACTAGCGTGATAACCAACTACACCACCCAGACAATGTTGGCCTGAAATATATATAATTATTTAATTCTTGTACTTAAAATATCTTTCACATAGACAGACCCATGATCAATTTGTCCCTCCTATCAAAACCCCTCTTTATGTCCACATCTCTACTCCACTCCAACAGCAAACAAAGGAACTACTGCTTCCATCACACCAAAGCCCTTCCTCCCATCCAAATGAGGACCTCATCCCCCCTTCCCCTCCTCCTCCTCGTCCTCGCGGCCCTCGTTGCCGGATCACCGATACTGAAGGTGGATCTCGCCGACAAGGCCCCGTCCCTCGTCGACGACGAGGCAGGCCTCGAGATGGACTCCGAAGTGAGCCGGAGGGTGCTGGAGCGCGTGAGGAGGTACATCAGCTACGAGGTGCTCCGCGCCGATGTCGTGCCGTGCACGAGGCCCGGCGTGCCTTACTACAACTGCCACGCCCCCGCCCGCTTCAACGCGTACCACCGCGCGTGCGGCATCATCACCCGCTGCGCCAGGTACGACTACCCGTAGCCGGAATTCGCACCGGATCCGGCGTGCGCGTGATCGTTCGATCGACCGAGATCTCCGTGCTACTAGATTCTTGATTGTGTAATGTGATCATATATCAAGTATTGATCCTACTTGCAGGACTGCTTTCCCGCTTGGTGATTGACGATGTTTAAATGGTTAATCTATTAATCTTAGCTTAATCGAAGTTTAGTAGGGGCTAAATTGATATTTTTCCGGTGTCGGCTAACAATAATAATGAAATGTTTGCAGTGGTGTGCGATGCGATCTCGCTCGTGATAGCAATAGAATACAGCTGGAAATTAAAGGCGTGGTTGGCTGCCACCAACCCATCATAATAGCGCGTGGGGTCTCTCTTTTTGTGCTTTTTGCCCTTTTTTATTTTGGGATTTTTTCTGTCATAACCTACATTATTTTATTATTACACCACAACTCCCACAACTCTGTAATCTTACTTTATTTGACATCTAAATTATACAATCAATATCCAAGGGTTGGGATGTAAGAATTAGAAAGAGTATATGGGTTGTGGTGTAATTTACAAGGATTACAATATAATTAGAAAGATTAAAGATGTTATATCCTTAGGCCCTGATTGGTTGGAGAATAGGCCCTCTAATAAGGGGTCAATTCTCCTCCCGACACGGTTCCTAGTGGTACCCCATTATTCCATCTTATTTCACTCTTATTCCTATCTTTATCCCACCTTATCTATCTTTATTTCACCTTATTCTTATCCTCCAACCGAAAAAAGAATAGACCATTATTCTCCTTATTCTCCATCTTTATTCCTGCTTATTCCCGAACCGAACGCACCCTTAGTTTTCATATTTACACTACAACTCTTATAAATATTCTATATACATAAACCCCTGTCATTTAATTTCAACAAGGATGAAGGGGTGAATTTAGAAGGTGATAGGTGGCATGGTGTAAATACGAAATTAAATAAGGAAACATGAGTATTTTTTGTAAAATAATATGGATTCATGTGTTGAAAGAAAAAAATGCCAATTAATTATTGAGTATACGGTAATAAAGTTATTATATCTGTCAATATCAACATCTGTGTTAGTATTTAAAAATAGATAGAGATATGCTAAAACTTATATTCGTATTTATATCCGAACATTTGCATATTCGATGATCTTTTACCTTTGTGGTTCCTTGCAACCATACATTGTTTGCGATGTTACCTCTCGTGCTTAGATAATTGGACTCTGATTTGACTCCTACCATTAGGTGTAGCACTTAGTTCCGATTATCATGACATTATTCATCTTAAGAAAACTTCACTTCTTTTAATAACATTTCCTTTTTCATTCAATAGCGCTTATTGAAAGCTTTCAATTCCACTAACCAAGAGGCATTCATTATTCAATATGTGTAGCTCATTGGAAATATTTCCTATATATATATAGAGAGAGAGGGGGGGGGGGCAGGGAGCCTGCACCCAGTGGTGTAGGAAACTCCCTGCACCCACCCCATTTTCGCATTATTTTTTTTACTTTTTTAATTAAAAGTTGGGGGATTTACTTGATATGTTGAGGGGAATAAGTGTTTCAAATTTAATGTAAAATAAACATTCCTAACATGTTCATCTAAAAGGGATCGATTTCAGCAATTCTGAGACCGTTAAAATTTAGTAGTCTTGATGGAGATGGTAGAAGTGTCGAATTAAGTTGAATTTGGAATGACACCATGGTGATCGAAATTCCCCAAAGTTTCATTTCAAAAAAATAAAAAAACAATGAAAAATTAGATCAGGTGTAGGGAATTTCCTGCACCCGCCGGTTTAGGGTCCTTTTTCCCATATATATATATATATATATCAATTTTAACTAAATTTGACAATTCTATCATCTCCATCAAGGCTATCACATTTTAACGATTTCAGAATTATTGTAATTGGCCATATTTAGATGGGCATGTTAGGAGTGTTTTGTTTTACATGAAATTTGAAACACATATTCCACACAATAAACTAAGTAAATCCCACATAAGTTTCCTTCAAAAAAAATAAAAAATCAATGAGAAAAATAGTCGGGTGGAGCTAATTGGTTGCACCCCTCGATGTAGCTTCCCTTTTCCCACGCACCCGCACACACACATGAGGTATTCATCTCAATAATTTCTACTGAATGATATAATAATAACATTTCTTATCTTACTAAGATTTTAGATGTAACGTATAGCTCATCCGACATGAGTAGTTAACATATCTACAGAAAACATCTGGGTAATTCATATAGCTACATATCTTATCTCAACTTTTATAAAAACAAAACCCTTGATGACTAATAATTAACTATACATAAATGCTTATGCTTTTTTTACCACGTTAGAAAGTTACGTCTTCGTATAATACAAATATAATCGAAATGAATTATTCTTCATTTACAATCCTAATTATTGTTTCCATTCTCGTTGTCATTTTTTTAATCTCATTAGGAAATGTACTTGTTAATTTATTAATTTCTATTACTTACCAGCAATTACAAAACAAAAAGTGTCAATAGAGTAATCTCCGACATCCACGTTACTATGGTTAATAAACTCAGGTAAGTTTCTTATGTTAAAAGTTAATTATTTCAAATCTAATTTAAAGTACGCATATTTAATCTAAATAAGTATTTCATCTGTTTTAAGAGAACATTAGTATTGAAGTTTACCAAAAGTCCAACGGAAATATTCACAAATTTTATCATATATTATTTTGCAAAATAAAGAAGAATCGGAAGAATAATCTAATAACCAGTGCATGCATTCCTTCCATGTGATCATGGTTACAAATCTATCGTATTTTTAAGGCATATAAATAACATCTGTTAAAAAAAAGAAAGAGTTATATGATACGATTAGGCGTAATTAACAGGTTATGATTGTACCAGTAGGAAATCAACAAATATTGAAAAAGACTTGAAGTTTATCAAAAATCCTTCTATCATACTTTTAAAACGAAATCAAGTTACTTCTAGTGCATATAAAAATTTCTCAACAATGTTATCCATAAAATTCATAATAATTGCTCATATTCAATCCTTCACTCTTAGGGTGCGTTTGGTTGGCGGGTTAAGGCGGGTTAAACTGGTAGAGGGTAACCCGTTTTTGTGTTTTAGTGTTTGGATAGAGGGTTAAACTGAGAGTGTGTTAGAAGTGGGTTTGGGGTGATATGATTGTATTGGAGTTTGAAAAAGTGAGTAGTTATTGTGATGTGATTGTATTGAAGTTTGGAAAAGGGAGTAGAAGTTGAGTAGTTTATAATTTTTATATGATATGATGGTATAATATATTATTTTTTGATAGGATTGATGATGTAAAATTGATTTATTTATTTTTTTAAAAAAGGAATAAAGTGGGGCCCACGGAGAGAGAGGGGGATGTGGGTTTAAGGGGGTAAACTCCTCTAACCCGTAGGTAACCCGCGAACCAAACGCTACCTTATTGTCAAAAGAGTTCACGAAAAGCTTTTCTTTTTCTTTCTAAGATGATTTCAAAAAATCATGGCGATATATTTATGCGACGCGGAAGTGATGTAATAGCACATACAACAAATTCTACATGTTCATCACATACATTTAGATACTGTAATCCTAAGCCGATACATTTGGGAACTATCCAGTATGTCGTCGCTTATCTCTTTGCTTGAACGAGAGTGGGATGGCGGCTCTCGATGTCGAGGTTCCGATGATGTATTTTTCCCTTCCCCTAAGGAAGGTTTATATAGGGTGTGAGCCCTCGCATCGTCTGCCCCTACCTCCACGTTCGGGTGGTTAGACTCGTCGTCAGATCCGGTCTTGCGCAACCATCGTTAGCGGTTTTGACCATTCGGTCATCCCCGAGACTAATTCTAGCAATACATACCTTATTCGACAGTTGTGTTTTTACGCTGTGATTACTACTCTCTCTTGTTAGTTTTCTCCTCATTCAATTCGCTGACGATGTCTCCAATGACAGAGGCAATCCTCTCGGTGAGACATCTCTCTCTCCAACTATCCATCTTTCTTTGCAAAGAGCAAGTGACGTGGGGAGGGGAGTATCATTGGATTTTTATGGTGATTGAAGGGAGAAATAAACGGTGTAATGAAATGTCATTCAATTGGATATTAAATCCTCTCTAATTGGTACCCCATTTAGGATAATTTGACAATACAATTGGAGAGAGAGAGAGAAAGGAAACTTGTGTGGGAGGAATTCCATTTGTTACATATTGATATTAACTGGGTATCCGTTGTAAATAATGTACCCGTTAAAACGGGACGGATCAACAAGTGATCTTATAACAACAGATCGAGACAGGTCACAATCCATTGGGTCGAATACCCACCCTAGGGACACTCGTAACAACAATGGGATAAAGATTAAAGATATATGTATGGGTCTGGAAGATGTTTACTTTACATGCATTAATATTATATCTGCTGATGGACATCGTAGCAATTTAATCACGCATGGACGAAGCCAGAAAGTTCATCTTGGAGGAGTTAAATTATTTAGATATTATTTATGTAATTTATCTTGTCATTTTAATTATTAATATTTGGGGGTAGTTCTTTTGATGTAACGTGAGTTACAAAAAAGGTGTTGTAACTATTTTGTTCAATTTGTTTCTTAAAATCATTTGTTATTTTATATCAATGGCTAAAAGTCTATTTCTCTTTTAAATGAGACTTAAATTTCTTAAATATTGATTGGACTTTTAACTACTAAGATAAATTAAGAAATGATCATTGAGCAAAATTTGAAGGATATATAGAACATCAATGGAAGTTTCAATCTATAAAGTTGGATTCTTGGAAATGAATTCAATTTATAAGGTGAGTTTCCAATAATTCCTTAATTGATCGAAATTAATATTGGAAATATTTTTTTATAAAAGTACATATATAAACTTATAATCGGACATAAATAATCTTTATAAACGTCGTCTTGACAAAAAGATCCCTACAAAAGTTCATATCACTGAAATGTACATTTATTAATATAATATTAAGTAATATCACTAGTTTTAATATTTTCAAACAAGTAACACTATACAGTACTTTTTACTTACATGGATGCAAATAAATATAGATATATGTACCAACCATTTATCATATTTGTTATATATATTTTGACATGCGTACGTTTATCTTCATATCTATTTTAAAATGGATGCAGATACAAAGAGGGTTGCAAACATACGGATACAAATAGGTATATGTAACCATATATATACACTAGAAAAATATGTAACCATATCTGTTTTACGATCCTAAAAAAATGAAAGAGGTATCCAACTCCATATCCGTACATGCAAAGAAAATAAAAAGAAAATCATTATCTATATAATATATATATATTAAAAAATACATATCTATGACGGTTTATAAACGCATATGATGATGGACATATAGAGATGTATCAGTATCTGGTTATGCACATCATGTATTGTCAATAGTTAATTATTGTAATTAGATTATATATTGGTGCAATGGGGATGCTCCTGCCCCATTTTTCGAGTTTTATTTTTTAAAAAAATATCACCATGTATATTCATATATATATATATATATATATATATATATATATATATATATATATGGAAAAAATGGGGCTGCCCCCCTGGGGGCAGCCAACATGGCTGCCCCCGCCCCATTTTTCCGCGTTTTTTTTATTTTTTTGAAAAATAAAATCATGTATATTCACCCCTATATCCCTCCTATATGCCATTCGAATTTCGTCAGAAACAGAGACTCCTACGGCCTCCATCTCGATGGTATCGATTTAAAAAAATCCTGTTACCGTTAAAAAATTACTGTCCGGATGGAGGCCGTAGGAGTCTCTGTTTCTGACGAAATTCGAATGGTATATAGGAGGGATATAGGGATGAATGTACATGGTGTTATTTTTCAAAAAAAATAAAAAAAATTTGCCCAAATAAGGCGGGGGCAGCCATGTTGGCTGCCCCTAGGGGGCAGCCACATATGACCCTATATATATATATATATCCACCTATATGTCATTCGAATTTCATAAGAAACAGAAACTCCTATGCCCCCCATGTAAAATAGGTCGATTACAACAGTGTTTAGACCGTTAAAATTACATGTTCCAGATGGAGGGTAAAGGAGTCTCTATTTCTGACGAAATTTGAATGATATGTTGGAGGGATACATAGATGAATATACATAGTGATATTTTTCAAAAAAATAAAAAAAATTACAGAAAAGTGTGGTAGGGGCAGCCCCTTTATTCCCTATATATTGATTTTTTTTGCTGAGATATTGGAGGCTATTATACATAACATGCAAATTTCAATTATTAAATAATGTATTTAGGTTATATATGGTATATATACGGATTATGGTTGAGAGCTGGGGGGGCTAAGCCCCCACCCGCCCCCTCTCTCCGTCACTGTAATCACGTAAAGCCTTTGATTAGTCGTGTTCAAGGTTAGAAGATTATCCTCCTCATCTGTCCTCCTCCTCCTCCAGCCCATGCTCCTCTGCCCCCTCCTCCTCTATTCAATCAAGGGTAGGAGGTGGTCGGAGGAGAAGAAGGGATCGTCAAGGGAGGATGAGGGAGGAAGATCGGAAGGAAGTATGAGAAAAAGAGAAATAAGGCATTTCTACCATTGATTTGTTATCTTATTACATTTATGTCCCCAAATCCAATATCTATTTGAGTTGTGGATGGACGACAACTAATTCAAGGGACACAAGTTACAACAATACAAGAAGTTAGGAGCATGATCGATATTCCAAAAAAATAGAGAGGTGTAACTAATATTGCAATATTTCAGAAGAGCGCAAGCAATAAAAATCCTTAAAATTTTGACTTATTCTCTGCATCATTTATTGTCTCTTATGTGAACGGATGGTAGAAATGGTGAAAATACTGAATATTTATCATTCACGCAATTTTTTTCCAAATGATAATTTATATGCATAATAATGACGCGAGTGAAGAATTTTGTGTAAAAATGTGACATTCGATATTCCATTCTATTGATTTTATAATGCATATATATCATATATCCATGTGGTAAATTTTGACTTACTCCGGTGGATATTTCAGCGTGATCTTTAATAAAAATTCCTCATTAAATTATCAAAATATTGACAGATATTTTAAACATCATGGCATAATTTTTAATGATACCAACGGATATTCTAATAAGAAACTAAACAAGCACCCAATACACGATTATGCAGTCTCTTGTTTTTCTTTTGCATAAATATATTTTGTCTATGTAATTTCTATACAAGAAAGGGAATCTTTACACTTCTATTCTTTCGAGTTTCCACAATTACACTTATGTCCTACCTTTTTCTACAATCATACCTTCTTTGCTACTTAACATTTATACTTTGTTGTCATAACAATTCATCACTTAGTAAATAAAATAATCATGATTTATTCAAACCATTGTCTGATTAAATCCTATAAATTATATTTGGGGCAGGGGGAGTGTTGTGTTGGGGAGTTTTGAAGATCGAGTAAGGCTCGAAAGGGAGGGGAAGAGGCGGAGGATGCAAAGGAACAGAGGGGGAACTCGAGTCAGAGGACATAGAGAGGGGGCTCAGGATGGAGGGGAGGCAGATGATGAGAATGTGACCTGCGGAGCAGAAAGGCACAGAGTTGTGATCCACGGTCAACAAATACTATGAACATGAATACAATCGCTTGAAATATGACCTGAATAATCCCACATCATATGTCCATTTGGACTTTAAATTTTCAGCTACATAAGCAACCCAAGAGGACCCCCAAGTCAGGGAAGCACGAGCCTACCAGTCCGCCCTTCCTAATGAATAGGTGAGTTGAGAGATTGGAGGGGCAGAACGCAACCACTAGAGGGGCTCGTCTTAGAGAAGGGTTTGAAGGGGGGGGGGGGGGGGGGGGTAAGGGAGATAAGGAAGAGGTTGTGGTACTACAAGAAAAATGAGTTGTGGTCACGAAATGTGGCTACAGAAACTTGTGGCCACGATAATTCCATGATCAATAGTTTCTCCCAGCTACAATCTGTGGCCAAAGTCTTCATACAAGAGCTGTGGCCACGACAAGTTCTGTGGTTACTTGTAGTGGCCACGATATATTCGTGGTTATAGAACTCTCGGGACGAGACTTGTAGTTACGGCTGCTGGTCACGATGTATTGTGGCCAAAGCCTAATTCTATGGCCACAAACTCTACATCCGTGGGCATAGTTCTGTAGCCACAACTTATTTTCCTTGTAGCGTGGGGATCACTTGTGCATATACTTTTTTTATTTGTAATTACCTTTGTGGTGTGGATTTAACTTTTGTTTGAAAGAGAATAAAAAGATAACTAATATGAATGCACAAATGATATTTGGTAGAGTTTTCGGTGGTACAACTGTTATTGCAAAAAAAAGGAACACACATATAACTTTAAAGACTCAAAAGGACAAAAGCGTAAAAGTTCATATAAACAAATAAAAACACGAAATTCGTAATTTATATACCTATATTTTACCCGTTTCTAATAGGAAAAAATGTGTATGCCCCCTAGGGGGAGCTAACTTAGTTCCCCCACCCATTTTCACGTCTTTTTTTTTTATTTTTTTGAAAATAAAATCATGTAAATTCATTATTAAATCCGTATATTATGTTATTAAAATTTCATTTGAAACAGAGACTCTTACGATCTCCATCCAGACGGGGTCGATTTAAAAAATCTTGAGACCGTTAAAAATGACTGTTTGGATGGAGGCCGTAGGAGTTTCTTTTTCATACGAAACTTGAACGACATAATATAGGGATATAGTGATGAATATTCACGGAAGAAATTTTCAAAAAAAAAATAAAAAATGGAGAAAATAAGGGAGGGGGGCTAACTAGGGCAGCCCCCATTTATCCCTTTCTAATAACTCAGACTATAATCTTACCCATTTCTAATAACTAGTTTATAAAAGTACTAAGAAGTACAAAATAATATTATCTATAGCTAGATTTCTTATATTTACCAAAATTTTCTAATATAACTGTAATTTTGCCCCCTTTAATTTCCTGCATAACTCAATTTATGCGAGTACGTAGAAGTTCAAAATAATATTATGGAACATCTATTGTAAAATAATCGGTGTGAACGCGAGATAAATGAGCATGCTTTTTGGAAGCATATAAGAGCATGTTCTCGCTTTTTTCCACCATTTTTTTATTTTTGAAATGAAATCTGAGGGGATTTAATTAGAAGCGGAATATATGATTCAAATTTCGTGTAAAACAAATGTTCATATCACTTCCATCTAGAGGGGGTCAATTTCAGCATTTCTGAGACCATTAAAATTTGGCAGGCTTGAAGAAGGGAATAGAAGTCTCGAATTAAGCTGAAATTTGAATGACACCATGGTGATGTATGATGATCCAAATTCCATTAAGTTTCATTTCTTAAAAATTAAAAAAAATATAGAGGAAAAAATGTGAGAACATGTAACTTACATGCTCTCAGGGAGCATGCTCCCTTTTCCCAAATAAAATGAAAAAATGATAACTTAAACTTATTTCTTTTGAGTAATTGCGACTAAATTAACAACTCAAAGACAAACAAGTTCTTACGATGATTCACATAATTTTAAATTATATTGGAAAATTTTAACTTGTGGGAGCCTTGGATATAAAATGCTCTTTTCTTGTAAAAAAATTGAGGTTGATGTCAAAGAGACATTGGAAAATCTCATGTGGTTGTTATTGTTGGTAGAGATGGTGTCTCCTGTAAACAATGACATGTAGACTTGCTCCTGTCAACTATATTAAATATAAATTAATCACTTTTTAATGAATTAATGATCTGGTAGGGGTTGGGAACTATGACAAAGAGGGATGCTAGCCTCTGACTCATACCGATGAGGGCGAAAAACTCCTCACCCTCATGTGCACGACGTACAACACATCTTCGTTACAAAACCCTAATGCCACATGTTAGGTCACACACTTGGTAAGATCACACAAGGGCCACCTCGACAGATCTACATAGGACGACTCTACATGCTCATTCAGTCATACTTACGTTTCTACGTGGCTGGACCCAGGTCCAGTTAGAGGTTCTTTTGTCTCAAGAGACTTCTAGACACATACGTTTATGACTTTTCTGCAACAACCGATTCACGTCTCACCTGCGAGGCATGGCTCGCCACTGTTGACTGAGCTCGGGGACTTTGCGGAACCTGACATCGCTTGGGCATCCACCAAGAGGTGCCGTTCGTTGATGTTGAATTAGTCGATCATGTAGGGTTACGTCCTGCGGCAGTGGTTTGGGTCACCTCCCATCAACCTCCCACACGGCGCGTCTGACCCAAAGTCACCACCAACTTGACTGCAACTATGTCATGTCCATCAGCCAACCCTAAGGCGACCACGATCGCACCTTGTACAACATGCCTAACAGAGCGGAGACCTCATGTAGGGTTACTCCAGCTAACACTTGACAATGCTGACTAGCTACTCTTATACATATAACGTGTCTCGAAGATCGGAAGTAAACGAAGATGGGTAGAACTATCTCCTCGCATGTGAGTTTGGGCATTCGAACAAAAGGAGAGTGGTACTATTTACTAGGATGCATATGGATCGGTTTGAATCAGATTTTAGCTTAATCCATACCCGATCAAACACTATCTAATTAGAACTTTATTCCAATCCAATGCAAACCATCAAAGCTTTGAAACCAATCTGATCACCATATCCATTAAACCTCAATTGTGTGTCCAATATTCCATTGAAAATAGGATATCCCGTTGCAATTCATTCTAAAAATGAAGCATCTGTTTGCAATTTCTCGATATATAATAATACCATTTTATATGACAAAAAACAGTTGGGATTCGAAACATGGGGCGTAATTTATTAAAAACTTATTTTAAACGGTTTATAGGATCAAATGTTCGAATCAATGCATCGTTTTCCTCAAAAGCCACACAACACTGACGACGCCGACACCAATTGTTTCGTTAATATACGTAAAATAATTAATTTAAAAAGAGTAAATTACAAAAAGTTCATAAATTATATGTCTGATTTTAATACGATGCCTGAACTATAAAATATAACAATGTGGTACCTGAACTTGTCTCAATGTAGTGGTACCTTTCTTAACAATTAAAGAGAGAGGGTGGGGTTGAACCCTAGTAATTAGATTTACCATTAAGTGGGCTCTCTTGAAATTATCGGGTCTACTATTGAAAAAAAGTGGGTTCTCTCAATGTGGAACTTGACTATTATCTAAGTGATTTCGCACTTCGTTTGCAACACTCTCTCTCGAACCATAGCAAAAAAACCCGTGACATCTAGAGCTCTTTATTTCTATTGCATTCAATCCCATCGTATCACATTCTGTTATCCATATTTGAGAAAGCTGGCTTTGGTTCTAACAACTTGCTGGCTTCAAACCGAATTGGCGTCGTTGACAACCATCCAAAACACATAAATCCAAATTGTCAAGCAGAAATCCTCCATTCTTACAACACATTTTCTAAACTTTTGTAAGTTTTAGATGTACGTTCAAGGTGTTATATAGCTTTACTATTCAAGGATGTCATTACAGATACCAGTGGTTACCCTTGGAGAGCAGCCCCAGGAGTGGTGTAGATTCCTACGAAGAATGCTTGTTTTTTTTTGCGATGCGACAATTTGGACATGTAGTAAGTGCTTTAGGACTACTCGAGAGTGAGGCGAGTTATATGTTATATGAAACCGAATTTGATGCATTTCGACATAGAACAATGCCTACAATGTGTTCGGTGAAATGCCCCAAAGAGCACGGAGCCCCTTCTCACGTGATCAAACATAGCAATTTCGAGCACTCCTATCCCCCAACTAAGGGGGCATTCGATTCGGGAATAAGCCCAAATTAAGGACGGGGAATAAGAAAGAATGTGTCCATTCTCTCTTCGATTAGAAATAAAGGTAGGTAAGGTGGAACAAAGATTGTAATAAAGATGAAATAAGGTGAAATAATGAGACGTGAATGAGAATAATCGTACAAAAATCATGCCGAAAGAAAAGTTGACCCCTTATTCCAGTACTTATTCTTCCAACGAACATGACCTAAAGATTTTTACGCGGGCAGAACATGATATACATTAATAAGTGGATTATAATAAAACAATATAAATACATACACATGGTAAAATACGAACACCTAACCCCCATGCATTTACATGGAAATTTACGTATTTGATCTCGTATCTCGATCATGGTCAATGGCCACGTCAAGCTTCAAGGACATTAAAGAAAATACAGTAAATCCCGAGGTGCTTTCTACAAAAAACACACATATAATACGCCCTTTACTAAACTTGGGCACATCCCCATCCCTCACCCACTCCCCCACCACCTCCCAGATCTCGTCCCGTACACCAACCCATCTCCCGTCCGATCCGCATCCAACGCTCCAAAATCCTGCCCTCTTCTCCGTCCGATGCTAATCCAACGTCCTTAAATCCGCCAATGCAACGCTCCAGTCACCGCACACAACCCCAACACCCAGCCCTCCCTATAAATACCCCCTAACCCCTCCATGATCGTCCACACCACTCTCCTCCGTCCATAGAGAGTTGAGAGATAAGCTAGAGAGAGAGAGAGAGGGAGAGAGAGAAGCAGCAGCAATGGAGGCGGTGAGCTCGTGGGGGAACGCCTCGCTGCAGGCAGTGGACGCCGAGATCCACGACCTCATCGAGCTCGAGAAGCGCCGGCAGTGCCGCGGCATCGAGCTCATCGCCTCCGAGAATTTCACCTCCGCCGCCGTCATCGAGGCCCTCGGCAGCGCCCTCACCAACAAGTACTCCGAGGGCATGCCCGGCAACCGCTACTACGGCGGCAACGAGCACATCGACCGCATCGAGAACCTCTGCCGAGACCGCGCCCTGGCGGCCTTCCGCCTCGACCCCGCCAGCTGGGGCGTCAACGTCCAGCCCTACTCCGGCAGCCCCGCCAACTTCGCCGCCTACACTGCGCTCCTCAACCCCCATGACCGCATCATGGGCCTCGATCTCCCCTCCGGTGGCCACCTCACGCACGGATACTACACTTCGGGCGGGAAGAAGATCTCCGCCACGTCGATCTACTTCGAGAGCCTGCCGTATAAGGTCAGCCCGGTCACCGGTTACATTGATTACGACAAGCTCGAGGAGAAGGCGCTCGACTTCCGCCCGAAGCTCATAATCTGCGGCGGCAGCGCGTACCCGAGGGATTGGGACTATGCGAGGTTCAGATCCATTGCCGACAAGGTCGGAGCGCTGCTGCTCTGTGATATGGCGCATATTAGTGGCCTCGTCGCAGCTCAGGTATATGGATCCGAGTTTGAATTTAGGGTTTTTGTCTCTCGATTAAAGTTCGGATCTTGCTTTTAGTATAGTAGATCTGGGTTGATTCATGGATTGCTTACTTATTCCAAGTTTTATAGAACTGTGGTATTCAACAAAAGATGTTTTTTCTTGTTAATCATGCAAAGATAGGGCATTTTAGATCCAACCAACAATCATTTTTTTAATCATAACATGAGAATTGAGTAGAAAGTTGCGATTTTTTATGTTTCAATCTACATTTCAATGGTGTAGATTAAAGCCGTTTGAATCGTGATGCTGCTGTCCAAATTGACGTGTCTCTTTTATGTTCATTAGTTCAGTATCAGATGAACGTAGAGCCAAAGTTTCTGATATGCTTGACATTAGATGCAATGTTAATTCAAAAGTAGAACTGATCACTCTAAAAATATAGATTCATGTTTTTATAAGTCTCACAAAACTAGTGACAAATGGTTATTTCTTTCTCATGAGAAGATTCATGATCAACCTTTTGGATACAGAATTTATCTGAAACCAGTTAAATATGATACCGGCAAAGAATACAAGAGTTCGATTGCAACCGACCAATTTTTATTGCGGTCCATGGTTTGTGATTTGTTTGCGGATGATATTAATGTGATTTGCTCTTTGATTCAGGAAGCTGCAGACCCGTTTGAGTTCTGTGATGTTGTCACTACCACCACTCACAAGAGTCTCAGGGGTCCCAGATCTGGCATGATCTTCTATAGGAAGGGCCCCAAGCCTCCAAAGAAGGGGCAGCCCGAGGGTGCTGTCTATGACTTCGAGGACAAGATCAACTTTGCCGTGTTCCCCTCTCTCCAGGGTGGCCCTCACAACCACCAGATTGCCGCACTGGCTGTGGCCTTGAAACAGGTCATGACGCCCGGGTTCAAGGCGTATGCTAAGCAGGTCAAGGCTAATGCTGCTGCGCTTGGAAATTACCTGATGAACAAGGGGTACAAGATTGTTACCGATGGAACTGAGAACCACCTCATTCTTTGGGATCTGCGTCCTCTTGGTTTGACTGGTAATCGGTGCTTCCTTTGAATTGCATTGACATGGGATTTGCCACAGGATGCTAACTAGAATCGTTGGGCATTCATTGTACTTTTACAGGTAACAAGGTCGAGAAGCTCTGTGATCTCTGCAACATCACGGTGAACAAAAACGCGGTCTTTGGGGACAGCAGTGCATTGGCTCCTGGTGGTGTGAGGATCGGTAAGGCTTTAAGCTCTTCTGTTTTTAGACGATTACTCAGTCATTTGCTTGTACCTTGATTGATAGGAGTTTTTATGCTTCAATGCATTTTGCCGTAAAGTGTTATTTTTAGACTCTAGATTCCTACACAACATTGTCCGATTTACTCGAGATCGTATTACTAATTCCATAAGATGATTTACATATTAGCATGGCAAACAATATTTATTTGGAAATGCTGGTTTATGTTATCGTGAATGCCAAATTCTTCAACTTTCTTTGTGCCAGTGCACATAATGTTTGCTATTTTGTAAGCCATGAGAACACTGCATAATGATTAAAGGCAAGATATTATATTAATCTCTAGGCCTTAATTTGTCGGTCACTGCTAAACGACCATCAATTATCGCCTCTTCTTTCGGCTACAAGAGAAAGGAGGTGCAAAATCTCTTTGTACTTCTTGTTGGCCTTGTTCTGGGGGCATATATATTTCCACCGGAGATACTAGCCAGAGATACATGTGTTACTCTCGGATTTCCTACTCCGGGAAATTTAATCGTGTACCATAATGATCATAAATTAGAATATTGAAAGCGGGTGTTTTCTCGACGAGCCCTCAACTTAGGGGATCTGTTTCATTAAATGCACTGTCGTAGAGTGTGGATTTTGGAATGCCATTTGCAACTATGATTATTTGTATAATGCTTAAATCTTCAAACCATAACGTCTACTTGTGAAATATTCAAGACGATTACTAGCTTATAAGAGTGACAATGCATGTTGTTTTTGTATATTATTACAACAACAAAGCCTTTTTCCACAATTAAGTAGGGTCGGCTACATGGATTATTCGCCTCCATTTAGATCTATCTTAGGCCAATACCGGTCTTATATCCACAAAACTAAGATACTTCATATGATCTCTTTCCAACACTTCTTGGGCCGTCCTTGCCTTCTCTTAGCCGGCTCAACATCCCAACACTCGCATCTCCTAACTGGTGTATTAGCTTATCTTCTTTGCAAATGTCCAAACTATCTTAAGCGGTTTTCTCGCATCTTATCCTCGATCAGAGCTACACCAACTTTCTTTCTGATTGCATCATTTCGAATCCGATCTTTACGCGTGTCCACACATCCATCTTAGCATTTTCATTTCTGCTACATTCATTCTCTGCACATGTTTATGGCTCACATGCCAACATTCAGATCCATAAAGCATAGCAGGTCTCGTGGCTGTTTTGTAAAACTTTCCTTTAATCTTTAAAGGAATTTTCTTATCACAGAGAACAACAGAGGCTTCTCTCCACTTTAGCCAGCCTGTATTTGTTCTATTAGTAACATCTTCATCAATTTCCTCATCATGTTGCAGAATAGATCCTAGATATTTAAAGGAATCTCTCTTCTGAATGTTATCGTCACCAATCTTCACCTCGATTGCTTCACCATTGCTTCCATCAAAGGTGCACTCTATATATTCCGTCTTAGCCCTACTTATACGAAATCCGTTAGTCTCCAACTCATGTCTCCAAACCTCAAGCTTCTCATTTACTCCATCTCTAGTCTCGTCAATTAACACGATATCATCAGCAAATAACATACACCAAGGTAACTCATCCTGAATGTGATTGGTCAACTTGTCCACAATCAAAGTAAAAAGAGATGGACTCAAAGCAGAACCTTGATGTAAACCAATATTGATGTCAAAATATCTAGTCTTCCTAGTCGGGGTTCTTACACAAGATAAAGCCCTATCATACATGTCCTTTATGAGGTTAATGTATAGGACATGTATCTGTCTCTTCTCCAATACTCTCCACAATATCTCTCGTGAGATAGAATCATAAGCTTTTTCCAAATCAATAAAGATCATGTTGAGGTTCTTCTTTTTAGCTCTATAAATCTCCATTGTTCTCAGCAAATGGATGGCTTCAGTCGTTGAGCAACCTGGCATGAATCCGAATTGGTTTTCTTCAGTGTTGTAGAAGACGGTATTCGGTAATCAGTCGGAGGGGTCACTGAATAGAGAATAATCAGTATTCGGGCGACTATTCGGAATTATTCGGTTTTGTATTTTTTAATATAAAAATTATTTATAATACATATATTCTTATATTTTTATACATATATGGTCATTAGTTAACACGCATCCAAGATAAAAGTACCAATCAATATAATAGATATATAGAATTTGACATTTGTTGCGATGCCATGGTAAAATGTAACCCATAAAAAATGAAATTGAAAATAAAAAAATAAAAATATGAAAAGTCAAACTCCAGTCGGCCTAATAGTCGGGCCAGTCGGCCGAATAGTCGGGCGACTATTCGGTCGGGCCGACTATTGGCCGACTGGAGGTCTATTCAGTTGGGGACCCCACCGCACCGCATAGTCGGACCGACTATTCGGGATAGTCGGCCGACTATTGACCGACTGGAGATCTATTCAGTTGGGGACCCCACCGCACCGCATAGTCGGGCGACTATTGAAAATAAAAATTGAAATGTAACCCATAAAAATTGAAATTGAAAATAAAAAAATAAAAATATGAAAAGTCAAACTCCAGTCGGCCTAATAGTCGGGCCAGTCGGCCGAATAGTCGGGCGACTATTCGATCGGGCCGACTATTGACCGACTGGAGGTCTATTCAGTTGGGGACCCCACCGCACCGCATAGTCGGACCGACTATTCGGGATAGTCGGCCGACTATTGCAACACTGGTTTTCTTTTACATTGAAAATTTGCCTCAACCTTCTTTCGATCACACGCCTTTATTCTTATAAAAAAAGCATCACGATACTCCTCCAATCTTCAAGCATTTTCTTACTTCGCCAAATAACATTGAATAGATTCGTAAGCCAAGTCAAACCATGCTCACGTAAAACTCTCCATACTTCTACAAGGATGGCATCCGGTCCTACATCTTTTCCAGGTCTCATAACCTTCAAAGCCTCCTTTACTTCCTTTCTTTGTATCCGTCTATAACATGCACGATTCAAGTAACTTTCACTACAAGCTAGATCACCCAAAGTGATATCTCTATCCCCCCCCAATAAAAAGTTTATGGAAGTATTGCTCCCATCTAGTCTTTATATCCTTCTGAGTAACAAGCACATGACCTTCCTCGTCCTTAATGCATCTCACTTGAGAAAGGTCTTTGGTTTTTCTTTCTCTTGCTTTAGCCAACCTGAATATATTCTTCTGTCCCTCCTTAGAGTTGAGATTTTTATACAAAACTTCATAAGCTTTTGACTTAGATTCGTTTGCAGCTTTCTTTGCTTCCTTCTTCGCTATTTTGTAGTTTGTGACAGTTTCATCTGTTCTATCATTAGACATAGCTTTAAAGAAAGTTCTTTTTATTTTTAGCTTCTCTTGCACCCCTTCACTCCACCACCAAGCCTCCTTTTGACATGGATCTCCTCCCTTTGACTTGCCTAGCATCTCTTTGTCTACCTTTCGAATACAAGATGCTATTGCCTCCTACATCTCGTTTGCACTACTGCTACAATCCCAAGATAAGTCTTCTAAAACCTTCTCCCTGAAGCTCGCTTGCTTCAGTGGAAAATTCCACCATCTAGTTCTAGTTATCTTAGAAATCCTCCTTTTCTTTGCCAACCCTTTCATTTGTACATCCAAGACTAACGAACGATGTTGGGTTGTCAAACTCTCTCTTGGGATTACTTTGCAGTCTCTACAACACAGTCTATCTCTTCTCCTCAACGCAAAGTAATCTATCTGTGTTCTAGTTAGCCCACTCTTATAAGTAATTAAATGTTCCTCCCTCTTCTTGAAGAGAGTATTTGCTATGAAAAGATCATATGCTGTTCCAAAATCCAGGATGGCTTTTCCCTCTTCATTTCTATCCCCAAAACCATATCCTCCATGAACACTAGCATAACATGAAGCATATTTTCCCACATGTCCATTAAGATCTCCACCGATGCATATCATCTCTCTTTGTGGGATTTTTGTAGACTCTTATCCAAATCCTCCCAAAAAGCTTGTTTAGTCCTTCCATCTAAACCAATTTGCGATGCATAAACTGAGATGATATTCAGAATTTCTTCTTCGAGCACCAATTTTAGCAAAATAATTCGATCCCCGAATCTTTTCACTTCAACCACACAATCCTTCAAATCCTTATGAACAACCACTCCAACACCGTTTCTACCCTTATCTATACATGAATACCAAAGTTTAAAACCTGTCTTCTCAATCTCCCTTGCTTTCTCTCCAACCCATTTAGTCTCTTGAAGAAATAGTATATGAGTCTTCCTTCTTTACATTGTATCCACTATCTCCATTAACTTTCCAGTTAAAATGCCAATATTCCAACTACCAATCCACAACCTCCGTTGTAATCTCTTTTGGACTAACTTCTTTACTTGCATGCGTCCATTATGTGAGAACCCTTGTAAATTTTGGACTGCATCTGGGCGGTGATGCATCGGAACTAGCTTAATTACCTGCATGCGTTCCTCATGCGAGAACCCTTGCAAATTTTGAACTACATCTAGGCTGCGATGTAGCGGCCCTCGCCAATTTTTCATTGCATTCGGGCGATGCAACGCGTCGCAAGTAGGGAACGCCCCAACGAAATCTGTATGCTTGCTTAAATCCATGTTGAAAAAATCCGACTGCCATGAGGCAACTTCTTAAATAGTATTTTTTTTAGAAAAAAATACTATTTAGGTAGTTGTCTCTGAATATTTTACGCTGACTGTCGGCTACCTAACGCAACCCTCCTCATTTATCCGGGCTTGGAGCCGACCATGGCTGAGTTTTGTTTTCTATATTACTATGCACATCTATTTTTCCGAGGTTCATTGTGCTGTAGACATGATATTTTTTCCCCTTGGGTGAGCCCCGAGCATGATGCATACTGTAAAGAGAACCACAAAGAGATATTAGCTCAATATGTCATCAATGGTCTCCATCAGGAGATATGACTGTCTATTATCGCCTCTTCTTTCGGTTGCAAGAGAAAGGAATCACTAAATACTCTGTCTATGCATCTTGTCGGCCTTGTTACGGGGGCAGATATATCTCCACCATACAAGGCCCTAAATGTCGGTTTCGGTCGCCATTTCGGTGTCGATCAAAACAGAATTTCGGTGGAATTTTGACCGAAATTTCGGTCATTTCGGTCATTTTTTGTACTAGGACCCCCATATTTCGGTCATTTCTGTCAATTCGGTCGAATTTCGATTTCGACTGGATATCGATATTCGACAGAAATTCGACCGAATTTCGCTGAAATTTGAGGCCATGCCACCATATATACTAGCCAAAGATGCATGTGTCTCTTCGGGATTCCTACACCGATGAATAAGATTTTTACCGTCTTCAAGTCAGATTTATTGATGGCTATTCGTATCGTCGGATGCTTTTAATCATAAAATTCTGTTTTTTTACAGTTTAGCCACCTACATATGCAATGCAATGCATCTGCTTTCCATGTAAAATCTTTAAGACCGTGATGAATATGATATGTGTGATGGGCACCATTATTTTCTTCCAATTTACCGGTCTGTGTGATTTCAATTAACTAGCTCTTCTAGTCTTGTGGTTGCATACAATTGTATAAGCTGAATAACTCAGCCTGAATGAAATCATTCACCGGTAAACTACCGTCAGTTTTCGCCTTGTATATATTTCCGCTGGAGATACTAGCCAGAGATACCGTGATCGAGGCTGCATCTGCTGCTATACATACATATCTGATGCATTTATATTTTTATCTGCGAACACAGGTGCGCCTGCCATGACATCGAGGGGTCTCGTGGAGAAAGACTTCGAACAGATTGCGGAGTTCTTGCACAGGTCCGTGACGATCTCGCTGAGCATCCAGAAGGAGTATGGGAAGCTACTCAAGGACTTCAATAAGGGCCTGGTGAACAACAAGGAGATCGAGGAGCTCAAGGCGGATGTCGAGAAGTTCTCAGCATCCTTCGAGATGCCCGGATTCCAGATGTCCGAGATGAAATACAAAGACTGAGCTTCGCTCTTTCGCGCTTGTATCCTTTATCGTAGCCTCCTAGTTTACACGTTAACTCGGAAGGACTCGTGCTTATGTTGTTGTTGTTTGATGTTTTATGGGGTTGTAGGATGATACAGATTGTTGTCTGATGGATTTTACTTAGCCGTCAATTCAAAGGGAGTTTTAGGATTTGGAGAGGGTGTATGAATCAATAATGTTAAAATTTTGAGAGATTATATTTTCCATATATGGTCTTATTTCCATATATTTTCCATACATGGTTCCTGGTTTTGTTGTTTTAATACTACACAAAAAGAAAATAGTTAATGGAACTTTTACCCCACAACCCCTAAATTTTTTTTGCAATTACATAACTTTAGAGGATAAGATGCAAGAAAACCGCTTAAGATGATTTGGACATTTGCAAAGAAGATCAGCTGATGCACCAGTTAGGAGATGCGAGTGTTGGAATGTTGAGCCGGCTAAGAGAGGGCGAGGATGGCCCAAGAAGTTTTGGAAAGAGATCGTACGAAGGGATCTTAGTTTTGTGGATATAAGTCCATGATTGGCCCAAGATAGATCTGAATGGAGGCGAAGAATCATGTAGGGAGGCGAAGAATCATGTAGCCGACCCTACTTAATTGTGGGAAAAGTTTTTGTTGTTGTTGTATATAACTTAGAGGGTGAGCCGATGTACGGGTTGGGTTGGAGTAATCTCTTGTGAATAATAGCTGTTTGGATTGTTAGGAGGGTTGGAGTGAGGAATGTGATGTGATGTCACATTGGTTTGAGGAATTCCAACCCAGAAATGCATGGGGGCAAACCGGGTTATCCGGTAACCCGCTAACCTTGGGAATGAGTTCACTTGAATTGGAAGAAGAGCAAACAACTGTGTTGCGCCTGCCTTCTGCGTCACAGACCCTCGTCACCTAATGCTTGCTCCCAGCTCCGACGTCTGTGTATGCTGTAGAACTCGGGTGCTCGTCTCAGCAGCTCCTCCGTTTCCGACCAGTTCCGTCCCATCTCCCAACTGGACTTTCGTGTGATCCACTGCCTTCTAAGCCTCAATGTTCTTGGGACACTGGAGTTCCCTTCAACTGATCTTGTCGTGGTTGCTAATCTCTGCTTGCTTTAGCAGTAGCAACGATCTGTCGTGCAGCTCCGAAGGGAGGAGGGTGGAGGTGGTTGCTTGGAAAAAGTTGTAGGGGTGTTGCTTTGTAAATTCGATTCACCAGCAAGGATAGATATAGAATTTTCTCCGCATTTTGTTAAGGTCGCTGTGCAATTATAAGGATCACAAGGACTGACATCAAGATTTTAAAATCGGATCGGATATCGAACCAGTAGCTCTTCGGTTTGGTCTGATTGGGTCGGGTCATCAGTTCAAGCTGATCGGACTGCCAATGATGTTAGTATGATGTCATCATTCTTATCGACCTCCAAAAAATCACGTCGGGATGAATTTTTGATCAGACCGGTCAAACCGATTTTTTGTATCGAGAAAATTGGATATAATATACATATATGTACTTATTAATAAAATGAGGAAATGAAATAATAATTTAGTACATTGATAACAATAATTCATAGCAAAAATCATACTTAAACTATTATATTATATGGCACATGTTTAACTATTATATTATATGACACATGTTTATGATTTGTCAAGTTGAACAAATCGAGTAGATTGAACCATATAAAAGATTTCAGGAGTCAATAAAGTAAAGATCTCTAACGTAATTGCATTTGTTTTCTATTTCCCAGAGCCAGATTTAATTTTCCGTCATTGTTCCATGGCTTGTTTTGGAAATTAAAGATTTATTCAGATGTGCATATTTAGTATATTTAAATGCCATTTGTACTAAATGCCCATTTAAATGCCTCTATTTCGGACCCATAAATGGACGCATTAAAATTTTAAGCCCCCAAAACAAAAAGGATTTATGAGATGTGAGTTTTTTTTCTCAATTTGGCGATATTAAAAAAAAGGGTAAATTACAATTAGGGTCCCCATCTATGGGTCAGATCTCAGAATAGGTCCTCATCTTTAAATTGTAACGATTCGGGTCCCCGGACCGTTCAGGAAACATGAATTTTCAGGCTCTTGACGAAAATACCCTTGTCGGGTAGGAGAGAAGAAGGAAATGAGGATTGAGTTTCAACTTTTAAACAATGACATATTCGTCATCAATCCCAAAAAGTTCATTACGTTAACATCTCGGGACATGAATCGTTACAATTTAAAGACGAGACCCATTCTGATATCTGACTCATAGATGGGGATTCAAATTGTAATTTACCCTAAAAAACTAAGCTCAAACGGTGTCTTATTCAACAAATTTATTTTTACTTGCATAAGCATCAATGATAACGAATATCATGACCCCCAATGTTTTTTTTATGAAAAATACTCTTGATATATAAACCTAATAAACAATATTAAACATTATAATCATTAATTTTGATTACCAATCAAATACGAAGACCTTAAATGAAAAGGTGATTAGATTCCCTCATATTTAACCCCCCCCTCGTAAATAAAGGCTGTGAAAAAAGGAAAACGGATTTTTTTAGAAAATAGAAGAAAATAGGAAAAACTTAGAAAAAAAACAAAACTGGCAAGCGAAGGCGTAGGGATCGGTGGGCCCCAGCCTTTAAATTTCTAATTTAATTTATTCTAATTAAATCATAAACCTTTTAAGCTTTAAAATTACGGTGTGGGCGTTTTGGCATTCCCCTTTGCAAAGGAAAGGGGAGATCTCATCTCCCTTTTCTTAGTAACCGTTGCTTCCCTCTCCTCCTCCTCCTCTCTCTCTCCATCTTCCTCATCCTCCCTCTTTCTCTCTCCTCCTTCCTCTCAGATCCCATCACCTTCTCCTCCGTCACATACCTCCGGCAATGCATCGCAATCCGTCGCTCCGCCGTCGTCGCTCCGCCGTCGTCGCTCCGATTCGCTTCGCAATGCCGTGCAATGCTAATAGCTGAACGGACTGCTGAAAGCACACACGTACGTGAAAAGGGATTGGCGGCGAAGCTTGTTGCCCGTCTCCCATCAATTTCTATGTAATTTTCAGATAATAAATTGAAAGATGCTCCAAAAAAATTATACCAGAGATGTAACGTATCTTAGTTCTATATAATATCATTCCAATTGCACTTCTTTGCGTGCGTAGATCGGAGCGACGGTCGAGGAGGATCGGGCGGTGAAGGATGGTCGCCGACAACATCAAGGGCTTCTTGCTCGCATTCTCCTCGAGCGCGTTCATCGGCTCCAGCTTCATCATCAAGAAGAAGGGCCTCAAGCAAGCTGGTTCCACTGGCGTGCGAGCAGGTGCCTTTGCATCTTTTTTCTTGTTTCCTCGATCCCACCTTCACATCGTTGTTCACATTCAGGATCGGGAGGGTACACGTACTTGTACGAACCCATGTGGTGGATCGGGATGATCGTCAGTAAGTTCTCTGATATGACATCTCTAGCAATCGGTCTTTTCGTTGATCATGTCCAGATTAGTGCTGATTGTTTTACTGAGTTTGTTGTGTTTCGAGCCAGTGATCGCGGGGGAGGCGGCGAACTTCATAGCCTACGCTTACGCTCCGGCGATCCTTGTCACGCCTCTGGGAGCGCTGAGCATCATCGTGAGGTATCGATCGACATCGCAAGCTCTCTTACGCTCTAGATCGTATCTGAGACGTATCCGATGCAGCGCAGTACTAGCTCACTTCTACTTGGATGAGAAGCTCCACATCTTCGGCATCCTCGGCTGCATCCTCTGCGTCGTCGGTTCCACGACCATCGTCTTGCACGCCCCCAAGGAGAAGGACATCGACTCCGTTAAGGAGCTCTGGGAACTCGCCACCGAGCCAGGTAACCGTGCTCAACCGCCTCATTCCGATTCACTTGAATTCTAGCTTACTAGCTCAATCGATCTCGACTTCGTGCAGGATTCATCGCTTACTCGTGTGTGATCGTCATCCTCGTCCTCATCCTCATCATCCGGTTCGTCCCGCGTTACGGGCAAACACATATGGTGGTCTACATCGGTATCTGCTCTCTGATGGGCTCCATCACTGTATGTTATATCGTGTGTCTTCTTCTTAATGTTAAGATTTTACGATCCAAACAATCTGCTGTCTGCTGTAAAATCAGAGCTGCTCGATCTTGATTGAACGGTTCACATAGATTCACTGTTTTTGTGGGCCCATACTATAGAAATTCGTGCGAACCGCTCAATCAAGATCGAGAGGCTCCAACGGTCCCCTGATTTCACAGCAGACTCTTCAGTAATGCTGAGGATCTGCTCTGTCAAAATGGATATGAATACGGATGTCAAAATAAGAACAGACGGAATACTGATGCGGTTTTCTTTGGATGCAGGTTATGAGTGTCAAAGCGATCGCAATCGCGTTGAAGTTGACGTTCTTGGGGACGAACCAGTTCGTCTACGCGCAGACCTGGTTCTTCACGTTCGTGGCAGTCACTTGTGTACTGCTCCAGTTAAATTACCTGAACAAGGTAATTTAAATCGATTATTCTCGAGAACTACGATCTATTTTCGTATAATTTTCGTAGAATTTGCGTATAATTTGGGAAATTTTATCGCGATTTTCAGGCTCTGGATACCTTCAACACCGCAGTGGTATCTCCGGTTTATTTTGTCATGTTCACTACTCTCACTATATTCGCGAGCATGATCATGTTCAAGGTAATATTAACCGTTCGATTGAGATCGGACGATCAGGATCATTTACACAGCTCGTGTCCTTGTGTTCGACCTGATAGTGATCAGTAGATCTTGTTATGCATCCTTACTATTCTACTCTATGGATGTACAGGATTGGGATTCACAGAACGCGTCGCAGATCGTGACCGAGCTATGCGGGTTCATCACGATCGTATCGGGATCGTTCCTTCTTCATAAGACGAAGGACATGGGCAATAACCTCGACCACGAACACGACGACCAGGCCATAGAACAGGAGCCGGATATGCTGAACAACACCTGATGTAGTCGCCTGCGTCGTCGGTTCGTCGTCGCTGAGGAGTACATCAGATCAGTGTCCGTCCAGGCATCGAGCCCGATTAGAGAACTTCGAGTCGAAATCGCGCGAAAAAAGGAGGATGATCTAATCGGAGAGGACGGAAGCTAAGTTTTTAGATGAATCATAGCCTACCTTGACAATTTTTTTGTGTTATTCGACATGAAGTTTACGATAAATGTTATTATCTGTGATAATCCATTTCTCTAATACGATATTTTAGAATTAAGACATCTAAAATATCGCATATGTATTTTGAGTAAACCTGTCGATAATACACCAACCACAATTGCAATGTTTCGAGCCGTTTAAGGTGTGAAATCTTATTGGCATTATTCAGGGGTCTATTGGAAAATTTCCACTGATAAAGTTGTACTCGATATTTTTCAACTAAGCTAAAAACAATTGGGTGTACGTCTTTACGACGTGGCACCTTTTTTCCCTTTAAAAAAACTAGTTAAAAACAAACCCTTTTTATGGGAAAATATTCTCAAAACTCCTATAATTTGATATACGTTTTCTGATTGAAAAAAGTTAATGGTCATGGTGTAAAATTCTCAAGTATTGTATAGCAATGCCAAGTACGTAAAAATCTATATAAATAAGGAATGCGTTAATTTCTGACATTTGTGATCAAATATTAGAAGTAATTTCATATGAGATAGCACATGTGTAATAGGAAATATTTAAGGGGTTTTTTACATTTGAGTTACTCCAAGATTCTTTGATAACGGTTATGTCCTTATCTTTTATGCAGTGCCGCCCTTGCATTTCATGGGCCCTAGCAAAAGAGAAAATGAGGGACCCTATAAAAATATTTTTTAAAATATAAAATTTATTATAAAAAAGTTTCTTTAAATTTTACAAAGAACTATGATTTTTTTTAATTTATGAGCATCAAAAAATAAGTCATGAATTAAAATTATAAAAAAAACTATTTCTACGAGCTTTTTAGAAGGCAAAATCATTAATAATAACATCCACGTCAATGTTTTCTATTAAATCTTTTCAATCTTTCTTGCGACATTGATGATCTTAAATAGATTTTTTTATCAATTTTAGTTTTGAAAAACTTCTTTCAGCCGGTACCACTGTCACAGGCAAAGTTAAAAAAAGTCTATATGCAGTGAAAACATTCGGACCTTATGGAATATGGTTGCCTCACTTCTGTTAAAGTAGAATCAAAATGTTTAGAATTCATTCAAGTGTTTAGAACTCCAATCCCTAATTTGGGAATTCATGTAAAAACAATCCATTTCTTGTAATTTATCCCAAACCTTATAAGTTTTTGGCAATAGTTTAATCGATGCTTAAAATGGTCGATACTCAAGAAATATCCGTTCAAAATTTGTTTCTTACCAGAATAAAAAGTAAATTTAGTAAATAGGTTAATATTATATACACCCCGTATATAAAAGTATATAAAAATACTTGTAATGGATTTGATGATAATAAATTGAAACTATATATTCGGAATAAATTATTAAAATGCTACTAATCTATTTAAGTATTATATATCCAGAAATGAATCGAGACTAGAGAGTATTATAATAATAAAGACCCATCACTATAAAATCCTTTTTTTTACTTTGATTTGTAGGGAGTATTATAATGTTGCCTATTTACAAAAAAAATCGATGCATTTAAAAGGCAAATGGGATGATTCTCTTCTCCTACAGGCTGCAGCCTACAACTGTAAGCATACCAATACCATCATAACTCATCTAAGTAGGTCAGGGGGGGTCGTCGAACACCGATTTGGAATCTAATTACCGGACGTCGACTGCAATGGAAGGTGGATTGACCGTCCGATTAAGAACTCGACGTCGAATTAAAATTTGGTGCCGTTTGGAATTGGATTATGGGGAGATAAGATATTTCCAAATTCCAGAGATGGCGCAGTCGACACTGGATGTTGAGAGCGAGAGAGAGAGAGAGGGGGGAGAGAGATACAAGATTTAAGGAATTAAATTAGTTACTGTTTGAGATCTCGGGTGGATCGTGGGAAGATGAAATCACCCGAGAAGATCGTGGGAAGATGAAATACCCTTCTATTTTGAGAAGTGAGGTTGGTAGAACGTTGGGTTGCATAGGGATTTATGAGGTATATTCTATTTATTGACATAAGGAAAATGGACCCCCAAAGTTAAGGGGCCCTGGGCCGTTGCACTCCCGAACGAGCCTCAGGATCGACCTTGATTTTATGCACTTGTGCCACTAGTAGGGGTGTTAGAAAATTCTCAACTTCGATATTCGCTTATAATCGGTTCGCTAAAAGCTCATTCAGATTAGATTTGAAAATATACGATCGTGAACACAAGTTTAGGTTCAATCAAATAAACTAATCGTACCTAAAAGTCAGGAGATTGCTCAGGTTCGACTCGTTAAAAACTCGATAAACACGTATATATACATATTTACAAATCTTTATTAGTATAAGTGGACCTCATTTCGAGATAAGTGGATCTCATTTCGAGATAAGTGGATTTTGTTTGAAGACAAGTGAATATTTACATGATAAGTAGATTTTATTTCGGTATAAACTATTCCAAAATAAATGTTAACATCGTGATTACAACATCAACTATTCATATGTCAAGTATTTTTCCCTTCTTTATCCTCAAATCAACTAAACAAATATAAACCATATTTATCTATTATCCGCACTTATTCATTATTCCTCGTCCGAAACGATATAAAAATATATTACAATTATATTTTTTTCAAAGCGAAGAGTCCTTGTTAATAAAATTTTAAAATATAAAGGATAGATGAAGAAAAAAATAGTTAGGGGTGTAAATGAATCGAAGTTTAGCGAATCTATATTTTTTATAGTAGGAAATATCAACTAATTCAAAATTATATTTTAAGTACTTTTATATTAGGAAATAACTAATGTGGAAATAATTTTACTTTATGTGTAATGTACCTTATTTTTATCCCATCTTCAGTTAATGTAAATTACATAAAAGTTCCTAAACTATACATCCAATTTCATGCCATAAAACCTAGAATTGCACCATCAGTTTTCCTCCCAAATTTGATGCAAAATTCACACGGGAAAAATCCATCTTTTTTTGGAAAACTCTAATATCTTTGCGACCTTCACAGGGTACAACAAATAGCGAGTTATTAAACATCTGCCATCTTTTAATTATACCAGTAGGGAACCCGTGCCGAAATTAACACTCAGACGATACTATAATTCTTGGATTTTTACCCGACAAACCCTATAAACTTTGCCAATGATCTCCACAACTTTTGACCTAATTCCCCACTCGACCTCGTAAACTTGTCAAATCTTACCCCATTAACCCTCCAGGTAATCAGTTTGAAACCTGTGGGGGTTCTTGGGGTAATTTACATGGTCGATGAGGTAATTACATTGTGTAAAAGTTTGTAGAGGTAATTTAAAAAGTTTATATGATCTGCCGAGTAAAAAACCCCTTTTCTTTATTATGTAATTTTACCAATAAAAATCCACCAGAGTAATCACATCATAAAAAAGTTAATCTAAACAAACTCAAAAATACCTATTGTCATCCACCGAGAAGTGTAATCGATGCAGGTACCTTTTTCAAATTTAAATCATTTTCTTACATATTTACATAAATGAAGAAAAAGAGCATTCAAAGGAGGGATTTTTTTTAAATAATTATCAAGAAATTCATAATTAATTAAATAAGCATCAAAGAAAAAAAATTAAAAAAATAGGCATCGATCGGCACCTGAGGTGCCGATTTGGGGCGCCCCCTCCAAATCGGCACCTCAGGTGCCGATTTGGGCAGAGGCGCCAAATCGGCACCTCAGGTACCGATTTGGGATGGGCAATTTACAAATCAAATCCCTTCACCAATGTATTTGAAGTTCAGTACTGCCAGAGATTACAAATTATTATTATCTTCATTAGATATGAATAATTTAAAAATATTTTGACGAATTATGTAAATAATTTTACAAAATATTATTCTACAATTATATTTATGTTCATTTGAGTAAATTTGAGGAATTACTTAAATAAATTTAAAAAATAAAATATCAATATTTTCCTTCATCACACTATTTTGGATCTATCAGTAGAGCTTCGTGGTCTCATCTTCTTCCCGATAACGTTATTGTAAAATGTTAAGTATATCTCTATTTTTTTTATATTGTTCATTATTGATACATACTTAGAATATTTATAATTGACATGTCAACAATATTGTATTAAATATGAAGAAATTGAGAGTGTGAACAACATCATTTATCATTGATATATGTGAACTCAAAAAGGTACAACTTGACATGAATTAATTTTAAAAAATTACAAGTATTTTATTAAATTCATAAGAGAAGAAATATGAGTTTACAAATAATAAGAAAAAAATTTACAATAACTTAAAGTTTCCATATCTTCATAAATCCCTTCAGACCTCCTCCTCCACCTCCTGCACCACCTCCCTTGTCGTTTCCTTTCCCTCCATCTCCTAATTTTTTGTGAGTCTCTTCATGTGTTGTCTTCTTCTTCTTCTGCTTGGACATTTGTTCTGAATGTGTTGGAACGTGCCCTGGAGGATGCGGTCTAGCTGACGACTTCCGTGGCGGTTCGATTGTTTGTGATTCCTGATTCCTTGACGTTCGTACACTTGTTGAATGGCGAGGCGGCTCTGATGGAGGAGGCTCCGTGATCCTTACTCCGGGAGAAGGTATTCGAGGCGGCTCCGGACGTTGTTGTGGTATCGTGGATATACCAAACAACTGTCTATCAAAATCTGTTACCTCCATTTGCCGAACACTATCAAATATCTGCGACTGCAAATCTTCTGAACTGTATTGAGTAGACGGTATGAGCTGAGAGGGTCCAGAGTCAAATTGACTCGAAGGTCCAACAAGCGATGGTCCTACAAGATTGAGACATTTTCATTGTTATAAGTATCACAAAATTTAAACATAACGTATTGAATTGAGTTTGTATATTGTATAATATATTTATACCTGAACCTCTAAATCCGGCTTCACCAATTTGAGACCCTCTAAATCCATACTCGATATAGCTCATACCTGAAAGATGTTAATTACATTATATGTCAAATAACTTACCTAATAAGTAAGAGGAGAATGCAATGTAATAAATTAAGTACACTATTACCTGTAGATACGAATCCTGGTTGAATTGGTGGAACTTCCTGTCCGATGTATCCCTGACTCGAAGGACCAGCAAATGATGATCCTGCAAATTGAGATTGACTAAAAGCTTCTCCATATCCTGCAAGAATTAGATATTCAACTTTTAGAAAATAATACATAAGATAAAAATTTGTTATTTAATTTAGTCATTCTATTACCTGAAGCTCCAAATCCAGTTTGGTCATATTGAGATGCGATTCCTTGAAGACCTGATGAGTACCCTTGCCCGCTATATCCTGCAGACGTCATTCCTGAGGTGCCAACTATTGACTCCTCCATTGTCTGACCCTGGGAAAATGCCTGCTCACCTAGTCCTCCTATATTTTATGAGGAGCTGTTATTATATGTCTAAAAATCGATATATGGATAAGAGTTGACTATACATAAACAAATAACTAAAACCTGAACTAGCAAACATCGGTGGTGGTTACGTCCCCTCCCCACCATATTCCGTGTACTCCCTTCCTGTAAAATTTTCAACATAGAAATTTATAAATTCACGATTTTAAGATAAGAAATTAGTTTACATTTGTAAGAAAAAAATTACAAAACCTGATACTCCTGAACTATGATGCTCCTGTGATGGCATGAATTGTTGATACCCATATTGATGGAAGGGATACATCAAGGAGAACATGTTCAGTGTTTCATCGAACATGCTAATTGTATTTTCGACTGTCGTCCTCATGTCGGTAGGTAAGTCTGTTGATCGTCTAAGTTGTTCCATACTATTTCTTCCTTGTACAATCGTATCCACCTAGTCCATTTACAAATATATTAAGAATGATTTAATTGAATCTCAATAGAATAAGTAGAGTGTTTAAACATACTAGACGTCTTTCCATTGGTCCGTGTGGTCGGTAAGCTACTACAGGAGGAGGAATCTGTGTTTGGATCCATCTTCTTGTGATATTCCAATACCATTGCATATAAAGATCGGTATCAGAATCCGGGTGCTCATGAACAACTGTGGCTTCCCTATCAGCCCTACGATCCACGTACTGTCGATGTATAGTAGCCCAGTTTAGGATGTCTCCGCTTCGGGTTTTGTTACGTCTAGATATAGCATTTATCCTCTCCACAGAAACCGGAAGGTGCTGACGCATCCCAAATTGTCGCATCACACGATCAGGTAGGTGCATCACTACAAGATCGTAACAAATAAGTGGAACACGACTCATCCATACAGGCTGTCCACTTCTGCAGATAGGATGCAATTGTGATATCTCAACTTCAGCGTATGGTGTCCAAATCATCTGTATTTTAGTAAAAAAAATTAGATCTTGTAGTTTACAATAATTTAAAATTAATATGAGTATTACAGTTTTTATACCTGATGAGGTTCTTGTGTATCGAGCTCGTTACGATAGAATGCTAATGTTGCCGTATGCACGTTCTCTTTGAAACTGCGCACTCCTATCCACTTCAACGCTAATGAACCTCCAGTTATCTGAGCACCAGCACGTATCATCGGCCGTCCAATATGTACATGCTCACATGCCCAAACCTGTAATTAAAAATATTAGAAGATGCAAATAAAATAAATTGAGACATGTAGGGGTACTCTACATACCTGTAAAATTGAGAAAAAACCATATATCCTAGACGTGTCGATCTTTGCGCCCCTATCGAGTTCTGAATACATATGCGCCAAAGCAGCAGCACCCCAAGCCAGTTGAGCACATTCTTGCAGTTCTCGTAAGTGTAATAGGTACCTAAAAAAATAATCAAACCTAAGAATACAATAACAATTAGTAATGTAATACAGTCAATCATTAACGCATACCTTAGAGGCACCATATCTCCGCTGCTGTCTGCAAGTACACTACATCCTATATGATAAAAAATGAGTGCTCTAACCACACGGGTCGCTTGTTGTTCGTCATCAATATCTTGCAACGGATGTTCTGTCCTAAAGATGTCGCGTATCCAAGACAACTTCACCTTTCCACTCTTTATCCGAGTGGGTACTACTCCTAACAAACTCATGCACTCTGCATCCCATCCACCAGGCGGAGAATCCGGACCAGTTACAGGTAGCCCATCAACCTTTAAACCACTAATTAATCCCATATCCTGAAGAGTAATAGTAGCCTCTCCTAAGCGTAGGTGAAATGTGTGTGTCTCAGGTCTCCATCTCTCTAGTAAGCTTGTCAGTAATGATGGATCTATTTGAACTCTTCTCATGTTCACCACACATGAAAAACCAGACGCTTCTATTAATCGTTCAACTACGCTACTCTTCTGGTCAGAAATGGAGTTAAGTAACTCATTATGCTCTACAAATCGAATCTGTAAAATATATTAAATAAAAAAATGAGAAACAGTATTACCGAACTAGTAAATTTTAAAAATAAAAAAATTACTTACCGAACTAGTGGGTTGTGATGATCGATGGTCGTTCTGCATATACAATACTGAGGTATCTACTGGTCCAGGAAGCCTATCCATCTGTGCCATCTACATTAACAGCCACAAATGTCATGAAAAAATAACAATAAAATTATAAGGAAAATGCTAGATTAACAATGAAATTAAATTTACCCTTACAAATGCAAGTGTGCCTATGTTCTGCGTGGACAACTTAATCTATTATGTCCTGGTTGCTTGCAGATTCTACATAATTTCGGTCGGACGCACATTTCGTCCATTTCATTTCTAATTCTTCCCTGCACAGGTCTTCCGGCATTTCTCTTTCCCATTATTGGAGGTAACATAACAATAGCATCTTCTTCTCCCCAATAACGTCTATCAGGTATGGGATGAAAGTAGGAGTTGTATGCCTGACGGTAATAATCGCTGGAGAAGTACTGCGAACATAAATCGTAGTTATCTACGTGAGTACGAGTATTTGCAGCTGCGGCAATAACATGTGGACATACGAAGTGCTTTATCTGCATGAAACCGCACATGCACTCACTTTCTCGGCCATTTAAATTGACTTCATGTGCAAATCCATCACGATCGCGGACTTGAAACTGAGTTAACGAATATCTTTCAACGTGACATGCTCTTGCCTCCCTGGTTTGCTTATCTAACAACTCTTCATATTTCTTTGTCAAATATGTAGTCATTCCTTCTGACTCCTCACGACGATCATTGAAATAACCATTAATTCTAATGAACACTGTTAGGATGAGAGAAATAATCGGCAAACCACGTGCTCCTTTAAAGGCACCGTTAAAACTTTCAGATAAATTGGTTGTCATATGTCCATAACGATGTCCATCATCTAAACTTAATGCCCAATATCTCTGATCGCCATCGTCCTGAGATCTGATCCACTCGAAAGCACTTCTATCTAGAATGAAAATTTCACGCATCATACTGTTGAACTTGTTCTGACATGGTTCTTGTCCAGCAGCGTAGAATCCGGTTAGAACTGTAAGATTTCTATGACCGGCTCTCTGCATGTTTGCACGCATGTGTCTGAGACAATGACGATGCGTGAATCCCTCTTCCGGTGGAAATAAACCACGTATAGTATTCTTCAAACCAGGAAATCGATCACTTATAAAACAAATGTCCCGACGATCAATAATTTGTTTTAATAAATTCAAAAACCAGCCCCATGCTGAAATATTCTTGTTCTTTTCAGCAATGGCAAATGCCAACGGAAAAAGGCCATTATTGGCGTCAATTGCTGTGGCTACGTACATTTGACCGGCGTATCTCCCGTATAAATGTGTTCCGTCAATAGACAAAACAGGTCGACAAAATCTGAACGCTCTACGACACGCTGCAAATGCTACAAACACTCGCTGAAAATGTATAGTGCTGGCGGTTTGGCCTTCTACTGTCTTGAACCACGTATATGTGCCAGGGTTATGTCTTTCTAAAGCACGAATGAATCTCCGGAGATCACGATATGATTCAACCTCATTTCCATAAGCTATATCCATCGCACGACGTCTAGCATTCCAAGCTGTCATGTAGTTGATTTCAATTTTCAACTCGTCCTTTATCTTGTACATTATCGCTCCTGGGGTCATACTAACTTTTGCTTTAAAGGAAGATAAAATATACTGTGCTACAAAAATAGAGGTGCATTGACGATGTTTTACTAAGAGGACAGGATTTCTGCATGTATGCTTCCCCCTATATCCTGAAACGTACCAATCTCCTCGCGATTTTCTTTCTGATGCATGTAAACGCCACCCACAATCATCATAAATACAAACAACCGTGAAAATGTTCTTGTTTGACGCCTTGGGTTTGTATTGCACATGATTTTCCATACTCCACTTCTGTAAATCGTATTGCAGATCTCTTTTCGACTTATAACTCCTACCTAACCAATAATTTAATCCGGAGTCATCGCTGGATTCTGATTGACTCTCTACAAATACTACATCTTCTGCTTCTGCGATTTCATGATCAAAAACGTTCGACAACTCCTCCATCGGTTCTTCTTCAGCATCATCGTTATTAGCAGAATATGAGTTCCCCCTATCCTCATCACCTAGGGCTAGAACTAACGAACCATAACCAAAATCATGACAGGTATTACCACCAACATTTTCTTCTAATGGTTGAGTATCATTTTCTGGCTCGTCATTTTCAGACTTCTCATTTTCATCTACTGTTTGAGTCTCATTTTCTGACTCATCATTTTCGGACTCCTCATTTTCTTCAGATATTTCTGTCACTAAGTCATCTTCTACATTTACTTGTGATGGCCCTTCGATATCCTCAAACATGGTCTCATTTGTAGGCCTGATTTATTTAAATTTTTGTCAGTTTAAATATAAATGGTGAAAATGTTATATAATTTGAATGTGAATAATTTTACCTCGAAGATGACGGCATATTTTCCATATTAAAGGGAGTAGCTTGTACGAAAAGATGGATAAATCTCACATCGACGATTGAACTCAACATTGCTAATGTTGATTCATCATCGTCAATCGGTACTGCAAAGAAAGTTGATCCCTCATACAACCACTTACAAGTTAATGTAAGTATATACTTGTCGAGGGGGAGATCAGTGACTTCGGAAACTCGAGACAGTAAGCCAATGTAAGTTAATTGGCATGGTAATGTAACCATCCGTTTCTTACCCCCAATATATTCTACGTGGTCATCAGAGACATCAATCGATCCTGCCCAATATATTAATACATGAGCGGTGTTGGGGGCCATCTATACGAATAAAATAATGATTTAATTAGTTTAATTACACAAAATAATTACTTAATAATCGGATGGATGTAACAATTACTTTACGAATAAAATAACATTTCACTCGGCTGTTATCTTTAATAATCAATAATTCAGAAATGGAATCCAAAAGTCCGGTCTTGGGGGCTCATCGGTGCTCACCACAGTGAGTCCTGCCAGCGCTGTATAGAGACCCTCTCGGCGCTCGATTCCAAATCTAAATGACAGTAATTTTAACATGAATTTGTGCACTTTTAAATCTAAATAAATGAAATGCTAATGTAATGTGTAATGTCCCCTATTTATTTAATTTATTTTTTTAATTATTATTACAAAAATGTCATAATAAAATGTCAACTGTCCTTAACTGATTTCAAATTTTTTAATTATTATTACAAAAATCTCCTAATAAAATGTCTACTGTCCCCTACTTACATAATTTCGATTTAAATAACTATTACAAAAATTTCTTCATTTAATGTCTAATGTGAGTGACATTAAAAAAATCATATTACATTTATAATTACTATTGTCCAACATCATTAGATTACTTCATAGACAAATGATTTACCATTAAAAATAAACAATAATTATTTTGAAATATGTTTTAACTAATCATGAATTTTGCACAACTAATTACTTGTTAAATTTAATAAAAATTCATGAATAAAATTACCTGGAAGATGCGTGTCTTCTACAAGAAATGTTATCCAAAATATAATAATATAGCGTCCTCACTGATATAGCGTCCTCACTGATAGAACCCTGCAAAAAACGCAGAACAAAATCTACCAAAAAAAATATCTTATTCTTACTTGAATAAGATTAATCGATCGAGAGCAGCAATCGCACTTCAGAATACAGAATCAGGGAACCAGAGAGAATAAATGGGGAGATAATGAAGAAGGAAATGAGAGGGGGAAATTGTGAGGAGGATGGAATGAGGGGGGGGCGTTTTATATAGGAAATGGGGAGGAGGGGACCGTTGGCAAATTTCCAACGGCCCTCTCCCAAATCGGCACCTCAGGTGCCGATTTGGGAGATGCCCGTTGGCGCGCCTCCCAAATCGGCACCTGAGGTGCCGATTTGGAGAGGACGCCAACGGGATCTCCCAAATCGGCACCTGAGGTGCCGATTTGGAGGGGGCGCCCCAAATCGGCACCTCAGGTGCCGATCGATGCCTATTTTTTTATTTTTTTTTCTTTGATGCTTATTTAATTAATTATGAATTTCTTGATAATTATTTAAAAAAATCCCTTCAAAGGATATAAATGCAATATGTACAATAAAAAACTTGCGTAATATTCAATAATAGCTCATTCCATTTTAATGAGATATTATCTAGATTCAAATGCAATTTTCCTATAAAATTTCTTCAGCGAAAACTGGAATTTTTGGAGAAAAAAATAAATCGTTGGCTTTAGATGATTATGTAGCGTATAACATAGAATATACGTCGTCATCAAACGAAAAAGAACAAAAATACGTAGAATGTTAACTCGTATCTTTTAATCGATACAAAAACGAAACACCCTCTGTTACCGGCAACAATCCGACGAAGGCGAAAATTAGGGGTGTTCAAAATATCCGGGCCAAACGGGTATCCGACTCGACCCGGTTATTTCGATCTTGAATTCACGGGTACGCGTGAAAGATGTTCGGGTCGGGTATCCATGAGAAATTGACCCGTTCGACCCATTGGAAAACCCAATGGTCTCCTAGGTACCCAGTTGGAAAAACCCAACCATTCCACCCTCTCGTCAATTTCGAAAGGTGCACGAGTGTTATGGGAAAATATGAAAGGGCACATGTGTATTGACCATTCTCTCTTCGCCAATTTCGTTAGAAGCTACATGTTCGATATGATCAAAGGGATTACAAATTGTCCGGTTACAATTACGATTATATATTCATTTAAGCTTATCTTAACGACAGTATACGAACTTAAATTTAATTGACGTGTACATGCAAGAACATGAATCTGTTGGATTAATCTCTTTTGCATTAGATACATATGATGTCTCTTTCGCATTAGATACATATGATGCATAGTATAAACATATACACAAATTCTTATGTGTGAAATTTCTTAGTTAAATCGTTTTAACTTTAATATTTCAAAGCCCCAATGTGTTAATATATTGTTATTCAACATGGCCCATTACACCTCGTGGCCGGTGCTGGCGTGATGGATCATGGTGAGGACTAAGCCGAGGAGGGCAAGGGAAATGATGGTGTCGGAGGTGGATGTTAGGAAGAGGGGCTTCCGTGTTTGAAGAAGTCAACCAGGTAGACGACACTGAGGATGAAGATTGACTTGTCGACGGTGATCGGATTATTTGTTTATATATATATATATATATATATATAGAGAGAGAGAGAGAGAGAGAGAGAGAGAGAGAGAGATGGGGCTGCCTCTGGGGGCAGTCAACATGGCTGTTGTTGGCTGCCCCCGCCTCATTTTTCGTCAAATTTTTTATTTTTTTTGAAAATATTACAATGTATATTCATCCATATGTCCCTCCTATACGCCGTTCGAATTTCGTCAGAAACAGACTCCTACGACCTCCATCGAGATGATGTCGATTTAAAAAATCTTGTTATCGTTAAAAAATGACTGTCTGGATGGAGGATATATGAGTCTCTGTTTTTGACGAAATTCGAATGACATATAGGAGGGATATAGGGATGAATATACATGGTGATATTTTTCAAAAAAAATAACGAAAATGAGGTGAAGGCAGCCACATATAACCCATATGGGTCAAATGGGGCTGCCCCCTGGGGGATTTAACTTGGCACCCCCGCCCCATTTCGTCCGGTTTTTTTATTTTTCTGAAAATTTATTCCGTGAAATTTCATCACTATATCCCCATATTATTATGAACTGATAAGATTAATTTCAATGGCGGATTCGTTCAAACAGGTCACCGCATAGCGACTAATGGTGTGCATGGGGATATATAGGTAAACGAATCGAAACTGAATGAACCTACCTAGGTTCAGTCCGGTTCGTTTAGCATTTTTAAAGGTTTGGGTTCGGTTCGGTTTGATAAGAGAAAATGGTGTTCATGTTCGATTGCGCTCGACCCTGATTCGTGAAGGTTCGGTTCAGTTCGGTTAAAGTTCGATTAGCAATGAAACTCTTTAAAATCTAGGTATTTTAGAAATGTGGAATGATCACAACCCTTCGATATGTTGTGATCAAGGGTTGAACTTTTATAGATATACTTTATTTGCATCATGGTGCAAATTCCTCATTCCTCGTATAAATTTTTAAAGGAAAAAATCCATATATACATATATGGGAAAAGGGAGCCTACACCCATGTGCAGGTAACTTTCCTACACCCACTTCTTTTTCCCTCATTTTTTTGATTTTTTTGAATTGAATCCTGAGGGCCCGTTCGGTTCGGGAATAAGCAGGAATAAGGATTGGGAATAAGGAGAATAAGGGTCTATTCTTTGTTCGGCTGGAAGATAGGAATAAGGAGAATAAGGTGAAATAAAGGTAGGTAAGGTTGGATAAAGATAGTAATAAGAGTGAAATAAGATGGAACAATGAAGAATAATCGTACCATGGGAAATCGTGTTGGAAGGAGAATAGGCCCCTTATTACAGGGCTTATTCTCCAAACGAACATGCCCTGAGGGAATTTAGATCACAATATGTCACCATCATGTCATTCAAATTTCAACTTATTTCGAAACTTCTAACTTATCCATCATGATAGTCAAATTTTAACGGTCTCAGATTTGCTGAAATCGACCCCTTGTGATGGAGCTGTTAGGAATGTCTGTTTTATATAAAATTTTAATCACTTATATAATTTAATATTCTAAGTAAATTTTCTAAGGAACCATTTAAAAATTCAAAAAAAGTGAGGAGAAAAGAGGTGGTTGTAAGAAAGTTATCTACACATGGGTGTAGGCTCCCCAATCCCTATATATATTGTGTATATCGAACTTTTAACGAACCGAATCTGAGCGAACCTACCATTTCAAGGTTCGGTTCGTTTAAATAAACGAACCTAAACCTATGCCAATGTTCGGCTCGTTTATTTTCAAACCGAATCTAAATCGAACCTTTAACGAATCGAATTTGAACGAATATTAAAATTCGAAATTTTTCTGACACCCCTATATACGGGAAATATATGATGATTTGTAACGGAATGGATCGTGATGACTGGCGGAAGCATGCAACTTGAATTTGCACGACCGAACCATTACCGATTCATGCATGGTAATCATTGAGCATACAAAAATCATTCTCAAAAAGATCCATAAAATCTAATTCAACTGAGAGTTCCATTATTACAACATCTATAAAGGGTATACTTGCAAAAGTAACTAAACAATTTCACAACATGGGTCCATGTTCCAGTGGGTATACAAATATCCACCATAAACCATGCAATATCCATACCACACTGAATGTCTTATTTTTGTCGCATGAACTTGAATGCTTGATCAAGCTTGTTCCTCACCTGAAATAAATAAACATAATTTGCATGAGCCTAATGCCCAGTACGTATCGGAGTCCATACATGAGAATTCTAACATCCTTTTAACATGTTATAATTCATGTACTTAACTCTCAATGAAATAACATCATTACGTACCTAATTGTCCCATGCATGTCTAAGTTCGTTCCCTAACAAGTTGCATATTGAATTCGAAATGAATATACATGTTCAATACATATAAAAATATATAAGCTATCATTTTTTATCATAAGGGGTATGCCTCTAAAATTCATGATATGTTTACGCATCCTTTATCATTTAGATCATTCTTTCAGATTAACCCCTTAAAATAGCTTTTGCATGACTTGTGACAGTTTATTATTCTTAAACCATTTCCCTTATAACATATAACGATTTATCTTTAATTAAATCGTTTCCTTGCATAACATGTAATGGTTTACTATTATAAATAATTTCTTTCACAACATGTAATGATGGCTTACCTTTCCAAACCATTTCTTTCATAGCATGTAGTGGTTCACCATTATAAACCATTTCTTTCATAACATATAATGGCTTACCCTTTATAAACCATTTCCTTGCATACGTATAATGGTTTACCATTATAAACCATTTCTTGCATGACTTTTCACTCCATTTACACATATACCTTAATATTAACATAATTGCACATATGCCCATGACATATTTTCACTGCAGGCTGGAATTGACATATTTTTGCAAATGAATTATCAAGAAAGCTGATTTATCTTGCAAGTAATAAAGAGAGGTAGATTAATTCATTATTGTCTCCATAATATTCTGATTCAACATTATTCTTTGGGAGTGAAATTGCAGCAAGATTAGAGCTAAAAAAACTTTGATGGGATTGAGGAAGCTGCACCCAGGGGTGCACCTAACTTAGCTGCACCCAGGTATTTTTTCATTTATGTTTGATGTTTTTGAAATGAAACCTAGGGGGATTTAAATCACTATATATCACCATGATATCATACCAATTTCAACTAAATTCGACATTTCTATCATCTCCATCATGGTTATGACATTTTAACGGTTTCAGAATTATTGAAATTGACCATATCTAGATGGGAATGATAGGAGTGTTTGTTTTGCATGAAATTTGAAACACATATTCCACACAATAATCCCCCATAAGTTTCCTTCAAAAAAATAAAAAACCAATGAGAAAGATGCCTGGGTGCACCTAGTTGGCTGCACCACCGGGATAAATGGGGCTGGCCCCCTAGGGGGAGCTAACTTGGCTCCCCCCCGCCCCATTTTCATCATTTTTTTATTTTTTTTGAAAATTTCTTCCATGAATATTCATCACTATATCCCTACATTATGCTATTCAAATTTCGTGCGAAACAGAGACTCCTACGGCCTCCATCCAAACAGTCATTTTTTAACGGTAATAGGATTTTTTAAATCGACCCCGTTTGGATGGAAGTCGTAGGAGTCTCTGTTTCGCATGAAATTTGAATGACATAATATAGGGATTTAATAATGAATTTACACGGTTTTAGATTTCAAAAAAAAATAAAAACATTTGGTGAAAAAGGGGTGGGGGAGCTAAGTTAGCTCCCCCTAGGGGGCATACACAATTTTTCCATATATATATATAATATAAAAGGATTTGCTCTTATTCTGATTGATTGATTTAATCACCTGCATACTTGAAATTTGAGGACAAATATTTCTTAGATTCTATCTTAGATATGTGAATTATTTAAAAGATTTGATTCATCATATTATTGAGGATTAAAATACATATTCACAATATCTTTCTCTCTACTTCTCTGTTTCTTCTTCTTTCTCTTTTATCTGTTTATTTGTCATTGCATATAATTCAACCTAGCTTTATTTTCTGATATAAAATTAGTATTACAAATAATTAAATACTTATATTAATTTTAAACCTAACAACTAAAATATCGATGTTTCCTGAGTTCGACCTTGGTACACAGACCAAGTAAAAATTTGTCACATATTCAAAAGTATGGGTTTCGACGAACAATTTTCTATCTCGATATACTACGATAATTTAAGATTTTTAAGATAGGTGGAATTAGGTTCATCATCTTGCTTTTCATTAACACTAATTGTAGTGTTAAAGTCACCCATTATGACTTGGTTATTGTGAAGCTGAGAAGCAAGGCGTTCCATGTGTTTCCTACACATCAGATTCCATTGGTCGCAACTGAATATACGAATATCCACTACTATATAATTGGTATGCGCATGTATATGCCAGAGTATAATTTGTTCGTTGTGAAGTAGAGCAAGGTCGTCGACATGACCTTGTGAGTCAACAATGATGCATCTGTACCCCATTATTTTGTCCGTGATATTAGTAGTCATCTGGGCATTGTTACAATGAGTTTGTAAAACAAAATAATAAAAAGGAATTATAGCATGGAGAAGATCTCCGAGATGTTGAATTGCAGGCGGACTTCTCAAACCCCCGTAATTCCATGTCAGAAAACTCATCGGTAGTGTAACGTCCCGAGCTTAGGTCCCCGATCCGTTATCGGAGCATTACTGACCCTGACAACCTCTTGAGATCGGGCCCATACGGACCCGATTAACCACCATCAAAATGCTTAAGCCGGGTTGTCAAGTAGTAAGCCCCTCACTATTTATCCCACCCGGAAACTTCGTGTTCCACGGTGTGGGACATTGTTTGGGGTTTTACAGGTAGTCCTGCAACTGTTGGGGATCAGCTTTCAGAACCCCATGATCTGGGTCTGTTGCTATCGTCATCTTCTAGTCTTGACCTCTTTCTTGTGTCGACACCATTGCGTGGATCGTCTGTTGTAGAGTGGATCACAACAGATTCTGCAGCAGCGTGAATTCATGCGAACCGCTCGATCTTGATAGAGTGGCTCCAAGCACTACTGCAGAATCTGTTGTGATCCACTCTGCAGCAGACGATCCACCTCCTTTCATTCATTGGGCTTGTCGTTGATTATTCTCTTCTTCCATAATCTACGATTAGCCTGTCCTTTGTATTTTTTTTTTAAATTTTCTCATTCCTTTCAATTGGCAGTAGACGAATGTTGGAAGAAGAAGATGGTGTGTTGTGCATGGGCATAAACTTGATTGTGATCCACCAGTCAGTAGTAGATATCTTTCCAGTTTCTAAATTAGTGAAGTTCTTAGTGTAGGAAGATCCAATATGAACACTGGGAGAGGTTGTGAAGGGGACTGGAATCCGGCTTGCCCTTTGGTTGCAGGGTTGGGCAGGGTTGGCTTGGCCCAACCCGGGTTGGCCCTGCAACCAAACATGGTTCTCCTCCTCACAGTTTACTATTCACAGGGGTACCCCTGCCCAACCCAACCCTGTCCAACCGTGCAACCAAACAGACCCTTAGTGTTGTGCATGGGCATAAACTTGATTCGCATCATTTCGGGGACCAATGTCCATGGAGAAGGTGAATCTCCCAACATCCTTTTGCTACTAAAAAAGTTGCTTGAGCTGATTGCACTCTTTTGCATGTTAGGATTCCTGGGCTTCCCCAATGTTTGCTCCCTAACATCAATGCCTTCTTTCTCACTTGCCTTGCATTATCAAGGATGGAGGTAGCGAAAAAGCCTTTTTTTTACTCTGTCCTTTAATTACCTCTTCACACCAAGAGTAAACATGCCCCATTACTCCGCAGAAGGAGCAGAACTTGGGCAGCCCTTCACACCTCAATGGCGACGAGATGATCTTACCATTTTCCGAGTTAAACTTACCATCCCTTTTGAGGGGGCATGAGGCATTCAACATAACTTACTCATGTCATAACTGTTGTATTAAAATTGTAGATAGGGTTTAATTGGAAAACCTATTAATTACAATTGGTATTCAATTTGGTTTCAATTGGGAAACCAAATGGTTTGGAGGGAAAGTTGGGAATTCCCAAATTTGAAACATGGTTGAGTTGGGTGGAAGTTTAGTATCATACCGGGGAGAACTAAACTTTTGGTGGACTTATATATGAGTCCACACACCAAAATCTTGTAGCAATAGTAGAGAGGAGGAATGGAGGACCACACGCGCGCGCGCGCTCCGCTCCGGCTCCGGCTCGGGAGAGTCAATTCGGATCTCGGTTACTTTTGCTGCGGGTTTCATTTGGCTGATCGATTAAATTAATTAGACAAATTAACTTAATCGCGATCACATTGGGACTCAGACTTAATCCAAACGGCTCGATTTAGCCGCGGGTTTGGAATTCGAACGGACACGTCCGTTGAGGGGCGTTTTCGGAAACCAAAGATCACCGCACGCTAGGGCACGCGAGCCCCTCTTTTTATATCCCTCACCCGACGCCGTCTTTCTTCACTCGCAAGAAAAACCTCTCTCACGCCGTTTCTCTCTCTGGTTCTTCCTCTCGCGGACGAACGTTTTTCCTCTTCCTCTCTCGGCTGCAGTTCTCTGAGGTACAATCGAGGACGATCCCGTTGGTGTGCGCCGACGACGATCGTGAGCCGTCGTATCCTGGGAGCAGATCGCCAGTACCCTACGCACCGGTATTGTGGGGGCGATATCTTCTCTAAGGACAGTCCATTTCATGGACGCTTGGGTGACTTCTAAACTGATCTCCATTTTATTTTGGTTGCCGCAGTATGTTTATTGCTTTACCCTTTCTGGATCATGCCCGTGTTTATGTTTCTGTTTTTTTAATCGGTTCTTGTTTGCATTATATAATCGGATAATGATTGGAAAACATACGTTTAACGTAATCTTATTCGGTATTGTTTCTCTGTTAATTCATTTGGATCCGATGTTTTACTGTTTAATATATGCAATGGTATTCTTATTAACAACAATCTTAGAGAAGATATCCCGAACCGATTCTAGAATGTCGGAAACAATGTTTAAATCGAGGGTAGATATGACGGGTATGCCTGAAAAATTCGGTGGACAGAATTTTAAGTGTCGGTAACAACGCATGAAGATCTGGTTAACCACCATAGGGTTAATCTCGATGCTTGAAACCGACTGTCCTACGGTGGAGACGGAAAACCCCTCACCCGATAGCCATAAGGCGCAATCTGCGTGGAAGGAACGCGACCGTATATGTCATGGTTGCATCTTGTTGGCTCTGTCCAACACGTTGTTTGACGTATACTGTTCATCCACGCAGACTGCGAAGGGGCTATGGGAAGACTTGGATCGGAAGTATAACACCGAAGATCTCGGTATTGAGAAATACTCCGTAATCAAATTTTTGAAGTTTTCCATTGCCGAAGGCAAGTCTGTTTCTGAACAGGCACACGAGCTTTTACCCCTGCTCCATGGTTTAGAGGATGCCGAAATGAAACTTCCAGAGAAATTTCAGGTCATGTGCATCATAGAAAAATTCTCCAACTCGTGGGAAGACTTCGGTATGACCCTAAAACATAGGAAGGGGAAAATTTATATGGATGACTTGATGGTGGCAATTGCCATAGAGGAGGAACACAGGAAAAAAAAACCTGTACTTCCTGTTAATATTCAGGCTAAGGTTAATCTTATGACCTCGAAGGGCAAGGATAAGAAGGGAAATGGTCCTAATAACAATAAAATGAAACCAAAGGGCAATATCCAGAAAGGCAAAGAATAAACCCTGCTGGTACTGTAATCAGGTTGGCCATTGGAAGAAGGACTGTCCGTCCTTGAAGGCTCAACTTAAGGCTACAGACGGGAGTCCACAAGTGAACATGATCAATATGAGACTCGGGGCTAGCGAGGGGTATGTCTGTGTAAAACCTAACCTATACCATATCCATGATCCAAATGAGTGGCTCGTGGATATGGGAGCCAATGTAAATATATGTTCTAACAGAACATTATTTTCTTCTTATCAGACCTGCAGCGGTGGGACTGTGAAGATGGGGAACGATTCTGCAGCCAGGGTGCTAGGGTCGGGACAAGTCAACTTAAGGTTCTCCTCTGAACGTGTCTGGACGTTGCACAGGGTGCTGCATGTTCCTGACATGAAGAAGAATGTTTTATCCGGCTCTATCTTAGTTAGAAATGGTTTTGAATTAAACTTTAAATGTAATAAAGTTGTTATTCTGAGACATGGTGTCTTTTATGGTAAAGGCTATTTGGCTGACTTTGATTTGTTATTTAGAATTAGATGTGATTCAGTAAACATAAATGAAATGAATGTTTTGAATGCTGAATGTTCTAATTCTGTGTCTCATGTTGTGAATAATTTAGAATCTTGTGATCTGTGGCATGGTAGATTGGGACACGTAAACCTAAATTCGATTAAAAGAATGATGAATTTAGATTTGATCCCTAAACACACATTTGATAAAATTCAAAAATGTGAGATATGTGTGCAAGCTAAGACACCTAGGAAGTCTTTTCAATCTGTCTCTAGAGATAGTGAGATCTTGGATCTAGTGTACACAAATATCTGTGAGTTTAATGGTGTATTGACCCGAGAAAATAAGAAATATTTTATCACCTTTATAGATAATGACAGTAGATACTGCTATGTATATCTAATGAAAACCAAAGATGAAGTTTTAGAGAAATTTCTTATCTTTAAGAATGAGTCTGAGACACAAACAGGAAAAGTGCTTAAACGCCTTAGGTCAGATAGAGGAGGTGAATATACCTCTAACTTATTTGATTAACAATGCAAATCTTTTGGCATAATTCATGAAGTTACGGCCCCATATTCACCGCAATCAAATGGGATAGCAGAACGGAAAAATAGAACCTAAACTGACATGATCAATGCTCTCCTACAGAGTTCTGGACTTCCAACCTATATGTGGGGAGAAGCCTTGAATACGGCTTGTCATATTCTGAATAGGGTGCCTCCAAGACATATGGAAAAGTGTCCCTTTGAACTTTGGAGAAATAGGAAACCAAGTTTAAGATATCTCAAAGTGTGGGGCTGTCTCGCTAAGGTTTTAGTCCCAGAACACAAGAGAAAGAAACCTGGTCCTAAAACTGTTGATGCGGTCTTCTTAGGCTGCCTAGAAAATAGCTATGCATATAGGTTCTTGGTAATTCGCTCCGAGATACCGGGCATAGATGTCAACAGTCAACACTATTGTTGAACTCCGTGATGCTACCTTCTTTGAGGATGTCTTCCCATTGAAGACTGGGATTCCTCAGAATCTGACCATTGAGGGCGCCTCTGCATCAGGATCTATTCCAGATCAAGTGGAAAGGATATCGAATGTGGGGGTTGAGACTCAACCTGAACCCAATGATCTTTCTGAAGAGAATGAGCCAAGGAGGAGTAAAAGACCTAGGATAGCTAAGGATCTGGGTAGCGACTTCGTTGTCTACTAGATCGAGGGTGATCCACCAAGTTACAAGGAAGCCATGGCTTCATCTGAAGCAAACAATGGAAGGAAGCCATCAAATCTGAGATGGATTCCATTATGGCTAATGGAACTTGGGAGTTAGTTGATTTACCCAAAGGGTGCTCTACCATTGGGTGCAAGTGGGTGTTTAAGAGAAAGCTTAGACCTGACGGATCAATTGAAAAGTACAAAGCCAGATTAGTTGCCAAGGGCTTTAGGCAAAAGGAAGGTATCGATTATTTTGATACCTATTCCCCTGTGACTAGGATGACCACAATCCGGATGCTCATAGCATTAGCATCTGTATATGATCTCTCTATCCACCAGATGGATGTGAAGACCGCCTTCTTGCATGGCGATCTTGAGGAAGAAATCTATATGGATCAACCTGATGGGCTTGTGACTCCTGCGAATGAGGGAAAGGTTTGCAAGCTTGTCAAATTCCTTTACGGATTGAAACAAGCACCAAAGCAGTGGCATGAAAAATTTGACAAGACTATTTTGTCATGTGGCTTTAAGGTTCATGAATCCGACAAGTGTGTTTATTCCAAGGTGAAAGGTGATGAGTGTATTGTCTTGTGCCTATATGTTGATGACATATTGTTGTTTGGATCACATATGAGGATTATTAATGAGACTAAGGCATTCTTGAGTAGCAAGTTTGAGATGAAGGACATGGGCGTTGCTGATGTGATCTTGGTCTCAAACTGACAAGGTCAGTTGATGGGATTGTAATTTCTCAATCTCACTATATTGAGAAGGTACTTGAGAAATTTGGATATCAAGATTGCAAAGCTGCAAGCACTCCTTTTGATTCATCCAAAACTCTGTTTAAGAATAAAAGTGGAGTACTTGTAGCGCAGCTAAGGTATTCACAAGTGATAGGAAGTTTAATGTATCTTGCAAATTGCACGAGACCTTATATTTCATTCTCGGTTGCAAAGTTGAGTAGATATACTAGCTGTCCTGACCGTACTCACTGGGAGGCTCTGGATCGAGTACTGAAGTACTTGAAGGAAACTAATTCCCTTAATTTGCATTAGGGTAGACATCCTTCTGTACTAGAAGGATACAGTGATGCAAGCTGGATAGGGAAAATAGAGAAGTCTGGGAGTAATTGTGTTACAGGGTATGTATTTACCTTTAGAGGCGGTGCAGTCTCCTGCAGGTCTGTAAAGCAGACCATTCTAGCTCGATCTACCTTTGAGGCCGAGCTGTGTGCTTTGGACACCACTGGAATTGAGGCTGAATAGCTAAGGGAACTTCTGTCTGAGATTCCCATGGTAGGTCAGTCTGTTCCTGCGATCTCGGTACATTGTGATAATATGACCACAATTGCCAAGATCAAGAGTTCAAAGTTCAATCAGAAAACAAGGAGACACATACAAATCAGACTTAAGACGTTAAGGGATTTGGTGTCTCGATGAGTGTTGGATGTGAATTTTGTTGGATCCAAAGACAACATGGCAGATCCGTTGACTAAGGGACTTGATAGATCTTTAGTCCTAAAGTCTAGGCTTAGGATGAGACTGAGACCCATTAGGAATTCCTCTACAGTAGCAACCCAACCTATCTGAGTGGAGATGTGGAGATCCCACAAAGTAGGTTCAATGTGGTAATAACAAGCTGTCTGGAGAACTGGTTGGCACTCTAACTTTAATGCGTAAGCATGAGTGTCTTATCCCTGAAAGTCTGAGTGCCATTTAAGCTGCAAGTTTAGGAAGAGCATAGGCTTTGAATGGGTTCAAGTCTTTGAGCAGGATGTTAGCAATGCATCCTTGGAGAACGCCACCTATGTGAGTGTTACTGTAGACCGCAGTTAAAGGAAGAGGGTCTTTCCTGAACACACTCATGAAACAGGATAAGGGTGCATGGCCTTTAAGAGTACCAACCCTGAAGATTGTACAAAGAACAACGCTTTGTTGTTTCTACCGTATACTTTAACACCAAGGTCTGAAGTTCAAGACGTAGTTCACTTCGTTCCTGTTAAAGTGAAAGTAGTAAACTCAGGTAGAGGTTCAAACCGGAAGGTACCTTTATTGAAAATAAAGTGTGGGCATCCGAAAGAAGTCTTTTAAATCCTTTTGAATCTCTTTTCAAATTGGTGAATTCGTGGGGGATTGTTGTATTAAAATTGTAGATAGGTTTTAATTGGAAAACCTATTAATTACAATTGACATTTAATTTAGTTTCAATTGGGAAACCAAATGTTTGGAGGGAAAGTTGGGAATTCCCAAATTTGAAACATGGGTGAGTTGGGTGGAAGTTTAGTACCATACCGGGAGAACTAAACTTTTGGTGGACTTATATATGAGTCCACACACCAAGCTCTTGTAGCAATAGTAGAGAGGAGGAATGGAGGACCACACACGCGCGCGTGCGCGCTCCCTCCGTCTCCGGCTACGGCTCGGGCTCCGGCTCGGGCTCGGGCTCGGGAGAGTAAATTCGGATCTCGGATATCGATACTTTTGCTGCGGGTTTCATTTGGCTGATCGATTAAATTAATTAGACAAATTAACTTAATCGCGATCACATTGGGAATCGGACTTAATCCAAATGGCTCGATTTAGCCGCGGGTTTGGAATTCGAATGGACACGCCCGTTGAGGGGCATTTTCGGAAACCAAAGATCACCGTGCGGTAGGGCACGCGAGCCCCTCTTTTTATATCCCTCACCCGACGCCGTCTTTCTTCACTCGCAAGAAAAACCTCTCTCACGCCGTCTCTCTCTCTGGTTCTTCCTCTCGCGGACGAACGTTTTGTCTCTTCCTCTCTCGGCTGCAGTTCTCTGAGGTACAATCGAGGACGATCCCGTTGGTGTGCGCCGACGACGATCGTGAGCCGTCGTATCTTGGGAGCAGATCGCCAGTACCCTACGCACCGGTATTGTGGGGGCGATATCTTCTCTAAGGACAGTCCATTTAATGGACGCTTGGGTGACTTCTAAACTGATCTCCATTTTATTTTGGTTGCCGCAATATATTTATTGCTTTACCCTTTCTGGATAATGCCCGTGTTTATGTTTTTGTTCTTTTAATCGGTTCTTGTTTGCATTGTATAATCGGATAATGATTGGGAAATATACGTTTAACGTAATTTTATTCGGTATTGTTTCTCTGTTAATTCATTTGGATCCGATGTTTTACTGTTTAATATATGCAATGGTATTCTTATTAACAACAATAACTACCTGGGCTTAACCCCAACTCTGGAGAAAATTTCATGATATTGCCTATGCTACACATAAGCTTCCTATAGAATTCATGATTTTGAAAGTGAATGGGATTTTTGTGCACTTGTACTAAAAAAGGAGGATCTGAATGTTAGCATGTGAACCATAGACATATGCAGATAATGATTGTAGTAGAAATGAAAATGCTAAGGTGGATGTGTGGACATATACGTAAAGATCAGATTCGGAATTATACAATTAGAAAGAAAGTTGGTGTACCTCCGATAGAGGATAAGATGCGAGAAAACTGCTTAAGATGGTTTGTTCATTTGCAAAGAAGGTCAACTGATGCACCAGTTAGGAGATGCAAGTGTTGGGATGTTGAGCTGGTTAAGAGAGGGCGAGGACGGACCAAGAAGTGTTGGAAAGAGACTATACGAAGGGATCTTAGTTTTTTGGATATAAGCTCGAGATTGAGCCAAGATAGATCTGAATGAAGGCGGAGAATCCATGTAGCCGACCCTACTTAATTGTAGGAAAAGGCTTTGTTTTTGTTATTGTACTAAAAAAGGAGTTGTGCCAAACTTGTACTCGTCAATCGTAGTATTTGGACGCTCCTTCTCTAGTAGAATAAGATACACTCGAAGTGCCAAGGTGCCCTATTCTAGATGAACTTCTTTTCCGCAAGAGAGCTAACTTTAGCCTTCCAATAGCGAGCAACATCCTCTTGAATGAAAGGGGTATTAGAGACCTTCCAAGCCTTTTTATCATCTCAATCAAGCCTTTTCCTCGGAAAGGTCTGTCTGAGAGCAACTTGATTAGTAAGCAACTTTCCCATGATTTGCCCAACACAGAAATCTCCTGTCCAATATCAATGATTTCGTCCTCCTTTTTACCACAAAACACGTTTCGTAAGAACCTAATAACGTCTTCCTCATCTTGCCCCATAGTCATAGAAAGCACAACAACAACAAGAACAATGACAAACAACTCTTAATAGACTTATAATATCTATGATTGCCCTGTATCCACCGCAGAATTTGAAAAGAATTAGCGGCGTAGCTTGTTGTCCGCTTTCTTCCTGTTTTGATATAAACTTTTCTCCTTAATATAGTATATGAAAGGGTTTGAAATGACACCTTTAAACAGAGGGCATATGGGAGAGGAGCTTTGCGAACCAATGCTGCATGGATCTCGTGAGAACCGAGGAGGAGGAGGAGGTTGCCGCTTGAATGGCAAAGGTCCCAACCCGTCCTAGTGGGTTTAGAAAGGTTAAACTGGTAGCAGGTAACCTATTTTTTGGTTTTGGTGTTTGGATAGAGGGTTAAACTGGGGGTGGGTTAGAAGTGGGTTTATTGTGATATGATTGTATTGAAGTTTGAAAAAGTGAGTAGTTATTGTGATGTGATTGTATTGGAGTTTGAAAAAGTGAGTAGAAGTGGGGTAGTTTATAATTTTTATATGATATGATGGTATAATATATTATTTTTTGATGGAATTAATAATGGGGAATTGATTTATTTTATTTTTTTAAAGATAAAAAGTGGGCCCCACTTAGAAAGAGAAAGGAGTGGTTAGGGAGGGTAACCCTAACCGAACAACCCCTTAGGGTGCGTTTGGTTGGCGGGTTAAACTGGTAGAGGGTAACATGTTTTTGTGTTTTGGTGTTTGGATAGAGGGTTAAACTGGGGGTGGGTTAGAAGTGGGTTTGGTGTGATATGATTGTATTGGAGTTTGAAAAAGTGAGTAGTTATTGTGATGTGATTGTATTGAAGTTTGGAAAAGTGAGTAGAAGTGGAGTAGTTTATAATTTTTATATGATATGATGGTATATTATATTATTTTTTGATAGGATTGATGATGTAAAATTGATTTATTTAATTTTTTAAAAAAGAAATAAAGTGGGGCTCGCATGGAGAGAGGGAGATGTGGGTTAAGGGGGGTAAACCCCCTAATCCGCGGGTAAACTGGTACCCGAACGGGGCCTTATAGCGTGAGATTTGGCCAAGGGCATATGTGTTAAATAGAGAAATTGTAGGGATCGTAGTATGATTTACTTGGATAAAATCTTAGGGATCATGGTGTAAAAATCCCTAATAAATAGTATGAATTTCCCATAACTAGTTGCGAAAAAGGGATGCAAAGGTCTTAGTCGTTTGCTTCAACTTGATGGAATGAGAGGAAGATACAAATATTGTTTGGGAAATTTAAATTCATGATTTGGATGTGCTGATCATCACAGTCCACATTCTCCCATCATCCAAAAAAAGTACTTTTAATTCGAGGAGGTTTTTACACAATGACCCCCCAAAATATTGTCTTATACTAAATAAATAATCTTCTTAACCACACCATGACCTTGGTAAATTATAGTGGTGACGGTGTAATTGGTTATAAAAATTGCAGGGATCATGGTGCAATTGAACAAAATTTTAGAGCTAATATAACTTCTTCAATTATAAAGGCCACATGACATTCGTGAATTATAGGGGTAATATCGCAAAAAGTTCTTGTATTAGAATTCTTTAACCTTCAAATATTACACAAGTATCCACTTCAATGATCTGGTAATAGTGCATATCATCTAAAAGATCAAGATTCAAATTCCTCCTTATATGAGTTGTATTAGGTAGACGACAATTGGCATAAAAACAGTCGGATATTTCAACATAGATTTGAGTACGAATCCATGTAACCGACTCTACTTGAAGGGGAAGAAAGCTTTGCCATTTTTTACCCAAAGTGCCTTGTAGTCTTTGTAATTACTCATCAACCCCTGCTAATCTTACTCTATTTGGATCTTAGGAGTTTGTTTGGTTACTGAGTTGGAGTGGGTTAGGGTAACTTGATGTGAATATTATCTGCTTGGGATGTTTATGAGAGTTGAAGAGGATTGGAATAAAGAATGTGATGTGATGTCACTGTGATTTGTGATAGAATTCCAACCCAAGAATAGAGAGGGGTAAATCGGGTTATCCCGGCATAACCTGGTTACCAAACAAACCCTAGGTGTTATGATGTAAAAATCCCCAAATTAAATTGGAAAAAAAAGAAAAAAAAGAAAGAAGAAAAAAACACATCTCCTCGCATTGTGGATTTGACAGAATCTCAGAAGTTCAACATTTCTCCTCTTCTTGAGATAAAACGACACTTATCTCTCTCCTGAGGCCCATATCGTCCCCTTCTCTATGGAGCAAAGCGACGTTGTTGATGTGATCTTCCTCCTCCTGCTCACCCCAATCCAGGAGTGACCCATCTCCAGATTCCTCCTCCACCCACCAACCACCATGCCCGCAAGCTCAATCTATGGCGCGGGAGGTGGTGGGAGGAAGACCAGCGTGGTGTGGTTCAGAAGAGATCTGAGGGTAGAGGACAACCCTGCTCTCGCCGCCGGCGTCAGGTCCGGCCCCGTGGTGGCCCTCTTCATATGGGCGCCGGAGGAGGAGGGCCACTACTACCCGGGGAGAGTCTCCCGGTGGTGGCTCAGCCAGAGCCTCGTCCACCTCGACAGCTCCCTCAGGAGCTTGGGGACCTCTCTGCTCACCAAGAGATCACTTGATACTGTTGCCACTCTTCTGGATGTTGTTCAATCCACCGGTGCCACTCAGGTCCTCTTCAACCATCTATACGGTCAGCAGCTCCTCTCGATTTCCTCCTTTGATTGTTTTCTTTTGTGGTTGGGATTCGATTTCTCGAGATGGGTTTTCATCTGATCCTATTCTTGTGTGGTTTGCTTGATGAAAGATTCGATCTTGGTTTATCTTGCTGTGTTTCGTCTTGAAAAATCACAAAAACTGTCTGATTAGGATGAGAAATACCCAATTCCTGATTGCACATATAGCAGAGAGATCTTTGAGCAGATTGATATTACTTGTGTAGATCCATTGTCCCTCGTAAGAGATCACCGGATGAAGGAGCTCCTGACCGCGAGAGGGATATCGGTATCCTCGTTCAATGCCGATTTGCTTTACGAGCCTTGGGAGGTTCACGACGACGATGGCCGGCCGTTCTTCACCTTCGCAGCTTTCTGGAGCAAGTGCCTCAGCATGCCTTACGATCCCCCCGCGCCGATGCTGCCTCCCAAGAGGATTGTTCCAGGTAGTGCAGTAGATTTACTCTGTCAGTTCATTCAGTATGTGCTTTCTGTCTGACTTACTTGCAGGTAATGTATCGCGCTGTCCTTCGGAGAATTTGGTGTTCGAAGACGAGTCGGAGAAGGCCAGCAATGCGCTCCTCGCTCGGGCGTGGTCTCCCGGTTGGAGGAACGCAGATAAGGCGCTTTCGAGCTTCGTAAACGGCCCGCTGATTGAGTACTCAGTAAACCGCAAGAAGGCAGACAGTGCATCCACATCTTTGCTCTCCCCCCATCTCCACTTCGGTGAGATCAGCGTGCGCAAGGTCTTTCACGTAATTCGCGTGAAGCAGATAGTGTGGATCAACGAGGGGAACAGAGCGGGCGAGGAGAGTGCGAACCTGTTCCTCAAATCCGTCGGGCTGAGGGAGTACTCACGCTACTTCAGCTTCAATCATCCTTGCAGTCACGAGAGGCCGTTGTTGGCACATCTCAGATTCTTCCCCTGGGTGCTCGACGAGGGGCACTTCAAGGCGTGGAGGCAGGGCAGGACCGGATATCCGCTAGTGGATGCTGGCATGAGGGAATTGTGGGCGACTGGTTGGTTGCACGACCGGATACGTGTGGTTGTGTCGAGCTTCTTTGTGAAGGTCCTGCAGCTGCCTTGGAGATGGGGGATGAAGTACTTCTGGGATACTCTGATCGATGCTGATCTTGAAAGCGACGCGTTGGGTTGGCAGTACATCTCTGGGACGCTTCCTGATGGTCGCGAGTTCGATCGCATCGACAACCCACAGGTATGTGATTGAAATGCTCGTAAAGTTTGAGAGCGGATTATAAGTGATTGGGATCAGAACCCAGCAAGTTGTCAGGACCGCTTTCCACGAAGATGTTCTTATTTGCTCTCCTAACTGTTTGTATTGCAGTTAGAAGGCTACAAGTTCGATCCAGAAGGCGAGTATGTGAGGAGGTGGCTCCCCGAGCTTGCACGGCTGCCGACGGAATGGATACACCATCCGTGGGATGCGCCGGAATCCGTCCTGCAGGCCGCGGGCGTAGAGCTGGGCTCCAACTACCCACTTCCGATCGTGGAGTTAGATCAAGCCAAATCACGCTTACTTGCAGCTCTCACGGAAATGTGGCAGATCGAGACAGCCTCCGGAGCTGCATCCTCGATCGGAGCAGAAGGTATCGGGGATTCTTCAGAGGTCCCTCCCATCGAGTTCCCTCGAGAGTTGCGGATGGAAGTCCAGGAAGATCATGTCAGGAACACCCCTCATCCTGTGAGAAGATGGGGTGATCAGATGGTTCCCACTGTCACCTCTTCACTAACGAGGAACGACGGAGCTGAACCGTCGATCACACTGGGAAACAACCGCGAAGACCGTCGAGCTGAAGTGCCAACGGATGTAGAATTCAGCAACAATAACAATGAAGCTAGTACACAGCTCCATGCAAATGCGGTTCGTAATGTGAACATGCTGGAAGTTGCAGCAGAATCGTCGAGTAGTTGGATGGGAAGAGAAGGGGGCATAGTCCCCGTGTGGTCGCATTCGTCGGCTTCGAGTCACTCTGAGCATGTCATGGCCGACGAGACTGAAGTCGAGAGCAGCGTTTATATGCAGAGCCTTTCACGGTCGCACCCGCTAATGAATTGGCGACAGATCTCTCCGACAAGGTAAAGAATTTATACTTTGATTTACCTGCCAGAAATGAGTCAGATATACGAATACAAGATGCCGCGATTTCACCGCATCGTTTTAGGGCCTCTGACTGATGCAATCTTGGGCTCGTTTTAAACTGACAGGAGTTGGGAGGTGGAGGGCGCTGTGCAGACGAACGCCATCGGATGATCACGTCGAACCGCTCGTCATCAGCAGTCTGAGTCTGCTGTAATCTATGTTTCTTGCTTGGCCGAATGTCTTAGTCGAATGTATAGTGACGGAGAATGAAAGTGGTGCTGATGTTTGTACGAATACGGATCTGTGAGATAACTGAATGTAGATGAGAAAAAAAATACCATGAACTGTTTTGATTCTTCAGTGAAGTACCTGCAACTGAATCTTCTTCTGTCTGGACTGCCACCCGGTCGGCTTCGAATTGCTACTCGAGAGGATACTGATCGATGCACTGATAGGCGACTCCATTGGATCAGACGGTGCTACCGATAAGGGTCATGTTGCGGTTACAGAGATGTGATGAGTAATCATGTAATTTTGAAGGATCAGAATGTTGAATATATTGTATTAGCAATTTCTTGCAGGGTTTTCCTCCAGGATCTATGGTAGGTATCAGAGCTTAGTCCGTCATTCTTGATAGCTGATGATAAATTAAGCACCTTAGTTTCATCGGTAAGCTTGCCAATCCCTACATATCGAGCGCAAAATTTGCAGCCATAGCCCATATAATCTTCATAATTACATCACGATAGGGCTCTCTATTAGGGTGGAGCATGAGCCAGGCTCAACCTAGCCCAACCCAGGCCATTTAGGAAATCGGGCTCACGGGCTGGGTCTAGGCCCGCTCATTTTTCAACAATTGGGCTCAAGCTCGAGCTCTGCCCGACCCAAGATGGACCGGGCCTGGGTTGGGCCAGCCTGCGAATCCCACAAAAGTTGGAGGAGGGCCAAGGGTCGCGCATCAATGGTGGCGGAATCACTGGGACGAGGGGGAGGTAGCTCGGGGAGGGAGGGGCGGCATCAAGAGGTGTTGGGAGGCTGGTGTTCTTGAATGGGAGGAGTTGTGGGCGATATGGCCGAATAGATTAGGTGGGGTTTTGAAATGAGGGACGGGCCATGCTCATGGGTCGGGCCTAGATTTGGGCCTTAAATCGGGCCGGCCTGTGGGCTTTGAGTTCGGACACGCTCAAGCTCGAGCCCGACCCGATTTGATATATGGGCTAAATGATGGCCCGAGCCCGGCCTGAATTGGTAAATGGGCTAAAATGATGCCCATTTAGAAAGTGGGCTTGAGCTTGGGTCGGGCTTGAGCGGGTCGGGCAGCAGGCTGGGCTCGTTGGCTTTGACATTTGCAAAATGATAAAACAGGAAAACCTTGAAAAATAGTCTTGTATAGAAGTGTACATTTAGAGAGGCCTCGACCACTAATTGCAATGCAGAACTTTTCATCCACCAATTTTATCAGACCAACAGTCAATTAATCTGTGCACATTGACACCTCGATATTAAACCATCCTATACATTCAAGTGCCTTTATTTCTGACGAAATAACGATCTCACAATGTTCATCATGTACAAAGCAATGCATCTTTGCCATCTCACCTCGATCGCTCATGGAAGCCGGTTCAGTATCATATGGAATAAGATCTCCAAAGGAAAGGCTTCAATGTAGACATGAAGCATTTCATCTCTTCAAAAATGCTTCGCAAGGCTCTCGTAGAACAAGATGTACCCGTGATCGGCGTTGCTCGAGGCATGCACGGTACCGAAGGTCTTCTGCACAGAGGCCTCGTCGATCACCTCGACGGTTTCATCATCGAAGGAGAGCCAATGGTTATGGCTCTTTACGTAGCTGATATAGTGCCCGTGATTGGCCAGAGTTCCCACATGGACCACCACTGCGAACAGGGCGTACTCGAACTCGGTGTCGTCTACGGTGTTGGTCAACTTCAACTCCATGGGGAATGCGACCCGATACAACAATTTCTGGTACCGACCGTTGTTCTCGAAGCACTTGAATCGTTTGAGATGGATGACTAGAATGCGCGGGGGCTTCTTTATCTTCATCCTCTTCTGAGCTTCTTGCAAACTGCATGTAAATATAAAATATTAGATACAATTTCAAATCAAAGGTATCATAGAACATCAAAGTCCCAACAGAAGCCAAGGAAAAACGACAATACATAAGCTAATTCCATGGTCACTCTTGATCATATCTTGTAAAACTTATTTGTTCTAAACTGATTGCCTTCATGGGCGAATGGAAAAGATGCTTGCGTCAGGATACTGTTAAAACAAAACTTTGTAAAAAAAATGAATCAGACACCGAAAATACGTGATGTCGACTGTAAATGGTCCATCTACAAGTTTTACTCATACTGTATAAAATTTTTAGAGATTTAAAAGCACAACCACCAAATTTCCTAATGGAAATTTTGTGTGACAAGTTTAAATGTTATTAATTTGCAAATACATGAACATCCATCCTAATTGAAATAAAAATCCAACAAGAGAGAAAGAAACAAAACATTCTATAGTTTGAAACTACAATAAAGTTACACGTGTCGGATATGCGCTACAACCCATAAAACATTACATTACAAATGTCCCCTCTCTCTATCTCCTCCGTTGGAATGTCCTCAAAACCTCTGGTTGCTCAAAAGATCTTAATCGGCTGCCTTCATCAATCATTAATATTTGAGAAGAAGTCCATGCACCGTCGTCCTAAAAAATCGACACCGATGGTGGCGTAAGCATGTAGTAAGTGGGTTGAGCACCCTTTACGTTCCCTCCCATCAAGTTCCTCATAGGTACCTGCGGTGTTTGTATTTCTTCAGTAGGTGGCTCGACAACAGGGGTGGCGTATTTGGTCTCCAACACATTCTAGCAGCTCTTGATGATCTAAATCAAGGGATGGGACACGTTCCATGATTGGAACATTTGCTTCTTCAACCTTGGGTGTGGTAGATTGATAACTGTGTCAACAAACACATTCCCGTCCCCTCCACGCGCTCGAGCGCGACCTCTTCCTCTCCTTCGTGCGCCCTCTCTAGCTTCTGCCTGAGCCTGATCGGCATGCTCCTCATGTATGGTCACCGTGTCAACAAAATGGAATGCTAACTACTGCTCCATTTCCACCTTTTCCTGAACAGTTATCTCTTGGCACTCCAAGTGTTATGTCTCGTAGATGATGTCCCACCTGGACATCTGCATGATAAAAAATTTCAATGAACAATAAGTTCTATTCTTACATTGCTTGCCAATGCAGCACCCGGTCTATCTACAAACCTCCTTGCGGTCATTTTCAGTCCATGCTTCAGGTTGTCTTTTCAGCGGCAGAATAAAACACACAAGAATCAAATTAATACGTTTATTAAAATGTCAGGTGCTCCAAAGGCTTACCGGTTCTCATATGCTACCAACCATCCAACGAAATTGAAGGTTATTAAAATCATTTTCAGCAGATTTTAGTTTTCGTTATTTTGCAATACCATGGTTTTTTAATTAATCAACAATAACAACAAAACCTTGTCTCACATTAAGTAGGGTCAGCTACATGGATTCTTTGCCTCCATTTGAATCTATTTTGAGTCATTCTCAGGCTTAGATCCAAATAACTAAGATCCATACGAATAGTCTTCTTCCAACCCTTCTAGGGCCTCCTCGCTCTCTTTTAACATATTCAAAATCTCAAATCTCGGATCTTTTAACTAGTGCAAAAATTGTAATTAATATTGGGAAAAAATGTAAATTTTAGTTGGTATAACCTGAAGCTTGGCATAATTCTAATAGATCTGTTTCTCTCAATATTTTCTACATTTCTTGTAAAAATGATATGAAAAAATCCTATTACCTTGTACTTTTGGCACAAAAGATTTTGATATTTGCCTGTCACTAATGTTTATCTGAAAACCTTCTTTTCTTTCTTTCACTCGCCGAAAATAAGAATTAAATGAGTAGCTCATAAAAAATAATTGCTTTCTTAAAATACAATCTGGCTATTTACCTGTCGGCTTAGTTTTCAATTACAAATCCTCTGACTGAAATGGATTTAATACTTGCGTATGGGAGAACAATATTTTCAGATTGGAATTTAAGACTTATAAGGTACAATTTGTGAGAATGGATTCCTTCACATCTTGGTAGATCAATAAAATCAATCTTTCTGACAAGGTTCCAATAGGGGAATGCTCCCATCATCGCATGTCCCTCCACCCCCGCATCCTATTGGTTATTGGAAACATAGAAGCAGCCTCGACTGTTATACAATTGAAATATGAAATATCACTTCTCAGCCAGACCAAATCCAGCAAATCGGTCGCAATAAACTAAATTACTCCACCACTACACTCATTGATTTCCAATGCTAATTTAGCAATGTTTAAGAATTCAAAATAAAAAAGAAGATCCATAAAAATGTTGGCCAGAACAGATTTCTGATGGCGATTCTTAGAAAGAAGAAAAATAAATCATTCTTTCAAAAAGAAAAAACATTCTTCAAAAAGAAAAAGAAATCATCCACCTTGTGCCCAATAGGCTACCGAAACTAGCACGCTGTCACTGAGTGCACAATAGTATAGCAAAACTAGCAAGCTCGTTCCTAAGTAAATATGCATGTACATATATACAAACTTGTACATATGCACACGTTTACATAACAATAACAACAACAAATCCTTTTCCCACATTAAGTAGGCCCGGCTACATGGATTCTTTGCCTCCATTCATATCCATCTTTGGTCATTCTCATGCTTAGATCTAAAAAAGTAAGAACCCTTCGGATAGTCTCATTCTAACACTTCCTGGGTCTTCCTCTCCCTTTCTTAGCCTGCTCAACATCCCAAAACTCGCATCTCCTAATTGGTGCATCAACCGACCTCTTTTGCAAATGGTCAAACCAACTTAAGCGGTTTTCTCTCATCTTATGCTTGATCGGAGCTACACCAACTTTACTTTTGATTACATCATTCCGAATCTGATCTTTATGTTTATGTCCACACATCCAACTTAGCATTTTCAGTTCTACTAGTGCCATTCTTTGCACATGTCTATGGTTCAGATACCAACATTCAGATCCATAGAACATAGTAGGTCTATTGCTGCTTTGTAAAACCTTCTTTGATTTTCAAAGGAATTTTCTTATCACATAGAACAATAGAGGATCATCTTCACTTTAACCATCTTGCATTTATTCTATGAGTAACATCTCCATCAATTTCCCAATCATGGTGCAAAATAGATCCCAAGTATCCAAACAAATCTTTCTTCTAAATGTTATCACCACCAATCTTCACCTCGACTCCTTCACTATTGCTTTAATCAAAGTGCACTCCATATATTCAGTTTTAGCACTATTTATACGAAATCATTTAGTCTCTAATGCATGTCTCCAAACCTCAAGCTTATTATTTACTTCATCTATAGTGTCATCAATCAACACAATATCATCAGGGAATAATGTATGCCAAGGTATCTCATCCTGAATGTCACTAGTTCCCTCGTCCATAATCAAAGTAAAAATGAATGGACTCAAAGCTAAACCTTGATGCAGACCAGTGTTGTCAAAATAACCAGTCTTCCCAGACTGGATCCTTACACAAGATGAAGTCTTATCATACATATCCTTTATGAGGTTAATGTATAAAACATGCACTTGTCTCTTATCCAAAACTCTTCACAATATGTCTCGTGGGACAGAATTACAAACCTTCTTCAAATCAATAAAAGTCATATGGGGGTTCTTTCTTTTAGCTCTATAAATCTCCATTGTTCTCCTTAGCAAGTAGATGGTTTCAATAGTTGAGCGACTTGTCATGAATCCGAATTGGTTTTCTTTTACTTTGAAAGCTTGCCTCAACCTTTTTTCGATCACACGTTCTCAAAGTTTCATAATGTGACTCATTTGCTTGATACCTCTCTAATTTGAACAAATTTGAATGTCTCCTTTGTTCTTATAAAGAGGTACCACAATACTTCTCCTCCATTCTTGAGGTATTTTCTTGCTTCGCCTAATAACATTGAACAAATTTGTATGCCAAGTCAAACCACGCTCACCTAGAGCTCTCCATACTTCTATAGGAATGTCATCAGTTCTTACACCTTTCCCAGGATTCATAACCTTCAAAGCCTCCTCTACCTCATTCCTTTGTATTCATCTATAGTTTGCACGATTCAAGTAACTTTCACTACTAGCTAGATCTCCCAAAGTGATCTCTTTATTTCCTTCTTCAATGAAAAGCTTATGGAAATACTGCTTGCATCTAGTCTCTATATCCTTCTAAGTAACAAACACGTGTCCTTCCTCATCCTTGATGCATCTCACTTGAGAAAGGTCTCTGCTCTTTCTTTTTCTTGCTTTGACCAATTTGAATATATCCTTTTGGCTATCCTTAGAGTCGAGACTTTTGTATTGCTTACCTATAATGTAAGGATTTCTAAAATCCAAAGAGCTCCAACCTCATAAAAAATCCTTATATAAGGAATAACTCCGATGGCGTTGGGGCCTTCCTGGCCTTACAAAAACTAATGAATGTCATAATCATTTAACAATTTTTATGATCATTTATATAAAATTAAGTTCAAAAGTAGAGGTAGACCTCATTACATTCAGATAGCATGTTTTTTTTTCAACAAAAGAAAGTGATCCTTTCCAACTTCCAAATATATACACATTTTTCATCAAATCACCAATTTGAGATGAGTGATAAGAAACCCAAAAAGTTCCAACCTCCTAGCAAAGTTTTCCCATACACACATGCAGGTAATCAATATAAAGATAAACCTGCTCATGAAAAGAGAACCTCGCCTAAAGTGAAAAATGGTCATTTTATGAAAAGAAAGCAGTGAACAATCGACTAGAGGGGTTTTTTCACCCACAGAGGGGAGTACGACAAGGATGTCCCTTGGCGCCCATATTATTTGTTCTGGTGGCAGATGCACTGCGGTTCTTTTTAGGCAAGCAATTGAGGGAGGCTGGTGTGAAGGCTTTTGTCTGGGTGACATCTCGATGTCGTTGCTACTAGGGGTGCACATTGATCGGATAAAATCCGTAATCCGATCCAATCCAATATTATTGGATTGGATTGGTTTTATCATTTTAATGGATCGAACTGGATTGAAATTTTTCGAATCCGTTAAAGTATAGATGGGATCGGATTATCATCAAAATCCGATCCGATCCGATCCAATTCGTTAATTTGCTAACATATACATGCATACATATACCTACATACAGATGCACGTGCATTTGCGTGTGCACACATTCCCATGAGACCATAATCGCTATCATTCATCTCATTTTTTATATCAATAGTCGATACAAGTCCTCTTGTCACCACCATCTCTTCTTTATCGAGAGATAAATGTTAAAATTCTAAATAAGAAAATATAATTATACCTTGTAAAGTTATAATCCCTATTGAGCTATTCCCCTCTCATTTCACATCCTCTCTCATTTCACTCTTGAACCCAATATTTCACTCCTAGTTCCATATCCCTTTACTCCATTTCAACACCTCCCTCCTCTAGCACAACAACATCACTCCTCCCTCGCAATGCCATCACCCCTCCCTCATGGTATTGTTGCTTGTTTCACACAATGTTGTCCCCCCTCCCACACGATACCATTTATTCCAACCGTGTTGCCACTTGTATCATTTCCGTTAAAAGAAACTAGATTTAGGACAGTTGTCTAGTACATATGTTTGTTATTCTTAACCTTTTTGCTCCTTACATTTTACTTGTTCCAACTTGCAAGCTTATCCTAAAAATGAAACTGGATCATTTGTTTCATCTAATAATTAATGTTCAAATATACTAAACTCATATAAGAATTAATAAGCATTACTTGAATTTCTTTCTTTTCTATATTGATATCCAAATTTGATCCATTTTTTAAAAATGCATATTTTGACTATAGGTATAATATGGCAAATTAATTTCATTTTAAATGAGAGACATGCTACCCAATTGATGAGATATATTTATGTTGGATTTGTTAATCGAGTATAAATATTTTATGATTCTCATTTGTTAATAATATATTATATGACTTTGAAGGATGTTATTGGAAGTAGTTTGGTTTGACATACCTTAACATTTTTTAGATTGGCCATTCACTTCATCAATATCTAACTACAAAAATCATATTTTTTGCTCGTGTAACTTATCTTTGGATCATTATTCGGTAAGTTGTATTACTCTTAGTTGAATCATTTCTTGAAAATCATTTGCAAAAAAACATAATAATGCAACATTTATAAACAGAATCTCAAATTCTAAATTCAATATAATCCTTTACGTTGACTGCATGATCTTCAACTTTTTTAGTACGGATTAATGAAGTTCTTCAACTTTAATTTGATCGAGTCATCTTCATATATTCTTTTCTTTACATCTAATTCATATTGCCATTTTTGAGTCATAATTTAAACGTTGAGGGCTAGTATGCAATAAAACACAAACATGAGAGGGTAAACAATTGAGGTAGAATACATAAGTATAAAAAAATACGAACCAATCCGATCCAATATGTAATCCGATGGATTAGATTGGTTTGGATTTAGATATTTGATGGATTGGATTGGATTGGAAAAAGTTAAAATCTGTTAAGGTTGGATTGGACATAGATTAAGCTAAAATCCGATCCAATCCAATCCATGTGCACCCTAGATGACACGATTATTTTTCTTGGCGGATCTGATGAAATGAGCAGTAGAGCAGTACATTTGTTGAGTATTTTTGGCAGCCTCTCCGAGCCGGTGATAAATATGCAGAAGTCGGTGGTAATTACTTTTAGGTTACAAAATGAGGAACGAGGCAGAATAGTGGAGCTGCTTGGGTGTCCGTTGGGAGACCAACTAATTACCTATCTCGGCCTTCCATTGGTGGCAGGCAAACTCAGAAAGTCGGGTTGGGACACGATCGTTCAGAGGATGGAGCTTAGGTTGGCTGGGTGGAAAGCGGTTCATTCATCTAGGGGCGGGAAGCCAGTTTTGCTAAAGCATGTGTTGTCGACCATCCCTATATTTTTCTCTACCAGGTTGATGCTAGTGGGGATTAGAAAGAGGATTGAGAAGCTGATGAGAAGGTTTTCCTTGCCAGACGGGAAGCAGTCGAGGTGGGCCTGCATCTGGTGGGATGGGAGGATGTCACGAGAGTGAGTGATCAGGGGAGCCTGGGGGTTCGAGATGTAGCGTGTATGAACAAGGCATTGGAAAAGTGGGTGGTGCGCATATGGGGTCCGTCTGAGGACCTGGCCGCAAGACTACTGAGGGAGATTTACGGTGTGAGAGGAGGGTTGGTGGCAAGGACGTCCCGCTTTGAGTCACCCTTATGGCAGGGGGAGCGGGAAGTGTTGTCGCTTGTGACCCATAGGTTGAGGTCTAAGGTGGGGGATGGGCGGGGCTTCAGATTCTGGAGGGATAACTGGATAGGGGATGGCACCCTTGAGATGCGATTTCTTAGACTTTTTGCGGTGGCGGCAACAAAAGAAGCCGCTTTAAGTGCAATAGCTCAGTTAGGGGCATGGATGCCGATGTTTGTAGCGGTCCTCTCAGATCGAAGGAGGGAGGATTTGATTAGCTTGCAGTCAAAGACTCCTTCCCCGGAAGGCTTCTCTATGAGCAGGGATCACTTTGAGCGGTCGGGGGCCATATTTTCGATCAAGCGTTTGTATGGAGAGCTCAGAAATGGTGGACAGGGCCAAGATAGGGACTTATGCCAGGACATGAAGATTATTTGGGCAAGCAAAATTCCAAGCAGGATAAAGGTCTTCCTCTGGTTCATGTGGAAAGATAGACCCAGTGACAAAGCTAGGAGGGCGAGGATTTTTGGTCTACAGGACCTGACATGTGATAAATGCAGGGAGCAGACGAAGAATTTAAAACATCTCTTCTTCACTTGCACGGCTTCGGCAAAGGTTTGGAGGGAGCTGACGATAACGTGGGTGAAGGTTGATGGCCTTGCAGGCTTTTGGGAGGCGGTAAGGAAGGTCCTAAGCAACCCCTCGGATGATGTTGCTAAGCCGTTTGCGGCGCTCTAAGCTATTTGGTTAGCAAGAAATGATCTCATTTTTAAAAAGCAGAAGTATTACTCGGAAAATGTAGTGTCTCATTGTAGAGCTCTTACGGGTTTTGGGAGTCGACGTTATGTATCGTGTTATTGTCATAGTTTTATTAATAATATGATCTTGTTGTGACTCCCGTTTCGGGAGCTCACCCTCTTTTCGTAAAAAATGAAAAGAAAGCATTATTCATAAAAGATAGGCAAATACAAACACAATCTACCTGAAAATATTTGTGAACCCATGTAAAAGGTGGCTCATATGGAGCACCATTGGCCCGAGTACCATGTGGTCCATTCACAATGTAACCAGGGGAGGATAGATTGTCTGAAGAACCATTGGCATCTCTGGCTTCTTTCGCAAGGATGTCAACAAGCTCATTGAGTAGATAATTCAAGAATTCATGAGCATCCTGCAGGTAAGATTGTAAATGAAAAAAATATAAAAAAGCTGTATGTCTGAATAAAAACAGACAAAAACAGGGAGGAAAGATTTTTTTGACTAAAAAAAGGATTTCAACATGAGTTATGCAGGCGCCGATGCTTCAAACTAAGACAAACATATTTCCATACTTTTTAAAAAAAATGTTGTCAGACGGTTTTACACGTTAAAGTATTGTACGTTCCAAAAAAAAGGACCAAACGGAAGCAACTTGAAAGAACACTACTTTAAAAAGTTTAACCCCAGGGGGGAGGGTAAAATATCACTTATTAGGCAACGGATAGGAATGATATTTTTAAGAAATGTTCTTCCAAAAGATCATATTAAGAATCCCAAACAATGAAAAGAATAGAACTCGTGACAACATTTTAGTATATGTTTGACAAAATAGAGAAAAGAAGTCGTAAAACTGGAAATTACCTGGTGCATATAGCCACGGAAAAATTCATTCTGCTTTCTCACTCTCTGCACGAACTTCTTTGGTGAAATTACACCAGTTTTCTTTTTCTGAGAAGCAATCTGCCGGAAGAGAAACATAAGCTTTAAATTTTTAACAATGACAGAAGAATAACATCATCCTCAATGACACGAGGGTACCATTTGTAATATTATGCAGATTAAGATCTTAAGATGCAATACCTAGGACGCAGGTGTCACACGAGACGGATGGAAAACTATAATAAAGGAATTGATATGCTGACAAGTTTGACCATCAGGAAAAATAGCTCATTGATGCAGACCCAAACATGGATCAGTATAACCACAACTAAACTAACGTGGCCGCCTAGTATAGACTTGGTTGAGCAAGGTCATCAGTATGTTTTTGAGAACAAAGACGACCACCCCTGATTACTGATCATCCAGAATACACTATATCCTTAAAAAAAAGCGGGACATCCGCCCACTAATATAGAATAACCAAAATAAACCGTTTCCATAATTACCCACCAGTTTACAAAGGGAATGCCCCTAGAAGCGAGTAATATTTTTAACATATCTAATGTAGTTTCACAAAATTATGTACAACTTCCTTTTAAAGAGGTAAAGTGGAACTTTATGCTGCATTTTAGACGTGTCACCATCAACCAATGCCTCTCATTTCTCCTCCAAATCCCAGGAAAACCATTCTTAACTTTGAAATTGTGGAGAGAATGAATGACTTGATTATTCATGATGCTGGGCTCTCTTGTATAGAGAGGAGAAACCTCAAAAGAGAAATCACCAAAAAATAAGAAATACATAAATACTAATACCTCTCAACACTCCCCTTCAAGATGGAACATAGATGTTGTAGAGGAAAAAGTTGCATTAATGAGAGGCCCTAGGTTCTCTTATATAGGAGAGGAACATGTTGGGCTACAAGAAGATAAAATAAATAGATAATATGACAAACAATAAGGAAGATAACTCATATCTCAACACTCCCCCTCAAGATGGAGTGTAGATATCGATCGGGCTCAACTTGGAACATCTCTAATAAGGCCCTCTGGCTAGGGCATTATTAAAAACATACGTTGTCTGATCTCCAAAGCTGACATGCGTTGTGACAAAAATACGACTCTTCTATATCATGTTACGAGTGTAGTGACAGTCCACCTCTATGTGTTTGGTCCTCTCATGAAAAGCTGGGTTGTTGGCACTGAAAAGAGCAACATGATTGTCACATTAGAGGTGCATGGGAAGAGGCATCTCTATAGTCAGGTCAGTAAGAACAAATCTAACCCACATCATTTCCGTTCTAGCCTACGCCATGATCATGTATTCTGAATCAGCACTCAATCTGGCAACCACGATATGCTTCTTGCTCTTCTAAGAAACCAGGGAATTCCCTATGAACACAACGAAGTCTGAAGTAGACTTCATATCCTTTGGACACCCAGCATAATCTGCATCTGCACACACTGTAACTGAAAGAGATGTATCCCTGCTGAAAAGAAGTCTCGTACCTGGTGAAGTCTTCAAATACCTCAAAATGATATAAACTACATCCATATGTGTATGCCCGGGCTGCTCCATAAACCGGCTCGCTTTGCTCATGACATAGGATATGTCGGGCCTAGTAATAGTCACATATATTAGCTTGTCAACAAGCTCCTTATACCTCTTGTCGACCTCCTCAGTGTCATCATCATATAACTTCATGCTTGTGTCAATAGGAGTAGTGGTAGGTTTGCAATTTGCCATGCATATCTCTGAAAGAAGGACTGTAACATACTTCCTCTAGGTCATCACAAGACCTCGTTGGCTCCTGCAAAACTCCAGTCCAAGGAAGTAAAGTAAATTACTAAGATCCTTGATGAAAAACTGCTGACCTAGGAAGTCCTTGGCACCCTGAATACCTTGCTCGTCATCCCCTGTAACAATAATATCAACAAAGTAAACAAGAATGACAATAGTACCTCTCTGGGTCTTATGCATAAACAAAGAATGATCGACAATCGATCGCAGAAACCCCTGCAACTCTATCACGTCCGAGAGCTTCTGGAACCGTGCTCTTGGACTTTGCTTAAGGCCATAGATAGTCTTGTGAAGCTTGTAAACCTTCTAACACTCCCCCTCATTAGCAAACCCAAGTAGTTGTTGCATGTAGACCTCCTACTGTAGATCACCATAGAGGAAGGCATTCTTCACATCAAGTTGGTAAAGGGGTCAATTTCGTGTCACAACAACAGAAAGTAGAATGCGTAGAGTAGATCTGGCAATTAGAGAGAAAGGTATCCTGATAGTCCACCTCATATGACCGGGTGAACCCACATGCCACAAGTCTTGCCCTATAGCAATCCACACTGCCATCTGCACAGTTTTTCACAGTGAACACCCATTTGCATCCCACAACGAATGCGCCAACTAGGACAAAAAATAAGACTCCATGTACCATGCAACTGTAACGCAACCATCTCTTCCTCCATAGCTAACCTCCACTGACTGTCCTGGAGAGCCTCCTGATATGTCAGTGGTATCTCCACAGCTAATAGTGTCAAGGTAAACCTCCTGAAATCCTCTGACAATCTACTCAAGGAAGCCTGGGCTACAAGAGGATAAGTAGCACACCTACGTTTCTGCTTAAGCATAGCAATTGGCACACTAAGATCATCTGCCAAGGTTTAAACCTGTAAGTTCCCCTCTTGAGAGGGCACATGCTCATCCTGTATGGAATCCTGCTGCATAGACAACTCAGCAGTGACATCAGTAGAAACAATGTGCTCATTACATACCTGAGGCATGCTGGACGATGGGTAAGGCCTGTGAGCAGTGGAAACTGAGTAAGACCTGCGAGTAAATACACGTGGCAAAAACTGAGTCACAGTAGGAGGTGGAGCCACAGGAGCAAGTGCAAAGGAAGGAGTAGGTATAGGTGGTGGCGGTAATGGTGGCGGTGGTAGAGCAGGAGTAGAGGGAGGTGGTGGCATAACAGTAGAAGGTGGAGGCATGTAGATCTCATCGTCAGAGTTAGATTGGGCTGGTCTGTCACCTGTAGGAGAAAAAAGTACATGACGAACTCAAAGAAAGTAACATCAGCACAACAACAACAAAGCCTTTTCCCACTTTAAGTAGGGTCGGCTACATGGATTTTTTGCCTCCATTCAAATCTATCTCGGGTCATTCTTGGGCTTAGATCCAAAAAATTAAGATCCCTTCGTAGTCTCATTCCAACACTTCTAGGGCCTTCCAAGCCCTCTTTTAGCCGGCTCAACATTTCAAAACTCGCATCTCCTCACCGATGCATCACCTAACATCCTTTGCAAATGGCCAAACCACCTTAAGCAATTTTCTCGCATCTTATCTTCGATTGGAGCTACACCCACTTTCATTCTGATGGCATCATTCCGAATCTGATTACGTGTGTGTCAACACATCCACCTTAACATTATCATTTCCGCTACCGCCATTCTCTGCACATGCCTATGGTTCACAGGCCAAAGTAACGTCAACAATGACAAAGTATTTTCGCCTGAACGGATCAAAGCAATGGTACCCCCTCTGGGTACGAGAGTAGCTGATAAAAACACAATTGACAACTCTAGGAGAGAGCTTGTCACGACCTGGAGAGATATCATGAACAAAATGCAACAGAACCGAATACACGATGTGCAACGGAGAAAAGATCCTTCTCGGGAAGCACAATCGAGAAAGGAATCTTCTTCCTCAACACAGATGAAGGCATGTGGTTCACCAGATAGTAAGCCATGAGGACAACATCATCGCAGTAGGTATGAGGAGCATGACTTCGTATCAACAAGGTTCATATCACATCAAGTAAGTGATGGTGTTTACGCTTGGCAACACCATTCTGTTAGGATGTATAGGCACATGAGGTCCGGTGAACAATGTCAAGAGATCTAAGAAAGTCAAAAGCTATAAGGTGCAGAACTCTAACGCATTAACAGAACAAATATATTTGACATTGACAAAAAAACATTCTTTATCTCACTAAAAAAATATTTGATCACAGATCCAGCCTCAGACTTATTCTTCAATAAAAAGACCCAGGAAAGTCTAGAAAATCATCGACAACGACAAGATAAAAACGGTGTCCCTGATGATCAGGAACACGACTCAGACTCTAGATATCCAAATGAAGGAGTTCAAATAACTAAGAACTGCTCCGACTCTGATGGGATGGAAAAGACGTACGGTGATGCTTCCCAAACTGGCATGTCTCACACTGAAAGGAGGATCTTGTGGAAATCTAAGGGAGAACATGACAGCTTCTGCAAAGGAAGGTGGCCAAAATGAAGGTGCCACATATATGGTGAGACTAGTCCATTGTGTATAGTAGAAACACCCGCATGAGGAGGTTGGACCGGTCTGTAGAGCCTCTGCTGCTCAGGGCCACATCTAATCACCTTGCATGTGAGTATGTCCTAAAACACAAGAGATGGCGGGTCAAAGATGGCATCGCAATGCAGATCCTTAGTAATCCGACTAAAATGTGTTAAGCCTTCTCCCACTATAAGTAGGGTCGGCTACATGGATTCTTGCTCAAATCCATGTTGAAAGATTTGACTATTTTTTACGCCGATGTTCGACTACCTAACGCAACCACTGCAAGAGCGGGATTCGAACCCCGGTTTTTTGTGTGGTAGACATACAAAAATGCATTAAGCATTCTCCTACTATAAGTAGGGGTGGCTACATGGATTCTTGCTCAAATCCATATTGAAAGATTCGACTATTTTTTACGATGGTCGTCGACTACCTAACGCAACCCCTGCAAGAGTGGGATTTGAACCCTGGTCTATTGTGTGGTAGACACATTGTACTACCACTAGACCATTAAGTGGGAACTGAAGGCACATTGATAGCGTCAAATGCACCTCCCCCTGTCCTGTAATGGGTAAGTGGTCACTATTGACAATGACAACCCATCTACTAGGTGGTATGGTCCTGTAGGACTTCAGTTGTGCTTTGTCTCCACATAGATGATGGGAAGCACCAGAGTCCATAATCCACTCTGTCATATATGCATCGGTACTACCAGTGAAAGCATAAGCGATACCTAAGGAGCTCGAAGAGGCTCTTGCTTTGGTTGCGATATCTTTAGTCAAGGTTCAAGAAAGCAGTATGCATATGCGTTCGGACAGATCACTGAATAACGCTTAAGCGGTATGCGGGGTATATGCGGTTCCACGCGGTTTCTTAATGTTTTATTTAAAAATAAATAAATATATACAAAAGTGACTACAACAGAACTAAATTAATGTATAATTGTGGTTCAACAGAAGATCTACGAAAAATAACTTTCATATAGAGTTCAAAACAATCTCTATCAATCAAATATCAATACTTCAATAGAACGGTTTACACACAAAATAATTGACAACAATCAAGAAAATAAAAAAGTTAGCGCACAAAATGCCTCTATTGTTGAGTATAATGTCATTTATCTATATCGTTATATTTATAACTGATCCTCCATCAAAAGTACCAAACTTTATATATAATATATTGCATTCATAATAACTATTAGTTGACTAAATTAGTTTGTTAAATTATCAGAATATTATTCTTTTTCTTCCTTGCGTGTTTACTCCAATCTCACAGTACAACTACTTTGTCGATGGATTTAAATGGTAATGGAATGCTTGGTTGGCATACATGCAAAAGTAAAAAAAACATGGCACAAATAACACAACAAAACATGGCATAAATTAAAAAAATATAATAAAAAAAAATATGTATGCGGCCGCACATACCGTATATGTGGCCGCATAGCCCGCATATGCGACCCACATAAGCATACGGGGCGTATAATGGGGGGCTTCAGGAAAGCGGTGCGTTGAGGGCATCGCATAGGCATATGCGGCTGCACGGGCCGCTTTCGTAAAGACTGTCTGTAGTGGTGTTTCCTGCAATAGGAGTCATGATCTCTCGAATGTAAGAGCCAAATATCATCCAAGCGAGGATCGACTTGGGAAGAAAGTGTATCTAAAGGCTCAATCTGTTCTGCAACACGACAAAAAATGGGATATCCATGCTCTGGTAGTATGTATCCTCTGCATGTCCCGACCGACGACAGAAGGTGCAAGGGTCATGTGGACGTCCATCGCCTTTTCCTCGAGGGGTGCATCCTCTAGACTGGATCGTCCCTCCTCGCCACGAGAAGCGACCATAGCTTATGAGGGCTGAGGAGTGGTCATAGAAGGCATGATAATCCAGTTGAGAAGGCTATAAGCCTCCTCCATGGGAGGTATAATAGCTTCAGTGAGAAGCCGAATATGTGTTGCATCATACTGTTTATCAAGATCGGTAATGAAAACTCCAACCATCGTAGAGTTCATATATGCCTTCTGATGCTCTAGAGATGTCGTAATAGGCATATAGCTATGAAGCTTCTCGAACATGCCACAGAGTGAAGAGTAGCACATGTACAGATGACAACCATTCTACTTGGCCTTGTAGATATCAAACTGTAGCCGAAGAATCTTGGCCTCATTTTTCGCTTGAGCATAGGTGGAAGCCAAAGTGTCCCACATCGCCTTGATGGTGGGCTGGTTCAGAATATCATTGGCTATCTCTGTAAGGAGTGTCCCAAATAGCCAAACACGCGCATACGTGTCATCTTGCTTCCAAGAAGCATCTGCCTCAATCTTATCCGTTGGTACTAGATCTGTCAGGATGTACTCCTTGTTGTTGCACTAGATGAGGGTGAGATACTTCATGGACCACAACTCATAGTTGGTCCCATCCATCTTAGCGATGTGGGTCAGGCCCTTGAAGGCTCAAGAAGAAAAAATGTCACCCTTGTTCTCTGACATGATGGTAAGACGGCTGAACAACGGAAATCAACTGAGTAGACTGATATGAACAAGTCTACACGAACATATAGAGGACTGGTTGTACATGTAGCCTCATACAATCATCCTCATCAATCTTTACTGCTCGCTAGGACCGAAAAACATGATTTATAGGTCTGAAATCACATTTTCCGGCCAAAATCAGACCGGTTCAGACCGCAAAATGACTTACAAAGGTGCACAGAGGCGCGCAGTGAGGGCCATCAGCGGCCTAAACGATCGAGGTGGCGGTCAGGGAGGCCTGGACAAGCGGGGCAATAGCTGAAGGGGCCTGGGAGGCCGGGGTAGGGGCCTGGGCGATGGCCTGGGCTGCTACCATGGGGCTAGGCTGCTGTCAGAGGGGCTTGAGCAGTCGCAGCAGTGGCCTGGGCTGTTGCTGAAGAGGGGGGAGGATCGACGACAACCGGGGGGGGGGGGGGGGGTGTAGGGTTAGTGTGAGATATAGGAACTCCGGTTTAGAACCGTCGCTCTGATACCACGTAGAGGGAAAAGAATTGATTGCATTAATGAGAGGCCCTTGGGTTCTCTTATATAGGAGAGGAACATGTTGGGCAAATTATAAGAAGAAGATAAAATAAATAGATGATATGAAAAATAATAAGGAAGATAACTCATATAACTCAACAGATGTCAATCATGTTCAGCTTGGAACAAGACTTCTGGAACGACCCCTTTGCTAGGGTCTTGGTGAAAATATTAGCTGTATGTTCCCTAAGTTGATGTGAGAAGTAGAGATGAAGCCCTTTTATATCATGTCATGCCTGCAATGACAATTTATCTCAATGTGTGGTCCTTTCATGGAAAGCTAGATTGATGGCAATGAATAATGTTGCATAATTGTCACATAGCAACTGTACGGGACGATACACATCAATAGCTAGGTCTATCAAAACATATTCGACCTACATCGTCTCAATGCTCCCCTACACAATTTCATTAGAACAATGATTTCCCAATGAAGACTGCAAAACTGGAGATATATGTATTGCATTTAGGAAATTCTGCATAATCAACATCTGCACATGATGTGATGGCAAGAGATGTCCCTCTATTGAATAACAACCTTATACCTGGAGAAGACTAAAGATACCTTAGCATCATGTATAAATTTCATCCATGTGAGCATGCCATGGCTGCTCCATGGCATAAACTGAATTTGCGCACTGCAAAGAAGATATCTGGCCTAATAATAAATACGTAGAGAAGTTTCCCAACGAGCTCTATGTATCTCCTTTTGTCTACCTCATATGTATCATCATCATAAAGCTTAATGCTGGGATCCATAGGAGTAGCGATAGGTCTGCAGTCTGTCACCCTTGTCTCTAGAAGGAGATCGGTGATGTACTTCTTAGTCATCACAAGACCTTTATGATTCGTGGAAAACTCAAACCCAATTATCATAGTTTATCAAGGTCCTTGGCGGCAAATTGTTGTCCAAGGAACTCTTTAGCCTCTTCGATCCCTTATAAGTCATCTCTTATAACAATGGTGTCGTTAACATAAACCAGAATGACAACAATACCTCTCTGTGTCATATGTACAAAGAGTGAGTGATTTGCAGACGATCTCTTGAAATCCTGTTGCTTTATCAAGTCCGAGAGCTTCTGGAACTATGCTCTAGGACTCTTCTTAAGGTCATAAATAGCGTTATGAAGTCTGCATATATTCTAGCATTCCCCTATAGCAGCAAACCCATGTGGTTGCTACATATAGACTTTCTCATGCATGTCTCCATACAAGAAAGCATTCTTGACATCAAGTTGGGAAGTGACCAGTTCCCTACCATGACAACATAGAGGAGGATCCAAAGAGTAGAATGGTGCGCCACGAGGAAGAAATTATCTTGATGGTCCGCCCCATATATCTGAGTGAACCCATGTGCTAAAAGCCTAGTTTGTAGCGATCAACACTATCATCAACTCTTGCTTCATTGTAAAGCATCATTTGCAGCCAACCATAAAAGCCCCTATTGGGGCAGTAATCAAGCTCAATGTGCTACGTGACTGGAGAACATCCATTTCCTCCTCCATAGTAAGATATAGTTGATCGTCTTGCATAGCCTCCTGATATGTGCGTAGGATCACAATGGTTGATAGTCCCAACGCAAACTACCTAAAATCCTCTAATAGACATCCCAATGAAACATGAGCTACAAGAGGATATATAACACGAGTACACCTCCTCTTCCGAAGAGAAACATGTTGATCAAGATCATTTGGATAATCTATCTCATCTGCCACACTCTCCCGAGGTGTTGTAATCTTATCATGTAAAGTCTCATGATGTAAAAAACCAAGTGTTTATAATATACATGGGACATGGTGGATGATAGGGAAGACAAATGAGCAGGGGGTCCAATGGTCAGCTTGCGAATGCAGTAGCGAGGCGAAGTATGAGCCATTGGAGGTGGTAGGAGGTAGAGGTGAGAGATGAGGTGTAATATAAACCTCCTCACCAGACTCTTATGAAGTCATCCTGTCACCTAGGGCAATAAACTCAGAATGTGACGTTAGCACCGGTAATATACTTCTGTCAGACAAAATCAAAGCATTGGTACCATTTTATGAGTCCGGGAATAGCCAACAAAGGTGCACTTGACAACTCTGGGGGAGAGCTTGCCACGACCATGAGTCGTGTGATGAACAAAAGCTACTGAACAAACGACATAAGGTGTAAACGAAAAATCGTCCTTGTCGGGAAGCACAATTGAAAAAGGAACAATTTCTCTTAACACAGAGGATGAAATATGGTTGACCAGGTAGCAGGAAGTGAGGACAACATCACCCCAGGAAGAGTGGGGAGCATGATTTTGTATAAAAAAAGTCCTAGTAACATCTAGAAGATGATAGTGTTTGTGTTATGCAATACTATTCTGTTGAGAAGCGTGGGCACAAGAGGTATGATGTAAGGTGCTAAGGGACCTGAAGAACTGAGAGAGCTAAATAGTACAAACTCCAAGGCATTGTCCGAGCGAACATACTTAACAATAACAAAAAAAATTCTCTATTCAATAATGAGATTTTGCATAACCAGTCTCAACCTTGTTTTTCAGTAGAAAAGCCCAAGAAAGTCTGGAAAAATCATTAACTCCAACGAGATAGAACATTAAAAAGGCACGCCTCGAGGCGAGGCGAGCCTTTTTAGCCTCGAGGCGTGCGCCTCGGCCTTGTCCAGTGAGGCGTGCGCCTCGAGTGGCTGAGGCGTAGCCTCGAGGCATTTTCCGAGGCATTTTTATTTTTTGAAGATTTTTTTTTATTTTGATAGTTTCATGGTGGTTTGAGAAGCTTATAAATATATACTTGTTTAAGATAATGATTATACAAGTTAAATGCCTAAATCTGATGTTTCTTTCGTACACATAACTCCATATTTACTATTAATTATGTGTAACTATTTCAACAAACTGCTTCATATTTACTATTAATTATGTCTAACTATTAACTTATGCAAGACAAATGCTTAAATTTGACTTTTTTCAGATTCATATGCTTAAATTTGACCTCTTTCATATTCATATTTACCATTAACATGCCAAATTATTTTAGTGAACCCTTACTATTACATCCTTAAACATATAAAAATGTGTATACAAATTCGAATACTCATATAAGAAAAAATTATAGTTAGGATTCAAATCACACGATTCATATCAACAACTTAGATATTTATAATGACAACTATAGCCAATCCATTTTAGATAAATTTTTAGTGACAGTTATAACCAATGATTTCCTTTTGATTGGGTAGAAATTTAGAAAGGTTTATGGCATTGAGTCATTGACATATCCTTTTTTCATGTTCTTATCTTCATAATATCTATATTACAAGATCATCTCCCTCCAACCAATCTCCGATCGTACCTCGCTCTGCAATGATCTGGGATGGCTGTGGACCCTAAATTTGCCGGAGAAGGTGGCTTTCTTCTTGTGGCTTCTGCGCCGCGGTAGGGTATTGACCCGGGATAGATGTGCTATGTTCTTATCGGGGGATGGCTCCACGAATTGCGTACTGTGCTCCGGCGAGTTGGAGACCTTGCAACATCTGTTCTTCGGTTGTCCGTGCTCTACCTCCATTTGGGAGGGCCTCAATGTATCTTGGGTGGACGTTTCTTCGGCCGACTCTTTCTGGATCTCCTTGCGCTCTCGTGCGGATCGTCAAAGACGGGAGCTGCTCCGCCCCCTTGCTTGCATTTGGGCCTTATGGCTCGCTAGAAACGCCAAGATCTTCAGGGGCCAAAGATTTTACAGGGAAACGTTTTCGCGCATATGGATTTACTTTTAAATGAGTGGTTGCTGCGGTGACGCTATTGTCGGGTGTGGTGACTGGGAGTGTGGACTGTGATTTTGACAGGGATCCTCTTGATCCCGGGTGCTTGGCATGACTTTGTATCTCTCTCCCCATCTCCCTCCTCTCGCTTTTTAATAAATTGGGGCGAACACCACCACGTGTCTCCCCGAACTTTCTGTGTTCAAAAAAAAAATATCTATATTACATTGGTATATACTATATGTTTGTCAAATTATATTATTTCACCAATAAATATATTTATTATGTATTTTATAATTATTTTTCTATACAAAACTGAGACTTACGCCTCAACCGCCTCGAGGCTACGTCTCGCCTCGCTTCCAGGGAAAACGTCTCGTTCCGCCTTTCGTTTTTTCGAACCTTGCATATACCCCATGTGAAAAGAAACACGATGCGACCCCAAATATCAAAATACAACAACTCAAATAAAGAACCTCTACTATGACTCAGACAACTAGAAAAACTGGTATGGTGAAGCTTCCCAACTTGGCAAGCCTGTCATTGAAAGATCGATTGAGAAGGAATCAGTGCGAGGACTCTACACAACTTCTACAGAGGAAGATGACCGATCAAAGGTGTCATGCGTATGTAGAGACCTATCTAATGGGAATAGAAAATTCACGTGCATAAAGAGACTAGACCAATATGTCAAGACTCCCTTACTCACGATTGTATCCAATTACCTTGGTCGTATGTATAATCTAAAACACAAGTGAAGATGGGTCAAAAATAACATGAAATCCAGATATTTGATAATCAACTGATAGATAATAAGTTCATGGAAAATCATGTGTTATAGCACATTTTGCAAATGCATGGATGGTGTCAACTGAATCTTGCATGTCTTATAATAACAGGATGTCTCCCATTTACAATGACCATGGTGAACCGAACTGTATGATGTGAACCGTGCTCTGTCCTCATAAAAATGGTGAGCCCTGTTAGAGATTGCAGAAGATTTCTTTCTATTATATTGTGACCCAACAAGGCTTTTATGTTAACAGAACATTCTATGTGGCTATTTGTTAAGAGAATATTCTATAGAGCATATTTTATACAATATTCTCCTTTGAGCCCTCTAGGGTTTAGTCCTATATAAGGACCCCTAGACCTCTTGAATAAACAACGGATCATCTTTTCTTATCATCCTTTCACATGGTATCAGAGCAGCGGTCCTAGGCCGGTGTTCTAACCTAATCACCCCTCCGCCACCGCCAGCCCTCCAAGTCCCTCCGCAGCCGCGTACCGCCTCGGGTCCCAGACTCCCAGGCCCTGTCAAGTCTTCGGTACACGCAAGGTCGGGTTGAGCGTCGCCAGACTGCTCTGGGGCAGCCAGGTACCACCGCCAGGCCGGTCAGGCCCACCTCACGCCTCCGAGCGCTACCAGGCACCTCCGCCAGCCCTTTCAGGGCCTCCTTGCGCCGTCAGGCCCCTCCAGGGCCCCGTTGTGCCGATTTGCCCAACGTCGTCATGCGCCTCCACTAAGCAGGCCAGGCCTCCTACCGCCGCCAGGGCCTCCCCTTTACACCGCCTCGTGCCGCCCAACGCCGTCAGGCGCCTCTGCCAGGAAGGTCAGGCTCTACTCACATGACGAGGCCGACTCCGCCAAGCACACCAGGCCCCATCTTGTGCCATCAAACGATCATTGCCTCATCCTTCTTACTCATTGATGATGTTTTAGATATTTGATGATAAATTGAGGCAACTTATACTCTTTAGGTCACTTTTTCTTGACCTAAGTCCGCCACGATGACGTCTGTCGAGATCAAGCCCATGTACCCTACTTCTTCTTTGCTAGTACAGGGCGCTTCTATCAAGTTGAAGGGATCAGAAAATTATGTTCTATGGTCTCGGTCTTTCAAAGTGTTTGTTGGTGGCCAGTGCAAGAGCTACGTTCTTACAAAAGTTCCACCTGCGGAAATAGATAAGGACTATGAAACTTGGTTTGTTGATAATTGCCAGGTTATCCACCAAGGCCCTAAATGTCGGTTACGATCATCATTTCGGTATCGACCAACACAGAATTTCGGTGGAATTTCGATCATTTTTTGTACTAAGACCCCCATATTTGGGTCATTTCGATCGAATTTTGATTTCGACTGGATATCGATATTCGACAGAAATTCGACCAAATTTCGTTGAAATTTGAGGCCATGTTTATCACTTGGATGACGAACAATGTCGATCCAAACATTGCTGCGAATCTTCTTTACAAAGACACCGCTAAGGCAATGTGGGAAAACCTTGAGCGTACATATTCTCATAAGACGACTAAGTCTCGTCTGTCAGACATATACACAAGGATTTGGTCTGCTACTCAGGGAGAATCAAGTCTTGTTAAATACTACAGGTTCCTTACAAGCCTTTTTGAGGAACTCCTTATTTTTCAACCTACATGTTGTGATAAACAAGCAGGAGAACGCGTTGAATGCGCAGGTTTATAGATTTCTCTTGGGACTAAATCCAAAATATAAGCATGTGAAAGATCAATTCCTGATAGCTGATACTCTACCTACTCTTGAGACAATCTTCGGACGCTTGAAGGAGCTAGAGGCTCCAATTCAACACTCTACCACCCATACCTCTACAGAGACGATGGCCTACTATACCTCCTCAGGATACAGAGGGTTGTCATAACTATCAAGGAGAACGGGGACATAACTCAGGGCGTGGACGTGGTCGTGAATCTGGACGCAACTGTGACTTTGGATGCGGATGCGATCGTGAATGTGGTCGTGATTCTTCTGCTCGGTATCTAGCATGAGTACACTGTGGACGTTGGAATCACCCTTCTGATCGTTGTTGGGCAACGTTTGAGATACAACCTAATACCAACAGTGCCTATGATGAAGTATCATATGATGCAACTGCAGAAACATCTACTCAGTAAACCAGCAAGGTTAGAGTTCACGAAATCGGCCGCACGGGTCGCATATGCAGCCACGTATACCCGTGCGGCATGCAGACCGCAGCGATTACTTGAATCAGTGCATTATTCACCATCCCCGCATATGTCCCACATATCCCGCATACTGCTTCAACAACTCCAACTTTTCAATCTTCTCATTCAGGTCCTTAATTCCGTAACTCTGCCTCTTCATTCAATTGTTAGAATATGACATGCATTTCTATACAATTGCAATGCATTATACCATTATGTATATGCGATGTTTTATGTTTTTCTCATGTATTGTTTTCACAAGTATATTCAATGTATCATCGAATATTTTTAATATATGCTGATTGAGATTTTGCTTATGTAGTGCATGTATGTGTATCGAAGTTTTGTTATTACGAATCATATAATATGAAGTTTTTATGGTAAATGTTTTTTTGTGATTAAATGAGGTAATTAAAAGTATATATACACATCCATCTAACATAAACCGCTTTTCTTAGATCTTCTTTAACTCCACTTAGATACATAACTTCAGTGGTAATGTTATTCATAGATTTTTTTATTTTTAAATTAAAAATTAGAAAACTGCTTAGAACCACATATACCCTGCATATGCCCCCGCATACCACTTAATCAGTATTCGGTGACTAGTCCGAACGTATACGCCAACTGCTTTCCTGAACCTTAAGCGAGGCACAAACCCCATTCACTGCTTCTGAATATGCTCGCCTATGACAACTGCTACAAGAGTCTAGTCCTTCTGATAATAATGTTGCTTCCCCTACTGCTAGCTTGGCTACTACCTCAGGTACAGTAGCAAACTCTGTCTCTGCCTCTAAGCATGCATGGATTATTGATTCTGGAGCCTCTACCCATCTGACGGGAGAAGGAAGTTTGCTTAACCTCCTCCCAGCCATCTTCCTCTATGAAGACTGTTCGGGTTGCTAATGAGGATCATTCCCCAGTGACTGTTGTTGGTACTGTTAACTTTTCTTCCAAGCCGCATCTAACAAATGTTCATTGTGCCCCTGCTTTTCCTCTCAACCTTCTATCAGTACAGAAGCTATGTCGTCAGCTTAACTATCGTGTTATTTTTTATGAGGTTTGTTGTTATTTTCAGGACATTTGGACGAGGAAGATTTTTGGTGGGGTCATGAGAAGAACGGCCTATATTACCACGATATCCCTTCTGATTGCAACTTTGCTGGTGCAGTCTCCATCTCTGAAGATCCTTTTCTATGGCACCTTCGTCTTGGCCACCCTTCTGCTAAAGCTCTCTCAATGATGTTCCTCGAACTTTCAATGCTGGAACCCTTTGAGTGAAGCATCTCAGTTCGGGAAACATCAACGAGCCTCCTTACCTGCACGGACTGAACCTCACCGTCGTACTCTTTTTGCACTTGCTTACTGTGATATCTGAGGACCATGTCCGGTCCGAAGTCCAAGTGGTCATAAATATTTTGTTGTCTTTGTGGATGACTACAGTTGATCATCTTGGGTTTTCCTGTTAAAGGAACGTTCAGAAATTAACAATATCGTCAAGAATTTCTTTTACTGTGTCAAAAACATCTTCTCCACTACTGTTAAAATATTTCGTTCTGATAATGCTTTGGAATTTACACAAAATGATTTAACATCCTTCTTTGCTTCCCAGGAGGCTATCCATCAAACCTCTTGCCCATATACCTCCCAACATAATGGGGTAGCTGAAAGAAAACTTCGACATCTCCTCAACATTGCCCGCTCTCTTCTTACCCAAATGAAGGTCCCCAAAACCTATTGGGGAGATGTTATTCTCACTATTGTCCCTCTTATCAACAGAGTTCCCTCTGTCTCCCTAAATGGCTCCATACCCTTTGCCTTATTGTATCCAAATGACTCACCATTTCCTCTACCTCTGCGGATTTTTGGATGCACCACCTTTGTTCACAACTTTCGTACTGCAGACAAATTATCATCACGTGTAATTAAATGTATTTGTCTGGGTTATTCCCAAACAAAGAAAGGGTATATATGTTATGATCCTTATAGTAAGCGCTATTATATATCAGCTGATGTCACCTTTTTCGAACAAACTCGCTTCTTCAATCAAGATGTGTTTGACATACAATTAGAACTTCCTCCTCCACCAATTGTGTATAAAAGAAAACATGTGTCCCCTCTTGTTCCTGTACCTCTACATGTTCCTTTGTTGCAGGAAAATATGCCATCTTCAAGTGCCCCCACCAACAATACCCCGGATGATCCTCAGGAGCTTCCCATTGCCCTACGCAGAACAAAGAGGTAGTGCACTATTCATCCTATGTCTAATTTCACGTCCACTGACAGCCTATCATGTTCTGATAAAAGATATGCAGATGTTCTTATGACAATCTCTATTCCAAGAGACTATGACAGTGCATTACAGGAGCTATGAATGAAGAAATGGATGCTCTCAATTCCAGAGGAACATGGGATCTAGTTCAGTGTCCCCAACGTGTCAGGCTTGTTGCCTGCAGATGGGTATTTACTACGAAACATTCTCCATATGATTCTATTGACAGACTGAAAGCAAGACTTGTGGCAAAAGGCTTTACCCAGACATATGGAGTTGATTACGTCGAAACTTTTTCACCTGTTGCCAGGATGGGGTTCATTCGCACTATCCTCTCTATAGCCGTGAACAAAGACTGGCCTATTTTTCAACTGGATGTCAAGAATGCATTTCTATATGGTGATCTTGAGGAAGAGGTTTACATGATGCAACCCCCAGGTTACGAAATCGAGGGGGAGTACGTTTGCCGACTTTGCAAACCAATTTATGGTCTAAAGCAAAGTCTGAGGGCATGGTTTGACAGACTTAGTTCAGAGATTAACACTCTAGGCTTTCAGAGAACTACATCTGACCATTCTGTGTTTGTCAGAAAATGATCAACAGGTACTGTCATACTAGTTGTATATGTGGATGCATGGTTGTTACATGTGACGATGATAAAGGAGTGCTAGAAGTGGAGACTTTTCTGCAAAAGGTTTTTGTCACCAAGGATTTGGGGCAAGTTCGTTATTTTTTGGGTATAGAAGTATTACGCACTAAGAAGGGACTTCATATGTCACAAAGAAAGTACTGCTTAGATATACTGACTGAGGTAGGACTACTTGGGTGCAAGCCCTCTGGCATACCTGCAGAACCAAAGAAATGTTCTACACTAGATGATCCTGCCTTTGAAGATACTATAAGATCAAGAAGCCTGATTGACAAACTTTTGTACCTTACTGTTACTAGGCAAGACATATCATATGTTGTGAACAGAGCTACCCAATACATGGAGAAACCATGCTACAACCACTGACAAGATGTTCTTCAGATCCTTCGCTACTTGAAGGAATCTCCTGGACGTGGTCTATTTTATGGGGCAAATGGATACACTAAGGTTGCTGCTTAAGTTGATGCTGATTATGCAAGCTCACCTGAGGATCGTCGTTCTACGACGGGCTATGATATGACGGTAGGAGGTAACCTTGTTAGTTGGAGGAGTAAGAAGCAGACGGTGGTTTCCCGATCCAGTGCAGAGGCAGAACAGAGGGTAATGGCCCAAATCACATGCGAAATTACCTGGTTACTGTCTCTTTGCAAGAACTCAATATTGCGATCACTACTCATGTTCCTCTATATTGTGATAACAAATCTGCCACTTATATTGCTACAAATCATGTGTTCCACGAGAGAACCAAACACATTGAGATCGACCGTCATTTTGTTCGTGATGTTGTACGAGAAGGCAAGATTTCTACACCACATATCTCAACAGACCTTCAGTTTGCAGATATATTCACAAAGGCCTTATCAAAGAATCGCCTTTCCTACATATCTTCCAAGTTGGGTATGATCGATGGATATGCTCCAACTTGAGGGAGAGTGTTAGAGATTACAGAAGATTTCTTTCTATTGTATTGTGACCACACGAGGGCTTTTATGTTAACAGAATATTCTATGTGGCTATTTGTTAAGAAAATATTCTATAGAGCATATTCTATAGAATATTTTCCTTTGAGCCCTCTAGGGTTTAGTCCTATATAAGGACCCCTAGACCTCTTGAATAAACAACGAATCATCTTTTCTTATCATCCTTTCACAACCCCAAAGTCCATGATCTACTTTGAAATGTCTGCCATGTGACAACTAGTAAGTGCATAAGTTGTACTTGGGGTACTGTCAGAGGCTGCAACGTCAGATGGTGGTTGGGGAGCGCTAGTAGAACTAATGGAGGGGCCATAATATCCCTCATATGTGAGACAAGATCGATGTACTTCTGATCAACAAAAGTGGTAGTAGGCTCAATCTGCTTGGCTACATGGGCAGACACAGGGTAACCATACTTCTGGGAGCAAGTATCCTTGATATATGAGAAATGGTTATGGTATGTTCACTGCTGATGAAAGCGTCTACCTCCTCTACCATGGACACCACGTCCTCTAAACTGTGCTTCGAATTTTAAGTTTGTTCATATTCATATTGAGCGTTAAACTTGTCTAATTTTTTAAAGAAATTCTTAATATTGCACTTTTAAATACACAATCCAAAGAGCTTAAAGAAAAACTAGTGTTAAGAGAGATAACATAATGAGCAACGTAATATACGATTAGAAAAAAGCAAAATTAGATTCAAGGAATGGCAATGTTGTCATATTTTATATATTAGTCATCTAATCATAATTTTTTATGTACCTCGATACTTTTAGCGAAAAATGTATTGTCTTTGATATTTGATGACAATAATAGCTAACGATTCTATTTTTTATTGGGTGAAAATTTAGCAGATGGTTTATGGAATTTACATATCCTTCCTTTCATGTTTTTATCTTTATAATTTCAGCATATATTACAATGTTATATATTATATGTATATCAATTAAGATAATTTCATCAGTAAATATATTTATTATAGTTTTTACAACTATTTTCCCATACAAACTGAGGCTTACGCCTCGACCGCCTCGAGGCTATGCCTCCCTCACCTCCAAGAAAAACACCTCGTTCCGTATTTCGTTTTTTCAAATCTTGATCTCCACACAAATGGTGTGGCTCCAGAATCAATAATTCATTCCGAGATATCGGAACCATGATAAGAAACAGATGCATGAACACTACCTGAGGTGCTTGCTCCTGCAGTAGCGGAAAAATCCGAACTGAACTCTGAAGCAGGTGTTGAGGAACTAAATGGTGGCACAATGTCTTTCAATCGAGACACAAGATCATCATGTCGCTCATCCGATGTGAGTAGAGCAGATTGCTGATGATGGGCCTATTCTGCTACCCATGCTGATGCTGGAAAACCATGCTTGGAATAGCATGTATCTACAGTATGACCAAATCTGCGATAAAAAGTACATTATGGTCCACGACTACGTCCACCTCTACCATGTGATGCTCGTCCACGAAAATGAGATGAACCACCTCGTCCACGAGAGGCCGTCATGGCAGAAGAATTTAGCACTGGAGATGGAACATTGATCCTGCTCAACCTTCAGAATGCATTACCATCAGAGGAGTGGTAGCATCAACTAGTATCTGGTAGAAAGTAGCCTCGTAATGTGAGTCAAGAGAGGCCAGAAATACTCCAACCATTGTAGCATTTCGAAATGTCTTCATCTGCTCCGGAGTAGTCGTGAGAGGTAGAAAGCTACGAAACTTCTCAAACATTCCGCATAAGGCAGTATAGTATGCATGCAATGGACGTCCATTCTACTTAATAGTAAAGATGTCATATTGTGGTTGTAAAACCTTCGTCTCATTTTTATATGAGAATATGTGACAACAAGAATATCCCACGTGACTTTTGATGTGGGCTGGTGCAGGACATCATTCGTAATATCTGCTATCAAGGTACCAGATAACCAGACTCGGGCATATGCATCATCGGCCTCCCATAAGGCATATACAATCATGTCTTCTTCGTCGGCTCGTCCTCAGTAAGAATGTGCTTCTTATCCATTGACTTCATTAGGCTCATGAATTGCATGGCCCACAACTCGTAATTCGACCCTTCCATCTTAACAATAGGCGTTGGACCTCTGAAGGTGCCCGTGGTGGGGATATCAGTCTTGTTTTATGACAACTTGACATCAAAAAAAAGTTTTCTGACATCTTGCTGATCGTAGAAGATGGGAATCGTAGGCTTGACGAAGTAAATGTCGACACTGAAATAAAGGGAGTTGGTTGCATGTGTAGACCTTTCTTTTAGTCTAAGAAGGGTGAACCCCCATGGTGGGGATCACCGCCAAAGGTATTTTATTAAAAAGGTTTAGAATACATGTGTAGACTTAGATCACAACCAACCCCTTTGAAGAAGACAGAGCGACTACAAGGACCACCAGGAGCGGCGGATGCCGCTAAGGGCTGTTGGGGCGACGAATCTAGGTGCAGCAGTGGGTCGATGGATGGCTGGGGTGGTGAATCGAGGTGCCGCATCGGCTATTGGGGGTCGCTAGGGGCCACTGGGACTTCGAATCAAGGTGCGGCCGGGGGCGGCGATGCCACAAAGGGTTGTTGGTTGTGGCAGCGAAGACCGATGGGGATGCGGTGAAGGCCTCTAGGGAGGTAGTGTAGGCCGTTGGGGTGCAACGTAGGCTGCAGGGGCCTGCTGGGGGCAGCGAGCCAGGGGGGAAGCATTGAGGGTGGCGGCAGACTGGTTGGTGGAGGGATATGGTTAGGGTTTTGGGTATGGGAGCTCCGGTCTAGGATCGCCGCGAGCCAGGGGGGAAGCATTGAGGGTGGCGCGGACTGGTTGGTGGAAGGCAACCTTGCAGCACACTGTGGCTTTAACTATCACGAAAGTAGAATATATGGTGGTAAATGAAGGAATAAAAGACATTTTTGTTGAGAGGATTATTTTACGAGTTCAATTTCAATTAGAAGACAATTGTCATCTATTGGGATAGTCAAAATATCATACATCTGACAAAGGACCAAATGTACTACGAAAGAATAAAACATATCAATGTTTGCTACCGCGTCGTTAGAAAAGTAGTCAAAGATGCAACATTCAGAAGATCGCTACAACAACAAATCAACATACATGATGACCAAGCCAGTTCAACCAACCAAGTTCATAACAAGCGTGAACTTTGTTGGTCCTCCTAGGGTGTAAAGGCCCTGTGCCATAAAAAAAGAGTTCTGGTGCTACTTTCTAGGTGGAGTTAAACTCAAGGTGGAGACTTGTTGAGATATACCTTGAAGACCCAACTCGTTTATGATCTGAATACATTCCATAAACGGATCTTCGCTGGCCTGAGGATCTATTTACCGTGTACCACTATATACATGTATTTTAAGATAAGGTGTATGTTATCTGAGTCTCATTCTGGGAGAGCACCACTTCCTAGGGTTTTTTTATCATGTACTCTAGTTTTTCTTCACATTGGAACCTACAATGTTGCCATGTATTCGTGGATTGCGAATAGTTGATTACGTGCATGGATCTATATTGACATGTGTATATACCTATGCGTACATATAGACCACTGTATTCTTTCGATTTTCACAAAGCCCATAGAACCGTCATGCTAGCTTCTATTGTGCCTTCTCCTGATTATCCATACCCCACTGGTTGCAGTTCCGGTCCTGAAGCTCCTCTAAAACCCATCAAAGCTAAATGTATCCACCCATGATATTCCGTTAGATCTCCAAAAAGAAACAATCATTGTACACAAAAAAGAACAAAAAGAACAGGTCAACATCCTCAACAACCCCACAAATTGGAGGAGTCTTATCCAAACATTTTTGGCATGCCATGCTTTGATTATAAAAAAAATGCGTACAATGCCCATATTTCATGCATACCACAAAGTCACCATGTGCTGAAACGAATACCGCATATTACAGCTCCGAACCTATGGCATTGCCAATATGACCGAATATTATATTAGAAGCCAAGTCTCAGAATAAGTGGAATTGGGAAAAAACAGAAACCTCAAGCACTAGAATTAATATTGTAAAGGAAAAGATGCTGCACTATGTACAGTTAAAACGTTCAGTGATGACAATGCAACCGTAAATATGATACACCTAACATGCATTCCCAAACATCTCCATGACAAAGAAGATTAAAAAGCATCGAGGCAGGTACTGCTTACCTGGCAAAATAGGTCAGCCAAGCATGTCAGAATATTCTCTTCAACATCTATTATATTTTTATTGTTTGTGTAGTAGTCAAGTAACTGTTCCCGGAAAGGGATGCAAAAGAATAATGCCTGAAAAAACCAATAAAGGAGTTAGAAACACATGATCAGACAGTAGGACATAAATAGACAAACGATAGAGGATCGTGCAATCTATTATATATATATTTTGATGAATATCTGATTTATCGTCACTATATTCCTTCATTATCTTCCGAGCGTGAACAATTCAAAAATAACCTTAATTATTGTATTAAATTAACCCCTTTTATTTTCTTTATCGTTCTAACCTCATTTCCTATTAAAAATCCTAAAAAAATAGATTTATTATTTATTTTGGTTTAAAAAAATTAAAAGACAAACAAATTACAAAAGATTTAAAAAGAAAGTTTTTTTGTGTTAAAATACTTGTCAAAATTTTTGCTTTGTATGATCTCTTCTGTTTTTTGTCCAAATGTAACTTGTAGATGTAGATCTCCTTGAGATTTACAATTTTCATGTTTTGACTTTTTTCCTAATTTCGTTTCCTTCTATTTCTTTTTAAATTTCTTCCTCTCTTTCTATTTTTGAATAAATCTATTGGACCATGTGGTGCTCTTTGGAGCTGCCATGCGGCCTGCTTCCCTTTGCACCAACCGACCCCCTCCTGGGATGTCTGATACTCCTACCCCTCCATCCTGACCGCTCCTCTCCGCCTCAACCTGGCCATCTAATCGTGCCTAATGGATGCGATCTTAGCCACTCCTTCCCGCCATCACCAAAACCATTGGATCGTGTCGCATCCAATGGCCATGATGCCTCTACAGCATCCCTTCCTACACAATCGTAGGATTAGCCCCAACTCTCATCCTAATTGTCCCTTCACGCCGCGTCCATCACCCTTGGATCATATGCCCTGATCTGATCCTAGCCACTCCTTAGCGCCCCCTTCCTGGTCGTTGGATCGCAAGATCCAACGACCCACAACCCATCTTCCACCTCTAGTCGCCCCGCTCTCCCACGTTCTCCTCATCGACCACCTCTCCCCTTCCTTTTCTAGCACCTGCTCCAAGCCACCTATCCACGATCTAATATCACCCCATCGTAGCACTAATGCTCCCGCTTCTCACCCAACCATTAAACCCCCTCGATCCTATATCTATAGCCAACAGCAACTGTTACAAAACCCCTCACCACCATCATGTAACAGCCGGAAGCATCTCCTTAAATAAGCCTCGCCTACCGCCTTACAACCTGGTCCACCACTACACGAGGGTCCCCCTTAGGTCTCTCCTCCTCCCCGTGACAGGTTGAGGATGGATGGAGCTCCGACGATAGGCCACCACCCCAAGGTGTGACCCTTGGCCATCTGACTAAGTCATGACATCTCCGCCTGCCGTTGAGCTCCAAGCTCCGACCAGGCATGTCGAGCGATGACCCCGAGCTCCTCCGGAGCTCCGCTCAGACTGCAACCTCCATCGGTGACCTCCTCCGATCAGATCAATCTTTCTCCTTTTTTTCCTTTCGTTTTCTCTTATTTTTGTAGCTGCACACGTACCTTATCTAACCCAAATCATTGTACCACTACCTTCGACGCACTCCACTCACTCATGCCAACCACTCCGTTCAACACCTCCTTCCTCCACGACCTCCATCATCCCAAGCATCTTCCTCCGTTGGATGCGGAGGAAGACCCACTCCAGGCATCATGTTCTCTACCCCTAAATGCTAGCGTTCACCTCCTTTCGCTTCGGCTATACCCCCCTCAGCTAACCACTTGCAGGACCCAAACTAGCCGGACTTCGGGCGGAGCTCCATTCTCGAGCTCTGCCTCTGGTGAGGCTTCATCGACAAACGACTCCATCATGCCACGTGTCTTCTCCAAGCTCTAGCCTTCATTGCAAGGCGCTCAGCATGCTGCCTGGACCTTCAACACGTAAGAAGGAGAGAGGAGGAGCTCTGGCATCCTCGTAGGAGCTCCAATCATGCCATCCATAGAACGGTGAAGCAAGCGCCCAAAACAAGTAGTTATTGTTGGATGCCGCCTCCATGTTGACCATCCAACGATCTAGATGAAACCACGGTGCCTCGCCGAAGCTCCAGCCTCCGCCCGAACCTCCACGGGACATTACATGGCCCGAGGTCCTGCAACAGCTCCCGAAGCACATCCGAACCTCACCTACCTCATGAGCCTAGCTCGCATGCGTGCAACGTGCATGCAGGCTTGGCATTTTGCATCGACATCTGTAAATTTTCAATAATTGCGATCAGGTCCCTCTCAAGAGGATATGACTCATGTGTCGCGCCTGGGAAATTTACACAAAAGCCTGACTGATTTTTGAATATTACATTTATGCCCCTCTGAAGGACCTAAATGCATATTTTATACATTTTATCTCCATATCTCTATTACAATTACGTCCCTGAACTCTTTTATCAATACTTTTAGCATATGAACTCCAAATCAAACGATTTCAATTTCATTTTATTGCTAATTTTTCGCTCCACATGTTAGCATATTTTATTCATTAATTTGACGCATAATTTTATATGCTAAATTCTAGATATTTATTATGTCAATTGCTCCTCATTTCAATGCCATTATTAGAGTTATGGAATATCTTTGTGCTCCAATTAATACTGAAATTGAAACTATTTTTATTGCTCAATAATCTGATTATTTTAAGGGGATAATTGCTTGCATATTAATTCCATTAGCAAGCTCACATTATGTAGCATATTGATCATTTTAAATTGCTAAAAATCAAATAAAAAATGCATATTTTCTCCTCATGTATTGCATGGTATTTCATTGTACATTGCATTATATTTATTCTTCATACAATTAAAAAATAAAAAAGAATGCATGTTTTTTCTTCTTCATTCCGTAGCATGCGTTATATGTTCGTCACATTATTCTTGTCTGCATGCATCATTGATGCATCATTTTATAACAATTGTGCAAATTAATGTCTTTTGCATTATGTGTTACATATTGCATCTTGTGTTGTTTTTGTGTGCATTTCTCATTATGTTTGCATTGAGAAGATCTAGGTCAATGAATTTAATCATTCAATTTTAATCATTAATTTCTGATTAATCGACATGAGGCTCATGTCCCTATCCTCGATCTTGGTATGCTTGCCATGTAAAAATTCATCGTCACGTATTCAAGATTGTGGTCGATTCTGGTTAGATACAAAATCACCTCATGTGCTATGATAAAACGACGTTATTAAAGAAGTGATTTTGCAGTTCATCAGATGGCATCATAGACAGGGACACGGCCCATCCTCATTTATTTATTGGATTTTTATGTATTATTTTGAGTAGATTATTTTCAAAAATTTAGGTCTTCATGTTGTGTTTGTTTTTACATAATTTTTGTTGATTAAATTCCTTGATATATTTCTGATAATTTCCGTTTGTGGCAAGGCCCGTGGAGATGGAGAACGCTCGATTGACATGGAGGCGTGGTGTTGAGATCTCCTGATGCGAGGAGCCGCACAAGAAACCCAAAGAATCAATGAATTAAATTAGTATTTTGTTCATGTATTTGTTTTGTAAATTATTGTAATAACTGCATTTCCAGTGATCCTCGTTCGAGGGCACTTACGTAAACATGGACATGGACATGGATATTTGCATGTCTTGTGTGAAGTCTGCTTCACTCCAGTTCGGGTGGGGCTTCACTTGAATGTTCGAACCTAGGGTTAGGCAACGACTCTTTGAGCTTCCCTTGTTTCATATATTTTGTGTTTATTCATAAGTTAGAACACACCAATAAGGATCGAGGAGAATTCACTTCTTCCCCTTGATTCATTGAGATGTACATAAATATCGATCGATTTAGCCAAAATTAACTCAAATTCTTCTTGCTAATAGTATCATGTTCAAGGTGTGGTTTCCTCAACTTGCATGAATATAGTGAAATTTAAATACAGTCTTGCATGTGCATGGAGAATGCTTGAGGCACTATAAGTTTCTCTCTCATGCATGCATCATGGTTTTCGTGAATGCATTGATTTTTCTCGATCTTCCTCTTGATTTAGGATATAAAAGGAAATTGGGAATGGACTTTAGACTGTGAATACTTGATCTATGCTCATCTTAATACAGTGATAACCTAAAGCATAAAATTAGGACTGTTAATGCAAGTCGACAAAAATAAAATGGAGTAAAATGAACCTTAGATTATGGGATAACAATGTAAGCCATGTGATCCCGAGGCGAACCATTTATACAATAAATGTTATTGTAAATGTTTAATATATCAATAAAAGTTACTAATTTATTTCACTTCTTGTCTGAGATTAAATGAATGAATGCACTATAAGGTCCCTTAGTACAATTAGGGTTATGTATCATGACTATCTTAATGATCATGCAACTGTTTATTCAATTGTTGAATCATAGAGGTTGGTGCTTTGATGAATATGAGTACTCACCAAGCACCATCAAATGATTATTAAGAGATGATTTACAATCTGAGAAGGAGATGACAATCTTTCTCTATTGACTGATATCTGACCGACCTCTTGATGCAGGTCCTCTGTATAGAAATAGAGATTCGGATGTGTCAGATAAGTTAGGTCAAGGAGTTGCCTTAGCGAGATCAAGATAACCAAGTCCTAAGTCATATGCTCTCACGATATAGCCATGCATCGTCTGACCTGAGACAGATGTATTAATACATATATGAGTATGTACATTTGGCAGACCGATAGGTTGATGGCCTAATGAAGGTCTATACACTGGCGAGCTGATGTGCATACAAGGGCATATGAGTAATACGATCTCTCAAAGGGATCATACATGTTCACTTGTGAATTGGAAGACATAAGCTCATTCATGAGGTATTGGGATCGATCAAATTCCATGCATGGTCGTCTTACTTTGGAAGCATGACAAGAATTTATAGGTATAATATGCTTTTGGAAAGCATATGATCAATAACAACTCCCAATGACCTAATGAGAAAGTTAATGATACAACCCTGAAGGAGACATTCTAAAAGGAGATCTAAAACTTCGGGTTTATTTTAGGTCTTCAAGTGTGCAGGATGTACATGTATTAGGAATACCTAAGGGTGATGTGATCATAAACGATTGTATAACCATGATGCTTCCATTCTGAGGGAGTGAGGAAATCGGTCTGGATTTTAGTAACTCCTCTCAGTAGAGAAGTGATCTTATCTTAGTCCAAATGTTGGACAGTGATCTGAATGTGATTCCGATGCAATAAGAAGATTATATTTACGACTTTGATTTAATCAAACATCTATGGGAGGTCTCCGAGATCAAAATTTGAGATGCGATCTCAATATCCAAGTCAATATACGTAGAGTGTGCAATCGTCATATCCTTATCTCTAAGTATCGTGAAGAAAGCACATTATTCTTAAAAGAGTTCAAGAAAAATTCCATTGATAAATGTGTGTCCAAGCATTGAGAAATGGATAATTAAATGTGATTTAATTATCATGAATAATGTGAATTTGATTCATATTATTTAGATGCATGAGAATGATGATCCAATATAATTAAATTTGATTTAATTATTATTGATATACATAACGTGGATAACACTATCCATAATAATCGCATATATTATAAATGTAATTTATAATATACTGGAGAGAGTTATTTGTAAATAACATTTACAATTTAAATGTTGGATTCACATTGAACATTAATTGAAAAAGTAATTTACATTTTCTTTTGGGTTGTGAATGTGATTCACAAATTTCCAATGGCATGATTGATATTTTTGTGAAATAATTTACAACAAATGTTGTTGTAGAATTATAGAGAAATGAAATAATGTATTTCATGAAATAAGAGGAGGCTCCCTTCAAAGTGGGGAGGGTGGACAACCACCAAGTCCTAATTGGATTAGTGGTCGTCCACCCCAGTTATGGAAGGAGGCTTGCCTCCTTCCTATTTCTCCAGAATTGATTGATTTAATTGAAATTAATTTATATTGATTATTGTTAGAGTATTTGGTAGTGCGTCATATTAAGTTGTAGCAGGGTAAATGGATCCTGGAGAAGATCCATTTACCCCATCCAGTGTTTAGTCCCACGCCGCCTAGTGGTAGGTCTTGGAGGCTCTGGAGAGGCTATATAAGGAGCCCTAGACCTCCTGTACTCATTGAGAAAGTCAATAGACAAACATCCCCTTTGAGGGCTTCTCCCGTGGTTTCATCCCGCTCCTCACGGAGTAGGGTTCCACGTTAAAATCCCGTTGTTCTTATCGTTCTCTATCTTTTCCATATTTTGCTTCCGCTTCCTATTTCTTAACATGGTATCAGAGCGAGTTCGATTCTCGAGGAGTTCATGTTCTTTAGTTTTCGAGATCAATTGTTCACTTTTGAAGATTATTATATTTTGAAGATTATATATCAGTCCTCTATATTATTCGTGAAGATTTCCAAACATATTCATGTTGAGGTCCAGTTTATAGGGTTTTTCTGAAACCCTAGTTCTTGAAGGCACATCTGATCTTCCATGCTCCAAATGGTACGAGGCGGCGCTGCACCCTTCCTTCACGTCGCGCGATACCCTTCCCAGGCGACCCCACCTTCGCCTGATGGGCCTTCAGGCAGCGCATAAGAGCGTACGACGCTCTCTCAGCCAGTCCTGACGCAGACGACGCCATCCAACCTCCTTCCTGTGGTGATGCACGAGGCGCAGGAAGCGCGCACCAGCAGAAGCATCCTCCAGGCACTGCTATCCCAGGCGCTACATCACGCGGCGCTCCTGTTTAGGCCAAGTCTCCAGGCGCCCAAGTTTTGCGCCACCTTCTTCCCGATGTCCTCTCCTCTCGTGCAAGGTGGCGAGGCCCCGCACGCCTTGGCAGCGCGCCCATCGTCGTGCGCACCTTCTATTCGCACAAGCAATGCGCGAAGGCACGAAGCCCCTCCTCCGGTAGCCCCTACTCCAGCAGCATCACGAGCCTCTCCTGCGGTATCCGGCGTCGCTAGCAGGCCGCGCAACCCACTTGTAGGCGGCGATGCACCCAGTCATGTGCGAGCCTCCCTGTTGCACGATCTCCAGGCGAGTGGTGGCGATTCTCCAGCCCCCCATCTCAGTCTCTCCTCCGCGCGGCCTCAGATCGTCATCTTCTCCTGGAATGCCCTCACGCGGGGGCGGCGACTTCCAGAAATGAGGGGTTCCCAATCGTGGGAACCCTAGTTGTCGTGCGTGGAAAACAGGGGGGCCAGATGCCCTTTAATCCCCTTTGGCCTGCTGAAATAAAAAAGGGGGGGCAAAGATTTGAACCCAAGTGGGCCAACGTGATATATTAGAAAGGAAGAGGGGGACAACCGTGCTAAAAAAAAGGAGGGAGATGTCTGTGAGAGATTGGGTCCACATTTGGGTCGATTCAAGTTTTCCTTTAAAAAAATATTGTTCGAAAAAAAAGGGAAAAAAGGCGCGTGCAATATAAAAAAAAGGAACCGCACGCATTTCGGAAAAAAATTTGATGATGCAAAAGCCGTAAAAAATGATGATGAAACGGCTTATGTTCAAAAAAATGATGACGGCTATTTAAAAAAAAGGGTCGTGAGAAATTTTGTTTGTGAATGCACATGTTTTCCCCTATTCATCTTGTCTTCTCCCAACTTTGTCAATACCATTTTCCGACAAGTATGAGAGAAAGGGGGAGTATTATGTAGAGTCACAGGTCTTCTCCAGATTTCAGAGATATCAGATTCGTCAGACCAGACAGATTTTCAGACTCTATAGTTTTTCTCAGATGAAGATTCTTCATGCGCAAGATTCAGACTCGAAGTCCAGATTCCGAGTCCACAGGTGTGATGCGCAGTTGTTCAGACTCGACAGATTGGTCAGAGTCCAAGTTTGAGGCACTCCATGTTGAGGCCCATTTCCGAGATCTCCAGAGAGAGACTCCAGTTTCAGACACGCACGAGTATGTGGTCTTTTCAGATGAGCACATGTATGCCATCAATTCAGAGGTCCCCATCCTTTCTTGTTTTGTAGGCCATAGTTTTCATGTGAGCCATAGGGACTCCAGAGTAGAGGATCATTCCCTATGCCATGTTGGCAAGGGTTTTCATGTGGTATCATAGGTACACCAGAGCAGTGCACCATTCTCTTAGTCAGATGGGAGAGACCCAGTTCTCCGAAGAGGAGACTTTTGAGAATCCATTCTCCAACGACCGTGGACTCCGACGAGGATTGCACGGCCATGGCCTTTTCAGATTGGCCCTTTTCAGAGATGGAGCAGTTGTCCACATGTTGTGGCGGGCCAGAGTACTCCGACAAGGAGACTCATTTCAGTTGCAGTGACTCTGACAGGCGCAGTTCAGAGCACACGCTCTCCGAAGAGGAGATTCAGAAGACTCACACTCCAGCCCGTTCGTCCTCCTCACCTGCACGGCATGAGAAGCAACGTCCTCGACTACAGCAATGTGCGTGTTGGGTTGATATTGTCTGTAGTGTCTTGTAGCGTTGAGTTGAGTTTCTTTCTGTTTGTCCAAGCTGAGCATTGCATGCTCCTGCTAGAGGGGGAGTGTTAGAGTATTTGGTAGTGCGCTATATTAAGTTGTAGCAGGGTAAATGGATCCTGAAGAAGATCCATTTACACCATCCAGTGTTTAGTCCCACACCGCCTAGTGGTGGGACTTGGAGGCTCTGGAGAGGCTATATAAGGAGCCCCAGACCTCCTGTACTCATTGAGAAAGTCAATAGACAAACATGCCCCATTGAGGGCTTCTCCCGTGGTTTCATCCCGCTCCTCACGGAGTAGGGTTCCACGTTAAAATCTCGTTGTTCTGATCGTTCTTTATCTTTTCCATGTTTTGCTTCCGCTTCCTATTTCTTAACAATTATTATTCCATATATATTTAATTTAATTAATTATTGTATTTTTACAATAAAATCGTGGCCATTGAAAGTAACACAAAATCAATCTTAACCATTGATTTTGTGTTGTCCATGGATTGTGATCCACGGACTCCCAAAATATTATAAAAGAAGAGGCAATCCTAGCTCTTCATTTACAACAATTGAATAGTATCTCTCTCTCTTTCTCATCATCATACACATGCTCTCTCTCTCCTTAGAGTGTCCGTCCACTCTAAACCCTAGAGAGGAGCGTCGTCGTCACGTCGTTGTGTCATTGCTTCAACCGCTCGTGGATCTCCTTCGGTGCGCCTCACTCGTGAAGAAGACGTCGGATCTCGTGTGACGAGATCAGGAGATTCACCACTTGGATTATCAACTTGGATTGTGACGGACATGCGCTTCATCAACGTGCTCGCAAGCATCTCCTCTGTTGGATTGGACTTGAGACAGTGTTGAGCTGTTACAGGAATAATGACCCTCAATGGTCATGAATACGAAGATAATGGCCATGAATAAGATGATTTCAATATCAAAATGTCTATTATAATTACAGAGATGTTACAGAATCTTTGGGCAGTTATTGGGGGCGTACAGGTCACTGGAAAGCCCTATATATGGGTGTTCTTCTCATGGAGAAAATACACAAGAACTCGAGTGAGTCTTGGATGCCCCTAAAATATCTTACCGAAATTGGTTCTTCAAATGGTATCAGAGCGGTGAACTCGACGACGTCGACTCAACCTCTAGATCGTGCCGACGTTGTCTTGGCCTTTTAATCGTGGTTGTACTTCGTCCCCTCCGATCGTGACGCATTTGCCTTCATCTCAACGTGCCCCTGATCGCACATCCTTCTCAGTGCACATATGTTCTTGACCCGCCCCGTGAAAATAACATCAACATCATTGCTCCACGTAACCAGTGCTTCAAAATTAGAAAAGTAAGAAAGGTATCTATTCTTTTCCTTTTTTTCGTTCCCTTTTTACAGCTGCCGCTTATTTTTTTTATAATCTACAACCATTATTTAAGTCCTTTTTTTGGACAACTCTTCTTTATTAGAAAGCCAATCTTTTCTTTTTGGTAAATTCTGCTGCTGTATTTTTTTTGCCTCAGCCAACCGAGATTTCACCCCGTGTTTTTTTTTCAACGCATGATTCGTTATTAAACCCGTTTTTTATTTCCTTTTTTTTGGCATCGTCGTTGTTGGCTAATTTGTATTGTTTTTCCATCCTCGATTCATTATTTTCCTTTTAAGGTTTTGTAAATAACATTCGAGGCCCCCCCCTTTTTTACCATTTTTTTATTCTTCATAGTATAGCTGTTATATTGCAATCAACTTAGTTTTACCATATTTTTGGCCAACCGTTTTTTTATTAAAAAATATTACCTTAGTCTCTCTGCGTATTAAATATCATCTTACCATATCCAACCCAGATTTTTTTCGAGAGATTGATAGATTAAAATTGATCCTTTTTTTAATTAATTATTTGTGTTTGGTATTTTTTTGCAATTACTATACATTATTAATCCGATTATCGTTTCCTTATCTGTAGTGATTACTGCATTACATTGTCGTTTATTTTCTTAGCAATTGCATTCTTTAAACTGTGTCCTTTTCTTCAGATTTAAGTTTCCCTTTCGAGGTTTTATTTATAACATTGTTTAGTTTCTTTTAATTTTTTTGTGACGTGGAATCAAGCTTGTCTCTTTCTTTACTATATTTGTTATTTTTACTTTTAATATCATTTATCCTCTTTCTTTTTTGACGCAATTTGCTTAAACTCGTCACAATCAAATTTTATATCTTCTTTCTTTACTTTTTTTACCTAATCTTTACCTAAGTTTTTTTAAAAAAAAATGTACCTACTCATCTCAGCCACCTTCGTCTACCTTCTCCTCTCTCTATTCTTCTACTTCTCATCTATTTCTTCTCTTACATTCAGAAAAAAGGTTGGAAAATTAGTCGCAACTGAGCTTGTGAAATTAGAGCACCTTAATGGTACAAACTACGAGATGTGGAGTCGCAGAATTCGATAAGGTCTTATGCATGATAATATTCATTCAGCGATCGATAAGCCCGCTCCCGAGTTGCCTGAAAATCCTACTATTGAACAAATTAGAACACATGAGTAATGGGAAAAAATGGATAATCGGCCGAGAAGCTTCATGTTAATTCACATGGAAGATAACTTGATTCGGGTTTTCGAAACCCAAGAAAATGCTTTTAAGCTTTGGAATGCCGTGAAAGAAAAATACCGCTCTAAGTCAGAGGTGAGTATTCAACTTTTGTTGTATAAATATAATTCCCTCAAAATGAAGGAATATGAAAACATAATCGATCACGTGAATAAAATGATTGTCATGGCAAAAGACTTAGCGGCAGCCGGCAGCAAGATCAGAAATTCTTGATAAATTGCAAGTGGCAACTATTCTCAATAGTTTGCCATCCTCTTTTGATGTAGCGGCGACATCTCTTAGGTTGAGTGGTACCATTAAGAATGTTTCCCATCTTCCTGCTCAGTTAGAGATGGAACAAGACTTGGCAAATCAGAGAAAAAATAGAGGTCTTCGACGTTGAACCAGAAGATGAAGCAAATGTGGTGCAAAACAAGAAGCGATGGGGACCCTTCAAAGCTGTATTCAAAGGAAAACATGGAAAAGTGTCGCGATGCTCATGCTATGGTTGTGCGAGTTTTGGTCATTTCAAGGCCAACTGCCTGAAGCGAAAGAATGTGAGTGTCTCCAAGGGACAAGAACACAAAAATCAGCATAAGCCAGAATTTGCGGTAGTGGTAGAATGTAACTCTGCGGTGACAGAGTGCAGAGGATGGTGGATTGACTCCGGTGCAACCCGCCATATCTCAAAGACCAAGGAGGGCCTGGTGGATTTCAAGGAACTTCAAAAGGGAGAATAGAGAATTTACATGGGGAATAACACCTACCTAGATGTTGAAGGTGTTGGAACATACAAACTAGATCTAGGAAGTAGCATAATGGTATTGAATGATGTATTGTATGCCCCTGGAATCCGTCAGAACCTCGTCTCTGTCCCCGTGCTACTGAAAAAGAAGTTTGAAGTCCGCTTCTACAATAATCGTTTACCATTGGCAAAGATAGAAAATTCTTTGCCATGGGGAAATTTGTACCGGACGATGATCTGTTCTGTCTGAATGTCACTTATGAATCAATGAAAGAAAGTTCTGATTACTCTTTGTGTTGCTTGTCAATGTATGATCTTTAGCAAATGCAGTTAGGACACCCGGGAAATTCAAAAATGGATCAATTAGTTAAGATGAACCTAATACCTAGGATGACAGGAGCGAAAACATTGTCCTGTGAGCATTGTTTGACCCGTAAAATGACAAGGAAACCTTTCTCCGAAGGTACAAGGTCAAAGGAACTGTTAGGATTGATCCATTCTGATATTTGCGGTCCTTTGAGTATGAGTACACACGGTAATAAGGAATATTTCATAACTTTTTATTGATGACTACTCCAAGTATACCTACATTTATCTCTTATTAGGTAAAAAAGCAGAAGCTTTTGAAATGTTCAAGAGATATAGAATGGAAGTGGAGAAGAAATTGGGAAGACCAGTTAAAACACTTAGAACTGACAGAGGTGGTGAATTCAACTCAAATGAATTCAAAGATTATTGTATTCAGGAAGGCATTAGTAGACAAACTACAATGCCTTATACACACAACAGAATGGTGTAGCAGAAAGAAAGAATAGAACCTTAATGAATGCAGTAAGGTGTATGCTATCACACTCATGTCACTCTAAGAGATTTTAAGGAGAAGTTGTGTTGATAGCCAATTACATACTGAATCGGATTCCCACCAAATCTGTGGATTCAACTCCATACAAAGTATGGAATGGTAGAAAATCAGAATTGAGTCATCTTCGGAAATAGGGATGCACTGCACATGTCTTGCTTCCAACTCAGTTTAAAGACAAGTTTCATTTTAAGACAAAGTGTAGATTCATTGGATATTGTGAAAAATCCAAAGGATATAGTCGTGATGCTACCTTTCTAGAAAATCAAGATAAAAAGGAGCATGAAAGAGAGGAAACGGAACCTCTAATTATCTTAGAAGATAATGAAAATGATATAGAAACGAGACAAGAAATATTGGATGACATACCTCATACGGAGATGGAATAAGAACCTATAGTAAATACAGAACCTTTGAAGGAAGTGGGTGGACCCACACAACCCACGGGTATAATCGGCAACAAGAGACCTATGACACAACATGCATGGATGGATGATTATAATTTGTACAGATACGAGGTTTCGTGTTACACCGTAGATGAGGATATAAAGGATTGTACAGATCCTACTTCTTTTAATGAAGCAATGGCTTCTAATGAGTCAGAATTATGGACGGCCGCCATGACGGATGAACTGGACTCAATTGAGCGAAATGGTGTTTGGGGACTATGTGACTTGCCAGAAAGTAGGCAATCCATAGGGTGCAAGTGGGTATTTAAAGGAAGTATCGCGTTGATGGTACAATTGATAAATACAAAGCTAGATTAGTTGTTGTTAGAGTTATTAGATTTACATTTATGTTTGTAACCCTTCGGGTTCCATAACCTCCCGTGACCATTCGGGTTCTGTAACCCTCTGTGGCCCTTCAAGTTCCGTAACCCCCATGACCCTTCGGGTTCCATTAACCCTTGTACTCTCTAGGGTTTTCTCTCTATATAAGAGAATCTAGCTCTATGGAATAAACACCTCATTTGTTCATCTTCTCCACATGGTATCAGAGCGACGATCCTAGATCGAAGCCTAATATCCTAAATCCGCCGCCAGTACCAGCCCTCTCTCCGTCGACAAGGAGAGAGGGTTGGACCTCTTGCATCACTCATGGATTTGATGGACTCGCGCAAGGCAATCCAAAACCCCAACAACACAAGCTACCACTTCCAGCGGCATCTAAAGCGTCGCCCAAGGCTCTAGCAGCTCCTGTCGCACCTCCTGCATCGCCGATACCACCTGTAGCCCCATCCTCTCCAACAACCCCTGTTTCACCACGACTTGTTTTTCCCAACTACTACTCAGGTCATCCGTCTTCACCGAGCATCGACTTCTTCATCAGGGCGTATACTTATTCTTTTACGATCCGACTACTCCGCGCTGGACTTCTTCTATAGCGATTCTTCTCCAGGCACGACAGAGATATGTTCCGGTGACCTGCAGGCACGACAGAGATACGTTCCGGTGACCTGATATCGCAGCGACTCTACAGGCATGGCAGAGATACGTTCCGGTGACCTAGAAGCTGCAGTCCCGTCCTCGAGCGAGGTCTTCTACCAGTAGCGGGCATATGTTCTTATGATGCATCGTGTGAAGATGTGGTGTATACTTTTTCTTTTTGTTACAAGCTGTAGCTTTCTCAGCTCCAGCTTGAGGGGGAGTGTTAGAGTTATTAGATTTACATTTATGTTTGTAACCCTTCGGGTTCCGTAACCTCCCGTGACCCTTCGGGTTCTGTAACCCTCTGTGACCCTTCGAGTTCCGTAACCCCCATGACCCTTCGGGTTCCATAACCCTTGTACTCTCTAGGGTTTTCTCTCTATATAAGAGAACCTAACTCTATGGAATAAACACCTCATTTGTTCCTCTTCTCCACAGTTGCCAAGGATTATACCCAGAAAGCCGGAATAGATTTCCAAGAAACCTACTCTCTGGTAGACAAATTCGCATTTATAAGAATGATCTTGGCAATAGTCGCATATATGGATTTAGAATTATTCCAAATGGATGTGAAGACGGCTTTTCTCAATGGAGAATTGAGAGAAGACATTTATATACGACAACCTGAAGGTTTTCAGGTAGAAGGAAAGGAGAAAGAGGTATACAAATTGAAAAAGTCATTATATGGCTTGAAACAGTTTTCATGACAGTGGTATCTCAAATTTCATGACATTGTTATCAAATTCGGATTTTTTGCGAATAAGCTGGATAATTGTGTGTATGTCAAGAAAAGTGGGACCAAATTTGTTATAATGTCACTATATGTTGATGACATTTTACTTGCTGGAAATGACATGCTAATGCTCAATGAAACAAAAGAAAAATTGAGCAATGAATTTGAGATGGACATGGGTGGAGCATCCTATGTTCTTGGTATTCAGATAACTAGAGATAGAGGCTCAAGGAGCTTGAGCTTAAGTCAAGAAAAATATCTGCATACAATCTTGAAGAGGTTTGGAAATGACTTAGTAAAAGTCAGTGTCCCTAAAAGGGGCAGAAACCCCTTAACATTCCATATGCACAAGCAATAGGAAGTTTAATGTATGCAATGATGTGTACAAGACCTGATTTGGCTTTTCCTGTAAGCCTGGCAAGTAGATATCAAAGTAATCCCGGAATGGCACATTGGGAAGCTATAAAGAGGATTATGAGATACCTAAAGGGTACTGTACAATTAAAACTGTAGAGATAGTTCCTAGTATTATTATCTCTTTATGTATCTTGTCTTTATTTCTTTATCTTGTATAGACCTCTTTGTAATTTATCCTTAAGGTCTCTCCCTATATAAGAGATCCTAGGGTTTTCCTGAATGATTATCGAAGTCTTTTTTCCCAACATGGTATCAGAGCCGCTTTAGGGCTCTCCACACCCGTCGTCCCCTTCCCCACCCGCCGCCCTCTCCTTTCTCGGCGCCAACCTCCGGCTCCCTCCCCGCCCACCACCCCTCCCGCAGCGGCTTCCCCACCCGCCGTCTCTCTCTCTCACGCCGCCAAAGCTCCAGCTTGCCACCCAAGGCCCCTGCGACATCCCAGCCCACCGCAGAAGACCCCCGGCGGCATCCATCCCGCTGCAGCACTCCCAGGCGGTACCCCCCCCCCCACCGCCGCATACCACCAGGAGGCATCCTTGCCGTTGCAAGGGCTGTAGGCCTCATCTAAGGCGTGCCCTAGTACACCTCGTCTCTTCGGTCGATATATGGATTTGAGTGCGTAACGTCTACATACGCACTCAAATCCGATGCAGTTGGTGTAGACACTCATTAGCTTGTCTACATACCCTTGTTCTTCTCCAGCGGCAGTATGTCAGAATCAAAGGTCGCTATGCCCTCCACCGGCGCATTCAAAGGTCCTGCGCCAATAGTGAAGATGGACGGGTCTAACTATGAGATCTGGGCTATGCAGTTCATGAGCCTCATGAAGTCGAATGGTAAGAAGCACATTCTTACCGAGGATGAGCCCGCAGAGAAGACAGGGATATATGCCTCATGGGAGGCTGATGACTCCTACGCAAAGGTCTGGTTGTCTGGTACATTGACGATGGAGATTGCTAATGACGTCCTCCATCAGCCCATTGCCAAGACGATGTGGGACATTCTTGCCGCTACATATTCGCATGTGCGAAATGAGACAAAGATGTTGCAGCCTCAGCATGACATTTTGACAATGAAGCAGAGCGACAGACCTCTCCATTCCCTGTACACATCCCTAAGAGGGATGTTTGAGAAGTTATATTGTACCATTCCACTCACTGCTACTCCTGAACAGCAGAAGACGTTTCGGAACGCCACCATGGTGGGTGTTCTACTTGCAGCTCTTGATCCTGAATATGATACCGTCCGGTCTCAGATCCTAGCTGATTCAGTTATTCCTCCAGTGGAGGATGTTTACAGAAGGCTCAGTTGCATTCCAGTTTCCTCCAGCTCTTCTACTCCACCCCCATCAGCGATGGCAGTCTCGCGTGGAAGAGGTGGCCCGCCTTCTGGTCGTAGTCGTGGACGTGACCGTGGACCCCAGGGAAGAGGTGGTCGCTTCAGTCAGACATGCTCCTATTGTCACCGCACAGGACACCGAAGGAGACATGCTATTCTAAGCATGGGTTCCCAGCATCGACACGTGTTGCAGAGCATTCTCGGTCTCCATTACCGTCTACTGCTAATAATCGATTTGACGAACTTGTGGCACGTCTCCGTGATATTATGTCACATTCATCTGGTGATTCGTCTGGTGGTCCTTCAGATGTTGCTGCTACAGCCTCTGCCAGCTCATCTGCCGCTGCTAGTACCTCAGGTAGATCTACTGCATTCACACCATCTCATGATATATCTGACTGGGTTATAGATTCGGGAGCCACACATCATCTCTGTCGAGATAGAGATAGATTACAGGCCTACAGGGACATTCCTCCCGGCCGTTCAGTACATATTGCAGATGGTACCCATTCGCCCCTTGTTGGACAGGGGGAGGTCTTCTTATCCTCCACTATGCAGCTACAGAACGTCCTACATACTTCTGAGTTCTCAATGAATCCGTTATCTATTAGTCAGATTACGAAGGATTTGAATTGTCGTGCCATATTTGACCCGTCTTCTCTCATTTTTCAGGACATACTCACGGGCAGGGTGATTGGCTGTGGCTCTGAGCAGAATGGTCTATATCGGCTGGTTCGGGATTCATATAATGGCGTCTCCTCTCATTCTGCCGGACCAGTCTCTCCGTACATCTGGCATCTCCGGTTTGGTGACCTTCTACTCCAGAAAATGCGCCATCTTCTGCCCCAGATCTCTCCTAGTTCGTCTTTCCGCTGTGAAGCATGTCAGTTAGGAAAGCATCATAGGTCGAGCTTTCCAAGTCGTCAGAGTCGGAGCAGTAGCTCCCCACTCGAGTTGTTACATAAAGATATATGGGGTCCGAGTCGTGTTCCCGATCATCAGGGGCACAGATTTTATCTTGTGGTCGTGGATGATTTTTCTCGTGTGTCATGGGTCTTTCTTTTGAAGAATAAATCTGAAGCAGGAGATGTGATCAAGAATTTAATTAATGAAGTGCACAATGTTTTCTCTTCCTCAGTCAAATATGTTCGGACGGATAATGCCCTAGAATTTTGTACACGCTCACTTTCTCAATTTCTTTCATTAAAGGGTATTATTCACCAAACCACTTGTGCATATACTGTTGGGAAAAACGAATGACTTGTTTATTTCATGAACCCTAGGCTCTCTTATATAGGAGAGTAGCCTATGGGTAAATTACATAAAGCATACTATGAAGAAAATAAAATAGAGAAAAGGAACAGATACTACTACTACTGTATGCGTTAACACTCCCCCTCAAGATGGAGCATAGATATCAATCATGCTCAGCTTGGAAGCACACTTCTGAAATGGGCCTCGTAGCAATGCTTTGGTGAATATGTCTGCAGTCTGATTCTCTGAGGTAACATGAGATGTAGTAATGAATCCTTTCTGAATCATATCACGGTCCACCTCGATGTGCTTGGTCCGCTCACGGAATGCTGGGTTGTTTGCAATGAACAAGGCAGCCTGATTATCACACTCCAAGTTCATAGGAAGTGGTACATCTAAACATAGGTCTGTAAGAACAGCTTTCACCCACATCATCTCTGTAGTAGCCTGGGCCATAGCCCTATATTCGGATTCAGCACTAGATCTAGCTACCACCGTTTGTTTCTTACTTCTCCATGAGACTAGGGCATCTCCAACATAGACGGCATACCCTGAGGTGGACTTCCTATCCTTGGGACATCCTGCATAGTCTGCATCTGCACATGCTGAGATAGAGATCCCCTTTCCTTTCTTGAATAGCAGACCTGCACCTGGAGAAGATTTGAGATATCTAAGAATCATATGTATTGCATCCATATGCACCTGGCGTGGTTGCTCCATGAACTGGCTCACACGACTCACTGCAAATAATATATCTGGTCTAGTGATCGTGACATACAACAGTTTGCCTATCAGTTCTTTGTATCTTCTCCTATCCACCTCCTCTGTGTTATCTTCATAAAGCTTCATGCTGGGGTCCATTGGTGTCGTAGCAGGTCGACACCCAAGCATACCTGTTTCACTCAACATATCTGTAACATATTTCCTTTGTGACATTACTAGCCCATATGAATTTCTAGCAAATTCAAGCCCCAGAAAGTATCTAAGGACCCCAAGATCCTTAGTGACAAATTCATTACCCAGCATTTCTTTTGCCTGCCTTATGCCCTGCTCATCATCTCCTGTAATCAAGATGTCATCAACATAAACCATAATGACAATGATACCTCTCGCGGTCTTCTGTACAAACAAGGAATGATCAGCATTGGAGCGTTCGAATCCTTGTTTCTCGAAGAGATCCGAGAGCTTCTGAAACCATGCTCCGGGGCTCTGCTTAAGGCCATAGATAGCCTTATGCAACCTGCATACCTTGGAACACTCCCCCTCAACAGCAAAACCAGGTGGTTGTTGCATATAAACCTCTTCCTGCAGATCTCCATATAGGAATGCATTTTTCACGTCCAACTGATGAAGCGGTCAGTCTCGAGCAACTGCAACTGACAACAAGATCCGTAGAGTGGAATGACGTGCCACAGGCGAGAATGTGTCAAGATAATCTACCCCGTATGTCTGTGTGAATCCACGTGCAACCAAACGCGCCTTGTACCTGTCAATAGAGCCGTCTGCATTTTGCTTCACTGTGAACACCCACTTGCAGCTCACTGGGTTCACATCTGGAGGTATAGAAACCAAATTCCAAGTTCCTCTGGACTGAAGTGCCGCCATTTCTTCTTCCATTGCTAGCCGCCATCTACTATCCTGCAGAGCCTCATGATGATTCCGTGGAATATCTATAGCTGAAAGTGCCATAACAAACGACCTGAAATCTCCAGATAGCTGCTCAAAAGATACAGAAGCTGATAATGGATATTTGGCACAACTCCTCTTCGACTTCCGTAAAGCAATGGGAATATCCAAATCAGTTGTAGGCTCATCTGGCTCCTGCACCATATCCTGCTCAGAAATGTCGTTAGATCCATCAACATTAATATTTTTATTACATACCATAGGCGAACTAGTGGACGAGTCATGACCATGAGCTGGAGGAAGCCTGCAGGTATAATGGAACGGGAACTGTGAGATAGGCTGCGGTGGTGGTGGTGGTGATGGTGATGGTGGTGATGATGGCTTCTGAGGTGGTGGTGTCATGTATATGGCATCAGGAGGTATAGGTGATAGCTGTTTGTCTCCTGATGCTGAAAAATACATAACAGATTCAAAAAATGTAACATCTGCACTGATCATATACCGCCGACGCAGAGGATCAAAACACTTGTACCCCTTTTGAGTTCTGGAGTACCCAACAAAGACACACTTGACAGCCCTAGAAGAGAGCTTGTCAGTACCAGGTGACAACTGATGGACAAAGGCAACCGACCCAAACACACGAGGTTTGAGGGTGAACAGATCCTTGTCAGGATGAATAAGTGAAAACGGGATCTGTTCATTCAAGACAGACGAAGGCACACAGTTGATTAGGTAACATGCAGTGAGAACTGCATCACCCCAGTAGGAATAGGGAGCATGACTCTGTATAAGGAGAGATCTTGTGACATCAAGAAGGTGACGGTGTTTTCTTTCAACAATCCCATTCTGTTGAGATGTATGAACACAAGATGTTTGGTGAATAATCCCTTTTGAGGAGTAGTAATTGGCAAGAATATTGGTGCACAACTCTAAAGCATTATCACTTCTCACAATTTTCACGGATGTGGAGAAAACATTTTGTATTTCATTCAGAAAACGGATAATGATATTTCCTGCTTCAGATTTATTTTTCATCAGAAATACCAATGACACTCTAGAGAAATCATCAACAAATACTATATAAAATATGTGTCCCTGATGATCGGGTACACGACTCGGACCCCAGACATCAATATGAAATAACTCAAACCTGGAGGTACTACTCCGACCTGGACGACTGGGAAAGGACGACCTGTGATGCTTTCCCAACTGACATGCCTCACACCGAATAGGTGTGTGAGGTAGACCATAGGGTAAAACTTGACGCAACTTCTGAAGCGGTAAATGACCAAAACGCAGATGCCATAATAAGGTTGATACTTGTCCAGAAGGAGAGGATGTAAGATCCAGCAAAAGGAGTCTGATTCAAGCGGTAGAGGCCTCCTTGCTCATAGCCACGACCAATCACGTTGCCCGTATGGATGTCCTGAAAAATCAAAGAAGATGGATCAAAAATTACACGACAATGTAGATCCTTCATAATCTGACTAATTGACAATAAGTTCACAGAAAAATCAGGTGCATGTAGTACATTCTTCAGCTGCATAGAGGATGTCAATCTAATCTCCCCTGACCAGTGATGGGGGAATGAGTGCCATTGGCAATCACTACTGTCCGACCTGGAGGGATCCGAGTATCCGGAAAGCAGACGTTGGTCGCCACATAGGTGATGTGTAGCGCCCGAGTCCATAATCCATGGTAAAGTATCTGAGCTACTATTGTTCAGTGCAAGTATACTACCTGAGGTACTGGTAGAAGCGGAGGCGGAAGCAACGGCATCAGACTGAGGCTCTGTAGTCGGTGCTGGGCCAGATGGTGGAATAATGCCCCTCAGACGGGCAACTAGATCGTCGAACCGTTGGTCTAAAGTAGCAGCAGATGGGGGCTCTATCTGCTCAGCAGCTCGTGCGGATGCAGGAAATCCATACTTTGAGTACCATGTATCTTTATTGTGTCCAACTCGGTGACAGTAGGTACATGTTGGCCTAGTGCGGCCACCCCTTCCACAAGGTCCACGTCCACGGCCCTGGTGATGAAATCCACGACCTCTGCTAGCTGCCATAGCTGACGAATTCTGACTTGCGGCTGTGGAAGAAACTGTGATCCGACTCAATCTATGAAAAGCTTCCTCCATGGGAGGAATAGTTGAGTCAGCCAAAATCTGTGATCGTGCCGCCTCATACTCTGGATCGAGTGCAGCCAGGAACACACCCACCATTGTCGCATTCCTGTACGTCTTCTGTTGTTCTGGCGTGGCAGTAAGGGGCATGAAGCTATAAAGCTTCTCGAACATCCCTTTCAATGATGTATAGAGAGAATGTAAAGGGCGACCATTCTGCTTTATTGTGAATATGTCATGTTGAAGTTGCAGAATCTTTGTCTCGTTCTTCGCCTGAGAGTACGTTTCCGCCAAAATATCCCACATATCCTTGGCTGTGGGTTGATGTAGGATGTCATTGGCAATCTCAATAGCCAACGTACCAGATAGCCAAACCTTGGCATATGCATCATCAGCCTCCCAAGAGGCATTGACTCCAGTCTTCTCTGCAGGCTCAGGTTCAGTAAGAATGTGCTTCTTACCCGTTGACTTCATCATACTCATGAACTGCATTGCCCACAGTTCATAGTTTGTACCGTCCATCTTGACAATAGGCGTTGGACCACGAAAGACGCCAATAGATGGGATATCTGCCTTGCTTTCTGACATACTGGAGATGGAAGACTTAAGCGATTGACCGCAGATGAGCTTTGTCTACAATAACATAGACGGGATTAGTTGCATGTGTAGACCTCAAGCAACTATCCCCATGAAGATGTGCGTGCTAAGCCCTAGACGCACGCAATTGTGCCCTAGATGCACGCAGGAGTCACGCGCAGGCACAGGTGTGCACTGGAGATGCATAGGAGTCATGCGTTGGGGTTGCGTGGATGCGCACGGATGATCGTGTGCACTGGTGATGGTGCACAGGTGCTACAGCACGCGCAAGGATGCGCAAGGAGATGCGCGCACAGGCACTGGAGATGCGCGTGCACAGAGGCGCAGGCGCATGCGCAAGGAGATGCGCGCACAGGAACTGGAGGTGCGCGTGCACGGAGGCGCAGGCGCAAGGCGCTACAGCGCGTGCACCTGGGGATGCGAGGCGCAAGGCCGCACAAGCGTGCACGGAGAAGTCGCGTACAGGCGCACAGCGTGCGTGTGCTGTACGCGGAGGCGCGGCGTTGGTTGGAGAGGCGGCACCGGTGGAGCAACGCCGATCTTGGGCGGCGCCGATGGAGCGGGAAGAAGAGGGCTGGAAGGCGTGGTAGGGTTAGGGTTAGGGTTTCGAGAACTCCGGTCTAGAACCGTCGCTCTGATACCATGTTGGAAAAAACGAATGACTTGTTTATTCCATGAACCCTAGGCTCTCTTATATAGGAGAGTAGCCTATGGGTAAATTACATAAAGCATACTATGAAGAAAATAAAATAGAGAAAAGGTATATATACTACTACTACTACTGTATGCGTTAACATATACATCACAGCAAAATGGTGTGGCGGAAAGAAAGCATCGCCATCTCTTGGATATTACTCGAACCCTGTTGATTCAGAGTTGTGCCCCTATTTCCTTCTGGGGGGACGTTGTTCTTACTGCATGTTATCTGGTCAATCGAATGCCATCCTCAGTTCTTGGTGAGAAGATACATATCTCTCTTATTTTTCCAGACAAGGAGTTATTCTCACTGACTTCACGTGTCTTTGGTACTGTGGCTTTCGTTCATCTTCTATCTCCCGGACTTGACAAACTCTCTCCTAGAGCAGTCAAGTGCGTCTTTGTTGGTTATTCCAGGACTCAGAAGGGCTATCGGTGTTATGATCCTACGAATAAGAAGTACTTCGTGAGTGTTGATGTCACTTTCTTTGAGTCTGTCATGTATTTCTCTCCTGCAGGTGACAGACCGGTACCATCCACTACCACTGATGATGTCTATGTTCCTCCACCACCTACATGGAATTCACCTGAGTCTTCCCCTGTGCATGTCTCCACGCCAACACCCCCACCACCACCTCCTTCTCCACCCATTCCATGGCCTATCGTTTCACCGCTACCAAAATTCCATACGCATCGGTCAGGTCCTGCTCAAACTACACATCAGCCACTCATCACGCCTCAGGTATGTTCAGATGGCATTACTATTGACGGGTCAGGTTTGGTACATGTACAGGATTCTTCAGTACAGGACGACACTAGCCCATCCAGTACAGCAGATGATGATCTTGATGTTCCGATTGCTATTCGGAAGCAGAGGCAGCAATGTGCCTCTTATCCATTTGCTTCACAGGATTCCTTTCACCGTCTCACTGGTGATTTTCAGAGATTTGCCTCAGCCTTGTCTTCCGTGGATATACCACGGATCTACCAGGAAGCTTTGAAGAAAGATTGCTGGAGATTAGCTATGGAAGAAGAGATGAGGACCTTGCAGTCCCGTGGCAAATGGTCTTTGGTCCCTGCACCTCCTGATGCATCCATTGTGAGCTGTAAGTGGGTCTTTACAGTTAAATATCATGTAGATGGCACGTTGGATCGGTACAAAGCATGCTTGGTTGCCCGTGGGTTTACACAAACCTATGGCGTGGATTACATATATACGTTCTCTCCAGTGGCGAGACACTCTACCCTTCGTATTCTCTTATCCGTTGCTGTGGTTCGTGAATGGAGTATATCTCAACTAGATGTCAAGAATGCCTTTCTGTACGGGGACTTACAGGAGGAAGTCTACATGCAACAGCCACCTGGGTTTACTGCTGAGGGGGGGAAGCAGATGGTCTGTAGACTTCACAAGGCGATATATGGCCTCAAACAGAATCCGAGAGCATGGTTCCAGAAGCTGTCCAACCTAATTGAGCAACAGGGATTCAAGAGGTCAAATGTCGATCACTCGTTGTTTGTCCAGAAGTCATCGGCAGGTACGGTTGTCATAATGGTCTATGTGGATGATATTCTTGTTACAGGAGATGATGTTCAGGGCATAGAAAGGGCGAAGGCATTCCTAGGCTGTCAATTTGTTATAAAGGATCTTGGAACCCTAAGACATTTTCTGGGGTTGGAATTTGCAAGGAATGCACAGGGCTTGGTGATGACCCAACGGAAGTACATTACAGACTTCCTGATTAAGACTGGCATGGATGGATGCAAACCATCAAGTATTCTCATGGTCCCTAGCATGAAGTTGTATGATGGTGATACTGATGAAGTAGATAAGAGGAGATATAGAGAAATGGTGGGAAAACTCCTCTACATTACCATAACTCGTCCAGACATTGCATTTGCAGTTAGCAGGGTGAGTCAATTTGCGGAGCAGCCAAGACAGGTTCACATGGATGCTATACACATGATACTGAGGTATCTGAAGTCTTCTCCAGGGTCAGGGCTGCTATTCAGAAAGGGCACAGACTTATCCATCTCAGCGTGTGCAAACGCAGATTATGCAGGATGCCCAAAGGATCGAAAATCAACCTCAGGGTTCGCAGTGTTTGTTGGAGGCTCTCTGGTTTCTTGGAAAAGCAAGAAACAAACTGTTGTGGCAAGGTCCAGTGCCGAATCCGAATATAGGGCCATGGCTCAAGCCAGCACGGAAGTGATGTGGGTTCGGTCCGTACTAGAAGATCTACATGTAGTTGTGCCCCTACCTATAAAGCTTCAGTGTGACAATCATGCGGCATTATTCATTGCCAACAATCCAGCTTTCCATGAAAGGACCAAGCATATTGAAGTTGACTGACATTACACTAGAGACTTTATCCAGAGAGGATTGATATCTACTGCACATGTGAGCTCAAGAGATCAGACTGCAGATGTATTCACCAAGCCACTGCTCAGAGGACCTTTTCAAATATGTTCATCCAAGCTGAGCATGATAGACATCTATGCTCCACCTTGAGGGGGAGTGTAGAGATAGTTCTTAGTATTATTATCTCTTTATGTATCTTGTCGTTATTTCTTTATCTTTTATAGACCTCTTTGTAATTTACCCTTAAGGTCTCTCCCTATATAAGAGAGCCTAGGGTTTTCCTGAATGATTCTCGAAGTCTTTTTTTCCCAACAAAAACCAATTTATCAGGCCGGTTCACTTGAGGTGGTTGGATACTCTGACGCAGATTTCAGAGAAGATGTTGATGATAGAAAATCTACATCATGTTACCTTTTCTTGTTTGGTGGAGCAGCTATTTCTTGGGTTAGCAAAAAACAAACATGTGTTTTTAGACATACATATGAAGCCGAGTACATTGCATGTAGCATGGTCACCACTCATGCAGTTTGGATCAGACGCTTTCTTGAGAACTTAAGTCTCGAATTGGTTAAAGAACCAATTGAAATATATTGTAATAATAAAGCTGCAATAAGTTTGATTAACAATGGAGCAAATAGTTCCAAGGGAAAGCATATTAAGATCCATTATCACTATATTCAAGATATAGTGGCTAAACAAGAAATCAAGGTAACATATATACCTAAAAGTGATATGTTAGCTGATTCTTTTACTAAAGGAATTGCAGCTGGAACATACATGAAACATGTTGGTTTAATGGGACTCAAGAATGACTAAGTCAAATTGGAGGTGTCATGAATAATGGACCTCAAGTAAACATCTCTAAGAAGATAAACAATTCTCAAATAGTGGGAGTGGGAAATATCATGACCATTTTGGTCAAGTGGGAGATGTTGAGCCGTTACAGGAACAATAACCTTCAATGGTCATGAATACGAAGATGATAGCTATGAATAAGATGATTTCAATATCAAAATGTCTATTATAATTACAGAGATGTTACAGAATCTTTGGGCAGTTATTGGGGGCGTATAGGCCACTGGAAAGCCCTATATATAGGTGTTCTTCCCATGGAGAAAACACACAAGAACAAGAACTCGAGTGAGTCCTGGGAGCCCCCAAAATATCTTACCCGAAATTTGTTCTTCAGACAGGAGGTCTCTTGCTTCAGAGATACGATCACAACCGTGCTTCAAGAGGTATTCCGATATCTACTTTATGGTTTAGATGAAACAATCCGAGAAATGTTCTTGGATCACGTGGTTTCATCGCTTTTAAAATTTTAAAATCCCGTTGCACTGAGCAACTAGTGCGACTAGTCGCTCTCGATCGCATATGTTGTGATCTTCTCACTTCCGTGGTACGCTTAAAGTTCTCTCCAAAACCTTCAAGCAATACCCACATTGTATGCAGATTATGATTATATGTTTATATGTTGAGAGGTGAGGGCATATCCCTAGTGCCCAAAACCTATCTTTAAACCCTACGTAATGGACTTGAATTTTGGATGATCAACAATAAAACATACAAGATAAATTGAGCCAAACCTTTACGGCCATTATGTGTGAAGTTGGTGAAATCAAGGGTATCATTGCTTGCTTGGTTGAGCTTGAATGAGTTTTTCACCCAATCCACCCCTAAACCTAATTGCTCCAACCTCATCTCCGCAGATTCACCCAAGATTCAACCATCTTTGTAAATCTACCCCCTCTAACCCAACTAATACCCCGATTTCCTATCCTTAATTGCTCATTCAGATACTTAGGCTACTCTTCAGCCTAAAGCATAGGGGGAACCTTGTACATTCTCTGAGTATTCACCTCGGGTCCCTCCATCCTCATTGTATATCTCTCTACTTATACTCTTCTCAACCTAAGTATGGGGGACTTGAGCCCTAGTCACCTTCTCTTCTCCACTCATTTTGATCCCTTCCAGCAGTCATCTTCTTATACTTAGGTTATTCTTAACCTAAGTATAGGGGGATCTGTCGAGTCAGTTCTTGTATACTTCCCAATATTTTGGTTATGTGTGAAGTTGGTGAAATCAATGGTATCATTGCTTGCTTGGTTGAGATTGAATGAGTTTTTCACCCAATCCTCCCCTAACCCTAATTGCTCCAACCTCATCTCCGCAGATTCACTCAAGATTCAACCATCTTTGTAAATCCACCCCTTCTAATCCAACTAATTCCCTGGTTTCCCATCCTTAATCAGTTCTTGTATACTTCCCTGTATTTTGGTTATGTGTGAAGGTGAAATCAAGGGTATCATTGCTTGCTTGGTTGAGATTGAATGAGTTTTTCACCCAATCCTCCCCTAACCCTAATTGCTCCAACCTCATCTCCGCAGATTCACTCAAGATTCAACCATCTTTGTAAATCCACCCGCTTTAATCCAACTAATTCCCTGGTTTCCCATCCTTAATTCCTCATTCAGATACTTAGGCTACTCTTCAGCCTAAGCATAGGGGGAACCTTGTACACTATCTGAGTATTCACCTCGGGTCCCTCCATCCTCATTGTATATCTCTCTACTTATACTCTTCTCATCCTAAGTATGGGGGGATTGAGCCCTAGTCACCTTCTCTTTTCCACTCATTTTGATCCCTTCTAGCAGTCATCTTCTTATACTTAGGTTATTCTTAACCTAAGTATAGGGGGATCTCCCGAGTCAATTCTTGTATACTTCTCTATATTTTGGCAAAAACTATGGCTTCATATAACTTTGTGTTATGAGGACATAGCATAAGCTAAGTATAAGGGGTGTACCGTCTATACTTCATATATACTTTAGTCATAGCTCATATTTTGAAATTTTTGAATTTTTTTTTGAAAATTGTTGAGGCTAGTGTATACTATTTGTGAACTGATTTCATAGAAATATTTGTAAAAGCTTTGAAAAATTTTCTAGATTGTGACACTATTTTGAAAAATATTTGACAATAATTTAAAAAATAGGATTTGACTCGTTTGAAAATCATTCGAAAAATATTTGAAAATCTACATATTATATTACATGGTTTGGAAAATATTTTCATAATTCTTTCAAAAAAATTAAGGGATTAAGTGAGACTAATTTGTGTTCTTCTAACCTTATTAAAAAAATCATAAAAATCTGAAAATTAAAAAAAAATCTTTAGTAGTGATTATGACTAATAAGCTTAAAAATGAGTAGTTATTTCTCAATGAGGGAACTAGTGTTTCCCTTAGCAGAGTGAGTGGTTAAAAGACAATGTGAATGGCACTGTCTTGAAGTAACATGGGTAGAAGATTTAATAATTCGTACTTATATGGTTATACCCATATTGGTTGGAAGTAGATACAACTAATCATATGAGCTTAGTCCAGTCATTATTTATCTAAAGAACCCAAAAAAATAAAAATAAAAAAATCCATAAAAATTAAAATTCAAAAATTACAAAAAAAATCACTTACTTTGGGATTGGTGTATTCCTAATACATTCATTATCACTTAGAGTTTGAAGATTTAATAATCCATACCTCCCTAGTTTGAAAGATATGAGTGTTATATTGCACTCTTAATCTCTACCTTTTAAGAATAGTATCAACACATCACTTTCACAACTACATGAATGATGAGATGAGTTGATGTTTCACTTGAGGGACTGGGACTGGAGATTTGAGTCAAGACCCGATCGACTGATGCTCGAGGATGGGATAAAGTCAGTGAAGGCTTCAAGAAACATGAGTGTCAGTAAACCCTATCCAGTATGCGAACAAGTTCTCGTGCTATGATATTTACCTATGTGTCAGGGTATGATGAAATTAAATAATTGTTGATCAATGTGCGTCAACCTGGTAAAAGCAGTGGAGCTAGCTTACAAAACAGAAAAGAAAAGAAATATGAATGAAAAGAGCTCTCAAATATAAAGTCAAAGTCAAAAGAGCTTACACCAAATGTGAGCGCTCTCGGTCATTTCAAAGTGCCCACTTGGACCAAAGCTAATTAGGCCAAATAAGTTGGGCTAGTACATCAAAAAGGGCTCTGCATTGTAAGCGATACAAGTCTGGGTGTAAGTATATTAGATACTTAAAGAAGACACACCCCGGTGTACTATATTAGATACTTAAAGAAGACATACCCCAGTGTACTCTCAGGAAAAAAAGTACATGCAAGTCAAAAACTCTTGACGGGCATATTGATTAACACTAAAAATATGTGTCAGATAATAAGACACTCGAGAGGATCCGTGTTCCAATGTTAGGAAGAGAAGAAAATTCACAAACATATGCCCTCCATCATCCGGCCTTACATCATCTTCAAGTTTGACAAACTACCGAGACAATGGATTGAATGCAAGAACTGACTTATTCCCTAGTGTTGAGGATTAAGTCTAGAGGAGAGTCTCATAAACTAAGATCTTGGGTGACATCTCGACGCGACGCTCGTAATTGCAGTACAGCAAATGCCATATACTTATATTATATGTATAAACAGAGTAGTATTTACAGAAGTTGGATTCCTTTTGACTAGAGCTTGGTTGAACCTGGAATTTTAGGATCACTCAAATTAAGGATACTTGATGAATGAAACATAGAAAAACTCACATGCATTGTCAGTGGCTTCTTCATTTTTTAAAATGCTTGAAGACGGGCATAGTTTAAGTATAGTGAGTAATGAATCTCTGATTTATTATCACTATATTCCTTTATTATCCTCTAAGCATGAAGAATTCAAAAAAAACATCAATAATTCTTCTTAATTAACAATTGACCCTCTTTTTGTAAATAACCCTAATTATTGTAGTAGATTAACTCCTTTTATTTTCTTTGGCAAGTGTGATGTTCGATGCCTCGGTCACCCTCAGAATGTACACTAATATGATGGGATTTGGGGGATGACCCTCGTCTAGGAAGTCTATTCCATTTTGAGCCCTCATGGTTGCACGAGCATGGCTTTCAAGAGAAGTCACGCTTTATCATTAGAGTCAGATGGTGAATGGGTATGCACCAAAGATGACTAAGAAGTTTAGGACTCTGTGCACGAAAAGAAAAGGCTAGCCTCGAGGCGTTAGGAAATTATCGTAAGGTGGGTGCCGCTGCTCGAATCGGCAAAGCATGTGCCTCAAGGGACCGAGATAGTCCCGAGGTGGTGGGCATTTATGCAGGGATAAAAGTGCCCGCCTCAATTTTCATGCATTGATATATGCATTTTTTGTTTGCCTATTATTCACTAGGTAACGAATATGGATAATCTTCCTTATATTTGTTACCGTATTTTTATTTAAGATACCAAGAAAATAGGAGTTGCAAAACTTGATTTCATTGCAATTTGAAGAATAATTTAGCTCCATTTAGGGGGGTTTTATTTGAGAAACAGAGAGGCGAAAGAAAGCATAAACTTATGCATTAATTTATGAGAAGTTTTAATTTTACATTTGAGTAAAAAATCATACAAAAACTACTCAATTATGTGAATCCTGAAATGATAGCGTGGAATTATATGATAATATTGTATGCATGTATTCATTGTGTTATTGTAACTAAAACAATGAATTTATATCATGTTTTGTGATAGTCACGTTACTTGTGACATTAACAATTTATTTAGCATTAGCAATCTAGTTTGTTAAAAGAATCATACTAAAGATCCTCTAATTACTTTAAATGCATGGAAATTTACTTTATGCCCTAAATATTATATGATATGTTATGAGTAGCAGAAGCAAACATAAATAAACACGATCAATCAAGCAAACACGCAAACATGCAAACACACAGATCTACAAAGTTCAACCATGAGCGGGTTATGTCTTTAGGTTGCGGCTATCGATTTCACTGTTTATGGAGAAGAAAATACATCGGACAAAGAAAACCCTAACCCTAGGGAATTTAACTACTCCCAGTACAAACAAATCATGAATGCAGATAGATCTGAACACCCATTTAGAAGCAAGACACCCATGTTGGTAGGGTATAGTTGGCGAATCCACAATCGGCTAAGATAATATGCTCAAGTTGTTTATTTTTTGAGGTCAAGGCAAGGGGGAAACACTCAGAGGTGTCTGCCCCAAGAATGTATTAAAATCTCAATTTAAAAATACAACAAGGCGGCTAAGAGAGCCACGAGTCTAACAAACCAGACACATGGATATAGATATTTTCCTTGTAGAATCTTTGGCTAGAGAACAACAATGCATTCCTGACTAACCAGATGGCCCATAAGATGGCCACATGCCGTAGCAAGATGCGCCTCGGACGACGCCTCGTCGATATCAGCGACTTGCAGAAAGAAGAGAGGCTCTCAGTATTGACCCAGTCCAGATCCGGGTCGGCCCAGATAGAAGCCGAAACCTGGCACGAGAAGAAGAGATGCTCCATAGACTCAATGTTGGTCCCACACAGAATGCACATGTCAGAAATTGTCCCAAGCAATCTAGCACAGCGGTCACGCATCATCAATCTCATTCTCCTAAACAGCCACAAGAAGAAGCCAATTCTCTCGGAAAGGCGAAGGGCCCCAGAAGAAACTGCGATCCCACACAAGCTCTGTCGAATGCTCAAGTTGTTGTTCAACCAATTATGGGTCAATCAAAAATCGAGCGAGAATCTCCGCGAGGAGTGGCTCGGTTTAATTTTTCTTGGATAAGTTCAGGGTTGAACACAAGGACACTACTGATTAGCTTATCTAATTGGGTCCTAAAGTAAGTGATAGGCTACTCATCTAGGTCGAGTATGCAAAACACAATACAATGAATGCATGGATTTTATGGTGTTCTTCAATGTAATTATTTTTATGCTATAAAATGAGACTGAATGAAAATGCAAGCACACAACAAAACACTTCAACACTCACTACAATTAAGCTCATGGTTTCAATGATTTGTCCAATTAAAACATCATACATAAATTGGTCTGAAGTTATACAAAACAATTCACCATTTCAATTCGTGTAATTTGATTCCAATTCAATTTAATGATCAATTCATTAATTCTCACATTAATCTCCCTATGAGGCTAAATCAGGAACTAATACACAAAGCTATTTATATAAGTATCCAGATCACTGAAAATAAATCTAAAGCAAATCAAGTGGTTAAATTGAGCATTAAACACCTAAGCATATAATTTTTAACTCAAACTAATCATGTTTAAAAGTCACAAGATTTATCTGAATTTTATTTCAATTTAAACACGACACATTAGAGAGATGAATACATCATATCACAGAGCATGAAATAAGCTTTCAAAAAGAGCAATTTCATTAAATTTGGAATTAAGGTGCTCTAGATATTAAGCATAGAAAAATATAAGAAAATATAGCAAGAAGGTCCAAAAATTGAAATGCATATATACAAGCCACTTGGGTTCACATGCAATTTACCCAGTGCGTGGGCATAATTGTAATTTTAAAAAATCAGCTGGGCTTATCTGCAATTTCTCCAGGCGGCATGTGAGAGGGTGCAAGAGGCGAAAGGACCTATCTGTAAATCTCCAAAACTAAAGCCCAAGGTCTGCAAATTTCCCCCAACATGTGAGGCAGCTCACGTGGGGGGGCTAGACTCGGGCGGGCAGCGGAGTCTTGGTCGACGCAACAAACTATGACACTTCGATGATGGTTCAGGCTACCTGATCCTCAAGGTTGAATCAATGCTTCGAGACCGGAGCTGAGAATGATCCCAGCCGTTGGATATAATCAGGGGGATCTAATCCAATGGTGGTTTCTACTCGAATTCATCCCCTTCCTCCGTGCATGACGGAGGACTAGCGGAGCTCCGGTTAAGTGTTGTTGACGTCCCCGTGCTCATGCATGAATGCTAGAGGTCTGAGGAGCTTCCTTAGTCCCTCTTGAAGATGGTGGGAGTGTGGCCGATGTCAAAGGATGGCTGGAAGCTCCTAACGATGAAGGTCCGTTGGAGAAGAAGCTCGAGATCGAAGATCCCTCAAATTTCCGACCATTAAAGTGGTTGACCCTCCTGTAGTGGTTAACACCAAAGTAACGCGAATCTATTATTAGGATGTTGAGGGGCGAGATGGAGGCTCTATGAGGGTGAATGAAGTAGGAGCATGATGGGCCATTGTCCTTTGTGAGGGCAGTGATGAGGTAGGAGGAGCTATGGAGAGGCGGAGGAAAAGGGCGAATGGTTGCGCAAAGGTCGTCGGGTAACGGTGAAGGTGAGGGGGTGATCGGGTGACGACGATAGGGAGTGAACGAATGTAGAACATTAGGAGAAGATAGAGAAAAACAAAGAAAGAGATTACCTAGAACATGAAGGCGAAGATCGGAGTGGAGGAAGAGCTTGGGAGTGGAGCTGTGGATCTCATGGGTCTTCGCTCAAGAACTCGATAAAGGGTCGAGCTCGATCAGCCACCAACGGGAGGCTGTAAGTTGATCGGAAGATCAAGATCACGCCGGCGATATAAACTTTGTCTTCTCTCAAAAACCTCCCACCTAATCTATCACAGGAGAAGAAGGTGAGCTCAGAGGTTTCACACACGAGGGAGGATGAGGGCAAAATACGCCGAAAAAGGAGTATTGAAGGATGAGAGAAGCGGTTCCAGGCGATAGGTCAACAAGGTTCAACCACTTCTCTTGACCGGCGGTTGGGGAGAAGGTGTGGGCCAAGTGTCACACATGGAAGATGGGAGTTAAGTCTACGACGGGGAGTGGTTGGCTGACGGGGAGTGGTTGGCTGACGGGAAATGGGGAGAAGAATGGGTGGATGCGAGTTTGAACGAGGGAAGAGCGTGGGTTGGAGGTTGAAGACGTGTATCGACTGTTTGATCTGGGGATCCAACAGTGGGAGAGGGGCGTTGATGGATGGATGGGATGAGATCCATCAACGCACTAATGGACGATTGGGAGTGAGGCAGGTGTGAGACAAAGGAGCGGGCCATGTGGGTGCCGTTGGATGCGCCATGTGGCCCAATAAGAATTGAAAGAAAAGAAAATTGTTAATAAATTAAAAATAAAATAGTTAAAAGCCTCAAATCACAAAGCGTTGAAAATGGAAGTTGTAGATCTTTTTAAGTCTCCAAGTTTCATGTTTAACACAAAGTTAAAATAGGTCAGATGTGCATTAGATATATTTTTGTAAGTATTTTCAAGAAATTTAAAATACTTATTTAAATTCCTTTTGTGATTTTTTTGTATTTTTAATTTGTTGTTAATTTCAAAACAAATATTTACAATATTAATCTAATTTGTATGTGATTTTTAATATTTAAGAAAATACATGCATAAAGCACAATAAAAGAATTATATATATTCACATTAATTAGGGTTAATTATGTACATAATGTTAATTACTAAATAATGTTAAATAGGGTTACATTGAATAACTTATGTAAGAGGGATACTAAATATTAGTTATAAAATCATGGATTATCAATAGTGCAATGGGAGAATGCATATGGTTCTTCAAACGGGTTAAGGAGAACAAATGGCTAGGATTCAAGACATAACAATCCCCATCTTGAATTGAATCCTCGGAGAAGTTTTACCAAGCTTTGTTGTCGTCGGCTCCCCCCTTGGGGTTTAATGTTTGAACTTACTCCTTCGATTGCCTTGGAAAACATATTGGGTAGATTATACGTTGTGCCAACCATTTTCTCTTTGATCCTCTTCCCGTAATGAATGAACTGATTTCTGACATGCGTGTTTGGTCCTCTTATGATGCTCCAGATCCCTGGAGAAACATATTGCACTGAAACTGTCACAATATACGATAGTTTGATTATTGTATACCAGGATCTCCAATGAAGACTTTCAGCCAGATGCCTTCCTTTATAGCTTCCGTCAAAGACATACACTCTGCATATGTGGTATACAAATTAACCAACGCCTGCAAAGTAGCCTTCCAACAAATGAGAATTCCCAAAAGAAATGATGAAGCTTGTCAATGATCTCCTCCCATCAACATATGTAACACAGTTTGGATCTAAATATCAAGCAACCAAATACTCTGAATCACTTTCCGTAAATAAGGATAATGTCATATGTTCCTCTCAAATAGCGAAAAATCTGCTTGACTACATGTCAATGCCCCTTCCTCAAATTCTCGTGAATAAGATAACGCTTACAACATGAGTGATATCTGGTCTTCTGCATACCATTGCATACATAAGAACCCCAACTGCATTGGCATAGGGAATGTGTGACATTCTCTCCTTCTCTGCATCCGACTGAGCTGCAAAAGAAATCGATGGATGAATATTTGCAACAAATAGAGTACCCAAGGGCTTTGTTGTAAACATCCCAAGTCTCATCACAACTTTCTCAATTTAGTTTTTCTAAAATAAGAAAAGCTTTCCTTCTGCACGGTAATTAATAATCTCTATCCCCAAAATCTTCTTAACTTCACCAAGGTCCTTCATGACAAACTCTGAACTAAAGAGCTTCTTCAGATCATCTACGGTATTTTTCTTCCTACTTAGTAGCAATCGGTAAGTCATCGAGAGACATCAATAAATAGATGAAGGGCCCATCTTCTAACTTGTTATGATAAACAAAACAATCGTATGTGCTCCTGTTGAACCCGGGATCAATCATGAAGTTGTCAAACCTTTTATACTACTTAGGAGACTTCTTAAGCCCATACATGCACTTCTTTAATATGTACATATGGACTTCCTTGCTCTGAGATGTGAAACCCTCTGGATGACTCATCAGAATGTCATCTTAGAGTTCACCATGCAAGAAAACTATCATCGCATCTAACTGCTCTAGCTCCAAGTCTCCTTATACTACAAGAGCTAATAGCACCTTGATGGATGGATGTCTTACAACACGAGAGCATCTTGTTGAAATCTACACCTTCCTTCTGATGGTATCCCTTTGCAGCTAGGCGTGCTTTGTATCCAATGCCTTCATTGCCTGAGATTCCTATTTTTCTCTTGAAGACTCATTTGCAGCCAACAACTTTCCTCCCCTTTGACAACTTAGCAAGCACCTACGTTTGATTCTCGTGGCAAGCACCTACGTTTGATTCTCGTGAAGGGACACCATCTCCTCACCTATAATAGCAATCCACTGCCCAAATTTTCCCATCTTATATTCTCCTTATAAGTGGACAGCTCTGGAGACATTGCCTTCTCAGTAATGTATAGTACAAATGCAACCATGTATTCAAAGCCATATCTCTGAGATAGATGTATCTCTCTACGAGGTCGATCAGTCACAACACTATGCTATCCCTCCTTTGGTTGCTCAGCTTCAAGTTCTTCAACATCATCCTCATCAGGAGTGGTGTAATCAATTGTTTGAAGACAACATAGTGCCAGTTCGAACTCCACAAGTCCATGCATATCATCACATGCCCTGCATCAACAGACTCACTCCTTAAGCGAAGCATAGAATCCTCATCAGATGTAACACTCTTACTGATAACTATTCTATGATTAGAAGGTGATCAGAATATATACACCTTTACTCCTGCACCAAAACCTGCAAATACCCCATCCTTTGCCCTTGGCTCTAACTTTCCTTCACTAACATGATAACAGAATGTGTGTCTTGCGAATGATAACAGATGCGGGACTCAGATTCATCAAGTGACAAGTTGTTTTCACAACTTCAATCCTGAATGCTCTACCAAGAGCAGCATTTGAGAGCATACATCATGCAGTCTCCATAAGAATCTTATTCATTTGTTCCGCAACTCCGTTCTATTGTGGTATATCTATAATGCTCTACCAAGAGTAGCATTTGAGAGCATGCGTCATGCTCTCCAGAAGCATATTATTCATTCGTTCTGCAACTTCGTTTGGTTGTGGTGTGTCTATGATGGTGTGATGTCTTGCGACACCATCCTCCATGCAGAACTCATTGAAGTCTGATGACTAGAACTCTAATCCATTATTGCTACATAGACTTTGACCTTCTTAGAAGTTCGATTCTCCACCAAGATCTTCCACTACCTGAAGGCATGAAATGTCTCGCTCATGTGCTTCATCATAAATACTCAAATCATCACGGAATAATTGCTAATTATAGACAAGAAATGATTGGTGCCTCCAAAAGATGGGACCCGGACAGATGGCCCCAACAATCAACATAGATGTAAAGTATCTTATTCATCCTGTGAATAGGTTTACTGAATTGCTTCATGTGTTGTTTCTCGAACAGGCAATGCTCACAGAAATCCGGCATGGATTCTTAGAGATCCTTGATGAGACCCTTCTAGCTGAGGATATTCATCCCCACCTGGCCCATGTGTCCCAACTGCAAATGCCACAACTATGTTTCTAATTTTACGGCTTGGGATGCCAATGCAATAGAACCGATAACTGTAGAACCCTGCACAACATATATAGTTTTCTATTTGTTACCCTTGATAACAACCATCCTAGCTTTGGCTACCAGCATAACACCACCTTCAGTGGTATATATCCTTTAGAGTCCAAGAATCTAAGAGGTATCAAGTTCTTTCTCGGGTCAAGAACGTGACAGACCTATATCATTGTCCAAATGACTCCACCATCCATCTTGATTTTCACAGAGCCAAACCCTATAATTTTGTGCATTGCATTATTCCCTATGATGATGTTTCCACCATTTGTCTTCCCATAGATGTTGAACCAATTTTTCTTAGAGGTCATATGGTAAGAAAACCTAAATCAAGTATCTACGTGCCATCAATCACCTTCTGATCTATGATGGTGATGATCGGATCATCTTCAGAATCTATGCCTCTTTAAGCCTCTGCATCAACTGTAGCCTTCTTTTTTCGGACAGACTTTTTTCCAATGTCTAGGTTTTTACAATAATTGCAGATGCCCTTAGCATCATAATTCTTCAACTTGGACTTTTGCTTTATGTTCTCCAAAACGAACATGACTCTTTTCATGAGTTATGACCAAATCAACAGCCTGAGAGACATGTTTGTCGGTAGTCGTATACGAAGTTCACGTGTTTACAAACTCATGCTAACTTCATAAAAGGTTACCTCTTCCCTATCCACAATAAAGAACTAAACAAAATTCTCATATGATAGTGGAAGAGAACTAACAAAATTAATGTTGCATCCTCATCTTCGATCTTAACATCTATGTTCTTAAATCCACCGATAATGTATTTAAACAGTCTAGATGTTCTTTAAGAGAAATACCTTCTTGCATATGGAGAGGAAATGGATGTTGCCTCAACAATAACTTATTGGTTAGAGACTTGATCATGTACAGACTTTTAAGTCTCAACCACAAACCATCCACGATCGTCTCATCAACAATCTTTGTGATAATCTCATCCACTAAATATAGCATTATCATCGAGTGTGTTTTCTCTTCCTGCATCATTAATTCAAAAGGCTCAAGCGCCATACCCTCTCTTAATCCAATAGTGCCCACATGTCATGTTGCTTCAAAATGGCACGCATCGTGATCTATCATAGACTGAAGCCATTCCTCCATGTGAACTTATTGATATTAATATTGTGCACCCTCATCTGCTTGATGATCCGGATGAAATATGATACTCTGATACTAGGTTGTTACGAGTAGCAGAAACCAACACGCACAAACACGATTAACCAAGTAAGCACAAACACGCAATAATAAAATTCACACATAATTGATCTACATCCGTGTCTAACGGCAATATGTTACAATATTTGTGAAAAAGAAAACAGAGAAAATACATTTAAATAGAGAAGACGCATAGAACTCCAAGGAGTTTATATACAACTCCTAGTACAAAATGGATCTCGGATGTAAACAGATTCGAATACCAATACAAAAGCAAGACCCCCGTGCTTGCAAGGTATGGTGCAATCGGGGGAAGATGATGCATAAGACGGTTCTTTAACTGGGTTAAGCGGAACATATGATTAGGTATCACGGCATATCAACACGATTAATTTTTAATCAAATTGAAACCTTTTAATGGAAAATTGAGGCTTGAGTTTCGACCACCTTGAGGCCACATCTCACCTTAATTCCAGGGAAATGCCTCATTTTGCCTTTTGTCTTTTAAAACCTTGAATCTGTGTAGCGTACTTATCCATTTCAAGAAGGAGACCCAGAGCATAGATGGCAGCATAGGGAGGAGGCTCAGACGAGATGTGTACTTGGATCAGTTAGAGGACTCTCAGAAGTGGTTGGAGGAGAAAAGGACGACTAGGGGCGAGCATGGTCGTATTCTACTGGAGGAGGAACATAAGATGGAGATTGATTGGTGTCAATGGCCAAGGCAGAAGTAGGTAAAAGACATGGATGCAAACATGTGGTACTTCTATCTGGTGGCAAGTGGAAGGAGGAAGCATAATATAGTGCATTATATTGAGGTGAATTGAGAGGAATATGAGAAGGACCAAGACATTGAGGATGCAATGAGGAGTCACTTTTGTGAGCTTAGTTGGTATGTGCATAGAGATGGTACCAAATGGGATAGAAGGGATGTTCCACAACTTTCTGGGTTACAGAATAAGAAGTTGACAACCTTTCTCTATATCTAAGGTGCGAACGACCTTTTTCAATTTGAGTGTGAATGGCTAGCCATGTCTGGATGACTTTCTGATTTTCTTTTACATGGAGTTCTATGATTTGGTTGGTCAGGATACTTTGGATGTTGTTGAGAAAAGGTGGCATGGGAACCGCAAGTTTAAGAGGCTAAATCGATCTCTTGTTCCTTTTGTCGAAGAAGGATGTGGTGTAAAGGGTGGAACCGTAGAAGACATGCGTCACTGCTTTGTTGAATGCCATATATCTTATTGTGGCAAAGGTGATGGCTAGTAGATTGAAGGAGGTCCTTGGTTCTATTGTTGATCACACACACATGATTTTCATCCCTAGCATGCATATGATGGATGGAATTTTGGTGGCCTCAGAAATTACTGTTGAATGGAAACAGAAGAAGATCAAAGTTTTCTGTGGAAGGGGGATATATCCAAATCTTATAACTGAGTAGAATAGAGGTTCATTTTGGTGTCCTTACATCACATGAATTTTAATGGATGGATAAAGAGATGTGTATCACATCTTCTTATGCTATACGGGTGAATGATCAGCAACTAAGGGTTTCTTTCAGCCATAGAGGGGTGTTCTCTAGGGTTACTTGATGGCATCATCGCTCTTTGATCTTATAGCAGATGCTCTGGTTAGAATGGTCACCAAGACAATGGATGGTGACTTGTTTGTGGGTTTTAGTATTGGACATTTTTGTGCCGATCCTACAGTTGTTTGGGAAGGTTCGAAGGTGTATGGGGCTGCGGATCAAACATGATAAGTCCACTTTTGTTCCCTTCAGAAGGAATGAGGCCGAGGTGGCGAACTGTGTGGATTCCCTTCAAACGGTGCTCCTGATTGTTTACCTTGAATTGCCACCGGTTGGTAACAGTTTGAAGCGAGCTAGTTGGCTACTTGTGGTGATTGATCTTTACCACCGTATGGTTTGATTTTGTGAATATATGTCAGTTTTTGGGTGGACATCTCTTTATTTGATGTAGCGTCCTTTTTCCTTTCAAAGTTTTTTTGAAGAGATTTTTATGTTGATATATTATATCAACCATACAAAATGTTTATGATCAAATGGTGTCCATATTTTAAGATTACAAACTATATGGACATGAATATCAATTACATCAAATTCTTACCTTTTGACATCAGTGTGGATAATAAAAGAATATCGTTTTCCAATATTTGTTTTCGAGATGTTATACATAACCATACTGCAAGTAGGTAGAAAAGAAGACGTGCTGCAAATGACCTTTGGTGAAGAACAAACTTTGCATTGTATCAATAGGAGCTATTTTAGACACCCCATTTGGCCGGGTGTGGACTTAGAAATTTTTACAACATTCAGGAGGATGTAGGTTGTTCTTCATAGGCTGACAAATTGTTGGATTGATGATGATATCACTAGATCTGTTCTAATTTCTAAACATGCCAAGGCATTTCAGTCCTAAATAAAATAGCCCCGTTAGCACATGGTCTCAGCTTTCTATGTGCTGAAATGCTCCACCCAGATAAATTTTACTAAGTTGGGAACCATTTTCATTCTCAATGCAATGTCGCACGGATCTTTCTCATCTTCCTAAGCAATCCGCATACAATGTACGGCCCACCATATATAAAATATCAATTTCTACCATTGCAATCTCTCGTGTGTCAAACCCACACTCGAACCCAAATAAGCAAAACCGTCTTACTGTTTTTGGATATGCCTCACAAAAGCACGTTCGAAACATGTGCGTTGACATCAACAATAAATAAACAAACATAACCCACACCTTTGCTTTAAATTAAAAAAAGTGATGTTTAGAATATAAAATTACTATGTGCTACCCAACCACGGCAGAGCATCCGAACGCTCCGCTTAACCAAAAAACACGACCTAACCAATGCCCGCCAAGATCGCACCTTCCCCCTCCAAACAACGACCCAAACCACAGGCAGACCCGATCCACGAGCCACGACCGACCGATCCCAACAAAGATCGCATTTTTACTCGTACCTGGAGGACGCTGTTGCAGTAGCAAGTGTTGCCGAAGTTCTCGAAGCCGAAGTACCTCTCCCCCTCGGGGAACTGGTCGCCGAGGGCTTTCTCGAGCTTTGAGACCGCGGTGCCCATCACCATCAACCTCCTCGCCGCACCCACTTCGACGACCAACTCGATCGCGACGATATCAGGGGAACCCTAGCAGTCGATCGGGCATTGGTATCGGTTTCTAGGGATCGAGCGAAGCCTCGGAATCGTCATAATAGCGGTGATCGGAGGAGGAGGAGAGAGAGAGTGATGGTGAGAAATGCGATGGTTTGGTGCTCATGTATGTTTATATATACACTTGGGTGGAGGGTACTTTTGTAATTTAGTTCAACACCTGGAGAATTTTTATTTTTGATATTAATTAGCAGCAACAAAAAGTCAAAACTACGTTGATATTATTTAGCCATTTTCACATAATAACGCGACGGAAAAACCTTAAATTAGTCAATTGAGTCGCTGTCCGAGAATCCATAATCCATAATATAAATTAATTCAAATGAGTGCTTTCATAGAAGAAATGATACCTACCGAAAAAGTCTATGCAATGCTTGATGGATTAAGGCACCGTTTCGCTGCAGTGTTGGGCAGGGTTGGGTTGGCCCAACCCGAGATACCCCTCCTTCCAAACAGCACAATCCTCACAGATTACTATTCACAGGGATACCTCAACCAGTGACGTAGAGAGGGGGGCGGGTGGGGGCTTAGCCCCCCGGCTCTCAACTATCTCCTTATATGTATGTTTAATATATAGTATTGCATATGATATAAATACACCATTTAATAATTAAAATTTATATGTTATGTTATAATAGCCCCTCTCATATATCAACAAAAAAATCAATATATATATATATATACATATATATATATATATATCTATATATATATATGTAGAGGAAAGGGAGCCTACTTTGTGAAGTACGTAACCTTACCTACTTCACATCCAATTTTTACAATTTTTTTATTTTATTTTTTTTTAAAATGTCACCGTGGATTTCCATAATTATATCCCTCTAATATATCATTCAAATTTCATAAGAAACGGAGACTCTTACGACCTTCATCTAGAACATGTAAAATACAGCAAATCTGTGACCGTTAAAAAATGATTGTCTGGATGGAGGCCATAGGAGTCTCTGTTTCTGACGAAATTTAAATGATATATTAGAGGGATATAATTATGAAAACCCATGGTGGCATTTTTGAAAAAAAATAAAAAAATTTTGAAAAAAATGAAATGTGAAGTAGGTAAGTTACCTACTTCACAAAGTAGGCTCCCTTTCCTCATATATATATATATATATATATATATAAACAGAGAGAGAGAGTTTAATGGGGCTGCCCCAAGGGCTGCCCCCGCGTCGTTTTCGGCGTTATTTTTATTTTGAAAAATTTCCCTATGTATATTCATCCCTATATCCCTACTATATGTCATTCGAATTTCGTCAGAAACAGAGACTCCAACGGCCACCATCGAGATGGTATCAATTTAAAAAATCCTATTACCGTTAAAAAATGACTGTCTGGATAGAGGCCATAGGAGTCTCTGTTTCTGACGAAATTCGAATGGCATATAGGAGGGATATAGGGATGAATTTGCATGGCGATATTTCTCAAAAAAATAAAAAACATCGAAAACGGCGTAGGGGCAGTCCCATTAAACTCACATATATATAGGTTAACGGGGCTGCCCCCGCGCCATTTACGACGTTTTTTTTTATTTTTTTCAAAAAATATCGTCATGTATATTGATCCCTATATCCCTCCTATATGCCATTCGAATTTCGTCAGAAATAGAGACTCCTATAGCCTTCATTTAGACGGTCATTTTTAACGGTTACATGATTTTTTAAATCGACATCATCTCGATAGAGGCCGTACGAGTCTCTGTTTCTGACGAAATTCGAATGGTATATAGGAGGAATATAGGGATGAATATACATGGTTTTATTTTTCAAAAAAAACACGTCGAAATAGGGGGCGGGGCAGCCATATTGGCGATCCCGAGGGGTCAGCCCATTAAATCTATATATATATATATATATATGATCTAACTAAAATAAATTAACTGTTAATATTATATGTTGTGCATTATCGGATACTGTTTATCCGTATATGTCCATCATCATACCCGTTTAGAACCCGTCACGAATATATAGATTTTATTTTAGCATATACGGTATAGATATGGATATGGATATGGATATTTCTTTGCATGTACGGATATGGATATGGATACCTCTTTCATTTTTTATGATCTTAAAATGGATATGGTTACATATTTTTCTAGTATATACATATATGGATACAAATACATATTTGTACCCGCATGTTTGCAACCTTATTTTTATCTATGTCAATTTTAAAATAGTATGCACATGCATGTACACATGTCACAATATGTATAAACAAATATGATAAGGGATTGGTCCACATATCTATATAGTGTTACTTCTTTGAACGTATTAAATCTAATGGTATTACTTAATATCACATTAATAAATGTGTATTTCAGTGATATGAAGAGTTTTGTAGGGATCTTTTGGTCAATATGATGTTTATAGATATTATTTATGTTCGATTATAACTTTATATGGGTGTTTTGTAAAAAATACATACCCAATATTAGTTTCAATCAATTATGGAATTATTGGAAGCTCGCCTTATAGATTGAATTCGTTTCCACAAATCCAACCTCATAAATTGAAACTTCCATTAATGTTCTACATATGCTCCAATTTTTTCTCAAATTTGATGACATTTCCTAATTTATCTTAGTGGTTAAAAGTTCAATCAATATTTAAGCAACTTAAGTCTAATTTAAAAGATAATCAAAATTTTATCATTGTTATAAAATAGCAAATGATCTTGTATTTGAGTGAAATTAGGAGGATATGCATAATATTATTCGAATATTCTATCTATAAGGTTGGATTTTAAGAAAAAAATTGAAAAAAGTTTACAATACCTCTTTTGTAACACACATTACAACATAGGAACCCTTCCCCAAATATTAACAATTAAAATAACAAGATAAATAATATCTAAATAATTTGCCTCCACCCTCCACCTCTAAATAATTTAGCCCCTCCAAGAAGAATTTTCTGGCTTCGTCCCTGACCTCAACCCAACCCAATCCTGCCCAACCCTGCAACCAAACGTAGACCAATATGCAGAGCTGGCCCTGGGCATATTTTTGAAGTGCAATTGCTTAAGGTTCATTAACTTTAGGAGCTCAATATTACATGTGATCTGATTTTTAATTTAAGAATAAAATAATATACATTCTACTGGGCCTTTATAGGATCAAATTTTCGGCTCAACGAAAAATATGTTCTTATATATTCGAATTTTCGGTAAACAACTCAAAGTTAAAATCGAAAATTTAATGAGATTAGGTAATGTTCGATTGCTCTCAAAAATAGAATCTTTCAATTATGCTTGATAGTAACAATTTGCTCTTACTAAAAAAAGGTAAATTACAATTTGGATCCCCATCTATGGGTCCGATCCCATTATGGGTCCCGATTTTTAAATTGTAACGATTCGGGCCCCAGGGCCATTAATGTAAATAACTTTTTGGGGCTAATGACGAGTATGCCCTTGTTTAAAAGTTGGAACCCAACCCACATTCCCTTCCCAACAAGGGCATATTCGTAATGAACCTCAAAATTTCCATTTCGTAAATGAACCTGGGACCCGAATCATTACAATTTAAAGATCGGGACCCATTCTGAGATTGGACCCATAGATGGGGACCCAAATTGTAATTTACCCTTAGAAAAACCTTGTAAGGGCCCTTCTTTTTCTTTTGCCTAGGGCCCATGAAATGTCAGGAACGACACTGTCGATATGGACACCATAAATGACATCTAATAAAATCAGTTGTCATTGGTATCTCCATGTCGATTCCTTCTTCTATAACCCGAGATTGAAGAAGGAAGCGATAAAAGGTTCCTACGGAGAATATGGTCAAATATCAATGGGTAAATTATAATTTGGGTCCAATCCAATTTTATTTGATGGACGCTTCCCACTTGAATTCGATCGTTGCGGACTTTTAATAGAAATTTATCTTTCATTTTTGTTTGGTTATTTCAATAAATATATATACAGAGAGAGAAAACATAATGGATAATGCGACCACAATGTGATCATTTGTACTGAGATAAAATTCCTTTGTCCAAGATAAATAAATCCCCGTTATTTAGGTATCCATTTGTTTACGTTGGACGGAGCTAGGATTTTCTTTTGAGAAAGGTGACAAAGCAAAAAAAAGTATGTAAATAATTTTTTGTTAGTTTGGCTAACATATATGTAAAACAAATCGCAACAACTATAACAAAGGTGTGTTTGTTTCGAAGGTTGTAACATCTGGGCACTGTTAGATCAGGAACGAGCGAAAGCACTCGAGCTATCCGACTTGATGGTGCAGGAAAAGAAGGCGTACTCGACGATCATGCTATGTTTGGCGGATGAGATTATCGTGAAGGTTACCGATAAGGATTCTGCAGTTTGTCTGTAGTTGAGACTCAAAAGTCTATATATGACGAAGTCTCTGACCAACAAGATGCTCTTGAAGCAACATCTGTTCTCTCTCTGCATGCATGAAGTTCGTGCAAGTCTTCATTTGCGTGAACATCGACATACGACTATTGGGATACATGACTCTAAAGGATACATGTACAATGCTGAAGGTGGAGTCATGCAGGTTGCCAAAGCTGGGGTTGTTGTCATTAAGAGCAAGAAGTAGAAGACCTTATATGTCTTACAAGGGTCTACAGTTCCTGGGAGTAAGTTCAAGTGTTGTTTGGACTTGCTCAATATCGACAGTCGGCAGTAGCCCCAAGGAGGGGCCGGCGGCGGCACGGTGAAGCTTGGCAAAGCTTCTCTGAGGAGAAATTTCAAGGTGAATATTGTTTATAATTCCTTGATTCCTGTTATCTGAATTTCAAGTTGTGGAGTATAGTAGTGGGTAATTCTACTATATGAGAATTCAACCTTGATGGAGTCTAGCAGTGGTTAATTCTGCTAGTGGAGAATTCAACTCATGGTGGAGTAATAGTAGTGGTTCATTCTACTATATGAGGATTCAATTCAAGGTGGAGATTGTTATTTTGACTTGAATCATAACTACTTGTTGGGTTGCTGATGTGGCTGATCTGTATCATGGCTTCTGATTGGCTGAGAGCTGTTGGGCCAGGATTGCTGACAAGTCTGATATGTATCCTGTCTTCTGATTGGTTGGGAGCTGTTGAGATGGATTGCTGAATACAAATGGTATTCTTCTGTTGCAGTATAAAAGGGGCTCCAGGGACACCAGATACTGTAATCCTCATTCTGATCCCGTTTCTCATCCCATATCTGTACCTTCTCAGTACCCTCTGTATTACATTTTTTTCCATATTGTGAAACCGATCGCCGCCGCTCAAGGACGTAGCCCATTTACGGGTGAACCTTGTAAATCCTTGTGTTTGCGTCTTTCTTGTTTGATCGTGTTTGTGCGTGTTTGCTTCCGCGATTCGCAACACATCCTTTAGTTAATCAACCAAGGTGCGAATCCCATCTTTGCACTTTTTATTAAAGAAATAGTTCTACTCACTTTATCTCTCTCAATCCTTTCATTTGTTTTAAAAGATTAATTCCATCATTTCTTGGGTGAGTGTGCGTATACATGTATTGCACAGTGTTCGCTGATTGAAATTGAATTCTGCGAGTAGTGTTTGATGACTGCATTGTTTGATTTAGAAAAAGAATTAAATGATGGACGAGAGAGTGTAGGTGGAGGTCTCCCGTTGTGATGCTTTTGATCTTCACCGATTACGTTCCCCTCCTGCTTGGAAGGCTTATAATAACCCGTCTTCCTCTCTTTGAAACAAGTAGTGCTTCCAGTTCTTTCCGTGCTTCAAACAATTTTGTCTTTACGAGAGGGGAGTTTTTTTATGGATGGGCAGATGCGCATGCTTTCAAAAATCGGGTAGTCGCGCAAACCACTGCACACAACTTATTTCTAGGTAGGTAATCACAACAAGGCTTTAGAGACCTCATCAGGGTGTTGCAAATAACTATTGCAGAAAAGGTTTTTCGCGCTTCTGCCCCTTCGAGATTCAGCAATTACACTTATTCTCTTATTTTACCTTAATGGAAGGGTAGAATCATGAATTTTATAAGAATATAGGATTGCAAAAAAAATGATATAAATATAATTGTAGAATCTCGACCGGTACAAGTTTAAATGCAGAAAATGTAAATTCAAAGGGATTGAACCCATTGTTTTGAGAAGTTCAAATAAAACAGAACACTTTAAGATGTGTTTGAGTTGAAGGTTACCCCCTCTTTGTGGAGATTATCCTCCAAAATCCAAATCCTTAACCGCCTTATGAGATCCACCAAAGTCAACTCTCTATTATTTAATACATCAAAACACATTTTTCTTTCATCCATTTCAACAAAAAATAATATAATATACCATCTTATCATCTAAAAATTATAAAATGCTCAACTTCTCGGTTTTTCAAATTCTAATACAATCAAATCACAATAATTCACTTTTCCAAACTTCAATGCAATCACATCACAACAAACCCTCTCAACCCCAAACCCTCCATTCAAACACAAAAATACAAAAACATGTTACCCACTCCCATATAACCATCTATCCAAATGCACCCTTGTGTGTTCGGTAGGAGAATCAACCCTGGAATAAGGGGCTTATTCTCCTCCCGACACTGTTTCCAGTGGTACGACTATTCCCCATTATTCCATCTTATGTCACCCTTATTCCTATCTTTATCTCACCTTACCTACCCGTATATCACCTTAATCATATCCTCAAACTGAACAGAGAATAGATCATTATTCTCCTTATTCCAACTAATTCCGAACCGAACACAAATCTATTCTATATAACTCTTTAAAGGTGGGTTTTTCACCCATTTGCTGACAGGTGGCTTCATGGAAACCTTTCCCGCTTCCCCTTTTCTTCCATGCACATTCTGGTGTTTTGCCTTTGTCCCCCAACAGCCACGTAACTTCGTGGAAGTCTTCCCCGCTTCTCCTTTTCATTCCCTCGCATGCTTTGCCATTTTAAAAATTTTCCCTCCCTTGGTTTTTTTAGTCATTACATTTCTTTCACTTTTGAGCTTTTTACCTCAACTCCTCCCAATTTAATGACTGGGAGAACAAAGATGCAGCCTACCAAGCAGAAGATGAGCGGCATGGCCAGCGCGGCCAAGGAGAAGGCCAAGATCTACGAGGCCAAGCTTACGGAGAAGCTCGAGATCGCAACTGCCTCCACCAAGCACGAGAAGGAGATTGCCCACGAGCGCGCCAAGGCCAAGGAAGCCGAGGCCAAGATGGAGCTTCATCAAGAGAAAGCCCAACACCGTGAGAAGCAGGCGCACCACATATCCTTGGGCACTCACGCTTGATGTTGAAGGCCAACACCACCCACCCACAACAACGATGAGTGTGCTGCCGACTTATCCAACATCTGCGGGGTACCCTTCCGCTGCAGATCTGTTCACAGACGGATAGTTGAAAATATGAATTCCGTTCGGTAGGAGAATAAGCAAGAATAAGGATGAGGAATAAGGGAAATAATAGTCTATTCTCCGTTCGGCTGGAGGATAACAATAAGAAGAATAAGGTGAAATAAAGGTAGGTAATGTGAGATAAAGATAGGAATAAAAGTGAAATAAGATGGAATAATGGGGAATAGTTGTATCACTGGGAACCGTGTCAGGAGGAAGTGAATGGCGGGGTTGGAGGGGAGTGGAAGCTTATCATGGAGTGGAGTTTCCCATCCCATGCAATGCGACGGAGACCAAAAGGGGAACTGCAAGTGCGCGCGTGATTGACTACCATCTTGATGGTCTTATCTGTCGACAGCATCGTCATCGGCAACTCGGTGAACACTATCATGCTATGTGCAACGGCACCGCCGTGGCTCTCTCCGAGCACCATAAGTTGAGGAATCTATTAATTTAATCCAGTTCTGTTTTCCCTTTAAGCTTTTCAATTACTTATAGCTTTTAAAATCCATGTAATTACCATTATGTTTTTATTTTTTCCCTACATGAGACGTCTCTTTCTCTGTGGTCTTTATTTTTGAAGATTACTATGTAAAATATGTTGTTAAGTTAGACATTCATTGTCCTTGGATTTTTTATTTATATATTTCTTGGTGGAAGCGAAAGGGAAGGATGTGGATCATTAAGATCTCAAAGGATTTTGGCTTGACGTGAAGTTACATATATGGACCTTTGAGGGGCTTTGGTATCTCGAGCTAGATACTCATCTCTTCGTCAAAATTCCAGATTAATGACATCGATGATAATATTATGGGCTTAATGGGGCTGCCCCCTTGGGGTAGCCAACATGGCTGCTCTTGCGTCTTTTTCGGTATTTTTTTGAAAAAATATCACCATGTATATTCACCTATATATCCCTCCTATATATCATTCGATTTTCGTCAGATTCAGAGACTCCTATGCCCTCCATCTAGAACAGGACGATTACAGCAATGTTTAGACCGTTAAAATTAATTGTTCTAGATGAAGGGCATAAAAGTCTCTGTTTCTGACGAAATTCCAATGACATATTGGAGGGATATAGATGAATGTACATGGTTTTATTTCGCAAAAAAAATAAAAAAAATTATGGAAAAATGGGACGAGGGCAGCTGTCACACCCCCAAATTCCGTGATCGAGAATGATCGTGCAGACACGGTAGCTGGATGCTCGAGAATGATCGATGAAGCTGGACTTCAGGAGGAGTCCGAAAATGTGTGGATATCAGGGAGGTTATCCATGAGAGTCTGGAGGCTCTACCGTACGTGATGGAGAAGCGTCACACAGGACACTGGCTCGGTAGCAGAGTGTCGTGGTGCTTGTAGCAGTGCGAGCACAGCGAGTACAGACAGCAGTGCAAGACATGATGACAGTGGATGCACGTAGTCGTACATACGCGAGCGTAGAAGGGCGGTACGTAGTGAAGCAGTACGCATTGAGGAGCAATGCGGTACGGTCACATAGGCGTACGCACGAAGGCGCAAGGTATCGGTATTGATGCGTGGCGGTCCAAGGAGGCATGGAGCGTTGCAGGTGCTGAGTACGAGCATTGTCGAGCATGCTCGGTCGTACACGTACGAGAGTGGTCTGGAGGCCACGATAGCGAAGTTCCAGAGGACTTCCCCTTAGCATGGAGAACGCTAAGGAAGGGTTTACCGCACGAGGGTCTGGAGGCCGTGGGTTCCCTTTGGCACAAGACCAAGTGTTCGGTGACACTTGGTGAATTATGGCAAAGCTGCATCAGCAGGACGTTGGAGCGCATGCGTGCTGGTGACTGGGCGGTTGACTGGGCGTCGACCGTGCGGGAAGATGAAAGGACAACAAGGGAGTCGAAGAGACGAGCAGACGAAGAGTTGCTGAGGAACGCGAAGGGTTGCTGAAGAACTCGAAGGGTCTCTTGTGTCTTTATGTATCATTATTGTAGATGTAATAATGAGTGTCCCTTGGGTTGCCTTGAGTCTTGTATATAAGGAGAGGTGGTGGCTCATTTGTAAACACACAAGTGTAAAGACAACACAGAGTTGAGTGTGTCACCCCACTCCTAGAGAGTTCCCCTTCTAATAAAGAGAAGAGCTTTGTGCCCGTGCTCGTGTGATTGCTTGGTTGAGTTCTTGAGCGTTCTTAAGCGTGTTCTTGAGAGTGTTCTTGAGCGATCCGGAATTCGTGCTCGTGTTTGTGTTGGAAGCGTCGGTGCGCTAGCAAGCAGGAGTACGAGAAGAGTTGGAGCGCGTCCGTGACCGTTCTACTCGGGAAGGCTGGTTAGCTACGGGTTAGCTAACGCCGCACAGGATCGATCGAAATCGATAGCGGGATTTTGACCCTGTGACAGCAGCCACCATGACTGCCTAGCGGGGCAGCCCCATTTTTTCCTAATATTATTTGTCTTGTATCTAATTTTATAAAAAACGACCTTTTTATACATTTTCAAGTACCGAATGTAGCTAATAATTTTGTTATCCAAGTTTTTTTCGATGTAAATAAATTAAATGCAATCACAAAGCATGCCCCCTTTTTGTCCGGCTATTCATGTTGCATGCTGCAAATTTGATTAAGAGAATCCATTAATTGCGTAATCATATTACTATCCATCATAATGAAAAAGATGTAAGAGGTGGAGTAAATCAATCATATTAGTTATGCATCATTATCTTACAAGTTAATCTCTTAAGTTATAGAGCTAATTTTCATGTTTAAAAATCTTATTGTAATGTGCATTTATACTTAGTTTGAGTCACTTCGATCAACAATATTTTGATTACTATTATATTAGGACGAAAAAACATATATACTTGATTTTGGGTCTTCATATGTCAATTTTCCTTATATTAATGATAATTTTCCATGCATTATGGATTACATAATTAAAAATCAATTGTTGTAGGAAATTTACATCAAATATTGTTTATAATTTATTAATTTATATAATATAGTTATTTCATTAAAATAGTTTTAGGCCAATTACAAAGGAAAATCGGTGCACGAAGTTACATTTTTAAAAATATGTTAAATATATGAAAATACATATTCAGGCATTAATATTGTGAAGGGAAAATGGGGTTGCCCCTTAAGGGAGCAGACTTGGCTCCCTTCCGCCCCATTTATTTATTTTTTTATTTTTTTTGAAAATTGCTTTTGTGGATTTTCATTAATATATACCTATATTATATCATTCAAATTTCATGCAAAACTAATATTGCTACGGCCTCCATCTAGACGGGGTCGATTTTAGCAATTATTTTACCGTTATAAAATGACTGTATGGATGGAGACCATAGGAGTCTTCGTTTCACACGAAATTTGAGTGACATAATATATGGATATACTGATGAAATTCCACGAAAGAAATTTTCAAAAAAAAATAAAAAATGAGGAAAATGGGGTGGGGGGAGCCACATTAGCTCCCCCTAAGGGGCAGCCCCATTAAACCCTATTGTGAATGCGTATTTTGTTATTTCTCTAACATTATAAATAGGGTAAAATGGGGCTGCCCCCTGGGAGTAGCCAACTTGGCTACTCCTACCCCTATTTTCCCCTCATTTTTTTATTTCTTTGGAAAATAAAAATTTGTATATTCATCACTATATCCCTCTAACATTCTATTAAAATTTCGTCAGAAACAGAGACTCCTAGGCCCTCCATCCAGACGTCATTTTTTTAACGGTCGTAGGATTTTTTAAATCGACCCTGTTTGGATGGAGGCTGTAGGAGTCTCTGTTTCTAACGAAATTTTAATAGAATGTTAGAGGGATATATTGATGAATTTACAATTTTTTATTTTCCAAAGAAATAAAAAAACGAGGGAAAAATAGGGGTGAGAGTAACCAAGTTGGCTACTCCCAGGGGCAGCCCCATTTAACCCTTATAAATATCCTTAGAGGTGGACATATATTGAAATTTACGAGTTCAAATTTATTAACATTGCGTGAATGCTATTTGAGCATTGTTCTTTCTTTATTATACAATTCATATGATAGAAAAATCATATCATTTGTGTAAATTTATCGATATGCACTTTTCTCTTGAAGAAGTAAAAAAGTTGATGATAGATGCTATTTATTTTGCTTTGCACATGCTTAATTTAAATTCCTTATAGACTCCAATATTTTCCAACGATATAAAAAAATTTTATCCGCAGCGAAGCGCGGGTAATTTCCTAGTATGTAGTATAGCCGGAACCAAACTGTGCTGCCATTTCAGGTGTCCGGAAACTGATGTCGATATACAGTCCTGCAACTTTCATTTACAGTTCAAAGCACAACAAAATCAGGTAAAACGCGACATTTTAGCGTGTACGATATAATTGCACGTCTACGACCAAAGAGTAACAGTGGTATAACCCAACAAGCAACCCCACGACCACAACTCACAAGAATGCATATGCCAGATTATATTCACTGGATGCGAAATCCCGATCATACGAGAAACAATCTACATAGAATTACAGACACAATTCCACTGCACCTGAGATCATTGTCGGCACTATTCCACTAGCACCAGAGATCTCTGACAAATATACACTACTTTGGTACATGAGTTACCAATGCATAAAAACGCAAGCCTTCGGCAACGCGTCCATCCCCGACACGAGACGAACACAAGGAAACCGCAAATAGAAAGAGCCATTGTCTTCATTGGCACCCAGAAGACCAATATATAAATGCAACTTGTGTCTTAATTAGATGCAAACTAGTTGGCTATCTAATGTAAGATCAGCAAGAAATTTACACGGGGCCATTTACTATACAGAAGGCTATTTGATACAACAGGTCTCTTACCCGGTCGTCATGAAAGAATCGTCTCCAATGAGTTCGTCGATATCTAACATCATGCTAGCATCAACCGGCTCCTCATCATATAGAATCCTCTGGAGTAGAACCTGCGCAATAGCGAGAATGTGGTCAGAGTCGAGTTGGCAGAGAAATTATATAGCATGCGCAGATTCTAAAAATAACAGATGGTACTGGGAACATATAAACTTCAGCCGGATAGAGTTCTGCTTTCATCGATTAAGATAAAACATCATTTATGCACCTTAAAACTGGATCTACAAGGATGTTCATTCCCAGGATTGGGAAGTGCCTGTCACAAAAGTGGATGAATGTAGAAGACGAAAACAATCAGACAAACAAAGTGAAGAAGTTTTTACCAAGGGTATACCCAGATATGGTGTAGTTATTCTCCAACTCATTAAGCACTAGAAGGGGAGACTATCTCCACACACCAATACAATCCTGAGTAGGGATGAAAATGAATGTGAATATATCCGTATCCGATCCGTTATCGTATTTTTTTATACACATTTTGACATTCGTATTCGTTTTAAAATGGATGTGGACATGGATATCACTTAGACATTCGCTAATGTTGAGATACTTCTACATTCCTATGTATCTTTTCAGTTATTTTATTTTTTTATATCTATCTTATGTAATTTCTCTCCCCTATATAAGAGAGCCTAGGGCTATAGGAATATACATCTCTCTTATTTTTCTCCAACATGGTATCAGAGCAGTTGGTCCTATAACGGAGCTCTCGTATCCGAAACCCTAAACCTACTTGCCGCCCCCACCCCCTTCCTCGTCTCCGCGCTCCAGCCCCTGTTGCGCGCAACCTCCATCTGCACACGCTCCAGTCCCTGTAGTGCACGCAGCGCCCCCTCGCGCGTTGTCGTGGCGCCCTCTCGCGCAGCGCATCGCCACCTTGCGCATCGCATCCTTGAGCGCGCAGGCCGAACTGTGGGAGTAGTCCGCCTCGGTCAACGCCCGTGCACCATCCCATTGTGTGCGGACCTTGTTCGTGTGCTGCGGCTAAGTGCTCCAACGTCGAGGTCTCCGCTTGATCAATGGATTTGAGTGCATAAGTCTACATACGCATTCAAATCCATGTATGTTTGTGTAGACATTGATTCTTTGATCTACAAAACACTAATCTTACACATCTAACAAGATGTCAGAAAACAAAGTCGATGTACCCGCTACAGGCGCATTCAGAGGTCCAGTGCCTATTGTCAAAATGAACGGGACAAACTATGAGCTCTGGGCTATGCAGTTTATGAGCCTGATGAAGATAAATGGTAAGAAACATATTCTTGCCGAGGAAGAGCTGGTGGAGAAGACTGGTATAAATGCCTCGTGGGAGGCAGACGACGCTTATGCCAAAGTTTGGCTCTATGGTACATTCACAATTGAGATCGCCAATGATGTGTTACATTATCATACCGCTAAGGCGATGTGGGAAATCCTCTCAGCAACATATTCTCAAGTGAGAAACGAGACGAAGATCCACCAACTATAGTATGACATATTCACTATCAAGCAGAACAGACGCCCTCTGCATTCATTGTATACATCCTTGCGTTGATGTTTGAGAAGCTCCATAGTTTTATGCCTCTAACGACAACTCAAGAGCAGTAGAAGACATATAGGAATGCTACCATGGTTGGGGTATTCCTAGCAGCCCGTGACCCTGAATATGATGCTGCATGTTCCCAGATTCTAGCGGATGTCACCATCCTCCCATGGAGGAAGCATTTCGTAGGCTCAGCAGGATTACTATTCCTTCCACAGCCTCTAGTCAGACTTCCTCAGCCATGGCAGCTTCTCGAAGAAGAGGAGGCCATTCTTCCTTCCGTGGACGCGGACCTCGTGGTAGATGAGGCCGCATGCATCAGACCTGTACTTTTTGTCATCGCCCAAGTCATACTGAGGAGACAAGCTATTCCAAGCATGGGTTCCCAGCATCAGCCAGCGTTGCAGAGCAGATTGAGTCTCCTGATGCTTCTATTTTAGACCCGAGGGTTGATCACCTCGTGACCTGACTGAGGGATATTATACCTCCTTCTTCACCATCTTCAGGAGATCATTCAGATGTGGTAGCCTCAACTTCTGCCAATACCTCTGCTACAGCTAGCACCTCACGTACTTATGCCTTTACATCCTGTCATGGATCTGGCATTACAGAGTGGATTATGGACTCCGATGCGATACATCATCTATGTGGAGACAGTCATCAGCTTATGTCATATAAACAGGTTCTGCTAGGAAGAACAGTTGTGATAGCCGACGGGACTCATTCCTCAATTACATGACAGGGGGAGATCACATTGATGCCTTCGATGCGTCTGCAGAATGTGCTACACGCTCCAGATTTCTCTATGAATTTGCTTTCTATTAGTCAGATTACAAAGGATTTGCACTGCCGAGCTATTTTTGACCCATCGTCTCTTGTTTTTCAGAACATTCTTACGAACAAAGTGATTGGGTGTGACCGTAAGCAAGGTGGCCTTTATCGTTTGGTTCGTACTCCCTATACAGGTGTTTCTTCTCATTCGTCGGGATTAGTCTCTTCGTTTACTTGGCACATTCGGTTTGGCCATCTCCCTCTTCAGAAGATGTGTCATATGCTGCTGCAGATTTTGTTGAGTTCTTCCTTTCAGTGCGAAGCTTGCGGTTGGGAAAGCATCATCGGTCTTCCTTTCCCAATCGTCAGAGTTGGAGCAGTAGCTCCCTTTTTGAGTTATTTCATGTTGACATTAGGGGTCCGAGTCGTGTGCCTGATCATCAGGTACACAGATTTTATCTTGTTGCTGTAGACGATTTTTCACGATTGTCATGTGTGTTTCTTTTGAAAAATAAATCTGAAGCAGGGGATGTGATCAGTACCTTTATTACTGAAGTGCGGAATATTTTCTCTACATCTGTGAAATTTGTGCGAACTGATAATGCTTTGGAATTCTGTACTCATGATCTATCTCACTTTCTTTCATCTAAAGGGATTATTTATCAAACATCATGTTCTTACACCTCTCAACAAAATGATGTTGCTGAGAGAAAGCATCGTCATCTACTTGATGTTACTCAGATTCTTCTCATTCAGAGTCGTGCACCACATTCCTTTCGGGGTGATATAGTTCTCACAGCAAGCTATTTGGTGAATCGTATGCCATTGTCTGTCTTTGGTGAGAAAATTCCTTTCTCCATAGCTTTCCCTAAGGAGTTATTCTCACTCACTCCTCGTGTGTTCGGTTCTGTTGCTTTCATTCACCAGTTGACTCCTGGTTCTGATAAGCTCGCTCCTCGAGCAGTCAAATGTGTATTTGTTGGGTACTCTAGGACTCAGAAGGGATACCGATGTTATGACTCTTTGCGCAGAAAATACTATATCAGTGTTGATGTCATATTTTTTGAGTCTGTGATGAACTTCTCTCCTACATGTGATAGGTTGGCTTCATCAAACTCATACGATGAAGTCTACATGCCACCTCCTCCAGTGCATGTTGTACCACCTTCACCAACTCTACTGAAGGATATGGTTAGATCCTCAAGCGCATCACGGAAGCGTGATCATCGTATCGGATACGACGAGGAACAACTAGTCGTACTAGTTGTTCTATGCAGCGGAATTTAAAAAATTTCATTCGATGAAACCACATGATCCGAGAACGATTCTCAGATCGTTTCATCTATAACCACAACAAGTATAATACAATACCTCTTGAAGCGTGGTTGATCGAGTCTCTAAGAGAAGAGACCTCCTGTCTCAAGTCCGATCGTCGGTGAGACCGCTTGCGAGCGCGGGGATGAACCACGTTGTCCTCACAATCCAAGAAGTTGATCCAAGCGTGGTTGCTTCTGATCTCGTCGCACGAGATCGAACGTCTCCTTCGAGAGCGTAGCACACCAAGAAGACGGAGAACCGAAGAACGTCAAAACGGCGGCGTGGTGGCGAGAGCGTCGACGATTCTCTCCTCTAGGGTATGGTGGACGGCCACCAATATTAGAGGGAGAGAGGGATGTCGTGTATGAAGAAAGAGAGAGAGAGCTCCAATATTGCATGTCAAGAGAGAGCATGGTATGCCTCTCTATTTATAGGATTTTGGGATCTATGGATCTCAATCCATGGGACATATAAAATCAATGGGTGAGATTGCTTTATGTCAATCCAATGGCCAAGATTGTTGTTGTAAAAAAACAATAAATTTAGATTAAAATATATTTGACAAAATCAAATATAAATTAGTCCTAAATCAACCCAACAAATAAGGAGAGAATGTACATGGAGATTTCATCTCCATGTACATTCCATGTGGACGGCCATCTTTTCCAATTTGGAATAGGGTGCCGCCCACTATTTCCATGGGGAGAGCAATCTCATTATAATTCATGAGATTGCATATCTCCATGGAAATCTCTCTTTATTTATTTGCAACAAATTTATTGGGTTTTATTCTTCAAAAATAATTCACAATTATATTTGAGAATATTGCAATCTTGCCATGGAAAAATTGTGAATCATATTCACAACCCAAAACAACATATAATTTACATTGTCAATTAATTACACAATGTGTATCCAATACACATAATAATTAATCAACACATATAAATTATAATTAGCTCTCTCTAATACATTATAAATCACATTTATAATATATTATGAATAATTGGATATTTCTATCCACATTATTCTTATCCATAATAATTAAATCACATTTAATTATATTGGATAATTTCTTCACACATCAAGATGATTAAATCACATTTAATCATGATTTCTTCATTGCTTAGATCTTATGGAATTATTCTCGAACCCTTCAAGAATAATGCAATCTCTCCGCAGATACTTCGAGATAAGGACATGGCGATTGTATTGTTCCACGTATAGTGACTTGGATATTGAGATCATATCTCATATCCAGATCGCGGGCCTCCCATAGATGCTTGATTAAATCAAGACCGCAAATCTAATCTTTTTATTGCATCTGAATCACATTCAGATCAATGTCCAATATTTGGACCAAGATTAGATCACTTTTCTACTGAGAGAAGTCACTAAAATCCAGACCCGTTTCATCACTCCCTAGGAATGGAAGCGTCATGGTTATACAATCGTTTATGATCACATCACCCTCGGGTATTCCCAATACCTGTACATCCTGCATACAGGAAGACTCAGATTAAACCTGAAGTATTTGATCAAATTTATACTGTCTACTTCATGGTTTTTATCAGTAAGTTTCTCATTCGATCATTAGGAGTCGGTATCGATCATATACTTTCCAAAAACATATATCATACCTAGGTCTTGATCATATACTTTCCAGAAGTATATATCAAACCTACAAATTCAATCTAGCTTCTAAAGCGAGACGACCATGCACGGAATTTGATTATTCCCAATATATCATGAGTGAGCTCATGTCTTCCGGTTCAGTGAATGAACATGTATGATCCCTTTGAAAGATCGTATACTCATATGCCCTTATATGCACACCAGCGCGCCGGTGTATAGACCTTGGTTAGGTCATCAACCTATTGGTCTGCCAAATGTACATACTTAGACATATAGTAATAGATCTGTCTCCGGTCAGAGGATGCGTGCCTATATCATGACAGCATACGATATAGGACTTTGGTTATCTCGATCTCGTTAAGTCAACTCTTTGACCTAACTAATCTTACACCTCCGAATCTCTATTCCTATGCAGAGGACCTGCATTAAGAGGTCGGTCAGATATCAGCCTTTAGAGATAAGGATTGCCATCTCCTACTCATGTGGAGATCATCTCTTAACAATCATTTGTCGGTGCTTGATGAGTCCTCAATCTAACTCTTTAGATATTCATCCAAGCACTAGCCTCTACGATTCAACAGTTGAATCAACAGCTGTATGATCATCAAGATGGCCATGGTACATAACCCTAATTGTACTTAAGGGACCTATTATGCAAATTATTTATTCTTCATATCAGATCAGGGAATGATATTTGCAATAACATTTATTGCAAAATGGCTCGTCGTGGGCTCGCATGTCCAACAATCTCCCACTAGCCCAAAGAGCCATTAATGGGCTAATCATTTAAACCCACACTCATGTGGCAATCATAGGCTATTTAGAAAATAGCTAGGTAAGCTGATCAGTCACTCTGTTCCCGCGAGACTACGCCAAGTCCTTTTACGGCACTTGCATATCCCCAGTAACAGTGCTCGCATTTAATGTGAATGTTGCATCTCATGCAACCAATACTCAATCTAGTTAAAGCTATTATAGTGTCCCTGACACTATAGCTTAATAATTATTATAACCAGTATTTCCATAATCCTTATCAGAATACCCTTATTTCTGAAGATCTCTATCTCCAAAGGTATCTAGGGTTAAGACCCTTATAGATCACTATCTACAAGGTCTTAAACTTTTGAAGATAAGACTTTGTGATCACTATCTCAAAGGTCTTGTCATCTATGAAGATTTTGTTATTACTACAATCAAGTGTTTTATCTCTACAGTAAGATTAGTAACAGTTTACTACTCCCACTGCACGACAGGCATCTGGTATTCGTATACATCTAGCATATACTCAGCTTCTCGTAACTAATGCACAAGTGCAAGTAGTTCTAGCATTTACTTCCTCAACTCTTTGAGGTGCTATCCCTTTAGATAGGTCAGTACCGTATCTTAAGGGATGGAAATCTTTCTTGGAATTTTCCATAAAATGGAATATGTCCAAGGTGTACTACTAATGTAGTAATGTGACAGTCCCAATACCCTCTTCACTTTGCTACTGAACACCTTCAGAACTAAGATCCAAGAGGTATCCTTGAGATCGTATCTCAAGTTATGGAACAACCAGATAATAAAACACTCATTATTATCCTTATATCATTTTAAATGATTAGGATATCATCTACATTTAGCACGATGAACACAAAGGCACTCCCACTAAGCTTCACATGACTCATCAAGATTCCATCTGAAATCATAACATTTATAATTTCATCAAATCTTAAGGTCCAACTTCAAGAAGCTTATTTGAGTCCATAGATGGAGCTCTCTAACTTGCACACCTAGCTTTCCTCAACCATGAAGCCCTGGGGTCACTTCACGTGAATATCCTCACAGAGATATTCATAAAGGAATGCAATATTGATTTACATCTTGAAGATGCAGTAGTCAAGTTGTGTAGCTAAGGTTAGCAATATTCTGATGGTTTCAAGCATGGTCACCGAAGAGCAAGTCTCATTGCAAGCAATGTCTTCTCTTCCGGTGTGTAGCTCATGGCTACGAACCGTGCTTTGAAGGTCTCTATCTTCTCATCAGGTTCCCTTTCTCTTGAAGGTCCATTTACACCTTTACAGGTCTTACCCATATAGGTGGATCCTCGAGGGTCCATATACAACACTTGTATATGAAGTCTACATTAGACTTTTATTGCTAACATCCATCTATCCATGCTGTGATCTTCAGAAGCTTCATCACATGAAGTTCGATCATTGTCAGATTTCTCTAACACATGGAATCCCTCCTCAAACTCGTTTGAAGAGGTTTTAGTGTTTCATCTTTAATTGTCCTTTTCGTTTCCATTTTCAGGAGCCTCATTATCTTTTCGAGATTAAATGAGTTCCTACACTTCATTTTCATCTTGATTCTTAAGAGTCTCAACCTCTAAGAATCACATTCTAAGAGATGGGATATTTTATGAATCTCAAGGTCATAAAGTAGGTATCCAATACCATCCTTTATTTTCCTAATGAAGCAGCACTCTCAAGTGCTAGATTCCATCATGCATGGAACCTTTTTAAGGATATACATTGTAGTCTCTACTACACATATATATACCTGAAAACTAAGGGATAATTATGCTAAAATTCATCATTGATAAGATTATGTCACACATGATCCAATTGTATCTCTCTACAACTCTATTGAGTTAAAGTGTGTTAGGAGGATTGAGATATAAATGACATTCATATCTCCATAAGGTATCCTTCGAATTCATCTAATAGGTACAAGCTACCTAGATTAGACCAAATTCATTTCCATCTTCCTTCAGACTTTGGTTGTAAACCAAAATAATGAAATCTTTGAACATTTCAAAGGTTTCTAAGTGAAGAGTTGAAATCTCATATCATACATAATCATCAGTAGATATCACATATCCATAATGTTTACTATGATATAGATGATCCGCATACATCAATATGTATGAGATCATGAATACCTTGACATCTTACACCATTCCCAAAGAAGGGTGTATTGGACATTTTACTTTGAATACAATATTCATAAGTATGTAAGTTTTGAAATTTTAGATATTCTAAAGTTTCATCTCTTACTAGTCTATCGATCAAATCTGTTAGAGTATTTGGTTGTGCGCCCTTTATGGTGTAGCAGGGTAAATGGATCCTGGAGAAGATCCATTTACCCTCATCCAGTGTTTAGTCCCACACCGCCTGTGGGTGAGACTTGGAGGCTCTGGGAAGGCTATATAAGGAGCCCCAGACCTTCTGTATTCATTGAGAAAGTCAATAGAGAAACACACCCCTTTGAGAGCTTCTCCCCTGGTTTCATCCCGCTCCTCACGGAGTAGGGTTCCACGTTAAATCTTGTTCTTCCATGTTTGATCTTTCTTATTCTTATGCTCTGTTTTATCATTCCGCTTCATATTTTATAACATGGTATCAAAGTGGATCGATTCTCGTGGAATTGTTCTTGAAGTTATTTTTTTTTCGAGATTCGATTGTCAGTTTTTTTAAAAAAAATGGAGAGATTATTATTCTCATGCCGTGATCGAGGGCGATTTCCATCTTCAGTCCAGATCTAGGGTTCAATGTCTTGAACCCTAGTTTCAGACATCTTCAGCCCTATATGCAGAGGCGACAGCCCCTCCCGTTGGCGGCATCAGGTTTCAACTGAGAACTTTAGCGGCGGCATCAGATCGAAACAGGATTCTCTTCCAGGCGCACACATCTCCCGCAACCAGTGCAACCAGTGCTTTCAGGCGCACATATCAGGCGCGGTGCGGCAACATCGAGCCACAAGGCCGAGGCAAGCCCCAGGCGCTGCTATCCCACGTGCTACATCATGCGACGCTCCTGTTTAGGCTAAGTCTCCAGGCGCGCAAGTTTCGTGCCACCATCTTCCCGAGCAAAGCGACGAGGCCCCGCACGCCCTTCTCCAGATTCTTGGCGACGCGCCCATCGCCGTGCGCACCTTCTGTTCGCGCAAGCAGTGCGTGAAGGCACGAAGCCCCTCCTCCGGTAGCCCCTACTCCAGCAGCATCACGAGCCCCTCCATATCCCATGGCGCACTCCCCGTGCGATCCCCTTCAGCCCAGACCACCTCCAAGCTCCCGTGCGCCCCCTAATTCGTCGAGACCGCGAGCGCCATTGGCGATGCCACTCCAGGCTCTCTCCCCCCTTAGCGCGATGCGCCTTAGGAGGGAGTCTCCAGGCGGTGCCGATCCAGCTGCAACTCCGACTCGGATCCCACTCAGCGGCGGCGGCTCCTCCATCTCGGGAGCGGCGGCATCATAAGATCCCCTTCGAGGGCGGCGCAGAGATGAGGGGTTCCCAATCGTGGGAACCCTAGGGATGGGAGACCCGTTATTTAAAAAAAATTGGAAAGCCCAAGGGGGCTGCGGCCGATTTAAAAAAAAGAAAAAAATTGGAAAGCCCAACGGGGCTGCGGCCGACTAAAAAAAAGAAGCCCAAGGGGCTGCGGCCTTTAAAAAAAATGTAATATTATTGTGCCATGTGGGCCGAGTTTCCTTTAGTTGAAAAAAAAGGAAGAGAAGGGAGATGGATTTTGTAAAGCCCAAATGGGCTAAGCTTTCTTTGGGCCCAAATGGGTCATGTTTGTTTGTTAAAAAAAAGTAGAAAAAGAAAAAAAATGAAAAAAAAAGAAGGAAAGCGGGGCGTAGAAGAAAAAGTTGTACGTCAAAAAAAATGCACGAAAAGCCGTAAAAAAATGAAACGGCTTACGAAAAAAATCATTAAAAAAAGGAGTGACGGCTTAAAAATTTTTTTGAAAAGCCGCAAGAATCTCTTTGAGTATGTTTTCTCCCCATTATTGTTGTCTTCTCCCAACTTGGTCGATGTCCATGTTTTTCGACAAGTATGAGAGAAAGGGGGAGTATATATGTAGAGTCACAGGTCTTGTATTCTAGATGCAGATTCAGATTTCCAGACCGATCAGATTTCAGACTCTACGGTTCAGATCCAGTTTCAGACTCGACATCAGATAGTTCCGAGTCTAGTTTCAGACATGCACATGGATGCGGTCATTTGCAGATGAGCATAAGTTGCCATCATTTGTTTCGCGGTCCCCATCATTCTTCTTGTTGTCAGGCCAGAGTTTTCATGTGAGCCATAGGGACTCCAGAGCAGAGGACCATTCCCTTGAGGGCAAGGGTTTTCATGTGGTATCATAGGTACACCAGAGCAGTGCACCATTCTCTGAGCCAGATGGGAGAGACCCAGTTCTCCGACGAGGAGACTCCAGGCGCAAGTTCAGACTCGATGGTCAGGTTCCGAGTCTTCAGTTGACTCACACTCCAGCCCGTTCGTCCTCCTCACCTGCACGGCATGAGAAGCAACGTCCTCGACTGCAGCATGTGCGCGTTGGGTTGATATTGTCCGTAGTGTCCTGTAGAGTTGAGTTGAATTTCTTTCTGTTTGTCCAAGCTGAGCATTGCATGCTCCAGCTTGAGGGGGAGTGTTAGAGTATTTGGTTGTGCGCCCTTTATGTTGTAGCAGGGTAAATGGATCCTGTAGAAGAACCATTTACCCTCATCCAGTGTTTAGTCCCACACCGCCTGTGGGTGGGACTTGGAGGCTCTGGGAAGGCTATATAAGGAGCCCCAGACCTTCTGTATTCATTGAGAAAGTCAATAGAGAAACATGCCCCTTTGAGGGCTTCTCCCGTGGTTTCATCCCGCTCCTCACGGAGTAGGGTTCCACGTTAAATCTTGTTCTTCCATGTTTGATCTTTCTTATTCTTATGCTCTGTTTTATCATTCCGCTTCCGCTTCATATTTTATAACATGGTATCAGAGTGGATCGATTCTCGTGGAATTGTTCTTGAAGTTATTTTTTTTCGAGATTCGATTGTCAGTTTTTTTTAAAAAATGGAGAGATTATTATTCTCATGCCGTGATCGAGGGCGATTTCCATCTTCAGTCCAGATCTAGGGTTCAATGTCTTGAACCCTAGTTTCAGACATCTTCAGCCCTATATGCAGAGGCGACAGCCCCTCCCGTTGGCGGCATCAGGTTTCAACTGAGAACTTTAGCGGCGGCATCAGATCGAAACAGGATTCTCTTCCAGGCGCACACATCTCCCGCAACCAGTGCAACCAGTGCTTTCAGGCGCACATATCAGGCGCGGTGCGGCAACATCGAGCCACAAGGCCGAGGCAAGCCCCAGGCGCTGCTATCCCAGGCGCTACATCATGCGACGCTCCTGTTTAGGCTAAGTCTCCAGGCGCGCAAGTTTCGCGCCACCATCTTCCCGAGCAAAGCGACGAGGCCCCGCACGCCCTTCTCCAGATTCTTGGCGACGCGTCCATCGCCGTACGCACCTTCTGTTCGCGCAAGCAGTGCGTGAAGGCACGAAGCCCCTCCTCCGGTAGCCCCTACTCCAGCAGCATCACGAGCCCCTCCGTATCCCATGGCGCACTCCCCGTGCGATCCCCTTCAGCCCAGGCCACCTCCAAGCTCCCGTGCGCCCCCTACTTCGTCGAGACCGCGAGCGCCATTGGCGATGCCACTCCAGGCTCTCTCCCCCCCTTAGCGCGATGCGCCTTAGGAGGGAGTCTCCAGGCGGTGCCGATCCAGCTGCAACTCCGACTCGGATCCCGCTCAGCGGCGGCGGCTCCTCCATCTCGGGAGCAGCGGTATCATAAGATCCCCTTCGGGGGCGGCGCAGAGATGAGGGGTTCCCAATCGTGAGAACCCTAGGGATGGGAGACCCGTTATTTAAAAAAAATTGGAAAGCCCAAGGGGGCTGCGACCGATTTAAAAAAAAAGAAAAAAATTGGAAAGCCCAACGGGGCTGCGGCCGACTAAAAAAAAAGAAGCCCAAGGGGCTGCGGCCTTTAAAAAAAATGTAATATTATTGTGCCATGTGGGCCGAGTTTCCTTTAGTTGAAAAAAAAGGAAGAGAAGGGAGATGGATTTTGTAAAGCCCAAATGGGCTAAGCTTTCTTTGGGCCCAAATGGGTCATGTTTGTTTGTTAAAAAAAAGTTAAAAAAGAAAAAAATGAAAAAAAAGAAGGAAAGAGGGGCGTACAAGAAAGTCGTACGTCAAAAAAATGCACGAAAAGCCGTAAAAAAAATGAAACGGCTTACGAAAAAAAATCATTAAAAAAAGGAGTGACGGCTTAAAAATTTTTTTGAAAAGCCGCAAGAATCTCTTTGAGTATGTTTTCTCCCCATTATTGTTGTCTTCTCCCAACTTGGTCGATGTCCATGTTTTTCGACAAGTATGGGAGAAAGGGGGAGTATATATGTAGAGTCACAGGTCTTGTATTCCAGATGCAGATTCAGATTTCCAGACCGATCAGATTTCAGACTCTACGGTTCAGATCCAGTTTCAGACTCGACATCAGATAGTTCCGAGTCTAGTTTCAGACATGCACATGGATGCGGTCATTTGCAGATGAGCATAAGTTGCCATCATTTGTTTCGCGGTCCCCATCATTCTTCTTGTTGTCAGGCCAGAGTTTTCATGTGAGCCATAGGGACTCCAGAGCAGAGGACCATTCCCTTGAGGGCAAGGGTTTTCATGTGGTATCATAGGTACACCAGAGCAGTGCACCATTCTCTGAGCCAGATGGGAGAGACCCAGTTCTCCGACGAGGAGACTCCAGGCGCAAGTTCAGACTCGATGGTCAGGTTCCGAGTCTTCAGTTGACTCACACTCCAGCCCGTTCGTCCTCCTCACCTGCACGGCATGAGAAGCAACGTCCTCGACTGCAGCATGTGCGCGTTGGGTTGATATTGTCCGTAGTGTCCTGTAAAGTTGAGTTGAATTTCTTTCTGTTTGTCCAAGCTGAGCATTGCATGCTCCAGCTTGAGGGGGAGTGTTAGAGTATTTGGTTGTGCGCCCTTTATGTTGTAGCAGGGTAAATGGATCCTGTAGAAGATCCATTTACCCTCATCCAGTGTTTAGTCCCACACCGCCTGTGGGTGGGACTTGGAGGCTCTGGGAAGGCTATATAAGGAGCCCCAGACCTTCTGTATTCATTGAGAAAGTCAATAGAGAAACATGCCCCTTTGAGGGCTTCTCCCGTGGTTTCATCCCGCTCCTCACGGAGTAGGGTTCCACGTTAAATCTTGTTCTTCCATGTTTGATCTTTCTTATTCTTATGCTCTGTTTTATCATTCCGCTTCCGCTTCATATTTTATAACAAAATCAATAGACAAATGTCCAAGGCTTGATGCTAGATCATTGTCAAATGATCTTCAACCTCCTATTGATCTTAAGGTTTAATTTCAGTATTTTGAAATGTTAATGAACCATTCATTAATTTTCTAATTTAGTGGAGTCCACTAGATCTTAGATTACTATCTGAAATATTTTCATCATAACTCTTTATAATAGATTTATTACAGAATTCATGTTTATTTCCAAGATTTAGAAATAAATAATGAATGTATTCTAATATCCAGGTCATAGAGACATTCTCTAAGACTAAGGGCTCTCCCACTGAAATTATGAAGCCTTTCAATCCAGTAGAGATTGTTGCAACAATTGCATCAATATCCATGTGGATGACTATAAGCCTTAAGATCAAATTTTCTATTCTTCCAAAACATATGCAACACATTGCAAGTGTTGTAGAAGATTGAGATAAAATTACAAGACTTTAAGCAAGTCAATTTCAATGATTTATATGTAGATTATTCTAATGCTCTATCAGAGTCCTTCTCTAAGGATTCTCGACTGACTTGATAGTCATACTATAAACACATCAACTTATTGCAATATTGGCATTCATCCAATTCTTTGGATGACATATGGAAGTCATAGATGTACAGTCAACTCTTTGACCATACTTCTTACTCGGGTCCAACCCATGCTTCCACTGCGCTCCCTTTATCTATAAACAACCATTGCTTAAGACTAAGGATCTCTTATGTTAAATTCAAAAGAATTTAATGTAAGAGCATTTCAACATTCATTCATGCTTCATTAAATTCATACAATATGAATACTATGAAGCTTCATGAATGACTAAAGTATAGATAGTAGAACGATGGCACTCATTGTATCTACATCCATCTGAACTCTTAAAACATTGGTTCAGGTAGGTATTCAAACATTTTGAATACATCATCTCTTTTGGAGCCACCATTCTGCATGATGCAGAGAACCATGTCATTTATGATTAAATGTTGATAGCACATATATATGCCATAATATCTTCATTGATTTTATAAGGATTAATTGACAATTGTGATCATCATCGACATGTCACTTCCAAAGTACATCCGATGATATCAAGACTATAGAGACATACAAACCCTAGGGTTGTAGTCCTATCATCTATTTAATTGTCATTCCTCAATATTATGAGGAAACTTGCACATTGCAACCACATACATTATGTGTCCAACTGCAAGTACAATATCCGGATCATGAGTCCAATCCATGATATTTCACTGGTTATTATTGAGTATATTATTGAGTGGGTTTAATGAAGGATTATCTGAAATAAGAAATTTGCATAAATATATAAATATATATTTTACACATTTTACTTTGATTTAGGAATTTTTATATCAAAGTTGTCTTGCCTTGTCAACACTGAAAGTTCATTCCCTTAATCACTTTCAATGTAAGAGATATACTTACCATTATATCTCAGCAAGATATGGAATCTCCTTCCTTATCTTTGTTACATCCCAATAATATGAGAATCTGCAACTCCGATAAAAAGAAGCGGGTAACACATTCCGCCTTGCAATTCCAACTTGCATTTCCCAATTCGGTCTTTAACACCCGGGCCCACCACCCCTAAGGCGATGTTGATCCGTCATTAATTGAACCAACCGTCAACAGGAATAGTACTCGCTATACGCAATCCAATATCGCCCCAATAATATGAGGATCCGATATTGGGGTCACTACGCATACGACCTTACTCTTTCGAGAAGCAAAGAGACCGATCCAGATGCGCTTGCACACAGGAGCTGTCACTTCGGACATGCGTCTCCCACATGCAATCCTTGGCGATGGAACTCTTCGCCTTGACGGGAGACCATGGATGTCACTTATGTGATCCTCCATCTCATATTCAAATTTTAATTAATTATCACGAATCACATTCATATAAATAATTCTTCCAAGGGAAATAATAACTCTATTCATAATAGAGTGTCTCAATTGGACATAATCAATTTAATCATATTAAATTAATTATCAATCCAATTCAATCAACAAACTTGATCATTTTTTTACTTGAATATATATATGGTAATATCTCAAAATACGTATTAATTCGAATTTTAATAATTAGAAAAATACACCTTGATTTTCTCCGGCATTATACAGTCCCTACCCGATGTCATGACCAGTACCGACGAGAGTGGGACGGACCACATACGTTGCAACCCGCTACCCCAATGCTCTCCGACTAGTCACCATATCCGCCTCGGGAAAGCATAATGCCAGATATATCAATTTGTACTTCAGATGATCATCGTTTTTTCAACCGAAATTATACCATATAGTAATAATCAAAACATTTTTTATTATAAGGAAATTTGCTACACAAATTCCCAATCCTATTCAAGCATCAAGTTTGAAGATTGTGTTTCCAATTATGATTTGGATCACATCCAATCAATTTATTGGTTGAGGCCAAGTCAATTAGGTAAATAATCATCTTCCAATATTTCACAAATATTTTTCAAGATTATTTCACGAAATTAACAATTAATTTCACTAATTGAGAATCACTTGATTCTAGATTAGGACTGCAATTTTAGTAATGACCCTTACTTATTAAAATTAACTTATCTCAATCAATTTAAATCCAAATTAGACAAAATTAATTTTCAAAGATTGCTAACTTGATTTAGGACAGAAGCCAAGTGATGTTTCACGCATTTCGAGCAGATGATAACAGTAATTAACTCTTTAATCATGTTAAAATCTACTGTTCTCGCAACAGTGCATACATGTTCATTAAAACAACCATATCTATAGCATACGAAATCCGAGTTACGCAAACTCAGATCCTATGGTTTCCATATTTAATGGGGAACAAAATCCAAGTAAATAATTCGTGATTAAACAATTTAAACATGGTCGAAATTATTTACTAAACAGATCTGCGAAATCAAATGCGATAAAAACTTTCGCGACCTTGACGAACCCAAGTCGTCATCGGTTTGCGAATCATATTCGAAACCGTCGACCTAATGCTCTGATACCATTTGAAGGATATGGTTAGATCCTCAAGCGCATCACGGAAGCGTGATCGTCGTATCGGATACAACGAGGAACGACTAGTCGTACTAGTTGTTCTATGCAGCGGAATTTAAAAAATTTCATTTGATGAAACCACATGATCCGAGAACGATTCTCAGATCGTTTCATCTATAACCACAACAAGTATAATGCAATACCTCTTGAAGCGTGGTTGATCGAGTCTCTAAGAGAAGAGACCGCTTGCGAGCGCGAGGATGAACCGCGTTGTCCTCACAATCCAAGAAGTTGATCCAAGCGTGGTTGCTCCTGATCTCGTCGCACGAGATCGAACGTCTCCTTCGTGAGCATAGCACACCAAGAAGACGGACAACCGAAGAACGTCGAAACGGCAGTGCGGTGGCGAGAGCGTCGACGATTCTCTCCTCTAAGGTATGGTGGACGGCCACCAATATTAGAGGGAGAGAGGGCTGTCGTGTATGAAGAGAGAGAGAGAGAGAGCTCCAATATTGCATGTCAAGAGAGAGCATGGTATGCCTCTCTATTTATAGGGTTTTGGGATCCATGGATCTCAATCCATGGGACATAAAAAATCAATGGGTGAGACTGATTTATGTCAATCCAATGGCCAAGATTGTTGTCATCAAAAAACAAAAATTTAGATTAAAATATATTTGACAAAATCAAATATAAATTAGTCCTAAATAACCCCAACAAATAAGGAGAGAATGTACATGGAGATTTCATCTCCATGTACCTTCCATGTGGACGGCCACCCTTTCCTATTTGGAATAGGGTGCCGCCCACTATTTCCATGGGGAGAGCAATCTCATGATAATTCATGAGATTGCATATCTCCATGCAAATCTCTCTTTATTTATTTGCAACAAATTTGTTGGGTTTTATTCTTCAAAAATAATTCACAATTATATTTGAGAATATTGCAATCTTGCCATGGAAAAATTGTGAATCATATCACAACCCAAAACAACATATAATTTACATTGTCAATTAATTACATAACGAGTATCCAATACACATAATAATTAATCAACACATATAAATTATAACTAGCTCTCTCTAATACATTATAAATCATATTTATAATATATTATGAATAATTGGATATTTCTATCCACATTATTCTTATCCATAATAATTAAATCATATTTAATTATATTGGATAATTTCTTCACATATCAAGATGATTAAATGACATTTAATCACGATTTCTTCATTGCTTAGATCTTATGGAATTATTCTTGAACCCTTCAAGAATAATGCAATCTCTCCGCAGATACTTCGAGATAAGGACATGGCGATTGTATTGTTCCACGTATAGTGACTTGGATATTGAGATCATATCTCAAATCCAGATCGCGGGCCTCCCATAGATGCTTGATTAAATCAAGACCGCAAATCTAATCTTTTTATTGCATCTGAATCACATTCAGATCAATGTCCAACATTTGGACCAAGATTAGATCACTTCTCTACTGAGAGGAGTCACTAAAATTCAGACCCGTTTCATCACTCCCTAAGAATGGAAGCGTCATGGTTATAAGATCGTTTATGATCACTTCATCCTCAGGTATTCCCAATACATGTACATCCTGCATGCAGGAAGACTCAGAGCCTGAAGTATTTGATCAAATTTATACTGTCTACTTCATGGTTTTTATCAGTAAGTTTCTCATTCGATCATTGGGAGTCGGTATCGATCATATACTTTCCAAAAACATATATCATACCTAGGTCTTGATCATATACTTTCCAGAAGTATATATCAAACCTACAAATTCAGTCTAGCTTCCAAAGCGAGACGACCGTGCACGGAATTTGATTATTCCCAATATCTCATGAGTGAGCTCATGTCTTCCGGTTCAGTGAATGAACCTGTATGATCCCTTTGAAAGATCGTATTACTCATATGCCCTTATATGCATACCACGCGTCGGTATATAGACCTTGGTTAAGTCATCAACCTATTGGTCTGCCAAATGTACATACTTAGACATATAGTAACACATCTGTCTCCCGTCAGAGGATGCGTGCCTATATCATGACAACATACAATATAGGACTTTGGTTATCTCGATCTCGTTAAGTCAACTCTTTGACCTAACTAATCTTACATCTCCGAATGTCTATTCCTATGCAGAGGACCTGCATCAAGAGCTCGGTCAGATATCAGCCTTTAGAGATAAGGATTGCCATCTCCTACTCAGGCTGGAGATCATCTCTTAACAATCATTTGTCGGTGCTTGATGAATCCTCAATCTAATTCTTTAGATATTCATCCAAGCACTAGCCTCTATGATTCAACAGTTGAATCAACAGCTGTATGATCATCAAGAAGGCCATGGTACATAACCCTAATTGTACTTAAGGGACCTATTATGCAAATTATTTATTCTTCATATCAGATCAGGGAATGATATTTGCAATAACATTTATTGCAAAATGGCTCGTCGTGGGCTCGCATGTCCAACATCCACCACCTCCTCCTCCTCCACCACCACCACCTCCTCCACCCCTCCAACTACCCAGTCACATGTGCCACTTGTTCTATCTTTACCTAAGTTCTACATGCGTCAAGCTGCTTCTGCTCATGGCCATCGCCCATCATCCACGGAGCCCCAGGTTTGTTTTGATAACATATCATCTAACGACGGGTCTGAAGATATATCTGTGCAGGAATCATTGCAGGAACATAGCACACAAATGAAGGGTGTTCCCTCTGACCTGGATATTCCTATTGCAGTTAGAAAGCAAAAGCGATCTTGTGTTTCTTACCCCCTTGCTTCTTAGGTCTCTTTTCATCGTCTAATAGGGGATTTTCAGCAGTTTGCAGCAGCCCTATCTGTCTTGGAAATTCCACAGAATTATAAGGAGGCCTTGAAGGATAGTCATTGGCGCTTGGCTATGGAGGAGGAGATGGCCGCGCTACAGTCACGTGGTACGTGGTGTCTTATTTCTGCTCCAGTTGATGCATCTGGTGTGTGATGCAAATGGGTGTTCACAGTGAAACACCGTGCGGATGGCAAGGTGGATCGCTATAAGGCAAGACTTGTGGCATGTGGACTCACCCAGACATATGGGGTGGACTATCAGGATACTTTCTCTCCAGTGGCCAGACATTCTACTCTGCGTATTCTTCTTTCCGTTGCTGTGAAACGAGATTAGCCACTGTATCAGCTAGATGTGAAGAATGCATTCCTTTACAGTGATCTACAGGAGGAGGTCTACATGCAACAGCCACTAGGGTTTGCTGCTGAGGGGGAGTGTCAGAAGGTTTGCAGATTATACAAGTTATTTATGATTTTAAGCAGAGTCCAAGAGCATGGTTCCAGAAGCTTTCGGACTTGATAGAGTAACAAGGGCATGTGCGATCGAATGTCGATCATTTCTTGTTTGTGCGAAAGGCCCAGAAAGGTACTATTGTCATTCTTGTTTATACTGATGACATTATTGTTACAGAAAATGACAAGAAGGGCATTCCGGGTACCAAGGACTTCCTAAGTCAGCAGTTTGTGACCAAGGATCTTGGACATCTACGTTACTTTCTTAGACTGGAGCTTGCCAGGAACCAGAGAGGTCTTGTGATGACCCAGGGAAAGTATGTTGCAGATCTTCTTTCAGATACAGGCATGACAGATTGCAGACATACCACCACTCCTATTGATCCGAGCATGAAGATATATGACGATGACACTGAAGAGGTCGACAAGAGGAGGTACAGGGAGCTTGTTGTCAAGCTACTATATGTGACCATCACCAGACCTGATATATCTTTTACTGTGAGCAAAGTAAGTCAGTTTATGAAGCAATCCAGATAGGCACGTATGGATGCAGTCCATATGTTTCTGAGATACCTGAAGACTTCACCTGGTATATGACTTCTTTTCAGCAATGGCACATCTCTCTCATTTACAACATGTGCAGATGCAGATTATGATGGATGTCGAAAGGACATAAAGTCTACCTCAGGCTTTGTTGTGTTTATAGAGAATTCCCTGATTTCATGGAAGAGCAAGATGCAGACTATGGTTCCTAGATCGAGTGCCGAGTCAAAATACATGGCTATGGCACAGGATAGTACAGAGATGATGTGGGACAGACTTTTTCTTACTAATATGACTATAGGGGTGCCTCTTCCCATGCACCTCCAATGTGACAATTAGACCGCTCTTTTCATTGCCAACAACCCTGTATTCCATGAGAGAACCAAACATATTGAGGTAAACTGGCATTACACTAGAGATATGATCCAGAAAGGTCTGATTTCTACCTCTCATGTTAGTTCAGGAGAGCAAACAACAGATATCTTTACCAAGGCATTACTCAGGGGGCCATTTCAGAAGTGTTCGTCCAAGTTGAGCATGATTGACATCTATGCTCCCTCTTGAGGGGGAGTGTTGAGATATTTCTACAATCCTATGTATCTTTTCAGTTATTCTTTTTCCTTATGTATATCTTATGTAGTTTACCCATAGGTCCCTCCCCTATATAAGAGAGCCTAGGATTACAGGAATATACATCTCTCTTATTTTTCTTCAACAGTTAGCAAGATCACAAAAGAATTGAACTGCAAGTTAATTTTTGACCAGAGGTCGTGTATTCACGAAGACTTGGAGACAGGAAAGAAGATTGGAATTGATCGAATTGAAGATGGATTGTATCGTCTTCCTGCTCGGGTTGGTCAAGCTCTTACTTTTGCAGTGAAGGTTTGATTGAGAAGGATTGTTCGATGACAGTGAAACGATAGCATGAACATCTTGGTCATATTAATTTCTCTTCTCTGCGAGAGTTGATGTCTGATATTTTTTCAAGATTATCTGAAGGCGATTTGCAATGTAATGTATGCCAATTTACAAAACAAACTCACAGCACTTATCTTATTTCTACCAGTAAATTCACTCATACCTTTGAGCTTGTTCATTCTGATGTGTAGGGATCTTCAAATATAAGGAGTGTTGGTTGTCATCTCTACTATATCACTTTTATTGATGATTTCTCACGGAATACCTTCGTATATCTTTCGAAAATAGGAGTGAAGTCCCTAAAGCAATCAAAAGTTTCACAAATATGGTAGACACTCAGTATGGAGTAAGAAGCTAAGGACGGATAATGGCAGGGAATACTTAGAAGGATCTGTATCTACTTTTCTTGATGAGAGGGGCATCATTCATGAAACCTCATACAATTATACACTACAACAGAATGGAGTAGCTGAAAGAAAAAATCGTCACTTTTTGAATGTCATCAGAGCACTCTTACTTCAGCAAAATGTGTCAAAGATGTTTTGGGAAGAGACTGTCTTAACTGCAGCCTATGTGATAAACAAGACACCTTCTGGTGTGATAGCAAAGACAACTTTCTACTCTATTATTCATCCCGATAACTCTCCTTTCAGCTTGGACCCTTGGGACTTTAGATATGTCTGCTTTCTCCATAACTTTAGACCTAGTGAGCAAAAGTTAGATCCACGAGCTACGAAGTGCATCTTTCTTGATTATTCTGGAACACAAAAAGGATACAAATGTTATGATCCAGTGGCTCGTCACCTTCACGTGAGTAAGGATGTCATTTTCTTTAAAGATGAGTCCTACTTTCCTAATATTTTTTCTCAGGAGGAGTATGTCAATATAGATTTGGGGAAAATGAGAAGGGGATTTACTTTCTTGGCGATATACAGGAGAATATCCATGTAAGGGATGGCAGTGAGCAAGATAGAAAAGAAGATAACGAGGATAGAGGCCGATTTGGTCAGACTTATAGCAGACGAAAAGAAGTGCATAAGGTGGTGGAGACTGAAGAAGAAATTATATAAAGCTGTGATTTTCCCATGGTGAAGACTGAAGAAGAAATCATACAAAGCCATGATTTCAATCTCTCCTCAAATTTTGGACACGAAACTCTGTAAGTAGTCCTCTCACTTCTGATATTCACGTCGACAATTCTGAGCCTTTAATGGATGATTGTTCCATTGATGTGAGAAAAGTTGTTAGAAATGCTCGAGCCTTTACTCGTTATCCTATGGAAGACTTTGTTGCATACACCAAGATGGGTCCAAGTTACATATGCTTTATTACCTCTCTAGATGCTCATCAAGTTCCTAAAAATATTAATGACGCCAAAAATGATTAGAAACAGTTCAATGCAATGAGAGAAGAAATAGAAGCCTTGAAAAAAATAATACCTGAGATATTGTTGATGTCCCTAAGGTGCTCAGCTTGTTGGGTCAAAATCGGTATATACAATTAAATATGATGGTGATGGGAATGTTGATCGATTCAAGGCTCGTCTTGTGGCAAAAGGATACAGTCAGAAATATGGGATTGACTATCTTAAGACATTTTCTCGTGTTGCTAAAATGAATACCGTTAGGGTTGTTATTTGCCTAGCAACACATTTTCATGGAAAATGCACCAACTAGATGCGAAAAAGGCTTTCTTGAAAGGTGATCTCAAAGAAGAAGTATAGATGAAAATGACACATGTGTTTGAGAATGATGGTAAGTGTTGCAAGCTAAAGAGATCTCTATATGGACTAAAACAATTTTCAAGAGCGTGGTTCGAACGTCTACGCATGGTAATGATCAAGAATGGATATACGCAAGTGCAAGGAGACCACACTCTGTTTATTAGAACGAATGATGACAAAAGGTGCATTCTTTTAGTGTATGTTGATGAGATGATTCTTACAGGTGATGACGAGGTGGAACTTCTTAAGATAAAGAAAACACTTGCAATCGAATTTGAATTGAAAGATTTGAGGAAGCTAAAGTACTTCCCAAAAATTGAGATGGCTCGATCTCCAGGGGGTATTTGTCTCAATCAAAGAAAATACGCAATTGATTTGCTAAAGGAATGTGGCATGTTGGGATGTAAACCTACTACTACCCCTACCGAGGCAAATCATAAACTTGCTAAAGAAGATGGTGAGCTCCTTCATGAGGTAGGAAAAGGAAGACAACAAAGATTGGTGGGAAATTAACTCATCTTACCCTCACGAGACCAGATATTACCTACGCGGTAAACATGGTGAGTCAATTCATGCATGCTCCAACCACCTCTCATGTTAATGCGGTGAATAGAACTGTAAGCTACATTAAGAATTGCCAGGAAAAGGGCTTATGTTCAAGAAAAATCATGAAGTTACAATTGAAGGATACAATGATGCTGACTGGGCTGGTTCTGTGGATGACAGACGATCCACTTCAGGTTATGCAATATATTTATGTGGAAATTTGGTTATTTGGAGAAATAAAAAACAGAATGCGGTTTCAAGATCGAGTGTTGAAGCTGAATATCGTGCTCTTGAAATGGTGTCACTGGAGTTATTTGGCTAAAAATTCTGTTAAATGACTTGGGCGTCAAAGCGTGTGTGCCGATGAGGATGTTTTGTGATAATAAAGCTGCAATAAACTTGGCCAACAATCCTGTAATGCATGATAAATCAAAGCATGTGGAGATAGACAAACATTTAATCCGTGAGAAGATCGATGTTGGAATGTTGTGCCACCCTTACATGAATCTACCGATCAGGTTGTTGATCTTTTGACGAAGGGGCTACCTATTATGCAAATTGAGATGACAATAGGCAAGTTGGGCATGACAAACATGTATGCCCAACTTGAGGGGAGTGTTGATTGGTTTAATGGGTAAATGGATCTTGGGATGAGGGACCATTTACCCATCGTTTATATATTGTACTCATCCCTCCTTATTGAAAGATAACATAGTGAAGAGAGATCCCTAATTTTTGGCGAGGGAGAATAGGGTTTACGTGTGCCCCGTGGATTTTCCACGTATATCATCATGACGATCTTCTTGTTCTATACTCTTTGTTTTCAACAAGTTCTTCCATCCTCTGGTCTGAAAGGCCAACCATGGATAAGAAAGTCCAAACACCATCCGATCAGGCATCCACCTTCTGTAGTTGCTTCTCCTTTCATGTGGCATCTTCGCTTTGGACACCATCCTCTGCAGAAGTTGTGTCATGTTCTCCCATAGATCTCTACTTGTAGCATGTGGTTTCACCCAGACTTATGGGGTGGACCAAGGCCCTAAATGTCGGTTACGGTCACCATTTCGATGACCGACCGATACAGAATTTCAGTTGAAATTCAGTCGAAATTCGACCAAAATTTCTGTCATTTCGATCATTTCGTTCAAATTTCAATTTCGACATAATATCAAAATTCGACAAAAAATCGACCGAATTTCGCTGAAATTTGAGGCCATGGGGTAGACTATCAGGATACCTTCTCTCTAATGGCCAGACACTCGACATTGCACATTCTCCTATCAGTTGTGATTTCACGAGACTGACCACTTTATCAACTTGATGTGAAGAATATGTTTCTATATGGAGATCTACAGGAGGAGGTTTATGCAGCCACAAGGTTTTTGCAGCTGAAAGCGAATCTCATAAGGTGTGTAGACTCCACATGGCGATTTACGGCCTAAAGCAGAGTTCGAGAGCTTGGTACCATAAACTTTCAGAGTTGATAGAGCATCAGGGATTTTCTCGATCAGCACTCACTTTTTGTTCAGAGGACACAAAGAGGTATTGTTGTTATTCTTGTCTTTATTGACGATATTGTTGTCACGGGTGATGATGAGTAGGGCATTCAGGCGGCCAAGGAGTTCCTAGGTCAGCAGTTTGTGACCAAGGACCTTGGCAATCTCAGATAGTTCCTTGGATTAGAGTTTGCCAGGAACCATCGTGGTATTGTGATGACTTAGAGGAAGTTTGTTACTGATCTTCTGCTAGAGACAGGTATGACAGGGTGCAAGCTTGCACCTACTCCTATGGATCCAAGTATGAGAGTATATAATGAGGACACTAAGGAGATAGATAAGAGGAGATACAAGGAGCTAGTTGGGAAGCTCCTATATGCTACAATCACCAGACCAGATATATCCTTTGCTGTGAACAAGGTGAGCCAGTTCACGGAGCAGTCCAGGAAGGTACATATGGATGTTGTCCATATGATTTTGAGAAATATGAAGTCTTCACCAGGTACTGGTCTTATATTCAGCAAAGTCACTTCTCTTGATGTGACAGCATGTGCAGAAGCAGATTATGCAAGATGCCCTGGGACAGGAAGTATATTTCTGGTTTCGTTATTTTTGTTCGCAGCTCACTTGTGTCATAGAAAAGTAAGAAGCAGACAGTGATTGCTAGATCTAGTGCAGAGTCCGAGTACATGGCAATGGCTCAGGGAAGCACAAAGACGATGTGGGATAGATCGACTTTGACTGATCTTGCAGTAGAAGTACCTCTTCCTATACAACATTATGTGATAACCAGGCGTCACTTTTTATTGCAAATAATCCAACATTCCATGAACGTATGAAGCATATAGAAGTGGATTGCCACTATACCAGAGACATGATCCAAAAGGGTCTCATATCCACTTCTTATGTTTCTACTGAAGATCAGGCATCTGATATATTCACCAAAGCTCTTACTAGAGGTCCTTTCAAAAGATTTTGTTCTAAGCTGAGCATGATAGATATATATGCTCCAGTTTACGTGGGATTGTTGACATTATTATATATCTTTGGTGTTAATTTATATTTCATTTTCTTCAGGTATCTCTTATGTATTTTACCCAAGAGTTTTTTCCTATATAAGAGAGCCATGTGGTCTCATGAATATCACGCAATTCATTTTTCCCAACATAACTAAAGAAACTTCTTCAAACAATGTAAACACTCTAACAACTCAACACATGATAATCACCTTGTCAATAAGAACGAATGACACATATAATAACTATTAATCAAAACATTTATATAAAAATAAAGAAAGAATAAAAAATTATAAAAGCTCTTTAGTTAAAACTTGAATTTAACTCTTAATCATGTGTCTAACTGATTTTGTTTGGATTTAGATATAAAATTAAGAAACTTAATAAAAAAACTTCTTCAAACAAAGTAAACACTCTAAAACTCAACACATTGACGTATAAAAAAGTGAAAACTCGTTAATATATGCAAATTTCAATGAAAGCGAAGGGCATATTCCCTTATTTTTGTTGTTTTACTGAAACAACATGCAAATTCAATGAAATTTCGTCGACACTTCGCTGATATTTCATTGAAATCCTGGAAAAAGAAATAAGGTAGTATTTCAATTTCGGAGAAATAACCTAGACAAATGGAAATTACATAGAAATTCAAGGAATTTCGTTGAAATTTGAGGCAATAGCCTTGACCACATAAACTTGCTAACTCTTACCCCCATAAATCCTATGGTTAATTCACATCCATTTGGTTCTTAAAACTAACCAGATTCTGTTAATTTCTCTACATAATACCCATTTTGTTCATCAAAATTATAATGAGTGTCCTCATTCCTTTCTCCCCCCTCACCATCCTCCTCATCACCCTTTCCCCACCCAGCACCATCGCCACCCACCTCCTAATTCAACGGCCACCATCAGTCGGAGCCCTTATGTGTGTTCGTCGGGTATAATCCCTACGAGGATGACATCATTGAGGTATGCCGCCACACCCTCTAGAAGCACTCCCCCACCTAGCCAAAGTATAGCGGCACCTGCATGTTAAACCTCGTGAGATACACCGCATGCACCATTGCCTTCCTCTTTGTATGCATGTAGTATGGTGGCACCTTGATCACCATGTCCCTCACCCTAACCTTCGCATGCGCCTCTATGAGCCCCAACACGTAAGTTCAACACCATCGCGAGGAGCTCCTCCAGCGTGTCCCGCGATGCCGTCCTCGATATGAAATGTCGTTTAATCGCGTTTGTCCTCGACAAGATTGAAAGTCAGTCCTCTCCCCAGTGTCGCCCGAAGCTCCAACCCCCACTCTCGGCTGCTTAAAGCTCCAGCCCACTCCCCTGTGCTGCATGAAGTCCAGACCCTCCCTTGCATTGTTGGACATGCGAGCCCACGACGAGCCATTATGCAATAAACATTATTGTAAATATCATTCTCTGATCTGAAATGAAGAATAATTAATTTGCATAATAGGTCCTTTAGTACAATTAGAGTTATGTACCATAGTTATCATAATGATCGTACAACTGTTGATTCAATTGTTGAATCATAGAGGCTGGTGTTTGGATGAATATCTAAAAGTTAGATTAAGGATTCATCAAGCACCATCAAATGATTATTAAGAGATGATATCCAGCCTGAGTAGGAGATGACAATCCTTTCTCTTTTGATTGATATCTGATCGACCTCTTAATGCGGGTCCTCTGCATAGGAATAGAGATTCGAAGGTACCAGATAAGTTGTGTCAAAGAATTGACTTAACGAGATCGATATAACTAAGTCCTATGTCGTATGTTATCACAATATAGGCATGTATCATCTGACCGGAGACAGATGTGTTACTATATATTTGAGTATGAACATTTTGTAGACTGATAGGTTAATGATCTAATCAAGGTCTATACACCAGCAAGCTAGTGTGCATACAAGGGCATTTGAGTAATACAATCTTTCAAAGGGATCATACAGGTTCAATACTAAATCAGAAGACATGAGCTCACTCATGATATATTGGAAATCAAATTCCGTGCACGATCGTCTCACTTTGTAAGCTTAACTGCATTTGTAGGTTTGATATATGCTTTTGGAAAGTATATAATAAATACCTAGGTATGATATATGTTTTTGGAAAGTATATGATCGATACTGACTCCCAATAGTCGAATGAGAAACTTAATGATAAAACTCTGAAGAAGACAGTCCAAATCGATCTAAATCTTCGGGTTTATACTTGGTCTTGCAATATGCATGATGTACATGTATTAGGAATACATGAAGGTCATGTGATCATAAACGACTGCATAACCATGACGCTTTCATTCCGAAGAGTGATGAAACAGGTATGGATTTTAAATGACTCCTCCGAGTAGAGAAGTAATCTAATCTTGGTCCAAATGTTGGACAGTGATCTGAATGTGATTCAGATACAATGAGAAACTTAGATTACGGCTTTGATTTATTCAAACATCTATGGGAGATCCCCGAGATCTGAATTTGAGATATGATCTCAATATGCAAGTCGCTATATGTGGAACATACAACCGCCATGTCCTTATCTCCAAGTATCTGCAGAGAAAGCACATTGTTCTTGAAAGAGTTCGAGATAATTCCATTATTAATAATGTATCTGAGCATTGAGATAATTTGGTAATTAAATAAATAATTTGAATATGATTCATATTATTTAGGCAAACGAGAAAAGTTATCTTGTATGTGATTTAATTATCAAAGATATCACTAATGTGGATATCAATGTCCATAATAATCATCGATACTATAAATATGATTTATAATACGTTGGAGAGATTTAATTGTAAATAGAATTACAAATTATATATTGTTGTGAATTGGATTCATACTAAAAAATTATCAATCTAATTTACATATTATGTTGGATATATGAATATAATTCATATTTACCAATGTCATGATTTATGTCTTCACAAATTTAATTTGGAATTATTTTGTGAAGATAAATGCAATAATAGTTGTTGCATTTTTAATATAATATATATAATAAGGAATGCAACTAACCACCTAAAAGGTGGTCGTCTACCTTGAACCATTCAAGGGGGAATGGCCACTCTATTTTAGGGATGGTGGTTAACTCCCTTAATTATCTATATATTATAATCAAATTAAAATGAATTAGTTGTTATCTTGGTAAAGGGATATAATTAATTTATTTTAATTATTTGGTTATTGCAAATTTGTAGCAACGAATCAATACCATTGATAAATAACTTCTTAATCTAAATCATTGGATTAAGATAGCATATGGATTGAGATCTATGTGCATCCAACTAGTATAAAAGGAAGGGTATCTCGTGCCTTCTAGATGACTTGTATTCCAAGAAAAATTAAACTCTCTCCATCTCTCTCTATAGTCATCCCCCTCCCTATGTGGTCGTCCACTTATTGATTTACAGAATCTCATTACTCACCGTGACGTTGTTGTGCTGCTGGATCGACCACTCGTGGATCTCTGCCCTCTTCGGTGCATCTCACTTGTGGAGAAGACGTCGGATCTTGTGAGACGAGATCAAGAGATTCGTTGCTTGGATCATCAACTTGGATTGCGAGAAGCACACATTTCATCAAGACGCTCGCAAGCATCTCCTCCATTGGATCAAACTTGAGATAGGAGGTCTCTTACTTTAGAGACTCAATCACAACCATATTTCAAGAGGTAATCCTAATACCCATTTGTGATTATATTAAACGATTCGAGAAGTGTTCTCGGATCATGTGGTTTCATTGCTTTAAATTTTTAAATTCCGATGTCCCGAGCTACTAGTTTGACTAGTCGCTCCCAATCACATATGATGTGATCTTCACGCTTCCATGATGCGTTTAAGGTTATTTTCATAACCTTCATGTGTCTCCATAACAGGTCTGGTTCGACTAACTCGATACTAACCAAAGTTATCGACTCAAGTAAAAGTGAAATTGACAGCAAGGCTTGTAAGGTAAGACGGAGTAAGTTTTACAGGGTCGAGAGGATAATAATGATGTTTACAAGGTCGAGAACGTAATTTACAATGATCTAGGGATCGTGGGGTAAACATCCCTAGTTATTATATGAGTCGTTACTAGAATTATAATAATAAATATGATATTTGTAGTGAATTTAACGATGATGTGACAAAAATATCCGATGGTATAAATTTAGCAACGAAAAATATGCAAACAAATATCAAATTAATTATTACCTTAGGCTAAATTCGTTATAGTGTATGCTTTTCAACAGAACGACACTATTTATTGTATACCTTACAATATAAAAAGACTTTTTATGGTATTGAATTCATAATAACTTTATTGCCATATTATAATACTTTTAAGGTGTAAATTTTTTAACTAAAGAATATAAAAATGTCACCCTATCTAAAAAAGTGGGCGTGACCGCTTTGGGCTGGTGTTCGGGAAGTTCTCCCGGCACTCGCGCAAAACCTACGACCGCAGGTTAGGGATGGTCATTTGTTCCGTTTTTGGGGTGACGAGTGGACTGGTGAGGGGAAGCTAAGCACAACGTTTCTGAGGTTGTTAGCTCTTACAGCCTCGCAGGATGTTTTTCTCTGCCAAGTCATGGGGTCCGGCACGTGGGCTCTGGAGTTCATCAGCGAGTTATCTGAACAGAGGCTGGAGGATTTTCTCATGATACAGTCGGAGTTGCCGACACCGGTTGTTCGCACATCGACAACCCCTGCCGACTATGTTGACCACTTCACATGGGAGGAGGGGAAGTTCTCTACGAAGAAGGCGTATGAGGATTTGAGACAGTCATCGGAAGGGCAAGACCTGAAGTTTTCGCAGGACTTACGAGTGATTTGGGTAGCTAAGATACCGTGTAGGGTCAAGATCTTTCTGTGGTGCTTAAGGAGAGACCGCATCTGTGACAAGGTTAGGCGGGCTCGTCTCTTTATGGCGCAAGACACGATGTGTGACAGATGCCAGTGCCAGCAGCCGGATGCAGATCACATCTTCAAATGTCCATTCTCAGCTGGGGTTTGGAGAGAGTTGGGCTTGCCTTGGCTCAAGACGGATGACGCGGCGGCGTTTTGGTGTTCGGTCAGAATGGTGGGGCGCGGTTCCACTGATGACGTCTCTCCTGCCTTGGCAGCTCTCTAGCCAATCTGGCTGGGGCGAAATGACCGTATTTTCAGGAACCAGATTTTCTACGCGGAGAATGTTTTGTCACGTTGTAAAGCCTTTTACAATTTCTAGGCCTCTCGTTAATGTAACTCTTTATCTTTATTGGATATATCTAGGCGGTATCTCCCAACTTGGGAGACTACCCAAAACGCTTTCATAAAAAAAACACCAAGAAACGTTCTGAAAGTTGGCACATGTTGGTTGGCATCAGAACTGGGAAGCAAATACAATTTAGCAATATATTTCATTAGGCATAGGTGACGTGGCCGCAGTTTTTCTATATGTTTAATACCATTACCTAATAATGTATTCAATGCTAATGAAATCATCACGAATAAAATAGGAATTTTGTCAATGTTGAAATAAATTCCGTTTTAATCACGTCTTAAAAAATAAAACAAAAAGGAAGCACCTTGGATTGCTGAAAATCTTCAATGCCAGTAAGTAACCTCCTGTATTGATCTCTAGCTTCAGGATGCTGGGCCATGGATTTCACCCTATCGAGTGCCCGGGCAAATCTTGCTTCTGTCTGTTTTCTGCCTTCACGCAAGAAATCATAGTCATCCTCCTTAACAAGTTGCACGTGCATGCTAGTTCCCTCAGTTAACCCTGCTTCTGACCGAAATCCACGCAAACCGCAACCCTTCCGCCTCCACCGCAATATTGCTTTCTCAACGATTCCAACAGACCAAACAATTTTCCGGAAGTGTTTTCGTACTTGATAACCTCGAACATGGGCCTAGTGATCATTGCAAACATTTAAAAATAAGGAGACAAATATCTGCAATATCTGTGGACCTATCATGGGTGCTCACCCCTTGTACTTTAAAAAAATGTTTTCCAGCCATTGTTTGTCATTCTAGCAGATGACCTTAAGATGTGTGCATTCATTTAATCAAATTATCAAATCATGTAAACAAAAAGTGATTAAATAAATCAAGTGCGGCATGCATCAAATTTAACATTTACCTGGATCTTAACAACATGCTGTCTCATGGTAAGAAAATCCTTTCTTCCCTTCCATCCTCGGAACTTTTTCTGAATTTTCACTGCAGCAGCGTGCCCAGGTTCATCATGGGGAACACTTTTGTTTGCTTTGACAGAAAAAAGCGACAGGGCATGGTCGTCTGACATTCCAAATTTATCATCTGCAAACTCATCTATTTTCTTTCGGTGGAAAGAATGCACTCTATAAACTTGATAAATGCGGGCAGCAGCTTGTGCGGCATTACGGACAGCAGCAAGAGAGTCCTTCAATGATAGATGGGCTTCTAGCTGCAAGTCCTCACCTCCAAACTGATTTCTGCTACTTTTTTCAAAATTTGTGCAAGTGCTTGCAGTGGAAATTCCTGGTTTACCCCCTGAGTCCTTCAGATTCAGGGTTGAGAGATGAGTAGTCAAAGAAGATTCAGCAAGAAAACCACCAATTCCTTTGTGACCATTGCAAGAAGCTAAATCGGCTGGAGGTCTACCAGAAGGGAACTCTGGAGTGGGATCGGTTAATGCTCCAGGAGCAGCACCAAGGGAAAGAAGCGCCACTATTGTGCTTTCCCTGGAAACACAAGAAAGTATATGAATCCAGAATTCAAGTATATTACACCCTAAATTAGAAGAAAAAAGAGATATGGGTAATTGCAAACTACCAATACCTTCCACAAAATGCAGCCCAATGAAGTGCAGTCCACCCACGCACATCACGAAAATTTATATTAAGACCAGCTGCTATAAGTGGAGCAATGGCCCAGTTATAACCAAGGGCAGCTGCTAGGTGGATAACACCTTGTCCCTCTTTACCTAAAATGCAAGCACCTTTACCACCCTCCAACACCTTATATTGAAGCCAAGCATGCAACTTCTCTTTCAGAAGAGCTTGCATCAACTGATCATATGGTTTTTCAGCCACGGTGATATCACTATCAGTTGATTTTTTAAGTTCAAGAGAGAGTTCATCATTAGTAACAATTAGCAATGCAGTAATCTTGTTACATATGTTGGCTTTTTCAATGGAGTAGCTAGGTATCATGTCCAGGTTTCCTGAGAATCCTGCTGATAACATTTTGTCAAGGCGGGTATACAGAAGCATTTCATATGTGCCTAATGTGTACGGATCAACACTCCCAAAACTCGCCTCACTGTGTGCACGAAATTCGAATTCCCTCAATTCACTGCAGGCAAATCTGTTGGAATATGTCACACAAAAAGGTACTTGTCCAGATACACCAGTGGGTGTAAGACATCGAAGAATGCTATCAGTAACTAATTCAGCTGGAACTTCCTCTTGTCCGAACATGCAAGACCACTTGTACTTGTATATGTCATCTTTATTCAGCAAAAAAGACCCATGGACAAAAACCTGAGCAAAATGTTGGAGAAACCAAGTGAGGGTAAGATGCCTAAAAATTTTCAACACTTGTAAGAAAATGCAATAAAGACTTCGCCCAAAATCAACACCAAAAACTGTGCAACTAAATATCTTAACTATACATACAATAATTTCGGAGCCTGCAAATGCCCAACTTGGGAAAATGTCAGCAATACTGAAAAGCTGGTCCTGAGAAAGGTAGGGGCCCATCGTGTATGTATGACGGTCTTCAGGAGGCAAGCAAGAATCATCAATAATGTTTACATTGTCGACTTCATCCCAATAAATTTTGGACTTCATATTTAGATCGTCAACTACGCCACCAAGTTCTTTACTTGCCCATCTGGAGAAGCTATCATTTTTCTGAATAGCTTTTTCTCCATCTGTAGTGGGTAAATCAAGAGACAGTTGCTTTATTAATGAAGCAAAAATGGGATTTGTTTCACTGCTAAGAAGGTGCTTAACACCCATTTCCTGAGTAACCTGCACAGCAGCATCTGGTTCCAAAGCATCCTAGAAAACATAAAAGCACATAAGAGAACTCAAGCAACAATGCTTAAACTGTCAGAGAGAACGACACAAAGTTAGATATCAGTTTATTCCAAAACATCATGAAAACAAAAAAGAGCATAATACCTTAAACGGCAATATTTAAACGTGTAGAAAGAACCACAATGAGTTTATTTTGCTGAGCAGGATACTTACATTGAACATGAATCTTTGAGTGGGACAAAATATACAAGCAGCCTAAGAATGCAAACAACCCTCCCTCCACCAATCACCTCCGAAAATCCCCTCCCAAAACAAAAAAAAACTGGCTTACATGAAAATGATGAAGTGTACCCACTTAATGGTCTAGTGGTAGAACAATGAGTCTACCACACATAAGACCATGGTTCGAATCGCACTCTTGCAGGGGTTGCACTAGGTAGTCGACAGCCAGCGTAAAAGAATAGTCGAATCTTTCAACATGGATTTGAGCAAGAATCCATGTAGTCGACCCTAATTATAGTGGGAGAAGGCTTAGTACATTTTACATGAAAATTATGAGGTCATTCATATTCTTTGAAATGCCAACAACATAAAAAAAACATAGGATGACTTTACCTAGTAGATATCAAAATAATTCCATTGAGATATTATAAGAAAAACCTCAAAAAGAACAAAGAGATGAAGTAGCATCATAAATGTGGGAAAATGTCCAAGTACAAAATAATGTATGTTGCAATTCACATTTCCGTAGAAAAAAATTCAAGCAGCCATCTCAGGCATATCATGACCATAATGTGTTTTTTTGTCATATAAGCATAACACTCTCTATAACAGCTCTAAGTTTTAATGACCAATTGAGTCCAAGTTGATGAATTATTAAGGAGCTTGATTGGGCTTTGAAAGTTGAGAAGTTAATTGTGATTAAGTATGAGAAATTGAGATGCCATTAGTGGCAAATTTTGGATTTTTAGCTAAGATGTGATTAAGTGACTAAGTGTGATTAGTATAGGATTACTATTCATAGGTGGGCCTTAGGTGTAAATAAGAGGAGTTGGTGGGGTTTATGATGCAAAATTCCCAAGGGTATAAGCACCCTTGGCGTCACCCCTAAACCCCCACTCACCATCTTCTTCATCTTCTTCTTCCCTTAGCCATGGCCAACCAACCTTCTCCCTCCACCTTCTCTCTATGATCCCCTTCCCCTTTCTCACCAAAATTTGAGTTTCAATAGCTCAAAACAAAGCTGGGAAGGAGAGGATCTTGGATCTTACATTGCATGTAAGATCAAGGGCCAAAGAAGAAGAGGAATCCTAGCTTGAAGCTCAAGGTGTGGACAGTCCAACCTTGTTCTTGGGAAGTTCTTCTTCAAGCTTTTGAAGCTTGATTTGAGGTACAAATATAACCTTCCTCTTGCTTCCATTTGTAGAGTTTTTACCACTTATATTTCAGATCTAAGATCAAGTGTTTGTTTCGGGGATTTTGGTTGTAAAAATTTGGGAAAATGGGACTTAGAGTGGACGGTTTTACATGGTGTCCAGATCTGGTCGTCTTTTTTTCAATCCAAGTTAGACATGTATTTCTTGATCTTTCTTGAGTTCTCTTGGGTAGAATTACATGTTGATTAATACTCTATCAAGTTAACCTTAAATCCATGAATTTAGATACGAAATTGCATGTGTTATAACATCTCAAAGAGAACATATATGGACGGCCATACTTGAGTTCACTTGAGTAGATTGCTTACTAATTATGACTCCACTAAATTGGCCTATAATCCTTGGCTTTTAATTTGAAAATTTAGGGGATTTATAAATGATTTGGATATAATATACAAGTATCTGCATGTGTCCAGATCTGTCCATGCATTTTAAATTAGAGTTTTAAGATACATTTAGGGAGTTTCTTCATGTTTCCTTGAGTGTAATCACTTGTTGATATATACTCTTTCATATTAACCTTCAGTCCAGGGAGTTGTTTTAGAAAAATGAGGAGTTTTGAGGAGTTATTGACTACCTATATCATATTGTCACTGAATGTTCAGATTTGAGATTTATTGCATTAGGACTAAGGACATACATGATTTTAAAAATACCTTTAGATAACCTTTGGTGGAATTAATCATGGATATATGGGGAGTGTAATACACATGAAATCCATGCAATTTGGAGTGGTTTTGATGAGGATATTGAAACAAATTTGGTTGCTGTCCATGAACAAAGCTGTGGCCAAATTCCATTTTTGATTGCATGTCTAAGCAAATTTTAGGCATCCCTTAATAACTTTTAAAAACCCCAAGCCCCCATGATTTTCCCTGTATTGAATTGGAGAATAAAATAATGATTTAATCCCATTAAGGAGAGGGATTAAGAGAGGATAAATTGCCTTAAGGTTGCAGCCATATACTTGCTGTACACATAGGTCTATGTGTGGAATAGATGCATGATTAGAGCATGTGATGCTCTCTAAAAGACCCCTTTAAATGTTAGACCTTAAAGTAAATTAAACACCTGAATAGTATCTTTAAAGTCATGAAGTTGGGTGTGAACTTAAAAGGACTAGATGCCTTGGATTATTATGAAGTATACACACACAATGTCAATGTTTTGGGGTGATAAAAAAGTGAATAGGGTAAACCTCTATTAGTACCCATTTTAGAGCATGCCTTAGGATAATTGCTACTTATAAAGGCGGGCTTGAAACACCTATTATGAAATTTAGAGATTTGGGGATGATCTTAAGGATACATATACATATATATATGTAGTTACCCTACAGGATAACAAGACTATATGAACTTGCCATGAGGCAAGTCTTCCTCTAAGGAGTAGCCCGATCCTTGTAGGTGTTTGTGAATCTTTTGGGACGTAGGAAAGAAAGATGTTTTTCGATAAGATAGCCAAGATCATAAGATTGATGTTCTTCAGTAGGAATTTAGAGAGAGACTATCGTAACAGGTATGTATCCCTGACCTTGGATCAATTGAGGTTCTTATAGAACAAGTTCGGGTCTAGGACTGATAACTTGTAGATGTGAAACAAATCAGAGAAACCGTAGACACTTAGGATGAAACATGACAATAAATGATTTAGTAATGTCACATGTGGCCAGTCGTGGAGATTTGTACTCCGACTGTGCGAAATTGTCTAAACCATTCCACGAGTTGGGATCCACGAGTTGTCTAAATCATTCCACTGACCCGTTGGTTTTTCTTGGAGAGCCTAGGTTGGGGGTTCTCCGCAGTTAGTTACGAGCTCGTCTGGTTTTTCTTACCTTTTCTCCTTCGGGAGTTGAGCAGCGAGAGAGGAAGTCGGGTCCGACAGGCTTACCTCTTCTCTTCCCTGTCTCTAGTGGCGTAGTAGTCGTACTACCACTGCCTTTCCCTTGGACTACACTTCCACGGGTTGGCGAGACAGACGAATCCCTTCTCGAGGGTTTCCTCACCGCAGAAATTAAAAACCTTTCCGCCAGGCTTGTGACTTGGTGATGGGGTAGTGATTAATTGATATGTGACAGTTTACCAATTGCCCAGTTAAGTTGTAGTTCCATCAGTAGACATTGATGATTTCATTATTACCTTTCCGCCAGGTTTGCGTCCTGGTGATGGGGTAGTGGTTAGTAGACACTGATGAATCCTTTAATTACCTTTCCGCAAGGCCTCAAATGTCGGATTTCGGTTTCGTTTCGGTAAGCCCAGAAAAGGAATTTCGGTGGAATTTCGGTGAAATGGTCGGAAATTGGGAAAACGACTTGAAAACTCATTTTTTCAAAATTTAAGATTTGTAATTTTGTTTAATCAATAAAATAGGCATAAATACAAGCTTTTTTGCTTATAATAAGATGTTATAATGTTCAGTACCTTAAAATAATGATTTCGGTCATCATATCAATGACCGTCCAGAGTGAAATTTCATATTTCAATACACCGTTAAATTTTGGCATTCAATTTTTCTATCAATTCTCAAAAGAATAATAATAATACTTTTATTTAAAAATAAAACAAGACACACACACAAACATGAATATTTTAACATGTATGCCAAAATAAATGCATAGTAGAGCTTGTGATCGTAAAATGTAGGTTATACGAGACTTGGAAATTAGAAACTTGGCTCTCCAAGACTTAAGTTAGGTTGTGAATTGTGACTTGTGAAATTGTGAGATGGAATGAGAACATATACATTATATTTATTGGGTTTAAATAGGACCCTTAATGGCCTTATTTATTACAATGGTGGTTGGAATAGTGGCTTATATTGCAATGGTGGTTGAAATAGTGACCTATAAATTTCATTTAGTGACCAAATAGTACCTATGAATATCAATAAGTGGCCTAGGCATGACATATGGTACCCTAGAACAATTTCAGTCGAAATGGACCGAAATTCCACCGAAATTCCACCGAAATCCGAGAAATCTGTGAACAATTTCCATCGAAATGGACCGAAATGACCGAAATTCGGCCGAAATCCTGGAAACAGATATTATACATGGTTTCGATATCGGTATCGCCACGAAACCGAATTTCGACCGAATTTCGATCGAAATTCGTCGAAATTTAAGGCCATGCCTTTCCGCCAGGCTGTGACCTCGTGATGGGTAAGAGATGGGTGACTTTCCGCTATCTGCCTAGTGACGACTTTTCCATAAGAGACTAGTGACGACATGTACCGTTAGTAGAGACTAACGAGGGTTGGGTGTTGAGAGAGTTGTGAGTACGTTTCCTCTTATACACCTTCGTGAGTGAGCTATCACACGTATCGACCGAAGATCAATGAGAGTTGAGAGAGAAACTAGAAGGAGTGTTGGGAACTTAGTTAGGATGCAAGACACCATCGCATGCCTACGAAGGCACCCCAACCCTGAGGCGTACATCATACCTCAGAGTCATAGTATGAGGTTCAATCTGGACTTTGAAGTCCTACCCGGATATCGAGGTCCTAATTGGACCAAGACCACAAACTTACTTCTAGGTTTGAGTTGTTGTTTGGTCAGTTCCATTGATCGAGGGAGACACGGTGTGGTAGTGAGCGAGAGTGTGTTCTTCTTGTTAGTCTTCCGAAAGCAAGCAAATAACTTAAAAGAATCAATTAACTCACTTTTACTTGCTAGCTTCTTTTGTCCACTACAGTTACCTTACTGTTTTTCTAGTTGTTCTAGTCTTTCTTACTACTTTCTTAGTAGAACTGTGTAGAATTTGTATTTGACAATTTTGTGACAGATACTTGCTTGTCCCTTTTTTACTATGGCAGGCAAGGGTCCAGCGACCGAGTAGCCGACATATTTGGGTTGTTGTTGTTTCTTTTTGGTGCTACGCTTTCAGAGCAGGTATATTCTTTTGGAGCTCATTAGACAGTTGTTTGTTGTGTTCTCCTCTGTAGCCTCATTTTTGGGGATATATATATGTATATTGAATGTTGTGGAACTTCAGCATATTATATGAATGAAATGAAAAATGAATGGATATTTTGTTGCTCAGTTATGGTGGACTACTTACTTCCGCTTTTGGTTTTCTTGTGATTGCTTGCTTAGCCAAATTTAAATCTTGTGAATGTCATGTTTAAAAAGCAAAAAATTTTCCCAAGTTTTCGTAACAACGAATTAACTCTAAGCAAAGTAAATAGGCGAATGACGTGATTGACGGGTAACCTAAGGTCCTCGGGAGGTCGTGACACTCTCCAACTATGACCACACCCCATAGTCCATACTCCAACCAAAGAAACAAGTTTACGAACTCACAGCCGAGTAACAAAGAACCAAAACAATGTTGCCAGTAATATAGACAATGATAACTCATATTTCAATATCACATAATATTGCTTTTCAAAAAATATAGCAAGTACTATGCATTAAAGATTACAATAGATTGTGTTTAATATTCCACCGTAACCCCACCGAGGGTATTTATGTACTTCTCTCGTTTTGAGCTCTTTAGGGTTTAGTCCAATATAAGGACCCCTAAACCTCCTGAATAATTATCCCATTGAGTTCCCTTCACATGGTATCAGAGCAGTGGTCCTAGACCGGTATTCTGATCTAATCCACCCCCCCACACACCACGGCCCATCACGAGCCGCCTCCAGCCCTAGGGGCACCACTCGGGCTCCCTACGATCCCCTCCATCTTCCACCACCAACCCTAGGGGCGCCACCTCGGGCTCTTTGCTTTCCGCCTCCAGCTCTAGGGGTGTTGCCTCGGGCTCCCTCCTCTTCTGCTGCACGTCGCAGCCCCCCCCCCAAAAAAAACCTTCCCTGTTTACGGCTCCACCGCACCAACTTCACAGGATGCACGCCACCAAGCCATGAACCCCAAGTCGTGCGATCTCCCTTCACCGCAAGGTGCCCCGTGCGCCGCTGGCTAGGCTGAGCACCGCCCAGCGCTTTTGATCCTTCGTCACGCCGCATGGGTGTTGCCAGGTCGTTCAAGCACCACCACGCACCTTCACCAGCCCGACCAGGCCCAGCCAGGCTCTCCTGTGCACCATCACACACCCCTTGTGCACTCTAGGGGCTTCTCCACTGGTTGGGTTACGCCATGACTACGTGGACTTCCCACCTCGGGCCATGCCTCAACACCTCCCAGCGTCCTACAATCAATCAAACGTGCAGCCTATCCTTTATTCGGTGAAGTATTGCTATGTATTGCTTATTCATGCACGTGTAGGTCCTTGATGTTCGATTAAGAACAAGATACATTCTTTAGATCAGTTCTTCTTGACCTAAGATACCACCATGACGACCACTGAGACCTAGCCAGCGTACCCTACTTCCTCTTTGATGGTACATGGCACTTCTATCAAGCTGAAGGATTCAGAAAATTATGTTCAATGAACTCGATCTTTCAAAGTATTTATCGATGGCCAGCACAAAAACTATGTTCTTACAAAGGACCCACATGCAGAAACTCAGAAAGACTACGACACAGGGTTTGTTGACAATTGTCAAGTTATCACCTGGATGACAAACAGTGTCGATCCAAATATTGTTGCTAATCTTCTTTACAAAGACACTATTAAGGCGACATGGGAAAACCTTGAGTGCACGTACTCTCAGAAGACGACCAAGTCTCGCCTTCCTGACATATACACGAGGATCTGGTCAGCCGCTCAGGGAGATTCGAGTCTAATTTAGTACTACAGGCTTCTTACGAGCCTATTTGAGAAGCTCCTTATCTTTCAGCCTACATGTTGTGATAAACAGGTAGGCGAACGCGCTGAATGACAAGTTTATCGATTTCTTTCAGGATTGAATCAAAAATACAAGCCGGTGAAAGATCAGTTTCTAAAGGCGGACACTCTACCAAGCCTTGAGACCATCTTTGTACGATTGCAAGAGCTTGAGTTTGCATTACAGCAATCTACCATACACCCTGTTGCAGAGACGATGGTTCATTATACCTCCTCGGGATATAGAGGACGTCAAGGAGACAAGGGTCAAAATTTTGGATGTGGATGTGGTCGTGAATCTAGATGCGGTCATGATTCTGGATAGGGGCGTGACCGTGGTCGTGGTCATGATTCCTCTTTTGCTCGGTATCCAGCTTGTGTGCATTGTGGACGCTGGAATCATCCTTCTGACATGTGCTGGGCAACTTTTGGCATACAACCCAATGCCAATAATGTCTTTGATGACGCATCTTCTGATGTAATTGAAGATACATCTGCTCAGCAAACTGGAGGGGAACATACCCCATTTACTGCTTCTGAATATACTCGTCTGCGACAACTGCTACAAGACTCTGCTTCCTCTGCTGGCAATAATATCGCCTCCGTCTCTTATACTAGTCTAGCTACTACCTCAGGTACAGTAGCAAACTCAGTCTCTAGCTGTAAACATGCATGGATTACAGACTCTGTATCCTCTACCCATTTGACAGGAGAGGGAAGCTTGCTCGCATCTTCCCAACCGTCCACATCAGTGAAAATTGTTCGTGTTGCTAATGGGGATCATTCCCCGATTACTGTTTCTTTACGCTCAAAAAAGGGGGAAGCACTCCTAGGTATTCGCCCCAATGCATTAAAACGTAAAGAAGAGAGTACTTACAAGATGGAAGAGCAAAACAAAACAAAGGCTAGATGGTATCAAATAAGAGATACCACCAACGCACACGTACAACGCTACCCAAAAGTCCAATCATGGCAAAAGCGTGCCGCCGAGATGCATATATTTTCCTTGTAAAACCTCTGCCGAGCAAAGAGTGCCTCGTTTCTTCCCAACCAGATGCTCCACAAACGCGCAATCGGGTCCACCAGATCCACCCTCGACCGATCCCTGGAATTATTCAAGCTGTCGCAAAACGCACCAAAGTTCGAGATATTCAGCCATCCCAAATCGTCCCAGATAGCACGAACACGGTCGCACTGGAAGAAGAGGTGCCCGCTGGTTTCCTCCTCCGTACCACAGAGACCGCACATTTGTGAGACATTAGGAAACATCATTGCACATCGGTCTCTAGTTAACAGCCGGCCACGCCGAAGAAGCCACAGAAAGATACCAACCCGTTCCGACAATTTGAGTCCCCATATGAACTTGCAGTGACGCAGTAAGGTCGCGTCATCCCCCACAGCGGGGGGAATAAGAGCGAGGTACGCCTTCCTGGAAGAGAAAGGACCGTCCTTCCAAGCGAAGTGATCACGCCCCCCAGTTGGCGTGGGAGCATCCGAAAGAAAAGCCAACATGGATGTGAAGTCGAGCAGACGCTGATCCGACAAATTAGCGGCGAACAAAGGACACCAGCAGCCATCGGACCAGCATGATGCCACGGTGGCGTTTTTGTCGACCACCAGCGCGAACAGCTGAGGAAACAAAGTCTGCAAAACACCCCTCCCGGTCCAATCATCCGACCAGAAACGGAAAGAATTCCCATCGCCAAGAGAAGGTTTGAATAACGAACGGTTGCGGTTAAAAGTAGACAACACACTGCGCCAGAAAGAGGAATTGTGGCCCTAGAGCCGCCCCCGCAAAGCGGAAATCAAATCGATCCCCGCCGCCGCCCTAAGGCACTTCAACATGAAATTCTCTTCCCGACCCACACCCTCGCCGCCCATTTGAGAAGCATAGCCTCGTTCACCACCTCCAATCGTCTCACACCCAAACCCCCTTCCCGCTTAGGGCGCGAGACGTCCTCCTAACCCACCAAATGAACCCCCCTTCTCCCTTCGCCCTTCCTTCCCCAAAGAAAACCCCGCATACATTTTTCCAACCTCACCCGAATCCCCTTTGGCATGCCACGCACGGATAGGAAATAAATTGGGATCGAGGAGAGCACGGATTTAAGTAGAACTAACCGACCCCCCTTGGAAAGAAGCGTCGCGCGCCAGCCAACCAGCCTAGCCTCCATCTTCTCAACCACCTTCCGGCAATCTCTCTGCCGCGCACGACCCACCGACAGCGGCAAACCAAGATACTCCATCGGGAGGCTGCTCGGAGAAGAACCCATTTTCCTAGCACAATCCACAACCTCCTCCGGCGACATAGCGAACGGAACGACTTTGGATTTGTTCCCGTTGATGAGGAGGCCCGACATTTCACTGAATAATTGTAGCGTAGTAGCCATACCCGAGGCGTTGACGAGGCCGCCCTCGATGAAGCATAATGTATCATCAGCAAACTGGATTAGAGGAATATGATAAGGGCCCAAAGAGCATCCACGTGTAAGACCGGCCTCGGCCACACCATCAATCATACGAGGCAAGACATCCACCGCCAAAATAAAAAGGAGGGGAGCAAGGGGGCACCCCTGCCGGACCCCCCTGCGAGGCTGGAAAGACCCCCCAACCGGACACCCATTAAGAGAAACGGAGAAGGAGGCAGTGGTCACACATTGTCGAACCCAAGAGATCCATATCGCCGGGAAACCCCGCCGCCTGAGCACCGACCATAGAAAGCGCCAATCCAGTGAATCATAAGCCTTTGCAAAGTCTATTTTCCACAGCAGCCCCTTCGTATCATTTCTGCGCCAAACATCGATGATCTCTGAAGCCACCGCATAGCATTCAGATATTTGTCTCCCTTGAACAAATCCCCGATTACTGTTATTGGTACTGTTGATTTCTCTCCCAAGCTACGATTAACGGATGTTCATTGTGGTCCTGCATTTCCACTCAGTCTCTTATCAATACAGAAGCTATGTCGTGAACTTAACTGCCATGTTATTTTTGACGAGTTCTGCTGTTACTTTCAGGACATCTGGACGAGGTAAATCTTTGGTGGGGGACATGAGAGAAATGGCCTTTATTACCTCAACATACCTTCTGATTCAAATTTTGCTGGAGCAGTATCCATCTCAGTATCCATCTCTGACGACCCTCTTCTGTGGCACCTCCGTCTGGGTCATCCTTCAGCCAAAGCCTTCTCCATGATGTTCCCTGAACTCTCGACGTTGAAACCCTTTGAGTGTGAGGCGTGTTAGTTCGGGAAACATCATAGAGCCTCCTTTCCTGCACGGACTGAGCCTCGCCGCAGTTCTCCTTTTTCTCTTATTCATTGTGATATCTGGGAACCCTGTCCTATCCGAGCTCTTAGTGGTCATAGATATTTTGCTATCTTTGTGGATAACTACAGTCGATTATCTTGGGTCTTCTCATCAAAAGAACGTTTAGAAATTAATCATGTTGTCAAGAACTTCTTTCATTATGTCAAAAATACCTTCTCTGCTACTATTAAATCTTTCGCTCTAATAATGCCTTGGAATTTACAAACAAAGATCTGACGTCCTTTTTTGCCTCCCAAGCGACATCCATCAAAAATCTTGCCCGTACACCTCCCAACAAGATGGAGTAGCATAAAGAAAACTAAGACATCTTCTTGATATTGCCCGCTCTCTTACCCAAATGAAGATTTTCAAGGATTATTGGGGAGATGCTATACTGATTGTTGTCCACCTTATAAACAGGATCCCCTCGACATCACTTAACGGCTCTCCTCCCTTTGGCTTACTATACCAAAATGACTCACCTTTCCCTCTGCCTCTGCAGATTTTCGGATGCGCAACATTAATTCACAATTTTCATACTCCCGAAAAACTATCTCCTCAGGTGATTAAATGTGTTTTCCTAGGTTACTCTCAGACTCAAACAGGGTATAAATGTTATGATCCTTCTATCAAGATTACATATATGTCGATGTCACATTCTTTGAACAAACTTCCTTTATTACTCAGACTGTGTCAGATATACCATTAGACCTTACTGCTCCACCAATTGTGTATAAAAGAAAACATGTCTCTAGTCTTATTCATGTTCCTTTACATGTTCCTTTGTTACAGGAGAATATGCCAATTTTAAGTGCTCCCGCTAATTCTGTCCCGGATGCTCCTCAAGAGCTTCCCATCGCTCTGCGCAAAATCAAGAGGCAATGTACACTTCACCCAATATCTCATTTCACGTCCACTGCTAACTTATTACACTCTCGCAAAAGATACATGGATACTCTTATGACGATTTCAGTTCCCAGAGATCATAATAGTGCACTGAAGGATTATTGATGGTGAAAAGCAATGGATGAAGAAATGGACGCTCTAAATTTTTGAAGAACATGGGATCTTGTGCAATGTCCCCAAGGAACAAAACCTGTTGCATGCAAATGGGTTTTCACAACAAAGCAGTCTCCAGATGGCTCCATTGACAGATTGAAGGCAAGACTTGTGGTCAAAGGCTTTACAAAAACAAATGGAGTTGACTACTTCGAGACTTTTTCACATGTTGCAAGAATGGGATCCATACGGACCATTCTCAGAAACGGTAAACACGGGCTAGAATATTTTTCAACCGGATGTCAAGAATGTAACTCAGCCATGGCCGGTCCCAAGCCCGGGTAATGAGGAGGGTTGCGTTAGGTAGCTGATAGCCAGCGTAAAACAGTCAGAGACAACTTCCTAAATAATGCTTTTTTCTAAAAAATACTATTTAAGAAGTTGCCTCATGACAGTCGGATCTTTTCAACAAGGATTTAAGCAAATATACAGATTTCGTTGGGCGTTCCCTACTTGCTACGCATTGCATCGTCCGAATGCAATGAAAAATTGGCAAGGGACGCTACATCGCAGATTGGATGTAGTTCAAAATTTGCAAGGGTTCTCGCATGAGGAACGCATGCGGATAATTAAGCTAAATCCGTTGCAACACCGCTCAGATGCAGTCCAAAATCTACAAGGGTTCTCGCATAATGGATGCATGCGAGTAAAGAAGTTAGTCCACAAGAGGTTACAACGGAAGTTGCGGATTGGTAGTTGCAATATTAGCACTTTAACTGGAAAGTTGATGGAGATAGTGGATATGATGGAAAGAAGGAAGATTCATATACTATATCTTCAAGAGACTAAATGGGTTGGAGAGAAAGCAAGGGAGATTGAGAAGACGAGCTTTAAACTTTGGTATTCAGGTAAAGATAAGGGTAGAAACAGTGTTGGAGTGGTTGTTCATAAGGATTTGAAGGATTGCGTGATTGAGGTGAAAAGATTTGGGGATCGAATTATTTTGCTAAAATTGGTGCTTGAAGAAGAAATCTGAATATCATCTCAGTTTATGCACCGCAAATTGGTTTAAATGAAAGGACTAAACAAGTTTTTTGGGAGGATTTGGATAAGAGTCTACAAGGAATCCCATAAAGAGAGATGATTTGCATCGGTGGAGATCTTAATGGACATGTGGGAAAAGATGTTTCAGGATATGCTAGTATTCATGGAGGACATGGTTTTGGGGATAGAAATGAAGAGGGAAAAGCCATCTTGGATTTTGCAATGGCATATGATCTTTTCATAGCAAACACTCTCTTCTAGAAGAGGGAGGAACATTTAATTACTTATAAGAGTGAGCCATCTAGAACACAGATAGATTACTTTGTGTTGAGGAGAAGAGATCGGTTGTGTTGTAAAGACTGCAAAGTAATCCCAAGAGAGAGTTTGACAACCCAACATCGTTTATTAGTCTTGGATGTACAAATGGAAGGGTTGGTAAGAAAAGGAGGGTTTCTAAGATAACTAGAACTAGATGGTGGAATTCCACTGAAACAAGTGAGCTTCAGGGAGAAGGTTTTAGAAGACTTATCTTGGGATTATAGCGGTAGTGCAAACGAGATGTGGGATGCAGTAGCATCTTGTATCCGAAAGATAGCCAAAGATATGCTAGGCGAGTCAAAGGGAGGAGCTCCATGTCAAAAGGAAGGTTGGTGGTGGAATGAAGGGGTGCAAGAGAAGCTATAAATAAAAAGAGCTTGCTTTAAAGCTATGTCTAAGGATAGAACAGAGGAAACTGTCACAAACTACAAAATAGCGAAAAAGGAAGCAAAGAAGGCCGTAAGCGAAGCTAAGTCAAAAGCTTATAAAGTTTTATATAAAAACCTCGACTCTAAGGAGGGACATAAGGATATATTCAGGTTGGCCAAAGCAAGAGAAAGAAAAACTAAAGAAAAACTAAAGACCTTTCTCAAGTAAGATGCATTAAGGACGAGGAAGGTCATGTGCTTGTTACTCAGAAGAATATAAAAACTAGATGTGAGCAGTACTTCCATAATCTTTTCATTGGGGAAGGAAATAGAGATATCACTTTGGGTGGTCTAGGTTGTAGTGAAAGTTACTTGAATCGTGCATGCTATAGACGGATACAAAGAAAGGAAGTAGAGGAGGCTTTGAAGGTTATTAGACCTGGAAAAGATGCAGGACCGGATGACATCCCTGTAGAAGTATGGAGAGTTTTAGGTGAGCGTGGTTTGACTTGGCATACGAATCTATTCAATGATATTTGGCGAAGCAAGAAAATGCCTGAAGATTTGAGGAGGAGTATCGTGGTGCCTCTTTATAAGAATAAAGGAGACATTCAAAATTGTTCAAATTATAGAGGTATCAAGCTGATGTGCCACACTATGAAAATTTGGGAACGTGTGATCGAAAGAAGGTTGAGGTAAATTTCCAATGTAAAAGAAAACCAATTCGGATTCATGTCAGGTCGCTCAATGACTGAAGCCATCCATTTGTTGAGGAGAACAATGAAGATTTATAGAGCTAAAAGGAATAACCTCCACATGATCTTTATTGATTTGGAGAAGGCTTATGATTTTGTCCTACGAGAGATATTGTGGAGCGTGTTGGAGAAGAGACAAATACTTGTCCTATACATTAATCTCATAAAGGACGTGTATGATAGGTCTTTATCTTGTGTAAGGACCCCGTCTGGGAAAACTGGATATTTTGATATCAACATTGGTTTACATCAAGGTTCTGCTTTGAGTCCATTTCTTTTTACTTCGATTATGGACGAGTTGACCAGTCACATTCAGGATGAGTTACCTTAGGTAGCGTTTGGTTTGCGGGTTACCCGCGGGTTAGGGGAGTTTACCCCTCTTAACCCACATTTCCCTCTCTCCCCGTGGGCCCTACTTTATTCTTTTTTTAAAAAAATTAAATAAATCAATTTTACATCATCAATCCTATCAAAAAATAATATATTATACCATCATATCATATAAAAATTATAAACTACTCCACTTCTACTCCCTTTTCCAAACTTCAATACAATCACATCACAATAACTACTCACTTTTTCAAACTCCAATACAATCATATCACCCCAAACCCACTTCTAACCCACCCCCAATTTAACCCTCTATCCAAACACCAAAACACAAAAACGGGTTACCCTCTACCAATTTAACCCGCCTTAACTCACGAACCAAACGCACCCTTAGTGTATATTATTTGATGGATGATATTGTTTTAACTGACGAGACTAGAGATGGAGTAAATGAGAAGCTTGAGGTCTGGAGACATGAGTTGGAGACTAAAAGATTTTGTATAAGTAGGGCTAAGACGGAATATATGGAGTGCACCTTTGATGGAAGCAATGGTGAAGGAATGGAGGTGAAGATTGGTGATGATAACATTCAGAAGAAAGATTCCTTTGGATATCTGGGATCTATTCTGCAAGACTGCAACATGATGGGGAAATTGATGGAGATGTTACTAATAGAATAAATGCAGGCTGGCTAAAGTGGAGACGAGCCTCTGTTGTTCTCAGTGATAAGAAAATTCCTTTAAAGATTAAAGGAAAGTTTTACAAAGCAGTCGTGAGACCTGCTATACTTAATGGATATGAATGTTGGCCTGTGAACCATAGACATGTGCAGAGAATGAATGTAGCAGAAATGAAAATGCTAAGGTGGATGTGTGGACACACACGTAAAGATTGGATTCGTAATGATGCAATCAGAAAGAAAGTTGGCGTAGCTCCGATCGAGAATAAGATGCGAGAAAACCGCTTAAGATGGTTTGGACATTTGCAAAGAAGATCAGCTGATGCACCATTAAGGAGATGCGAGTGTTGGGATGTTGAGCCGACTAAGAGAGGGCGAGGACGACCCAAGAAGTGTTGGAAAGAGATCATACGAAGGGATCTTAATTTTGTAGATATAAGCCCGGGATTGGCCCAAGATAGATCCGAATGGAGGTAAAGAATCCATGTAGCCAACTCTACTTAATTTGGGAAAAGGCTTTGTTGTTGTTGTTGTTGGATGTCAAGAATGCATTTCTATATGGCGATCTAGAGGAGGAGGTTTACATGATGCAACCTCCAGGGTACGAAGTCGAAGGGGGAGTATGTGTGCCGACTTCACAAAGCAATCTATGGCCTGAAGCAAAGCCCGAGTGTATGGTTTGACATACAAAGTACAGAAATTGGCACTCTGGGTTTTCGGAGAACTACATCTGACTACTTTATTTTCATCCGAAAACGATCATCTGGTACTACTATACTTGTTGTATATGTAGATGATATGGTTGTTACAGGTGACGATGATAAATGGGTGCTGGAGACTAAGGCTTCTCTGCAAAAGGTTTTTGTCACAAAGGATCTGGGACAACTTCGTTATTTTCTAGGCATAGAAGCCTTACGTACCAAGACGGGACTTCATATGCCACAAAGTAAGTACTGCTTAGATATACTAATTGAGGCAGGATTACTTGGATGCAAACCCTCTGGTATTCCTGCAGAACCATGGAAACACTCTACCTCTATTGATTGTACAACTGATGATACTACACGATACAGAAGTCTACTTGGAAAAATGTTGTATCTTATTGTTACTAGGCCAGACATATCCTATGCAGTGAGCAGAGCTTGCCAATACATGGAGAAACCCTGTTACAGACATTGGGAGGACGTTCTTCTGATCCTTCAATATCTAAAGGAATCACTCGGACGTGGCCTATTCTATGAGGCAAATGAATACACTGATGATGCTTATGTTGATGCTAATTATAGAAGCTCGCCTGAGTATCGCCGCTCTACTACGGGCTATGCTATGATGGTAGGAGGAAACCAAGGCCCTAAATATCGAATTCGGTCACCATTTCGGTGACCGACCGAAACGGAATTTCGGTCGAATTCGACCGAAACTTCAGTCATTTTTTGTACTAGGGCCCCCATATTTCGGTCATTTCGATCGAATTTTGGTTTCGACAGGATATCGATATTCGACAGAAATTTGACCAAATTTCGCTGAAATTTGAGGCCATGGAGGAAACCTTGCTAGTTGGAGGAGCAAGAAGCAGACTGTAGTCTCCCGATCCAGTGTAGAGGCATAATACATAGTAATGGCTCAGGCTACATGTGAAATTACTTGGCCACTGGCTTTTCAGCAAGAACTCAGTATTGATATCACCACTCTTGTTCCTCTATATTGTGATAACAAATATGTTACTTACATTGCTACTAATCATGTATTCCATTAGAGAACCAAGCACATTGAGATTGATTGTCATTTCATTCACGATGTTGTACGAGGAGGCAAGATTGCTACACCACACATCTTTACAGATCTTCAGCTTGCATACATATTTACAAAGGCCTTGTCAAAGAGCGCCTTTCCTAGATTGCTTCCAAGTTGGTCATGATCAGTGGATATGCTCCAACATGAAGGGGAGTGCTAAAGATTACAATAGATCATGTTTAATATTCCATTGTAACCCCACCGAGGGTATTTATGTACTTCTCTTTTTTGGGCCCTCTAGGGTTTAATCCTATATAAGGACCCCTAGACCTCCTGAGTAATCATTCCATTGAGTTCCCTTCACAATCTGAAAAAATTTCGGGATCAAAGAATGGGTTAATTAAAATTAACAGAATTTTGTAGGTGCTAAAAAAATGCAAACACATCTCACAGGATCATAGAAGATGCAATGCTCGATTTCGGCATAGTAGATATTATAGCTAATGATTTTTTTGAAACAAGAGGGGGAAACAGGCATAGGTACCGCTTAAGGATTTGAACCCTGGTCTTTTGGGTGATGTCTCTTTTAAAAGACACAGATTACTCTAAAACAAATTTGTCTTTTAAGATCAAGTTATGGGTTATTAAATTTAATAGAAATATGCAAGTGTCGGCAAATGTAAGCACATCTCACAAGTTCATAGAACACAAAATCATTCAATTTTGATAAACCGACTCTTATGGCTGCTGATGTGTATATCTCAAGCATCATTTCACCAAGGGAGTACTGCTACCTGCCATGCGGCTATGCTTTGTGCCATGATTTTCTCAGGATAGAATCCATCTGTATATGGGTCACCCCCCACCAGTAGCCTTTCATTGTTTTGAAAGTTTTCGATACTAAATGGTGTTGCAGAAGTTGTAGCCGCAGGAAAAGCTGAATTTTGCAATTCTACCTGGAACCTTTCGGAAACTGCCTCCCAAGGGGACGAAATAAGCTGAGTTCTAGGACCGTTGAACGTTGTATATTCATACCCAGATTCACTAAGAAGTTTCGTGGTATTCATTTCTGAAATATGACAGACATCAGATTCAGGAACCAGTGGCCTCTGAATTTGTTGACCTGTAGGACCATCAGACATCAGGATGAAAGCATGTACATGACACAATTCTGAAAGCAAATACGAATAAAATAAGAAACCTACTCACCACAATTATTATGAGGCAGAACATTAGAATTGGTGCTAACTTGGCAATAATTTGTCAGGGATTGCTCGCTGAACCGGCCAAACTCAGAGAAAGGGTGGTATCCGGAACTTGCTTGGGATTTATCTGCTGAACCGAATTTCGCTTTAGATACACTGAAAGAAAAAATGCATAATTGGAGGTATGCATCAGTGTGCATATTTACATCTTTGGTCTACATGATGCATAACACAAAAAAGAACCATACCAGAATCAATATCTTCAAACTCTGATGTAAGTTGGCTGTTTCGACTTTCAACATCAGTTCCAAGGGAGGTTGCAGGTGAATAATTAGTCACTGAATTCGATCCAACAGGGCTTTCAAGATAACTTCCTTGAGCAAACTCATCGTTGTCCCTTGTTCGACCATAGGTTTCTTTCTTGTCCTGATTTGGAAATGGTTTATATATTACGATGTTGGCATGAAATCATCTTTTAATATTTATCAGTGCGGAGATAAATAGTCATCATGTATTACGGAAGTTCAAATAGGAGATATCTATCAGATTGATTTTTGAAGGATTATATTTCCAGTATTACCTAGTAGAAGAAGTCCATAAATAAAACAATACGAGAACAAAAATACTAAGAAAACAGAAAAAAAAAGTATCCAAAGAACAAAATCTGGCTGCCCTAGAGTTAAGGTAACTTAATCCAAAACATATCAGCAGCTAAGAATCCAAGTTGACTGTTAGAATGAATAGGAAATGCATAGGAAATAATTGTCATGTTTCATTTCTTGTAATCCCTTCACATTGTACCTTAACCTCTATTCTATATAGATAGGATTAGGTTATTGAACAAAATTGCTGAAAATCTTTCCCATCGATCTGGTATGAGATCCATGCCCTGCCCTAACCCTGACACTGTTGCCAAGCATTCTCAATGCCGATGCCATTGCCAGTCGCCGACCTTTCCCAACCGAACGATCTCCTTCAGTCCAATCAACCAGAAGGTCCATCACAAGGGGCAGCCTCGAGCAGGGCAACCGCAACACATCTTGCCGAACTGAGCTGCCAGCTTTTGCTGTCTCATAGCCATCACCTGCAATCCTCGCCGCCCCCAGCTCTGTGCAGAGGAGACTCAGCTCAAGGATGATGACTACCAAAGAAGACCCAAAGAAGACAAACGAGAGAGTTAGGTAGTCAATACTGGTTTACGGTCAGATAGAGAGTTAGATGAGATCTGATGAAAAATTAGTTATCTTTTCCTATTTCATGTATTCCTTTTTCTTTTTCTTTTCGTATCTATTACGTAATTTGCCTAATAGGAGTTCTCCTCTCTATATAAGAGAACTCCAGTACTCCAATATAATTCAATTCGTTATTCTTTCTGTACATGATATCAGAGCGACGTTCTAAATCAAAGCTTTTGAAACCTCAAACCCTAACCCCAGTCATCCTCTCTCTTCTTGAGTCTCGCACACGATACCGTCGATGGGGGTCCTACCTATGGCACCGCTCCACCGTCGGACCTTGTGACGCATCCAGTCGCACACTGGAGATCCCAGTCACAGCCACCAAGGCCCGATGGTGCCACCAACAACATCCCTTGTCGCCGGCCACCATGGGGTTGATTTGTGACACCTCTTATCGTGAATAGAACCCTAGGAGGCCCAACTTGCAGTCATCGTGGCCTGATTTTGTCACCAAACAGCCTGATTTTGGGTCGTTTTTTATAAAATCAGATCTTGGGGTACTTCCGTGCACCCTAGAACAAGCTCCCAATTGATGAGAACGGTTGTAGGAGCCTACAAACACAACTGATTCCCCGTATGATTGTGTAAATGCATTCTGATCAATCTACAGTCCCAATCAATTTCTGTTTCGGCTCTCTTTTTACCATGTCAAAAATTAAGGTGATATTTTATTTTTGTCCAATGCCTTCATGGGCCCGATGCACATCTTAAAGATGGATGGGACCAATTACAAGTTATGGACCACACATTTTATGACCCTAATGGAGTACAATAACATGACGCAATCAGAGTCAACCGATAAAACCGGGGCGAATGCTTCGTGGAAGCACAATAAAGCGTATACGCGTATTTGCTCTCCGGGACTCTCACCAAGGAGATAAGATAGCCAACCATATTTTGCATCAGCCCACTGTCAAGGAGATGTGGGATATTCTTGTTGCCGCCCATGATCAGACGAAGAATGAGACAAAGATTCTTCAATTACAATTTGATATTTTCAAGACAAAAAAGAATGGTCGTCCTCTGCATAGCTTTTATTTTTCACTTGGAGGCATGTTCGAGAAGCTATACAGCTTCATGCTTGTGACCACATCCACAGAACAACAGATGGCATACAGGACCGCTATGATGGTTGGTGTTTTTTCTGGCAGTCCTAGAGCCTCAGTACGAGGCAGCACGTACCCAGCTTCTCACGAATGCAGCCATACCTCTGATGCTTACAACCATGTAAATGAGATCACAATCCAATCTACTACTACGCAGATCTCCTCAACCATGATCACATCCCGCTATAGGGGAGGAACTACTAGGTTCAGAGGGTGTGATGCACGTGAAAGAGCAGGTGGGATGTCGGTGTGGTCCTTGCACTTACTGTCATCGGCTTGATCATTCTGAAGAGACATGTTGTTGGAAGCGTGGATACCATGCATCTGCTCATGTAACCGAGTAGGTAGAGCCTATTGTCACTTCCACTCCTATTACAAATTAAAAGTTGGATGAAAGTGTCTCCTGTCTAAAGGACATAATGGCTCGTTGCTACCACGACTAATACACCTATACATCCTTCAGATGTTGCAACCACTGTTGGAACCTTTTCTAGCACCTTAGATATAGCCTATGTTCTTACCGGTTGTCACATGGCAGATATGATAGAGTGGATCATAGATGTCGGTGCATCTCACCAATTATGTGGGAACAGGACTCAGTTCACTTCATATAGATATGTTCCTCCAGGAATATCAGTTGTCACTGCAAATGGGAGTCTACTACAGGACAAGGGTAGGTTTGCTTGACGTCGTATAGCTGCAGAATGTGCTACAAGTACTAAATTTTTCGATGAATTTACTATCTATTAATCAAAATCAAATCAATAAGGACTTGCATTGTTATGCTATTTTCGACCCCCCCCCCCTCGTGCTATTTTTGAACCCCCACCCCCTTCTCTTGTGTTTCAAGACATACTTACGGACATGGTGATTGGATGTGGCCACAATCAAGGGGTTCCCTACAGACTGGTCCGGTTTTCATATGTTGGAGCCTCTTCCGTTCCTACTGGGACAATCTCAGCGTACATATAGCATTTACGTTTGGCCACCTTCCTCTACAGAAGTTGTGTCATGTCCTCCCGCAGCTATCCTCTCAATCCACATTCTAGTGCGCTTGCCGGCTTGGGAAGCATCAACGTTCTTCTTTCTCAGATTATCAGAGTCGAAGTAATAATAGTGTTTTTTTATCTTTACAAGGCTAGGCTTGTGGGTCATGGGTTCACCCAAACTTAAGGGGTAAACTATCAAGATAACTTCTCGGTGAATCGCCACTCCATATTGTGGATACTTCTCTCGATTGCAGTGACACGGGATTGGTCCTTGTCTCAAATTGACGTGAAGAATGCACTTCTCTACGGTGTCTTGTAGGAGGAAGTCTACATGCAACAACTACCTAGGTTTGTTGCTGAGGGGGAGTGTCTGCTTTCAAGAAAGCAGCTTATGCGACCGCATATGCGGTTGCATATGCCTAAGCATTCTTCTCAGCAAACTGCATTCCTGAAGCGCATCACTAGGCGCCCCCTATGTGCATATGCGGATTGTGCGGTCGCATATTCAGCACGTGTGATCGCTTTGAGTTTTCTTGATAATCGAACACAGATCTTCAAGATCTGGATCTGATAGCCAAAAAACTATTCGAGGTATTTCCGTGAGTCCTTAAAACATGATGACCGAAGGAATTTTATCCAAACACTAATGGGTCGTGTATTAGCGGTGATATATATGGGCCTACGATACATTACCGCTTGAAATCAAGATATCGGGATTGGACTTATCAATCGATTCATAACTTTTCGAGCATGACCAATATAAATTCGAACCCCTTTTACTTACATATGTACACCTTGGATCAGCCAATTATGTTATGGTCGGAGTCTTATCCATGGCCATCTGGCCGAATTGTGGAAGTTGTAGGTATTATAGCTGGCCAATCACTTGGAGAATTGAGTACTCAATTAACGTTGAGAATTTTTCATACCGTTGGAACGAGTAGTGATGAATATGTACGAGCTCCCTATAATGGAAAAATAAAACTCAACGAGGATATGGATCATTACACATGTGCTCGTCACGAGCATCATGCTTTTCTATGTTCTACAGACCTATTTTTTTAGAAGAGTTATATCAATCTATATGTAACTATTGAAATTCAGGATATAATAAAGCTATTTCGAATAGCAATGCTCTCTCTTACGAAGCCCCTTTCTCCCCTAATACTCGGTCTCCCAAAACACTTTGGCCCCAGTCTCCAGCTAATGCCGCAAAGTGTAACATCCGGATCCGAATGAATTGAAGCTCTTGTCAAGAAGAGGCTGCTGCATGCAAGTTTGGATCTTCAAAGTGGAGCTCAAAGGTACAAATCCCACTTCTCTTTACTCTCATTAAAGTCAATGTTGGAGTCTCTAATTCAGTTGTTTTTCCTTTTATGCTGCTGTCCAGCATGCATTTTAGCTATTGTTGCATGTTAAATGAAGCCACAAATACCCTCCAAACTTAGAGGATCAAAGGTACAATCTTTCCCCCCTCGTCTTGTTGCCTTCCATGCATGATTCAATCCCTTAAATTGCCTCCGAAATTAGATGAGAATGTGAAATTTTACATGGAATTCATCAAAACTTTACAACCATTATATATGCTCTTGATTTCTTAAATTTTTGAGGGAAAAAACTGGATTTAGCATGCAAATTAACCTAAATTCAGACCATTAATTAGTCACAGTTTTTAGCACAAAAAAATAGAAATTTGGGGGAAAATGGCACGCATTTTTGTGCTAAAAGCAGTCCACTGATTATACACTAAGTTCATGATGAAAAATGTGAAAAAGTAGGGGGGAGGGGTAAATGTTTGTTTAACATTGATAATAATACTAAGCACACATACACAAAAATAAGAAAAAAAATGAAAATGTTTTTTAGTACAAGGTATGTGCATGATTCAATTGTCAATAATACAAACAGACTGAAATATACGTACCTAAAGATGCATTTTCTTATTGAATCCTGAGAAGGATGAAGTAATTTATAAATAAAGAATCTAATATCCAAAATTCCTTTAAAAAAACTCAACCTCAAAATTGTATGATTACCTTTATAATTGAAAGCAATGACTCACTATTAATCAATTGTCTATTCTTTACATCAAGGGCATATTCAATTACTATTTTCAATGATAAAGAGTCCTAAAGTCGATCTTAAGATACTTCGATGCACTTGTGGCTAAAGATGCATTATTTTTTGATGAAATCCTAATAAGGATGATGTCAATACTTATAAACCGAACATGATTCCTATCAAAATAATGTCATGTCCCTCAACAGATGAGTTGTAGACAATAGCTCGAGATTGTGACATGTTCTAACATAACAAGTATTAGATCACACCAACCAAGAATTCTAACTGCTGACATGGAGCTTCATATAGTGGTTGTTATGAACGTGCTCGAAGAGATGATCATGTACCATTAACCTCCATGTGTTTGGTCCAATGGTGGAAAACAATATTGTATGTATGAATAATGCAGTATAAATATCACAATTTGGTTGCATGGGTAGAGGCTCCTATAAGAACATATGCCCCTAAGGATCTATCTATAAAGCGTTTACAGTCGCTTGAGACAGGGCTCTATACTCATATTCTACATGATATATGGCTCCAACTGCCTGCCAGCTTCTTGTTGCGCAATGTGCTGAGGTTTCATCCAGAGTATAAACTAAAGTTTGTCATGGATTTCTTGTCTACAGGATAACCTACATAATATACATATGTACAAATGGTGAAACCCAGAGAATCCTTGCTGAGGAAGAGATGACCCTTTCCGAATGCAATCTTAAGGTATATGTGTAGCATTATAGCAACATCCTAGGGTGACCCATGAACTAACTTACTCTGCTACCTACACGAGCAATGTCCAAGCGATTCACAGTGATATGCAGTAGCTTCCCGATAACCCTTTATATTATATATAGCATTGACATGCTCTGAGAATTCATCTTTAAAATATTAATACTCTTTTTTCAAAATAAACAAATGATTTCTCAAGATCTTTATGAATAAGAAATCATCAATCAATTGATCCTTACGTATAGTCTACAATTTATACATATCACTAAAGAAATGATGAAGTAGTCAAATAAGTGAATCAGTTATATCAATAAGATCATTGACCAAATGACCTAGATCAGTACAGTCAACCACAATTGAAAACGAATGGTGAATCAAGTCAATGGGGGTGATTCAGCAGTGACTGATAATTATGAGTGCCAATCATGGTGACCTTTACACCAGACTGTGCGAGGACGCGGTGACCCTCAGTTGGGCGGGAGATAGGAAGCCCAGTTAGGGCAGCAACCGCTTAATGCGCGAGTCTAGGATTCCAGTCTTTTTCTCGATTTTTCGTGAGCGCTCGCAATTTTAACACCTCCCTGGGATCCACGGGTTTTCTTTTAAAAACTAGTTCTGTTGACCCTTATTCTTCAGGGTACCTAAGCTGGAGGGCCCTCGGTTTTGGTTTCTTTCGAGCTCGTTAGCCCGTACCGGTCAGACCGGTTTTTCTAGAGTAACTTTTCCGAAAAGCCTCTCTCACCCGTCTCAGTGGCGTAGTTTTGTAGTAGACATATCCCTCTACTGGACCGCACTTCCACTTAGAGGGCGAGACGGAAGGGTCTCTTAGGAGACTACATCACCGCTTGAATTTTGGTTACCATTCCGCCAATAGGCTTGGCGATGGCTACATATGAATCCTCTATGGCTACATCTAAATTAGTTACAGTTGAATTTGGAGAAGTTACAATTGAGCTTGTAATTAGTCATAAATAAATTGGACTCGAGTTGAGATGAATTACAGTTGAGATTGAGGTCGACTACAGTTTAGTTGGTTACAGTAAAGCTTGATTTCAGTTGAGTTGAGTATAGTTTAGTTTGATTACAGTTAAGCTCGTTTTCAATTGAGCTAGTTACTGTTCCGCCAGTAGTTCATGACAAAGAGAAAAGATCATATTATGAAAATTATCATTATAAGACTACGAGTTATTACCACGGTTAGCTAGTGGACGTGTTGAGAACTTAGTTAGGATGCATTTTACTTCATCGCATGCTTACGGAGGCACCCCAACCATAAGGCTTCCTTACTGCCTTAAAGTCATACTGTGGGGTCTTATCCAGACCAAGACCACGGACGAACCACTAAACTTGAGTAATTCCACAAGAAAAGAATCAAAACACCGGACCCATCATATACACTTACTATGATCCATCCACATGGTTAATAAATATCAGAAAGAGATCCGGATCACCTTGATCATAATAAGTATATAATGAATCAAAGAATTAACGAATCCTTAAGATTTGAAAATGAATAAGGAAGACTAGAAATTATATACGGTTGTATATGATTTGGCAAAGACAAAGATCAAAATAGGAGTCTCATCATCTTCAACACCAAGATCCATCAAATATGAATTATAATTTTTTTAAAAAAAGGCATCTTAAGTATGAATCCTATAATCAATATATGAAATGCTAACTATAACCAATATATGGAATACTAATTATGGATAATTGAGGCAGGATGGGTGAGTCAGGAATTTCACCTTTATAAAACAACATGACAACTGGTTTCAATGCAAGTAGCTCTAAATTTTAATTGCCAAGCCCTATTTACTTGCTTTCTTTTGAAGCCACTAAATTTCCTTATTATTGTTAATTAATTAGATGTGCTCAACATTTTGTTGATGTCCTTTTCTCCCTATTGCATGGATTGAAGGCAAAACACATGCATCGTGGTATCGGGAGAATTGAATCTCAGCTTCCGCAGTTACCATTGTCATGTACGCATGTTATAGTTTTTGTTCAAGATATTATAAATGCTTTTCTTTCTCTTTTGCTACAATTGGGATACATGTACATTATGTGATTTCTTTTGTTACATGTTAAATGCTATGGAAATTTATGCAACAGAATTGATGATGAAACCTAATTGATGTAGTTCTGTGGCTTATTAGTTAAATGTGAATGTCATGCGTAAATACGAAATTTTTTTCCTAATTTCAGTAACCTAATGTGATCTCTACAAAACATAATACTACGAGTGATGTGTAAACGGATATCCCAGATCCACGGGAACGGGCATCACACAAAGCACCGTCTGACGCTCATCTGCCTCCAACTGACGCTGCGAAGCAACTCCTCCTTGACTCGCCTCTGTTGCGACGCTCCTCGGCCTCCAAGGACTCTATCACCATTAATTCCTTCACATCAGGTAACCTTAATTCCCATATTTTTATTTTCATGTTTTTTTTTGTAAATCTAGGTCTCCTGGCCTGTTCTGGAGGTTCTGCACGATTTCTAATCATTCATCTTTTTCTCTTTTGGTTGAACTTTTAATCTTGGAGTTAAATTTTTGAGAAACGATTGGGTTGTAATCTGATTTGAGGATCAAGAACTTTTACCACAAGTAGTGCAATCACAGAAATATTTCTCAGAATTGTCGTTGCCTGATAAATGTCCTTCAAGGTTTTCTTCAATATCAGCATCAAAGCATTCAAAAGCTCTAAAGGAATTTAACATTGGAATAGAGTGCCCCTTGATAACAATGCATCAGTATTCATAATGAACTCTATAGGCTTTCAACATTTTTTAACTATTTTATTGTTCCCTATTCCAAAGGGATCTTAGTTATTTGGATTTAAGCTTGAGAATAACTCAAAATAGAGTTGAATGGCCATTTTTATAGGTTTCTTGCTGCTGACTGGTAACTCTACTTGGATGTGAATTAATTATGCTGGCCTTTCAATACCATCATCATTAAAAACATGAGATGCAAGCCTCTTGTTCATTTGAAACATTAACAAATCATTCTCCTTGATTTTTAAAGTTATGCTTTATTTCATAAAGTATAAGAATCCCCGTAGCATGGCCTTAAATTTCAGCGAATTTCGACCGAATTCCTTAAATTTCAGCGAATTTCGACCGAAATTCGGTCAAAATTTGGTTTCGTAGCGATACCGATATCGAAACCATGTATAATATCAGTTTCCGGGATTTCGGCCGAAGTTCGGTCATTTCGGTCTGTAGAAGTTTATTTATATTCTTGTATCTTTTATCTATTTATCTTTTCGTTTGTCTACCTTATGTAATTTGCCCATAGGCCTCTCCCTATATAAGAGAGACTAGGGCTCAAGGAATAAACACGATGCTTATTTTTCCCAACATGGTATCAGAACGGCGGTCCTAGACCGGAGCTCTCGTACCGAACCCTAAACCTAGCCCTCCACCATCAAGCCTCCGCACACTCCCTGCCCTCACGCGCCGCCTCCATGCGTGTGGCTGTGCGGCTGAGCCCAAGCACCGTCTTCCCGTGCGCCAACCGTACGTGCTCCTTCTGCACGTGTGCCACCGATTGTCCCTAGGTTTTCACCGTCCCTAGGCTTCAGTAGTCATCTTCATAAGCAGCTCTCTGTTCGCCTCCAGGTTGATGGGTTTGGTTGCATAGAGGTCTACACTTGCAACTAAACCTAGTCATGTCAGTGTAGACCAAGTCTTATCTTGTCTACAACCCTAATTTTCTCCAGTCAGAATGTCAGAAAGCAAGATCGAGATCCCCACTACAGGCGCCTTCAAAGGTCCTGCGCCTATTGTGAAGATGGATGGATCCAACTATGAGTTATGGGCCATGCAGTTCATGAGCCTAATGAAGTCGATGGGTAAGAAACATATTCTTACTGAGGATGAGCCAAAGGAGAAAACAGGGATATATGCCTCATGGGAGGCTGATGACGCATATGCTCAGGTCTGGTTGTTTGGTACCCTAATTCCAGACATTGCTAATGATGTCTTGCATCAACCTACTGCCAAAGCCATGTGGGACATTCTTGTCGCTATGTATTCACAAGCCAAGAATGAGACAAAGATCCTACAGCTCCAGCATGACATCTTCACGATAAAGCAGAATGGTTGACCCCTGCATGCTCACTATACTGCATTGAGGGGAATGTTTGAGAGGCTTCACAGTTTCATGCCTCTCACAGCTACTCTAGAACAATTGAAGACATATCGGAACGCGACGATGGTGGGAATCTTTCTAGCCTCTCTTGATTCACAGTATGAGGCGGTTTCTTCTCAGATTCTAGCAGATGCTACCATTCCTCCAATGGAGGAGGCCTTTCGGCGATTGAGCCGAATCAATATCTCAAGCTCTACTATTGTGCCAAATTCCTCTGCTATGGAAGCCTCTAGAGGAAGAAGCAATTCATCTCATTTCCGTGGACGAGGACCACGTGGCAAGGTTGGTCGTGGTCGTGGATTACAGTGCACTTATTGTCGTCAGATTGGTCATACGGAAGACACATGCTATTCTAGGCACGGTTTCCCAGCATCTGCCCGTGCAGCAGAACAGATACAACATCAGGGTGCTCCTCCAACTTTGGATTCACGATATGATGACCTAGTGTCTCGTCTACGTGATATCATGCCACCAGCCAGTACTCCACCAGTTTCAGAGAGCGGCTCGGACGTTGCTGCTACTGCAGAAGCTAGTTCCTCAGGTAGTGCTCATACTTCTACTTTCTACCAGGGGTCACGTACCTCAGAATGGATTGTAGATTCAGGTACCACACATCATTTGTGTGGAGATAGACACCAACTCACATCATACAGGGAAGTTTCCCCAGGAAGGACTGTCGTCATAGCAGATGGGACTCATTCTCCCATTACAGGACAGGGACAGATTGCCTTAACACCTTCCATGCAGTTGCAAGATGTGCTTCATGCTCCTAATTTCTCAATGAACTTACTGTCAATTAGCCATATTACTAAGGATCTACATTGTCGAGCAATATTTGACCCATCATCTCTTGTGTTTCAGGACATTCTCACAGGCAACGTGATTGGACATGACCGTGAGCAAGGCGGGTTGTATCGACTGGTCCATACACCTTACGCAGGAGCTTCATCCTATTCCACTGGACCTGTCTCCCCTTATTTATGGCATCCGCGCTTTGGTCATCTTCCGTTTCAAAAACTGCATCAAGTCCTTCCTCAGATCTCACCCCGCTCGTCATTCGATTGTGAAGTTTGTCAGTTAGGGAAGCATCATCGGTCTGTCTTCCCTAGTCGTTAGAGTCGGAGCAGTAGCTCTCCTTTTGAGTTTTTTCATATTGATATTTGGGGTTCAAGTCGTGTTCCAGATCATCAGGGACACAGGTTCTACTTAGTTGCTGTGGATGATTTCAGTCGTTTGTCTTGGGTTTTTCTGTTAAAGAATAAATCTGAAGCGGGCATCACTATTATGAATTTTATTAAAGAAGTGCAGAATGTGTTTTCTGTTTCTATCAAGATTGTAAGAACTGATAATGCCCTTGAATTATGTACTCGAACATTATCTCAGTTTCTTTAATTCCATGGCATTCTTCATCAAACGTCTTGTGCCTACACGTCCCAACAGAATGGTGTTGCAGAAAGAAAACACCGCCACCTCCTTGATGTCGCTCGCACGCTTCTTGTCCAGAGTTGTGCTTCACACTCGTTCTGGGGCGATGCGATTCTTACTGCATGTTATCTCATTAATCGCATGCCCTCGTCTGTGTTGGGGGAGAAGATACCTTTCTCCCTCGTTTTTCCTGAAAAGGAATTGTTTTCCCTAACTCCACGTGTCTTTGGGTCTGTGGCATTCGTTCACAAGTTATCTCCAGGGGTTGACAAGTCTCTCCTAGGGCTGTCAAATGTGTTTTTGTTGGGTATTCGAGAACTCAAAAGATGTATCGATGCTATGATCCGTTGCGTCGGAAATACTATGTCAGTGCAGATGTCACATTTTGAGTCTGTCGTGTTTTTCTCTCCTACTGGTGACAGGTTGGTGCCATCAGATATAAGTAATGAAATCTATATTCCTCCTCCACCCTTGTATGCGCCACAACAAGCTCCTACATCTTCACTACCGTCATCCCCATCACCACCACCATCTCCACCACCGCCACCACCTCCCACATCTTTGGTTCCTCCTTTACCGCACCACTACAGTCGACGGCCAGCCCCTGCTCATGATCATGGTCAATCATCAAACATGCCCCAGGTTTGTTCTAATAACATTATTTCTAATGATGGGACTGACGACATCTCTCAGTAGGAACAGACAGGGGATAATACGGATGTTGGTACAACTGATGCAGACCTTGATTTGCCTATTGCACTGAGGAAGCAGAAGAGGTCATGTGCGTCCTATCCGATTGCTCCTCATGTTACCTTTGAGCGTCTGGGAGGAGATTTCCGGAGATTTGTAGGTGCTCTATCTGTTGTGAATATTCCAATGACTCACCAATAAGCATTAGCTGATAGTAGATGGCGAATGGCTATGGAGGAGGAGATGGTTGCCCTTCAGTCGAGAGGTACTTGGAGTCTTGTTCCAGCTCCTACCGGGGCATCTATTGTGAGTTGCAAGTGGGTGTTTACGGTGAAGCATAATGCCGATGGCAGTATTGATAGGTACAAGGCTCGACCGGTTGCTCGGGGCTTTACTCAGACGTATGGGATAGATTATCTTGACACATTTTCTCCCGTTACTCGATACTGTACTTTACAGATTCTTTTATCTGTTGCTGTGATTCAAGATTGGCCCCTGTTTCAACTGGATGTCAAAAATGTTTTTTTATATGGTGATCTTTATGAGGAAGTTTACATGCAGCAGCCACCTGGGTTCAACGCCCTAAATGTCGATTTCGGTCACCATTTCGGTATCGACCAAAATAGAATTTCGATGGAATTTCGACCGGAATTTCGGTCATTTCGGTCTTTTTTTGTACTTGGACCCCCATATTTCGGTCATTTCGGTCAAATTTCGATTTCGACTGGATATCGATATTCGACAAAAATTCGACCGAATTTCGCTGAAATTTGAGGCCATGCCTGGGTTTACTGTTGAGGGGGAGTGTGGATAGGTATGCAGGCTTCACAAGGCGATCTATGTCCTAAAACAGAGCCCAAGAGCTTGGTTCCAGAAGCTTTCAGATTTGTTTGAAAAACAAGGGTTCAAAAGGTCAAATGCAGACCATTCGCTTTTTGTACAAAAGACATCCAGAGGTATGACCATCATTATAGTTTATGTTGACGATATACTCATTACAGGAGATGATATGCATGGAATAAAATTAGCCAAAGAATTCTTGGGCCGTGAATTTGTTACCAAGGATCTAGGAGTACTGAGATATTTCCTTGGATTGGAGTTTGCTAGAAATGGAGGACTCGTGATGACTCATAGGAAATATGTCACTGACTTGCTAAGTGACACAGGAATGCTTGGATGTCGACCTGTTTCTACACCAATGGATCCAAGCATGAAGATGCATGATGACGACACTGAGGAGGTTGATAAAAGAAGATACAAAGAACTGGTAGGGAGGCTCCTTTATGTGACCATTACTAGACCAGATATTATATTTGCAGTAAATAAAGTGAGCCAGTCCATATAACAACCTCGCCAAGTACACATGGACGCCATACATATGATACGATATCTTAAATCATCTTCAGGCGCAAATTTGATCTTTAAGAAGAAGGGCACTATAACTATTTCAGCATGTGCAGATGCAGACTATGCAGGGTGCCCAAAGGATAGAAAATCTACATCAAGCTTTGCTATATTCATTGGGGAGTCATTTATTTCTTGGAGGAGCAAGAAGCAAACAGTAGTTGCGAGATCCAATGCTGAATCAGAGTATAGAGCTATGGCCCAAGCATGTGCAGAAGTGATGTGGGTTCGCGCAGCGCTGACAGATCTACATATAGATGTTCCACTTCCCATATCACCAGAATGTGACAATCAGGCTGCATTATTCATTGCCAACAACCATGCTTTTCACGAGAGAACGAAACACATTGAGGTGGATTGCCATTATATCTGTGATATGATCCAGAAGGGCTTCATCTCTACTACACATGTCAGCTCAGGAGACCAAACAGCAGACATCCTTACTAAAGCGTTGCTTCGGGGTCCCTTTCAAAAGTGCTTGTCCAAGATGAGCATGATCGATATCCATGCTCCATGTTAAGGGGGAATGTAGAAGTTTATTTATATTCTTGTATCTTTTATCTATTTATCTTTTCGTTTCTCTACCTTATGTAATTTGCTCATAGGCCTCTCCCTATATAAGAGAGTCTAGGGCTCAAGGAATAAACACGATGCTTATTTTTCCCAACACGGTCCATTTCGGTGGAAATTGTTCACAGATTTCTCGGATTTCGGTGAAATTACGGTTCATTTCGGTCCATTTCGAATGAAATTGTTATAGGTCACCATATGCCATGCCTAGGCCACTTATTGATATTCATAGGCACTATTTGGCCAATAATGAAATTTAAAGATTACTATTTCAACCACCATTACAACATAAGCCACTATTCCAACCACCATTGTAATAAATAAGGCCATTAAGGGTCCTCTTTAAACCCAATAAATATAATGAATATGTTCTTATTCCATATCACAACTTCACAAGTCACAAGTTCACAACCGAACTTAAGTCTTGGAGAGCCAAGTTTCCAAATTCCAATCAAGGTAAGTATTTTACCATATTTATCATAACACATCTTTTTTAACATACTTCGATATGTCAAATATGTATTTTTTCATCTTTGAATGCTAACTTCAGAGTTCAGAATCTTCATAGTTAGAATCTCTATATAACTATCTTGTTATCTTTTCCTAGGCCAACTTGGAGAGCCAACTATGATTTTTATCATTTGACTGCTAACTTCATATAACCATTCTCTTATCTTTACAATAAAATATTTGTTTGTTATGCTTCTCATGACTAACATGTTAACAAACGAATGTTATTCTAATTGTCTCTTGACCATTGGTGCAAATGCCAGCATATTGAATAAAAAGACCAAACAAATATTGAGACCGTTACATGGGCCATTTACAAGGAAAGAATTATTCTGCCTACTAATATCTTGAGGCTGTCTAATCAGCATAGAAATTCATATTAGCATGGGGTACCTTATCATTTAACACGAGGTCATAATTTAGACACATATTATTATTAATTATCAAGCATCCCATTGCATTTAGCTAGAATGAATCCACTCAACTAAGGTACAGCTCCATCCTTTCCACCAAGGAAGGAATCGGAAAGAGTACATGGATCCAACAAGGAATTCATGGTTTGGTTAAATCGCATCCCCATCCCAAATAAGAATGTAATACTAGTAACTTAATCATTAGTATTAATAAGCGCAGACAAATTGTATGATTGATGTATCATGTGATCTTGTAACCTTTTATTATGACACTTAATATTTCATTTTAAAATTATCTACGCATTCTGTTAAATAAAAGTAGTATTGTTCTTTTGAGAATTGGTAGAAAAACTGAATGTCAAAATTTAAGTTTATGTACTGAAGTCTGAAATTTCACTCTAGACGGTCATTGATATGGTGACCGAAACCGTTATTTAAGTTAAGGCATTGATCATTATAACATCTTATTATAAGTAAAAAACTTGTTTTTTATCTCTATTATTGTTTAAACTACAATATAAATCTTAAATTTAAAAAAAAAGTTTTCAAGACATTTCCCCAATTTTCGACCATTTCACCGAAATTCCACGGAAATTCTTTTTCCGGGCTTACCGAAACGAAACCGAAATCCGACATTTGAGCCCTTGCCCCGTAGTTTATGTTGAGTAAATTATAATACTTGAATCTGGGTTGTATATTTAACCCAATCGTGTGCTTCTTCCTGCTCAAAGTTTAATAGTGTATTATATTTTTCATGTAGATGAGCAAAAGTGCTTGCAGTCCGAATACTTTCAATAACATGAGAAGAATTGATATTTTGAAAGTTGTGATTTGATGATTTTCTTTTATTGAAGTTTAGGAATTTATGGCCTGACAACCATTTAACCATGGCTCTTCTCATATGCCCGGAAGTGATCCTCTTTTTGAAACTACTCAAAGCGATAAGGTGGAGTTCTTTGCTACTATCGGATTTAATGATATGGGATGGAAATATGCTTATCTAGCAAATCCGAGTAACCCGGGCATAATTACTTGTCATTTATGTCAAAAAGTTGTGACCAGGAGAATCAATCACATGATGAAACAACATTTGGCACATACAAAAGGCAATACAGCATCTTGTCTCAAAGTGACACCTGAGGTAAAGAAAGAAATGAAAGAAGACATGGAGGAAGTAAAAGTGAAAAAGAATGAGAAGACTGCGAGGATGAAAGACACTCAAGAGCAAGTATCCATCAAGTTTAATCCAACTTTGAGCGATGGAGAGAAGATGGGAAAATGCCTCGAACTTCAACAAAAGATGTGTCAATGAAGAGTCTCCGCCAATCCACAGTCAGATATACATTTGCCAAGAAGGAACGTGCACATGTGAATTCATTCGTGGCAAAGCACTTCTACGATGACCCAATAGGCCTTCAAAGTGGCTGATGATTTCCTGGAATTGAGCAAACTTGAGTCATTGATCTGAGAACTCCAAACAAACTTTTGGCGATGGAAAGGGAGAGAGTGGAGCGGGTCTCTCATCCTCCGCTCGTGGCGGCTCAGTCAACTCGAAGGCCCTGACTGCTACGTTGGCGACAAATGTCCAAGGCTTCACATCCGACTTCCGATAGTAGTTTCACACGATGATGCTACAAGTGTGGCAACTTCGAATACACAACGGGGTTCTACCGCAACGCGATGGTGTGTTTTGGTTGCGGGGGTTTTGGTCATCGGCTCAAATATTGCACGCAAAGGTCGCAGGAACACATCGTCGAGTCAAAATGCCATTTAGTTCATCTACTTCTGTCATGTACATTGTTGGCGGCACCCTAATCGACATTGTGTCTAGTCAGGGAGCGTGGCCTCAAGAGGCAATGGCAGATATTAGGACTAGAATAGGCCCCTCGTTCGAGGGGGGTAGTACTGTTGGAGGAGTTTGTGGTATGCACTAGAGGCATGTCCGAGGCAGAGGTGTGGTGTCTGCTGAGTCGGGCACCGACCGGTCAAAGATGTTGCATTAGTTGGCGTCGCCCGATGCTTAGGAACGGAGCTTCGCACGCGGTCCGCTACAAAATCCTATCTGTGGTGAGGCTCCCTCTTCGCATAAAGGATCTCACTTCGGTTGAAGACTTGTCTATGCAGTACAAGAAGGTGATTTGGATCGTCAACGATGGTTTGTCGAAGGGCTCTGACATCAACATGAGGATGGAATTCGCGACACATTTTTCTTCCCAGCCATTTGAGATTATGCTTCGGATCGGAATGGTGGATTTCCGCATCGGCATCAAGGAAGCGGAATTAATAGTAAAAGGTGGGGGCGGCAGCAGGGTACGGAAGAAGCAAAACCGTTGTGGGTGCGGCACCTGGAGTTGTCTGGCGGAAGCAAAACCGTTGCGCACTTCTCGGGAGGGAGCGTCGATGCAGTCTCTCGAATCTCGGTGGTCCTTCATGGAAGTTTTGCAGTCGGTGCATGATCCCAAGGGCCCACAGGTTATGCGGATCTTTCGTAGGTCGGGTCCAAAGGCAAATTCAAACCCTCTTCCAATTGCTATGTCGGTTCGAGTCAAGGTTTCCTTTCCTTTGCGTCGAAGCCTCTCCCTCAGTTGGATCATATTATCCATGACCCCTCTTCTGCTGGATGTGGGCATGTGGGTGACATCGGAGGTCCCTCGCATGAATGGAAGCTAAAGGCTGGGACCCGATGAGATGACGAAGGCCGGGAGAGAGGCAAAGAGAGTAGAATGGAGACATTTGTAAATCATTTTGCTGAGCAAGGAGGCGTTCGTGTGGAGGAAGATGGCTTGAATCGGCTTGATGCCCCAGTCCTTTCGCTCTTTCCTAGAGCTAGAGCCTATGCTGACTCCAATCCCCGTGAGGTTTCTTCTCGTAGATGCTTCGAGAAAAGGTATTCTAGAGCTCTATGTCAAAATGCCAGAAGGCGTGTGAGACTGGCTCTATATAAAGCCCTCGAACTATCATCTAAACTCACAAAGGTTGTTCACGAGGCCTCATGACCCTGGGGAATTCAGCAAAACAACGAAGAGAATGAAATAGTGCATGATGGAACGGTGAAGATGGGGGATGCAAGCCGAGAGGTGTTGAACTGTTTGGGTGTGGTCCCGCACTGTGGGACTAAGAACCCCCTGAAATGAAGGTGGATACATGTAATGTTAAGGGCTTGGCAGGAGCAAGAAACAATTTGTGGTGCATGAACTGTGTATGCGAGTGGGTGTCAATATCATGTTATTACAAGAAATAAAAATATCTTAGAACATGGATTGTATTTGGAGGTCCATTGGAAGTACGATTAGCAAATTAATAACAAAAATAACATAATGAGCTGAGTTGTTAACTCTTCAAGTGCTTCAGGTGGTCTAGTCTCGAGCTAGAATGGAGATAATTTCTCGATGCATGAGGAAACAAAGGGGGCGCATTCCATCTCCACGGTGCTATGCAGAAATGCGGATGGTGTGAAACTAGTTGCCACGAATATATATATGGGCCAAACAATGTTGTTGGTTTCTTTGAACTTTTGGATGAGCAGAGATTGGTCATGTTGGTTTCTCTGAACTTCTGGATCAAGTTGATGAGCTGAGATTGGTCAGAGTGAAGTATCCCTCAGGTGCATGGCTGATTGGGGGTAATTTTAATGTCACAGTGCAGGTTGATGATAGACCAAGGAGGTGTGGTGGTACATACCCTGGATCTGCAGCCTTCTATGTGTTCATCAGCGATTATGGGCTACAGATAGTTGACGCAAGTGGATGCACATATACTTGGAGAAATACTCGCTCAAGATCCAACATCGACAGATTTCTCGTATCGACAAAGGTTTTGGCTATTTTTTTTAATGCATGCTTGGGCCATACAACGAGCCCATTCGGACCATACCCCCTTAATTTGGTCCTCGTGGGAGGATATATGGCCAAGATCTTTTTTTAGATTCAAATGCTCATGGCTTCTTGACGATGGGTTCTACGGGAGGGTCAGGTCATTTCGGCAATCTTTTCATTCAAATGGATCAACGGAAGCCCGTCTTGCGAAGAAATCAACAGCTTTGAAGAACCACCTAATGAGGTATAACAAGGAGAATAAAATCCAGTGCATGAGCAGGAGGACGCAAGCACAGAAAGAAATCATTACACTAGACTCGTTAGAAGAGGAAAGGGAACTAACAATGATGGAAATAAAGCACAGGGTTGCTAGACTTAACGAGGTACAGCATGAGGATAAAAGAGTGGAGGTAGAGTGGAGACAGAGATCGAGGTAGAGGTGGCTTAAAGAGGGAGACAATAACACAAAATTCTTTCATTCGGTGCCTAATGGGGGGAGACGTAGAAACTATATCCACAAGATCACAATGGATGGGCATGAGATTCAGGGTGATACGAAGGTCGGAAGGGCTCTCCGAACCTACTATCAGGGCCATAGCCGGAGATCTACCTGAGAGGGTTGGGGATGGCAGTGTAGAGGGGTGAATATGATCTCGGAGGGTCAGTCTGTGTTATTGATTGCCCACTTCCAGGATGAGGAAATAAAAAAGTTGACCTTATAATTTTCACGAATTTTTCTCACAATTTTTTTCAAATCAGCTTTTTCTGACTATTCCTTTTTTTATAGTCGTATCTTTTTTTCGCTTACAATTTTTTTTGTATGCACCTTTTTTTGTTCTCACAAAGAAATACACGGTCCAATTGGGCCCTTCTTCTTTGGCCCTCAATATTTCTGGTCCCAATAAGAATGATGAGCGATCATTTCATTTTTTTCAACAGCCCACTGTTGGGCCTTTTTTAAGTAGCCGAGCTTTTAAAGCCCAACAAAGGGCTCTCTCTCTTCAATCGACATAGGGTTTCTCCATGGGAGAACCCATCTGCGATGCCATCTTCTCCATGAGAGAGCTCATCTGCACCAAAGGAGGGATTGTTGCTGGTGGAGGATCGCGCACAGATGTTCGGCATCACCTGGAGCCAAGGGGAGCCCCGTCTACTGAAGAAAGGTCGCTGCCTGCGCTAGTTCTGTTGGAATCGGAGATGGGTTTGTTGCCGCTTCCTGCTCCTCTTCTTCTCCTTCTCGATCTCCAGTTGGAGAGAAGGGACTGACGAAGAACCATGCTCCTTGGTGCCACCAGGGATCGGTGCTGCCTCCGAATCTGGCGATCGTGAGGCATCGTTGCCACTTGGGATTAGGGCTTGCACAAGTAGGCTGAGGCATAGCTGCCTAGAAAAGCATCACCCGAGAGAGGATTCTTATGTTCTTACCGCTTAGGACTTCAACCATGCGGAAGGATCTTGCATATGAGGTAGCAATAGAGGCGTGTAGAAAGAGAGCGTCGAAACCCTTATCTCTCTTCTTCTTCTTCGAGGAACAATGGCTTGGAGAAGGAATTATCATCCGCCATGCCGTCAGGAATCTCATATAGTATGACTTCGTGCCTCGTCTAGGGTTTCAGGAACTTGATGGAATCAAGATGATAATATTCATTCATGTAGAAAATGATCAGAACTTGTTGGAGATTTCAATGTTGACGAAGAATATCATCAATATGAAGAACAAAGAAAAACTTGCTGGAGATGCTTGTTGTTAAGCAAAAATTAGGATTTCGGTAGAAACCCTTGAACTTTTAAACCACTCTGAACATGCAGAATTTAGGGTTCCATAAAAAACCCTACAGCTTGATCTTGAACAATCATGGACATGGTCTTGAATCAAATAATAATAAATCTGCACGAAACGATCTTCCAGAAATTTATGACAGCTGAAAATTAGGGTCTCAAAAAACCCTAAAAACTGAAACTTGAATAATCTAGAACAATATATGAATATGAATAAATAATTTTCAAAATCAACCAAAAATCGGCCCGCTTTGATACCATGTTAGAAAACAAAAATGTGGAAGCGTAATCAGAAATAAAGAATAAGAACAATGAAGAACACCGAGATTTTTACATGGAACCCTACTACCTAAGGAGCGGGATGAAAATCACGGGAGAATGCTTCAAAGGGCTTGTGTTTCCTATTCGCTTTTCTCTCTTCTCATACAATGGGTGCGGGGCTTCTTATATAACCCTTACTGACTCTCCAAGTCCCACAACTAGTAGATGTGGGACTAAACCTAGAGAGATCCAATTATCCATCTATACATATGACGCACGTACTCCAACAAAATAAATTTTAATATTACACGAAATTTGACCAATTTTTAAGATAAAAAAACACGCACCCTAATCGTTGCACAACCACAACTTTGAAAACAAAAATGATGCACACATGCGCAAAAATATTCTCAAGGGATTGTGAACAACGTGAACCCAAAGACCTGATCTTGGCGAGAAACACATTCTCATATGAGGATTAAGTCCAACATCTGATAATAGAGATCAAACATCAAGGCGACTTCTCGGTAGGCACTCGTTGTGGATTGGTACAGGTGGGAACATCGTTAATTTCAAGTAGAAGCATCATGTTGCAACAGAATCCCAAAAAATCGGCTTTGGTTACATTTGAAAATGAAATCTAGTGGACAAGGATTCTTAGGGCTAAGTGGTAAGAGCCACATAAGAGTTGCCATCCAGAGACGGTGCTTCCTGAAAGATAAGCAAGAAGAATGAAACCAGATTCCATACAATCATGCAAGGCATGGATGATGGCACCTTTCTGGATAACAAAAGGAATACAAATTATTTTCCTCCACTTTCCCTCCTAGTACATTCTATAACTTCCAATTCACAACTACCTAAAAGCATAAACAACCTAATTACCCCTATAGATTCATGCAAACAATTATTCTAACGGACTAGAGTTAATCAAAATATGCCCTGGAGTGATATGAGCAGCATTGATTTCTGTTAATTATCTCATATATCAGCAGAGCATCAAATAATTTACACGGATTGAAAAATCCACAAGTCTTCCAGAAAAGGAAAAGACATCAAAATCAGATTTTAAGCAAAAAAAGTAGAAGAAAATTCCATGGCACCAGGACTGCTTATATCGCAAAGGATCATATAAACAATATAAGAAATGAATATCTGACCTTCACTTCACGATAGTGCACGAGGACCATGTTCATGAAATCCCTACGATAACATAGCTCTTGTTAGAAAGAAGCACTCACAAACTTATATTTCAAGGAAAAGGGGTTCAGAACTCACTCCTCCAACATCCAGTAACTCCTCCTTTGAAAATTAGGATTGCTTGCCCCATGAGCATAATAGCAATGTAGTACATCAACACTTCCCGACTAAATGAAGATGCAAAACAAACAGTTAGTCTACTTGGAAATGATATATGCAAACAGACCTGCGGAGCAGGTGAGCCTGTTTGGATTTTTTCCCTATATGCAAGTTTTCATAAAAGTTTCTGAAAGAATTTCAAGCACAATTTGCAGATTAGAAAGATGTAATAATTATGCAAAATATCTCTTTTAATAAACATATGCCTACCATTTCACGTATAATTACAAAAAAACATAGTTAGCAAAAAAGACTCCAATAGTGATTCATATAAAAAAGTGTACAAATACTAAGAAGAAGAATAAATAGCAAAGAAGCTCAACGATGGTGATCAAGAGACTCTCCACACATAAACATGAAAGGAAATTTCCATTCAAAATTGGTATAAAGACCAAGATCACATCATACATAACTTCTAAATCCAGTATTAAGAAACATTTTTTAAAGTGTTGAGAAACAATTTTTTAAGAAGTGTTGAGAGAAACAAGTGCATTGTGATTAATGAAGGACACGGTCCCTTAAATGGAGAGAAACATAGGAAACAATTCCAAAACAGTCCATCCATCAAGTGAAAATTGAGAGAGAACGTCCATTCTTCTGTGTTCCAATAGTCTCCCTCAAAATGGAGCATGCTTACCATGAGTATGCTTAACTTGGACCTGATAGACTCCATGTAGGCATGCTGGATTATTAACAATAAGAATGCGAGTTTGGAACGTGAAAAGAATGAGAAACATGTCGATGGTGTGGGGTTTTAGATGAGAATGACGAGAGATGCATGAAAGGAGGCAAATTCCTAAGTAGTACATCGGGATTACAAAAATCCTTTGGTACTACAGAATCTCTTTTTTACTTGAGTAATACAGGGGTATCGCATATACGACATGCGATACAGAGGATTTTTTTTACTTGAGTACTATTGGGGTATCGCATATACATAATGCAATATAGATACCGCATATTGTCAATGCAATATGTGCATATATCGCATGTTAGATATGTAATACATCATGTGTTAATCCCTGGAAACTTAAACCCTTCACATCTTTGCATTTCGTCATTTCCGCCTATCGAACCAACTCCGCAAGGACTCGCAGCGCAACCCTTCAAGTGACTCCCACGACAGCTACCGCCCCCCTCCATGCGGCAACTCCTCCACCCCCTCGTCGTGCACCGCATGACAGTAGGTGAACTGGTGCGCCACCTCCTCTGTCGTGCTCCCATTTGCTTCACGAAGACCTAGGTACAATACATATTCTCTTAGAGCAAGGATCGATGGAGGGGGCAAGGAGGGGAAAGTACCCCCCCCCTCAATTTTTGCAAAAAAATACTATATATGGCACCCTAAATTCTCTCTACCCTCCCCTAACTTCTCTCCCTCTCTCTCCTGTCGCCTCTCTCTCGCACCCTCTCTCTGGCGCGCCCTCTCTCTCCCTCTTTTCCCCCTCTCTCGTACCTTCTCTCTCCCGCATCCTCTCTCAGTCTCTCTCACCCTCTTTCCCCCTCTCTCGCACCCTCTTTCTCCCACTCTTTCTCTCTCCCACATCCTCTCTCTCACCCTCTTTTCCCCTCTCTCTCCACCTCTCTCTCACTCTCCTTTTCCCCATCTCTCATATCCCTTTCTCTCCCCTTCTTTTCCCTCTCTCTCCCCCTCTTTATCCCTCTCTCATGCCTCTCTATCTCTCTCTCTCACACCTCTCTTTTGCACACTCTCTCTCTCAACCGTCCTTTTGTCTTTCTCTCTCGCACTCTCTCTCAATTGCTCTCTCTCTCTAGATATTCTCTCTCTTACCATTATCTTTCTGGTTTGATTACCCCTCACGCGCTCGTGTTAGATTAAATTGGACGAAATTCGATGGCTATCAAGATTCAACATTGAAGGAGGAAAGGTATATTTTATGTTATATGATTTTTCTATTAACAATGTCCATTGATTTTCTTATTTTTTATATTCATTTACCATTACGAAAAGTCTAATTTGATAGCAACTTTTTATATAACAACTCGATTGAATAATTTTATCGTATAAGTTTATACATCTAAATTCTTTTATTATAAGATATCAGACAATCTATATGTTCTTATTCAATTTTTCCATTCAATTTTTCCGTAGAAATGTTAATAGAAAAAAAGTACAAATTGTTTGGTATTTAAATAATCATTTTACAATTTGATGATTATTCGCATGCAAATAATAAGCATTTTGTTATATAAGTCAAATTATTGATAAAATTTACTTTTTACATATAGAATGGAAAAATATTTCAAACGAGTAGGAGGTCCAGATTCATCCATTTCCCAAAGTAGTAAAGATAACGAAGTTGAATCAAGTAACAAGCGTGTATGTTTAGAAGTTACTGCAGATCTTGTGGCAGATCCTATATTGAGACCAGAGACATCTTCTTATGATCCTAATGATCGAGATCCTATTAGGAGAACTTATATTCAAAAAGGTCTGTGTCAACCTCAAAATCATAATTTTCCACTAAGAATGATTGGAAATAAATTAAGGCGATTTAACCAAGCCTGATTTATTGAGTACAAAACATGGCTAGAGCACAACAAATCGAAAGATGCAACATATTGTCTTTATTATTATTTATTCAGATCAGAAAATGATGTTCAAAGCATAGGAGAAACTTTTGTCACAAAAGGCTTTAGAAATTGGAAGAAGAAGGAGAAATTTGAACATATTAGTGGTCCAAACGGTGCTCACAATAAATTGAAACAAAATTACATTGCTATGATGAATCAGAATCAAAGTATACATAATTTATTAGACAAACATACTACGCAGATGAAGAATGATTATCGAATTCGTCCGAATGCAATGTGTTAGATTTCTTTCAAGACAAGGTTTGGCTTTCAGAGGTAATGATGAATCGAATATCTCAAATAATCAAGGTAATTTCCTTGAAATATTGAAATACCTTACCACTCATAAGAAGGAGATTGAAGATGTTTTATTGGAAAATGCTCCTTATAATCTAAAATTAATTGCACCAAAAATCCAAAAGGATATTGTATATGCGGTTGCAACATTAACAACTAAAAACATCATTTATGGAACTTGGGAATGAACTGTTTTCAATTTTTGTTGATGAATCTAGAGATATCAGTTAAAGAACAAATGATTGTTGTTTTATGCTACGTGAACAAGAAAGGATGTGTTGTCAAGAGATTCTTATTTATAATCCATGTTATTGATACTATAGCTTACTCATTAAAAGGCTTACTTGAAGCTTTATTTTCATCACATGATTTAAGGTTTGCAAAATTGCGTAGGCAAGGTTATGATGGTGCGAGTAATATGAGGGGAGAATTTCATGGATTTCGAGCAGTGATTCAAAAAGAAAACATCTCAGCATATTATGTGCATTGTTTTGCACATCAGCTTCAATTAGCTTTAGTAGCAGTTGCTAAAAATAATGTTCAAGTTGCATTGTTATTTAATACTATTCTACGTATGTTGAATACTGTCAGAGCTTCGTGTAAACGTCGTGATTAATTAAGAGAAAATCATGCTCTTCATATTGTTAAAGCTATTGAAATTGGTGAACTTTCAATTGGTAAAGGTTTAGATCAACAAACAAGTATGTCATGGCCTAGTGATACTCGATGGGGATCATATTACAGTTCTCTAATTAGCATCACTTTGATGTTTGCATTAATAGTAGATGTTCTTGATATTATTGTGCAAGATGGTTTAAATTGTGAACAAAGAACTGAAGTATCTTCTTTGTTAGATTCCATACAATCATTTGATTTTATATTCAGTTATTATCTTATGAAACTTGTCTTGGGTATTACATCTGAATTATCACAATCACTACAACGAAAAGAACAAGATTTTATAAATGCCATGACTTTGGTTAAGATTTCTACACAGGGATTGCAACTTTTAAGAGATGGTGGATGGGACTCATTACTCGCAAATGTAATTTGCTTTTGCAGAAAGCAAAATATTGATGTTCCTGAGATGGACAAACCTTGTATGGCTCATGGAAGGCCTCGATGCAGAACTCATAGTATGACTAATTTCCACTATTATCAGGTTGAAATATTTTATATGGTCATCGGCTCACAACTTCAAGAACTGGATTGTCGATTTACAGAAAGGACAACTGATTTGCTTTTGCGTGTAGCATATCTTAATCCATCACAATCATTTTCCTCCTTCAATAAAGAGAAGTTAGTTCAGATGGCCTCATTTTATAAAGACGATTTTTCAGATGTTGACATTGTGAAATTAGATATTCAACTTGAAACATATTTTTTGGATGTGACTTCTAATGAAGATTTTTTCCAAGATGAAAGGAATCGTAGATTTTGCACAACTACTGGTTGAGAAGAAAAATGACATGATATATCCTTTGATTTATAAGCTTATTAAATTGGCACTTATTCTACCAGTCGCAACTGCCACAATAGAAAGAGCATTTTCTGCAATGAAACACATCAAAAATCGCCTTCGGAATAAGATGCGGGATCAATGGTTGAATGATAGCTTGGTTACTTATATTGAAAAAGATATGTTCGCAAATGTTAGCACTGAAGAAATTATTCAACGATTTCAAAATATGAAATCTCGTCGAGGACAACTCTAAAAGGTGATTTCAGAAAGAGCACAAATACTTTTTATGATTCAAAAAAAAGTACAATCATTTTTTATTTGTAGATTTTATATATGTTAGTTAATTTCATTACATCAGTTGTTAGTTAATTTCATTACATTGATAAATAAAATATTATAATTGATTTGTGCCCCCTCCTAATTACCATCCTGGCTCCGTCCCTGTCTTAGGGTGTTAGGTTTCGGATCTAACCAAAACATTTTTTCCAATTTTGTGTTACTCTTATAAATCCAGTGCACCCCAAGCGTTAGGTCGAAATGGAGTCGATTTATTGCATGTTCCATTTGAAGGGTTCTATTAGTGATTCATCAATGGCCAATTCCTGTGGTTTTGGATTAATGCCAACCATGACCTAGTTGTTCGGAGCACCAGTGACCTTACATTGTAGCCAATTAAATGTCACGATGGCTCATGAGTGACACGCTCTTGAGAGAGGTTAATCATGCCTTGGACGACGTCATCCCTAAAGTAACAGACGATGAGTTGGACAAGGACAACGATCGTGAGGTTGGAGATAATATCGTAATTATGAGCAGATGGAAGATAATGAACTCATTCCCCAAGCAATAGTTCCCCAATTACCATTATTTGGGATCAGAGGATCTGAAACACGTTCAACATATAAGGATGAAATTTAAAAGAATTTTGGGCTTGATGGTGTTGAAATTCGAAAAGGCAGAACATTCAAGGGTAAAGATAATTTGATTTATGTTGTGATGAAACATCACATCATTACACACTATGACTTCATGGTTAAAAAATCCACCACTTTGATCTGGTCTTTTTTTTGCAACAACCAGTCGAAAGGATGTATATGGTATCTACGTGGTCATTACAGGAAAATCAATGCTATGTGGATGATCTCTAAGATCGTCGGCACGCATACTTGCATGAACCAACTGTTAATCAGGATCATCATCAATTAGACTGAGGATGACCCCACTATCCGCATTTCAAGCTGTAGAGCTCACATTCGCGAGATGTGTGATTACTGAATAACGAAAAAAGAGGCACGAGATGCTTGAAGAAAAGCAATTGGAATAATTTTCGATGATTGAAAGTATCCTATGCCGAGATGTTGTATGTTCTGCATGCATTGAAGGTTGTCGTTCCAGGGATTGAAATAGATATCGAACATATCGAATACCCAGATCCAGAGAAACCACATTGTCGTAGATTTCAACGAATTAATGCAAATGTAAATTTGGTGACACACAGTCATTTTTGTGGTTGACAGTTACATTTCTGTGGTTGATTGTTACATTGTGGATGTCATTTCAACATTGCGAAAAAAAACCTAAATTTCAGGTATCCAACCACGATCCATTGCGAATGTAATATTGTGAGAATTGTGTAAACAGGTAACTCGGATCCGTGGGCGGGTGTCTCATGCACCTTGACTCCCCAACTAGATTGCAGAGCTTCATTGTTCCCTCCATAGCTCTTCTTTCCTCACTGGAGCAATGGGGTAGAGCAAAGGCAACAGCCAAAGTGAGAAAAATTTTCGATGGTACAAGCAGTGGAACTCTATGTATAGCCCCCATCAACTCAACCAAGTCATGTTACTCATCCATATCCATGTGGGACTAAACAACTCCAGCTTGATTTGCCAAATTACACAATTATAAGAAATTTTAAAACCTTTGATTATCTAGAAATCATTTGTTTTGAGTTAGTCTCCTTTGCTTAGTTTCCAAGACTTACCAATATGCCACCAGCATGATAGTGGCATGCTCGTTTCGAGATATGGAGAGACAACATCCATATTGTCACATAAATTCTCATTCATGAGTTGCATGCCAAGGAAGAACATCAAGCTCAATCAATGGCATATAAATAAAGTCATGAACAAAGTATGGTCTTTTTTCTTTGTTTTTTCAGAAGCATTTAAATTTCATGCAATACAAATGTGCTCGTCTAATTTATAAGGACATATTATACTATTTCCTTGCAAGTGCATTGTCCTATATTTGTTTTCAAGCATTGTCCTATATTTATATGAGACAGCGGCACGAGTCATGGCATGATAACTAGTTGTATGTTTGTCTGCATCAGTATCCAGTTATTTGTTCATCTGCACTAACTTAAGCTCCTCGCTTCACCAAATTAAGCTTTGTTAGTAGGTAAATTCAACTGATTTTACTAAATATGCCATCTATGTATTAGTGACTATGGTTTGAGAAACCTCAGAATAGCTTTGCATTCAAGAATACCATGTTAATTTGTGTTGCTACTCACCTTCAATCTCTCGTGAGCTTCTTTAACCGTCTTCCCATCCTTCTTCTTTCTCCAATTGTGACCGTCCTTTCTAAAGTACCTCAGCACCTTACGATCAAACAGAAATAGCGAGCCACCTGAATACCAACAAAACGACGACACTAAGAAATGTTTTCCAAAGTCAGAAGACATATATAACCCCACAAGCGAGTGCGTATGCGTCTACTCTCAGAGAAAGCCTAATGATAACGTCTAAAAGAGATGCCCAAATTCACAGTCGCTACATGCGAACATAAACCCATATAACCAACACTCAAGATTTTTAGAAGCTAACAACAAACGAAAGTCCGAAATCGAGCCTTACTTGGAGGCTGATTCGCAGGCTCGGGTGCAATCTGGAAGTGCGTGTGGTTCCGGAGGATCTCGCAAATCTCCGCGGGGCGTAACCACCTGTGCTGCGCCTCCCTCAGTATCTGCTGTATATCTGACCATCCACAGGCACATCAAACCAATTTTTAGCATAGGATCAACCAATTTGCGCGCTCAAGCACGCATATTTTCAACTTAAACGCCATTTTCAAGCGGATTCCCGCGTCGAGAGAACCCGATTTTCGCGAGTTCCGTCGATCAAGACTGTGCACTAACCGAGTTGCGGCGTCAAACCGAATCGCCTCGCCTCCGCCATCAAGCGCCAATCGATCCGCTTGCTCGTAGCTGGCGGGGATCACATCCGGAGCTTCCGATCGAAGAGGGATGAGATGGATCTGGGGATTAGGGTTTGAGATTCGGAGGTTGCGTGGGGGAGAAGGAAAGGGGAGGAGAAGACAGTCGACAAAGGAGTGGAGGAGGGAACGTTTGTGGCGTTCTGGTAACATATCTGATTCGCCCGTGGGAAAAGGGCGGGGATGTTTTTGTACTTTAATCCCTATAGTTTTGTGTTTTACATTAGTACCCCTTTGTGGGAGGAGTCGTGGTTAAACCCGAACTTTGGGAAGGCCGTATCGCGATATATCGGTATCGACAGGTCACCGATATATCACCCATATGGTCGATATCGGTATCGATAGGTCATTTTATTCACAATCTCGATTCGATGTCGGTGATATGGCGTCGATATATCGTCGATATATCGTATCGACATGGTACCGATATCGATACCGATATCGATATGTCCTTCCATGTCGAACTCGATACGAGTTGAGATAATGAGCTTTTTTATCAAGGTGAAAAGGTCATTGGGCCAAGAAGGTACATCGATTTTCTTGACATGACTCCTTTGATACTGATAGCAATGTCGATCGTCGTGAGTCATGGAAGAAGATGATATCACAACCATAGAAGGCTATATCGATATCAGTATCGATATTGGTACTGTGTCGATATAATATCGTCGCCATATCGCTGATATCGAACCGATTTTGTGAAGAAAATGGTCTTTCAAGGTCAAATATTTGCCATATTTGTGATATATCGATCACCTTTCGATATCGATATATCGCGATATAGCCTTCCATGATCACAACCACGACATGTCCACAAGAGGCCATGTTTGCTAGTAAACCTAGACCTCGTTGGTGTTCACGCAGGGGCCATGTTTGACAGTACAAATGCACAAACATGAGATTTGCACGATTATACATGAAAAATTAATTCTAAAAATAAACTGGGTACGGGTGCAAAAATCACATCTCAAATTGTCCCGAACTGCGGTTGGCTGGACAGTACTGCCCTCTGGGAGATGGATCTATTTACGGGCTTCGAGGAAGCTTCTTGATTGGAGGTTGGAAGACACCGCCGGGGCCCACAAGGGAAGTCAAAGGCAGATTTGGTCTTTGCCGAGGAAACTACACGTGTTGGAAGCTGTGAATATGTCGTTTTTTTAATCCGCGCTAATTACTAACGTGACCACACGCATGTCAGCATGTGTATATATTAATTAACTAATTAATATAGTTTTGTCCTTTCAAATCTATTTATAGATTATTCAAAAATTACAACACAGCAAGTCTTCTCTCTCGCATTAAATAGATCAATACACAGAACTCTTTGCCTCCATTCAATTATATTTGGATTATTTCAGGGCATGGATCCAAATGATTAAGATATCTTCGGATTGTGTCGTTCCAATCCTTTTTAAGTATCCAATTATTCTCTCTTAGTCAGCTCAATATCTCAAATCTCGTACCTTTTAATCGGTGTATCAACATACATCATTTGCAAATGGATCAAACTACTTTAAGCGATTCTCTTCCATCTTATCATCTGTTTGAGTTACACCAACCTTCATTTTGATCACGTCATTTTGAATTCAATCTTCTTATGAATGAGCAGGCATCCATCGTTGTATTTTTCAATTCTACTATTGTCATTCTCTACACTCGTATATAGTTCAATACTTCATGAACTTAAATTGTAGATGGTTTTTAACTTACCATTGTTGTTCCCAAATCCAAGGTAAATGAAGAGGATTTTGTTAGGCGGCCAACTATGACACCCAAAGGGATCCAGTTACTCAGCAATACACATTCAAAACATATGATTCTACATTCGAAATACTAAACAATGTAATGTATGCATGAGAGCACTAAAGAACAAAGTATTAACAACACTTTTTCATTTCATTCATAGTACCATGTCCACCAAAAATTGTGTACAATGCCATAGAAATAAAGAAACATGGATAGATACATCATCTTACCTCTCAAAAATAAATACAGGTACAAAAACATAAAAGAGCATAAAGCAATTGTACGACAAGCAGAGCTACAACAAAGCCAACTACAAGCCACCTACTGCTGCGGCTGCAGCTTCTGTGAACTTGCCGAATTCAGGCAAATAGGTTTATAAGAAAACCATTCAGTACGGATATAAAATAACAATTGGAATGGTAAACAAATATATATATATATATATATATATACAAGAACAAATGTGAAAACACACATTGTATAACTAAACACCATGTATAACTGAACTCCTCTTTTCTCAACATCCACTAAGAAAAATCATTCCATATTATACAGCTTCCACCAACTCGACTTATAAATCCAACCCGGATATGGACATCTATTGAACACCAATCATAACTATAAAGAGAGTAGGACTATGAAAAAATATAATCCAAGTTCGCAATCCATCGATGGAGTTTTCGGCGAAGGGCGCAAATTGATTCAATACATTTGATCATGGATAATCTTTACTAATCACATAGTTTTACGATTTTTTATTTAATAATAACGGTGTATTGCCTCACAGGGATGAATCCCGTTACTTATACGTGGGGAAACAACTATAAGTAGCTAAAGTCACGTCGGTAAGGAAAGATGAGTTTGGATTGTAATTTAGTACTCTCATGGACACACCATGTTAATGTTAGTAGCACACTCAAAATGAGTCACATAGAGCCCATAGGCCTCTCGACACTAGGCGGAGAACACAAAAAACACATCCCGTGGCACAAAAAAGACGTAGCTAGAGGCACATGGCCACTGGATGCCATGGCGAAAAAGTCATTAAGTCGTCAAGGAGAGAACTAAGCAGCGCCGATGAACGTGAAATCTGTCTCTTTTATAAATAAGAATTGCAACAGCATAGGAGGCAGATTTTGGTCAGCAAAAAACCACACTCTGTGAATGTTGTAGAATATTTATACTTGGCAGGTCTACCAAGGTCGACCACAGGGACGCGAGCTACTTTTATCTATTTATCAAATTTATCTATTAATGAGTGATTATCTTCTCATTTTCAGGTCTTCGTGTGGATGTGCACACTAAAATGTAAAACAATGCAATTATATGATGCATGTAGTTTTTAGTTGATTATTTAATACAATTGTGAGGTGACGCATGAACATAATGTGTGAATGGATGCAAGGGATAAATATGTAAATAATGGATTACAAATGTAAAAACCCACACTGTATAACTACACAATGTATAACTGAACTACTCTTTCTCAACATCCACTAAGAAAAATCATTCCATGTTATACAGCTTCCACCAACTTGATTTATAAATCCAACCCAGATATGGACATCTATTGAACACCAATTATAACTATAAAGAGAGTAGGACTATGAAAAAATATAATCCAAGTCCGCAATCCATCGATAGAATTTTCGACGAAGGGCACAAATTGATCCAATATATTTGATAATGGATAATCTTTACTAATCACATGATCTTACGAATTTTTATTTAATAATAATGGTGTCTTTTTTCACAGGGATGAATCTGGTTACTTATACGTGGGGAAACAATTATAAATAGCTAAAGCCACGTCGGTAATTAAGGAAATATGAGTTTGGATTGTACTTTAATACTCTTAGGGTCACCATGGACACACCATGTTAATGTTAGTAGCACACTCAAAATGACTCACATAGAGCCCATAAGTCTCTTGATACTAGGCGAAGAACACAAAAAACACATCAACATAAAAAAAGGACATGTAGCTGGAGGCACATAGCCACGGGATGCCATGGCGGAAAAGTAACTAAGTCGTCAAGGAGAGAACTAAGCAGCGCTGATGAACATGAAATCTGCCTCTTTTATAAATAAGAAATGTTGTAGCATAGGAGGCAGATTTTGGTCAGCAAAAACCATACTCTATGAATGTTGTGGAATATTTATACTTGACAAGTCTACCAAGGTCGAACATAGGACACGAGCTACTTTAATCTATTTATCGAAATTGTCAATTAATGAGTGATTATCTTCTCATTTTCAGATCTTAGCGTGGATGTGCAAACTAAGATGTAGAACAATGCAATTATATGATGCATGTAATTTTTAGTTGATTTTTTAATGTAATTGTGAGGTGATGCAAGAACATGATGTGTGAATGGATGCAAGGGATATAACATGTAAATAATGGATTACAAATATACCCTAGAGAAGACGAGCATAAAATATAAATCAACAAAAAGTGTAAAAGAGTAAGGAGAGGGATGTTCATGTTCTCACAACTATAACCACTATGATTGTCATATAAAAATAATGGAACATGAACATCCCTCTCTTTACTCTTTTACACTTTCTGCTTAGTGTAGTGTTAGCCTATTTTAGCTATATCGAGCTTTTTGCTCATACGTACTTCTTTGGAAACCCATCCAGGTTTACAGGTTGTTGAGCAACAGTAGTGACTTGAACTTCCGCAGTTTGTACCAGACTCAGGGTATGGTTCCACTTGTATAGTCTTAATAATTGTCGTATACTTTTGTAGTTCCTGTAGTTTAAGTTGTTAGTCATGTAATAAAATATTATGGAACCATGAATAAATAAATATCATTTGAGCATTTTATTATGTACTTTTCCTACTTTACATTCCGAATGTTAATCATGATGTGTGAATGTGGCTATTGCTGAGTATCTAGATCCTAGGGAGTTAGGTCTGACGTCCTCCCCACGAGGCGGGGCGTCACAGGGGGTGAAGGAGGTTCTGGAGAAGGGAAGTGGCGAGAGGGGTGGTCGACATGAATGGTCGATGGTTAGAGGAGCTCATGATATGGTCAGGAGGCGGTGGAGGTGAATAGAGGTGTCTGGATAATTCGGAGAAACTAAAAAGATATGAGGTAGTAGAGTACCTCGTCAGAGGGGTAGCTTGCGGAGGAGGCGACCTAGGCAGAGCTCACTTGGAGCTTGGGGGTCATCGCCCAGCGTGCTCAACCATACACGGAACTTGATCTATCGCTGCTGGTGGCGGAGCTTACACGACGGAGAAGCCATAAATCGCACCCGGAAGCAAGGTCGTCTTCGCCTCGACACCGCCCTCCGTTGTCACCAGTGGGCAGAGGAAGCTAGGCCTGAGCCTTGTGGATGGTGGATGGCGATTTACGATGGTAGAGCAGAGGTTTTATAGGGGGGATACGGTCGTTCATGGTGGTGGTGGGGGGGGGGGGGGTTGAACGGCCGTGGGAGTGATGGAAGAGTGATGGCTGGTGGTAATGATGGGTGCGTGAGAAAGGTAGAGGAACGAGTGATGCGTTGGAGGCGTTAGGAGAGGAGAAGCATGTCGGGTGAGGGCTCCAAAATAGGAAGGGGGAAAAGCAGCAGGGAGGTGGAGAGTGTTACGCGAGGTAGCAGACGACGCATTGGCCATTGGATGTTGCAATCCAACGACTATGATAAGGGTATGGGTGAACGCACCAGATCAGATCCTAGGACCTGATCCATCAGTTGCGATGAGGTGGAGACAGATGGATCAAATGGAGGAGTGGGCTCGAACCAAGGGTGAAGGGAGAGCGTGACGTGATGAGAGGAGGACCAGGGGATGGACGAGCATCGTGTGGCTGAGGGTTGGGCGGGAAGAAGTGGTTGACATCAGATCTGACGGCTCTCATGGAGGCGGTGATGAACGGTTAGGATCTAGGCGGGGAGGAGTTGATCCGATGGCTAGGGATGAAGCCATATGGCGAGAAGAGAATGCAGCCACGTGGGCGGCTCAGAGAGCGCCACATGGCAGCACCAAAAAAATCAGAAAATGTTAGAATAAAGATAAATAAAAAAGAATTAGTTTGAGGCAAAATTATTAAAAAGTCAAAAACATGAAAGTTGTAGATCTCGATGAGATCTACAAGTTTCATGTTGGACAACATACCAAAAGAGGCCATTTGTACAAAAAGTATTTTTTAGTGGTATTTTTAAAGGGATAAAAACATCGCTTTTTAGGATTTGACATTTTTTGTATTTTTTTTATCTCTTTTAAAGTTTAGGAATATCATAGACAATTAATTAACCTAATTTTTATGGATTTTAATAAGAAAATAATTACAAAGAAGATAATAGTAATTAAATACAATAATTGTAGGTTAGTTGTACACAATATAATACAAGATAATAATGAGGAATTATTAGTGAATTTTATTGTATTATTTAAGCAAGGAGTTTAATAAGTGGATTTTAATATGATGAATACGAGATTCACCGTACCCCTATACTTAAACTATGCTCTTCCTCGAGCATGTAAAGAATGAAGAAGTCAGATTAATTCCTGACAGTGCATGTGAATGTTTCAAGGCTCAATTTTTCGAAGACCCTCAATTAAAGTGATCCTAAATTTCTGGTTTCAACCATGCTCTAGTCAAAAGGAATACAACTACTCTAATTATCAGACTCTCTGTTGTACATATAATATAAGGATATGAAATTAGTGTACCACAATCAAGAGAGTCGAGTCAAGTCATCACCTAAGGTTCTAGTCCAGGAGACTCTCCTCTAGATCTAATCCTCAACACTAGGGAATAAGTCTATTCTTGATTCAACCAACCATCTCTTTAGTTTGTTAGACTTGAAATGTAGATGGATGGCCAGATGATGGAGGATATAGGATTGTGTCTATTTTCATGGGAACAAGGGGACTCTCGAGTGCCTTATACACTCAACATAAGTATTTTTTTAGTTGTTGAACAAGGTGTCCATCAAGAGATTCGGAGTTGTCTGCACTTGTTTTTTTTGGGAGTACACCAGGTTGTGTCTTTTTTGAGTATCTAAGATACCTTCTACACCCAAATTTGTATCACTATACGATGCAGAGCTTTTATTGTGCCAGCCCGACTCCTTGGTCCTAATAGCGTTTGGTCCAAGTGGACACTTTGAAAATGTTTGGGAGTGCTCTCCATATGGTGGAAGCTCTTTTGAATTTGTCTTCGAGGAATGGAGCTTTTTCTTTGAATGCTTTTCTTTCTATTATTTTTCTTTTCTTTTTGGCTAGCTCCACTACTTCTACCAAAAGTTAGCGCGCACTGATCAGCAATTAAATTAAGTTTCATCACACCCTGGCACATAGGTAAATATCAAAGAGATAACATATAACATTGTTCACATATTTGCTGGGGTTTTGCAACACTCGGATTTCTTGAAGCCTTCATTAAATTTATCCCATCCTCGAGCATCATTAGATCGGGTCTAAACTCAAATCGCCGGTCCCAGTTCTTCAAGTGATAACTCAACTCATCTCATTAATTTTGCAGCTATGAAATTGAAGTGTTGATCATATTCTTTAGAGGGTAGAGATGAAGAATACAATATATCGCTCAAATCTTTCAAACCAATGAAGTGTGGATTATTAAGTTTAAAAACCTAAGGACTAAGGTATGTTAACTCAGATTCTTAAGATCACAGAAATCAAGTGTCCTCAAAACCTTTAAGCCTTGAATGAGTGCGAATGTGTTAGGAATACACCAATTGCTTGGTTGGTGAATTTTTGTGATGATTTTTTAATATCTTTTGCACATTTTTAGGATTTTTTTTCCATTTTTTTTAATTCCTTTAAGAAACAATGACTGACTCAGACTCAGATGAATAGTTGCATCAACTTTCAGCCAGCATGGGTGTAAGTACAGACCGTTAGACGAACCCGTGTTACTTGAGGACGGGACCATATACAATGCCCTCTAAACCACCCATTCTGCTAAGGGAGATCGAAACTCCCTCATTGAAGAGTAGCTACTCATTTTTAAGCCTAGTAGTTAGAGTCTTAATTAAAGAAAAAATTTTAATCTTTCAAATTTTTATGAGTTTTTTTGAAAAGGTTAATTTTAATTACAAAAAAGTTAATTCCTCTATTTAAAAATATTTGTGCACTTCTTTTTTACAAAACTCAATTCATAGGTTTATTTAAACCACGTCAAAAAAATGTCAAAAATATTTTAAAAATATATAAGCTACATTTAAAGTATATATGCAAAAATATATGGTATACCCCCTATACTTAATGTTTGATATGCCCTCATAGCACAAGTGATATGAAGTCGTGGCTTGGTTAAATATAGATTGATATAGCGAAACTGTGGAGGAGGGTCCCCCCTAAACTTAGGTCAAAAATTGACCTAAGTAAAAGAAGACAATGAAAGGGATGGATGAATGAGTCGGGTCCCCCTTATACTTAGGCTGAAAATAGCCTAAGTAAAGGATCTGAATTAGGGGGTGTATTTTTTCAGATGGGGATGTAGGAGGAGGGGGTGAGTTTTTACAGCTGATTAGAAAGAAGATGAGAGGAGGTGTATGTACGTGCATTGTGTACAGATTTAAGGTATGAGAGAAGGGTGGGGGTGAATGAATTTGTGTAAATGTGTGTGTGTGGGGCGGGGGGGAGGGGGAGATCATCTAACGATCTAATTCTTTTTTTCTTTTCTTTTTTTATAACATGCGAGCCCTCTAATGAGGACCGCTAAAAATGCACATGCAACACATTTTTTCTTTCTTTTCCTTTTCTTTTTTTACAACATGAAAATGCATGAAACACTGGCTACTCTCCTTATCATTCTCCATCAATTCTTTTGCGGTCTTCTCAGCAGGAGCTCCCAGCTCCACGCCTCCATGGAGATCCAGCGTCATCGATCTTCATGGGCCCTGCCAGAAAAGAAAATGTTAGAAAAATATCAAGGAAAAAAATGATGCAAGAATGCATGAAGAGAAGACCTGCAAATTTTGAAAATATTCAACACAAAAAATATTAAAATCTGACGAATAAATAAAGGTGAGTCGTGTCCTCGGCAATGACACCATTTGATGAACGTGAAATATGCCTCTTTTATAAATACGAATTGTCGTAGCATAGGAGGCAGATTTCGATCAGCAAAAACCACACTCTTCGAATGTTGTGGAATATTTATACTTGGAAAGTATACCAAAGTCGAACACAGGGACGAGCTACTTTAATCTATTTATCGAATTTTCCAATTAATGAGTGATTATTTTCTCATTTTCAGGTCTTCACGCTGATGTGCACACTAAAATGCAGAACAATGCAATTATATGATGCATGTAATTTTTAGCTGATTTTTTAATACAAGTGTGAGGTGACGCATGAACATAATTTGTGAATGGATGTAAGGGATAAACATCTAAATAATGGATTACAAATATACCCTAGAGAAGATGAGCATAAAATATTAATCAGACTCAAAGTCAAACTGAGCGTCAAAATTAAGAGCAACGATATATTAATGGATGAGACTTATACAGAAAGGACACTTATAACATTAAAAATGCATCACATTTAAATTAGTACCAGATTAGAAAATTAACTATGCTAGTAGATAGATGATGAAGCAAGGAATATAATGACACTGAAATCATGCTATTTGGATCCAAGATGCTCAAAAATGAAGTAAATAGTAAAAGGGCATAAATATAATAAAAATACGAGAATAAAAGATAGATAATACAAATAGGTCCCTAGAGGGACCTATTTGCAATTTGCAAGAAACTATAGGGTATTTCTGCAATTATTCCTGAAGTGTGGGCCCGTATTTGCAATTTCTAGAAGTCGGTTGGGCCTTGATGTAATTTTCTCCTGGTATGCACGTGAGGCATGCTCACATGGACTTTGTTGCAATTCCAGAAAGTATGTGGGGCATTCGTACAATTTACTTTGTACTTCACATGTGGGGCATGTGAGGATCCAGGCTCGGGAGGCTCAACAGGGTCGGGCTGATGTGGCATTTGTTGGTGGTTTCGGCATGATGTGATGCCCCTAGGATCCGGATACTCGGCAAATCAATCCACGCACATACATTCCACATTCGAATACCAATGATATATATAGTAAGCAAGAGAAAATAGCACAACACATTGGAATTTAAAACTTTTGCTTCTCATTCAACATGCTCACAATCACATTCCATTTCCATTCTCATTCATTCCATTGTCCATTACAATTCCGTCCATTACATTGCAATGCTCATCCATGTCCACAAAGTATACACGTATGTATGAAAGAAGTGTGTCCTGGAATACATTATACGTGCCATGTCTTTCAAAGTGCTACAAGTAAGGAAAGACAAAAAAACTACTACCAACTATTCCACAAGGAGTCGTGAAGCTGCACAAAAAGTGGTGACTATAAAGTTGCTACTGCTGCGAACCTACGGATCCACACGTAGGTACGTTATGAGCAAAGTTTCCCAATACGAATTAAACAAAGCTATGCAACAACAAGCATGATGTAATTTAAATGTGTGCAAAAGAGAAAGAAACTAGGTAACTTGATCTCACTGGAATCACATTTGAATTATGGTTATTAGATATGGATATGAGTAACCAAGCTTCGTAGATAGTTTGTGGTCTTGGTCTGGGTGAGACCTCACACTATGACTCTAAGGCAAAAAGAATGCCTTGGGGTTGTGGTGCCTCTGTAGGCATGCGGTGGGTTACAATGCATCCTAACTAAGTTTCCAATACGCCCACTTAGCTCCACTTCACAATTGATATTCGATTCACAATCTAGATTCCAACCCGTGAATCTTCGTGACTAGCCCAATCCTCCTTATGCACAGGAGATTCATGTCTTATTTCCAACTTCATTAACCACATTTCTCAGAATTCCCCTCTTAGCGCTCCCACTCGGAATACCGACCAATGTGGCCTACATTGGCCCTTACACAAGTGTTAACTCTAAGTGACAAGCGAAACACTAGCTGACCAACCATGACTACTTGGCCCGCGCTCGAAAACCGGGCTAAAACACGTTAGTGCTGAGGCCAGCACCATCAGATTAGCACCTCGGTGTGCCAACCAACATGTCCCCCAACCATCACAACTACAATAGCAGTTGGGATCACAGTCATCTAGGCTTCTACCCGAGACCCCAAGGGTGCATGCCCCTCCCTTGGCAGCACCGAACTCCATTAGTACTTTAACCGACAGTCATTCCAACGCACAATGTATAGGTATGCCATTACAAAGGGATTATTAGAAAAATATACAAGATGTGTAACCAAATTTTATCCAAAATATAATCACACCAAGGCCTGACAAAGCTCACATAAAGCTATTTATAGACTTGATCTATAAGGTCAGTCTACTCAAGCCAATTTTGAATCTTTTAATTTCCCTGTATAACTTATCCTTGTATAGCTGAAAATGATGTGACGGACTGGATTTTAAAGTAGTCACTAACAGATCATAGGGATAGATAGCACATAATCAGTTCAAGAAGTATTTTCTTGGATCGATGAAACATGGAATATAGACATAATCAATTCAAGAAGTATTTTCTTGGATCAACGAAACATGGTCCTATATTCTGAGAACCAAAAAAACTGATCATGATGTTTATCGTATTGTAACCATTGAAATCTATCATGAGTGACGACCTTAACTCCAGATGAGCACGTTCATATAGAAGACCTCCTTCCAAGATTTCCTTGCGTTTCCTTGACCTCTTTGTGATTATCAACTCATGCAATTTTTAGTTTGACGATCTGTATTATTCTTACAGAAGAGAAACGTGTAACATTTTTTTGTTGCTATCAAGTCGTATGCTCCTGCCATGGGTGCGATATAAGGTATGGCATGACATATCCATACTGGGATAAAGCTGCTCATAAATATGTATAGCTTTCAAACAAGTAGAATAGCAGAGAGCTGACAGTACGCTAGGTGCATCTGCAGTGATTATATAAGAACTACGTCCACCATGGACAATGTTTACTGCTGATCGACCATTGAAAAACACGCACCACCCACAACATTCACGGTTTCCCTTTACATTGGTTTACATTGCTGATAAAACACTGATACATCTGGGCTGTAAAAGGACCAATCCAAGTGGTCTAACATAAGGCATAAAAGATCATGTTAACCCTTCTATGGTAATGAAAAAAAATGCTTACAACTTACATGCTAGAAAAGGGGCAAGAGGTTCACATAGAGGGCACAGTCGCAACAACTAGTCAGTTGAACTGAACTGGAAAACTTGCCATCAAAATGTTTCTTTTTAGCCATTTGCAAATAGCTATTTATGTATATGATGCATCATCTAAATGTGAAAAATGTCCAGGACTAAGTTGGATTAGAATGCTATTTGAAGCATTTCCGTAGGATCAAAATAATGGTTCCTATTGTCATATGATATTAGGTTCCAACGTTTAATGAGTGGATAGAATTCCATTTTGTCAATAAAAAGTAAATAATCATCACACCGATATCTATTAAATTCCTTCTCAAGCATTATGTCATCCAAAAGGTGTGTTGTAGTTAAACTCGCGTATTTTCCAACATGACAAGGTTGGAATCTCTTGGATAGGAAGTTGTTGAGAGGCAGAGCTTGGATACATATTAAACCGTAGCAGATATCTGGAAGCACCAATTTCCACTTACAGTGCTCCTATTCCCAAGTCCAAACCTCAAGATAAATCTATACTTCTTTAACCCACACTCATCCTCTACTATGTCTGCACGTATTAGCAATTTGTAACGAGATGGAAAGAAGAACAATGTTGCTCTTCTAGAAGTAACCCATATACCACCAACTCGTTAAGACTCTAGGTGATTAAACATATTGATTCAAAGTTGAGTGGATATCCGCAGCAAGAGGAAGGGACATCGTACCTCAAGAAAAATCGAAACTACGACGCGATCAACGCCTTGTTCGCAATGAGAACCGCACAAGGGGACACCTTAGAGCTTCTCAACGCGATTGCGGCTTTGGATCACCAATTCGAAGTACTCCGGTGAGCTCCGGTGAGGAGAAAGGGGAGGAGGAAGAGGGCTGGTCCAAGAGGAGGAGGGTTTTGGGCGTTTTCGACGAGAAGGGGTTGGGGTTTAAGGGTAAAACCCGGATTCGGATCCGGGTTCGGATCCGAATAGGACCCTGACCCCTCCTCGCTAAAATGGTCATATCTCGGGCTTCCGAAGTCGGATTTTTACGTTTTTAGACTCGTTGGAAAGCTATCGACGATCCCTATGTAATGGAATCCTTACTCAAATTTTTCGGTAACTGGACAAGTACAGATTTTGCAATTAAATCCAGACTCAAACAAGATTTGTATTTTTAGTCCATGTTCGGTATTCAGGATTTTGACACATGAGGCTCGGGATACCCGAACCCGTAGGCTCATTGTGAGGTTTGTAAGTACAACGTGTCATCATCTGGACTGTACGATCTAGATGATCAAACAGTAACTGTAGCATCATCATCCGCCATGGACCACCGGAGGAGACTGCACTCCAGCATATTCCTAGGGGCTCCTCCTTGCTCCAGACGTTCGCTTGAGAATCAGAGAAAATGGAGGAAGCTCTTGCGAGGGAGATGGAGGTACAGTGAAGCTTCGAAGGCGATCGGATCGGCTGGTCGATGAAACCTCGTCGGTTGCGGAACAACAGATTGGAGCATGCGTGGAGACTCTGGCCATTGACAAAGCATGTACCCGTAGGCATTAGAGGAATAGTCAAAGCGTGCTTTTTATGTGCATGAGTGAAGTGAGGTGAGATGGTGGCTTAATCGGGCGAGGGAGGTGGAGGCTAGGGGATTTTTCTTCGACAGAATATGGAAGAAGGGGTAGGGGGCGATGGAGGTTATGGAGAAGGGAAGCGGCGAGCGGTGCAGTCGGCATAAATGGTCGACGATTGGCAGAGCTTTTGACATGGTCAGGAGGCGATGGAGGTGAACGGAGGTGTTTGGATAATTTGGAGAAAATCAAAGAGATATGAGGTATTAGAGTACCTCATCCGAGGGGTAGCTTGCGGAGGAGGCAGTCTGGGTTGAGCTCACTTGGAGCTCGGGGGACATGACCCGACGTGCTCAACCATGCACTGAGCTTGAGCTACCGGCGGTGGTGGCGGAGCTTACACGATGGAGAATCCATGGATCGCACCTAGAAGCAAGGTTGTCTTCACCTCGACATCGCCCTCCGTTGTCACCAGAGGGTGGAGGAAGCTGGGCCTAAACCCCGTGGATGGTGGATGGTTTTTTTACGGTGGTGGAGTTGAGGCTTTATAAGGGGAGGGAATCCGACCGTTCATGGTGGGGGTGGGGGGATTTGAATGGTCGTGGGAGTGACGGATGAGTGATGGCTTGTGGTAATGATGGGTGTGCGAGAAAGGTAGAGGAACGGGTGATGCGTTGGAGGTGTTAGGAGAGGAGGAACTTGTCTGGTGAGAGCTCTAAAATAGGAAGGGGGAGGAGCAGCTGGGAGGTGGAGAGCGTTACGCGAGGTAGGAGACGACTTCTTAGCCATTGGATGTTGCCATCCAACGGCTATGATTAGGATGTGGGTGATAAACGGGATAGATCAAGGGTCGTATCAATCCACAAGGCGGATCAATAGTCGATGCGTTGACCGCTCAATCAATCCCAATTAATCAGCAATTAACCCACAATATTGAATAAAGCAATAGAATCCCAAAAATGTGGAACTAAAATTTATTTTCTCTACCATCAAATGCATAATGTATAATTGTATAGAGGTCGAACCACAGAGAGCAAACGGGTGGCCTATGGTTATCTATGTACAACCAAGCCATTCCTGGATATAATTCTTTTTGTGGGTTTTCAATTATATATATTTTTTATTTTTTGATTATTATAGTTTAAATTTGATTTTTAATTTTTCTGATTTTTTATTTTCTTTATATATATATTATATTTTTATTTATGAAAACAATATAGCCTATATAAGGCTTATATATACAAGATATAGTAATATATTTATAAACACTAATAAATATAGACAAAATTCAGAAGATAGTTTGTTTTTGGGTTTTTAATATTTGTCTAATGTTTTTGTATTTTTTTCCAAAAATTTTTGCTAATTTTTATGTATTTTTAAAGTAAAAAATATCCTGAATATGGGATTAATAAATAATCCGAAACTAATTTAGGATTTAAAAATAGTAAATAGGTTCCAAAATCACCCAAATTAATTTTAATATTCAATTAATAATATATAAATAATTATAAGACAGGAAAACATAATTTTGGACTTTTTTGAATTTTATATTTTTTGTTGGATTTTGGAGATTTACGATTTTTGTCATTTCTTTTTCTTATTTTTAAGGGTTTTCATTTTCTGGACTCAATAAACTTCAAAATATATCATATATATTTTTTTAGAATTTTCAAAATGTTTTTATATTTTTTTGAATCTTTATATGTAAACATGGATGATTTAGGCTCCTTTTTAATTTTAATAAATAGATCAGATGTAAAAAATGCAAAGTCGACACGTGACGTGTTAGTACAGTGCATGGAGCATCTAATCCTATTTTTGTGGATTTTTATGAGCTAATTAGCAATTTTTAATAAATAGATAAAAGTCACAAAAATATATGTCCTAGCGGGGGCATTTTTGCAAATAAAAATAAGTACAGGGGGTATAGTACAAAAATCCCACAAATATACAATGTAATTTAAACTTTAATGAACTGAATAAAAATTACAAAAACTGCTAGGGCATTTGTGCAAATAACCCATCATGTGGGACAGCACGTGATTTACACAGACAGGGACCAAAATGCAATTATATAAAAGTTCGGGGACCTACTTACAAATTTCACAAAAATATAACACATGGATTTTATTTTATTGGAATTTTATAAATACACAAAAGCGTAGGGGTATCGCTGCAAATTTGCCACCTCATGTTGAACAACACGTGAGGTGACGTTGAATGGACCTAAAAGTAATTTCCAAAAATTCAAGGTCCTTTATATAAAATTTTCACTTACTTATAAACGTAAACTTTTATTTACAGACCTAAATTCTAATTACAAAAATGTTGGGTTAGATGTGCAATTTACCCCATGTATGCGCACGAACGGACGGTAGAGATGGATTCACTTGACACATGGCACGTTCACGTTGGGCAACGATGCTTCGTCCACGGATGGCCAGGATTAGATCAGCTCGGCTAATCTAACGGTGGAAACGCAGCTGCACCCAATGGTGCTGCTGCGATCTAGAGCGACGTTCTTCATCCATCGACATAGGAGGGGGTTGGAAGAATCGGGAAGAAGGTCGTCGTTGGCGAACTTTGTTCGGTCGCAGCGAGCGCCTTCAGCCTCCTCCGACGCCGCCAGGCATCTCTTCACATTCCTGGAAGCCCCCCGCGTCGGAGGATTCCTTCGGCGAGGCACCTGGAGCCCTAGAGTGCTCAAGCGAGGTCAAGAAAGAAAGAGGGCTCCATGTACCTATCCTTCGTTGAAATCGACTCGATTGCGAGTATTTGGCACGCCTGGACCTGCAGGAAAGATATGCGCAATGAGACGACAGTCCCTAGGGCCTTATTTGGTCTAAATGAACGGAAAATGGGTGCAGCGGAGGTCTCCGACGATAGGCGGATGAAGGAGACCCGATCTCCTGACCCACGATGGATCAAGGCGAGTGGAGGTGCCTAGGATGTGGGGAAAGCGATAGGGAGTGATATGACAGTGTGCAGAGGGTCAGAACGGCAACGACGGTGTGCGGAGGAGCTTCCCGGAGCTCGACTCCGATGAAGTACGGGCGAAGGAATTAAGGTTGAATTGCTTAACTAAATCCTAATCTAATGACATGAAATTAAACCTACTATAAAAATGCGTAAAAGAAGCAAGGAAAGAACAACTCTTATACCAGGGAGACACCCATGGAGTAGGGTCGCTAGCATCGGCGGCCTTGGGTGCAGACCCACCTTCTCCGACCAGCTCAAGCCTCCAGGAGCTTCTCCCTGTCGCGAAGAAACGTTCTAGACCGACAGCTAGGGTGGAAGAAGAGTAAAGTTGACCAAATTTGGAAGAGGAGTCGGAGCTCTTTATTTACACACATAGTGATGCACCCTTATTGACCGGGCTAAATTAATGGATCGGTGCTATGTACAGATTACTCGATGATTTGGCGTGGATCAGGAATGATCAATGATCATTTTATCTTCAGGAAGCAATGTCGATAGATGGACGAGATGCCCTGGAAAAAAGGCGGAAAACCAGGGATTAAACGGGTCCGCGTCAAATCAGACTTGGGAGGGACTGTTGACCGAGAGTCAACGTGCGGAGCGCGCCGATTGGTCCAGCTCAGTCCACTACAGGATAAAATAGGTAATTTTATAAAAGAATAATTAATAAAAAATATTAAAAGATTCTCGAGTATAAAATAAAAATGTTTATTAATTTATGTAGTATTTTGATTATGTTATTTATTTATTTATATATTATATCACAAGTTTATTTTTAATGGCTTATTTATAGGTATATTTATCTGTTTTTTATACATTTTTATTTTTATTTTGTATATTTTATTTTGTTATTTTATTCTATTATTTCATATATTTATAAATTATTTTTATGAGTTTGAATATATTTTTATTTGATTTTTATGATGTTATTTGTACACATTAATAATTAAATATGTATACTCTGTAGGTATATTCATAGGTATTTTACCTATGTTTTATGTCTACTATTTTATTTTAATGTATTTTATTGGGTTTTACTCTAGTTTTGTATTTTTAATATATCATAGACAATATTTACAATATTAGAAAAATATGGATGAATACATAATAAAGAATATATTTCCCTTTTTTTCTATACATATATGACACACGTATTTCACTATGTTTCGACAAAGTCTTATTTTATTTTCTATTATCTTTTTGGTTTTATTCTAATTTTAATACGCACATATGTTATAAATAACATTTACTAAATTATAAAAATATGAATTTGCAAAAATAATAAATGAAGAATAAATTGAATATTTTAATTGATATCATGTATAATAGGGGCCCAAAACCTAACTTCCACACAGTAACTTCGAAAAATATAAAACCACCACATTAAATAAATCTTGAAAAGTTATATACAATTAAAGTTGATTTTGATATGTTTCGATTTTCATTTGAAAGATATGGGTCTGTGAAGTTTGGATTTTGGCTTTTTATTCTAAGTATAAAATGAACACTGTACATTATTTTTGCACAACCTCAAATTTGAATTTTTATTTACATTATTATATACAACCTTTATATACAAAGTTTCTTTATTTGATAAATAAATAATAAAGAATAAAATAGTGTCAAAAAGGCATAATGAATGAATAAATAAATGAGGTATTTATTGCATTTTTGGGCCTTATCTCCCTCTACTTTATTCCTTGTCGACCAATTCCATTCTAGACTTGATCTCGGAGTTAGGGTCATAAAATATTGTCAATATTTTATTCCCTTTTCTTTTCTTCTCTTTATTCTATAATTTTGACATTAAAAATCTTATTTTAGATACAATAAATATAATAAATAATTGATGCTATTTTCTACAACTTAATGCTATTACATGAAGTGGCTAGGGTTTTTAAGACCAAAATGATAGAATAAAGGTGATGAAATGGAGATTTATCAATGGGTGAACGCACCAGATCAGATCCTAGGATCTGATCCATCGTATGTGATGTGGCGGAGACAGATGGATCAGTTGGAGAAGTGGGCTCGATCCTAGGGTGAAGGGAGAGCGTAACGTGGCAAGGGGAGGACCATGGGATGGACGAGCATCGTGTGGATGAGGGTTAGGCGGGAAGAAGTGGCTAAGATATGATCTGAGATCAGATCCGATGACTCTCATGGAGACGGTGGTGGAAGGTTACGATCTGGGCAAGGAGGAGTTGATCCGACGGCTAGGGATGAAGGCGGGTGGCGAGAAGAGAAAGCAGCCACGTAGGCGGCTCAGAGAGCGCCATGTGGCTGCACCAGAAAAATCATAAAATGTTAAAATAAAGATAAATTAAAAAGAATTAGGTAGAGGCAAAATTAGGTAAAAAGTCAAACATGAAACTTGTAGATCTCATCGAGTCTACAAGTTTCATGTTGGGCAAAAAGATAAAAAAGGTCATTTGCACAAAAAATTTTTTAGGGGTATTTTTAAAGGGATAAAAGCACCGCAGTTTGGGATTTGATATTTTTTTTGTTTTTATCTCTTTTAAAGGTTAGGGAAATTATAGACAATTAATCAACCTTTTTATGGGATTTTAATAAGAAAATAATTACGAAGATGATAGTAGTAATTAAATACAATAATTGTTGGTTAATTAGACATAATATATTACAAGATAATAATGAGGAATTATTAGTGAATTTTATTGTAATATTTAAGCAAGGAGTTTAGTAAGTGGATTTTAATATGATGAATACAAGATTCATCAAGCGCACACAACACATGGTGAACTAAAGCAACATTACTCTCTCGACCTGATTATTACGGTTGTCCAAATCTCTATCCAACTTTTCCAAGGAAGCATGCTTGCCCTTGGAGTTTGTTTTTCTTTATTGCTAAGCTAAAATACTCGAGTTGATTTATATATGATCACTTATTCACTAAGCCAACTTGAGTCGAATAACAGTATACTCGTTGCTATGCGCTAGTCCTATATCATGTGCATATTATTCAAGCGACCAAGTTAACTCACATAGAGGATCTAAGTCACTAAGTAAATTTAGTCCACCACCCCTACATCCATTACTATATATTAAGCATGGGTGCAAGTCCCCTGCCTATTAAATTGTAACTAGAAAATTACATTCACGTCCTTCCTTCTGCCCCTCAGCTCTTCTCTCCATGCAGTTGACAAAAAATTAGTATCATTTACACATACACACTACATGACATCAAGTCACTCTACCGTTGTCATTTCTTCGCACTAAAGACAGAAAAACACAACCGCTATCTTCTTGCACATTGACGACAAAGAACGAGTAAGATTCATAATCATAAGGGCTTGTGTATGAGTTGAAGTATTCTGACCTGGCTATTGAGGAGACATGAGCAGAGTTTTGGGATTCTCAAAGACCGACTGCACTAAAATTCAAAGGTCTGACTTGAGATCCAGGCTTTAATTTTGTGAATAAATGTTTGAGAATTAAACCTAATATACTTTCTTTCTTTTTCATTTTCTGCACTTATTGTATAAGTGTTTGCTAGGGACTAGCAAAGGCAAGTATATGGGGTGATGAATCACCATTTCATCACATTTATTTTATCATTTTGACATTAAAAATCCTAGCTAATGTACGTAATAATCCTAATTTGTACAAATTAACATTCATTCTTTGTTGTATAAATACTATATAAAATAATATTTTTAATGGCAAAATTATAGAATAAAGAAAAGAAAAAAAAGAATAAAATGATAAAGGTATTTTAAAACCCTAAATCCCGAGACCTAGGCATCTTAATGACCAGGTCGACAAGAAATAAAGTATGAGGAGATAAGGGCCAATAATACAATAAAAATCCCATTTATTATTCATTTTTAGGACCCGTTTTATTCTCTAGTTTTTATAATTCAAATAAATAATATTCGTACATGAAAGTTGCAGATAAAAATGTGTATGAAATTACAAAATTGAGTTTATATAGAAATAATATACATTGCACAAATTATACTCTGAACAAGATTTCAAAATCTCAATTTCCCCGATCCATTTCTCTTAAATAAAAATGCAAAATATATCAAAAAATCACTTTTAATTATATATAACTTTTAATATGCTATTTAATGAAGGTGATTTCATATTTTTTAGAGTTAAGGTGTGAAAGTTAGGTTTTGGACCCCTATTCTACAAAATACTCGAATAAAATAATCATTTTATTTATTCATTATTATTTTTATATGAGTTTTTTAGTTTTTTAAATATTATGTTTATCATATTACATATTAAAACTAGAATAAAATCCTAAATAATGCATAAGAATAAATAATGTATAAATACATAGATAAAATACATGTACTTATACATATATAATTTATACCCCTACTTATTTAAGTATACAAATAACATCAAAAAAATATAATAGAAAATACATTTATACACCTAAAAATAAGTTGAAAATATATAGAATAAGAGAATAAAATAAAAAAATAAAAAGTGTAGAATAAAAATAAAATGTACAAAACAAAGATGAATTTACATATAAATACACCCCTAAAAATTGACTTGTAATAAATGACATCAAAAAATAAATAAAAATCATATTAAAATATTACATAAAATAATAAGTATTTTTTTATTTTATAATAAAAAATTAATAAAATCATTAACTATATTTAACTAATTATTTTCGAATAAAGGGGGCTTTTTTCCCATAGCGGGCTAACGTGGGTCAATGGGTTTCCGGGTATTGTTAACCTCGATTAACTCCCCATCTTTCATCTGACTCTTGTCAGAAGTCTCGGGCGACCTGACTTCTTTGCTTTTTCTAGGCCGCCATGTTGCTCCTTCCATCTCGATCTCTTCATGGATCCTATTCCCATCATGATCCTCTCTCATGTCATGCCTTCACGTCCTTCTGATCTTCCTCGAGCGTAGCAATAATCGATGTCGAGGTCCGTCAGAACCCTCTGTCTATAAGTAATCCATTGGTCTCCTCCTTCCCTTCTTGATCTCTCTTGGAGCCCTTGATCGAGTCTATGAGTGATGTTCATGTGACAAATGAGTCTTCCATGTGCCTGGAGAATGTCGGAGCAAGGAGAGGTGGCGGTCCACGGCAAGCTCCGGACGCCCTGCTGCATGAGTCCCCTCTGAGGTATAAGAGCTAATTTCTTTCCTATTTTAAGTAGTTTTAATTCCCATATTTTAATTCCAGTCTTTGGTCACATTTCAATTAGTAGTTTAGTCTAGATTATTTAAAGCTGCTTGCCTGAGCTCTCGAGCTCCGGCCTGATTTCACCCCGCTCCGTTCGATCTCCAACTCCTACATCACACCCACTATCTTCCTCTACACCTTCTTCATCTAAACTGGCCCCCTAACTAACCGGATTGACCCTCGATCTGCGAATCGAAGGTCGAACTCTGTCGCTCACTGGACCTTCGTCGCCCACCTCCATTCCTATGCAAAGCAACTTCAAAATGGGCCGAGCTTCATAATCTCGGACTCAGTAACACCCCTATGCGGATCCCATGTTAAATAGGCCCCTATTCGAGGATGAATCACCTCCATGTTTGACTCCCCATATGCCCGGAGCTCCATCTACTCGTTATCACTCATCTCTGGGTCCTAGACCTTGTGAAAGGCACCATTGGACGCGGATCAACAACAATAACGTGGAGAGCACCTCAGCATCGCGGGAGGAGCTTGACCTTGTGAAAGGAAACCATAATTTTTGTATTTTTTATTTATTAACTCTGTAAATAAAATGTCAAGTGTAAATAAAATGTGAACTTTTTGCATTCAGACCCAAATTTGTTGTAAATGACAAATGGGTCTAGTCTGCGTCACCTCACATGTCATCCCACGTGAGGTAATGAATTTGCAGAAATACCTTTGCGACTTTTTGGTATTTAATTTTACCCCATTAAAAGTCCATATACATAGTATATTTTTGGAAATATAACATGTATGTCCTTGGTGATTATTTTATTTGCAAAAATACCCTTCTCAGTTCATGTATTTTGATGCTTGATTTTCATTTATTAAAAATGGTGCCATGCTCTAACTATTGTGCAAAAATATGCATAATGCATGCTAATATGAAGTTTCATGTCCCATTTTAATTTTTTGCATTTTAGGCATTTTATTATTTATTAAAAATGAAATGAGCATGTTTTTATCCCTATATGTATTATAAAATACTAAAAAATCGAAAAAATTGATAAATTCCAAAAATTATAAGTTTTCTATTTTATCATATTTTAACACCATACCTAAAATTGATAAAAATAGAAAAAAGAAAAGATGAAAAATCAAAAACTCCAAAATCTAACAAAAAATATTAAAAATCATTTAAAAAACCCAAGAATATGTTTTTATTTTTAAATTTTATGATATTATTATATATTTACTAAAATTGATTTTAAGAATTGTGGATGTGCTTTGTATTTTTGCTCTTCATATCAATTTCGGCTTTATATTTAATCTCTGATTTTGGGATATTTTTATTTTAAAAATACATAAAAATTAGCAAAATTCTAGAAAAATCACAGAAACATTAGAAAAATATACAAAACCCCAGACCAATTTATTTTATTTATTTTATTTATCTTTACTAGTATTTATAATTATATTAGTATACATTGTGTAGATAGAATTATATATTCCATTATGTATTAAAAGAAAGAGAAATATGAAAATCAGAAAAATATAAAAAGAAAATACAAAAATATAAAATCAAAACCAAAATATATAAAATTAAAAACCCAAAAAATATATATGTATGAAGGACTTGTTTGTACTTAATATACTTGGATTAGCTATGAATGTAGGCTACCAATTTTGCTCTCTGTGGTTCGACATCTATATTCTTACTTGCTACACACTTAATCTATAGAGAATAATAAAGTTTAACTCACATTTTTCTTTCCACTGCCAATATTATATCGTGGGTAAATTGTTTATTGACCATGGGTTTCTTGAGTGGTCAATACATTGACTTGATTTCTTGCCTTATGAGATCTCTAGACCCTCGCTAAACTCATGGCCATCACTGATGAATATGTAATTCATCACTCCAAAAGTTAAAAATAGAGCCTTTTTCCCGAGTAAATAGAGGCATATTTCCCTTTATAATGCATAAATAACATTCATACATGCATACATAAAACATGCATTTTAGCACTCCATTTGCATTAAATAAGAAGCCAACATAGTCAATCCGACCAACATAACAAGGGTAGGTCATCTGTGTCCGTCAATCACTTACCAAGCAACTCAGTCAATGATAAGACTATCTTGCCGAAGTCTTTAACAAAGTTGCGATAGAAACCGATGTGCCCCAAAAATGATTGTAATTACTTGGGATCTACGGACGTCTCAAGTTTGGAAATTACATCTACCTTGGCTGGATCAACCTGCATGCCACGCTTGGAGATAACGTGACCCAGCACAATTTCTTCGGCCACCATGAAGTGACTCTTCTCCCATGACAGTACAAGGTTCACCTCACGACATCTTTTCAATACTCGGTCTAAATATCCCAGATATTGGTCAAAGTTATCACCATAGATCGAGAAGTCGTCCACAAATACTTCAAGAAAACTACCTACCATATCAACAAAAATCACCAACATGCATCTCTGGAAAGTAGCTGATGCATTGCACAAACCAAAGGGTATACAACGAAAGGTGTATATTTCAATAGGCAGGTGAATGTAGTATTCTCTTGATCCTCTAGAATAATGAGATTTGATTATACCTCGGGTAGCCGTCCAGGAAGTAGAAATATTCCTTCGCGACGAATCTTTCGACTATCTGGTCGATGAAGGGCAATGGGAAGTAATCCTTCTTGGTTGCAAGATTTAAACATATGTAATCCACACAGACGTGCCATGAGGTCGGCACTCAGGTCAATATCTCCTCTCCTTTATCATTAATGACTATGGTGATCCTTGACTTCTTAGGAACTATGTGCAAGGGACTCGCCCATTTGTTGTCGGAGATGTGATAGATAAATCTCGCATCACGCCAATTCGCGATTTCTTTCGTAACCACCGCCCATAGATTTGGATTCAATCTTCTCTAAAATTCCTGGGAGGGTTTGTTATCTTCTTCTTATAGTGATCTATCTTCTCTGATGGTCACGAGAGATGACCGACCACCATTGTATTTGGTTGTTCTTTTCTTCACATGCTTTCGTGGTGGTGGTCGATTGTGCATCCGCTTCCGTATCCGAAGGGTTCGTATATGCAATAAGCGGTATCTGAGAGGAGATGATATCGACATGTCGTGACCCGCCAACTGGTATCAAAGCTTGGTTCAACGACAACGAGGGATAAGATATGGTGGATCAGAGTCAGATTTGACGTTGAGGAAATGATGCAACATAACATGTGCTAGGGGTGTACATGGACGGATTTAAGCTTAATCTGTGTCCAATCCCAACCTTAACGGATTTTAGCTTTTTTCAATCCAATCTAATCCATCAAATATTTGAATCTAGACCAATATAATCCATTCGATTATGGATTGGATCGGATTTTTTATACTTGCATATTTTTACTTGGTAGTCTACCATGTAATGTTCTTATTGTATAGTACACTAGCCTTCAGCATTTGAATTATGGCTCAAAAATTGATAATATCGATAGATATGATGAAAAGAATATATGAAGAGCGCATTATCAAATTAAAGTTTAAGGACTCCATTAATCGAATATAAAAGTTTGAAGACTATGCGGTTAACTAAAGGAAAGTATTATATTTGGTATCTAAATTTCTTATTATTAACGGTACATTGGCATGTTTTCTCATAAATGATTTCCGACATATAATTCAAATAAGAGCAATGCAAGTTACCTAATATGGATGCAACAAATGCAATCTCTTTAGATGGATATTGATAAAATTTATTACGAAGTTAGAATGTTAAGTTGTGTTAAAATCAAATCACACCCAAGAACACCTTTCAAGGCACTATAACATATTATTGACATACAAGAATCATAAAATGTTCGTATTTGACTGAATATTCAAGACAAAATCAAGTTAAATATAACACACTAAGTAGGCATCATGTCTCTTATTTAAAATATACTTGAAATCGAATTTATTTGTGAAATTAATACCCATAGTCAAAATAAGTAATTTTCACTGAAAATTTGAATCAAATTTGTATATCAAATTAAAAAGAAAAAGAATTCAAGGTATGGGATAGTACATGTTATAATCATAATTTATTATTTTTTAGATTTAGTATTTGATTTTCAAGAGGAGGAAATGAGGGTGGTAAGAGGACTTGTATCCAACATCGATGAATGACATTGTGATTACAACTTTATGAGAAATTACAGATGAGTGAAAATAGATATTATGTATGTATTCTATTTATATATGTAAATATACAAATATATGTTAACTGATTAACAAATTGAATCACATCGGATTTTGATAATAATCCGATCCAAAACATAAATTAACATATTTATCAATTACAATCCAATCCGATCTGTTAAAATGAAACCAATCCAAGCCCATAACATCATATTGGATCGGATTGCGGATTTTGTCCGATCCACGTGCACCCCTAAGGTGAGCTTTCTTCAGAGGCAGTTAAGATCCAACGGTTGCAGTGAACCGTTGAGATCGGGAGCATTCAGAGTTTGATTGAGGTGATCCAAGAGTCTAGATAGGGATTTTTATGCATCATACGAGTTGAACGGTTCAGATCAAGAGGAATTTGCTCTAATTTTTTCAGATCGTACAAGGTTGTACTATAAGAAAGCGATGGCGAAATTTAAATTAAGGGGTGCATCAATCTCCGTGGAACCCTTCAAAGGAAGAAAAACTCCACCTTAAGGCAATAACGGGTGAAGAACATACTCTATGAGAAGGACTTGTGAAAGCTCTTCAGGATAAAGAAAAGAAGCCAGAGAAGATGAAAGTGGAAGAGTGAAAGGAGATGAGGGATCTCGCGAACAGTACAATACAAATGTTTTGGCAGACAACACTCTTAGCGAAGTTTGTGACGACGTTACTCTATGGCAAGATGACCATCATATTGGATGAGACAGTTGCTTCGTTGCTTATGAATGAGTCTCGACAAAGTTAGATGGATGAGGCAAGGAATGATGAAAGTCATGTGCGGGTAACCGAGGGTAGAAGCTCAAGATCAAGGGAGATAGGATTCATATGTCGATCTAAGTCTTGAGGTCCGATTAGATGCTTCTATTGTGACAATGACGGCCACAAGATAGTTGATTATCCAAGACATGAGAAGGAGAAAGGAAAGAAGAAGGTTGGTTATTCTGAATCTAACCAAGAGGATTCCACTGTAGTCTACGAGGAAGACTTGCTAGCGTACTCTAGGGAGATGAAGGTAAAATCAATATGGCTTCTGGACTCGACATGTTCCTGTTCAGTACATATCATGCATGCAATGATGGCACGGTTATGATGGAGGTGGAGAGGTTCACCACGTCAAGGGGATTGGATCAGTGCAGTTTCGAATGTTTCATGGAGCAGTACCAACTCTGGCAGGTGTCAGATACATTCCTAAAGCCAAGAAGAATTTGATTTCACTTGGAATGATCGGGTCACGAGGACATCGAGTCACCATTAATGGGGGAGTTCTTAGAGAAAACAAGGGAGCATACGTGGTGATGCATGGGACGAGGATGCTGAACAAGGTGTATAAGCTCGAGGGAAGGGTCGTGGCAAGTGATGGATCTTCAGTTATTCCCATGACGAGAAATACGACGAGAGAGACATGTTATCAACATCTGCTGCAAAAGTGTGCAATAACGAGAAGTGAGTACGTTTCGCTTTACCAGAGGATGTCAGCACGGTCTCTAGTCACAAGAGATTTGTGGTGCCACATCATGATGCACAATATTGAGTTGTATGAGTGTCGGAGAAGGGGGCACATCGAGGGTGCCCAATGGTGGGTGCCGAGTTGATAAGATCCTGCTAACGAGACCTACAGATGACGAGGATGGCCCAGTGCATATTCAAGATGATGAAAAGATCGCGATGGAATTCAACTAACGAGGAAGATTGTTACGATTAGAATCCAATTAAGATAAGGAATCCTAGAATTGGACTCCTAATCCTAATATTAGTTGAGTTGTACTCTATTTATGCTCCTATTGGGAATAAGACTATGGGGTTGTCTTTGGGTTATATAAAGAGGGATGGAAGCATTGCCTCTACACCGCAACATGAGGAAATACCACAAGAGAAAAGAGAGAAGAGAGAGAGGTGAGAGAGCGAGGGAACGGAGAGAGTTGTACTCGTTCTTCTTATAGTGATCTATCTTCTCCGGTAGTCGTGAGAGGTGACAGACCACCATTATACCTGGTTGTTCCTTTATTCGTGTGCTTTCGTGGTAGTGGTCGATTGTGTATCCGCTTCTGTATCAGGGAGGTTTGTATCCGCAGCAACTGGTATCTGAGAGGAAATGATACAGGGGGTCGTGTCCCGTCACATCTTGTAAGTCTAGTGCAGATTTAAGACATAAGAGCTCCATAGCAGTATCATTAAACATGTGATCCAATTCTTGAAGTTGTGAATCTAATGAAGCCATAAAAATATCCACTCGATAGTGACGTTCAAGTATAATGTTGCTTTTCTCATGACGTGAACGTGCTCGACTAAAATAAGGAAGACTCGTATCTGGAACATCAATATTCTGCTTTGAGAAAAATGAAAAGAAATTGTCAAATAATATATTACAACCATCTTGCGACATGTATTGAATAAGAGATCTAGCAGTGGAAATCAAAGTCATCGCATTCAAAATATCTTGATCAATATTTTGCAATGCATGACATAATACACCTGTAAATCCCAAAATCTCCTTCATAAAGTGTAAAATAAATATAAATTCAAAGGATGTTATTGAATTGTAAGCGGCATAAGCATCCCGATGTTGAGAATATGTAGAACCATCTTTCACTATATGGCTTAGTACAAGACATGTTGAATCAAACAATCTTATCAAGCTTGAAACTGAAGGAAAAGATCCTCATCTAATAACTCCCTCACATTGTAGTGTCCTAATATGATTAAGACTTCTTGCTTCAACTTCTTTAGCTGCAATTTTTTCGATCAATTTAGATGCTTGAACATCTTGTAATTCATCATCCCTCTTGGTAAAAGAACCAACAAGATTAATGATAAAGGTTAACTTAGACAAAATTGATGAAGATAAACAACTTATCTTTATGCTGAAAACCAAGGCTAATTGGAGTCTGTGTGCAAAACAATGCACTTAATATGCATGCTAGCAATCCATAGTAAAGAGTGCTTGTCGTCCCTTCCACTTTCCATGCATGTTACTTGCACCATCATAACCTTGTTAACGCATATCTTGAATACTGAGATTATGATGAGAAAGGACATCCAAAATCATTTTTTTAATATAGTTGCACTTGTATCTTTCATATGCACAATATCTAGGAATCTTTCTCTAATAAAGCCATTAATATCAAAAGCGGATGGCAATAGCCATTTGTTCTCTCTTAATTCGTTATGAGCTTCATCGACAATGACACACTATTTTGCATTTCTAATCTCATCAGGAATAGTCTTTTGTACTCTAGTGGAAATAATATCTAATATCTCCTTTTGAATCGTAGGAGATTTATATTTCGCATTTGCAGGAGCATCATCTAAAAGAACTTTTGCAACTTCTTCATTATACGATGCCAATAACTTTATCATTTCAATATAATTTCCCGAATTTTTTGAATCTGCAGATTTATCATGCCCTCTAAAAGCGCAGGCTTGAAAAGCTAGCCATTTAGTGCAATCATTTGACATTTTCAATCGTAGTCTGTTGCACTTAATCTCCTTTGATGTTTGTCGATTTATGACATTATCAACATTGTTTGTTTGTATCATCAAATCTTCGCAAGCTTGTTCAGCTATATTATGCGGTGAGAATTGATCACTTCCAATATGTTGTAAAAATATGCAATCTTTTCCTCCATTTTTTTCCAATTTCAAAATCCATCAATCATAAAGATATTTGATCCATCGTCTAGTAGATACTTTATTGAAGACAAAATATGATAAACAAAATGGTGTGTCCTTAACTCGAGAATATTCTAATCATGAAGGACATTTCGGAGACCAAGAAGCTTGAAATCGATGTTGATGACTTTCACCGTCAGTCGTTGGATATTCTAAAAGATAATGCTCATATGGTCCACTTTTAGTATACGCACATCGAATCTTATCCCGCTCATTAACTGGATAATCCCATATTTGACGGCACAATCCCAGATCACGAACTATAGAAGATTTGTCAACATGTTCATTTTTTATTTCTTATGAATAATTTTGAGCATGTATATAAGGAGGAGATGGATTGGTAGTGACATTTAGAGCATCATGTAGATTAGATGGATAATTTGTGTAAGTTTGTGATACATCTTTGTCACAAATATCAACTATTGGTGTCTTGAAATATGAGTCAATTGTGTTTTTAGCCATATCAAACCTAATTCACATGGCAGAAAATAACTAATATGTAAAACTAAACTTAATTTAATGGGAAAAATACATCTACAAGTATAAATGACATACATAAAAAACGAAACTTCAAATTAATTTTAAGATAGATTTTAATTCATAACTTAAATAATTTAGTCTCCAAAATATATGACAGATAATTGAATATCATCCCCCCTATATGCAAGACAAATGTGTCAAGTGTCGAATTGAGATATAGATATTATGGCATTTGTGTAACATATAGAGTATGATTATATAACATAAAATTTTTGTACTGATGAATCGATGATTAATGCAAACCTAGTCACGCGAACAATGGAATGGACCGTCGAAGATTGATGTGTTAAGCTCGAGATGATGAAATTTATTAAGTTGGTCAACTTCAGCTATTGTTAGTGACGAACATGATACATATATAAATTTGATTGCTGATTAAATTAAAACTAATATATTATAAAGACAATAATATATAAAGAATATACGGTATGATGCAAATTCTGATATCTTGTGCAATAAATGATATAATAATATCAATATTCACAAAAAATAAAAACTCATATCCATACCATTGTTTGCATTCGTCAGAGTCAAAAAATCATATCCATATCCGCTTAAAAATAGTTATGATGACAGACAGATAGAGATATATCTGTATCCGATTGCATCCCTAATTTTGTCCCTTCACAAACTACAAACTTGATGTATTCTTTGCTAGTTCTATCCATTTATTAATTTGGAATAGGGTATAAATAGCAAGAAAAAAATCAGTATCAACGATTCGACATGCTGAACATTTAAAAACTAATAAATCTATTTCCGAAAAAATAAAGCGTTTCACATAAAAGTTATCTAACACTAGAGTTTAATGAACTTTCTTTACGAACGAATATATCATCAAAATATTAAGTTCGTCATAATTCATACATCTGTCATGATATATACGAAATGATGCAAACCACATAGAGAAAACTATCATAATTGTAGTTTACAGGTGTTGGGTTTGGAATTTGGGAAAAATTGGGAATGTATTGCGGTTAGGATGGGGGGACGATGGAAGATAAATAGTTAGGGGACAATTTGCAAAAAGGGGGCCAAGAAAATTGGTAATTAAGATGCGTCTGAAAATGGATAATTAAATAAAGAAATGAATGGTTGAAATATTATTCAATTTGAGAGGCGTGATGACCCCCCCCCCCTGCCTGTAACAAAGCGCGGGATGTGTACAGTAGTAAATTTATTAAAAGCCAGGTAAACTTGTAGTCAATACATGTGATCTTTACTTTTGCAGCTTTTAATCTAATTTATTTCTTTCTTGAATTTATTTACAAGATAATAATGTACATTTTGATCATTTGTAAATTCCAAGTGCATTTTTTTTATTTCTTGATTTAAGGATATTTAGGGATATTTGTTCAAGGATTCAAGCTAAAATTAGAATATTATATGGATAAATCACATATTCATTTATATATGCTAATCCATTCCACCCTCATAAAAAGATTACTTCTTCTCCCATCTACGCCTCTCTAGTGGTAGAACGAATGTATCAAATCAGATTATAGTAGGAGCAGGTGCCTAAGTCAGACATCTTATATAAATCGTGTTCTTCATGATTTCGATATCGATTCTACTTCCCCGTCACAAATCATCAAAGGAACACAAACCCACAGCAAATTTAATTCCATTGTGGTGATCGGCCTTCCCTCAAACAACGCCCAAAGTCCAAACGTTGCAATTTTACAAAGAATCCTCACCTGGTAAAGAGCTCCAGCAAGAACCGCACCTGATGCTCAAGTCATCGATCTTCGATGTCAGCAATTTTACAAAGAATTCTCATCTGGTAAAGAGCTCCAAATTTCTGGAATTGCAATTTTCGAAAGAACCATCATCGATCTTCGATGTCAGCAGATCACTCTGATGAACACTATATATTCAACAGATGCCGTCCGTCCACCTCAATATAGAAACAAGGAATCCGTTCCGCAGATCATGATATGGCCACTCGCGCAAGATCAAACCACACTTCGAGTCAGTAGAAATTTCAGGAAAATAACGCACATCAAATGTTGCATACATATTTAGACTGAACTTTCAGTAACATATCAAGATCCTCAGGATGCAACCACAGATTTTCGAACAAAAGGAGCTCTGATTTAATGAAAGACTCCGATCACGCGTAATACACTGTTGTAATTAGTCGACAACACCCATTGAGGGGTTGCAAGTATACATACATCGCACAAGAATCACATCGAAATCACTCTTTAGCAAATAATAATTAGCACATCCGGCACTCGAGTCGAGGCAGTTGTCTGTCGAGGTGTTCGCAAGTTCACTATAAACTTACAGAACATCGCAACACTCAAGACATTTCCACATCCAGAAGACATGTAACAGAATTTGCATCATCGTAACGTACCATAAGATTAAGAATAGCTGAAGTTTTCCCTGGGTACCTTTCGTAATCCACCTCTGTATGTATTTGCAGAATAGCTCTCATTTGATGCACTTGTAATGCGCTGTGTGGATTGGAGCAGGTTGTTGTATCTATCATTGATCAAACCAAAAACCATTCCAGGATGTTTTTCTCGCGTAGTTGGTCGTCGTTAACCACAACTACTGCCAGTTATACTGCTGGTTACGGTTGCTGCCCATCATGTTCTGCTGCCCTCGACCCTGACCCTGAGGGCCGTAAGGACCACCACCCTGCTGATAGTTTGGAACACCTACACCATAACCACTAGAGCTTCCTCTAGGTCCCACATTACTCGGCATGCCACCTCCGGCATAAGGCGGGTGTCCACGGCCTTGAGGAGGGTAAGGCCCACCTGTATAGCCACTGCTTTGACCAGCACGGTTAGGGTTGAATCCACCACTGGGATTGCTGCCTTGTGGGTATCTTCCAGGTCCACCTGACGGTCCACGGGGTTTTCCATAGTGATGACTGGTGCCAGCAACTGCTGGAGGCGGGGGGTTATGCATCGGTTGGCCTGGACCTGGTCTGAGCTGAGGATGCGCTTGGCCTGTCTGCTGAATGGGTGGGAGGCGAGTATGAGGCTGAGGATGCTGCAGTTTCTGCCGCTTTGCAGCCTCCTCGTGTTGCCTTTGCTGCTGTCGCTTTTTCTTCGTCTGAAATTCGTGTGAGGATTCATACTTCGGCAGGCTGTAAAAATGCATCATGCAAAAAAAAGCATCAGGAAAATGTTAGGGAAAAATAAAATGCTGGATTTTACTGACGTGCTGGCAACACCTCTTGGGATCACATGGCAAAGGATCATTCCAGAAGTATTCCGCATCCAATGCATCCTTAGCAGATATCCTCTAGATATGCAGAACCAAAAGCTGTCAGTTATGACATAAAAATCTGCATGTTACCATATTAAGATGGAAACCAAGAATGCAAGTTAGAGTGGTAACTTTTTTTTGATATGAAAAACGGACGTGCTCCCGAGTCGGGAGTCACCGCAGATTGCATTAAAATTTGGAAACAAGGAGTTAGAGTGGTAACTTAATGTAGTTAAATAATTGGTCCCTTCGATGTTGACAAGAACGATACTGAATAAAGATGGTTGTGGTCTCTCGAGGTTTCTTCAAAAAAAGAAGACATTTGTGTATTCACCAACTGAGACTTGGTGAAAATGCAAAATGGGTTCTGCATAAGCTAAAGAAACTAGAAAGAATTCACAAGAGATTACAAAAGCTAAGAAGAATTTGATTGTTAGAGGAGACTTTGCACATGAATCTCACCAAGAACTTGTCGAGGGTTTTAGGAAATTACACAGACAGATGATTAGTTAAAAAAACAAATGAGTTTAGGTGAAGCTAGACATAGATATGGGAGAAGAGATACTTCGGAGTTTTCAATTGTCCATGGTGGTTATGGAGATGAAAATGAAGGAAAAACTATTTTGATTTTGCGGCATCCAATGAGCAAAACCTTTATTCAAGGAACATACGGTCACACAGCAAAGAATGCTTTAGCACAGACATCAATTACTTTGATCAGACTGGAGTTGAAGAGATTGAATGCATTCTGAGGATTGCGAGTTCGTTCCACCAAAGAATACAGAATCATTTGCTACCTCTAGATGTGCAGATATGTTAGTTAAGGAAGTAACAATTGAAAACCATTAGCTACCTCTAGATGAGCAGACAAGTTAGTTAAGGGAATAAGAAATGGCACCTAAGATTCCAAGAAAACAAAATCGTACGTTTGAGATCTAAAAAAGGGAGGGAAGAGGTTTTGAAAAATAAAATGCTCCATTAATCTAACTGAGATCTTGTGGGAAATTTGTAGCAACTTGTGACGAAAAAGTCGCTAAAGAAGTTCAATGCACGTCTTGACTTGTGGCAACTAATAAGGAGATGAAATGGAGAAAAATAGATTCTTGACTTGTGGCAACCAAAGAGAAAATACTTAGTCAAGGGAACATATGATTACAATTAGGAATGGCTTAGCGAGGACATAAATTCGACTACTTTATCAGACTGGAGTAGAAGAGATTGATTGCACTGTGAGGACTGCAAGGACATTCCGGGAGAGTAACAATACAAAACTACTAGTTAAGGAAGAAACAAATGGAATCTAAGAATGAAATTTGTACTACGGAAACTAAAAAGGGAGGGGGAATTTTAAAAGGAAAAAAAGCTCCAAGAAAATAGAGATCTTGCAAGGAATCGGTAGCAACTTGAGTCAAAAAAATCGCTAAAGAAGTTTTATGCATGTCTAAAAGGAGGTACAGGCTACAGCAACATAAAGTGGCTTGGTTGTAGAGCAAAGAAGTACAAATAAATGTAGAGCAAAACTAAAAAAATGAACTTCAAGGCTTTTTCCGAAAATAGAATATATCAAAACTAATCAAATTAACTAAAGGAAATGAATGAAATAAAAAATGGCTACTAAAGTGAAAGCAAAATTAGGGACACGTGTATATGAATCTTTGATTTAAGGAATATGAGAGATAAATTCAAGCTAACTAACAACAGAAATGGAGAAGAAATGATTATACACAAGTTGGTGTACGAAGGATGATGACAAAGAGGTATTGGATCTTTCTTCTCAAGGAGGGCGGTTTCCATGCCTCGGAGGTGGAGTGGCCTTGGAGGGGACCATTTTCATGAATTTTCGAGGATGGCGGCTTCCAGGTCTTGGAGGTGGAGTGGCCTTGGGGCGTCTCACCTCCCAGAGATGCACGCTCATAACCTGATTCTGCCAATTACATTGGAGGAGATTAAGGTGACGGTTTGGAGTTTGAATGCAAATGGGGCGCCTGGCCCGGACGGCTTCCCGATATTCTTCTATAGGGAGTTCTGGGAATTGACGAGGGATGAGGTTCTAGAAGTTGGGGAGTTTTGTCGATGCAATGCGGGATTCGAAAGGCTTAATAGAGCTTTGATCTTTCTTCTTTTGAAGCTGGAGGCGGCGGAGAGGATTGAAGATTACAGACCCATTGCTCTCTCTAATGGCATCTACCTCATAATTCCGAAAGTTTTGCAGTTTGTCTAAATAGAGTTCTTGACCATATTGTCTCCCCGCTCCAGTCGGCTTTCATTCATGGGCGTCAAATTGCAGATAGTTTGGTGATGGCCTCGAGATTATCTCTGACTGGAAGCGTAATGGCAAGCAAGCCCTGCTCTGGAAAGTTGACTTTTCTAAGGCCCGTGACACTTTGGATTAACGGTTTTTTTGGGCGGTTCTATGCATGAGGGATTTTCTGGACATCTGGATATCTTGAATGAAACGTTGCGTCAGCACGATGTCGCTATCTGTATTGGTTAACAGTCGTCCTGAAGGAGGTTTCTTTCAGTCACAGAAAGGGGACAAAGAAGGATGCCCTCTTGCACCTTTGCTTTTTGTTATTGCAGCTGATGTTCTTGCGTACATGGTTGTACGGGTTAAGAGTAGTGGCATGGTCACAGGTTACAGATGTGGGGATATGTGTATCCCCTTGCTCCAATATGCGGATGACACAATCATGTTTGTGGAGGGCGGTAGGAGGAGGCTGGAGATATAGACCTCGCATTGGAGATCTTGGGGAGATGTGTGGTCTGGAGCTGAATCATGGCAAGTCCACTGCTATTCCATTCGGCATGTCGGAGAGTGAGGCTCTTGCTTGCAGTTTGGAGCTGGGCACGGTGTGGTTCCCTTCCTATTCGTTATTTAGGGCTTTCTCTCGTGGCTGGCAGGGTCAAGTGTCATATTGGCTTCCTGTGGTGGAGAAGATTGAGAAGAAGTTGACTGGCCGGAAAACTTTTCTCTTATCGTGTGGCGGACGCCAGGTGTTGGTTAAGGTGGTTCTCTCCGCCATTCCGGTGTTCTTCTTTTCGTCCCGCCTCCCCCAGTGGACGCCAGGAGGCGTATGGAACGATTGATGTGTAAATTTCTTTGGAGAGGGTCTGGGCACGAGCGGCAGGGTATACATTTGGTGGATTAGGAAACCATTACATTACCTAAGAAAAATAGTGGGCTTGGGATAAAGAGCTTGGACACCGACCCTCAACGAGGCCCTTTTGCTTAAGTGGATGGGCATAATTTGGGGCAATCGTTGTAACTAATGCGGAGTCTTTATGATGTTTCTCTAGCGGGGCCTAGGCTGATACGGCGGGGCTCAATCAATCTGCGTTCTGGAAGGGGATCTCGAAGATACTACATCGATTTCATGAGCTTTTCAGTTCGGTGGTAGGAGACAGCGTCTCCTTTGATTTGTGGACGGATGATTGGACGGGGGATGGCATACTTGGCAGCCATTTTCCCCGTCTGTTTGCCTTGGTCGTCAATTCTGAAGCAAGGGTAGGTGAATGTAGGATAAAGGGGAATTTGATGTCGTCGTTCAGAACTTCTTTATGCAACCAATGCATGGAGGAATTTCTCCGCTTGTTGGACTCACTTCGGCAGGCATGCCTTCCTCTGGCCATGATCACTGGTTATGGAAGGATAGGTCCTTTTCTGTTCGGAAGGTCTACGGTGCCATTTGTAGATCACCTCCTACTCTTTCTACTGATATGATCCGGGATTGCAACTTTGTCTAGTAGCTTGGTCTACAGGAGAGGATTGATTTCTTCATGTGGCTATTTCGAAGGAAGCGTATCATGACTAAGGATCGATGTGCTAAGATTTTCACGACGATATCGGATAATTGTCCCCTGTATTAGAATGACATTGAGCCGCTGGACCATCTTGTTTTCCGTTGTTCAGTTTCCTCGCCTATTTGGGGTAAGGTGGGGCAGGAGTGGTTGTGCACACGCTCTCTCGATTCCTTTTGGACTTCTTTTTTTGGGGCTCGCAGTAGACAAAGAAGAGAGATTCTTGTCCCGATGGCAATCATGTGGATCATTTGGCTAGCTCGTAATGATGTTCTTTTTTCTGGCCATCGTTTCTATTGTTAGAATGTTAGCATCCATTACAAGCGCATGCATGAGTCTTGGCTTGTGTAGCATGTAATCTGATTTGTTTTATTTTCCTTTTTTAATTATTATTAATAATTTTGGGGTGGGCAACTAAGCGTGATTCCCCCCTTTTCTGGTTTAAAAGAAAAGGAGGTATTGGATCTACTAATGCTTAAATAAATTCAAGGGGGTAAATCAATTTCGGTAAGAAATTTAATGGAGATGTTGAGACCAATTTAGAGGAGTTGGCAGACTTCACTCAAGACTGATGTGAACCACACTTATTATAAACGAATATAAAACTTTAGATTGATGAATTGGTGAAATATTTAAAAGGAGTAAAATCAAACGACATTGTCGCAGGATGCTTGAAGACGTTCAGAGAGGAATACTTTACTCAATTTACTAACTAATTCGATATTTTTTGGCTCGGCAAGAAATACCAAATGATTGGAGAAAATACTTTGATACATTTATACAAGAACAAATGACATACAAACTTGTGTAAGTTATATGGGTATGTAACTGCTTAGGCGGTAAAGTAATCTCAAACTTTACACAGGAAGGTAGTCATTTTCTCTGCCTAAATCACAACTTATTAGTTCATTCATACTTCAAGGACAGCAATTCTTATCCAGAAGTTTTTGACAAAGACTACAGCAATTATGAAAAGGTAGAAGCTAAAAGCAATTATGTCATAGTGACTGAGGAATACCTGTGCTGGGTCAAGTGTGAGCATCCTCTCCAGCAACTCCAAAGCATGGCGATCAAAACTGTTTATCAGATAATAGTTTCACATAAGACAAGGCAACTGCCAATAAATCACAATTCATAAGAAACAATAAATGTGAGTATACTCACTGTTTAAAGACCTCTCTAACCCGCCTTTTTGATGGTCGTGTGGGCTTAAAATTATTATACCAGGGAATCTTGGTCACACCAGGCCAATTGATCTCATCAGGCGTCCCGCAAAGTTCGAAGATTTTGCTTAATTGCTCCGGCTGCCATTGGTCAAAATCATATTTATTTCCCAATTTACAGTAACATAGACAATGCTCGGTATTAGAAAGCAAGAAGACAAAAGCAAAGAAGCAAAAAAATTACCAGGCATTAAAACCATTTTTAAGAGAAAGGGTGGTCACCCATGTAAAGTACCCACCCAGCACCACCTTTTTTTGAGAAAAGATGGGATGAATCTCCAATAGAGGCCCGTCCAGGAACCAGCACCACCTTTTCAAAAAGTTAACCATGAAAGTAACAAACATAGCCGCCAGGAATTACAAAGAAAGATTGTATACGCTCTAAGCCTCTAAAACTCTCCACATAGAAACACTCAAATCTGAATACCACTGCATTTCTGGCAAACCAGATTGCCACAATAATGCAAAAGCTCTCAACTCTGGACTCATATCATGCCTTCTCAAAGTTACTACAAAAGTCCTTCGAGCTCAAGAAATCTACCCAAGAAACCTTCGCATTGTTCCAGATCTCATTCGCCCCATCAAAATTGAAAAAGAAATGCAAGATACTTTCGTTTTCCCTTTGGCAAATTGGGCAAACCATATGCGAGGACAGAATAAAACGTGCTCTGAATTCCAGAGTTGCAAACTTGCACCTTCTTAGCAGCCGCATAAAGACCTTACCAGAAATGACGCTCGAACCTTATGGACCATGTGACAATCTTTGGCGATGTCTGCCTCCACATACACCAAGTAACCAAGGTTTAAAAAATCGTGAGATAGTCCAAGGCGTTTTCCCGAAATGTGAGGCAAGGCATAAGCTTCGATGCGGTCAATGTGTAAGCTTTAATTTTTTGGAAAGAAAAAATAAAATTAAGAATAATATTAAATATATATAATAATATTAAGTTTGGCCAAAAACACAAAAAAATAATTTCACACTAGTAAAAGATACAACACATAAGCAATAGAAGCATTGGAGTACCAAAAAACTAATATTAGGCCACTAATTTGTGGAATATCAAGTCACAACTCCAACTTCCATGATTATATATGAATATTGAATCAAAGTCCACACTTGATACTAAAAGTACAATGGAAACCATAACTCTTAGTGTTCAAAGTAAAAACGTGTTGATATGCCTTGAATCCTAACCATTTGTCTTGTTGGACCCAGTTGGAGAACCGTCATATGCATAACCCCTACCTTGAATCCTAACCATCTGTCATTTGTCTTGCTGGGGAAGAGGGGCAGATGAGCCTCCCCACTCCAAGTGTTGAACCAAAGTCACAACTCCAACTTCCATAATTCTATGAGTATTGAACCAAAGTCCACACTTGATAAAAGTACAATGAAAATCATATCTCTTAGTGTTCAAAGTAAAAACAAGTTGATATGCGTTGAATCCTAATCATTTGTCTTGCTGGACCCAGTTGGAGAACCATCATATGCACCCCCTCCGGCCTTGATTCCTAACCATTTGTCATTTGTCTTGTTGCTTGGTCAGTGAGCTGGGGGGGAGCAGATGTGCCTCCCCCCTCCTTGTGTAGGTGTGTGGGCAACACTCCAACGAAACTTCTTATGAGCGAATCTTAATTTGTTCAGCTATATAGATCCACCCAAACGAGAGTAGTATGTAGAATCCCTTAGGTTTAGGGATCTCGATATCACAGTTGCATGTGAACCTTGTAAATCTGTATGTCTCCGTGCTTGCTTTGTTGATCGTGTTTGTGGGTGCTTGCTCCCGCTATTCACAACAAAACACAATAAATATTTAACTTCATGTGTTTCTTTTCAACTATGTGATAACTATTTAAAGAAAAACCAAATAATAACATCAAGTTACAAACTTGCAAGTAGTATAAAAATGTTATTACAATTCAAACACAATCGTGTACGTTGTGTACAATAAAACTAGTATATGTGAATGCAATATGATAAATTGTATATATTGTATACATGATCATCAAGCTCCGCTTGTTTCAAGCAATCTCTTCTCTTTGTATGAACCTATTTATAGAAATATGCAAGGTTTAACATGAAAATAAAAATACTAGCATAAAATATAAAATGCTTAGGGCAAAACATGGTTCCAGGTTTCACGAAATATCAAAGAAATTTTGCCAATGTTTCAATTTCAACATGGGACCGGAATACCGAACGATATGGGGGCCTATTCAGGTCACTCCTTCAAAAATGATGATCGATAAGTAAAATTTCATAAAAATTTCGCCGAAATATCGTACCAACACGGGAACAACATGGAAACTGATATCAATATTTAAGCCCTTAGCCAAAATAGGGTCACGTGCAAAGCACATACTCAAGAAAAAAACTCACACTTGAGGCTTACACCTCCGCCTAACCTCGGCTACCTCACAGCATCATGAGGCTTATGCCTCACAACTTCTGGGTGAGACTTAAGCCTCGAAGCACTCTGTTTAAAAAAAGTGCCTCAAGGCATGTTTTTTAAAACAATGCATGCAAAAAAAAGCACCACAAGCCTCTCCTTGAGTCCTGGACATTGTAAGTCTTTCTGTAACTTCTCCTCCAATTTGAAATAAACCAAGGTGGACACCAAAGCGTGTTTCCCCCTTTTTGTTTTCAAAAAAAATCTCACCTCCATGCATGCATGCATGCACTAATCGTCGCATCAATCCTCCCCATACAACATAATATGACCCGACATATTCACATGTGCTCATATATCCATATTGCCTATGTGTTGTGGTATAAATCAAACATCTTAGTTACACCTCTATTATAGCAAACAAGTGTACATTTTTACCTATCTAGCGATGTCGACAACGTGCCCCTTTCCGTGATTGGCAAAACGACATTGATGTTGATATTTCAAACAGTGTTCTGTATTAAAGGTCGGAGTCAGGCATGTCGCCTTCTCGGGTTGCAATCTATCGCCATCACACCTCGATCGCTACCTTCCCATTACCCTCTCATGCCAGATTGAACCCATGGAAATGATCGACTATTGCTCTCCCAACTTCCTGAGCACCCTGAAACTTCACCCCCATTCCTCGCCCCGCTAATAAAGTAAAAAAAAATTCCTCCACCACCCACTGGACACGGAAAGAAAGAAAGCCATCTTAGCCACAACCCAACCAGCTGATGAATCCTAATTCCTTAAACACCATGTTGCCCTAAGAGTCAACACATAATCCATGAAAAACTTTTTAAGCAACCAGGATAGCTCAAACTTGAAGTAGGAGGGAGATAGATCACCCCTTGACTCCCAAACCAGAGGTGTGTGATCAAACTAAAACCTACAAGTGACCCTGTCAAAGCCAGCTGAAACAATCCCATCATCTCGGTGGACAAGAGGAAGCGATTAGTATGATACCTTTTTTAAAGAAAAACAGGTGGAATCCCGAGTTGGTCACCACAACCAAATTAAATAGTTATATTAATTATGTAGATCGTTATACATATGACCAAGAATCATAAAGAAACCTACAATGCTCAATGGCATTCTCAGAATAAAAATTATGCCCTTAGAAAATGAGCTCATTCCTAGCACACCAAGTGGTCCAAATCAAGGTTCAAGAAAGCGGTATGCGTATGCATTCAAACAGGTACTGAATAGCGATTAAGCAATATATGGGGGCATATGTGGGGTATATGCGATTCTACGTGGTTCTCTGTTTTTATTTAAAAATAAATAAATATCTACAAAAGTGAAAGTGGTCAAACAGAATATCTAAGAAAAATGACTTTCATGTAGAGCTCGAAATTGTACATCTAAATAACAAAATCATCAAAGATAGTATTGCATGATCTGGTTTAATATATAGAATCAAAATAATACAATTAAAATTCAAAATCAAAGAAAAATAAAAAAACTAAACAGGTTAAACCTCAGTACAAACAATTTAAACCTCGGTACAAACAAAACTATTCAGATCAAACTAAGCAGATCAAAAAATTTAAGCTGAAAGCAATTGAAATTGAGACCTCGTTAATAAAATAAACAGACCTCAAACCTCGATGATAATAATAATAATTATAGTAGATATTTTCTCATTCAGTAATAATATAAACATACAATACAAATACTTTGTTTACCAAACAATTAAGACCTCAGACATTAAGTTGGCCCAAAAAAATCAAAAGAACACATCTAATCACCGATATATACAAATGGCAGGGTTTGTTATCTTCATCGCACATAAACATAAAAAAGGGCATCAAATAGGAGAAAAACAAGGGATCTAGGGTTACCTGGAAAAGGTTATCACGCTCACGGAGGAGCTGAGAGACGGAGATGCTTCGCAACGAAGCAGTGGAGGGCTTTCTAGCACCGTCGAAGGCGTAGGATCTTTGAGGTGGCGGTTGTGCCGGAGGTTGGAGGAGATGAGGTTAGGGTTTTGCTAGGAGACGAGTATCAAGGGTGAGAGGCGATACCAGAAGAGAGGGGGATCGAGAGTAGGGAAACGGGCTTCTCCCAAGTCCTATCATATCCGGATCTTAAGATCCGGATCCGATTACCCAAGTGGATCTTAAGCGGGTGCACAGAGCACACACGCGGCCATACAGCCCGCATATGTGCAAAGGGGGGCTTCATGTAATCAGTGAATTGTGGAAGGCGATTAGGCATATGCGGTCGCATATGCAACTACACAGGCCAATTTTATGAACGATGGCCCAAATAATAGAAAACACTCTCGAACTATCCTCATGCGAGTTTCTAAAGAATGACCGTATAGATGCCCAAAAGTTGACGCAAGTGTCTGTCCTTGTCCATGGAATCCATGCCGAACTCCAAATCCTAGCAGAAAAGCCGCAACAGAAGAAGAGATGATCCAAATCTTCAGGTTCCTCCACACATTTGTAACAAAGATGATCATCAATGTAGTTGAATCTACCACATCTGGCCTTCGTCAACAACAGCCCATGCCTGAAGCACCACAGGAAAACATTTATTCTCATCAGGTTCTAGCTCCTCCAGATAATATTCAAATCATATACCAGTTCCCCATGTACCAACGTCTAATAGCCCACAAAAAGATGGTATGCCTTCTAGACTGAAAATCTGCCATTTGTCCATACAAAGTGATTCCTCCCCTGTGACGTGCCTCCAACTTCGTCTAACGCCCTCTATAGCCCCAAAATATTCTCAAATCTCTGCTTCGAGAATTTCGTCGAGAAGGACGAGGACTAAGCCCCACCAATCCAGGCCTCATGCACCAGAGTCTCCCTATCTTCTGCTATTACCATGAGCTGCAGAAACGGCTCCCCCAGAGGCTCACAACTCGTCCAGTTATCTCTCCAAAACTAGAACGTTCTCCCGTTGCCCAATGCATAACTCAAAACCTCGGACATGCTGGCAAAATTTCTTATAGAACCTGTCGGAGCAACGGTGTACGTCGAGGCACACCAACCGTAAGCGAGCGATCTACACGGTAAATCCTCTGCAAAAGTCTGCTTACAGCTACCACGTCCTCAAAGCTACCCCATAGCCATATCACTCACTTTGCTAATAGATCCTTATTCATGTTCTCAAGCTCCAAAATCCTCAAACCTCTCTTCTTCCTCACCCTCGTGACCCAACCCTGGTCAATCAGATGCACCATATTATTTTCCTACCTCTCGTCCGACCAAAAGAACTTGCACATCAAAGATTCCATCCTTCAACGAACCCCAACAAGCAACAATCTAGTAGAGTAGATGAGGATAGGAATCGCTGAGAGAACATGTTTAAGCAACACCAACTTCCCATCTCTAGATAGTGTCATTGCCTTCCAACTAGCAAACCTACTCTCCAACTGGTTCAAGACCGGCCCCCAATCCCCAAACTTGAATTTACATTCGACCAAGGGAAGCCCCAAATATGAGAGAAGCAAATCACCAATAGGAGAGCGAAGAGTCTCACCAGTCGCTTGCTCCTCATCCCAGGATAAGCCAAAGGGTACAACCACCAATTTCTCCTTGTTAATGAGCACCCATGATAGATCACCAAAAATGTCCATAATCTATGCAGTTGCAGCCCTCCTAAACTGTTCTTGCATCCTCACTCCAGAAAAAGCATCATATAATAAGCATACCGCAACAATGGGATGGAGATGTCACCGTTGCAATATCCCTTACATCACCCAGAATCTGTCGCTAGCCTCATTATGACTGATAGGGCATTAGCAACAAGCACAAAAAGTAGGGGGCAAGGGGGCAACCCAAACGCACCCCTCGTTGCGACTAAAAAAACCCTTGGTCGACCATTCACAAGGACCGAATACGAAGCTGTATTAATGCAACGCTTGACCCGTTAGATCCACAAATCCGAGAAACCCCTCTTCTGCAACGCCACCCAAAGAAATCTCCAATCAACACAATCATAGGCTTTCCAGAAGTACACCTTCCAAAGCATCTCCTTCGAACTGTTTCTCTTCCAATCAAGGACAATTTCACAAGCCATCACCAAATCATCCACCATCTACCTCCCAGGTACAAATGATGTCTGCTTAGGAGCAATGATGTCATTCATAATAGGCCAAAGTTGATTAACCAACACCTTGTCGATAATGAGAAAATCGCATTGGAGAGAACAAATGGCATGTGATCTCCACCTGAGTGGGATCCTCCTTCTGCAACATGAAAAGCATTGCTTTGTTCAAACGTTCAAAGCCAAAATTATCATTGTCGAACTCATGCAACACCTCTCACCTCCATAATGTCCCCACTCACAGCCTCTTAAAAGTCCTTATAGAAAAAGACAGGAAAACCATCAAGACTGGGTGCACCATCAGCATTTAGTCTCCAAACCACCCTCTTCACCTCTTCGTCCGTGAAAGGGGCAACCAACGCCACCATCTAAGGCTCAAAAATGCATCGAACACCTTTCCCACCCCAACCCCACCCAGAACAAGAGACCATTCTATTAGCACCAACGAAAAAGGCATAGAGAGACCTCCCAACTTGTTGCTCCCCATGCACCACCACACCGGCCAACTCAAGTTCATGAATGAAATTCCTCCTCCTGTCAGAGGCCATAGAGTGGAAGAAAAGGGTGTTAGCATCTCCCTCCATGAGCCACCTCCGGCTAAAGTGATGCCTCCGCTCGACATATGTCTTATTATCTTCTAGAATGATCTCCTGAATGTTCCTCTCTCCTCGATCTCGATAGCCTCCATTTCCCTCACATCTTCTAGCTTGTCCAACCTGCAAACTTCTGCATGATCCAGTACATGACGACCATGTCGTTGTTCACGAACCTCTTTGTTGAAGGCACTAAGGAATCACCGCAGCACCACAATCTTAAATGCCAGTCTAACAGTCACCAACCCCTCCACAGGAAAGTCACTTCAAAAACTTCTCACCTCATTCCTAAAACCATCTTCCAGCAACCAAGCTCGCTCAAACTGAAAGAAGCTCTATGGCCTCTCCTCTTCTCCCATAGACCAAAGCAAAGGTGTATGGTCAGAATGAGATCTCGGAAGAGCCCATGCCCTTGAAAGCGAGAAATCATAAAGGGTCTCGCTAGAAAGAAGAAAGCAATCAATTCATGATCTTGATATTGAGTTACACCATGTATATCTACAACCACAGCATCCACAACAAAGAGACACAAATCGACAATCAAGGCAGATCGCTCCGTCGAACCAATGTCATTCCCGCCACGCAATCGTGCCATGTCCTTAGGGTTGAGCATTATATTGAAATCACCGCCAATCAGCTAAGAATCCGTAGAAAACGTACTTCTCAGAAGACAGAGCTCGTCACGGAATCCTGATACATCCACTCCATTGCTCGAGCCACAGACATTAGTAACCATACATATCAAGCCATCTGCAATTCTTCTGATATGCACTGTCAACGAATGTCTATCTTTGATTTCATCCCCAACCAAGATGAACTTGCAATCATTCCAACCCACTATTAAACCATCTAAAGCACCAACTGAATCAATCGCCTAGAACATTGTGAGAGTCAAACCGACAATTTCTTTCCAAACCAACCCCCCACCCTAAGCAACCTTTGCTTCCTACAACACCACCATGTCTACTCTAACTTCTCTAAAGAGATCACTCATGCCCACATGCTTATCCGACCAACCCAACCCCTTGACATTCGAGCTTACAACCTTCATTTACAAACTGAAACACCCATAACCCGCGTGGGACCACCTCTAACATACCACCAACCCCTGATCGACCTCGCATCAAAAAGAGCATCCAATAGAACCCCTCTCCCTTTATTTATCGAGGTTGTACAACTCCCTGTAGGAGACCCCCCCCCCTAATTGTTGCTCCTCCAATACCCCTCAGTCCTCACCACAACACCTCAGCCAACACTTGTGTGCCCTCCTTGCTCTCCAGTAGGTCCAGAAGCTTCAACAGACGCCTCCTACGCCACAACTTTGCCCCATACCTCGTGTAGCATCACCCAAAACTCCCCCACCGAATCGCAGAACCCCAGGGCACCGCTTACCCTGGGAGACCCACTTCCTCCCACGAACCGAACCACGATCCTACCGTCAGTTCTCATCGAAGACAATCAACTCCTCACCACCGAGACACCATCGTCGAACTTCCCTTGAGAGGGGATAGAAGAAGCAGAACCCAAACTTCCATGACATCGTCACCAGTGTCATGGGAGAAAGGGTTCAAAGCAGAAAGGCCGCTCAGGTCACGAACATCTGGTCCACACATCACCTTCGCGCCATTCAGAAAGGAGATATCAACACATCGAGTCCACTACCGTGTTCGAGTCAAGCGCATTCAACGTAGATGTACTCGGGTCAACCTTATTCAGATCAGGAGTGGCCATCACCTTCAGATCGTGTGCAACCCGGATAATCGGATCTTGCAAGTTCGATACCGATGCAGGACTCGGCTTTAAAGAAAGGCCCAAAATCAAAGAGCAAGGATATATTGAATCACGGCTCCCTGAGTCGTTCGCAACATCCTCGACAAAGGACAAAAGTGTGAAGACCAAGGGAGCCTCACCGTATCCCTCGGGAAGGAGATGTTTCGAAACTCGTAATTGTCATTGTCCAAATATTCAATCGAATCGAACGCAAAATCAGGAGACGATTTGCCTTCCATCTTTGGCATCCCTTCCCCGATCTACGTCGCTTGCGGCGTTTGCCACGCCACCATCTACCGCATGGTCCGCATCTCCGACGACCCCACTAAATCTCCTTGTGCCTCTGCCAACCCATCGTGAACGGAGATTCCAAGTAGCAGATGATGACCCTCTACAACAAAATGGGACCTCATTGGCATCGAGAAGTCGAAATCGTCCACCAAGGCTACCACCTATGCCCGTTGTCCGGTGTTAAGCCCATCGGATATCAACTCCCTAACCTTGGCGGTTGGATCCAAAATCTCAACGATCTTGTTCAAGGAACGAAAAAGTAGCAAGATACCTCAAACCGCAAATAATGAATAAGCTGAGAGAGTAGCACTCCATCAGAAAACATCGACGACCTCCAATGGGACAAAGATTTCGCCCCATGTCCCAAAGCTAGAAGCGTCTTCACGTAGATTGGGCCCCGTCCCAGAGCATCGTATGACCTTCAAGCTTAACAATATCGCCAGCAAACTCACGCCCACGCGCCATTCCAATGTCTGAAATTACATCCGATAAACATAAAGCCTCTTTCCTCACGACTACAATTAGAAATGGATCCTTTCGCACATCTTGGTCCCTAGAAGGACGAAGGTTCGAGCGCTAAGCCTTAACTTCAGAGCATGATGCCCTCCGGTGGCCAACCATCCTACATGCAAAGCAACGTATGGGTTCGCAGCAGTCAAGCGCCCAGTGATCTGCACCGCTACACAACAAACATCCACCCCTCTTCCACCATACAAGCTCTCATCTAACAACATGTCTTCTCGAGAGACTCGACGTCGTCATTGAACCAACGTTCACCCCCGTTTATCTTTCTCTCGCTCACTCATCCTATCGACTTATGATCCGATATAGGCAGATCTGGCCAAGTTAGGCAAGTGAATGGTGTCGATCTTGTTGCTGACAAGGTGATGGGATGGGAATGGTGTCGGAGTTTGAAGAGGGGAACTATGGTTTTGATCTGTTCCACCATCTATTCTGCCACGACCTCCATCCACATCTGCAACAAGGGTTTCCGAGTGCACTCAATGGGGGAGGGACGTCTGCAACATTTCCAAGCAGGATGCAAAAAGCGGGTTGAACGGCCGTTTAAACGGACATTTACACGTAGGCGGTCCTCGACCACACCGATTATCCATAATCGAGTCTATAAGCAGTTAGACTATTTAAACATTGATAAACGGCCACGTAAAAGCCGCTTAAATGACCGCTTTTTAAATTAGGTTTTTAAAAAATGACACCAATCCTAATGCCTCACGCACATAACCCTAAAGTCCTTCGAAGCCTCGCCTAGCATCGCCGCCATCGTCAATGTTGTCCAACTCAACCTCCTTCGCCTCGCCAAGCCTCGTCGTCACCGTTGTTGTGCAACCTTCATGTGAATCCTCATTTCGTTGCCGTTGTCCGACCTTCGCGTGAAGCCTCGTCGCTGCTTCTATCCTCGCCAAGCCACGTCGTGCGAAAGCCTCTCAAAAAGCTCCTCTCAACAAGAACGAGAGGGATCAGTTCTGCTGAGCCTTGTCTGCGATCTTACTTCCTCCGAACAGAGTTTCTCCTGCTCCATGTCAGCTAAGGTTACACATCCTGCAATTTCATGGCATTTGAGGAGTCAAGAAACTGAAAATAATAAAAGGTTTTATTTGTTTGAGATATATAACCAGAGAATTAGTGACTTAAACTCAATCTTAATTTTTTGTTGAATAAGCTTGTAGAAAAATCATAGGTGAAAAGAATACGCTTTATGTTTTTTTCTAGATTTTCTTGTACAAATGGCAATGGTTTGACTAGTATAGGCCACACTTATGCATGACATCTTGTAATTCAGAGAGACCCCCATGATGAATGATGAAATAAAAGATTTCATATATTACAATCAATATTTCAATTGTGATTCCTTTGAGATTTCAGTTTGAGAAGTTAAAAAATTATCTTGTCAACATAAAAATCTTACATATTCTAATTATCCATGATGTGAATTAATTTTCTGAATTTATCCTGTTCGTGATTTTCAAATTTCAATTGTGATTCCATTGATATTTGAGTTTGAGAAGTAAAAAGAATTCATTGATTGTTATTTCCACGTCTTTGTTGTGAGTTGAGATTGAGGCTTTGAGCATGATTTCATTTGGTCATTGAGATTTTTCATTCAATTATGTCTTCGTTGCTACATTATTATGTTGTTGTTGACGTTAATATGTAATATGTAATGTTGGTGAATAGGTGTGAACCGTGTGGTCCTTGAGTAAGGGATGGACACTCCATCTTCTGATCACGTGACAAGTAGTGGAACGAGGATGGATGGCATACGTTTTATTCCACGAGGATCTACAGATCCAGGATGGAAGTTTGGTTATATGTTTGCAAAGGATGATCCGAATAAAATTGTTTGTAAACGTTGTCGCAAAACCATCAAAGGTGGAATTTATATATTCAAGCAGCATTTGGCTCATATTCGTGGATAAGTCTCTTCATGTCCCAAGGTTGATAAAGAGATCAAAAATGAAATGAAGGAATATTTGGATAAAATATCAAAGAAAAAGGCTAAAAAGATGAAGGAAATCGATGATCTGAGGAATGATGTTGATGTCATGGGAAGTGATGTACCTACGATGGGCTCAGCAATAAGGCCTCGCACTGAGTCAACCAATGACAATGAGATGTTGCTCAACGACAGACAACAATCAAAGATGCATTTTGCAAGGCTCAAAGGGAAAAGGCCATCGCATATGTATATCGTTGGGCTTACAAAGCAAACATTCCATTCAGAGTATTTCAAATGAAGTATTGCCACAAAGCATTTGAAGCAATTGGACAATATGATCCAGGACTCAAACCTCCCACTCGTTATGAGATGTCCATTCCACAGTTGAATAAAGCGGTTAAAGATGTCAATGATGCCTTAGCACAAAATAGAGAAATGTGGAAAACTATGAGATGTTTTATCATGATTGATCCATGGACTTGTGTGTGAATTGTTCACTAGGTACAAGTTTTTTGAGGTCTGTAGACTCTTCTGATGAGCCTCACACTGATGAATACATTTTCAACTTGGTAGATGAATGTATCCAAGAGGTTGGAATTGAAAATGTTGTCCAAGTTGTCACAGATAATGCATCTGCAAATATGGTTGCAGGGAGGATGATGGAGGTAAAGTATCCCAAAAATTTTTGGAGCTCATGTGTTGCACATTGTCTTGATTTGATGTTGAAGGAGATGGGGAAAGAATCAAAGGTGAAAAGTGCGATATCTAAGGCAATGATTCTTATGGTCTTCATTTATAGTCACACGAAGACTTTAAGTATGATGCGTAAATTTACACAAAAAAGACATCGTCAGACCTGGGCAAACTAGATTTGTTACTGTATTTCTTACGTTACATAGTGTTCTCGAGAAGAAAGAAAAGCAAAGGCTCGTGTTTTCTTCAGATGAGTGGAGAGATTGTAGATGGTCGAAGACTAGGAAAGGAGAGGCAGCAACATCCATTGTCTTGAGTCCAACATTTTGAAATCAAGTTAATCTAACATTGAGGGTTTTTTCTCCATTGGTTCATCTTCAACGCGTTGTTGATTCTGATGTGAAAGCATATATGGGATTTGAGTATGGAGGAGTATTGGAAGCAAAGAAAGAAATAATTGATCCCTTCAAAGCATTTCATTGATGCCATCAATTTGAAGACAAAAGGACGGCTTGATTCTCCCCTCCATCTTGCAGCATATTATTTGAACCCCGACTTGTATAACAAAGATCATGTTGAGAATGATGTTGTTGTGAAAAAAGATCTTCTTGACTTCATTGAGAAGTTATATCCAAATTTCGATCAACAAGACATCATTACAAGAATAGAGTTGGTGATTTACAAACATGGTCAAGGATCATTTGGGAAGCCATTAGCAATTAAGCAAAGATCAATAAATGATGACCATTTTGATCCAGGTGAATCCCTATCAAGTTTTTCAATATGATTTTATAGTCCATATTGATGACATCTAATTAATGTTGAACATGAAACAACTCATTGGTGGTCGTTACATGGAAGTGAAATCCCTAATTTGCAAGCAATGGCAATGAGAATTTTGAGTTTGACCTCGTCATCATCTGGATGCGATAGAAACTGGAGTGCTTTTGGAGCGATAATGGATTTTATATTTGTACATTAACATCCATTATACATTGACTTTTTAGTGTCTAACATATATATGTGTATATTTTAGGTTCATACGCAGAATAGAGCTAAATTGAATCCCAAGAGGGTGAATGATTTAGTATTTGTTAGATTGAATTCATTGATTAAGGATCGCAGTGAAAGTAAGAGGAGGGATCCACTTTCTTCAAAGGATCACCAGTATGCAAGGGCACTGATGAGAACATCTACAACTACATCGAAGATGAAAGCAATGCTCAGAGCCTATGAATGAAGTTGCAAAATCTTTATGCATCCATGTCAGCAAGTAACAAATTATTTTTTCTAAAAAATCGATGAACTTGAAGTTCAAAGAGAGTAGTTGTGCATTGGATTTTCTAAATGACTTCCAATGCATTATAAGCTAGTTGGTGAGCATCGCCATCAAGTTGGAGGATGAGGTATTGGGATTGTTGGTGCTTGAGTATTTAGTCTATATTATTAATATGACATTGGTTTCATTTAGTATGTACGGGGACTTTTTGGAACATTGCTAGTTTGTAATTGTTTATGTTGCATGTTTGGCATTTAGTTGTGGATTCTACTTGGTTACGTTATCTACTTTGGCATGTCACATTTGGATGAAGAAGTCATTGAAATTGACAATATCTGATCAATGTTGTGAATATGTGATTATATTTTTATACTTCATTTATACTTTTTTATTAATTATATATATGTAATATTTTTTATTAATTTAAAAAAGTACAATCGAATTTCCATTTAAACTTCCATGAACTATTTAATCAGTAATCAGTGACCCTACAAACTGTATATCACATACCGTTTTTTGCAACCTTGTTCCCGAGTGCACACGGATTAGTACGAGACCATAAGAATTTGTTTCTACAAGTATGTCTACCTTCACATGCATCCATTGCCTCCAACCCAAGCTCACTAACTAAAGACGAGAAATCATTCAACCCAAGGCCAACCCCTGCCACCTCTCAAACAAACTGTCAACAAAAGCGTCAAGCTGAAATCAGCATCCACTATCCACGACATGTACTAGAAATGCTCGTGAACCACCTCAAACATCCTAGAGCTCCCTCCTGCGCCCACATGTAAGGTTGTACACCTTTGAAAGCGCAAAGAGAAGGTTATGCCCTGCTAACAAATTGTGCCAAGGATCAACCTATAAATCACACACCCAATCCAAGTTGGTGTCTAAGACATGTACCTAAAAGGTGTGCAATTTTCTTAAACGAGTAAACACCTTCCTACAAAAAGCCTTCTAGGCTAATCCATCTACAAGACTACGGTGCACATCTTCCTACAAATTACATAAGATTAATATTCTTTATCTTTACAACAAAATATATTATAATCAATAACTTTCTCTAGATTGTTTGTTTCCATACCGTCCCTACCCCATTGCCTATTATTCTTGTTGGTTTTCATTATCTCATAATGGATATGAAGCTGGAGCTATTCTTATTTCTCAAAGATAAAAGCATTTTTTCTTTAATGTCCCCAACATCAAAAATGTGTGAGTTGCTTGAGGATTGCATACATCACTTTGTATTAGAGATGATGGTGAGATAGAATACATAGAATACGTAATGAAAGGTTGCGACAAACATCTTCCAAATGAGCATGAGTTTAATGAAAAGGTTGGCAATATGTGCCAATACCTTAAATGTTGGATTTCGATTCCATTTCGGTAAAGCCCGGAAAGAGAAATCCGGTGGAATTTCGGTGAAATGGACGAGAATTGGAGAAATCACTTGAAAACTCATTTTTTTCTAAAATTAAGATTTCTAATATTCTTAACTCGATAAACAAGAGAGAAATACGCTTTTTTTACTAATAGTAATATATTAGCATGATATGTTACATTAAATTCCCATCCACCAATTGTTAAAAAAGTAGTGTGCTACTCATAGCCAGAATCATATTTGGAACCGAAATTAGAAGTCATTACTTTTACTTCTTGAACAAGAAGAGAATGGCAACACATGCAATAAAAACAGAAAAAACACAAGCCAACAAAGAATACTAGAAAAATGATATCTTATGTAAGAAATTGAAGACGGAAACGATAGCTTAGAGCTTGTATTAACCAAAATACTTTCAACTTAGAAAAATATTTCTTCTCAAAAAAACTTAGAAAAATATTTAATTAATGAAATAAAATAAGACATCCACATACACACATAAACGCAAATCTTTCCAACGTGTATGTATGATAGATGCATTCTATAGCTTGTGATCGTAAAATATATGTTATTCAAGATACAAGCAAACCAATTACCAAGTAATTGCGTAGCATTCATAAGAACAATCTATATCCAACATGATAGCATGCAAATACTTACAATCACAAAACTTGAAAGGTAGCTAATAACCAAGCACTCGTATAGCTACGCGTACTCCTTGTAGCAGAGAGAAGCAATAAGAAAACAAAGCCTTAAATTTTGGATTTTGATTTTGTTTCACTAAGTTCGAAAAGAGAAATTTCTGAGAAATGTGGTGAAATCAACGAAAATCTTGGAAAAGACTTTAAACTTGACTTTTTCCAAAAACTAAGGTTTTCAATATTCCTAAATCAATAAATAAAATAGAAACGTGCATTTATTTGCAAAATAGAGTGGTAAATATAAGTTTTGAAGTAGTGTTATTGTCATAACCATCACACATGTTGATATATAGAGCACCATGATGCCTGGAGTCAGAATTGTATGCAAAATTAGAGGCAAAATCCATGATAATCACCTTGTCGATAAGAATGAGGTGACGCATATAATAACTACTAATCAAAATATATATATATATAACAATATATATAGCAAAATAAAAAAGGACCAAAAATATAATCTCATCAGTTAAAACTTGAATTTAACTCTTAAATCTTGTGCCTAACTGATTTGATTTGGATTCAGATCTAAAATTTAGAAAGTAACTAAAGAAACTTCTTCAAACAATATAAATCACTCTAACAACTCAACACATTAGCGAATAAATAAATGAAAATTCATTAGTATATGCAAATTTCGATGAAAGCGAAGGGTCGTAGATTTCTTTATTTTTGTTGTTCCGCTAAAACGGCATGCAATTTCAATGAAATTCCATTGACATTTCGATGATATTCATTGAAATCCTGGGAAAAAATAAGGTAGCGTTTCAATTTTGATGACCTAGAGAAATGGAAATTTCGGAGAAATTCGGTAGAATTTCGTTGAAATGTGAGGCCATGATGTGCTACATGAGAAAATGAAAAGAGTAGGATTACCTTGAACCCTCCAAACCACGTCAACATATTGTTGACAAACATGCAGTGCACTATAGCTAACATGCATATTGCATGAAGCATGCACTCAAGGGATGGCAGATAACCATGTTTTATATATTCACCGATACTCTGATCGCTCCTTAAATACCACAACTTATTGCACTCCATTGCCTGTCATGCGAGATAAAATACCGAAGATGATGTCCCTCGACTCCAATTATGGTCTCACTTGAGATACATATACTTGAGGAAACATACAACAGAATGAGTAAACCAACCATGCTTCCTAGTTGACTTAAGGCACCCACAACTTTTTTTAGAATGATGACTCCAATGAACATGTTGTGGTTCCTTCCTACAATTTGGAAAGTGAAACTCTTGGTAGACATGGAAGTCAAGTCACCGTATGAAAAGGTCATCCACAAGGGGAAGATTGAAAAAACATGGTCAAATGGAAGATGTCTTCCAGACAGAGCAAGAAAGTTTGTTGCTTGTTTCAAATTTACTATTAAAATTCCACTTTAGTTAGCGTTTATGTAGTGAATTAGGAAGAATAAGATGTATTTTTGTTTTGAGCTTCTGAATCAATAATTGTTGGAGTTTCTGGACATGGTTGATTCCCTCTGCAAGGTTCCCAAGCCCTTGAGTGGATGTAATTGCTGGCGATGGTTCGACATGCATTTCTCTGCGAAGAAGTCGTACAAGGAGCTGAATAACTCGTTTGTTTTTTATCCATGCCTCAACTCAAGTTCGATGTGGTATATATGAAGATGAAGGGACCTCGATGAGTCAAGGTTTTTCTTTGGCTATTTGGGTTGGACATGATGATGTGGTCCTGAAGGTTCAGGATGTTCAATGGGGTAAATGCCTCTTACCCGAGATTTGGGGGGGTCCACAAGATCGAGATTACCTTTTTCCACATGCACCATGTTGCAAGACATATAGATAACGTTAGGACTTACAGATGTCACCATTGTAGATGCTTGATGTCTGTGGGACTCGCTTGGATCGCATGGAATTGAAGTTTTAAACATCAAAATTCATGCGATGGCAATTATTTGGGCTTTGTTTCCAACTAGAAATTGGTGTGATTTTCATGAAGGAGACATTTGTGTTTGGATCCATGTTAGAATCCATGGGATTCTTGGTCTTAACAACAATGTTATAAACATGAAAATATAAAGTTTTTTGGGTGCGGTCTCTACGATGCTGCACCTTTTTTCCTTTCACAAAAGATGAATTTTAGATGTTCGATCAGGTGCCTTGCCCCATGCAGTCATCTCAACATTACCAAATTTCCTTTGACATGTCAGAGATTTTTCCAGTTATCTAGATGGAAGTAGTATTTTCATAAGCTTTCCATTGGGGAAGGAAATAAAGAGATCACTCTGGGAGACCTAGCTAGCAGTGTGAGTTACATGAATCATGCAAGCTATAGACAAATACAAATGAAGAAAGTAGACAAAACTTTGAAGGTTATGAAACCTATGAAAGGTGTAAAACATGATGACATTCCTATAAAGTATGGAGAAATCTATGTAAACGTGGCTAGACTTGGATCACAAATTTATTTAATGTTAGTTGACGAAGCAAGAACAAGCCTGAAGAATGAAGGAGAAGCATCATGGTGCCTCTTTATAAGAATAAAGGAGTCAAATTATGTGAAAGATTCGTCGAGGGGAGTTGTAAGTGTAGGAGGCTTCTGTAAAAGCTAGAGCTAATGACTTCGACGAGCCAAGTGGATCCTCCCTTCCCTAACTTCTACAAGTGATGTGGGAAGGAGGTTGCAGAGCTCCAGAAATACTTGTTGTGGGAAGGAGGCTGCGAAGACCGGGAAGGATAGCTTCTCCTACAATGAGATCCAGAGGTTTTGTGGAGGTCAAGCCTACTCGTGAAAGGTGTAGAAGTCTTGTCGAGTGGGATTGCAGGCGTAGGAGGCTTTTGCGAAGGCTGGAGCAGAAAGCTTCAGCAAGGGGAGTGCAAGGGCAAGGTCTGAGGGGATGGGGTTCAGTACAAAGTAAGAAGGAGAAGAAGAAGAAGGTGGAATTTTCACATCTATCCTGTTTTTCCAATTAGGCACGTGCATGTAAATTAACATTTGGGTCCCAGGTTTTCTTTCTAGTTACCTTTGTGTTCAAAAGTTAACATCTGCTTGGAATGTGGATGGACGACAACTAACTGAGGAGCACAAGTGGCAACGAAGCAAGAAGTCAGGAGCCTAGGTGGTATTTTAAAAAGGGGAGGGGCACAACTGATATTGCATAAGCTAAGAGATGAACAGGTGATAAAATCCCATGAAGTTATTCTCTGATAGTAATATCACTGAGCTTCCGAGACTTGTCCAAGGGGAAGGCAATTAATAGCAGTCGTGAAGAAGAGAATTTATCATCTTTTATGACCTCTGAAGGATGTACTTTAGAGGCTTGTTCATGCATCTCCTTGCTCCTCTCGGTATTACCATAACTCCTTTGATATGTTGGCACTTTCTTATTGTCCTGTCAAAATGTTGTCTAACCAAACCTATAATTCCATTTGTAAAATATATGAAATAAGTGGCTGGTTCAAGGCAATATGGGGGACATGCCATCATCTGGTGTGCATGTTTCAAATTGTCCATTGAGATTATCATAAACTAAAATCACCAAACTAAGATTTGATAGCTTTTCTTTACCATGTCTCGGTTATTTTTTAAGACATTGTCATGGGGAAGGGAAGGCAACATATAAGGAGCTGTGAAAAGACAAATTTTATCATCATTCATGGCATCCATAGGTATCTGTAAGATACTTTCATGGTTACCGCTCGAGCTTTAGCTCAGTCATGTACCACAGTCATGAACCACTGGCTAAATTATGCAAATGGTCCAATATATCTCCAGGGTACTACTGCCTAAGCTACAGGAGCAATCCCCTGGATCCCCAGGATCGTGGTTGTTCATTCTTATTATCTGGATTACATTCTTTATGTTGGTGTTCATTGGTACGTGTATGCAGCAATGGAGTGTATCTGCCAAATCTTTTTAACATCGATGCAACTATTTGCTTGAGGCTATCAATGCAATAATTAAAAACTACCCAACCTGGCTCCCTATGCAGACATATAAATGTGACCTCCGAACACGGAATGAGCGGATTAAAAATATTAAGACTTCAAAAGTGAAATCATCACACTTTATCATATCCTCATCCAAGGGTATTTCATACTTCTTCCCGTTTCTAATTTATTTCGCACTATTGCTCAAACATAAATCACAATTCTCAAGCAACATTTGTAGTTCTACCTCATTCTTTCCTGGCAAAATTGGCTTTCCATGAAGAAGCTCCGCAAAAATACAACCAACTGACCACATATCAACAGCTGGACCATATTTTGTTGCCCCAAGCAGCAATTCCGGCGGTCTATTAATGTGAATAGAATTTTGAATCAGTTCAAAAAAATATGTGCGGGAATTAATTCCAAGCATGCAATTGAACACCTCCTACGGGTAATATTGGGAAAAATACCTATACCACAAGGTAATAACACGATTTGTGAGGTTTGCATTTTGATCACTGGAAAAGGAACGAGCAAGCCCAAAATCTGCTAGTTTCAGATTTCCCTCGTTGTCAATCAAAAGGTTGGAGCCTATACAAGGGGGGATTTTGTCAGATTAATGAAAATTCTAGTAAACCGATGTAACCACATACCAACCTTTAATGTCACGATGTAATACTTGATTGACATGACAGTAGTGAAGCCCAGTTAGCAGTTGTCTCATGTAACACTGGATACAAAAGGCATATGGTTAGATAAACTGTAAAATTATCGAGCTAAATTTGTATTCTCTTTGAAATACCTTGATCTGAGGAACTGTAAATCGCATTCCAGGACGATCTGCAAGTCCTGTCAAATCATGGTCCATATATTCAAAGACCATATAGATGCTTCCCTTGTACTTATTACCATCTGCAATCAACATAACAGAAGTCAACGAAACAAGAATAAAAAAATAGTCTTCCTCGGCAGACATCGTCTCTTGCTTCACAATGAAAACAATATATGAACTGATTCGAAAGAGGATGGGTGAAAACGGAATTATGAACCTGGTCTCCCTTGCTCATCTTTTTCAGGACCTGTATGCGCAAATGCATTGTTGGTTCAGTGCAAAATGCTTAAAAGGAATTGGGTTTGGAAAACTTCACATATAATCACCTGGTGAAGTCACTATCTCTTTTAATTGGATGACATTTTCGTGATGCAGTTTCTTGAGAATTTTGATTTCACGAATAGCCGTTATCGGGAACTGCAAACAAATATTCAAAAGGATGTCCAAATATATCAGGCAATAATCAACCTTTAAACTAGTGATGAGGACCAGTTCAACATACCCCTTCTCGTTCATTGTCCATCCTAATTTTTTTCAAGGCTACTATCTCCCCGGTTCTGATTTCTCTCGCCATGTAAACTTGACTGCGATGACAAAAGGGATAAGCAGAACGAGTCAGATTTCTAAAGCAGGTAAGCAAAGAATAGCGGGGCAACGGGACTGCACGAAACCCTGGTGGTTTTGAGGGAATTGAGGCTTACCCGTAGGTGCCCTCGCCGATCTGCTCAAGCTTCTCGAAGCAATCGACGCTGCGGGAGCCCCACGAGGGCGATTCCTCCAGGTTGAGCTGCCCCGGAGCAGCGATCGCCATCATCGCCCCCGCCGCGCGAAACCCTAGACAGCGACTGGTACCTCGAGTAAGAGAGGTGGGAGGGGAGATGGTTGTGGCAGACGGCAGCAGAGAGAGAGGGATGGACGGCGTCGGGCGCAGCGAGGGTTTGAGATTTGTGAGGGAGGAGATGTTACGCGGATAGTTGAGACGCACTCAGTGACCGTAACATAGGCAAACTAGTTGCGACGTGAATTATGCGGCGGTCTTATATACAAAGATTGCCGCAATTGGTATTGGCTGCTTGGGCGTATGCCCGCTGGCGCTATATTTTATTTTCTTTGAAATATTGTATTTGAAATATTGTATTTGAAATTGTAGCCTATGTTTAATGGCCGAACAAAATGAAGCAATAAAAATTAGCAGTCACTCACGGACATTCATTATGCTATGTGCATGTTTACATCATATATGTATATATATATATACATATATATGATGATGGAGCAATTTTTCCTTCTTTTTTATTTTTTTTTGAATTTTTTACCATGTATATTCATTTATATATCTCTCTTATATATCATTCAAATTTCGTCAGAAACAGAGATTCATATGTCCTCCATCCAAAATAGGTCGATTATAACAAATTTCAAACCGTTAAAATTACCTGTTCTAGATGGAGGGCATAGGAGTCTCTATTTTCTGACGAGATTTGAGTGACATATAGGAGGGATATATAGATGAATATACATGGTAAAAATTTCAAAAGGGGGGGTTGCTCCGTGAAGCAACCAACTTAGTTGATCCAGGGAGCAACTTCCCTTTCGTGTGTATATATATGATCCTATGAGAGCAAAAAGTTGTGAGAGCATGAGAGGAATAATCGTGGACCACATGATTCTGTTTTCTCTCTCATGCTCTTCTCTCTCCTTGGTGAATCATGTGGTCCAGAATCATTCGTCCCATGCTCTCACAACTTTTTGCTTTCATAGGAAGAGACAGAGGAGTGAGCTTGTGAGAGCCAAAACTTGTGAGAGCATGAGAGCATGCATTCTGGACCACATGATCCAATCAGGAGAGAGAAGACCAAGAGAGAGAAAACAAAATCATCTGGTCCACAATGCATTCTCTCACATTTTTTTGCTCTCGTAGGATCACTACTCTCTCTCTCTCTCTCTCTCTCTATATATATATATATATATATATGAGGTTAATGGGGCTGCTCCCGCGCCATTTTCGGTATTTTTTATTTTTTTAAATATCGCCATGTATATTCATCCATATATCCCTCCTATATGTCATTCGAATTTCGTCAGAAACAGAGACTCCTATGGCCTCTATCCAGACAATCATTTTTTAACGGTAAAAGAATTTTTTAAATCGACACCATCTCAATGGAGGCCGTAGGAGTCTCTGTTTCTGGCGAAATTCAAATGGCATACAGGAGGGATATAGGGATGAATATACATGGTGATATTTTCAAAAAAAACAAAAAAAACAACAAAGTAGGGATTGTTAGACATGTGAGCCCTAGGCGACCATTCTTACAATAAGTGTTATTGTAATGTGTGTGTGTGTGTGTGTTTATCAATAAAAGTTATTGATATTTCACTCCCTTCTGAAATTAAATGAATGGATGCACTATAAGGTCCCTTTGTACAATTAGGGTTATGTACCATGACCATCTTGATAATCATATAGCTGTTGATTCATTAAATGGATCATAGAGGCTGGTGTTTTGATGAATATCTAAGGAGTTAGATGAAGGACTCATCAAGCACCGTCAAATGACTATTAAGAGATGATCTCCAGCCTAAGTAGGAGATGGCAATCCTTTCTCACATAGGTTGATATATGACCGACCTCTTGATGCAGGTCCCCTGCATGGGAATAGTGATTCGGAGGTGTCAGATTAGTTACGTCAATGGGTTGACTTAACGAGATCGAGATAACCTAAGTCCTATGTTGAAAGTTGTCACAGCATAGGCACGCATCCTCTGACCGGAGACAGATGTATTGTTATATGTCTGAATATGTACATTTGCCAGACCGATAGGTTGATGGCCTAACCAAGGTCTATATACTGGCGAGCTGGTGTGCATATAAGGACATATGAGCAATACGATCTCTCAAATGAATTATACAGGTTCACTTATGAACCAGAAGACATGAGCTCACTCATGAGGTATTGGGACCGATCAAATTCCATGCATGGTCGTCATACTTTGGAAGCATGACATGAATTTGAAGATATGATATATGCTTTGGGAAAGCATATGATCGATACCAACTCCCAATGACCAAGATTGAGAAACTTAGTGATCAAACCCTGAAGAAGATAGTGTAAAATTGATCTTGATCTTCAGGTTGACCATGGGTCTTCCAGTATGCAGGATGTACAGGTATTGGGAATACCTGAGGATGATGTGATCATAAACGATTGTATAACTATGACGCTTCCATTCCGAGGGAGTGATGAAACAGGTCTGGATTTTAGTGACTCTTCTCAGTAGAGAAGCAATCTGATGTTGGTCCAAATATTGAACATTGGTCTGAATGAGATTGAGATGCAATGAGAAGATTAGATCTACGCTCTTAATTTAATCAAGCATCTATGGGAGGTTCGTAAGATCTGGATTTGAGATAAGATCTCAATATCCAAGTCACTATACGTAGAACAATACAATCGCCCCTATCCTTATCTCCAAGTATCTGCGGAGAAAACACATTATTCTTGAAGGGGTTCAAGAATAATTCATTTGATGAATTATGTATCCAAGCAAGAAGGACTTGATGATTAAATGAGATTAATTATCAAGCATAATATGAACGGGATTCATATTGTAAGAATGATTATCCAAGATAGTTAAATGGGATTTAATTATCGAGGATTAGAGAATGTGGATAATACTATCCATGATATTTGTATATTATAAATATGATTTATAATATACATATAAGAGAGAGAATTTTGTAAATAACATTTGTTAATTATTAATGTGGATTGAATTCACGTTAATTAATTAATTGTTTGGAAATGTAATTTACAAACTAGTTTGGGTTGTGAATACAATTCACATATTTTTCAATGGCATGATTGAAATATCCACAAATTAATTTTGGAATTGATTTGGTGGAAAAATTTTATGATAATGGTTATTACAAAATTAATTAAAAGATAATGGATAAAATAAATGGTAGATAAAATCACCCCAAAAAGGGGTGGCGTCAACTATGGGTGACGCCCCCGATTTTGGGGGGATTTATTTATCTCCTAATTTCTTTTATCTTATTATCTCTTGATAAATTAATTTGTATTAAATTAAATTATGTTGATAATGTTGCAACATATATTTGATTTAAAAATAAATTAATGTTGTTGATTTTTAACCAACAACAATCTTAGCCATTGATTAATACATAGACCAACTTAGTTGTTGGATCTATGTCTCCCATGGATTGAGATCCATTGGATCCTAAACTAATATAAAAGGAGGGCTAACATATCCTTTCAAAGGTACATTTTTAACAGTTTTACAAGGTTACTACTCTCTATCTCATTCTCACCTACTCTCTCTCTCTCTCAATTCAAAGGTGGTCGTCCATCTTGTGTATTGAGAAGGAGAGTCTCTCGCCTTCGCCTTTGACGACTCGAGGATCTCCTTCTTCTTTGGGGTTGCTTGATCTAAAAGAAGACGATGGATTTCGTTGGACGAAATCAGGGGATTCGATTGCTTGGATCTTCATCGAGGATTGCAGGAGGATCGCGTCCGCAAGTGCATTCTTCGTGGATCGGACTTAAGACAGGAGGATCTCTTGTTTGGGATCTCACGATTACAACCACGCTCCAAGAGGTATTCCTTATACTCTGTGGTTCGATGAAACGATCCGATAAATGTTCTCGTGATCGTGTGGTTTCATCACTAGATTTAAAAATTTTAAATTCCGATGCATCTCGCAACTAGTGCGACTAGTCGCCTCGATCGCATATGATGTGATCAACACGCTTCCGTGATGCGCTTGAGGATTCTCAATATCCTTCAAGTGGTATCAGAGCCTTAGGTCGAATAAGGTTTTGGATATGATCCATAGACCTAGGACGACTTGGGTTTGAAAGGGTCGCGAAAATTTTGTCGCATTTCAATTTTCGTACCTCTGTTTAATTGAAATTTTCAGTACTGTTTAAATTGTTTAAACACGAAATTCGCAATTAGATTTTGTTCCCCATTAAATAAGGAAACCATAGGATCTGGGTATACGAAATTTAGATTTCATTTGCTCAAGATATGGCCTTTTGAATATGCATGTATTCACTGTTGTGGGAACAACTTATCTAAACATGATTAATGAGTTAATTACTATTTTGATGTGCCAAGAAATGCATGACTTATCACTTAGGTTCCTTAATAACTCAAATTTACAATCTTAGGAAACTGATTTTGCAATTTTTGAATTTAAATTGATCAAGATAAGTTAATTTTAGTGATTGGGGGTCACTGCTGGAAATTGACATCTTTTGATCATGAACCTTGTGATAAGTCATTCAAATATGATGATGAAAATTAATTGTTGATTTTCTGAAATAATTAGTGATAAATATTGGTGAAATATTTAAAGAGATAATTATTTCATTGAATGTTATTTGCCTGAATCAAGATGATAAGATAGTTGATCTTGATCATTAATTGGTTGATATGAAATCATCAACAAACTTTTTTTATGAAAAACCTTAGTTTATCCTATAATAGTTGTAGGACAACTCTTACATAAAAACCCTCTTGCTTGAATAGGATTGGGGATTTGTTTAGAAAATCTCCTTATAATATAATCAAAATTGTTTTGATGTATATTATATGGTATAATTTCGGTTGAAAAACCGATGAGCATCTCAAAGTACATGATGATCTATCTGGCATTATCCTTTCCTGAGGTGGATATGGTGCCTAGTCGGAGAGCATTGGGGTTACGGGTTGCAACGTATGTGGTCCATCCCACTCTCGTCGGTACTGGTCATGACAGCGGGGGAATACTCGATAATGCCAGAGAAGTCAAAGTTTATTTTTCTAATTATTAAAATTCGAATAATACGTACTTTGAAATTATACCTACTATTCAAGTAATAATCAAGTTTGTTGAATGATAAATTGGATCGATGATTAATTTAATGTGATTAAATTAATTATATCCAATAAACACTCTATTATGAATATATGTGTATTTCCCTTATAAGAGTTAATTATGTGAATATGATTCACGATAATTAATTATTACAATTTGAATATGAGGTGGAGGATCACATAAGTGACATCCATGATCTCCCGTCAAGGCAAAGGATTCTGTCTCCAGATATTGTATATAGGAGACGCCTGTCCGAAGTGTCAGATCCTATATATGATTTATTTAGATCGGGTTCTTTGCTTCTCGAAAGAGTAAGGTCGTATACGTAGTGACCCCAATATCGGGTCCTCATATTATTGGGGTGATATTAGATTGCGTATAGCAAGTATTAAGCCTGTTGACAGTTGGTTCAATTAACAACGGGTCAACATCATCTTAGGGGTGGTGGGCCCGGGTGTTAAAGATCGATTTGCGAAATGCAAGTTGGACTTGCAAGGCGGAATGTGTTCCCGTTTCTCTTTATTCAAGTCACGGGTTCTCATATTATCGGGATGTGATAAGGAAAGAGAGGAGATCCCATATCTTGCTTGAGATATAGCGGTAAGTGTATCTCTTACTTTGAAAGAAAATAAGGGAATAATCTTTCAAAGTTGACATAGTAAGACGAATTTGATTTAAGATGCCTTAATCAAATATCTTAAAATGAATATATATTTATATTCTAATATAGTGCATTCTTAATTTCAGAAAATGAAGTCCATGAACCCACTTAGCAGGCTCCTGGAGGTCAACCAGTTGACCGGACCAAATTATTCGGATTGGATCCGAAATTCGGATCTTGTCCTATCCGCGGAGCGCGTCTCGTATGTGCTGACCAAGGACAAGATAGCTGATGAATCTCGAATTCATCACTCTAAATATCATTTATTAAGCTCAAATCCCTTAAAATCAACAACATATCTGCGTCTATTCTGCATAATTAGCATTCATGCATATTTTCATAAGAATTACATTTTAGCACTAATTTCTGCACAAAATAAGAAGCCAATAATCCAGGCCAAAAGTGACCTGTAAATGACCTAACTTCCCCAATTTTTAACTCATTCATGCTAACTCCAAATAAGCCAAAACTACCTCCACTGTGTACATATCACTAACAAGAATAAATAAAAAATACAAAAAAATAACTACCCAAATAATTGGACCAAAAACCCAAACCCTAATTTCAGGATATCCGGACTAAAAACCTCATATCTTCCTCATCCAATGTCTGATTTAATCCTACTCACTTTTTAACTAATATGCATTCAATTACCTTTAAAACAGACTAAGTTCAAGTGAATCGGATCATATGTGAAAATTGGGTTTTGGGCCTCTTTTGTACATTGTATATTTTAGCGGTTTTTGACCTATTATTTCATATACTTATTTTATCAATTAATAAAAAATTAAAAAATTATATTAAGGTGTCTTTATTTATCTTTGATTTTACCGTAATTTTTCCAGATTTTTATCAGGTTTAAAAATGACATAAAAATTATAAAACCTAAAAATCAAGGTATTCTATGTACATGGGATACCCCAAAAATACCACTTTGTGCAAATGATCGATTTTGATTTTGATGTCTTCATGAAAGTTGTAGATCTCATCGAGATGAACAATTTTTGTGAAGAATCTTTTTTGATCCGAGACCATTTGCTATTTATTTTTTGTTTTTACAAACTACTTATTTTTGAATTTTCTGGTGCTGACACGTGGTAGCTCCTGGAGCCGCCACGTGTCAGCTATTTTCGAGGTTTTTTGTATCATTTTTATTAAAAAAATTAAAATAGACGCACGTGCTCCGCACGTGCGCTCCTCTCTCTCACCCCTTTTGCACCACGTGTTACAACTGTGGCCGTCCGATCTCGGCCGATCGGACGACCACTGTTTGTCTTCCCCATTCAGCCCCCTTTCCCAAATCTCCACTGCCGCCTCCCGTTGTGATCTCCGCCGCGAATCCCGCTGATGCGTCGCCAGCCGCATCTCCCAATCTCCGTCCTTCACGCGTATCTCACCCTCCTCCATCTCCGCGGTCCACCCTCGTCGAGTTGATCTTGTTTCCATCTCCGACCATATCCAACGACCCTACATTTAAGAATATCACCGCCGACTCTCCAATTCATCGGCCGACAGCGACGATGCTCGGAGGTGGTAGCTTCGAGCACCATCGTGCGACGAGGTCCGGTGGTCGACCACCGTAGCATCACGACCCTCGTCGCCGTAGTGCCCTGCTCCGATCTTCGTTGAGCCCACGACTTCAACCTCCGCAACACCATCTTCAACGCACCAACATCCGTCTTCGACTACGCCACCTTCATCAGCAATTTCACACAACTAAGACCCCTCCGGCAACCTCTTCGTCGCACGACGCAGCAGCTGCTCCACCGCCCCGCCAGGAGCTCTCATCCGTCTTGGACGAACACTCGAGCAGCTCCGGAGGCCCCTCTGCCTTCCCGTCGGGCCTCCTCCACCTCCCAACCACCGCAGATACAGCAGGAGCCACCACCGGGCATCGCCTTCCACCGTCGCACCTTGCTCTCAGCCCCGCTAGCCATGACTGCCGGGCGGTGGACCCGAGGCCCTCCACGCGTGCATGGCACGTGACGGAGGGAACATTTGTGTCCTCATCCCTGGGAACTCCCTGATCTACACAGCTACCCCCAAGGTCACGTGCTACGCACGTGATCAGTGGGAAAATTACAGTGCACCCCCAGTTCTTCCTCCTATTTACGTCTCCGTCCAACCCTTCCAAGGGTACATGCGCAACACATGCCCCTTGGAGAATTTGCAGATTGCCTCCTCTGTTTCTTGGTAATTGCAAGTAGGCCCCCCTTGCTTATTTTATTTATTTATTGCAATTCTACCCATGTATTCCTCAGTGATTTTAGACCTCTATGTTGTGTACAATCTAATTTATTCAAATAACATGCATTTCAGTTGTTTTCAAAAAAACAAGTAGATACGACGTTAATAATCAAATATAACAAGCTACTTGCACGAAAAGATAGTTTTCAAGTTGTTCTTTATGTACATCCCTTCGTTCACTCGTCACATCTTAACTACCCATACTTTATACTTTCATTTATTTATAAGATTCATATTCATGTTATCATTATTTTATTGTTTATCAATTATGTTGATGGATCTTAGTGGAGGTAGACGATGAGTTTATGATTTGAAATTTTCTTTATCTGAATTCTCAAGCTTAATAGATAGTCTGTGGTCTTGATCTGAGTGTGACCTCACACTATGACTCTAAGGCGTGAAGAATGCCTTAGGATTAAGATGCCTCCACATGCATGCGGTAAAGTGCAATGCATCCTAATTAAGTTCCCAACACATCTATTAGCTTCATCTACCAACCATTAGTATTTCGTATTGTGATAATGTACGTGTCATGATCTTTTCCACATCAGGACCAACTGGTAGAACACTAAACAGCCTCAGGAGAACCAAGCTCAAAAGTAGCAAAGCTCAATTGTAACCAAACTCAAAAGTAACCAAGCTCAACTGTAACCAAACTCAAGCGTTGAGAAAGCCTCTGATGAGACCCTTCCGTCTCACCCTCCAAGTAGAAGTGTGGTCCGGGAGAGGGCTAGGCACACTCCACAACTATACCTCTGAGACAAATGAGAGAGACTCTCTGATTTGAGTCACTCTAGATGGGCGTGATCGGTATGGGCAAATGAGCTCCTCGTAAAGAAAAACTAAGTGACCTCCAGCCTAGGAAACCTACAGGACGGGGTCAACGGAACTGGTCAAAAAGAAAATATGTGGATCCCACGAGGCAAAAAACTATGAAAAACCAGGAAAATACCGGGATCCTAGACCCGCGCACTAGGCAGTCACTGCCCTAGCTGGACCTCCTATCTCACGTCTGGTTGAGGGTCACCACACCCATGCACAGTCAGGTATAAAGGTCGCCATGACCGGCATAATTAACTACCATCACTGATTCATCAACCTCCCTCAATCTCTATTATGGTTACTTTACAGATCCATGCATCTTGTCAACAACCTTATTTAATAGTGATCCCTGGTTAGTGATTCATACCTAAAGGATTAACCACGGAGATTTTCAGTCATTGATCATAGATTATATTTAACTCATAGTTTAGTAACATGACTATTGATCTAGATTTTTATAGGGCACGTGTATGAAAATTCCCCTATGATTTCATTTTTAAAATCATGGGATTACATTAGATATGGATTCAAATTTAGATCAATGCTAGATTTCAAACGTTTTTTATTTAAATCATGAGATTACGAGCTATTCATTAGATCTTGGATTTAGGTTAAAATCAATGCAGATTTCTAACTCTTTTCTTATTTGACTCGTGAAATTTAGAGCTACTTATTAGATCTAAATTTAGTCTTGATTTGCGTGCTAAGTCATCCCCAAATCTCTCAATTTTAACCATGAAGTCATTGGTTAATTGGTGATCTATAACTTAATTTTAATTGCATGTTAATCACCCAAATCTCTCAAATTTAATCATGAAAATAATGACTATTTGATGTTCTATAATTTGATCTTAATTTCATATCAGTCACTTAAATCTCTCAATTTTAATCATAAAAATAGTGACTAGTTAGTAATCTAAAATTTATCTTAACTGCATATAATTCACTCTTAATTTCTCCTCAGTCAATCATGAAATCAGAGCACAAAGTGTTCTGAATTTGGTATCAAATTTATTTAAATCATCATAAATTCCCATCATTAGTCATAAAATACGGAGCTTTAATTAATGGTCTGATTTTTGGTCTAATTCTTGCCAACTTACCCCCATTTCTTTCAACTTCAAGGCATGGACATTGCTGTGAAATATGGTCTAATTTTGGTTCCTAATCATGCAAATCTCCACTAAAACCCCACACTTACATTAGTGTATAACAGTGGTCTAAATTTGATTTATAATATATGGAAATCACCCCTAATCTTTCACGATCTAAGCATAAAAAAATGTAGCTACCGTGGTCTGATTTTAGACTTAAATCACATGCAAATCATCCCCAAAACTTTCATAATTCAAGTATAAAAATTGTAGTTATTGTGATATGGAATTAGATCAATTCGCATGCAATTGACACCCAAGTCTCCTAGTTTTTATCATGAAATCAAGGGCATATAATAGCTAAACAGTGGACTGAATTTTAAAGCTAGTTGCATGTAATCCACCCCAACATCTTATCTTCTTAAATCAAAGATCAAGAGCTTAAATCAGATATAGAAATGTATAAATTAGTAAAAGAGCATGCTTACAATTATACACGAGATTCTCAATTTTTATCATTTTAACGTAAAAATCATATGTGTAGAAGGACATAGATAGAAGCAAGAGAGGGTGTTATTCTACCTTGGATCATCCAAGATTGGAAGATCAAATTGCATGCAGCTGAAGCTGCAATTGGGAAAGGAGCAGCAGCTCCAATTGTTTCCACGGGGCTCTAGCAGTGGGCTGCTGGGAGCAGCACTATTCAACTTTGGAGGAGGAAGGGAGGCTGGAGCTTCTTTCAGTGGAGAGAAAAAGAGAGAAAAAAGTGAGAGGAATTAGGAAGGGCTTTGTAATATTGGCTTGGGTTTTGATAAGTGAAGAAGGTTATAGGTGCCAAGTTTGAAGTTGTTCTACTTTGAATTTTGATATAAAATTTTTATTTTGTTATCTTTCTCTCTCTTGTTTGGAATACCAAATCACCTGCATTATTACTATGAATCTCCAATTCCGATGAACAATAGCTCGTTTCGTTTGTCTCCGAATGACGATCAAAATGAGTATAATATTCATATACTTCTGATCTGAGATGGATACTGAGATTGTCGAGATATGATTTTGGTTTGCAATTAGATTTTGTGATTTTAAATGGTCAAACGACATCTGATTGACGAACAATTGATTTCGTTGGTCATATTTTATCATTTTAGATTTTATAGTGGTCTCGGTTTGTTTTGTTGTTCGTATTTTGCATTGCGGCTTTTCCGATGTCACTCATTACGATGCGACCAACTTTTGGCTGATCGTGTCCGAACAAAATTCGAGCTATGATCTATGGATTTGTGAACCCCCGAGGATCCGGATGTCTGTTTACGCCGCATTTACAATATTACATTCATTGGCATCGCATTAAATGTGTGAATCTATGGGGAAAAATTTTTTCGTACTGCTTTGCCTTTGCGTATAACATTCACATTCCACATTCATCAAATTCAAAACTGAGACAACTGCCACCAAAATTTTATTCCATTCATTTTCATAATATATACACATGTACATCAAAAGTTGACAATTCATTCATACATGTGTCCTAAAACATATATACAGAAGAGAAAAGAAAACTGAAACAAAAAGAAATATACTGTCTGGTATAAACACGGTCTCCTGAAGTCATCAAACCGCTACTGCGCTGAAGGCTCCTTGCATGTCATGCGTGCAAGGAAGAAGAGGCATCAACGGTTGCTGGTATTTTTCCCAAAAACTCGTAAAAATAAATAGGCATTTAATATGTTCAAAAGCAAGCAAGTAGAAAGGCAGGAACAACACAAATTTATTTCTACTTGCGTATACAAAAAGGTTTTAAGTTACTTGTATGTAACTCCCATGATCACCCATTATCCCAATATTACAACATATTTATCTTGCAATTGGTTGATCATAAGTATGCATATATTATTCTCATATTATTATAGTCATATTATTTCAAATCAAATGTTATCATGGTTATTTCAAATCAACTCAACTTTTAATGCAATTTCTCCAACTCCCAACTGCAATTATCTCAAGTGTAAACCTAGATGACCTAAATGTAGATAAACCAAGTCTGCTGGCGAACGAAAAACTCAAGCGGTGAGATAGCCTACAAATGGCTCTTCCGTCTCGCCCTCTAATCGGAAGTGCGATCCAATAGAGGGATATGTCTACTCCAAAACTACGCCACTGAGACGGGTGAGAGAGACTCTCCGAAAAAGTTACTCTAGAAACTGGCCCGACCGATAACTGGCAAACGAACTCGTACGAAAAACTAAAACCAAGGATCCCTTGTCTGGGTATCCTAAAACAAAGGGTCAACGTAACTGGTCAAAAGTCGGGATCCTAACGAGGCGTAAAAACACTGCGAGCTCGTGTAAAAGCCGTGAAAAGGACTAGGATCCTAGACCCGCGTACTTGGCGGTCGCTGCCTGATGAATCCACATTTCATCATCTTTATTCTATCATTTTGGCACCAAAAACCCTAGCAAATGCCTTTAAATAGCATTAAAACCATCATCTTAGCATCCATGCATGTGCATTCAGATTGTGTATAAATCACTGTAATTAAGGCCAAAATTATAGAATAAATAAAGAAAAGAAAAAGAATAAAATATGGTAAATATTTTATGACCCGAAACCCCCGAGAACTAGGCATCTGGATGAATAGGTCGACAAGGAATAAAGTAGGGGGAGATAAGGTCAGAAATACAGTGTAAATACCTATACATTTCATTCATTCTTTATTCATTTTTGGGACCCATTTTTGGTTCCACTTTGTATACACCAAATAAAGAAACTTTGTACGTGAAAGTTGTAGATAATTTCATAAAGAAAAAGACAGAATTGATTTCACAGAAAAGTCATGTACAGACAAAAAGATATGGTCTGAACAAGAATCCAAAATCCCAACTTCCCAGACCCGTATCTCACAAACGACAACTCCAAATGCAGTGTACTCACCTTTAATTGTATATAGAATAAAATAATCTATCCAATGGCGGTGGTTTCGCATTTGGCGGAGCTACGGTTTGAAAGTTGACTTTTGGACCCTCGTTGTATACTTGTACTGAATAAAATATTCAATTTATTCTTTATTCATTATTTATTCATTTTTATATTTTTTTAATTTTATAAAAATTACTTATAATAATTCTGTGCATTAAAATCAGAATAAAAGTGTAAAGAAAAATAAAAATAAAAATACTTGTACAGAGACTACATAGGTATACTGTATACACTTATACCTATATAAAATACACTTGTATTTTATTAAATATACAAAACATCTCAGAAAAATAAAATAAAAATATACTTATGTATATAAAGGTATGTTATAATTTTAAAAAAATCATAAACAAAAATAACAAGATTAAAAATACATAAAATAAAATAAAATACTAAAACACATAGGTATTATACCTATATAGGGTTAAAAAGGCAACTTGTAAAAATAAAAGTCATAAAAATAAATAAAAATCAGAATAAAATACTACATAAAATTTTGAACATTTTTTATTTTATAACTTTTATTTAATTCGACCATTCACTATTTTTAATTGAATTAATAAATGATTTTTCCAGGGTTTTTCCTGGTTGGTCCACGTGGAACCAACCAGGTGCAAACCCTAGTTGACCTCGGTCAACTAGGTACCCTACCCCCCTGTAGCCTCTGTCAGAACCGGCGTTTGACCCATCTTCTCCATTTTTTTCGAGGCATGAACTTGCACCCTTTGAGCTCGATTCCTTCTGCAAAAATCTTCACCTACCATCCCTCTTGCTCGCACAAGGACCATCTTGGGCTGAGAGCCTCTGGATCGAGCTGGCGACCTCGTTCTTTCCACCCCCATCGTCAACCATACTTAAGGTCCTCCTTGACTTCCTTTCGATTTTGAACCGCATTCCACACAGATCTTCCCCCCTTTTTTGTCGTGCTCGAGCTCCTGGAGGTGACAGCTCCTGGTTCTTCACCTTAAGGCGGCGGATCAGCCACTGATCTGGGCGTGTTCCATCACCTCCGGCGGTTGCCCCCGTGAGGTATTCTCCCTCTGGCCGTTGGCCATCGAGGCTGCCATTCATCCCATTTTACTCCCCACTTCATTCCCGTTAGTTCTAGGATTAGTTCCCCCATCTTTCTGAGTCGAATCGATCACCCCATCACCTAATCGATCACCTCGCCGGAGCGCAACTCCGGCGAGACCCTATAGCACATCCCAGTCCATCTCGAGAGCCACCCGAGGTCGAGGCATTTTGCCCTCGACCTCCCTAACGTTTTGGTGCAGGTATTGAAGTCCATCGCAGCTTCTGGAGCGATTTTGCTCTCTCGCCGGAGCACCTGGGGCCTCGCAGCTCCGCCACCTCCGTGCGAGAGCACCGGCATCCGCTGGTGGATTTTGAAGCTTCCAGACGACAACCACCACCTGCAGGAGCACCCTCGGCCCCCTTGCAAGCTCCGGCGTCGCCGTGGTCGGCCGGAGGAGCTCGGAGAAGTTCGCCAGACCGGAGCTCCTCCGTGTTCTTCCCTCGACCTCCGGGACCGTCGGATCAACGAGGAACCTCCAGATCAAGCCACAGCCGTCAGATCTTGGCACGCCCCCACCGTCGATCTCTTCGTCAGATCTGATCTCAGCCGCTGATAGCCGAACCGTCATCGGCCGCTCAGGACAAGCCACGTGGATAAGTGGATCGCATCCAGCCGTTGGATCGCGCCTCGTCGCCCAGCCGTTGGATGCGCGCCACGCGTCATCATCGGAGCGCAGGAGCGAGGGTATTTTGCATCCACACCCTCGTCGTTTTTGTATTTATTTATTAGTCTATAAACTTTCCTTGGTAGTTTAAATATTTTGTAATATTTGCAAAAAGACCCTCGGACTTTCGTTATTTGCACTTAGGTCCTCCGCCACGTCACCTCACGTGACCTGTACACGTGAGGTGGGGGCATTTTGCAGCGGACCCCTCGGTCTTTTGTTTATTTCGTTTTAGCCCTAAAACTTTCATAGCACGTGTAATATTTTTGGATATTTTGCAAAGTGGCCCCCAGGCTTTTGTATTATTGCATTCCAGTCCCTCCCAGGCGCGTGCAAGTCACGCGCCCTGGTGGGTAATTTGTAGGCGTGCCCAGGCGGGTCTTGTATTTACATTTTGGTTCCAGAAGTTAAATATTAAGTTCAAAATTTTGTGAATATTTGCATGTTAGCCCCCTGGATGTTTTGAATATTGCATATATACCCCTGCCAGGCCTTTGATTTTTGGATGCTTGTTGCATTTAATTGAAATATCATTTTAACTCCAAAAATTCCACAAAAATAGGGTTAAGCTACTGGATGCATATACTTTAACGCCCTATTGTTAGTTTTAAATTTTATTACTTTTAAAATATTTATTAAAAATCAAAAACTCCTTTTTTGTGCACTGTCTACCTTAGAAAATACCAAAAAAATATTAAAACACCTCCAAAAATTCCAAAAAAATTACTTAGTGTCTATTTTATCATCTTTTAGTGTCAGTCCAAAAATCAGTAAAAATTTCAAAAGAAAAACACTAAAAATATAAAAACACTCAAAAACTTCAAAAAAATATAAAAAATAGTAGAAAAACCCAAAAATTGCAAACTCAGCTTCTGTTTCTTCCTTATTTTGTTACTTTTAGTAGAAAAATAGTGTGAAACAATTTTGCTACTGGTTGGTATTTTTAACTTGCATTTTTGTCACAGCCAGCCCTTATTTCCATTGTTTGCCTTATTTCAGACTTTAAAAATACCAAAAACATCCTTGAAAAATCCCCAGAAAATCATAAAAACAGTAAAAAACCTTAAAAATACCAAAAACATTTATTTTCTGAATTTTGGAGCATTTTTGTGCATTTTTATAAATATTTCACTTTGCCTTGTCTTATATTGCCTTTACTTTCCAATATAAAAAAAAGAAACAAAAAAATATATAAAATATAAAATATAAAAATTAGAAAATCAAAAATCAAAATACAAAATTAAAAATTAAATTAAAAAAAAATTAATTAAAAACCCACAAAAATTGTAGTTGCTTGCTTGCTTAGTGTAGACACTTCACACACTCACACACTTTAGCATTCATTTGCTTGAGCTACACTGTTTGCTCCCTGTGTTCGAACTCTCTGCATACTTGCCCATATACATCATTTGTGCAGAGTTAAAAATAAATTTTAACTCCACATTGTTTCTAATTTGTTGATCTTAGTGTGGGTTAATTGTTGATCAAATACGGATTTCATTTGAGAGTCGCAACAGCGACGGTTATCTCCGCCTTGTGTGAGATACCAAATTTAGACCCTCGTGAGATCCGTGTTTATCAAATGGCGCCGTTGCCGGGAAGCAACAGCTTGTAGTTCACATTCTTGTTTGTTTGTGTGATAGTTTACCATAGCAGCATTTTCCTTCTCTTACATTTTGATATATCTCGTTGAGCTATCTGACCATCTCTTTTTGTCTTCTTGCGAGGGACCGCGGAGCGAGGCGGATCGCCTAGGCGACCGACGCAACCTTGGACGTGGAGCCGGCTTTTCTTTAGCCAAGCCGGCAGGAGAGAGCAAGGAGTGAGAGAGAGAGTGATTAGTTAGCTTTTCTTTTAGTTTGTGAGAGAGTGATTCATTTGAATTGTAATAATACAGGTACCTTGGACACTTAGACATTCGGGCCTAATTTCCGGGTGTTTGTTCACCCGGGGGCTCACCGCAGTTTTGCCGCGTTTTTACCGCTTGTCATTTTCCGGTTTTGTGTTTATTTTCCATTTTCTTTTGTGGAATGAGCTCTTAGATCTAGGTCTGCTTGATCGATTAGAATAGGTCCAAACACCTAATAATCTTTGCATGTTCCTATAGATACGTTTTGGACTTAGACTAATTTAAACAGTTAGCAAGTAATTCCCAAATCCACGCGCCGCGAGCTCACACCCGAACAAGCGCTTTCTCCTACTCCAAATGTGTTGGGCAGAGGAGGGGTGAGCCAAGACCGGACACTCGGATTAGGAGTTGCTAGTTAGCTTGTGGTTCTTCACGCTAGCAGTTGCCTATTCTAGGACGATTTCCGCCTTGCATTTCGCCATATAGCTTAGGTTTAAATATTCTGCTTTGCATCCCGCATGGAGAGAGCTGGGATTCGCTGTAAGTCCTCTTACTTTGCACGCATCATCTAGGCACAAAGGTGAGATTTCCACCTTGGTGTCGACTTGCACGGCTTTTCCGACTCTATTCTCCCTCTGTTTTTGGACAAAGTAGGATAAAGGAAAAAATACAAAAACGTTAGGCGCTTGCTTGAATTGACTCAAAAGAAGCGATAACACCAAAAAAAAAGTAAAAAAGGGACTGCTAAAGAAAACTTGACCAAAATAAAAACAGTAATTGGATTCATTGCTTGGGGAGAGTAACACCCTCACTTGTTTTCAGGTTGCATAGGAAGGTTTCCTTCCCAGTGAGGTGAGCGCTTCGTAAGGATTAGAGCCCAAAACCCAACTTGTGGCTGCCTTGTGTATCGCCTGGATTTCCGAAGTATTGGCGCTACTATCGTACGTAGTCGAGTAGGACTTGGTCGCCATTGGTGACTCTCTGTTGTGAGAGCGCCGACCCTGTCCGAAGTACCGAGCCTAGGCCACGCCTTCACGGGTGTGTCTGTCTCACCGGCTGCGTCCGAGTAGGACCTTGTACGCTCACGGGTGATTCCGTTGCGAGCGAGGTCCGAAGTATCGGTTTCGCCTATCGGCTTCCTCCCTCTTTTCTTTGGCTGAGTAGGGATCCAGGAAGGGTTACAAGGACCTCAAAAAGCGCAAGTTACAGGTTACACAGGAGGAGGACAAGTACGGGGATACTCTCCTGGCAGTACTCTCTCTCCTATAGGCGTAGCGCTCTAAGGACTCGTGAAAAGATAATTGCCTGAAAAACAAGCTAAAATTGACAAGATAAAAGCCGAACCTTCACGGCTTCACGAGTTGAGTTGGTGAACTTACCCTTGCTTTGTGTTTGATTTCTAGATTTATTAAGGTCAAGATCAAAATACCGCACAATTGTGCAAAATTTTGTTGCATCTCATTTTCTTCTTCTTGCATCTTCCCTGCTCTATTCCGAACAATCAAGATGATGGGACGGAGGTCTCTTAGGCCGACCTTGTCGGCACCGCTATCCAGCACTCCTCCCTATTCATCTAGGAATAACTCGGAGAGTCCGCTCTCCGAGCCCGAGTTCACATCCACCCTGTTCCCCCTCGACCACCCTTCCCATTCTCCTTCCCTCAGTCCAATCATTTCAGAGTTCAGTGCATCACAGAGTTCAGCCCATTCCACAGCACCTGAAATGGCCTCTTTTGCATTTTCAGAACATCAAGCAATGGCAGACAGAGGCGAACACCAAGATGATCACGATCACCCGCCGTTCATTATTGATCAAGCGGCCATCAACAATTCCCTGCTAGCGTCCCTGGAGAATATGCAGAGACAGATCCGTGACCAGGGGACATTTATGGGTGATCTGATGAGAGAGATAGCACAGCTGAGAGAACACCGACCTGGGGGCGGTGGCGGTGGAGAAGGAGGAGGACCCGATGCAGGAGGCGACCCAGACGGTGAGCGACCGCCACAGACTATCATGAGGGAGCTTCACAACCCAGCTTCGTCCCTCACTCACCGGTGGATCAGACTTCCGCCAATCCACGGAGACTTCGAACTTCGGCACAATACGATTCAAATGCTACCCAAGTTCCATGGATTGCCGACCGAAGAGCCGCACCTCCATCTTCAAGAGTTCGAAATGATATGCAGCACCATCCACGATCGGCTGTTGACCGAGGATACTATCAAGATGATCGCCTTCCCGTTCTCATTGGTTGATCGAGCCGCATATTGGCTCAAGCATCTAGGGCGATTTGTCGACACCTGGGCAGATCTCCGGTCCGTGTATTTGAAGAAATACTATCCTCTCGGCCGGACAAATGCAGCGCGAGCCATGATCAGCAATTTCGTCATGATCCCAAATGAACAGTTCCATGAAGCATGGGATCGATTCAGAGAGTTCATAGACCGGTGTCCACATCACGATATCTCTAAGCCCCATCTGGTGCAGAGTTTCTTCTGTGGGCTGACACCGGAGCTGCAGGGGCTTGTGAACGCCTCTTGCGGTGGGTCCTATTTCTCCAAGGGAGAAGACGACGTCTGGGCCATCTACGAAGGCATGGCAGAGAACTCCACAGTGATGACCCAGGCCAGAGTCTACACTCAGCAGAAACCCCCGCAAGGAGCGGGATCATTTCAGAGGATCGCACGCATCGATGCCGGGCCCAGCACAACGTCGGTAGCCGCAGCCGAAGCCGAATCAGCCGCAGCCGACATGGGCATAATCAGTGAAAAGCTGGACCGCATGGAGATCCTCGAAAAGAAGCAGAATCAAGGTCTAGCCCAGATGGACCTTCTCACAAAAACAATGAGTGACCTGAAGACTCAAATTCTCTGTATTCAGGAGGCACAAGCCCATTCCCAACAGCCTCCCAGGTCACAGGTTGCTTCCAGCAGCAGCAATCCCAACCAGGCCTCCACCTCATACCGCCAGGTGAACCATATCCAGGCGGAGCCGGTTCCATTGTTGCAGTACCATCCAGAGCAACCGCCATCTCAGGAGATGCAGATGGTGGTATATCAACCGGAGCAACCGCTGGCAGTTCTTCCTCCACCCTCCTTCGAGCAGGAACAGTTGATGGAAGTCAACGGGATATGGTATGACCGATACCCGCAGCCTGCAATCCGTAGGGATCACCCCGGATTCCGTTGGGGTAATGGAGCTTCCTCATCCCAACAACACCTTCCTGCTCAAGGACAGCAGAGCAGCCAGCCACAGCAGCAACACCAGCAGCAGCCCCAGTACAACCAGCCCCAGCAGTACCACAGTGGTCCTCGTCCCGCCTATCAGGGACAGCAGTGGAGGCCGCGCCAGCAGCCTCAGCAATCTTATCACCAGCCTCCCCCTCAATTCCAGCAGCAATTCCAGCAGCAGCAGCCCCATGTCCAGCAGGGACAGACATCCGGTTCTCAGGGTCCAGCCTACGAGAACCCAACCCTTGATGATCTTGCCCGCTTGCTATCTGAACAGCGAGCATCCTTCAGGCAAGAAATGGATGAGTTCCGGCAGGAGATGCGGGACATTATCAAAGGAAAGGCCGCCATACCAGCTCAGATCGAACCAAACCCTAATAATTACAAAAGAAAATCTGAGCAGGTAGAGTACATAGAGGGTGCCTCTCCTAGTGAAAACTTGAATGATATGTCTTCTTTTGTGCATGATGCTGATTTTGTGACTACTAGGAGCGGTAGGATACCAGCCGGCGGCGCCTCCTCTGAGCGACAACCCGAAGCCGAACCAGGAGCGCCAGAGGAGCAGAGGAGCGGTACTGATGCCGCTACAGATGATATTGAAGACGGTGGTGCTGATGCCACCAACGATGGAGTCCAAGACGACGGTGCTGATGCCGTTGTGATACCCGATGCAGACGGTGGCGCTGATGCCACCATTTTGGATGCCGAACCAGAGCGCGGTGCTGATGCCGCGAAGACCGGTGCTAGTGGTGGTGCTGAGGCCACCACATCTACTTTTGTTGAGCCGACTTCTGTGACTTCACCACATTTTGTATCTGGAGATTGTGGGAAGAGAAACAAAAACAACAAAAATATGAATAAAGGAAAGGTTTCTGTTCAAATTGCAGATCCATATGTGTTGAATGATGATGATTGTATGGATTCCCCACCTTCACAGGCACAGGGACCGACTCCTAGCCTTCCATCTGAGGAGGCATCTACCATCCCCTTCCCTGAGGCACTCCGCCGAGCGAAGGGGAATAAAAAAGAAAATCCCAAAAAGAACCAACAGGTAGAGTTCGGCAATGAGATGATTGACAGATTCCATATCCAGCTGACTCTACGGGAAGCGTTTGAGCATATCCCCTTCTTCAATAAGAATCTGAAAGAAACAACTACCGTTCGAAGGAAGAAGAGGCACAGAGATCAAATCCATATGCTCACGCATAACACTTGCTGCGCCATTCAGAACACATTGCCAGCCAAGCGACCAGACGCAGGAGCTCCTTATGTCAGATGCGAGATTCAAGAGCAGCAGTTTGATCGTACTCTATTAGACAGCGGCTCTTCGATTAACCTCCTTCCGGCAGCCTTACTCAAGCAATTTGAGTTTGGCCCTCTTCTTCGAAGCAGAACCGTCCTTCAGTTTGCTGATAGGTCGATTAAGAGGCCGAAGGGGTTATTGAAAGACGTGGTCGTTACCATTCAGGGCCTGAAATTCCCCGTGGACTTCGTTGTGTTGGACATGGAGATCCCTGAAGCGGTAACTGATGCCCCCATCATTCTCGGACGTCCATTCTTGGCCACAGCCAAGGCGGTGACCGACCACGATAGTGGGAAGGTATGCTTTCGCGTAGAGGGCGAAACCATACAAATAGAGACGATCGAAGAGATCAGAGCCAGAGAAGCAGAATGCTCAGAACAGTCCAGCGAAGCAGAGCAGATGACAGAGGAGGAGCTAGACATCCACCAGGTTTGTGATTTCGAGATGACTGATGATGAATCCAACTGGAAAGATCCTGTAGCACCGACCCTCGCCTTGCCGACAGATTCACTGTATCTCAAGCTCATGGCAGTCGAGAGCCGGGAGAGCACATTCCTGGATGAGGATATCTCTGAGGCTGACAGTGTTGTTATGAGTGGTGCTGAAGAATTTCAATCTTGCTCATCTTCTTCTGATCCCTCGGATTCAGACATTGACTGGGACGACTTTGATGATTATTTGCCTTGTCTGATTCCTTCTGAGCCAACAACCATGACAGAGTGCGAGCCAGTGCAGTTTATTGATGATCCATCAGGCCGCCCTTCGTCAGCACTTCATGCAGAGCGAGAGTTCTCCCATGCAGACTTGGTCGCCTTTACACAGACATATCAGAAGCCAGATCTGCCACCTCCCAGTTGTCCAGAACGGAAACCTCTGCCGCAGTCTATGAAGTACAGATTCCTTGCTGGAGAGCCAGAAATGCACCCAGTCATTATCTCAGCAGATTTGACTGGAGAACAAGAATCTCGTCTGATGGAGGTTCTTGAAAGAAACCGCAAGGCAATCGGTTGGAGTATAGCTGATCTCCAGGGGCTGAGCCCAAAGCTTTGCTCGCACCACATCTATCTTGAAGATAACGCTAAGCCGTCGCGTGAGTTCCAACGACGGCTGAACCCGAATCTTCGAGACGTAGTCATGAAAGAAATTTCCAAGTGGTGGAGCGCTGATTTTATCTATCCCATCTCCGACTCCAAATGGGTTAGTCCACTCCATGTGGTACCCAAGAAGACGGGTATCACTACAGTTATCAATGAGTCCGGAGAGGAGATCGCTACCAGAGTACCAACTTCTTGGAGGGTCTGTGTGGACTACAGACGATTGAATGAGGCCACCAAGAAGGATCACTTCCCACTCCCATTTATTGATCAGATTATCGAGCGGTTAGCTGGGAAGAGCCATTACTGTTTTCTTGATGGGTACTCTGGATATAATCAAGTGGCCATTGCGCCCGAAGACCAGGAGAAAACGACATTCACCTGTCCGTTTGGGACGTATGCTTTCAGACGGATGCCCTTTGGTCTATGTAACGCTCCAGCGACATTCCAAAGGTGCATGTTGTCCATCTTCTCGGACATGGTGGGTGACTGTTTAGAGGTCTTCATGGATGACTTCTCGGTCTATGGCGACGGGTTCGACGCTTGTCTTGACTGCCTAGACCGTGTGCTGAAGCGCTGCATAGAGGTCAATCTTGTCTTATCCTGGGAGAAGAGTCATTTCATGATGACTCAAGGGACGGTCCTTGGTCATATCGTCTCCAACAGGGGCATGGAGGTCGATCCGGCTAAGGTGGACATCATCAGGAAACTCAATCCGCCGTCCAATCTGCGTCAGTTACGGTCTTTTCTGGGGCATGTCGGTTTCTACCGACGGTTCATTCAGAACTTCAGTCGAATTGCCCGACCGCTAACTGACTTGCTGACCAAAGACACCGAGTTTATTGTTAATGATAAGTGTCTTGAATCATTTGAGACTCTCAAAAATATGGTTGTCTCAGCTCCTGTCCTTCAGCCACCCGATTGGTCTCTCCCATTCGAGATCATGACGGATGCTTCAGATTTTGCCGTTGGGGCTGTGCTCGGACAGAGGAGGGATGGTTTACCCTTTGCCATTCACTACGCCAGCCGGACTTTGGATGCCGCGCAGCGGAATTACACTGTAACTGAGAAAGAGATGCTGGCCGTAGTCTTCGCTCTTGATAAGTATAGATCATATATTCTCGGATCTAGAGTGACAATATACACTGATCACACCGCCATCCGGTATTTAATGGCTAAGAAGGATGCCAAAGCACGTCTCACCAGATGGATCCTTCTACTCCAGGAATTTGATATTGAAATTAAGGATAAACCTGGAGTCAAGAATGTGGTGGCGGATCATCTCTCCAGATTGGAGAATCTTGAGGAATCTGAGCCCAGCGCACCTATCACAGAGACGTTTCCAGATGAGGCGATCTTGGCTGTCACCTCACTCCCATGGTATGCTGACTTTGTAAACTATCTTGTTGCCAAGACAGTCCCTCAGGGTTGGCCCAGGCAGAAACTTGAGACCTTCCTAGCTAAGGCCAAGTTTTATCATTGGGAGGATCCCATCCTTTATCATGAAGGAGGGGACAGTATCTGGAGGAGGTGCATTCCTCAAGAAGAGCAGCATAGCGTCCTCACATACTGCCACAAGCTTGAGGCAGGAGGACATCATTCTGGAAAAAGAACAGCACAGAAGGTGCTTCAATCCGGCCTATGGTGGCCTACTCTCTTCAAGGATTCTGATGAGTTCGTGAAGAGATGTACTGACTGTCATAAAATGGGAACCTGCGGACAGAGAGACATGATGCCCATGCAACCCATTCACTTCTGTGAGGTTTTTGATGCATGGGGGATTGATTTCATGGGCCCATTTCCTAAAAGTCAGGGATTCGAGCACATCTTGCTTGCTGTGGATTATGTCAGCCGATGGGTTGAGGCCATCCCCGCCCGAGCCGCAGATGCTAAAACCGTATGCAAATTTTTGAGGAAAAATATCATTTCACGGTTCGGAGTACCTAGAGTCTTGATTTCAGACGGGGGGTCTCACTTCATCAATGACAAAGTCAGAGCCCTTGCAGACGAGTTCGGCATTGACCATCGGGTTGCCACTCCTTATCACCCTCAGACTAATGGTCTTGCCGAAGTATCGAATAGGGAGATAAAGACTATCTTGCAGAAAGTTGTTCGCCCAGACCGAAAGGATTGGTCACAGCTTTTGGACTCGGTCTTGTGGGCTTATCGGACATCTTTCAAGAATCCATTGGGAACATCTCCCTTTCGTCTCGTCTATGGCAAGCCGTGCCATTTGCCAGTGGAGATCAAGCACAAATCTTTTTGGGCAGTTACTGAGTTGCTTCTAGATCCCGAGAGTATAGGAGACCAGAGAAGAGCAGAATTGGCAGCCCTGGAGGAATTGAGAGACACAGCCTTTTCCAACAGCCTACAGTACAAGGAAAAAGTGAAGACATGGCACGATTCGCATATCAGCCATAAACAGTTTGAGCCAGATCAGAGAGTATGGTTGTTTGATTCAAGGCTGAAGTTATTTCCAGGGAAGTTACAGAGCAAGTGGAAAGGACCGTATGTGGTCAGGAAGGTACATGACAATGGCAGCATCGACATATCCGAACCGTCATCTTCCTCTACCTTCCGCGTCAATGGTCAACGCTTGAAATTATATCTTGATCATGATCCACCGACCATTGACGTTGCCCCCATTCTTCTGGTATGAGATGTGTCATTTGACTCTCATCATCTACATCTCATACATGGTAATCAAGTCTATCTTCCGCTGTACAGATCCATCTGTTTATATCACTCTGATGTCTGTTGATTTATTTTCTTCTTTTCTTCTTTTCTTCTTTTCCTGTTCTATCCTCTTTATCTATCAAAAAGGTGCCGCCCTTGTAGACAGTTTTCCATACTTAGGACGTACTTTGTCCTAAGTATAGGGGGGTTGGCACCCCGAGTGATTCTATTCTTTTCGATCCTCTCCATTGTCTCCTCTTCTTGTCTATACTTAGGGATATCTTACCCTAAGTATAGGGGGAGACAACCTGAGTACGATCTGTTCATTCCCACCCTTGACCCTCCCTGCTTTGTGTACAGTCTGCTATACTTAGGATTATTTGATCCTAAGTATAGGGGGGACGGTCAACTTCTCATTCGTTGATTCATCCATTCCTTTATTTCTTTATTCTTAGACTTGTCTATACTTAGTACGAGTTATGTCTTCTCTTTTCTCTCCGATCTATGAGGACATAGCTCAAGCTAAGTATAGGGGGGTCGTATATACTACGTATATACTTTAGCCATAACTCGTACTTTCGTATTTTCCTAATAACATGGCTAATAATTCTTTAAAATTCATTAAAAATTCTTAATAAAAAAATGTGGTTATTCCTCAAATGCTTTTTGTATTTACTGATTAATAAATCAGGTGAAAATGTTTTTTGCAAAATGTTTGAAAAATAGTTTGAAAATCTTTGTGAACATCTATTGAAAACTATTTTGAAAATATTTTGTTTCATGTTTTCAACCTTTGTAAAAATGTGTGGTTTGTAAAATTTATTTTCTTTGTGTGAAATAAAAATGTTTGAAAAATGATTTGCAAATGGTTTGAAAAATGGTTGCAAAAATGATTTGAAAAACCTATATATAGTTTTGAAAGCCTTTGCAAAATGATTTTCAAATGTGTGTAAAATGTTTGTAAAAATTATTTTGGACTATAGTTTTCAAAAATTGTGTGTAAATTGTTTTCAAATAAATTTGAGGAATATACACATCACACCAAAATCCACTATATATGTATATATGTATAAAATTGACTACTTACCCTGTAAATCCTTAAAATCCACTTCTTGTAAATATAAGAAGCACTCCCGTGTACATATTTTAACCTATTTTTCAGCCAAAACCTTTTTGTTTTCAAAAAGCCCAAAAACATTTGCAAAAACTAAAATCCAAAAACATTTGAAAAATCTTTTTGAAAAATACAAAAAAATTGCATCTGCATGCATCATACTTTCAAAAATCCATAAAAAGTTCAAAATCCTTGAAAATTGCATCACAAAAATATTTTCTGCATTGCATTACATAGCATTCGCATTTTTCGGATTGAGTTTGATAGTTGAACAAGTCTAAGTAAAATCCGAAGATTGGAGCTTGATTGGACCTTAAAATATACCTAATAACAGGAACCTTACAGGAACTGGGTTTGAGGTACTTCAGGTCTAGTTGACTTAATTCTTTGAGGATCACGGGACTTGGTTCAATGGAATCTTGACTGCCTAAGTAGAGTATTTCGGAGCACACGCACGACTCTTGTTGATAATGACCTAACTTGGACACCTACACCTTTCACATAGCTCTCCACGGATGAGGTGGTGAGGAGGCAGCTTCCTTTAGCTTGGGGTAGCATATGAGGGTAGTACTTCTAGGCGGAACCTCTCTTCTTCTTATAGTGAAGGAAGTGCACCTCAACTTGGTCTAGTGGTGATGAAGGCTAAAGACAGAAGCCGTGGGTTGCAATAAAGCTTCAAAAGAGGGATAGTCTACTGGCTCAAGAGGAAAATTTCTTGTATATATGCTGCACCATGTAGATATGTTGTACAGATGCAATTGAAAAAAAAAATGCAAAAAGAACTCCAAAAAAGTGGTGGGTCGGATTGAAAATTTAATAATCCCACCGGAGTATGTATATAGTTCAATAAAGCAAAAGCTTATGGTATCCATGTTACATCTCATGAAGCTTGCAGAGGGAGACTCAGCTACACTGGCTGAGCTTCCAAAAGTCTATACTTCTTCCCCCTCTTCTTGAGCCGGTTGCACTTGAACTTAGAAGGGAATACCCCGCTTCTCGAGGAAAGAGTTGCTAGACCGAGGGATTAGAGTTACCAGGTTGGAGGAGGTTGTTTCTTTGCTACTCCTGAGGTGGTGAGCTACATATCACTTACACTGTACAAGTCAGATTCATAGTCGTAAGAGTTTGCGTATGAGTTGAGATATTTCTGACCTGGCTATTGAGGAGACTTGGACAGAGTTTTGGGATACTCAAGGACTGTTGGATTTCAAATTTAGTTCTTATTAAGGTTCCGACCGCACTAAAATTCCCAAGGGTCCGACTCAAGCTCCAAACTTTGATTTTGCGAAGACAAGTTTGATAATCAAGTAAAATCCAAGTTCTTCTTTTTCTTTTCTTTCCTTTCTTTTTGCACTTATTGCATAAGTGTTTGCTAGGGACTAGCAAAGGTAAAGTATAGGGGGATGATGAATCCACATTTCATCATCTTTATTCTATCATTTTGGCACCAAAAACCCTAGCAAATGCCTTTAAATAGCATTAAAACCATCATCTTAGCATCCATGCATGTGCATTCAGATTGTGTATAAATCACTGTAATTAAGGCCAAAATTATAGAATAAATAAAGAAAAGAAAAAGAATAAAATATGGTAAATATTTTATGACCCGAAACCCCCGAGACCTAGGCATCTGGATGAATAGGTCGACAAGGAATAAAGTAGGGGGAGATAAGGTCAGAAATACAGTGTAAATACCTATACATTTCATTCATTCTTTATTCATTTTTGGGACCCATTTTTGGTTCCACTTTGTATACACCAAATAAAGAAACTTTGTACGTGAAAGTTGTAGATAATTTCATAAAGAAAAAGACAGAATTGATTTCACAGAAAAGTCATGTACAGACAAAAAGATATGGTCTGAACAAGAATCCAAAATCCCAACTTCCCAGACCCGTATCTCACAAACGACAACTCCAAATGCAGTGTACTCACCTTTAATTGTATATAGAATAAAATAATCTATCCAATGGCGGTGGTTTCGCATTTGGCAGAGCTACGGTTTGAAAGTTGACTTTTGGACCCTCGTTGTATACTTGTACTGAATAAAATATTCAATTTATTCTTTATTCATTATTTATTCATTTTTATATTTTTTTTAATTTTATAAAAATTACTTATAATAATTCTGTGCATTAAAATCAGAATAAAAGTGTAAAGAAAAATAAAAATAAAAATACTTGTACAGAGACTACATAGGTATACTGTATACACTTATACCTATATAAAATACACTTGTATTTTATTAAATATACAAAACATCTCAGAAAAATAAAATAAAAATATACTTATGTATATAAAGGTATGTTATAATTTTAAAAAAAATCATAAACAAAAATAACAAGATTAAAAATACATAAAATAAAATAAAATACTAAAACACATAGGTATTATACCTATATAGGGTTAAAAAGGCAACTTGTAAAAATAAAAGTCATAAAAATAAATAAAAATCAGAATAAAATACTACATAAAATTTTGAACATTTTTTATTTTATAACTTTTATTTAATTCGACCATTCACTATTTTTAATTGAATTAATAAATGATTTTTCCAGGGTTTTTCCTGGTTGGTCCACGTGGACCAACCAGGTGCAAACCCTAGTTGACCTCGGTCAACTAGGTACCCTACCCCCCTGTAGCCTCTGTCAGAACCGGCGTTTGACCCATCTTCTCCATTTTTTTCGAGGCATGAACTTGCACCCTTTGAGCTCGATTCCTTCTGCAAAAATCTTCACCTACCATCCCTCTTGCTCGCACAAGGACCATCTTGGGCTGAGAGCCTCTGGATCGAGCTGGCGACCTCGTTCTTTCCACCCCCATCGTCAACCATACTTAAGGTCCTCCTTGACTTCCTTTCGATTTTGAACCGCATTCCACACAGATCTTCCCCCCTTTTTTGTCGTGCTCGAGCTCCTGGAGGTGACAGCTCCTGGTTCTTCACCTTAAGGCGGCGGATCAGCCACTGATCTGGGCGTGTTCCATCACCTCCGGCGGTTGCCCCCGTGAGGTATTCTCCCTCTGGCCGTTGGCCATCGAGGCTGCCATTCATCCCATTTTACTCCCCACTTCATTCCCGTTAGTTCTAGGATTAGTTCCCCCATCTTTCTGAGTCGAATCGATCACCCCATCACCTAATCGATCACCTCGCCGGAGCGCAACTCCGGCGAGACCCTATAGCACCTCCCAGTCCATCTCGAGAGCCACCCGAGGTCGAGGCATTTTGCCCTCGACCTCCCTAACGTTTTGGTGCAGGTATTGAAGTCCATCGCAGCTTCTGGAGCGATTTTGCTCTCTCGCCGGAGCACCTGGGGCCTCGCAGCTCCGCCACCTCCGTGCGAGAGCACCGGCATCCGCTGGTGGATTTTGAAGCTTCCAGACGACAGCCACCACCTGCAGGAGCACCCTCGGCCCCCTTGCAAGCTCCGGCGTCGCCGTGGTCGGCCGGAGGAGCTCGGAGAAGTTCGCCAGACCGGAGCTCCTCCGTGTTCTTCCCTCGACCTCCGGGACCGTCGGATCAACGAGGAACCTCCAGATCAAGCCACAACCGTCAGATCTTGGCACGCCCCCACCGTCGATCTCTTCGTCAGATCTGATCTCAGCCGCTGATAGCCGAACCGTCATCGGCCGCTCAGGACAAGCCACGTGGATAAGTGGATCGCATCCAGCCGTTGGATCGCGCCTCGTCGCCCAGCCGTTGGATGCGCGCCACGCGTCATCATCGGAGCGCAGGAGCGAGGGTATTTTGCATCCACACCCTCGTCGTTTTTGTATTTATTTATTAGTCTATAAACTTTCCTTGGTAGTTTAAATATTTTGTAATATTTGCAAAAAGACCCTCGGACTTTCGTTATTTGCACTTAGGTCCTCCGCCACGTCACCTCACGTGACCTGTACACGTGAGGTGGGGGCATTTTGCAGCGGACCCCTCGGTCTTTTGTTTATTTCGTTTTAGCCCTAAAACTTTCATAGCACGTGTAATATTTTTGGATATTTTGCAAAGTGGCCCCCAGGCTTTTGTATTATTGCATTCCAGTCCCTCCCAAGCGCGTGCAAGTCACGCGCCCTGGTGGGTAATTTGTAGGCGTGCCCAGGCGGGTCTTGTATTTACATTTTGGTTCCAGAAGTTAAATATTAAGTTCAAAATTTTGTGAATATTTGCATGTTAGCCCCCTGGATGTTTTGAATATTGCATATATACCCCTGCCAGGCCTTTGATTTTTGGATGCTTGTTGCATTTAATTGAAATATCATTTTAACTCCAAAAATTCCACAAAAATAGGGTTAAGCTACTGGATGCATATACTTTAACGCCCTATTGTTAGTTTTTAATTTTATTACTTTTAAATATTTATTAAAAATCAAAAACTCCTTTTTTGTGCACTGTCTACCTTAGAAAATACCAAAAAAATATTAAAACACCTCCAAAAATTCCAAAAAAATTACTTAGTGTCTATTTTATCATCTTTTAGTGTCAGTCCAAAAATCAGTAAAAATTTCAAAAGAAAAACACTAAAAATATAAAAACACTCAAAAACTTCAAAAAAATATAAAAAATAGTAGAAAAACCCAAAAATTGCAAACTCAGCTTCTGTTTCTTCCTTATTTTGTTACTTTTAGTAGAAAAATAGTGTGAAACAATTTTGCTACTGGTTGGTATTTTTAACTTGCATTTTTGTCACAGCCAGCCCTTATTTCCACTGTTTGCCTTATTTCAGACTTTAAAAATACCAAAAACATCTTGAAAAATCCCCAGAAAATCATAAAAACAGTAAAAAACCTTAAAAATACCAAAAACATTTATTTTCTGAATTTTGGAGCATTTTTGTGCATTTTTATAAATATTTCACTTTGCCTTGTCTTATATTGCCTTTACTTTCCAATATAAAAAAAAAAGAAACAAAAAAATATATAAAATATAAAATATAAAAATTAGAAAATCAAAAATCAAAATACAAAATTAAAAATTAAATTAAAAAAAAATTTAATTAAAAACCCACAAAAATTGTAGTTGCTTGCTTGCTTAGTGTAGACACTTCACACACTCACACACTTTAGCATTCATTTGCTTGAGCTACACTGTTTGCTCCCTGTGTTCGAACTCTCTGCATACTTGCCCATATACATCATTTGTGCAGAGTTAAAAATAAATTTTAACTCCACATTGTTTCTAATTTGTTGATCTTAGTGTGGGTTAATTGTTGATCAAATACGGATTTCATTTGAGAGTCGCAACAGCGACGGTTATCTCCGCCTTGTGTGAGATACCAAATTTAGACCCTCGTGAGATCCGTGTTTATCAAATGGCGCCGTTGCCGGGAAGCAACAGCTTGTAGTTCACATTCTTGTTTGTTTGTGTGATAGTTTACCATAGCAGCATTTTCCTTCTCTTACATTTTGATATATCTCGTTGAGCTATCTGACCATCTCTTTTTGTCTTCTTGCGAGGGACCGCGGAGCGAGGCGGATCGCCTAGGCGACCGACGCAACCTTGGGACGTGGAGCCGGCTTTTCTTTAGCCAAGCCGGCAGGAGAGAGCAAGGAGTGAGAGAGAGAGTGATTAGTTAGCTTTTCTTTTAGTTTGTGAGAGAGTGATTCATTTGAATTGTAATAATACAGGTACCTTGGACACTTAGACATTCGGGCCTAATTTCCGGGTGTTTGTTCACCGGGGGCTCACCGCAGTTTTGCCGCGTTTTTACCGCTTGTCATTTTCCGGTTTTGTGTTTATTTTCCATTTTCTTTTGTGGAATGAGCTCTTAGATCTAGGTCTGCTTGATCGATTAGAATAGGTCCAAACACCTAATAATCTTTGCATGTTCCTATAGATACGTTTTGGACTTAGACTAATTTAAACAGTTAGCAAGTAATTCCCAAATCCACGCGCCGCGAGCTCACACCCGAACAAGCGCTTTCTCCTACTCCAAATGTGTTGGGCAGAGGAGGGGTGAGCCAAGACCGGACACTCGGATTAGGAGTTGCTAGTTAGCTTGTGGTTCTTCACGCTAGCAGTTGCCTATTCTAGGACGATTTCCGCCTTGCATTTCGCCATATAGCTTAGGTTTAAATATTCTGCTTTGCATCCCGCATGGAGAGAGCTGGGATTCGCTGTAAGTCCTCTTACTTTGCACGCATCATCTAGGCACAAAGGTGAGATTTCCACCTTGGTGTCGACTTGCACGGCTTTTCCGACTCTATTCTCCCTCTGTTTTTGGACAAAGTAGGATAAAGGAAAAAATACAAAAACGTTAGGCGCTTGCTTGAATTGACTCAAAAGAAGCGATAACACCAAAAAAAAAGTAAAAAAGGGACTGCTAAAGAAAACTTGACCAAAATAAAAACAGTAATTGGATTCATTGCTTGGGGAGAGTAACACCCTCACTTGTTTTCAGGTTGCATAGGAAGGTTTCCTTCCCAGTGAGGTGAGCGCTTCGTAAGGATTAGAGCCCAAAACCCAACTTGTGGCTGCCTTGTGTATCGCCTGGATTTCCGAAGTATTGGCGCTACTATCGTACGTAGTCGAGTAGGACTTGGTCGCCATTGGTGACTCTCTGTTGTGAGAGCGCCGACCCTGTCCGAAGTACCGAGCCTAGGCCACGCCTTCACGGGTGTGTCTGTCTCACCGGCTGCGTCCGAGTAGGACCTTGTACGCTCACGGGTGATTCCGTTGCGAGCGAGGTCCGAAGTATCGGTTTCGCCTATCGGCTTCCTCCCTCTTTTCTTTGGCTGAGTAGGGATCCAGGAAGGGTTACAAGGACCTCAAAAAGCGCAAGTTACAGGTTACACAGGAGGAGGACAAGTACGGGGATACTCTCCTGGCAGTACTCTCTCTCCTATAGGCGTAGCGCTCTAAGGACTCGTGAAAAGATAATTGCCTGAAAAACAAGCTAAAATTGACAAGATAAAAGCCGAACCTTCACGGCTTCACGAGTTGAGTTGGTGAACTTACCCTTGCTTTGTGTTTGATTTCTAGATTTATTAAGGTCAAGATCAAAATACCGCACAATTGTGCAAAATTTTGTTGCATCTCATTTTCTTCTTCTTGCATCTTCCCTGCTCTATTCCGAACAATCAAGATGATGGGACGGAGGTCTCTTAGGCCGACCTTGTCGGCACCGCTATCCAGCACTCCTCCCTATTCATCTAGGAATAACTCGGAGAGTCCGCTCTCCGAGCCCGAGTTCACATCCACCCTGTTCCCCCTCGACCACCCTTCCCATTCTCCTTCCCTCAGTCCAATCATTTCAGAGTTCAGTGCATCACAGAGTTCAGCCCATTCCACAGCACCTGAAATGGCCTCTTTTGCATTTTCAGAACATCAAGCAATGGCAGACAGAGGCGAACACCAAGATGATCACGATCACCCGCCGTTCATTATTGATCAAGCGACCATCAACAATTCCCTGCTAGCGTCCCTGGAGAATATGCAGAGACAGATCCGTGACCAGGGGACATTTATGGGTGATCTGATGAGAGAGATAGCACAGCTGAGAGAACACCGACCTGGGGGCGGTGGCGGTGGAGAAGGAGGAGGACCCGATGCAGGAGGCGACCCGGACGGTGAGCGACCGCCACAGACTATCATGAGGGAGCTTCACAACCCAGCTTCGTCCCTCACTCACCGGTGGATCAGACTTCCGCCAATCCACGGAGACTTCGAGCTTCGGCACAATACGATTCAAATGCTACCCAAGTTCCATGGATTGCCGACCGAAGAGCCGCACCTCCATCTCCAAGAGTTCGAAATGATATGCAGCACCATCCACGATCGGCTGTTGACCGAGGATACTATCAAGATGATCGCCTTCCCGTTCTCATTGGTTGATCGAGCCGCATATTGGCTCAAGCATCTAGGGCGATTTGTCGACACCTGGGCAGATCTCCGGTCCGTGTATTTGAAGAAATACTATCCTCTCGGCCGGACAAATGCAGCGCGAGCCATGATCAGCAATTTCGTCATGATCCCAAATGAACAGTTCCATGAAGCATGGGATCGATTCAGAGAGCTCATAGACCGGTGTCCACATCACGATATCTCTAAGCCCCATCTGGTGCAGAGTTTCTTCTGTGGGCTGACACCGGAGCTGCAGGGGCTTGTGAACGCCTCTTGCGGTGGGTCCTATTTCTCCAAGGGAGAAGACGACGTCTGGGCCATCTACGAAGGCATGGCAGAGAACTCCACAGTGATGACCCAGGCCAGAGTCTACACTCAGCAGAAACCCCCGCAAGGAGCGGGATCATTTCAGAGGATCGCACGCATCGATGCCGGGCCCAGCACTGGTTGGTATTTTTAACTTGCATTTTTGTCACAGCCAGCCCTTATTTCCACTGTTTGCCTTATTTCAGACTTTAAAAATACCAAAAACATCTTGAAAAATCCCCAGAAAATCATAAAAACAGTAAAAAACCTTAAAAATACCAAAAACATTTATTTTCTGAATTTTGGAGCATTTTTGTGCATTTTTATAAATATTTCACTTTGCCTTGTCTTATATTGCCTTTACTTTCCAATATAAAAAAAAGAAACAAAAAAATATATAAAATATAAAATATAAAAATTAGAAAATCAAAAATCAAAATACAAAATTAAAAATTAAATTAAAAAAAATTAATTAAAAACCCACAAAAATTGTAGTTGCTTGCTTGCTTAGTGTAGACACTTCACACACTCACACACTTTAGCATTCATTTGCTTGAGCTACACTGTTTGCTCCCTGTGTTCGAACTCTCTGCATACTTGCCCATATACATCATTTGTGCAGAGTTAAAAATAAATTTTAACTCCACATTGTTTCTAATTTGTTGATCTTAGTGTGGGTTAATTGTTGATCAAATACGGATTTCATTTGAGAGTCGCAACAGCGACGGTTATCTCCGCCTTGTGTGAGATACCAAATTTAGACCCTCGTGAGATCCGTGTTTATCACTGCCCTAACCGGGCTTCCTATCTCCCGCCCAGTTGAGATTCACCGCACCCTCGCACGGTCAGGTGTAAAGGTTACCGTGACCAGCATTATTAGTTTATAAGTTATCAAGGATTTCACCATATGGATGTACTTTCCTATGGTCTAAATTTGTGTTCTAATAATGTATAAGAATATAGTGGAAATTTGATATAACTATCATCATATCTGCATCCATATCTTTTCTTGAATAAAGTCAGTATATGAGTGTACAGATACACTTGGCATATATAGAAACAGGAGTTATGTGAAGATTATACGTAATTGGAATGTGTTATATAATAAAGCTAGGCAAAAACCTAGTGTATACTGTAAGTGAGGTGCACATTTTTTTTATTTGAGCTGTACTGGGGATGACCCACAAACCTATCCCAATAGTTTGTCCAAATCCGATTAATTATTATTTAGTTTACAGTTGAGATCTTGATTGAATGAAGGTCACTTAGATAGAAGTCACCAATTTATACATACTAATCAAAACCTATGTGAGAAATCAGAAGACTAACAAAAATGGCTTTTCTTTTCAATAGCCATGAAATTTATTACTTATAAGCAAATTTAAATTTCTAAACTAATGAACTTGCCCAAAACGAAACCCCAATATTTCTTTACTAATTATATATTAAAATTTTTAAATACTTTGTGTGCATCTCACATCATATATTAATGACATGCATTATAGTAAACTGGAGATATATATGTGTGTGTGTTATTTGAAGCAAGTATTCAATACATGAGATTGCACGCCTATTATAAACGTGAACTAAATGGCTAATAATTGGGAAATCCCTGACATAAGTAATAATTATCAACTTGCAGGTGCATCGGTTCAAAGGAGTTTGAACCTGCAATTGTTGTGATTGGCATGGATAAACAAATTGCACATTTCAAAAGAGAAAAAAATAAGAAGAAGAAGAAGAAATTGAGAAGACGGCAAAGGTATGAAAACCTAGTAGAGATCTTCTCAAATTTGATAAATGAGTCCAATTTCAAGGTGTGAATGATTTGAATCAACATCAGTAACATGATCTTTAGTTGTAGCTATGGTATTATTTAACAACATCGGTAACAATATGTCAATGATCAACAACAGAAACTCAATCAATCACCAGAGTTGGTATTCCATTGATTTTTTTGTCAATAGAGATAGGAGTTTGTATTATCTTTCCGAATCGAAGTAAAAGCACATCTTTTACCCCTATTAGAACAATCAAAAGACAGCCATATATATATATATATATGAGGTAAATGGGGCTGCCCCCAGGGAGTAGCCAACTTGGCTACTCCCACCCTATTTTTCCCTCATTTTTTTTATTTTTTTGGAAAATAAAAATTTGTATATTCATCATTATATCGCTCTCACATTCTATTAAAATTCCGTCAGAAACAGAAACTCCTACGGCCTCCATCCAAACATGGTCGATTTAAAAAATCCTGCGACCGTTAAAAAAATGACGTTTGGATGGAGGGCTTAGGAGTCTCTGTTTCTGACGAAATTTTAATAGAATGTGAGAGGGATATAACGATGAATATAAAAATTTTTATTTTCCAAAAAAATAAAAAAAATGAGGGGAAAATAGGGGTGGGAGTAGCCAAGTTGGCTACTCCCTGAGGGCAGCCCCATTTTACCCTATATATAGGGAACTGATCAGTGTGTTTTCACTCCCAAATCTCCAGTACATATCTCCGTGTGTTTTCACTCCCAAATCTGGACAAACTAGAGTATTTGCCCGCGCTTCGCGGCGGGTTGAAAAAGATACATCGATTTATAGTTTACATAAATATATACATAACATTAATAAATACAATATTGTTATAAATTAGCAAAGATAACAATTTCTACAGAAGCAGTAGATGCATTTTGGGCCAAACACATATTATCAGTGCTTTCTACATTACATGTACAAGAAATATGTTTTGTAAAATAGACTGGATCACACAGTTATTTATTTGTATTTTTTATGATAATAGTGGCAATCTGCATATAGAAATAAAATTAATGCAGTACAATTCAAACCCAAACATCCACAAAATGTTATTAGAAGAAAACCTTCAACTAACAATGTTTTAAAACAATTTACGATCAATTATTTGTTTGCTATATATATTGCTGAAATAAAAATACAAACGGATGTTATTGTGGATCATGTTTCTTCTGGTTGAGTATATCACTGATTTGTCAGTTGAAATAAATATAGACGATTGGTAAGAGAATAAATAGAAAATGCAAGGAAAAACTTCAACGAAGTATTCAGATTTACTGAAAAAAACACCAGTTGGGATAACAGAAATTGTATTCATTGCATACTTACCTAGATCGTAATGTTATCTGCACAATAGTTTTTTTTACTGTTGATCATGTGTTTGTTGTTATTTTGTTCCTGCTCAGATTTGCTTGTGGAAACAAATATCTACGACTATTAACAACACAAAGTAGGAAAATATAGCAAAGAAATCAATGAAAAATTTATTGTCATATGAAGATGTAGTTGCCATTTAGTAACAATTGAGTTGTTATAAGAATTTATTTTGTAAAAACTGCATTATAGTAACAATTGAGTTGTTATAGGATGAGGAGGAATGTAAGGTAGAGATTCAGATAATATGGCAGAGAGATGTAGTACCTTCATAAAGAGGGAAGATTAAAATTTAAAAAGAGAATAAAAAAGTCAATATTAATTACAAGTGAGAGGTGGAATCTTTAGAGGAAATTGGAGAGTGAGAGAGAAAGAGAAAGGTTATGGATATAAATTTGTCTGAATCCGAGATAGTGGAAACACACGGAGTTAGTTACAGGGAGAGAGGGATTAACGCAGGGAATAAAATTACGGAATGCTTAGCGGATGTGGAGCAAAGGCGCACGGAGCGCAACTTTTCATAGGCGCACTTGATCAGTTCCCTATATATATAGGCTGCCCCCGCCTTATTTGGGCAAATTTTTTTATTTTTTTTGAAAAATAACACCCTGGGGCTGCCCCCGCCCCATTTTTCGGCATTTTTTTATTTTTTTTTGAAAAATAAAACCATGTATATTCATCCATATATCCCTCCTACATGACATTCGAATTTCGTCCGAAACAGAGACTCCTACGGCCTCCATCTCGACGGTATCGATTTAAAAAAATCCTGTTACCGTTAAAAAATTACTGTCCGGATGGAGGCCGTAGGAGTCTCTGTTTCTGACGAAATTCGAATGGTATATAGGAGGTATATAGGGATGAATGTAAATGGTGTTATTTTTCAAAAAAAATAAAAAATTTTGCCCAAATAAAGCGGGGGCAGCCATTATATATGCTACAAAAGCACATGCAGGACAGTAAAAGATGGAAAGGATGGTACATTTGGAGCTTTGATCTATATGTAAAATAACATGCATGGTAGCAAAAGAATAAAGATAGGATTGTACCTGATTAGATCTCTAAAATGGAGATCTAGATGCATGCAATGATTGGTGATTTGGAGAAGAAACTACAATAGTTGCGTGAGGGCTGAAGCCTCCCAACAACTGCTGTTGAAGGAGGAAGACAGTAGCTCCTCCCAACAGGTTTTCGAAGAGTGGTGGAATACTCTTACGGAGGATATGTGGGAGAAGTTGGAAGGGAATGCCTATATATATATATATATATATATATATATATATATATATATATATATATATGGAAAAAATGGGGCTGCCCCCGCCTCATTTTTCGGCGTTTTTTTTATTTTTTTTTGAAAAATAAAACCATGTATATTCATCCATATATCCCTCCTATATGCCATTCGAATTTCGTCAGAAACAGAGACTCCTACGGCCTCCATCTTGATGGTATCGATTTAAAAAAATCCTGTTACCGTTAAAAAATTACTGTCCGGATGGAGGCCGTAAGAGTCTCTGTTTCTGACGAAATTCGAATGGTATATAGGAGGGATATAGGGATGAATGTAAATGGTGTTATTTTTCAAAAAAAAATAAAAAATTTTGCCCAAATAAGGCGGGGGCAGCCACATATGACCCTATATATATATATATATATATATATATATATATATATATATATATATATATATATATATATATGAGGATAGGGAGCTTGCACCAAGGTGCATGTAACTTTACATGCACCGATGCTTAAATCTTCCATATTTTTTTTACTTTTTTGAAAAATACCAGCATATATATTCATCTATATATTCCTCCAATATACCATTCGAATTTCGTCAGAAACAGAGACTCCTATGACCTCCATCTAGAACAGGCCGATTACAGCAATTCTAAGACCGTTAAAATTACCTGTTCTAGATGGAGGTCATAGGAGTCTCTGTTTCTGACGAAATGGCATATTGGAGGGATATATAGATGAATATACGCGGTGGTATTTTCCAAAAAAGTAAAAAAATGTGGAAGATATAAGCGTCGGTGCATGTAAAGTTACATGCACCTTTGTGCAAGCTCCCCATCTTCTCTCTCTCTCTATATATATATATATAGGGTAAAATGGGGATGCCCTCAGGGAGTAGCCAACTTGGCTACTCCCACCCCAAATTTTCGCTCATTTTTTTATTTTTTTTTGGAAAATAAAAATTTGTATATTCATCATTATATCCCTCTCACATTCTATTAAAATTTTGTCAGAAACAGAGACTCCTAAGCCCTCCATCCAGACGTCATTTTTTTAACGGTCGCAAGATTTTTTAAATCGACCATGTTTGGATGGAGGCCGTAGGAGTCTCTATTTCTGGCGAAATTTTAATAGAATGTGAGAGGGATATAATGATGAATATACAAATTTTTATTTTCTAAAAAAATAAAAAAATGAGGGAAAAATAAGGGTGGGAGTAGCCAAGTTGGCTACTCTCTAGGAGCAGCCCCATTTACCTCATATATATATATTGGAAGCAAAGTGGAACCTGCTGATTATAGTATAGTCTGCTGTAGTTAGTAAAAAATATTTTTATTTTTTATTTGACATAAAAAATTTACCGTACTCGCACCTCGAGCGTCAGATTTCGACGCGCGATATCTCGTTGTGATCATCTTTGAACAACGATCAATATGATTGTAATATTGATATACTTTTAATCGGGTTTGGATGCCCATAATTTTCGAGATACGATTTTGATTTGGATTCAATTTTGTGGATTTAAAATATCAAACGATATCCGATTGACGAACGATCGATTCTATTGGTCTTGTTTCATCGAATCGGATCTAATGACAGTCTCAGTTCATTTCGGGTTTCCGAATTTGCATATCGCAGCTTTTCCGTGGCACGCATTACGCTGCAACCGATTTTTTGTAGATTTCGCCCGAACCACTTTTGATCCACGATCAATTGATCGTTTTAAGTTGTTTAGCATTAGCCAAACAAAATTACGGGGTTAATCGGATCCAACTCGGATCAGGTCCGGGTTCGATTGGAAATCGGATGTTACAGATATAAAAACCTCAAAGGGAGTCTCGTCCTCAAGATTCGAGTTTAAGGTCATTAGGTGTTCCGTTTTGATTTTATAAGGCCATAAAGAGTTCAGAGGGTTTTAAACCCGTAAAAACCTCAAAGGCAAAACAAGCCATGTATTTTAACATGTCTCTAATTACAATTGCTTGTTTTGATGATTACATTTAGAAAAGCTGTGGATATCTTACTCATTAGGCGTGGCATCGGGTCGGGCTGAGTCAACCCATTTACATAGGTATAAAAGCCCATTTGGCCCATGGAATTTGAGGCCCAGGCCCATCCAAGCCCATTTAATATCGGGTCGGGCTTAGCCCGCTTAAAATTGGGCTTAACTTCATTTTAGAAGCCCAAGTCTGCCCATTTAGCCCACAAGTTATACTACGACAAGTACAGATCCAATCTATTTATTAAGCCCATTTTATATCCCCGTCAAATCATTATAAGTATGCAAGCGTTGCTCACTTATGGAATAAATATAGAATTGACAATCAATCAGCTCTATAATGGTTGATGGATTAGTGGATTAGTAAATAAATTAAAAATAGAAAGTGCAAATGTTGCTACGTTGTAACGTTTCCAATCTACCAAAAAATCCAATTAGTGTATTTCTTGAAATAGAAATCTCTTCATTATTAGACATATGAGTAAAATCTACCATATACGTTATGATTTAGGTATATGATAATATAAAATTTGAATTTTGTTATTATTGTTTTTTGGGCCTATCGGGCCGAATCGAGTTTCAAAAAAAAACAATACCCAAGCCCAAGCCCATTTAGTTGCGGGTCGGGCTAGGCCCGGATTTTTTCGAGCTGAAGCTCTAAAGTAATACCCAAGCCCAGTCTAAATGGGTCGGGTACCCACAAGCCCATTGGGTACCCGGCCCATTGCCTAGATCTATTACTCATGTCAGCTTCAGTCTCACACGTCGCCTCTTCGACGTTGTGTCGATGCCAAAATACCTTGACTAATAGAATCTCTTTGTTGTGAAGCTTCTTCACAGCACTATCAAGTATATGCACTGACTTCTCCTCATAAGTCAAATCTGGCTCCACGTCAAGATTCTCGTAACTGATGACGTGTCGAGGATCGTGCACATACTTCCTCAAGTTGGATACATGGAAGATATCGTGAATAGTTGATAGATGTGGAGCAAGGGCTACTCGATAGGCCACCTTCCCCACACGAGCGAGAATCTCAAAAGGTCCAACATATTGTGGCGCCAACTTGCCACATACACCAAATCTCTATATTCCCGTCATGGGAGATACACGGAAAAATACCCAATCTTCAACCTATAATTTATAGGAATGCCGTTCGTATGAGATTAAGTTGAACAATTATAAGTCATAATTGAGTGGATGAAGAGGAAAGAATTATATTACCTGAAATTCCAAATCTCTTCTTCGACAGTCTGCATAGCTCTTATGGCAGCTCTGTGTCGTCAGAAGCCTTCGTCTCACAAGATCAACAACTCTCGTAGTTTCCTCCAGGAGATCCACGGAGTAAAGAGCATGATCACCTATCTCACGCCTGTTGGACTTATGAGCCTACGGCGAGCCATTATGCAATACATATTATTGCAATTCACTCCTTAATCTGAAATGAAGAAAAACTAATATGCATAATAGGTCCCTTAGTACAATTAGGGTTATGTACCATGTCCAACTTAATGATCATACAACTGCTGATTCAATTATTGAATCATAGAGACTGGTGCTTGGATGAATATCTAAAAAGTTAGATTGAGGACTCATCAAGCACCGTCAAACGATTGTTAAGAGAGGATCTCCAACCTGAGAAGGAGATGCCAATCCTTTCTCTAAATGATGATATCTAACCGACCTCTTGATGCAGGTCCTCTGCAGAGGAATAGAGATTCGGAGGTGTTAGATAAGTTAGGTCAAAGAGTTGACTTAACGAGATCGATATAACCAAAGTCCTATGTCGTATGTTGTCACGATATAGACACGCATCTTCTGACCGAAGATAGATGTGTTACTATATGTCTGATTATGTACATTTGGCAGACCAATATGTTGATGGCCTGACCAAGGTCTATATATCGCGCGAGCTTGTGTGCATATAAGGGCATATGAGTAATATGATCTCTCAAAGCGACCATATAGGTTCACTACTGAACCGGAAGACATAAGCTCACTCATGAGATATTGGGAAGAATCAAATTCCGTGCATGGTCGTCTCGCTTTGGAAGCTTGATCGAATTTGTAGGTTTGATGTATACTTTTGGAAAGTATATGATCAACACCTAAGTATGATATATGCTTTTGGAAAGCATATGATCGATACCGACTCCCAATGATCGAATGAGAAACTTAATGATAAAACTCTGAAGGAGACAATCTAAACAGAGATCTAAAACTTTGGGTTTAATCCAGGTCTTCCAGTATGCATGATGTACAGGTATTGGGAATACCTGAGGGTGATGTGATCATAAATGATTGTATAACCATGACACGTCCATTCCTAGGGAGTGATGAAACGGGTCTGGATTTTATTGACTCCTCTCATAGAGAAGTGATCTAATCTTAGTCCAAATATTGGGCATTGATCCGAATGTAATTCAGATACAATGAGAAGATTAGATCTACGGTCTTGATGTAATCAAGCATCTATGGGTGGTCCGCAAGATCTGGATTTGAGATATGATCTCAATATCCAAGTCACTATACATGGAACAATACAATCGCCATGTCCTTATCTCTAAGTATCTGCGGAGAAAGCGCATTATCCTTGAAAGAGTTCATGGATAATTTCATTGTGGATATATGTATCCGAGCATTGAGAAAAGTAATAATTAAATGTGATTTAATTATCATGGATAATATGAATTTGATTCATATTATAAGGAGAGTTATCTACGATAATTAAATGTGATTTAATTATCAAAGATATGAATATATGAATAATGTGAATGTGATTCATATTATTTGGGCACGTGAGAAAAGAGATCCAAGATGATTAAATGATTTAATTATCATGGATATGAATAACGTGGATAAAACTATCCATATTAATCATATATATTATAAATGTGATTTATAATATATTAGAGAGAGCATATTGTGATTTATATTTGTTAATTAATTGTTAATGCGAATTGGATTCACATTGAATGATTAATTGAAAAAATAATTATAGTTAGTTTTGAGTTGTGAATGATAATCACATAATTTCAATGGCATGGTTGATATTTTCCATAAGATAATTTGGAATTATTTTTTGGTGAAAATATTGTCGACAAGAGATGATGATATATATCATAAGATAATGAGATCTCATAAATTAGAAGAGATGGACCACATCCACCAAAGAGAAGTGGACGGCTAAAACTCTCCATGAGGAGAATAGATGGACCAACTATCAGTCAGATTACCAATGATTTACATTGTAGAGCTATTTTTGACCCATCGTCACTTGTTTTTCAGGACATTCTTACAGGCAGGGTGATTGGATGTGGCTGTAAGCAGGGCGGTCTTTATCGACTGGTCCGAACTCCTTGTGCAGGCATGTCCTCTATCTCTACTGGACCAGTATCTCCATTCACTTGGCATCTTCGCTTTGGTCATCTCCCTCTTCAGGAGATGTGTCGTATCTTGCCTCAGATCTCTCTAGGGTCTTCGATTCAGTGTGAAGCATGTCAGTTAGGGAAGCATCATCGATCGCCTTTCCCGAGTCGTCTGAGTCGGAGCAGTAGCTCCCCTTTTGAGTTATTTCATGTTGACATTTGGGGTCCGAGTCGTGTTCCTGATCATCAGGGACATAGGATTTATCTTGTTGCTGTTGATGATTGTTCTCGTTTGTCATGGGTTCTCTTATTGAAAAATAAATTTGAAGCAGGGGATATGATCAAAACATTTATTAATGAAGTTCAAAATGTTTACTTTTATTCAGTGAAATATGTGAGGACGGATAATGCCTTGGAATTTTGTACACATGCTTTATCTCGTTTTTTTCCTCTCGTGGCATCATTCATAAAACCACATGCTCGTACGCTTATGAACAAAATGGTATTGCAGAGCGAAAACATCGACATTTACTTGATATCACTCGGACACTTATTCAGAGTTGGGCCCCACATTCATTTCGGGGTGATGTTGTCCTTACGACATGTTACCTAGTGAATCGCATGCCTTCGTCTGTTCTTGGTGAGAAAACTCCTTTCTCCATTGTCTTTCCTGATAAGAAATTATTCTCACTTACTCCTCGTGTATTTGGGTCTATTGCATTTGTTCATCAGTTAACTCCAGGTCTTGACAAGCTCTCTCCTAAGGCTTTCAAATGTGTATTTTTTGGGTACTCCAGGACCCAAAAGGGATATCGTTGTTATGCTTGAGTGAGAAATATTACATCAGCACTGATGTGACATTTTTCGAGTCTGTGATGTTTTTCTCTCCTACAGGAGACAGGTTGGCGGCATGGGATTCTAATGATGAGGTATACATACCACCTCCTCCTACTTCTTTGTCTTCTCCTCGGACTGTGCATGCACCACCACCACCACCACCACCACCACCTTCTTCGACCCAGTCTCACATTATTCCACCACTACCAAAATTCTATACCCGTCGACCTAGCTCTGCTTATGGTAATCGCCCATCATCCAACATGCCTCAGGTTTGTTCTGATAACATGATTTATGATGATGGGCTTGAAGGTATTTCTGCACAGGAGTCCTTACAGGAGACCGATCCACATATGATTGTTGTTGCGGATGACCTGGATGTACCCATAGCATTACGGAAGTCGAAGCGGACCTATGCTACTTATCCACTTGTCTCCCAGGCATCTTTTCATCATCTGACAGGGAAATTTCATAGATTTGCAGTTTCTCTATCTGTTGTGGCAATTCCACAGAATTAGCAGGAGGCCATGAAGGATAGTCACTAGCGTCTTGCTATGGAGGAAGAAATGGTTGCACTGCAATCACGTGGTACCTGGACTTTGGTGTCTGCTCCTCTTAGAGCTTCTGTTGTCAGTTGCAAGTGGGTTTTTGTTGTTAAACACCATGCAGATGGGAGCCTTGATTGTTAGAAGGTAAGATTAGTGGCCCGTGGTTTTATACAGACCTATGGTGTCGATTATATGGAAACGTTCTCTCCTGTTGCTCGTCACTCCATGTTACGCGTTCTTCTTTCAGTTGTTGTGGTATGTGACTGGCCATTATTTCAACTTGATGTTAAAAATGCATTCTTGTATGGAGATCTACAGGAGGAGGTATACATGCAGCAACCTCCGGGTTTTCTGTTGAGAGGGAGTGTCAACAGGTTTGCACACTCCATAAGGCAATATATGGCCTTAAAAAAGTCCAAGGGCATGGTTTCAAAAGCTCTCAGATTTGATCGAACGACAAGGGTTCAAGAGGTCAAATGCAGATCATTCTTTATTCGTGCAGAGAACACATAGAGGTACAATTGTTATCATGGTTTATGTTGAAGACATAATGGTTACAGGAGATAATGAGCACGGAATCAAGATGACAAAAGAGTTTCTGGGTAGTCAGTTTGTGACTAAGGATCTGGGTACCCTAAGGTATTTCTTAGGGTTGAAATTCACTAGGAATGCGCAGGGTCTTGTGATGATCCAAAGAAAATATGTTACTGATATGCTTGTAGAGGCGGGCATGATTGGGTGTCGACCTTCCACTACCCCTATGGATCCTAGCATGACATTATATGATGACGATACAGATGAAGTTGATAAGAGGAGATACAGAGAGATGGTGGGAAAAGTCCTCTATGTTACTATTACCAGACCGGATATCGCTTTTGTTGTGAGTCGAGTGAGTCAGTTCATGGAGCAACCTCGACAAGTACATATGGAAGCTATATACATGATATTAAGATATCTAAAATCTTCTTCAGGTGCGGGACTATTTTTCAAGAAAGGAGAAACTCTCTCTGTATCTGCGTGTGCTGATGCAGACTATGCAGGGTGTCCTAAGGATAGAAAAACTACTTCAGGCTTTGCAGTATTTGTTGGCAGCTCTCTTGCTTCATGGAGAGGCAAGAAACAAACAGTTGTGGCAATATCAAGTGTCGAATCTGAATATAGGACTGTGGCGCAAGCAAGTGCATAGATGATGTGGGTTCGAGCAGTGCAAGTGGATTTGCATATAGATGTTTCTCTACCCACGCAATTACAATGTGATAATCAGGTTGCCCTATTCATTGCAGACAACCTTGCGTTCCATGAGAGGACAAAACATATTGAGGTAGATTGACTACACCAGAGATATGATTCAGAAGGGCATGATTTCTGCCTCTCATGTCAATTCATGAGAGCAAACATCAGACATCTTCACCAAGTCATTGCTCAGATGACCATTCCAGAAGTGTTCATCCAAGCTGAGCATGATTGACATCTATGCTCCATCTCGAGGGGGAGTGTGGAGATATTTACATATTTCTATATTCTATATGTATATTTTCTTATTTTATTTCTTTTTTTTCCACCTTAGGTAATTTACCCATAAGCCTCTCCTCTATATAAGAGAGCCTAGGTTTTCCAGAAATGATAATGCACTCATTTCTTCCAACAGGATGGATGATGCAGAGCGCACCATATTCGCGCCCCCTGGGGGAGTTTCCTATATCCTACCTTGGGTTGCCCCACTAGTGGCATGCAAGCTAAAAAAATCAGATTGGGACAATGTTGTGCACATAATGGAGCAGATTGGTTGGCTGAAAGGTGGTCACCTTATCTCGGGGTGGGAAGCTGACTCTCCTGAAGCATGTACTCACGATCATCCCTATCTTCTTCTACTCAACTCAATTGATGTCAGTTGGGGTTAGGAGGAAGGTTGAGTCTTTGACGAGGACCTTCTTTTGATCGGACGGTAAAGAACAGAGGTCCATGCTGCATATGGTGAGTTGGGATGAGGTGACGAAGGGGCATAACGAAGAGGCCTTGGGGTACGTGATAAGACTGACCGCATAGGAATCCTGCTAGCCTAAATAATTTTGTAGTCCCAAACGGGCTCCACCAAATCAACCCCACGTATCCTAGCGAATGACTAATAAACCTTCTGCATAGAAAAGCTCCCTTCCATCCATATAAAATGATCCCTATACTCGTCGAGGCCATCAATGTCCGCTAGATCCCTCAAGAGTGACACGATCTCATTACACCTCTGGTCCGACAAAGAAGACGCGAAGGTTGGGTACCAAGAGCCCGCCGACCAAACCTGATGCATCATAGAATTCTTATCACTGGCGATAGCAAAGAGGCATGAGTATCTCTCACTAAGAGGATCCATCCCCAGCCAATCATCTTTCAAGAAGCCAAAGTCGTGCCCATCGCCCAGCATCGGTCTTACGAGAACACTCAGCTCCGGCATGACACTAGAGATCCCCTTCCATACATACACATATACATACATTCATATATACATTACATTCAAACATACATTCCATTCATTCTTATATTGCATTCATACATTACAATCATAAATGCATTACATTCAGACATACATTCATATATACATTACATTCGTACATACATTACATAAATGGATTACATTCATACATACATTACATACATACATTCACAAATTACATTCATACAAACATTCATACATGCATTCATCCACAACTTTCGTACATTACATTTATACATTACATTCATTACATTCATATATACATTCATACATTGCATTTTTTTCATTACATTCATATGTACATTACATACATTACATTCATACATACGTTACATATATTACATTCATACATTACATTCATACATATATTCATACAATCCATTCATACATTACATTTATACATAAATCATTACATTCATATATTCATAAAGACATTCATACATTCATACTACATTACATTCATTACAATCATTCATACTACATCCATACATACATTACATTCATACATACATCCATACATTACATACACGCATACATTACATTCTTACATACATTACGTATATTAGATTCATGCATACATTACATCTATAAAGCACGCACACCGCACACGCAAACAATACAATCATACATACATTACATTCATATATATATATATATTACATTCATTCATACATTACATTCATTATATGCATACGTTCATACATTATATTCATTATATACATATATTACATCCATTACATACATTCATTACATCCATTACATACACATTCATACGTTACATTAATACATTACATTCATACAATAAATTCATACGTATGCATTCACACATACATTCGTATATTACATCCATAACTTACATTCTACATTCATACATTGCATTCATACATACTCTCATACATGCATCCATACAGACATTCATACATTCATACAATACATTCATTACATTACATTCGTACATACATTTATACATACAACAATACATTACATTCATACATACGTTACATTCATTGCATTCAATCATTCTACATCCATACGTTCATACATACATACATTACATACATACATACGTTACATGCACACATAGATTACATTCATAGATTACATTCATATATACATTATACACATTATATTAATAAGTACATTACATATATTACATTCCTACATACATTACATTCATGCATTACATTTAAAAATACAAACAATACATTCATTACATGCATCCATTACATACATTTATACATTCATACGTACATTACATTCCTATATTCATACATACATTTACATATTACAATCATACATACATTACATTCATAAATTACATTACACATAATTTCAAACACTACATATATACAAACATGTATACATACATACATACATACGTACATACATACGTACATACATACACTTACATATAGACCTATACATACATACATGCATTCATACAATCCATTCATACATTATATTTAATAATAAATCATTACATTCATTATATACATTCATAAATTCATAGAGACATTCATACATTCATACTACATTACATTCATTCATAAAATATTCACACATACATTACATACGTTGTATATATTACATTAATTCATACATTACACTCATGCGTTACATTCATCACGCACGCACACCACATACACAAACAATACATTCATACATATATTACATTCATTCATACATTACATTCATTATATACATACATTCATACAATATATTCATTACATACATACATTACATCCATTGCATACAATCATACATTACATTCATTCACACATTCATACATACATTACATTCATACATATATTACATTCATTCATACATTACATTCATTATATACATACATTCATACAATATATTCATTACATACATACATTACATCCATTACATATAATCATACGTTACATTCATTCACACATTCATACATGCATTACATTCATACATACACTCTTACAAACATTACATTCATACATGTGATACAAACTTTACATCCATACATTACATTCATTACATACATACATAGCATTCATTACATACATTCATAAATTACATGCATATATTACATTCATGCATACATTACATACATTATATTCATACATATATCACGTATATTACATTCATACAGACATTACATTCATACATTACATTTATAAATACAAACAATACATTAATTACATACATTTATACATTCATGCGTACATTACATTCATACATTACATTGATACATCACATTCATATATTCATACATACATTCATAGATTACAATCATATATACAATACATTCATAAATTACATTACATACATATTTTCATACACTACATACATACAAACATGTATACATACATACTTACATACACTTACATACATACATACACTTACATAAAGACATACATACATACATACATAACACATGCATTACACACACACATTACACACACACACACCCACGCACGCAAGCATGCGTGCAAGCAAGCACATCACACACACATTACATCCATATATACATTACATTCATGTATACGTTACATTCATTCTTACATTACATTCATTACTTTCATTACACAAATTACATTCATTACATACATTCATTCATACATATATTACATTAGATTCATTACATACATTGCATACATGCATTCATACATACATTATATTCATACATACATTGCATCTATACATACGTTACATACATTCATACAATTGTACATATATTACATTCATATATATACTACACACATATATTACATTCATACATTGCATACATGCATACTTTCATATATTACATTCGTACATAAATTCATACATTACATTCATACATTACAGTCATACATTACATTCATTACATACATACATTACATTTGTACATACATTCATGTATTATATTCATTCATTACATTCATTACATACATACACTGCATTCATACATACCCATACAATACATTCCTACATACATTCTTACATATATTCATACATACATTCATATATAAATTCGTACATATATTCATACAATACATTCATACGTTTTATATCATATATTACACTCATACATACATTACACTCGTTACATTCATTCATACATTACATTCCTTCATATATTACATTCATTTTTTAAGTAAAAGAGGGTGAGCTCCCAAGGTGGGAGTCACCGTAAAAGTATTATATCATTAAGAAAAGTTATAAAGTACGTTACCTGGACTCCCAAAAGTTCATAAGAGCCCTACAACGGGACATAACATTTTCTGAATAAAACCTCTTGTTCTTAAAAATCAGCTCATTTCTTACCAGCCAGATTGACCACAGCGCTGCAAAAGGTTTTGCAACATCGTCAGTGGAGCTGCCTCCAACCTTTATTATTGTCTCCCAAAAGCTTGCAAGACCGCCCACGTCTACCCACGGGATCGTCATCTCCCTCAAAACCTTCGTCGAAGTCTCACAAGTGAAGAAAAGATGTTCCGAGTTCTCCATATGTTCCCCGCACCTGTCACAAGTCTCATCTTGATGCCCCAAAGTCCTTGCCCTCCTAACCTTGTAACAAAGCTTGTCTCTCCTCAGGCGCCAGAGGAAAACCTTTATCCTATTTGAGATATTGCAAGCCCAAATAATCTTTACGTCCTTACACAAGTCGAGATCTTGTCCATTTCCACCATTTCTTAGTTCACCATATACTGCTTGATAGAGAATTTTGTACCTGAACACTCATAATGGTCCCTGATCTGAGAGTAATCCCTTGGAACGGGAGCCGCAATCAATAGTCTAAGAAGTTCCTCTCTCCTCCTGTCAGAGAGGACCGCTGCAAAACTTAATCCCCATTCCCCGAAAATGGTCAGTTCCCTCAACGTGGCCTCCTTCGATGTCGCCATCGTAAAGAGTCTTGGGAACCGCATCTCTAAAGTCCCTTCTCCCGTCCAATCATCCCTCTAAAATATGAAACCTCTCCCATCCCCCACTTAGGCATTAGCCTTTATGATACGAGCCTCAGAGCCTCCCGTACCCCTTGCCACATAGGGGTGACTCAAACTGAGCAGTCCTTTGCAATCAACACACCTTTCACCTCGTAGATCCTTCTAATCAATCTTGTGGCTAGTTCCTCTAATGGTCCCCAAATGCGTAGCACCCACTTTTCCACCGGAGCCCTGTTCATACACGCAAACCCCGAACTCCCAGTCCCCCATGATCCCCAGTTTTTTTGATATCCTCCCATACCACCAGATGTATTCCTGACTTTTGTTGTTTCCCGTCCGACCAGAAGATTCTTCTCATTAGCTTTTCAATCCTCTTTCACACCCCGACTGGCATCATCCTACTGGAGAAAAAGAAAGTTGGAATGGAGGATAGGACATGCTTCAACGAAACTAGCTTGCCACCCTTGGATAAGGAACTGCCTTCCAACCAGCCAGTTTCCCCTCTATCTTCTCGGGAACCGCATCTCTAGAGTTCCTTCTCCCATCCAATCATCCCTCCAAAATATGAAATCTCTTCAATCCCTTAGCTTAGGCATTAGCCTATATGATACGAGTCTCAGAACCTCCCGTACCCCTTGTCATAAGGGTGACTCAAACCGAGCAGTCCTTGCAAACAACACACCTTTCACATCATAGATCCTTCTGATCAATCTTGTGGCTAAATCCTCTAATGGTCCCCAAATGCGCAGCACCCACTTTGCCACCAGAGCCCTGTTCATGCATGCCAAATCCCGAACTCCCAGTCCCCCCTGATCCCTAGTTTTTGTGATGTCCTCCCATACCACCAGATGTATTCCTGACTTTTGTTGTTTCCCGTCCGACCAGAAGAATCTACTAAGTAGATTTTCAATCTTTTTTCTCACCCCAACTGGCATCATCCAAGTGGAGAAAAAAATTTGAAATTCATACATACATTCATATATTACATTCATAACTTACATTCTTCATTCATACATTGCATTTATACATACTCTCATACATTACATTGATTACATTCATACAGACATTCATACAATACATTCATTACATTACATTCATACATACGTTTGTACATACAATAATACATTACATACATACATACATTACATTCATTACATTCAATCATACTACATCCATGCATTCGTACATACATACATTACATACATACGTTACATTCGTACATTACATTCATACATTACATTTTAAAATACAAACAACACATTCATTACATGCATCCATTACATACATATACATTCATACGTACATTACGTTCATGCATTCATTCATACATTACATTGATACACTACATTTACATATTACAATCATACATACATTACATTCATATATTACATTACATACATAATTTTAAACAATGCATATATACAAACATGTATATATACATACATACATACTTACATACACTTACATACAGACCTATAGATACATACATGCATTCATACAATCCATTCATACATTATATTTGATAATAAATCATTACATTCATTATATACATTCATAAATTCATAGAGACATTCAAACATTCATACTACACTAGAGATATGATTTAGAAGGGCATGATTTCTACCTCTCATGTCAATTCATGAGAGCAAACATCAGACATCTTTACCAAGCCATTGCTCAGATGACCATTCCAGAGGTGTTCATCCAAGCTGAGCATGATTGACATCTATGCTCCATCTCGAGGGGGAGTGTGGAGATATTTACATATTTCTATATTCTATATGTATCTTTTCTTATTTTTATTTCTTTGTTTCCACCTTATGTAATTTACCCATAGGCCTCTCCTCTATATAAGAGAGCCTAGGGTTCCCAGAAATGATAACGCACTCATTTCTTCCAACAGGATGGATGATGCGGAACACACCATATTCGCGGAGTGGGATGAGTGCCCCTTGGGGGATTTTCCTATATCCTACGTCGGGTTGCCACTAGTGGCATGCAAGCTAAAAAAATCAGATTGGGACAGTGTTGTGCACTGAATGGAGCAGATTGGCTGGCTGAAAGGTGGTCACCTTATCTCAGGGTGGGAAGCTGACTCTCCTGAAGCATGTACTCACGATCATCCCTATCTTCTTCTACTCAACTCGGTTGATGTCAGTTGGGGTTAGGAGGAAGGTTGAGTCTTTGACGAGGACCTTCTTTTGATCGGACGGTAAAGAACAGAGGTCCATGCTGCATATGGTGAGTTGGGATGAGGTGACGAAAGGGCGTAACGAAGGGGCCTTGGGGTACGTGATAAGACTGACCGCATAGGAATCCTGCTAGCCTGAATAATTTTGTAGTCCCAAACGGGCTCCACCATATCAACCCCACGCATCCTAGCGAATGACTAATAAACCTTCTGCATAGAAAAGCTCCCTTCCATCCATATAAAATGATCCCTATCCTCGTCTCAGCCATCAACGGCCGCTAGATCCCTCAAGAGCGACACGATCTCATTACACCTCTGGGTCATATATTAATAAATACATTCATATATTCATACTATATTACATTCATTACAATAATTCATACTACATCCATACATACATTACGTTCATACATACATACATACATACATTACATACACGCATACATTACATTCTTACATACATTATATATATTACATTCATGCATACATTACATTCATCAAGCACGCACACCGCACACACAAACAATACAATCATACATACATTACACACATACACACACACATATTACATTCATCATATCATACGTTCATACATTATATTCATTACATACATATATTACATCCATTACAGACATTCATTACATCCATTATAAACATTTTCATTACATACACATTCATACATTACATTAATACATTACATTCATACAATAAATTCATACATACGCATACATACATACATTCGTATATAACATCCATAACTTACGTTCTACATTCATACATTGCATTCAAACATATTCTCATACATTACATTGATTACATTCATACATGCATCCACACAGACATTCATACAATACATTCATTACATTACATTAATACATACATACAATAATACATTACATTCATACATACATTACATTCATTATATTCAATCATACTACATCCATACATTCATACCTACATACATTACATGCATACATATGTTACATGCACACATAGATTACATTCATATATTACACTCATGTATACGTCACATTATATTAATACATACATTACATATATTACATTCCCACATACATTACATTCATACATTACATTTAAAAATATAAACAACACATTCATTACATGCATCCATTACATACATTTATACATTCTTACGTACATTACATTCCTATATTCATACAAACATTTACATATTACAATCATACATACATTACATTCATAATACACTGCATATATACAAACATGAATACATACAAACATACATACATACATACGTACATACACTTGCATATAGACCTATACATACATACATGCATTCATACAATCCATTCATACAATCCACTCATACAATATATTTAATAATAAATCATTACATTCATTATATGCATTCATAAATTCATAGAGACATTCATACATTCATACTACATTACATTCATTCATAAAATATACATACATTACATACGTTGTATATATTACATTAATTCATACATTACACTCATGCATTACATTCATCACGCACGCACATCACATACACAAACAATACATTCATACATATATTACATTCATCCATATATTACATTCATTATATACAAACATTCATACAATATATTCATTACATACATACATTACATTCATTACATACATTCATATATTACATACAATCATACATTACATTCATTCATACATTCATACGTACATTACATTCATACATACACTCTTACATATATTACATTCATACATGTGATACAGACTTTACATCCATACATTACATTCATTACCTACATACATAGCATTCATTACATACGTTCATAAATTACATGCATATATTACATTCATGCATACATTACACACATTATATTCATACATACATCACATATATTACATTCATACATTACATTTATAAATACAAACAATACATTAATTACATACATTTATACAATCATACGTACATTACATTCATACATTACGTTGATACATCACATTCGTATATTCATACATACATTCATACATTACAATCATATATACATTACATTCATAAATTACATTACATACATATTTTCATACACTACATATAGACAAACATGTATACATACATACGTACATACCCTTACATACATACTTACATAAAGTCATACATACTTACATACATATATACACACATGCATTACACACACACACATTACACACACGCACGCCCACGCACGCAAGCCTGCGTGCAAGCAAGCACATCACACACACATTACATCCATACATACATTACATTCATGTATATGTTACATTCATTCATACATTACATTCATACATTACATTCATTACTTTCATTACACAAATTACATTCATTACATACATTCATTCATACATATATTACATTAGATTCATTACATACATTGCATATATAGATTCATACGTACATTATATTCATACATACATTACATCTATACATACGTTACATACATTCATACAATTGTACATACATTACATTCATATATATACTACATACATACATTACATTCATACATTACATATATACATACTTTCATATATTACATTCGTATATACAATCATACATTACATTCATATATTTCAGTCATACATTACATTCATTAGATACATACATTACATTCGTACATACATTCATACATTATATTCATTCATTACATTCATTACATATATACATTACATTCATACATACCCATACAATACATTCCTACATACATTCTTACATATATCCATACATACATTCATATATAAATTCGTACATATATTCATACATTACATTCATACGTTTTATCATACATTACACTCATACATACATTACACTCGTTACATTCACTCATACATTACAATCCTTCATACATTACATTCATTTTTTTAAGTAAAAGAGGGTGAGCTCCCAAGGTGGGAGTCACCGCAAAAGTATTATATCATTAATAAGAAAAGTTATAAAGTACATTACCTGTACTCCCAAAAGTTCACGAGAGCCCTACAACGAGACACAACATTTTATGAATAAAACCTCTTGTTCTTGAAAACCAGCTCATTTCTTGCTAGCCAGATTGACAACAACGCCGCAAAAGGTTTTTCAACATCGTCAGTGGAGCTGCCTCCTACCTTTCTTATTGTCTCCCAAAAGCTCGCAAGACCACCCACGTCTACCCACGGGATCTCCATCTCCCTCAAAACCTTCGCCGAAGTCTGACAAGTGAATAAAAGATGTTCCGAGTTCTCCATATGTTCCCCGCACCTGTCACAAGTCTCATCTTGATGCCCCAAAGTCCTTGCCCTCCTAACCTTGTAACAAAGCTTGTCTCTCCTCAGGCGCCAGAGGAAAACCTTTATCCTACTTGAGATATTGCCAGCTCAAATAATCTTTACGTCCTTACACAAGTCAAGATCTTGTCCATTTCCACCATTTCTTAGCTCACTGTATACTGCTTGATAGAGAATTTTGTACCTGAACACTCATAATGGTCCCTGATATGAGAGTAATCTCTTGGAATGGGAGCCATAACCAATAGTCTAAGAAGTTCCTCTCTCCTACTGTCAGAGAGGACCGCTGCAAAACTTAATCCCCACTCCCCGAAAATAGTCACTTCCCTCAACGTGGCCTCCTTCGATGTCGCCATCACAAAGAGTCTCGGGAACCGCATCTCTAGAGTCCCTTCTCTCGTCCAATCATCCCTCCAAAATCTGAAACCTCTCCCATCCCCCAACTTAGGCATTGGCCTATATGATACGAGCCTCAGAACCTCCCGTACCCCTTGGGTGACTCAAACCGAGCCGTCCTTACAATCAACACACATTTCACCTCGTAGATCCTTCTAATCAATCTTGTGGCTAGTTCCTCTAATGGTCCCCAAATGTGTAGCACCCACTTTTCCACCAGAGCTCTGTCCATGCACGCAAATCCCGAACTCCCAGTCCCCCTGATCCCCAGTTTTTTTGATCTCCTCCCATACCACCAGATGTATTCCTGACATTTGTTGTTTCTCGTCCGGCCATACGAATCTTCTCATTGGCATTTCAATCCTCTTCCACACCCCAACTGGCATCATCCTACTGGAGAAAAAGAAAGTTGGAATGGAGGATAGGACATGCTTCAGTGAAACTAGCTTACCACCCTTGGATAAGGAACTGCCTTCCAACCAGCCAGTTTCCCCTCTATCTTCTCGGGAACCGCATCTCTAGAGTTCCTTCTCCCATCCAATCATCCCTCCAAAATCTGAAACCTCTCCCATCCCTTAGCTTAGGCATTAGCCTACATGATACGAGTCTCAGAACCTCCCGTACCCCTTGTCATAGGGGTGACTCAAACCGAACAGTCCTTGCAAACAACACACCTTCCACCTCATAGATCCTTCTGATCAATCTTGTGGCTAGATCCTCTAATGGTCCCCAAATGCGTAGCACCACTTTGCCACCAAAGTCCTGGTCATGCATGCCAGATCCCGAACTCCCAGTCCCTCCCCTGATCCCTAGTTTTTGTGATCTCCTCCCATACCACCAGATGTATTCTTGACTTTTGTTGTTTCCCGTACGACCAGAAGAATCTTCTTAGTAGATTTTCAATCTTCTTTCTCACCCCAACTGCCATCATCCTAGTGGAGAAAAAGAAATTCGTAATTCATACATACATTCATATATTACATTCATAACTTACATTCTACATTCATACATTGCATTCATACACACTCTCATACATTACATTGATTACATTCATACATGCATTCATACAGACATTCATCCAATGCATTCATTACATTACATTCATATATACATTTATACATACAATAATACATTGCATTCATACATACATTACATTCATTACATTCAATCATACTACATCCATACATTCATACATACATACATTACATACATACGTTAGATGCACACATAGATTACATTCATATATTACATTCATATATACATTATACACATTATATTAATACATACATTACATATATTACATTCATACATATGTTACATTCATACATTACATTTAAAAATACAAACAACACATTCATTACATGCATCCATTACATACATTTATACATTCATCCGTACATTACATTCATGCATTCATTCATACATTACATTGATACACTACATTTATATATTCATATATACATTACATCCATAAATTACATTACATACATAATTTCAAACAATACATATATATAAACATGTATACATACATACATACATATCTACATACACTTACATACAGACCTACACATACATACATGCATTCATACAATCCATTCATACATTATATTTAATAATAAAACATTACATTCATAAATTCATAGAGACATTCAAACATTCATACTACATTACATTCATTCATACAATATTCATACATACATTACATATATTGTATATATTACATTAATTCATACATTATACTCATGCATTACATTCATCACGCACGCACACCACATACACAAACAATACATTCATACATATAATACATTCAGTTATACATTACATTCATTATTTACATACATTCATGCAATATATTCATTTCATACATACATTATATCCATTACATACATTCATATATTACATACAATCATACATTACATTCATACATACATTACATTCATACGTACACTCATACATACATTACATTCATACATGTGATACAGACTTTACATTTACATACATACATACATAGCATTCATTACATACATTCATAGATTACATGCATATACTACATTTATGCATACATTACACACATTATGTTCATACATACATCACATATATTACATTCATACATGCATTACATTCATACATTACATTTACAAATACAAACAATACATTCATTACATACATTAATTCATTCATACGTACATTACATTCATACATTACATTGATACATCACATTTATATATTCATACATACATTTATACATTCATATATACATTACATTCATAATTTACATTACATACATACTTTCATACACCACATACATACACTTACATAAAGACATACATACATACATACACACACACATGCATTACATACACACATGCCCACGCACGTAGGCATGCGTGCAAGCAAGCACATCACACACACATTACATCCATACATACATCACATTCATGTATACGTTACATTCATTCATACATTACACTCATACATTACATTCATTACTTTCATTACACAAATTACATTCATTAGATACATTCATCCATACATATATTACATTAGATTCATTACATACATTACATACATACATTCATACATACATCACATCTATACACACGTTACATACATTCATACAATTGTACATACATTACATTCATATATATACTACATACATACATTACATTCATACATTACATATATACATACTTTCATATATAACATTCGTACATACATTCATACATTACAGTCATACATTACATTCATTACATAATACGTTACATTCGTACATGCATTCATGCATTATATTCATTCATTACATTCATTACATACATACATTACATTCATATATACATACATTACATACGTACATACGTTACATGCACACATAGATTACATTCATATATACATTATACACATTATATTAATACATACATTACATATATTACATTACATTAATACATTACATTTAAAAATACAAACAACACATTCATTACATGCATCCATTACATACATTTATACATTCATACGTACATTACATTCTTGCATTCATTCATACATTACATTCATATATTTATACATACATTTACATATTACAATCATACATACATTACATTCACAAATTATATTACATACATAATTTCAAACAATACATATATACAAACATGTATACACACATACGTACATACACTTACATACAAACCTATACATACATACATGCATTCATACAAACCATTCATGCATTATATTTAACAATAAATTATTACATTCATTATATACATTCATAAATTCGTAGAGACATTCATACATTCATACTACATTACATTCATTCATACAATATTCATACATACATTACATACATTGTATATATTACATTAATTCATACATTACACTCATGCGTTACATTCATCACGCACGCACACCACATACACAAACAATACATTCATACATATATTACATTCATTCATACATTACATTCATTATATACAAACATTCCTACAATATATTCATTACATACATACATTACATCCATTACATCCATTCATATATTACATACAATCATACATTACATTCATTCATACATTCATACACACATTACATTCAAACATGCGATACAGTCTTTACATCCATACATTACATTTATTACATATATACATAGCATTCATTACATACATTCATAGATTACATGCATATATTACATTCATGCATACATTACACACATTATATTCATACATACATCACATATATTACATTCATACATTACATTTATAAATACAAACAATACATTCATTACATACATTAATTACATACATTTATACATTCATACGTACATCACATTTATACATTACATTGATACATCACATTCATATATTCATACATACATTCATACATTACAATCATATATACATTACATTCATAATTTACATTACATACATACTTTCATACACTACATACATACAAACATGTATACATACATATGTAGATACTCTTACATACATTCATACACCTACATAAAGACATACATACATACACACATGCATCACACACACACACACACACACATTACACACACACACGCCCAAGCACGCAAGCATACGTGCAAGCAAGCACATCACACACACATTACATCCATACATCCATACATTACATTCATGTATACGTTACATTCATTCATACACACATTCATACATTACATTCACCACTTTCATTACACAAATCACATTCATTACATACATTCATTCATACATATGTTACAATAGATCCATTACATACATTACATACATACATTCGTACATACATTATATTCATGCATACATTACATCTATACATACGTTACATACATTCATACAATTGTACATACATTACATTCATATATATACTACATACATACATACATTACATTCATACATTACATATATACATACTTTCATATATTACATTCGTACATACATTCATACATTACAGTCTTACATTACATTCATTACATACATACATTACATTCGTACATAAATTCATGCATTATATTCATTCATTACATTCATTACATACATACATTACATTCGTACATACCCATACAATACATTCATACGTATATTCATACATACATTCATATATAAATTCTTACATATATTAATACATTACATTCATATGTTTTATCATACATTACACTCATACATACATTACACTCATTACATTCATTCATACATTACATTCCTTCATACATTACATTCATTTTTTTAAGTAAAAGAGGGTGAGCTCCCAAGGTGGGAGTCACCGCAAAAGTATTATGTCATTAATAAGAAAAGTTATAAAATACATTACCTGGACTCCCAAAAGTTCACGAGAGCCCTACAACGAGACACAACATTTTATGAATAAAACCTCTTGTTCTTCAAAACCAGTTCATTTCTTGCTAGCCAGATTGACCACAACACCGCAAAAGGTTTTTCAACATCGTCAGTGGAGCTGCCTCCAATCTTTCTTATTGTCTCCCAAAAGCTCGCAAGACCGCCCATATCTACGCACGGGATCGCCATCTCCCTCAAAACCTTCGCCGAAGTCTCACAAGTGAATAAAAGTTGTTCCGAGTTCTCCATATATTCCCTGCACCTGTCACAAGTCTCATCTTGATGCCCCAAAGTCCTTGCCCTCCTAATCTTGTAACAAAGCTTGTCTCTCCTCAGGCGCCAACGGAAAATCTTTATCCTACTTGAGATATTGCAAGCCCAAATAATCTTTACGTCCTTACACAAGTCGAGATCTTGTCCATTTCCACTATTTCTTAGCTCACCATATACTGTTTGATAGAGAATTTTGTACCTGAACACTGATAATGGTCCTTGATCTGAGAGTAATCCCTTGGAACGGGAGCCGCAACCAATAGTCTAAAAAGTTCCTCTCTCCTTCTGTCAGAGAGGACTGCTGCAAAACTTAATCCCCACTCCCGAAAACAGTCAGTTCCCTCAACGTGGCCTCCTTCGATGTCGCCATCGTAAAGAGTCTCAGGAATCACATCTTTAGAGTCCCTTCTCCCGTCCAATCATCCCTCCAAAATCAGAAATCTCTCCCATCCCCCAGCTTAGGCATTAGCCTATATGATACGAGCCCCAGAACCTCCTGTACCCCTTGCCATAGGGGTGACTCAAACCGAGCTGTCCTTGCAATCAACACACCTTTCACCTTGTAGATCCTTCTAATCAATCTTGTGGCTAGATCCTCTAATGGTCCCCAAATGCGTAGCACCCACTTTTCCACCAAAGCCCTGTTCTTGCACGCCAAATTCCGAACTCCCAGTCCCCCCTGATCCCTAGTTTTTTTGATCTCCTCCCATACCACCAGATGTATTCCTGACTTTTGTTGTTTCCTGTCCGACCAGAAGAATCTTCTCATTAGTTTTTCAGTCTTCTTTCTCACCCCAACTGGCATCATCCTACTGGAGAAAAAGAAAGTTGGAATGGAGGATAGGACATGCTTCAGCAAAACTAGCTTACCACCCTTGGATAAGGAACTGCCTTCCAACCAGCCAGTTTCCCCTCTATATTCTCGGGAATCGCATATCTAGAGTTCCTTCTCCCATCCAATCATCCCTCCAAAATCTGAAACCTCTTCCATCCCCTAGCTTAAGCATTAGCCTATATGATACGAGCCTCAGAACCTCCCGTACCCCTTGCCATAGGGGGGACTCAAACCGAGCAGTCCTTGCAAACAACACACCTTTCACCACGTAGATCATTCTAATCAATCTTGTGGCTAGATCCTCTAATGGTCCCCAAATCGCAGCACCCACTTTGCCACCAGAGCCCTGTTCATGCACGTTAAATCCCGAACTCCCAGTCCCCCCTGATCCCTAGTTTTTGTGATCTCCTCCCATACCACTAGATGTATTCCTGACTTTCGTTGTTTCCCGTCCGACCATAAGAATCTTCTTAATAGATTTTAAATCTTCTTTATCACCCCAACTGACATCATCCTAGTGGAGAAAAAGAAAGTTGGAATGGAGGATAGGACATGCTTCAACAAAACTAGCTTACCAACCTTGGATAAGGAACTGCCTTCCAACCAGCCAGTTTTCCCTCTATCTTCTGGATAACTGCGCCCCAATCTTGCACTCTGAGCTTACCAACCATCAATGGAAGACCCGGGTAGGTAATCGGTAGGTCCCCCAACTGACAACCAAGCAGCTATGCTATTCTGGTCCATTCTTCATCTTGTAACCCAAAGGTGATAACCATTGATTTTTGCAGATTTATCTCCAACTCAGACAGACTACTAAAAATATCTAGTAACTGAGCCGCTCTACCCATCATTTCATTCGTCCCGTCTAGAAAAAGCATTGTGTCATTAGCATACTGCAATAAGGGCACATAGATGTCATCCATATGGAAACCCTCACACCAACCACCATCAACCGCCTTCCTGAACATGACAACCAACGCATCCGCAACAAGAACAAAAAGCATGGGCACTAGAGGACATCACTGCCACACTCCTCTATGAGGCTGGAAGAATCCCCCTTCTGGTCGCCCATTCACTAAGACCGAGAAGGAAGATGTAGTGATACACCTCTTCATCCATGAGATCCAGTCTTTTGGGAACCTTCTTCTTCTCAGTGACATCCATAGGAAGCTCCAATCCATACAGTCATAAGCTTTTGCAAAATCGATCTTCCACAATACACCCTTTGCACCACTGCGTCTCCACTGTAAGCAAATCTCTGACGCTACAACCAAGCCATCTACCATTTGACAACCAAGAATGAATGTGGATTGACCCTCCAGAACAATAGACCCCAAGACCCCTCGGAGCCTGCTTGCCAACACTTCTACCACAATGAGGTATATCCCGTTCGAAAGCGCGATTGGTCTGAAATATTCAACTCTTGATGGGTGATCTTTCTTCGACAGCAAAAATAACATTGCCCTATTAACCTTCTCGAGCCCCCTGTTCCCTTCTCTAAACTCTTTTAACACCTCTAAGATCTCATCCTTCAGCTGGTCCCAAAACTCTTTGTAAAAAAATACCGGAAACCCATCCGGCCATGGTGCTCCTTCCACATTGAGACCCCAGACTACCCTCTTTACCTTGGCCTCCGAGAATGGTGTCATCAACTCCTCCACTTGCCCTGGTGACAGGGACTTCATCCCCCTTCCCAGCCAACCCCACCCATCTCCCTGTCTCCTCCGCGACATCTCCACAAATTGTCTCTCAAAGCACTATCAATTTGCGCCTCCCCGGAGAGCCTTAACCCTCCCACCTGTAGTTCTCGAATGTGATTCCTTCTCCTCCTACCAGAAGCCATAGTGTGAAAGAATCTGGTATTAGCATCCCCTTCACGCAACCACTTATGCCTCGACCTTTGTCTCCATTCGATCTCTTCTTTCTTATCTTCCATCATAATCACCTCCATTCATATATAAATTCGTACATATATTCATACATTACATTCATACGTTTTTTTCATACATTACACTCATACATACATTACATTCGTTGCATTCATTCATACATTACATTCATACATACATACATTACTTACATATATACAATACATTCATAAATACATTACATACATTACATTCATACATAACATTATACAAAAAATTATACATTACATTCACATATTCATACAAACATTCATACATTACATTCATATGTAAATTGCATTCAGTACATCCATACATTACATTACATCCATACATTACTAAAATTACACGTACATACATTACATATGTACAATACATACATACATAAATACATTACTTTCATAAAAATAGTTCATCCATACATACACTCATATAAACTTTACATTCATACATACATACATACATATGTTACATTCATACATAAATTACATACATACATTACCTACATACATGCATTCATACAATAGTTTCATAAATTACATTCATGCATTGCATTCGTACATTACATTCATATATTACATTCATACATTGGTTTGTTACATTCATTACAAACATACATACAATACACTCTTACATACATTCAAACATTAGTTCATACATACATTATACATTACATTCATACATGCATTCTTACATTACATGCGTACATACATTCAAATACTACATCTGTACATTACATTCATACATTCACGTATACAATAATACATTACAATCGTGAATTACATTCCCTCGTTACATTCATATGTACATTACACACATTACATTCATACATACATTACATATATTACATTCATACATACATTACATTCGCACATTGCATTCATACATGCATTCGTACAATCAATTCATACATTACATTTATAAGTAAACCATTACATTCATTACATACATTCATACATTCATAGAAACATTCATACATTCATATTATATTACATTCATCTATACTATATTCACACATACATTACATTCATACATACATAACATTCATACATATATTACATTCATGCATACATTACATTCATACATTACATTCATCACGCACGCACACCACACACACGAACAATACATTCATACATATATTACATTCATTCATACATTACATTCATTACATATATTCATTACATCCATTACATACCTACATTACATTCACTACATAAATACATTCATACATACATACATACATACATACAAAATACATATATACATTCATTACACTAATACATACATTACATTCATACATACATTACATACATACGTCACATACATTACATACATTCTCATATTACATACAATCATACATTACATTCATCCATACATTTATACATACATTACATTTATACATACACTCATACATACATTACATTCATACATATATTACATTCATACATACGTTACATCCATACATTACAGTCATACATTACATTCAATACATACATACATTACATACACACATCACATTCATTACATGCATACATTGCATTCATCACATACATTCATATATTACATTCATACATACATTACAAATATTATATTCATACATACATTACAAATATCATATTCATACATACATTACATTTATGCATTACATTCATACATTATATTTATAAATACAAACAACACATTCATTAATACATTCATTACATACATTTATACGTACATTACATTCAAATATTCATTCATACATTACATTGATACATTACATTCATATAGTCATACATACATTCATACATTAAATTCCTACGTACATTCTTACATACATTCATACATACATCCATACATATTTTCATACATTACACTCATACATACATTACATTCATTGCATTCATTCATGCAGTGCATACCTCCATACATTACATTCATACACACGTATATTACTTGCATACATACATTACATTCATACATACATTACATATATTACATTCACACATACATTCATACATTACATTCACACATTATAAGAACATTCATACATTACATTCACACATTATACAAACATTCATACATTACATTCACACATTATACAAACATTCATACATTACATTCATAAGTAAATTACATTCGTTACATTCATACATCACATTACATACACACATACATTACAAAAATTACATACATAAATACATTACATACGTACAATACATACATACATAAATACATTACTTTCACACAAACATTTCATTCATACATACATTCATATAAACATTACATTCACACATATATTACATTAATACATACATACATAGATACATTACATTTATACATACATTACATTTATACATACATTGATACGTATATTACCTACCTACATGCATTCATACAATACTTTCATATATTACATTCATATATACATTCATGCATTACATTCATACATTACATTCATTACATCAATATATTACATTCATTACAAGCATACATACACTACACTCTTACATACATTCAAACATTAAATTCATACATACATTTATACATTACATTCATCCACTACATTCGTACATTACATTCATACATTGCATCCATTACATTCATGTATGCAATCATACATTAAATTCTTTTATTACATTTATATATAAATTACATACAATACATTCATACATGTTTTACGTATATTATATTCATACAATACATTCATACATGCATTCATACAATACATTCATATATTACATTTATACATAAATCATTACATTCATTCATACTATATTCATACATACATTACATTCATATCACATATGTTACGTTCATGCATACATTACATTCATTACGCACGCACACCGCACACATAAACAATACATTCATACATATATTACATTACGTTCATCATATACATACATTCATACGATATATTCATTACATACATACATTACATCCATTACATACATTCATTGCATCCATTACATACGTACAATACATTCATTACATCCATTGCATACATACGTTACATTCATACATACGTACATACGTACATACATACATACAAACAAACATACATATATATATATATATTCATTACATTAATACATACATTACATTCACACACACATGACATACAAATATTCACACACACACACACACACGCACGCACGCACGCACGCACACAGAGAGAGAGAGACACAGATATATATTACATACATACGTTACATACATACATTACATTCATACATTACATTCATATGTACATTACACGCGTTACGTTTATACAAACGTTACATATATTACATTCATACATACATTACATTCGTACATTACATTCATATATACATTCTTACATTACGATCATACATCACAATTATACATAAATTCGTGACATTCATTACATACATTTATACATCTGTACATATATTCATTACATTCATTTATACTACATCATATATACATTATATTAGTACGTTCATTAAATACATTCGTTACATACAATTATACATTCGTACATACATAAATTCATACATACATTACATACATTCATATATTTATACATTACATTCACGTATTCAAACATACATTCATGCATTATATTGATACAAAATTACATTTATTGCATTCATACATCATATTACATTCTTACTTACTTGCATACACCACACACACACAACACACACATTACATTCATACATATACAACATCCATATATGCATTCATACATTACATTCATCCATTACATTTATAACATGCATGCATTCATACATTACACTCATACATTACATTCATTCGTTACATTCATTACATACATACATTACATTCAATACATACATACATAGATTCATTTATACATTACATTCATACATACATTCATACATTACATTCGTTACATACATTACATTCTTACATAATACATTACATTCATACATACATTCATACATTAGTTTCAAGTATTACATACATATATTAAATTCATTACATACATTCATACATTACATTAATTACACACATTCATACAATACATTCACACATACATCCATACATTACATTCATTCATACAAATCATTCATACATACATTACATTCATACATTACATTACGTACAACCATACATACATACATACGTACATTACATGCATACATACATTACATCCATACGTACACTACATTCATTCATACATACATACATACATACATTACAATCATACATACATTATAATAGTACATTACAATTATACATACATTTCATTCATACATACATTCATTGAGAACGATGGGAGAGCGATGGGAAGGTTCCTTTGGTGAGAGGAGAGAGTGGAGTGGAGGCTCCATCGGCGCGAGGGGATAGTAGGGTGAAGGCTCTAATGACATGATGAGAGAGTGGGGCTAAGGCTCCTTCGACGAGAGGGGTGACAATTACTGCGGAGACCTTACTAGCAAGGGAGGATGGGTGGAGGTCGTAGCTTGAAGGGACCCGCACCGAAGAAAGGCATGGAGAGGCGACCGCCAACGACCATTCGTAAATCCTTTCGGAGGGGGTTGCTTTCGCTATGGCTCATCAGGGCATTGGGCACGTCAATGTCGTGAACCAGTGCGTTGTTTCAGCTGTTGTTGCCTCGCGCACACTACCAGAGCATGCACTTTGTTGCGGAGGGGTGAGCAGAGCCTAGTGATGCTGATCGGATAGGAAGGAGGGCTGAATGCTATGTTCTTGGGGTCCTCTGATGTGGGTGCAGCCTTCACGGCTCGTTTTCGCAGGGATGTCGTGCGGGTGACACCATGGCATGTAGTGGCAAGGGAGCTTACCAGAGCAGAGGCAAGAGACCTAATGTGGTGGTTTAGGGAGGGAAGGTCTTTGCTGCAATGGCGATGGGTACGGGTACAAGATGGAAGATTACAACCAAAGCCTTTGAATCGGATTCAAGTTAAGGGCCTTCCTTTTGTTGCGAGGAGGATGTCGAAGGTTCAGGAATTGTTTCGTGGGATTATAGAGGTGGTTGGAGTTGAGAGCGTGGGCTACCGCCTTGGTGAGCTACTAGACCCCATACTTCTGGCCTGGAGCCTCGGTCCCGACTTGCTGGGTTGTTGGGAGACCTTCTCAGAGGGGAGGAAACTTGTTATGGAGCTTGCCTCGGCAGGGCCCCACTCACTGACTTGTGATATAGCATGTCCAGGCAAATTGGCGATGGAGGGCATGGTCGCTATAACGAGTGTGTCGTGCCAGGCGGCGCAACAGTTGGATGAGGGGTTGATGAGCTTCACGGTGCAGATACCTCATCTTCCATAGGGGATTCGATTCGACGTGATCTTTGTGGATCCTCCTAGTACTGCCAGGTGCTCCGATGCTGCTCTCACCTCCGTACTCCCATGTGATACTCCCAAGGTGCTCCTCCAAGGCACACCTCCTCCAGGCGTTGCTCAGAGAGATCTAAAATGAATAACTGTAGCAACGCTCCCGACTCCGCCACCTGACATAGAAGGGTCACCTTGGACGTCGCCAAAGCAACTAGTCTCGGAAATCTCACACCAAGAGCTTCCCTCGTCCAATCATCACCCCAGAAACGAAATAATTGGTCGTCCCCCAACCTTAGGATGAGCGACTCAAACCTCCTCTAATCCAAATAAGTATCTAATAAATCCTCCAAAGGATCGGTACTACCCTGGCTACCCAAATTTTAAAAGTTGCTTCTCAATCAAATGAGTATGAGCGGATTTGAATCAACTCCTGACACATTCCAATTGAAAAGAACTTCACAGAAGGGCATAACTACATCTTAGCAACTACTAGTTTTTTTTGTATATGACATATAGAATATAGAACCTCAAATTTTGCACCCGAAATAAAGAACAACAATCTGATAAGCAAAACTTATCCCCTAGATAAGTCTTGAAGGATCCATATAGACAGTAAAGAAATAAAGTAGTACATAACTTTGTGTCATACTTCACACAAGTATTTCTTATAGATTATGTAAAAAAATATGTAATATTATCTCATCAATGGAGTTTGATTATGTTTCTATTCAATTTACACAATCTATATAAATCAAAAGGATGCAATCAATTTTTCTCACAACAGCAAGAATGTATATGAACATGATGTTGAAAGAAGACAAAAAATAAACAAACGCTGATGGATTTACATGAAGTAGGTCTAGAAAATGGGATGTTGAAAAGAACACACCTCGTTCAATGCATCTTCCTGTCAGCTGAATGTTGTCGTCCGTTCTTGATCTTTTTCTTCTTCTTCGTCACTGCAGGACCTGGTGATCCATATGTAAATTTCAAGTCCTCACAAAAGAACATCACAGAAGTATTTAACTACACCCTACACCTTAGCAGCTACCAGATTTTTTAAAAAATTACGGGATATACAGAACATAAAAAATCAAATTCCGTACCCGAAATAAAGAACACTCTGTTAAGCAAAACTTATCTTCTAGGTAGGTCTCGAAGGATCCGTATAAACCCTAAAGAAATAAAGTATTACATAAATTTGTCGCACAAACTTTCTTTATAGATTTGTATCCAGATTGGGTATTTCAAACCTAAAGAAATTGGTGGTGTTTGTTTTCAAGGGAAAAATGCAGTAGAGATAAAGATGTGAAAAAAAAATATATGATGTCATCTTATCACTACACGAACTACAGAAATCAAAAGAAACTGGTGGTGTTTGATTACGTTACATTAATCAAAAGCAAAAAAAATATGAAAAAGAAAGTGGTGGTGTTTGATTACGCTACTGGTCAATACACGAACTACAGAAATCAAACGGATGCAATAAATTAATTTCACAATAGCATAATGTATGTGTGCATGATGTTGAAAGAAGGGAAAAGGTAAACAGTGGTGGATTTAAATGAAAGAACATACCCGTCCCATGCATCTTCCCATCAGCAGATTGATGTCATGTGTTCTTGTTGATCTTCTTCTTCGTCGTCACTGCAGGAGCTGCTGATCCATATGTAATTTCATTACATACATTACATTCATTACATACATTACATTCTACATACATTCATACATTACATTCATACATACATTCGTACATTAGATTCAATTATTACATACATATATTAAATTCATTACATTACATTAATTACATACATTCATACAATACATTTATACATACATTCATACATGCATCCATACATTACATTCATTCATACAATACATTCATACATACATTACATACATACATACATACATACATTACATCCATACGTACACTACATACATACATACACACATTCGTACATACATTATAATAGTACATTGAAATTATACATATATTACATTCATACATACATTCATTGGGAACGATGGGAGAGCGATGTGAAGGCTCCTTTGGTGAAAGGGGAGAGCAGGGTGGAGGCTCCATCGACGCGAGGGGATAGCAAGGTGAAGGCTCTAACGACGCGATGGGAGAGCGGGTCTAAGGCTCCTTCGACGAGAGGGGTGGGAGTTACTGTGGCGACCTTACTGGCAAGAGAGGATGGATGGAGGTCGTAGCTTGAAGGGGCTCGCACCGAAGGAAGGCATGGAGAGGAAACCGCCAACGACCACTCGTAAATCCTTTCGGAGGGGGCTGCTTTCGCTATGGCTCATCAAGGCATTGGGCTCGTCAATGTCGTGAACCAGTGCGTTGTTTCCGCTGTTGTTGCCTCGCGCACACTACCAGAGCGTGCACTTTGTTGCGGAGGGGTGAGCAGAGCCTGGTGATGCTGATCGGAGAGGGAGGAGGGCCGAATGCTCTGTTCTTGGGGTCCTCTGATGTGGGTGCAGTCTTCACGGTTCGTTTTCGTGGGGATGTCGTGCATGTGACACCATGGCATGTGGTGGCAGGGGAGCTTACCAGAGCAGAGGCAAGAGACCTGATGTGGTGGTTTAGGGATGGGAGGTCTTTGCTGCAATGGCGATGGGTGCAGGCACAAGATGGAAGATTACAACCAAAGCCTTTGAATCGGATTCGAGTTAAGGGCCTCCCTTTTGTTGCGAGGAAGATGTCGAACGTTCAGGGATTGTTTCGGGGGATTATAGAGGTGGTTGGAGTTGAGAGCGTGGTCTACCGCCTTGGTGAGCCACTGGACCCCATACTTTTGGTCTGGAACCTCAGTCCTGACTTGCTGGGTTGTTGGGAGATCTTCTCAGAGGGGAGGAAACTTGTTTTGAAGCTCGCCTCGGCAGGGCCCCTCTCCCTGACTCGTGATATAGCATGCCCAGACAAATTGGCGATGGAGGGCACGGTCGCTATGACGAGTGTACCGTGCCAGGCGGCGCAGCGGTTTGATGAGGGGTTGGCGAGCTTCATGGTGCAGATACCTCATCTTCCATAGGGGATTCTATTCGACGTGATCTTTGTGGATCCTCCTAGCACTGTCAGGCGCTCCGCTGGTGCTCTCACCTCCGTACTCCCAAGTGATACTCCCAAGGTGCTCCTCCAAGGCACGCCTTCTCCAGGCGTTGCTCAGAGAGATATGAAACGAATAACGGTGGCCACGCTCCCGACTCCGCCGCCTGACAATGACATAGAAGGGCTGCCTTGGACGCCGCCAAAGCAAATAGTCTCGGAAATCTCACACCAAGAGCTCCCCCTCGTCCAATCATTACCCCAGAAACGAAATAATTGGTCGTCCCCCAACCTTGGGCTGAGCGACTCAAACCTCCTCTAGTCCAAATAAGTATCTAATAAATCCTCCAAAGGATTGGTACTACCCTGGCTACCCAAAATTTTAAAAGTTGCTTCTCAATAAAATGAGTATGAGCGGATTTGAATCAACTCCTAACACATTCCAATTGAAAAGAACTTCACAGAAGCGCTTAACTACATCTTAGCAGCTACTAGTTTTTTCTGTATATGACATACAAAATATAGAACCTCAAATTTTGCACTCGAAATAAAGAACAACAATCTGATAAGCAAAACTTATCCCCTAGATAAGTCTTGAAGGATCCATATACACAGTAAAGAAATAAAGTAGTACATAACTTTGCGTCATACTTCACACAAGTATTTCTTATAGATTATATAAAAAATATTTAATATTGTCTCATCAATGGAGTTTGATTATGTTTCTATTCAATTTACACAATCTATTTAAATCAAAAGGATGCAATCAATTTTTCTCACAACAGCAAGAATGTATATGAACATGATGTTGAAAGAAGACAAAAATTAAACAAACGCCGATGGATTTACATGAAGTAGGTCCAGAAAATGGGATGTTGAAAAGAACACACCTCGTTCAATGCATCTTCCTGTCAACTGGATGTTGTCGTCCGTTCTTGATCTTTTTCTTCTTCTTCATCACTACAGGACATGGTGATCCATATGTAAATTTCAAGTCCTCACAAAAGAACATCACAGAAGTATTTAACTACACCTTAGCAGCTACCGGTTTTTTTTTAAAATACGAGACATACAGAACTATAAAACTTAAATTCCGCACCCGAAATAAAGAACACTCTGTTAAGCAAAACTTGTCTCCTAGATAAGTCTCGAAGGATCCGTATAAACCCTAAAGAAATAAAGTATTACATAAATTTGTCGCACAAACGTTTCTTTGTAGATTTGTGTCCAGATTGGGTATTTCAAACCTAAAGAAATTGGTTGTGTTTGTTTTTAAGGGAAAATGCAGTAGAGATAAAGATGTGAAAAAATATATGATGTCATCTCATCAATATACGAACTACAGAAATCAAAAGAAACTGGCAATGTTTGATTACGTTACTGTTCAAAAGAAACTGGCGGTGTTTGATTACATCACCGTTCAAGAGAAACTGGTGGTGTTTGATTACGTTACATAAATCAAAAGAAAAAAAAATATATGAAAAAGAAAGTGGTGGTGTTTGATTACGTTACTGGTCAATACACAAACTACAGAAATCAAACGGATGCAAGCAGTTAATTTCACAATAGCACAATGTATGTGTGCATGATGTTGAAAGAAGGGAAAAGGTAAACAATGGTGGATTTAAATGAAAGAACATACCCGTCCCATGCATCTTCCCATCAGCATATTGATGTCATGTGTTCTTGTTGATCCTCTTCTTAGTCGTCGCTGCAGGACCTGCTGATCCGTATGTAATTTGAGGTCCTCACCCATACTCGGTGGATCTCCTGAACCCACCCCACAACATACCCGATAGGAAGCAGAACGAGAATGCCTACCGTTCACCATGACCAGACCACCCTGCATATCACAGATCGGCGGAGATCTCTCCTCCGTCTTGGCAGTCGGGCTTTGGGGTTGGGAGTGGGGGCAGTGGTGGTGACAGTTTCTTGCCGTTGAGGTTTGTTTGTGTTTTGGGATTGGGAAGACCGAAGGGTTTTATAGATGGAGGTTTCAAACTAGCGAACGGTCTGAAAGTGGGGGGATATGTTTGATAAATCTTGTTCTTTTTTAAAGTGCCGTAATAGTGAATAAACCTTTGCAAAGGAATTCTAAAAATGTACTTTCTATCTAAATATACCTTAAAATAGTAAAAAATGCAGGTAATTTTGAAACAAAAATTTGGAGTAACAATAAGACAAGTTCGAAATTGACACGTACTAAGTGATATTAGCTAAAATGTAAAAAAAAATCGAGACAAATGTGATGGTTAATGTCACTTGTATATTCCTTGCACCATATGAACAAATGACCGACCTTTCTCCTTATAAAATTAACTCTGTGAAATTATCATTCGTGAGTACCGATCTTTGTTATGATTTTTTAAGTGATTAAATAATTTGTCGATAATTATCAAATAAATTTAATAAATAAATAAATAACGTAGATGAATAGATAGAAGATGATAGAAAGGGTAGTTTGTTGGGATTTTTTTAATGTCATTTTGACCCACGTCGATCGACCAGTAGTCATTTTTCATGTTTGGATTGGTGTTTGAACTAACATTTGTACTTTATCGAGTGGGGGCATGCAATTAATGTAGTTTGGACGAATAAGGATGGGACTTAATCATTTTTTATGTTTGTACTTGTGTCGATATACTCTTTAAGGTAATATTACGTCTATTTTTGACCTAAAATTTGACTTTAGCTCCTCATATGTACTTGTGTTTAGATAATTGTATTGGTACACATAAAGTCCTCAAGTTGAGATTTGAAGGATTCTATTTTTTCAGTACTATGATTTTACATTTGTTTCATATTTAAATTAGTTCTCCTCTATGGAACTCATATAGATTATAATATTTGCATACGTGTATGAAATCATAGATTTGTGTTTGAGATGAATGTGTAAATCATTCCACACGACTTGTTTCTTAGACAAGAACAACCTTTAAAAAACTCAAAATCCAAAAGCTTGTTCTGATCTAAAACTATTAAACCCCAATAGTTTGATGTATATATTGTGTTGGTCTTCTGATATGCTCCCCTTTTCCCCTGAATCATGTCCAAAATATACAAATTTTGACCTATAATTGATCGAAGGGTTTGTATATAAAAAGAACATGAAGAAGGAAAGAAAACCCTAGATTTAAAATCTTGAGAATCGTTTAGTTCTTATTGAATTTCTATAAATCACATACTCATGCCAAATCAAATTATTTTGATCCAAAAAACTAAGTGTGATTGTGCTCGAATCTAGCTCTCTGAATTTCCAATCCGAGTCTTGGAGTATGAAAGATCAAAATACAATCATCAGAAGCTCCTTCGGATTCTCTTTTAATATATCATGATTTTCAAATGAATTAATGAATACTCGCAAGCTTAGTAGTTTTATAGAGGGAGGCTTTGTAATTGAAAAGTTCATTATCTTCGACATCTCAACTTTTCCATTTAAGATCCAATCAAGGAAAAAACTAATATCATTTGAAATCTAACCATGAAAGTTATAACTGATTGTTGATTTAGGCATCTACCAATTAAGTTCTTCATTTAAGATCCCAATTATTTGGTTTCACTTTCAAACTTACTAACAAATAAAACAAACTTCATTGATACAAATCAATGGCTATATGCATAAATTGATTTGAATGAATTAAGTTGTGGGCCTTTAAACGAAAATTGGCCATCATCCTCAGTATGGCAATCTTCAATAATTAAAAATCTACTCCTGTATGATAGGAAATTCGAGAACCTATTTACCATATCTTGTCGAAGGTTTGCACATGTCTTTGATCCTACAGTAACATTTCCATACCTTTACTTGCTCGAGGAAAATCTAGATTATAAGTAAATACATATGATACGTACTGGAATGCAAATTGAAGGCATATGGGACATTGAAAGAAGGAAAATAAGAAGAGAAGCTTATCGAATTGCACATTTCACCTACAATGTCTATCTTCTTCTTCCTTCTCTCGTTACAAAGCTTTGGAGCTTCATAGGTTATTAATAGTGACGAGGCACCACCTTGATGAAAGGAGTAAGGGTTTCGTTGAGGGAGAAGACAATGATCAGATTTGACTAGTAGGAAGAGAGGCCAATTGTGATGCTTTCATAAAAGTTTTATATGGCTCCTTTGAGTGAGTAGGCCTTTAATTAGCCTTAACATTGAGTTCGGTTAGTCACACTCATGTACCTTTAATTTTATAAATCCCAAAACAACACTTAGCTTTGTTTTGGGCATTCTTTTGCTAATTAGAAATTTACTAATGACCAAAGTCACATAAAAGGAGATATAGAATATAACATCTCCCACACACCTCATTTTATTCAATCTTATTGATCTATTATTATATCTTAGTAAGTGCAAAGAATTCAGATACATGTTTTGTAATATTCTAAAAGGACAGCAGTCCTAGTTACGTATATCGAGTCTAAGTATATGAAAACCTGCTTAAGCAACCATGATATGATACATTTACAAATATTCGAGTAACCCATTAAATTAAAATCCAACCTAAATGTAATTACATGTTGTAGACAATTAATTTAGTTAAACTGAATGGATAGGAATGTTTGGTTTTGTGTTGATAAGCCTTCTGAGTTTTTTTTAGATCAAATTAGCATTCAATGTGAAAGATTATAGTAAACATTGTTATGAACTAATTTAGTACAAGTAAGTATTTGATTGATGAAATTAAATTTGAAATAATTAGGAGACTTTTATGTGATTTATTGGAGGCGGGCATAACTCATTGTGGAATCACGACATCACCCTTATTTATATACAAGGAGAGGTAGACATTGAACATCTGGGTCTGAATAAACCAAACTCGATCCAATTAAGAATCCGAATGATCAATTAATGTTCAATTAGTATTGAATAAACCTTAAATCAATCAATTGATCGTAAATCAAAAGTCGTTCAGTTGTAATTAATCAAAAGTCAATCGCATCGTAAAGTGTGACATCAAAAGGTGCAAGACAAATTCGAAAATCACAAAGTAAATCGAGACCACTCAAAAATCTGATTCAACGAAATAAGATCAACATAATCGACCTCGTTAATCAGAGGTCATTTGATATTTTTAAAATCCCAAAATTTAGTCACAAATCAAAAACATATCTCGAGAATTCATACTCGATCCAAAGCATATGAATATTATACTCATTTTGATCGTCATTCAGAGACGATCGAAATAAACCATTGTACACCCATATCGAAGACTCGAGGCACAAATACAAACGACTTTGGGATTTATTTAAAATAAATAAATAACAATAAGAGGAAGTATGACATAGCAAGTCGACATCAGCCTGTTGATGTCATTCTAAGTGGGACAAATGTCCTATATATTTTTGCCAACTTAAGGGCTCTCCTCTCTTCTTTATTTTCTCCAATTTTTACCACAAAATCTCCAAAATCTACGCATCGATTAAAGCCATACTGCTTGGAAGAATAGCAAAATCTGATGCTTCTTCTCCAACCAAGACCACCGCCACAACTGGAGGAGTTGCTACATCAAGCTGTAGCAGCCCCAACTGTTGTCCAGGAGTTGCTGGAGTCAAGATAAGAGCAACAACTGCTACTTCTCTTTTCGTGGAGTTACTCCAAAGTAGCCTCCTACTGTTGGCGCTCCCCTCTTCCATGCAAACATTCTGTTGCACCCATTAGACCAGTTGCTACATGCTTGTTGCATCTCCAAGTTTTGTATATTCAAAAGGTACAATCCTATCTTCCATCCTCTTTGTTGCCATGCATGTATAAGTTTTTCTCCCCCATTGCTGCCCTTCCATGCATTTCTATTATCCGACAACTATATTTCTAAACTGGGATATAGACTAAGGTTTGAGTGCAATATTGGGTTTTGTTTTGGCGGGCACTTCATTATTGGAGTTCACGAAATTATAGTTTATATTTTTTATTGAAAAGTTTTTCAGTTTGGAAAAGGTTTATATGATAAAATTGGTCTGTTCTTCTCATTTTCTGCTAAATGTATTTTTTTGTGTGTTAGACTTGACAGGCTATAGTCTCGAACATCATGCTCTGAAACTTAGCATGCATTTCCATCTTGGGGACATTAAGGCACATTGCTACTATTTTCTTTACTTGTGCGCACTAAAGTTTATTCCTACAATTCGAGCTTCTAATTGAAATTTCTTTCTACAAAAAATGACTTGTGCATTCATTTTTTTATTTGGTTATTAACAGAACAATAAAGATAAAACATGAGTCTATTATGTTAAATCGAAGATTTACTTTGTTATTACAACAATAACCATTACTTTGAACCCATTTTTGTATCATTACATTACAATAATCATTGTTGTTAGTCATGAAAGTACTCTTCTAAGATTATTGTGGTAACAATAAAGAAACTACCCTTATATATGGTGTTGTTTTTTTATTTCAAGGAACAACAACGCTAGTAGGTTCTCTTCGTCTTTCACCATCGATAGCTACGTGGACAAATATTATAACCTGTTAGTAAATAGAGGAAAGATATTTATTTTTTATAGCAATTATATTTTGTCTTTCACTAAAGTTGTGCAATCTTATTCCATTTTCCCCCATATTCATTTAATTATAGTTAATTGAGTAGGTGACATGATTGGTATCACACCTGCTCAAATTCTAGTATGTCACTTAAAATCTTAGAGCTTTAAGTAGGCCAAGAATAATATTAATAAAATAATAAGGTATGACTCAATCTATGAAATAGGACTAATAATCTTCATAAATGACATGTTAGTATAATTTACTATGGGTAATCTTCTGGAGCATTTCAATAAAGATCAAAACTATACTAGTGGGTATATCATATTCGATGAGCCATGTGGTTTATTTAGATTTACAGTAAGCTTTTATGGTTGTGGTTTAGATCATTCACATGAGGCTTTTGATACACGACACCAAAATTTGTGTTAAAAGATCATAACCTTGAAGAATCTCTTGCATCCACAGTGGCACATTACCATTAAAGAGATCGTTGCCCATTTTTTTATTCATAATAGATCGTCTGAGACAAGAAATTGTGAATTTTGATCACGAGTTAGTGTATATTATAACCACATCACATCCAAAGAAGAGGTGGCGTAAATTCTTTTGGTCCATTACTCCTTGTCATACATGGAATAAGTAATATTTTCACCATGCATCCATATAGTTGTAAACTAGTGATAGAATGGAATTATTGGGAATCAATGATCAAGTGAAAAATATTGAGAATCAGTTATGATTGGATATATATTAGTGTTGGTCATGGTGACCTATACACCTGACCGTGTGAGGGCGCAGTGACCCTCAACTGGACGAGAGATATGAAGCCCAGTTAGGGCAGCGACCACCAAGTGTACGGGTTTAAGATCCCTCCTTTTCACGATTTTTACTCGAGCTCGCAGTGGTTTTACACTTCGTTGGGATCCCAACTTTTGACATGTTCCGTTGACCCTATATTTTAGGATACCCGTGCGGGGGATCCTCGATTTTAGTTTTACTTACAGGATCATTTGTCTGTACCAATTGGGCCAATTTCTAGAGTGACTTTTCCGGAGAGTCACTCTTACCCATCTCAGTGACGTAGTTTTGGAGTAGTCATATCCCTCTAATGAACCGCACTTCCACTTAGAGTGCGAGATGGAAGGGTCTCTTAGGAGGCTACCTCACCGCTTGAGTTTGGGTTACTGTTCTGCCAATAAGCTTGGAGATGTGTTACAATTGAGTTGGCTAGAATTGAGATTGGTTACAGTTATATTGACTACAACTGAGCTTAGAGTTGGTGACAATTGAGTTTTCTTAGAGTGGAAATCAGTTACAATTAAGTTGGCTACAATAGATCTTAGTACATAATCATAAATCCTCAATCATCGGCAGTTCATCAGATATTAGAACTACTATTACTAGTGATAAGATAAGCTGGTAGACGTGTTGGGAACTTAGTTAGGATGCATTACACCCCACTGCATGCCTACAGAGGCACCCCAACCCTGAGGTATTGGTACATGTAGCATCTTTTTAGTTCGGTATAAATTAATGGATAAATTTTTGCAAGTTATCATTATGATTCAATAAATACATATAAAGTCATTGGTACATGTGGCCTCTTTTTAGTTCAAATGTCGAGTACTATATACTCTTTGCTGGTATCTGTATTGCTTGGAATTATGTAATGTTGTATTTTCTCACTATATTTTGAAGGATATTAGGCATTGTACTTAGTTTGATTTTCTAGATATATTTCCCATGTTTTATTAGTTAAAGATTAAATAAATAAATCCAAAGCTTATGCGATCTTCTTTGGTGATTAAATGTTATCTATTTATAGGTTGAAATTTTATGTGGAGATAACCGTTTATCAGGTAAGATGTAATGTTTGGATTTATCATTTAGATTTTTTTGTTGGTTATAATTTATTTATTGCTCTCATTTGTATAATTTTTACCCCTTAAGCTTTTCCTCTGTCTTCCTGTCTTTAGTTCATTTATCTGCAGCACATGTTCATGTAGATGCCATTTACGTTACTTATCTTCAGTAATTGTCCATTTCTTCAGGAATTGTCCTTACTTACCTCATAGAATTTACAGCATTTTATGAATTTGACTGTTAATAACATATGGCCAATTTTCATGTTACTGATAGGCAAAAAGTTTTCAAATTCAATAGATTTCATCGCAAAGAAATATTGAAAAAAAGGAAACACCGCTTGCATGAGGAAAATAATATATTAGATGGAGTAAATTTATCTATAACAAATAAGTTACGTGGTATTGAAATCAGGCCTACAAGTATGGCAATGAGAGAGATGTTCAGAAATAATAGACATATCTTTAAGAAGTTCGTCTACACCATCGATTATTAGTTGTTTTGAAGAAAATCAAAGTGTTTGCATGGTTATTAACGATTCAACAGAATGCTCTCAGTGATCACATGCTGAGCATATTGAAGGTCAGACTTTAAATAACATTTTATAATCCTTAAATCATTTAGTTAAATGTATAATCAACTGATTCGTTTTTCTATATTTATGCAATTTTGGATCATGGTTGTCCAGACTACACCTGTGAATTTTGTGGAGCTATTTTTGGATTGATGAATGTTTGAACGAGATCAACACAATTCTATTCCGCAGCGAAGCACAAGCAACATCCTAGTACAGATCTATCTATGAACAGTTTGAATGGTTCCATCCTTGGGTATATTGTAGTGTCCCTATAGTATTTGGACCTTTCTCGCAACGACTTTAATTATCCTATCTCTGAATCTATCGGCTCTTTAAAATCCTTGAAGTCTTTGCATCTCTATCATAATATGTTGACTGGTTCCTATTCTCAAATCTATAAATGGATTGAGGTCACTATAATGTCTGAGTCTCTTTCACAACCTCTTGAGTAGGTCCATTTCGAAATCTATCGACTGCTTCATATTTCCACAATAATTGTATCTCATTTGAAACAACTTAAGCGAATTGATCCCTTCAATGACTAGGGGGCTAATAACTTTGAAGTACTTAAGTTTGTAGGAATCAAGTTGAGTTGGTCTATCTCTGAATTTATCGAAGGCTTACAATTTCTTAGATATATTTAAATGATGATGGGCATAACTTCGAGCGGAGTTATGCATTCATTACGAGTATACGAGAACTCAAAAGCCTAAGTTATTTTATACTCGATAAATAATTATTCAAAAGGTAGACAGTCAGATGATCATTTCCTCGATCTCCCTAATTTGGCGTTACCCAAAACATGATTTCAGAGACGACCTTTTGTTTCTATAAATACGTTAAAAACAAAAGTCAGGGATACCAAAATCAACAATGCTCGGGATGTTTGGGCTGACAGTGATCGGGGCATTGATGTACTCGAGCCTATGGTGGGTGGGTGTGTATACCAGAGGCGAATCTAGGATTATAGGATGATAGATCATATAGGGAACGCCGATAAAAGAAGAAGCAATAAATAAAACTAGTACATTAAAGGATACTATAAACTTCCATACGCATATAATGGTATATACGGAAATGTTTTACATATACTGTAAATTGAAAAAAAACATACTTGTACGTAAAGTTGTTCTCGTTTACTTTCCATATATTCTAAACAATTCACAATGTTATCATCAACAATTGGATCAAATATATCCTTTTCAATATACATGTGAGTAAAGCATCATTCATCCATTCATTTCCATTGGATTACACAACCGACTCTTCACATTAGTCAGACTAAAAATGCTCTTTCAACACTTGCTATCGGAACTGGTAAAGTCAATGTCGATTTAATTAATAAATACAATACTGGATAAAAATATCCTCTTGACTTTTGACCATTTTCCAGCAAGTTCTGTCAAAAAATCCAACCTCAAGAGCTCGATATTATGCTTTATGTTTTTTATATACATTGATATTTTACTTTCGAAGATCAATAGCATTTTCAAGTACAACTTTGTCAATGTCAACGTTAACTTTTGAAAAACTTCGAGCATTGTCAAAAAATTATCATCATTAGTCGACTCTATATTCATCACAGCTTCGTAAAAGTCAATCCTTAGTAAAGTAAACTCATATAGCATTGATATTGCAACAAGTAAATAATTTGGTCGAGAAATCAGTTCATCGTCTTTTTCATATATGTTAAATTATTACCATTCATTTAGAAAAACGATGACACATACCTAAAAAACAAAAGTAAATGACATAAATGGACTATATGTTTGAGATATATCGAAAAGAATTCTAATAATAAGTCTGTGACATTCTTACTCACATGTGATTAATCATTTTGATTCAAAAATCAAAGACTATAAGAAATTGTATAAGAATTAGAATCTACCTCAAACAAATTCCTTAAATATTTTGATATTTCAATTCCATCAACTTTTCAAGTTATTAATATTTGGATTTAAGATATTGTCAAGAAAAATGATACAATAAATATTGTTAATTGTAGATGGAGAACGAGAAGATGAGTCGCATCCTAGTACACCGGATTGTGAGTGATGGTTGTTGGAAACTTGAGATCGAGCCGGTGCATGGAAAGACATGCAGTGGGTCCGCAAGAAAAGTGGATGCATGATGAGCTACCACGATAATGCACTGGCTTCGAGATCGAGTCCTTATGACAGAGAGGTTGCCGTGGTTTCAATTGTTGAGTTTGATTGCGCCCCCTGTGCAGTCTGGAATATGATGTACGACGTACATGAGTTGTCTAACAACTCCGATATGGGTAATAGTTATGGCGACCATGCTACAACCTTCTGCTAGGCGCAACGTGAATCGAGATTGAGGAAGTCAACCTTTGGTCAGAGAGTGCCGACAACGTACGAAGCCACATGATGCGCAGGGAGGGAGAAGGGCACACATGTGAACAATTGCATATGTGAAGCGAGAGGAGAACACGAGAGAGAGGGGACTTTCAACATGGTTTCTTTCATGCGTACGAGGGGTGAGAGTCACACAACACTTTCCAATTTCTATCCATGGGTTTTTCCTTTTATAAGGGACACATTGTACAGTAAAATCCTGCATGGTGAAAGATTTTCAAAAAGCTTGGGAGGGGGGAGGGGGCACATGACCAGCGTAGATCCGCCCTTGGTGTGTACTTATATGCAACTTGTCGGGGATCTTTGCGGTGAGTCGGCAATGTCTACAGTCAAAGATGGGCAAAGAATCCTAAATTGTCGTGAGAGGAAGAGGGAAGGCCATTGTTGTTTGATGGTAGGAATTGGGGGGGGGGGGGGGGGGGTGCTAGACAACCCTAAAACATGAGGGTAAAAGATAAATAGTCATCTAACGTCTTTAGGTGCTTTAATGTTAACAAGCCTGACTACCCTATCTGTTGCAATTTTAAAAAAGAAGCCCTATATTGAATATTAATGCAAGGTTAGGTATATTTTTAACAATATATACACAAATATCCATGATTAAAAAAGGACAGGTTACTGGCGGAAGGGGCAAAATTATGGCGACGTATCGATCAATTCTTTGATATTTATCCACGCAAAATAGCCATTTACCTCAAATATATAAATACCCCCTCGCGAGGTACCTCAAATATATAAATACCCACACACTACCATCGTCTTCGCGCCCTTTACATTTTTCGAAACCCCACACACGACTCGAGCTCTCCTCCTCCGCTGGCACGCGGAAGCTCTCCCGATCGGAGCTCACCCCTAGGATCTTCGCAGACTGCAAATCCACCGGGAATCGTCTCATCACATCAATCAGACCCAAAATCCGAAGGTAATTTGATGATTTGATCTCCGTTACTCAGAAATCGATCCGGAACTTCCATTGATCTGCCGAGAGGCGAGTTCTAGGGTTCCGATTTCTCGATCTCTACGTGAGTCGATCGGATATTACTGAATTACGAGAGCGAATTGCAGGATCGTGCGATGCAGAGGCCGGTGTTCCCTGCCATGAAGAGCCTTGAAGGCCTGAGGTCGACGAAGGGGTCCGCTGCCGGGAGAGGACTTACGGTTTCCAGCTCGAAGGCGTCGTCTATGGGGAGTTTCGTGAGCTTGAAGATCGCGGCGGGTAGGTTTCATGGAATGGATTTGGTTTGGAGGTTTTGGTTGGCGGGATTAGCTGATATTCTCGTGTCTTTTTGTGGTGATTGAATCCAGAGAGGCTGGTCAAGGAGCAGGCAGCCGTTAAGATCGATCTTGACATGGCGGTATAGTTGCATCTTTTTCGGGTTCGGAGGTTTTTGATTTTTGGTATTGGAGGTTTTGAAAAGGATGCCCTTGATGAATTGCGGTGACTGTGTTCAGACCTGAAGTTGATGTAGTTCTGGATTTGCGTTTTGATTTAATGGATAATTTCATTATAAATAAGTGGTGTAACACCTAAAAATAGCATCACTTAGATTACTCGCAAGTCATGAGAGTAACTATGACATGTGTGGACTACTATTGATAAATTCAGCTTAAGTAGTTTGGGTTATTGCCATTGGTCTATTTCAACTGAAATCTCCAAATTTGTCGTGGTCAATTTTTATTCATGTATGTTGGATTATTTATTATATGCGTCACTTATGTGGGAGATGGGTAAATGGATCTCTCCATAATCTATTTACCTCATCTAGTTGTTTAGTCCCACATCTACTAGTTGTGGGATGTGGAGACTCAGTGAGGGCTATATAAGATGCCCCACACCATCTGTATCCAGTGAGAAAAGTAATAGACTATCAGCCCTCTGAGACGTTCTCCCGTAGTTTCATATCACAACTTGAGGAGTAGTTGTGGGATGTTTTTTTTCTTTCTTTTTTTAACAAAATAAATGTGGCCCAATTGGGCCCAAAGATACCCCAACCCAATTGGGCTTTACAAAACATAGCGCTCCCTTTCTCTCTTGTTTTTGTATCATTTTTTTAACAGACCTTGCTCTTCTTTTTCTTTTCTGAATCCACGGTACATTTTTTAATAACATTGGGGGCCCCGTTGGGGCAAACCCTATTTAGGATTTGTTGGGAAAATAGAAGAACTTGTTTATTCCATCAATCTTAGGCTCTTTTATATAGGAGAGTAACCTATGGAATTACATGAGAGGTTCAACAGAAAAGAAAAATAACGCAGAGGTACATAAGAGACTAATATATGTTTACACTCCCCCTCAAGATGGAGCATAGATATCAATCATGCTCAGCTTGGATGCACACTTCTGAAATGGGCCTCGCAGTAGTGCCTTAGTAAAAATATATGTTGTTTGATTCTCTGAACTAACATGGGATGTAGCAATGAATCCCTTCTGAATCATGTCACGTATAAAGTGACAGTCAATTTCAATATGCTTGGTTCGTTCATGGAATGCTGGATTATTTGCAATGAACAAGGCCGCCTGATTGTCACATTCCAAAATCATAGGAAGTGGAACTTCTATATTTAAATCTGTAAGCACAACCTTTACCCACATCATCTCTGTGCTCACCTGGGCCATCGCCCTATACTCAGATTCAATACTAGACCATGCCACCACAGTCTGTTTCTCGCTCCTCCATGAGACTAGAGAATATCCAACATATACAACAAACCCAGAGGTGGACTTCCTGTCCTTGGGACACCCTGCGTAGTCTGCATCTGTACAGGCTGAGAGATAGTAGTTTCTTTGCACTTCTTGAACAACAAACCTGCACCTGGAGATGACTTGAGGTACCTGAGTGTCATATGTATGGCATCCATGTGTACCTGACGTGGTTGCTCCATGAACTGGCTCACGCGACTCACAGCAAAGGCTATATCAGGCTTAGTAATCGTAATATACAGAAGTTTACCCACCAGTTCTCTGTACCTTCTACTATCCACCTCCTCCGTATCACCATCATATAGCTTCGTACTGGGGTCCATAGGTGTGGTAGCAGGTCGGCAGCCAAGCATTCTCGTTTCATTCAACAGGTCGGTGACATATTTCCTCTGAGACATTACCAACCCATAAGGATTTCTGGCAAACTCCAGTTCCAGAAAATATCGAAGGACCCCAAGGTCCTTGGTGACGAATTCACGACCCAGCATTTCTTTTGCCTCTTTTATTCCCTGTTCATCATCACCTGTAATCATAATGTCATCTACATAGACCATAATTGCAATAATACCTCTGGAAGTCTTTTGTACAAACAAGGAATGATCAACATTGGAACGCTTGTATCCTTGTTTCTCAAAGAGATCTGAGAGCTTCTGAAACGACACTCTGGAGCTCTGCTTAAGGCCATAGATAGCCTTATGAAGTCTGCATACCGTAGGATACTCCCCCTCAACAGTAAAATCAAGTGGCTGTTGCATGTAGACTTCCTCCTGTAGGTCACCATACAAGAACGCATTCTTCACATCCAACTGATATAGCGGCCACTCTCGAGTAACCACAACAGACAACAAGATCCGTAGAGTGGAGTGGCGGGCCACTGGTGAGAATGTATCAAGATAATCCACCCCATATGTCTGTGTAAAGCCACGAGTAACAAGACGCGCCTTGTACCTGTCAATACTGCCATCGGCATTCTGCTTGACTGTAAATACCCATTTGCTGCTCACTGGTGACACATCCGCAGGTACAGGAACCAGACTCCAAGTACCTCTAGACTGAAGAGCTGTCATTTCTTCCTCCATAGCAAGACGCCATCTACTATCCTTCAGTGCGTCTTGGTAATTCCGTGGAATAGCTACTGCTGACAGGGCAATGACAAAATTTCTGAAATCTCCAGATAGTCGATCAAAGGATACAGAAGCTGCTAAAGGATAGGATGCACAACTCCTCTTTGACTTCCGTATAGCAATAGGAACATCTAAATCATTGGTGTCCTCGTCTGGCCTCTGTAACACAAACTGCTCAGAAACATCATCAGATCCATCAATGGTAATATCTTCAGAACATACCTTAGGCGAGCTGGATGATGAGCAATGACCATGAGTTGAGGTAGGCCTGCAGGTGCAATGAAATGGTAAAGGGGAAACTGGTATAGTGACAGGTGGTAGTGATGGTGGCGGTGGTGGTGATGGTGGTGGTTGTGGTGATGGTGGTGACATGTAAATGCCATCATTATTATTATTAGCAGGGGATATCAACTGATCACCAGAGGCCGAGAAATACATGATAGATTCAAAGAATCTAACATATGCACTAACAAGGTACTGCCTGCGCAAAGGATCATAACACCTGTACCCCTTCTGAGTTCTGGAGTACCCAACGAAGACACACTTGATAGCCTTAGGAGAGAGCTTGTCAGTTCCGGGAGACAACTGGTGGATAAACGCAACAGAACCGAACACGCGTGGAGTAAGGGAGAATAATTCTTTTCCAGGGAAGATAAGAGAGAAGGGGATCTTCTCACCTAGAACAGATGATGACATACGATTGATTAGGTAACATGCTGTAAGAACGGTGTCACCCCAGAAAGAATGAGGGGCATGACTTTGTATAAGAAGCGACTTGGTTACATCCAATAAGTGACGATGTTTCCTTTCGGCGACCCCATTCTGTTGGGAGGTATAAGCACAGGATGTCTGGTGAACGATTCCTTGGGATGAAAACTAACTGGATAAAGCATGAGTACACATTTCCAGGGCATTATCACTTCTCACAATTTTAACAGATGCAGAAAAGACATTACGAATCTCATTAAGAAAATTGATGATAATATTCCCTGCTTCAGATTTATTCTTTAACAAAAATACCCATGACACTCGAGAGAAATCGTCCGCAATAACTATATAAAACCTATGTCCCTGATGATCAGGAACACGACTCGGACCCCAGATATCGACGTGAAACAACTCAAACTTGGAGGTACTACTCCGACACTGACGACTGGGAAAGGATGAGCGATGATGCTTTCCCAACTAACAAGCCTCACATTGAATAGACGTGTGAGGTGAAACCTGGGGTAACACATGACGCAGTTTCTGAAGCGGTAGATGTCCAAAGCGCAGGTGTCATAACAGAGGAGATACGGGTCCAAGAGGTAGAGATGAGGTTCGAGTAAAGGGAGGCTGACTAAGACGATATAGGCCTCCTTGCTCATAGCCACGCCCAATCACGTTGCCCGTAAGGATGTCCTGAAAAACAAGAGAAGATGGATCAAAAATCGCCGACACTGTAAATCCTTTGTAATTTGACTGATTGACAACAGATTCATTGAAAAGTCAGGTGCGTGTAACACATTCTTGAGCTGCATAGAAGGTGTCAGTCTAATCTCCCCCTGACCAGTAATCGGGGAATGTGTGCCATTAGCAATGATCACTATTCGACCTAGAGGGATCTGTCTGTACCCTGTAAGTAGACTTTGATCACCACATAGATGATGTGTGGCGCCAGAGTCTATAATCCATGCTTAAGTGTCTGATCCACTACTAGTAAATGCATATGTACTACCTGATGTACTGGTGGATGCCGAGGCAGGTGCAGCAACATCAATTGGTTCTCAGTAGTGGGTGCTGGTCCAGATGGAGGAATAATGCCCTTAGACGGGCAACAAGATCATCAAAGAGCTGATCCAAAGAGGCAGCAGATGGAGGCTCTATCTGCTCAGCGACTCGTGCAGATGCAGGAAATCCATGCTTAGAGTAGCATGTATCTTTAGTGTGTCCGATGCGATGACAATAGGTACATATTGGCCGAATATGACCTCCTCTACCACGAGGGCCACGGCGACGGGTATGATGACCTCCACGGCCCCTGTTGGTAGCCATTGCTGAAGCAGTCTGATTCGTGGCCGTAGAGGGGATAGTGATGCGACTCAGTCTGTGAAAGGCTTCCTCCATAGGAGGTATAGTAGAATCTGCCAAGATCTGAGACCGTGCGGCCTCATACTCTGGATCAAGGGCAGCAAGGAAAACTCTTACCATAGTAGCATTCTGGTAGGTCTTCTGTTGCTCTGGCATGGCTGTCAGGGGCATGAAGCTGTACAGCTTTTCGAACATCCCTCGTAGAGATGTGTATAATGAGTGTAGAGGTCGTCCGTTCTGCTTGATGGTGAATATGTCATGCCGAAGTTGCAGAATCTTCGTCTCATTCTTCGCTTGAGAGTATGTGGTAGCCAGAATATCCCACATTGCTTTGGCCGTGGGCTGACGAAGAATATCATTGGCAATCTCGATTGCCAGAGTACCCGATAGCCATACTCTGGCATATGCGTCATCTGCCTCCCACGAGGCATTAACTCCAGTCTTCTCAGCAGGCTCTTCTTCGGTAAGAATGTGTTTCTTACCGGTTGACTTCATCATACTCATGAACTGCATCGCCCACAGTTCATAGTTCGTACCATCCATCTTTATAGTAGGCGCTGGACCTCGAAAGGCGCCTATATATAGAATACCCGCCTTGCTTTCTGACATATTGGTAATAGAAGACTGGAGTAGTAGACTGAAGGTATGATTGTCTACACGAACATGTACGAGTTTAGTCGCCTGTGTAGACTTCAAGCAACCAAACCCATTTCTAAGGAGTTGTGAGTACTAGAGATATACGTAGAATTGATTTACGGCTTAAGGGCGCACAACAAGGAGATGCGCACAGCAAGGAGCCGCGATAGGGCGCAGGATACACGCACATCAGCAAGGGGGCGCGCATGAGCGCACGAGAGAGCGCTGGATATGCGCGATGCGTGCACGAGGGCGCAGGGGTGCAGGAGCGCACGAAGGCGCGCTAGAGATGCGCGATGCGTGCAGGTGGTGCATGATGGGCTCAGGAGACGCGCGCGAAGCACACTGGAGAAGCGTGTGAGACGCGCTGGAGATGCGCGCAAGGCGAGGCACGCGGAAGCGAGGAGCGCGAGGCGTACGATCGACAACGCGTGGGAGAAGAAGAGGCTCGACAGTGGGGCTAGGGTTAGGGTTAGGGTTTCAAGAACTCCGGTCTAGGACCGTCGCTCTGATACCATGTTGAGAAAATAGAAGAACTTGTTTATTTCATCAACCCTAGGCTCTCTTATATAGGAGAGTAGCCTATGGATAAATTACATGAGAGGTTCAATAGAAAAGAAAAATAACACAGAGGTACATAAGAGACTAATATATATTTACAGATTCCCATGGATTGGGAACCTTCCTTCGTTAGGAGGTGCCCCCATCGATTGGGGTTATTGGCTTTCAAAAGCCGCCGCTGCCGCATCTGCATGATATTTTCACAGTCAAATATCATGCAGATGGCACGTTGGATAGGTACAAAGCACGCTTGGTCGTCCGTGGGTTTACACAAACCTATGGTGTGGATTACATGGATACATTCTCTCCAGTGGCGAGACACTCTACTCTTCGTATTCTCCTATCCGTTGCTGTGGTCCGTGATTGGAGTATATCTCAACTTGATGTCAAGAATGCCTTTTTGTACGGGGACTTACAGGAGGAAGTCTACATGCAGCAGCCACCTGGGTTCACTGCTGAGGGGGAGAAGCAGATGGTCTGTAGACTTCACAAGGCGATATACGGCCTCAAACAGAGTCCGAGAGCATGGTTTCAGAAGTTGTCCAGCCTAATTGAGGAACAAGGATTGAAGAGGTCAAATGCCGATCACTCATTGTTTGTCCAGAAGTCATCGGCAGGTACGATTGTCATTATGGTTTATGTGGATGATATTCTTGTTACAGGAGATGATGCTCAGAGCATAGAGAGGGTGAAGGCATTCCTAGGCTGTCGGTTTGTTACAAAGGATCTTGGGACCCAAAGATATTTTCTGGGGTTGGAATTTGCAAGGAATGCACAGGGCTTGGTGATGACCCAACGGAAGTGCATTACAGACTTTCTGACTGAGACTGGCATGGATGGATGCAAACCATCAAGTATTCCCACGGACCCTAGCGTGAGGTTGTATGATGGTGGGAAAACTCCTCTGCATTACAATAACTCGCCCAGACATTCAATTTGCAGTTAGCAGAGTGAGTCAATTTATGGAGCAACCAAGACAGGTTCACATGGATGCTATACACATGATACTGAGGTATCTGAAATCTTCTCCAGGGTCAGGATTGCTATTCAGAAAGGGCACATACTTATCCATCTCAGCATGTGCAGATGCAGATTATGTAGGATGTCCTAAGGATCGAAAATCAACCCCAGGGTTTGCAGTCTTTGTTGGAGGCTCTTTGGTTTCTTGGAAAAGCAAGAAACAAACTCTTGTGGCAAGGTCCAGTGCCGAATCCGAATATAGGGCCATGGCTCAAGCCAGCACGGAAATGATGTGGGTTCGTTCAATACTAGAAGATCTACATGTTGCGGTGCCCCTACCTATGAAGCTTCAGTGTGACAATCAGGCAGCATTGTTCATTGCCAATAATCCAGCTTTCCATGAAAGAACCAAGCATATTGAAGTTGACTGTCATTATACTAGGGACCTGATCCAGAGAGGATTGATATCTACTGCACATGTGAGCTCAGGAGATCAGACTGCAGATGTGTTCACCAAGCCACTGCTCAGAGGACCTTTTCGGAGATGTTCATCCAAGCTGAGCATGATAGACATCTATGCTCCACCTTGAGGGGGAGTGTAGAGATAGTTCGTAGCATTATTATCTCTTTATGTATCTGTTTATTATTTAATTATCTTTGATAGATCTCTCTGTAATTTACCCTTAAGGTCTCTCCCTATATAAGAGAGCCTTGGGTTTTCTGAATAATTATCGAATTCTCTTTTCCCAACAGGGCTCTACATCAGCTTAGTTCTGAGTCAGGGAAGCAACTGGAGGAGGCATGTCTTCCTTGGGGGTGACCTTGTTCATCTTTTCTGGTTTCTCGACTAGTGCGAGAAGGATAGGGTCGACGGATGCAGGAGGGTTTAATTCCTCTGGTGGTTGCATGTTTTGTCGATATGGTGGTTCTGGGCTAGAGGATACAGTCCGAAGTTCCTTTCTGGTGGAATAACCGTTCTTAGCCAAGAAAGCCTGGTACGGCCTATTACCCTTATGGGGCTATTGGAACAACCCTGACTTCCCGCACCTGAAACCAGAAAGCAGGAAAGAGAGAGGAACTGGTATGTTGTTAGGAGAAAGCGTGGATCTCGGTTGGAGTGTCGCCTTTGCACGAGGGAGGAGATGAGGAGGTCCCTTGGCGGTGCCGCTTGGCTTGCCACCGAGCCTGATTTGGAGAGAAGGGATGTTACCGCGAATGGTGTCGTGCGAGTAGGCACTAACTGGAGTTGCAAGGAGAGGTGGGCGGCTTGGTAGATGCGCAACAATGGAGAGATGGAGCTGGATCGTGTGGAATGCCAAGGCCTTCGCCTATAGGCTCTGTGCACGAGGAGCGGTGCCTAGGATGCGCGTGGGAGCTGCCACGGTTCTGCGGAGATGAGACGAGGAGTCACCTACGTGCTGCTGTGCCTGGATGTGGAGACATGTGCCACCGATGGGTTCGGAACCTGAAGTATATGCCCCGACCCCTTTGTGCTTTGCGGATCTGCTGTATTCTGAGGGGCTAGGATTCGACACTCCATCACACAAAGGAGCATGCACGACACGGATGTTGTAAGGGAGAACGCAAGGTAACACGCTGCCTCATGCCTGGATTCGCTGCCTGGAAGGATCTTCAACGTGATGGAGGACTGCAGAAAGAGATGCCACGGAGGGATGAGACTGAAGGAGTGCTGTCGTCATACGGACATAACATTAGATATACCAGAACATGAATAATTTTCAAACATGAATGTGATCTTCAAAAAAAATTTTCAGGAACAAATCTCAGAACATGTGAATAAGATGCTGACGAATCTTGAACGAGCTTGATCACGAATAGAACTCCGGAAATTAGGGTTTCAGTAGAAACCATAAAACTTACAAAACTTGAACAAATAAGTACAATCGAATCTCGAATAAAAATTAATGAAAATAATCTTCGAGAATCGAACCCGCTCTGATAGCATGTTAGAAAATATCATAACTCTGATAGCATGTTAGAAAATTAGGAATGCAGAAGCGGAATGATAAACAGAGCATGAATTAGAAATATAAACATGAAACATCAAGATTTTTACGTGGAACCTTACTCCCTAAGGAGTGTGATGAAACCACGTGAGAAGGCCTCAAAGGGTCATATGTTGCATTCAACTTTCTCAATGGATACAGGAGGTCTGGGGCTCCTTATATAGCCTTCGCAGAGCCTCCAAGTCCCACCACTGGTAGATGTGTGACTAAACATATGGATGGGGTAAATGGGTCTTCTCCAGGATCCATTTACCATTCTACAACTCATATGGAGCACAACCAAATACTCTAACAAATATCATCAGCAATCTCCGTGGCAAGTGTCCCGGAGAGCCAGATACATGCGTAGGCGTCATCTTGATTCTATGATGTATTTGCCGCAGTCTTGTTTGCCGTCTCCGAATCAGTCAGAATATGCTCCTTATTGTGGCATTGCATTAGGGTACGAAACTGCATGGACCATAACTCATAGTTGGTCCCATCCATCTTTACGATAGGTGCTGGACCTTTGAAAGCACCGGAGGAGGAGAAAACATCACCCTTGTTTTTTGACATTGTACCAAGAAGCCACGACACAGAACAACTGAGGATTATATCAAGAGATGAAAACTGTCTTCAGAACCATAATAGGGAGTAGTTGTATTTATAGACTCATACAACCATCCTTAGGTCTTCGTGCGAGGTCTAGAGTCGCACATGACTAGAGAAATCATAAGATATCATGGTGGACCCCTTCCTTTGGCGTTGCTGGAAACGTTAAGGCGAGACCGCAGTGGAGCCTCAGGTGCTAGAATGCTCCTGGCATCGCTATATTCGCTAGGACAACACGAGAATTCTCCTGGCGGTGCTAGGATGTCACCGCATCGTGCGAGATGCGTCGTACGAGAGGGGTGCCTGGCAACGCGAGAGGAGTGCCTGGTAGCGTGAGATGCGCAGCTGGTGGCGCTGAAGGTGCGCCTGGAGGCGCTGAAAGTGCTCCTAGTCGGTGCTGGTATGTGCAAGCAAGTGCGCCTGACCGCGGGGAGAGTGCCCAGTGGCGCGTAGAGGGCGGCGGCGGGGGGGCGGGGTAGGGTTAGGGCTTGGGGTAGGATATGGGAACCCCGATCTAGGACCGTTGCTCCGATACCATATTGGGAGAAAAAGAGAATATAACATTAGAATAAACCATTGGCTCTCTTATATAGGAGAAAAGCCTTTGGGTTAATTACATGATAAGTACTCAGAGAAAACATAATATATAAAATAGACAAAGAAATATATTTATCTCAATAATACTATTGGTAAATATACATATGAAAGAGGTCAAATTTAAGCATTCATCTTGCATAAATATATATTCAACAGCTAGGACTTTATAAATATCTAATAATACTAATAGAACTATTTTTTTCTTTAAAAAGGCTTGAAAAAATATCTATTGCCTTGCTCCTTGCCCCATCTCGACCGCCTCGCCTTGACCGCCTCAGGCATCCGTGGCACACACCTCAGCCAGGGGGTCCGAGGTGGTCGCCTTGAGGCGTTTTCCCTCCGCCTCGTTTCGCCTCGACCGTCTCAGCGTCTCGAGGTGCATTTTTTCAAACCATGGCAGCAACCCAGGAGGTGACCTCCATGATCCTCCTCCTCGCAATTGTGCGCGCCCTCCTCCAGATTGTAGGCAACGTGTGTCTCCATGAATCCCAGCCGCGTCGTCCCTTCTACCTACTTCTCTCGCACAGATGGTGGAAGGCCGCTCCGAGCTCCCGCATGCTCCACCTCCTCCCTGTGCGCAGGCGTCGCGCACGATTCCTCCAGGCGGGGGCCTACCCCTTTTTCGTGCATCTCCTTCATGCAGTGCGGATGATCTTAGCGGCCCTCCAGATCCTCTCCTCCAAAGCTTGGCGGTGCTCCAGATGCCCCATCGAGGGGTTGCTTGCTTTGTATGAGAGGGGTTCCCACTTGGGAACCCTAAAGTGAAAAGCCAAAGGCCTTTGGATGTTAAAAAAAATAAATTTGCTGCTATTGTAAGGGCCCATGAGGCCGAGGGTTTGAAAAGAAAAAGAGAAGAAAAAAAATGAAAAAATGATAATGAGGGAGAGAGCAAGCCCAACGGGCTGCTAAAAAAAATTGTGTGAATGAAAAAAAGGAAAAAGCTCAAGTAGGCCTTTTTGGGGCCGAGAGCCGTGAATTTTTGGGCCTTTTCATCCGTGATTAAAAATATATAAAAAGGTGCGTAAAATAAAAAAGCCGTACGCAATTCCAAAAAAAATGTTACAAAAGCCGTATAAAAAAGAGAGAATGAAACAACTTAAAAAAAGAAAAAAAATAAATAAAAGAATCTTTGAATGGCTTATTATATAAATAAATATTGTTGACACGTCTATTAGAAAAAGGGAGAGAGAGAAATAGCCGAAAAAATGATGATTAAAAAATGATTGAGAAAATAAAAAAAATTTGTATCGATTAAGTGATATTTTGTTTTCTCCCCATTTACCTTGTTTTCTCCCAACATGGTCGACGCCATTGTTTTCCGACCAGTCTGGGTGAAAGGGGGAGTATTGTGTAGAGTAATAGGTATATTCCAAATTCAGATTTGTAAGAGACCAGTCGGATTGTTCAGACTCTACAGTTGTCAGTTGATCAGACTCGACGTTTAGCTTTTGAGCCTTCCGTTTCAGACACGTACATGTATGCGGTTTTTTCAGATGTGCACATATATGCCATCATTTGTTGTTGTCCCCATCATTCTTGTTTTGTCAGCCAGAGTCTTCATGTGAGCCATTGGGATTCCAGAGTAGAGGACCATTCCCTATGCCATGTTGGCTAAGGTTTTCATGTGGTATCATAGGTACTCCAGAGTAGAGTATCATTCTCTAAGCCAGATGGGAGAGATCCAGTTCTCCGACGAGGAGACTTCTTTAGACTCCATTCTCCAACGTCGTTGACTTCGATGAGGATTGCACTCCACAACCTTTTCAGTTCAGCCCTTTTCAGAGATGAAGCAGTTGTCCACATGTTGTGGCGGACCAGAGTACTCCGATGAGGAGACTCATTCCAGTTGCAGTGACTCTGAGTCTCTGACAGGTGCAGTACAGAGTACATCTCCTCCGACTAGGAGATTCAGTTGACTCACACTCCAGCCCGTTCGTCCTCCTCACCTGTACGACATGAGAAGTAACGTCCTCGACAACAACCAACATTTGTTGCGTGTTGAATTGATATTGTCTGTGGTGTCATGTAGCGTGAGTTGAGTTTCTTTCTGTTTGTTCAATTTGAGCATTTCACGCTCCAGCTTGAGGGGGAGTGTTGGAGTACTTGGTTTTGCGCCACATGAGTTGTAGATGGGTAAATGGATCACTCCAGGATCCATTTACCCCATCCCAATGTTTAATCCCACATCTACCAGTGGTGGGACTTGGAGGCTCTGTGGAGGCTATATAAGGAGCCCCAGACCTCCTATATCCATTGAGAAAGTTGAATGCAACATATGTCCCTTTGAGGCATTCTCCCGTGGTTTCTTCCCCCTCCTTAGGGAGTAGGGTTCCATGTTAAAATCCCGGTGTTCCTAAATTTCTTTATCTTTTCTTATTAGCTTCTGCAATATTATTTTCCGTCATGTCATCAGAGCTATCTTATTTTCTAACAGCCTCAAAGGGCCATATGTTGCATTCAATTTTCTCAATGGATACACAAAGTCTGGGGCTAGCTTCCACATAGCCTCCAAGTCTCACGACTGGTAGATGTGGGACTAAACACATGGATATGGTAAATGGATACTGGAGTAATCCATTACCTATCTACAATATAAGTGGTGTACAACCAAATACTCCAACAATGTATAATACAAATAGACTATGTAAAGCATGCCCTATAACAACATCGATTAACATGAATGTTACAATAAAAGCAACACTCCTAGAGAAGAAGAGTCGGATGTCCCTTCCTTTCTGGTTGTGCACAAGGCGGTGTCCCTCGAGCTCTTTAACAGCTATGCTTTGACGGTTCGACTAATGGTGATGGTGGAAGCCTGAAGGATGGTCCTAAGAGAATTGCAGTTGGATGGAATGGAACTCTCTTTCAATGGTAGTTTGGATTGTAGGGAGAAGGGGACTGATTATGAGAGGTGGAGATGTCAAGGTGATGTACAAGTATTGAGAGGACGTAGTATCTAAGTGTAGCTTTGGTGAAGGCAGTTACCAATGATAGACAACTAGAGCACGAGGGCATGTGGAAGATGATGTCATAGGAGTGGTATTGAATCATGGTGGGACTGTTGAGGCTTACGACACGAAAGATAGGGAGTACAAGGGGTTTTTAGGGAAGAGGAAGGAGGTTGGTAGTGGTTGGAGAAAAGGTGCCTTCCTATTTTCGTGCATGGTTTGAGATGGATGTGAAAAGAAATAACTAGGAGGTTTTTGAGGCGGTGACTTGTCCTAAGGGAGGTTGGTGGATATCTCTTGGTAAAGTCATGCAAGCTTTGGACCTTAGAGGTTTCATCTTGATCAAGGGACTCGGATTTGATATCAGAATCGGGAGTAGGTTAGACAAGGATTGAGAAGTGGATCTGATTTTGAACAGAAACCACATGGGGCCCGGCTATCTGATCATGGTGACTTGGATATGGGATCAAGAACGCGGATGGGGGCCATACTAGGTTTGGATGAGCATGATGCACACAAAGAATGCCTTGGTAAGTGAGCACCCTAATGGCAAGGATTGTTTTATAAGTAAGGTGGTCTTGCTTGGAGGGTACTTAGAAGATTCTTGATGGGCGGTCGATGATGAAGTGGTCAACTTAGGAGAATGCTTGGATGATGCAATCATCTATGGCTTTATTATTGTTGAGAACTTGAGATATTATTTATCTTGTCATATTTCTATATATTCTCTTTTCTTTCCCTCTCTATTATGTAATTTGCCTAAACAAGATTCTTCCCTTCTATAAGAGAACCCTAAGGCCTCATGAATAATCAATTCATTCATTTCTTTCCACATGGTATTAGAGAGACAATCCTAGATTGGATTTCTTGTACCTCGAGCCCTACCCCACATGTCGCCCCTTCTTCATCTTCTCTTACTCGCCAAAAGGAGCGCCAGTAGGCAACCCCCCATTGCCAGGCCTCCAAGGAGGTCACACTGCCATGCAACCCCCAAGGGCCCTTTTAGTGCTTGTTGGAAGAAAACAAAGAGATGTTTATTCCTCGTAACCCTATGCTCTCTTATATAGGGAGAGGCCTATGGGTAAATTACATAGAATAGACAGAATGAAATAAAAATAACAGGATAGATACATGGAATGTATAAATATCTCAACGCTCCCCCTTAAGATGGAGCATAGATGTCAATCATGCTCAGCTTGGACGAACATTTCTGAAATGACCCTCTGAGTAATGCTTTGGTGAAAATACATGCTGTTTGCTCCCCTGAAGTCACATGAGAAGTAGAAAGAAGGCGTTTCTGAATCATCTCTAGTATAGTGACAGTCTACCTCAATATGTTTGGTTCTCTCATGGAACACTGGATTGTTGGCAATAAAAAGAGCAGCTTGGTTATCACATTGGAGATGCTTGAGAAATGGCACCTCTATAGTTAGATCAGTAAGAACAGATCTGACCCACATCATTTCCGTGGTGGCTTGTGCCATAGCCCTGTATTCTGACTCCGCACTTGATCTGGTAACTACAGTCTGCTTCTTGCTCTTCCATGAGACCAATGAACTTCCTATAAACACAGGAAACCCAGAGGTAGACTTTCTATCTTTCGGACATTCAACATAATCTGCATATGCACATGCAGTAACTGAGAGAGATGAGCCGCTGCTAACCAGGAGTCCTGTACCAGGTGAAGTCTTCAGATATCTCAAAATCATATGGACTGCATCCATATGTACCTGCCTTGGTTGTTCCATAAATTGGCTTACTTAGCTCACACCAAATTATATGTCAGTCTGGTGATGGGAGTCAAATTCCTAAGTAGTACCTGGGAATTACTTAAATACCCAGGTTCTACGTAATGTTTTTTTTTACTTAAAAACTACAGAGGTGTCGCATGTTCAACATGCGACACCCCTTAAGTTTTTTTTATCCAGGAACTGCGTTAGTGTCGCATGTTGAATGTGCGCTATAGATAACGCATATTCAACATGCGACATATATCCAGGGAATTCCTATCGAAATGGTCTGTACAGGTATCGCAGGTCTTGAAATGTTCTGTATAGGTATCGCATGTTGTATATGCGACATGAAGGGATAACGCATGTTCAATATGCGTCATCCTTACAGGAAATTTTCCTCGAAATGGCTGGGGCAGGTGTGGGCTTTGAAAGTTGAACATATGACGCATGTTCAAAATGCGTCATCTTTACAGTAAATTTTTCGGCGAAAATGGCTGTCCAAGTGTGGGCTTTGGAATTTCAAGTTTTTAAAAACCCTTGAAAAGGCATGCCAATCCCATGTTTTTAATGTACATAGACATTTTTGTAAACATTCCAGACAATGCAAACATTGTAGACATTCCAAACATCAAAGAAGACATTTCAATATAGACTTGTTCATGAATACACTTTACATTTTTTGCATCATATTAAAAATTACATTGATTACAATTCAACGTTTTTTCCTCCGATGGTATGTAATCGTAGAATCTGGAGGATGGAACGGTAATAGACGGTTCGCTTCGTCTATCATGTGGATTTGAGAGGGTCCTGGGGCATCTTCCTCGAATGTAGGCATAGACGGCGGCGTTAGTGTGCAGTAAGTTGGTCGTGTCTGGCTGGGGTCCAATCCGTGCCGCAACGGTGCTTGAGGCGTTGGCAAGTCCTCTCTTGGTCGCTCGGTGGCAGGTGTGAAGTAGTCTCCTTGCGCAATGTTATCATCCTTCGCAGCGGCCTCTTCAAAGTCCATGGGTTCCGCGACTTGTTCACGCGCCCTACCTCGACCTCTTCCTCGTCCCCGTCCTCTTGCCCTTCCTCGCCTTGCCTCCTCCCTGGCCACATCTGCACGCTCGTCATGTAACGTGACTGCATCTGCAAATTGTAATGACAGCCACTCCGTCATTTCCGCCTTCGCTTGTGCCGCAATCTCACGGCATTCCTCGTGTCCAATGTCGTAGACACGGCTCCACAGAGCGAGCTGCATCCAAGGAAAATATGTAGATGTAAATTTGAAGCAGTTTTGATAATTAATTTACCCAAAAAATTATAGTTCGAGTCCTTGACAATGAAGTCAAAATGAGATAGAATGTGGAACTTCTTCACAGCGTAAACCAAATCCTCCCTACATTTGAACGTCCTACCCTTGCGGATTTCGTCAGCAACACCATCAAGTCTACACTTGCTTCGAATGTCGTCTTCATATGTTGAACGAGTATTAGACCCTCTAACCCCAAAAACGGGTATACGGGGTGTAATAGTATGCGCGGTTTGTTCATCAGTTGGGAGCTCCTCGTCCATCAGATCATCTTCGACTTCTTCGCTACCTTCTTCCAGGTCATCATCGGTCCCCCAAGGGATGAAATCCTGATCCATCCGGTTAACCTCTCGCTGCAACGGCTCACTCAAGCCCAAATCCTGAACCGTGCTTGGCTGCGTTACATGCACATCCGTATCAAAGTAGGGTCCCATGGTTGGGACAATTCTTGGTGGCGTGCTGCGGACAACTGCTGCTTGTGTGCTCAGGACTCCAGACGGTCCCTTGTTAGTCATAACAGTTGGGACTTCGCTCACAGATACATCTTCAACATAAATATCGGTAGGCATTGATTTCCCAATGGTCCGAGCGTACACAAGAACTGCCTGCACATCATCATCATCGACAATAGATGAAAATGACGGTTCCTCCCCTGGGCCTCGAGGGATGCGATGTAATAATCGGATATTTTGAATGTCAATATCCAAGTTGAACTTACGGTAAACCAAGTTCAACATCTCATCGAACGTCATATTAGGAGTCAACACAAACCCCCTCACGTTCATTGACGATCCGGACATGAGTGTACTACCCAAATGACACATACAATACAACTGCTCCATTCTAACCTAATACGTGACACAACGTACAAGCAAACGTCATACATTCGAGAAATGAAAATAACATGCATATGATACAAAAAAATTAAAGAAAACGTTTTACCAAGTCCAATTCTTCGCAACAAGTGATTAGCCCTAATGAGAAGCGGGGACGGCTAGGACGGTGCCAATCACTGAAAACACGGAAAAGGAGTGTTCCGCGGGGCTAGGAGTGACCAAAAAGGGTGTTGTTGAGAGAGGAGGAGACCAGAAGATGAGGGTGGAGAGGAGGGCGTCGGGGGCGGCTGGGTCGCTGGAAAGGAAGGACTTGTCGGGCAAGGGCGGGGAAATGAGAAGGCCGCTGGGTGCGGGGCTTAGTTAGGGTCGATATTGCATGTTGAATATGCGTTATCTATAGCGCATATTCAACATGCGAGACAAACGTAATTTCTGGGTAAAAAAAAACTTAAGGGGTGTCGCATGTTGAACATGCGACACCTCTGTAGTTTTTGAGTAAAAAAAACATTACGTAGAACCTGGGTATTTATGTATTTCCCAGGTACTCCTGGTGATGGTCACATATAGTAGCTTGCCAACAAGCTCCCTATATCTCCTCTTGTCAACCTCCTCAGTGTCATCATCATATAGCTTCATGCTTTGATCGCTGGGAGTAGTGGCAGGTCTGCAGTCTGCCATGCCTGTATCTGAAAGGAGGTTTGAAACATATTTTCTCTGAGTCATCACAAGACCTCGCTGGTTCCTTGCAAATTCCAAACCAAGGAAGTAACGTAGATGTCCAAGATCCTTGGTCACAAACTGCTGACCTAAGAAGTCCTTGGTGCCCTGAATACCCTGCTTGTCATCCCGTGTAATAATAATGTCATCAACGTATACAAGAATGACAATAGTACCTCTGTGGGTCTTCTGTACAAACAAGGAGTGATCGACAGTTGAACGCACAAACCCATGTTGCTCTATTAGATCTGAGAGCTTCTGGAACCATGCTCTTGGACTCTGCTTAAGGCCATAAATAGCCTTGTTTAACCTGCATACCTTCTGATACTCCCCCTCAGCAACAAATCCCGGTGACTACTGCATGTAGACCTCCTCCTGTAGATCACCGTAAAGGAAGGCATTCTTGACATCGAGCTGATACAGGGCCAATCACGTGTCACAGCAACTGAGAGAAGTATACGTAGAGTAGAGTGTCTGGCTATGGTGGACAAGGTATCCTGGTAGTCCACCCCATATATCTGGGTGAACCCACGTGCCACTAGTCTCGCCTTAAAACGATCCACACTGCCATCCGCTTGGTGTTTCACAGTGAACACCCATTTGCATCCCATAACGGATGCGTCAACAGGAGCAGAAACAAGACTCCACATACCACGAGACTGGAATGCAGCCATCTCCTCTTCCATAGCCAAGCGCCAACGACCATCTTTCAATGCTCATAATTTCGTGGAATTTCCAGGACAAATAGAGCCTCCGCAAATTTCTGAAAATCCCCTGTGAGACGACGAAAGGAGACCTGAGATGCCATGGGGTATGTAGCACATGATCTCTTCTGTTTCCGAACTGCAATAGGAATATACGGATTAGAATGAGCATCCTCCGTCTGTGTACTAATTTCCTGCAAAGTGTCTTGCACAGATACATCTACATACCCATTGTTAGAAGCTCTGCTATTAGAACAAACCTGGGGCTCTGTGGATGATGGACGATGACCCTGAGTAGTAGTAGTCCGATGAGTATATAACTTAGGTAGAGATGGAACTTGTGGTGCATGTGACTCAGTAGTAGAAGGAGGTGGTGATGGAGGTGGAGGGATGACAGACATGTGAGGTGGTGGCATATAGATTTCATTATCTACATTCGATGAAGCCAACCTATCACCTGTAGGGGAGAAGTACATCATAGACTCAAAAAATGTGACATCAGCACCTATATAATATTTTCTGCGAAGAGGGTCATAACACCGATATCCCTTCTGAGTCCCGGAGTATTCGACAAACATACATTTGACAGCTCTAGGAGCGAGCGTGTCAAGACCGAGAGTCAACTAGTAAACAAAAGCAACAGATCCGAACACACGAGGAGTGAGTGAGAATAGCTCCTTCTCAGGAAAAGCTATGGAGAAAGGAATTTTCTCACCCGGAACAGATGATTGCATACGATTCACCAAGTAGCATGCAGTGAGAAATGCATCACCCCAGAATGAATGTGGTGCATGATTCTGAATGAGAAGAGTCCGAGTGACATCAAGAAGATGACGATGCTTCCTTTATGCAACGCCATTTTGCCGAGAGGTGTAAGAGCAAGACGTTTGATGAATAATCCCTCTGGATGACAGGAAATGAGAAATGTCACGAGTACAAAATTCCAATGCATTATTAATTCGTACAAACTTCATATGTTATAAAATATGAAGAATGCGGGATTTTTAACGTGGAACCCTACTCCGTGAGGAGCGGGATGAAACCACGGGAGAAGCCCTCAAAGGGGCATATGCTTCATTGCTTTTTCTCAATGAGTACAGGAGGTCTGGGGCTCCTTATATAGCCTTCCCAGAGCCTCCAAGTCCCACCGTTGGTCCATGTGGGACTAAACACATGATGGGGTAAATGGATCTTCTCCAGGATCCATTTACCCTGCTACAACTTAATAGGTGCACTACCAAATACTCCAACACTCCCCCTCAAGCTGGAGCATGCAATGCTCAGCTTGGACAAACAAACAGAAAGAAACTCAACTCACGCTACAGGACACTACAGACAATATCAACCCAACGCGCACATGCTGCAGTCGATGACGTTGCTTCTCATGCCGTGCAGGTGAGGAGGACGAACGGGCTGGAGTATGAGTCAACTGAAGACTCGGAATCTGACCATCGAGTCTGAAACTGCACCTGAAGTCTCCTCGTCGGAGAACTGGGTCTCTCCCATCTGGCTCAGAGAATGGTGCACTGCTCTGGTGTACCTATGATACCACATGAAAACCCTTGCCCTCAAGGGAATGATCCTCTGCTCTGGAGTCCCTATGGCTCACATGAAAACTCTGGCCGAACAACAACAAGAATGATGGGGACCTCGGACTGATAATGGCAACTTATGCTCATCTGAAAAATGACCGCACACTCATGCGTGTCTGAAACTGGACTCGGAAGACAATCGTCGAGTCTGAAACCGAACTGTAGAGTCTGAACAACGTGCACTGGCCTGGAATATGAAGATCTGACATCTGGAGCATCTGAATAGACCTGTGACTCTACATATACTCCCCCTTTCTCCCATACTTGTCGGAACATGAACATCGACAAAGTTGGGAGAAGACAAGATAAATAGGGGGTAAACAACAAGAACATGAAACTCACGGCTTTGTCAATTTTTTTTAAAAGCCGCCATGATGCTTTTTTTTAACATAAGCCGTTCAACCTCTTTTTTTATACGGCTTTTCTATTTTATTTTTTTATTTTTTTTTGCAAAATATTTGCGTACGGCTTTTTTTTGGATGTACGGGCCCTTTTTTTAATAGCGTACGACCTTTTCTTTTCGTGTACGCGTCTTTTCCTTTGATTTTTTTCTTGCAATCACTCTCGGCCCAATGGGCCCACAAACATAACCCTCTCCTCTTCTTTTCTCAGACCTCGGTGGTGGGCCTTTACAAAAATCTCTCTCTTTTTTTTAATAAAAAGGGCCCGCTGCCCTAGGGTTTCTTCATAATCATGCCGCCCCCTGCGAGATGCGCCGCAAGGGACTCGAAGAGGGGCTCGCCAGGGTCGATGGGCAGCTGGGCTCGGGGCCTGGGACTCGATAGTGGCTTGCGCATAGCGCCATGGAGGGAGAAGGTCGGCGCGCAGGCGATGGAGCCGCACAACTTTGTAGCTTGCGCACTAGGAGCCACGGGCGGAGGAGGCGCCGCTTTTGGTCGATCTGGATGCGATCTGGAGCACGCGAGGCGCGCACGATGAGATTGACAATGGGCCATCGCGCGAGGGAGGAGCCGCCTGTGGGCTGTGTGATGCGGCCTGGAGATGCCCTAGCACGAGCAGATCCAGCCTGGATTGGGTGCGCGCCGCTTTTGCTGGAGTTTCTGGGGTACGACGCCTGGAGTGTGAGGCGCCTGGAGGTGCTGTGCGCGTCGAGATCTGACCTGAGATATGTGGAGCTATTCCTGGAAGGCATGCTCGTGGCTTGGAGACGTCTAGCACGCCAGGAGCCTGGGGCTTGGACCTTGCGAGTGGCGCCGCCTTATGAGGCAGGAGGCCATCAACAAACAGGATGGTGCCCTATCGTGGCCCTTTGTGGCTTGGATCTTGCCGCCATGAAGCAAGCAGAAATTAGGGTTCTTGAAACCCAGAACAAAATCTGAAACTTCAACGATCCCGAACATAACTCGAAATATAAATCTTTAAGACAAATGGACAATGAATCTGATACTCGAATCTCGAAAAAAAATGAACATAAACCCCTCGAGAATCGACCCGCTCTGATACCATGTTATAATATATGAAGAATGCGGGATTTTTAACGTGGAACCCTACTCCGTGAGGAGCGGGATGAAACCACGGGAGAAGCCCTCAAAGGGGCATATGCTTCATTGCTTTTTCTCAATAAGTACAGGAGGTCTGGGGCTCCTTATATAGCCTTCCCAGAGCCTCCAAGTCCCACCGTTGGTCCATGTGGGACTAAACACATGATGGGGTAAATGGATCTTCTCCAGGATCCATTACCCTGCTACAACTTAATAGGTGCACTACCAAATACTCCAACATCATAAAAGTAGAGAAAACATTTTGTACTACAGTAATAAAGGTTTTAATCACATTCCCTGCATCAGATTTATTTTCAAATGAAACACCCATGACAAACGAGAAAAATCGTCCACAGCTTCAAGATAAAATCTATGTCCCTGGTGATCAGGCACATGACTCGGACCCCAGTTATCAATATGAAATAACTCAAAACAGGAGCTACTGCTTCGACTCTGACGACTGGGAAAGGCAGACCTATGATGCTTTCCCAACTGACACGCTTCGTACTGAAAGGAAGATGTAGGTGAAATCTGTGGTAGCATATGACTCATCTTCTGAAGAGGGAGATGTCCAAACCGGAGGTGCCAAGTGAACGGAGAGACTGATCAAGACGAATGCGAAGAGATGCCAGCATATGAAGTCCGAACCAGGCAATAGAGACCACTCTGCTCACGGCACACCCAATCACTTTGCCCGTAAGAATGTCCTGAAAAATAAGAGACGATGGGTCAAATATAGCTCGGCAGTGCATATCTTTTGTAATCTGACTAATAGAAAGTAGGTTCATAGAGAAGTCTGGAACATGTAACACATTCTACAGACGCATTGAAGGAGTCACAGTGATCTCCCCCTGTCCTGTGATCGGGGAATAAGTCCCATCAGCTATCACAATTGTTCTCCCTGGAGTGACTTATCTATATGACGCAAGCTGCTGTCTGTCTCCACATAGATGATGTGTAGCACCAGAGAATCCATTCTGTACTGACAAGATGTAAAAGCAGAAGTACCCGAGTTGCTAGCTATAGCAGAAGTATTGGCAGCTGTTGAGGCTGCCACATTTGAATGATCTCCTGAGGATGATGAAGCAGATGGGGGTATAATATCTCTCAGTCTGGCAACAAGGTGATCGAACCTCTGATCTAGGGTAGAAGAAGCAGGAGACTCAATATGCTCTGCAACACGAGCTGATGCCGGGAACCCATGCTTAGAATAGCATGTCTCCCCAGAGTGACCTGGGCGGTGACAGAAGGTACAAGGCTGACGGGTGCGACCTCCTTTACCACGAGGTCCACGCCCACAGAAGGTAGAATGACCTCCTCTCCCTCGAGAGGCTGCCATAGCCGAGGAAGTCTGACTAGGAGCTGTAGAAGGAATAGTAATCCTGTTGAGTCTGCGGAAGGCTTCCTCCATGGGAGGAATAGAGGCATCTGCTAAAATCTGAGAGCGAGCAGCTTCATATTTAGGGTCAAGAGCTGCAAGGAATACCCCTACCATGGTAGCATTCCTATATGTCTTCTGCTGCTCAGGAGTTGCCGTTAGAGGCATGAAGCTGTGAAGCTTCTCAAACATCCCACGCAAGGATGTATACAGTGATTGCAAAGGACGTCCGTTCTGCATGATAGTGAATATGTCATGCTGAAGTTGAAGGATCTTCGTCTTGTTCCTCGCTTGAGAATATGTTGCTGCGAGGATATCCCACACCGCCTTAGCAGTAGGCTGATGTAACACGTCATTGGCGATCTCAATCGTCAATGTTCCGGACAGCCACACCTTGGCATAAGCATCGTCTGCCTCCCATGAGGCGTTTATCCCAGTCTTCTTCACCGGTTCTTCCTCGGTAAGAATTTTGTTACCATTCGGCTTCATAAGGCTCATGAACTGCATATCCCAGAGCTCATAATTTGTCCCGTCCATCTTGACAATAGGCGTCGGACCTCTGAAGGCGCCTATGGTGGGTACATCAACCTTGTTCTCAGATATCTTGCCAGATATAGAAGACTAGGATATCGTAGACCAATGAATGAACATACATGGATTTGGGTGCATATATAGACTTATGACGCCAAATCCATCAACGGAATGAGGTGAACGATGAGGGGGCGTAGAGGCACAACACGCGGTGTGCGCTGGACCGTGCTAGGCGATGCTAGGCACGGTGAAGGGAGATGCGCAGATCAGCGCACGGGAACACGGGAGCACGCACATGCACGCACAAGGAGTTGCGTAGATCGATGCATAGTGGCTCGCGCTCACGCGCAGGTGACGCGCAGGTGATGCACGCGACGACGCCGGAGATGAGTTGACGGAGACGCGCAGAGGCGCCACCTACTGCCGCGTGTGTAGGTGGCGGTGCACGGAGATGGGTATAAGGTGGGGTTAGGGTTTTTGGGTACGAGAGTTCCGGTCTAGGACCGCCGCTCTGCTACCATGTTGGAAGAAAACAAAGAGATGTTTATTCCTCGTAACCCTAGGCTCTCTTATATAGGGAGAGGCCTATGGGTAAATTACATAGAATAGATAGAACGAAATAAAAATAACAGGAGAGATACATGGAATGTATAAATATCTCAACAGTGCCACCGCAAGGCCCCCTTAGGGCCCCAACAGTGCCGTCGGGGCCCCTCGCGTTGCCAATGCCCTGTCAGTGGCCTCTAGGGCATCCTCATTGCTGCCCAGTCCTCATCGGGCATCCTGTGCCACCACCCAGGTCACCTGCACTACCGCACACCCGCATTGGTCCTTTGTTGTCGCAATCCACTACCGATGTCTTATAGCCCCCCTAGCGTTATCTAGGGATCCATCGTGATCCTCTTCAACACAATTTTTGTGTTTTTAGGACCCTTTTTCAGTTTGATTTTAACCAGAGAAGGGTGATCTCTGACCTATAAAAGACTTCTCAGGTCCTCTAGTAGATGCTAGATTGAAGGGGATAGTTGTATGAGTCTACACGTACAACCCAATCCTCTATATGCTTGTGTAGACTCATTCACGTCGCTCTATTGCCCCAATTAAGTTCCATTTCGACCATTTTCTTCATCATGTCAAAGAGCAAGGGTGATGCCTTCTCTTCGTTTGTTGCCTTCAAGGGCTCGACTCCCATCGTTAAGATGGACATGACTGATTATGAGTTGTGGTCCATGCAGTTCTTGACCCTCATACAATGCAATAACAACGAGCAATTCTGACACAACCGGAGTTGATGGATAAGACTAGGGAGAACGCCTCGTGGAAGCAAGTGATGCATACATGCGTATCTGGCTCTCTAGGACTCCCGTCTCGAAGATAGACAATGATATCGTTAATCAGCCCACTGCTAAGGCAACACGTGATATCCTAGCAGCCACATATGGTCAAGCAAATAATGGGACCAAGATTCTTTAGTTGCAGTTTGACATCTTTATGATCAAGCAGAATGGTCGTCCTCAATACAACTTCTACGCTTCGTTCCGTGGCATGTTCGAGAAGCTTCATAACTTTGTGCCACTGACTACATCTATTGAGCAACAAATGAGGTACAAGAATGCCACGATAGTTGGAGTTTTCTTGGCTCTCTAGATCTTGAGTACAAGGCAATACATACCCAGTTTTTTAACGGTACGACTATCCTTCCTATGGAGGAGGCATACAATCGTCTCATCAGGATCATTGTCCCATTCCCTACCACCACACGTACTTCTTCGATGATGGCCCCATCTCGCGACAGGAGAGGTACTACTCATTTCAGAGAGCGTAATTCACGTAACATAGGAGGCAGATGTTAGCGTGGTCCATGCATCTATTGCGTCGTTCTGGTCATTCGGAGGAGACATGCTATTTAAAGCATGGGTATCTCGTATCTGCTCATGTAGTCGAGCAATAAGAGCCTCTTGCGAGTTCGGCCCCTACTACAGATCCACGGTTAGATGATATTATTTCCCGTTTGAGGGAGATAATGACTCATGTTGTTGGTACGACTACATGTCCTTCGGATGTTGTAACCTCCGTCAAAGCATCTTCGAGCTCCTTAGGTATAACATACACTTTTACCAATTGTAGCAGGGCATATGTGATAGAGTGGATCATGGATTCTGGTGCTTCCCACCATTTGTGTAAAGACAGAGCGTAGTTTACTTCATACAGATCTGTATCCCCTGGCGCACATCAGTTGTCATTGAGAATGAAAGTCATTTACCTCTTACAAGATAGGGGGATGCCCATTTGAAACCATCCATGCTATTACAGAATGTGCTACCTGCACCAGATTTTGAGAGGAATTTCTTTTTTATTAGTCTTAAATCACTAATGACTTGCATTATCGTGCCATTTTGTTCCTCCTCTCTTTTATTTCAAGACATGATCATGGACATAGCATGATGCAAGGCATGACAATCAATGGTGTTTTTCTATGGAGGAGGAGATGGTCATGTGACAATCACGTGGCACATGGAGCATTGTTACAACTCTTACAAGGGGCATCCGATGTGGAATGCAAGTAGGTGTTCGGGGTGAAGAACCGAGTAGATGGCAACATGGATCGCTACAAAGCGAGACTTATGGCTTGTGGGTTCACCCTGACATATGGGGTGGACTATCAGGATACCTTCTCTCCCGTGGCACGACATTCTACACTACAGATCCTTCTCTCTGTTGCAGTGACACAAGATTGGCCCCCCTATATCATCTCGACGTGAAGAATGCATTTCTTTATGGTGACCTGCATGAGGAAGTCTACATGTAACAACCACTAATGTTCACTGTTAAGGGGGAGTTTCATATGGTGTGTAGAGTTTAGGGATGTCAGGAAAGCTCGAACTCGTTGAGCTCAACTCAAGCTCAGCTCGTTAAGAGCTCGTGAGCCCAACTCGAAAGCATAACGAGCCTGAGTTCGAGTTAAATTTCTAGCTCGTTCGGCTTATAAAGTCGAGCTCGAGTTAGGTGGTATTCATCTCGGAAACTGGACTCGATAACTCGTTGGGTAATAAAGCAAAGGCACTACACAACCACAGGGCACGAGAAGTTACGTTCAATCCCATCCCGATCCCCCACTCGCTCTCTCCCTCCTCACCTCTCTCCAACCTTAAACCTAGAAATTAATACAACTACAACTCACCCAGCCACCCTCTTCGCTCCTCTTCCACCAATCTCCCTCTCTGGTCTCTCCTTCTTCACAAGCTCTTCCCTCTCCGGCTCCGCTCGTACGCCCGACGCAAAGCTTTGTCCTCTCCCCCTTCGTGAGCTCCTCCCTCTTTGGCTCGGCTCGTATGCCCAACGGCTGACGTGAAGCTTCGTCGTCCCCCCTTCACCTCCCCCTCCGTCCACTAGTTGATCTGCCAAAAAAGCTATAGAAAATAGTATAAAAAAGCCAAAGTTGCAGAAGCATATTTTCGTTTACAAAATGGAACAAAGGCTCATGAGCTAGCTCATTAAGAGGCCCGTGAGCCGGCTCAATAAGTTCATGGCTCGATAAGAGGCTCGTGAGCCAGCTCGAACTTGATGAGTTCGAGCTCGAGCCCGTAATCCAGGACTCGAACCTTATCGAGCATGAGCTTGAGCCTTGATTTTCTTATCGAGTTTTAGCCCGAGTTGGGGTCAATTCGACTCATTGAGCTAGATAGACATCCCTAGTAGACTTCATAAGACTATATGTGAACTTAATCAGAGTCCCAGAGCATCGTTTCCAACGCTCTATGATTTGATAGAGTAGTACGGGTTCATGAGATTGGTGGACGACTAGGAATGATGACAGGGGGAGCAGCTTTTATAGGAGGGTGTAATCGGTGGTTATGTGGTGGTGGGGGGGTGTTTGAATGAGGAGTGAAGGCGGGGGAGTAATGGAGTGGGGAGGCTGGAGGTTACGTGAAGGTGTCGGAGGTACATGTTTTACGGTGGTGGCGTTATGGAGTGAGAGAGGGTCGGAGGAAGTGGCTATATTTGGAAGGGGGTGGTGTGGCTGTGAGGCATAACGCCTGGGGGGTGGAGGCATTAAGAGGTAGACGGCGAGCTCTTAGCCGTTGGATCTAGGGATCCGATGACCGAGGGCTTCATATTCAGCTTTTCTCCCATCTTTATTAACCAATCTTCTCTCCTTCAAATTGAATAACATTGATCTGAGTTGGATTGTCCAACTTTTGGAAACTGATACGCTATTGTAGCACAACAGGTACTGTAATCGTGGGAGCCATCCGATGGGAATCAGATGACCCTCATAGGGGGCCGACTATCCCTGACCCTCCTTTGATGATCGTTCGATCCCCATCGAATGGCTTGCATGATTGTAATACACGTTGTGCTATAGCAGAGGATTTTAATTGCTAACTTTCCTCTCGACCAACAACTTTAAAGAGTAAACCCGTATAACTTAGTTTCAACAATATCTGAATATCTGAATATCTGCACAGATCCCCAAAATTTTTATGACGAATCTTATGGGAGAAATGTAGTCGACGCATTAGATGTACCCGAGGGCTCTCTTATATAGGAGAATAGCCCTGGGTTAATTACATGATAAGTACACTGAGAAAGAAGAAATAGACTAAGCCATACATAGTACGATATTTTTACTTAACACTCCCCCTAAAGATGGAGCATATATATCTATCATGCTCAGCTTGGACCAACACTTCTGAAAAGGACTTCGTGCTAGAGCCTCGGTGAAGATATCAGCTGTCTGATCTCCTGTAGAAGCGTGTGCTGTAGATATGAGCCCCTTCTGGATCAGATCTCGAGTGTAATGTCAATCCACCTAAATATGCTTCGTTCGTTCATGGAAAACATGATTAATTGCAATGAATAATGCGACTTGATTGTCATATAATAGCTGCATAGGAAGAGGAACATATATAGAGTCAACACCGATCTAACCCACATCATCTCTGTACTCCCTTGAGCCATGGCTCTGTATTCTGATTCCACACTTGATCTGGCAACCACAGTCTGCTTCTTGCTTTTCCATGAGACAAGTGAGTGACCAACAAAAACAGCAAATCATGAAGTAGACTTTCTATCCGTGGGGCATCCTGCATAGTTAGCGTCTGCACAAGCTGTTACCTCCAATGAACTGCCCCTACTGAATAGGAGTCCTGAACCAGGTGAGTTCTTCAGATATCTCAAGATCATATAGATGGCATCGATACGAGTCTTTCTGGGACACTCCATAAATTGGCTAACCTTGCTTACCACAAACATAATATCCGGTCTGGTGATAGTCACATATAGGAGCTTCCCCACTAGCTCCCTGTACCTCTTGCTATCGACTTCTTCAGTGTCATCATCATAAAATCACATTTGGATCCATAGGCGTCATAGCTGGCTTGCATCTAGTCATACCTGTCTCAGTCAGGAGATCCATGACAAACTTCCTCTGGGTCATTACTAGACCCCGATGATTCCTGACAAATTCTAACCCCGGGAAGTAACGAAGGGTGCCAAGATCCTTGGTCACAAATTCTTTACCTAGGAACTTCTTGGCTACCTGAATGCCTTGAGCATCATCTCCTATTACAATAATATGATCTACATATATAAGAATGGAAACTGTACCTCGATGTGTCTTCTGAACAAATAGAGAGTGGTCCGCAATGGACCTCTAGAATCCTTGTTGCTCAATCAAATCTGACAGCTTTTAATACCAGGCTCTAGGACTTTGCTTAAGGCCGTATATGGCCTTATGTAGTCGACATACCTTCTGTGACTCCCCCTCAACAGTAAACCCATGTGGTTGTTGCATGTAAACTTCCTCGTGAAGATCCTCGTATAGAAATGCATTCTTCACATCAAGCTGGAATAACGACCAATCGCGTGAAACAACAACTGCTAGTAAAATTCCTGATAATCTACCCCATATGTCTGGGTGAAGCCACGGGCCACCAGCCTTGCAGCGATCCACGCTCCCATCCGCATTATGCTTTATATAATATCCATTTGCAAATCACTATGGAAGCACCCTGTGGAGGAGGGACAATAGACCATGTCCCACGAGCTGTTAGGTCTGCCATTTCCTCTTCCATCGCCTGATGCCACTTGTTGTCCTGTAATGCCTCCATATATGTTCTAGGTATAGTAACCATAGAAAGGCCAACAATAAACTTCATGTACTAATCTGAAAGATGATCCAAAGAGACATGCGCTGCAATTGGATATTTAGCACATTGACGACGTGGCTTCCTCAGCGCAATAGGAATATCCAGATCGTTCTTCACATTGTCCTCTATAGTAGTGTCATCCTGTAAAACTCCAGGGCCATCGGTAGAAACAATGTTATCATGACATACCTCAGGCATGCTGGAAGATGTGAACGGTTGATGAGCAGAAGTTATAGTAAAAGACTTACGCGTGTAAACAATGGGTAAAAATTTTAACTGAGGTGGTGGTGGTGGTGGAGGCATGGGTGGTAATAGAGTTTGACTTTCTGGGTCGGCTGATGTGGTAGATGGAGGTGGAGGAACAACAATATCGTTTGCATTGTCATCAGATAAACTGTCACCTGTAGGAGAAAAATACATGATAGACACAAAGAAAGTGACGTCCACACTCACATAGTATCTTTTATTCATCAGATCATAGCAGCGATACCCTTTTTGAGTACGAGAGTACCCAACAAAGACACATTTGATAGCCCGTGGAGAGAGCTTATCACGACCATGAGTACAATTATGCACGAACGCAATAGACCCAAAGACACGAGGAGTGAGGGAGAAAAGATCCTTCTCGGGAAACGCAATCAAGAAAGGGGCATTTTCTCCTAGAACAGTAGACGACATGCGATTCACCAAGTAGCATGTAGTGAGAACCGCATCCCCCCACAAGGAGCGAGGGGCACGACTAGGGATCAACAGTGTCCGGGTGATGTCAAGAAGGTGACGATGTTTGCCTTCCACCACACCATTTTGTTGCAACGTGTAACTACAAGAGGTTTGATGAATGATTCCCTGTGAGTTGAGGAAATTGGATAAATGCAGTGTTGAAAACTCCAACGCATTATCTGTTCGGATAACTTTGATATTGGTATAAAAAATGTTATTAACTCCCATAATGAATTTTCGAATAATAGCACCTGTTTCAGACTTTTTTTGACTAGAATACCCAAGATAATCTAGAAAAAACATCAACTGCAACCATATAATACCGATGTCCCTAAATATCATGTACACGACTCGGACCCCAAATATCAAAGTGAAATAGTTCAAAAGACCGACTACTGTGACGACTCGGACGAACAGGAAACGGAGATCTATGGTGTTTTCCAAGCTGACAGGCTTCACAATTTAATGCAGTACGAGTAGATATCTGCGGCAAGACCTAACACATCTTCTGGAGAGGCAGATGGCCAAATCGGAGATGCCAAAGGAAGGGAGAAGTGGATCCTGAAAGAGTAGTAGTGGCGCCAACACATGGTGATATTGCAAGGTTATACAAGCCTTTCTGCTCATGGCCACCAACAATCTTCCTACCAGTCAGTATGTACTGAAACACAAAAGTAGAGGAGTCAAAGATGGTACGACAGTGTAAATCTTTTGTAAGTTGGCTAATTGATAACAGATTCATCTAAAAATCTGGTGCATGTAAGACATTTTGAAGACTAAACAAAGATGTCAGGGGTGATCCCCCTGACCAATAATGGGTAATCAGACCCCATTGGCAATGACCACAGATCGTCCTAGGGCAAGTGCTCTGTAGGTAGTAAATTGCCGTCTATCGCCGCACATATGATGAGAGGCTCCGGAATCCATAATCCAGTCTATCAGGTCCGAGAAAGTAGTACTGGTATGTGCATAAGGGGTACCTGATGAGCTAGAAGATGCTCTGGACGAAGCTGCATCATCCGTTGAACCTTGAGACGAAGACAATGGTGTAACAATCATATCACGAAGACGTGAGACGAGATCATCAAAGCGAGCAGCTGGAAGAGGTGCAGTTGTAGTCTCAGTTTGCTCAGCCACCCGTGCAGTGGCGGGATACCCATGCTTGTGAAAGCACATCTCCTCAGAGTGGCTTGGTCGATGGTAGTGAATACAGGGGCCACGGTGTCTGTCTCCCCCTCTACCACGAGGTCTTGACCTCGAAGATGTGACGCTCCTCCTCTGCCACGAGTGGCAACCATAGTTGTAGGAGTAGTCTGTGCTACTAGACGCCGATGTAGTAGGAATCCTGCTTAATCGCTTATATACCTCCTCCATTGGTGGGATAGACTCGCCAGTCAGGAGTTGAGTATGTGCAACATCGTACTCTGAATCAAGGGGAGATAGAAAGACGCTAGTCATTGTAGCAATTCTGTAAGCCTATTGTTGCTCCGTACTGGTAGTGATCGGCATGAAGCTATGCAGTCTCTTGAACATGCCTCGTAGATGAGAGAAATGTGCATGTAACGGCTTCCCATTCTGTTTTGTAGAAAAGATGTCGAACTGTGACTGGAGAATCTTGCTCTCATTCTTGGACTGCCCATATGTCGCAGCCAAGATATCCCACACAGCCTTAGCTGTGGGTTGGTTAATGATATCATTTGCAATCTCCGTAGTCAGCATCCCAGATAGCCAGATACAGGCATAGGCATCATCTTGTTTCCATGTCGCATTTGTTCCAGTCTTGTTCTCCGGCTCAGATTCAGTCAGAATGTGCTCCTTATTGTGGCATCGCATAAGGGTGTGGAACTGCATAGACCATAATTCATAGTTGGTCCCATCCATCTTGATTATTGGGGCTGGGCCTTTGAAGGCACCTGAGGATGTAAACATGTCACCCTTGTTGTCTGACATGATTGATAGGGATCCTAGGACTAACGTAGATAACCAAGTAGGCTGTCTACAGAATCATGTGAGGGGAAGGTTGTATGTGTAGTTGTCGACGTGCCGACCCTACTTCTTGATCTCCGCAATGGGCCAGCTAGTCCCGCAGTGTCTGTGAGAATCCTTAGGACCCGCTGGAGTGCTTCACGATGCCGATAGGGCCTCTGGAAGGGGCTGTGCAGGCCCTTCGGAGGCTGTGTGGGGGCCTTCAGTTGTGTCGTGCGGCTGTCAGAATCACCGCTGCGGCGGCAGGGAGGTGCAGGACCGCCTCCAACGAAGCCTGATGGCTGTCAGATCACCGCGAGGTGCAGGGCGACGCCTGACAAGGCACTGGAAGCCGCCCGGAGAAGCGTTGCAATACCTGGCTAGCGGCAACCGCCAATTGAGGTGCGGTGGCGCCTGGCGGGGAACCGGATCCCCTTGCCGTGGTGGGGCGATGCCTTGGGGCGGCGCGAGAGGAGCCCGAGGCAGTGTAAGGGGGGCCTGTGGGCCTAGGGCGGCACCGCCCGGGCGATTGGATAGCGAGAGAGAGATGCCGGGGTGGTGGGCGGCGTCGGGGGTGGGGGGGCGGTGGGTGGGGTGGGTTAGGGTTAGGGTTTTGGGTGGTGGATAACGAAACCACGGTCTAGGACCGTTGCTCCAATACCACGATTGGAGAAACGTAGTCGATGAATTAGACGTACCCGAGGGCTCTCTTATATAGGAGAATAGCGATGGGTTAATTACATGTTAAGTACACTGAGAAAGAAGAAATAGACTAAGCCATACATAGTACGATATTTTTACTTAACAAGATCATTGTGGGGAAGTGGATCGTCTGTTGTAAGTGGATTGCAGCAGACTTCCCTCCTCACCCACCGTCCTCATCCCCGAAACCCTCCCTCCTCCCCTAAACCCTCCTCGCCCCAACTCTTTGGTGTCGTGCATCCCTCCTCGCCATGCAACCACCCTCCACCTTGCAGTTAGAGATTTGACGAGCGGCAGTTGGAGATGTGGCCAAGATTTGAGGGAGATCGGGTCAGTTGTGGAGATTGCGGAGGTGGTTAGCGATTGGGGCAGCAATGGAAGGTGGCCGCAAATCGCGACGGAGATAACGGAGAGGGGCGACGGGAGGTTGACGACGCGCAGCGACCGTTCGATCGGCCGCTGATCGAACGGCCGTGGAGGTGCCATGTGGCGCTGGAGGTTAAGGGGAGAGGGTGCGCGGGGCACGTGCGACGCACGTGCGTCCCTTAATTTTTTTTAAACGAATTATAAAAAGGCTAAAAACCGCTGACATGTGGCGGCACCAGGTGCTGCCACGTGTCAGCACCATAAAATTCCGAAATAAAAGCCTTTATAAAATACAAAATAAATAGAAAATGATCTCGGATCGAAAAAATTCCTTCACGACAAATGCCGTCTCGATGTGATCTACAACTTTCATGAAGACATCAAAGCCAAAATCGATCAAATGCACAAAGTGATTTTTTGGGGTATCCCATGTACACAGAATACCTGGATTTTTGCGTTTTATAATTTTTTTGTCATTTTAAAATCAAATAAAAATCCGGAAAAAATATGGAAAAATCAAAGATAAATAAAGAAACCGTAATCTAATTTTTTTGGATTTTTATTAATAGGTTAAATATGTACATAAAATATAAGGTCAAAATCCGCTAAAATACACAATGTACAAAAGAGGCCAAAATCCAACTTTCACATACGAGCTCCGATTCACTTGAACTTGGCCTTGTTTTGAAGGTAATTGAATGTACATTAGTTCAAAAGTGAGTAGGATCAAATCGGACACTGGATGGGGAAGATATGTGGTTTCTAATCTGAGAATCCTAAAATTAGGGTTTGGGTTTTTGGTCCATTTATTAAGGTTAATGACTTTTTTGTATTTTTCATTTATTCTTGTTAGTGATATGTACACAGTGGAGAGGTTTTGTGTCATTCGGAGTTAGCATGAACGAGTTAAAAATCAGGGGAGTTAGGCTATTTATAGGTCAATTTTGACTGAGATTTTTGGTTTCTTATTTTGTGCAGAACTTATGGCTAAAATGCAATTCTTACGAAACATGCATGAATGCTAATTATGCAGAATAAATGCAGAAATGCTGATGATTTTGAGGGATTTGAGCTTGATAAATTAGATTTAGAGTTATGAATCCGAGATTCATCAGTGACTGTGCATCCATCCTCGCCACACATGTCCCCTTCATAGTTCATCCCTTTCTTAGCTGCCCTCCTCACTGTGTAACCCCTTTCTCGACTACCTCCTCCACTGTGCATCTTCCCTTCGTCGATATAGTTTCAAGTGAACAATCAATTGTTGGAGAATATTTTTTGTATGGGAAATGAGCATTTTTTGTATTTCAAAGTTTTGTTATTATATGGATCCCCCTCTTTTGCTGATTGGAGTTGAGTTATGTATGAAGTGAAATTTCTTTGCATTGGATGAATTTTTGTATCGAAATTTGTATCGAGCATCAACATTTGATGAATGTTTCTATCGAGCAACTGGAAGCATCACCCTCTCCCAACAACAACACCTCCTGTGAGAGATAGTAGTTGTAATTTACGAAGGCTTAGCATGTAATCGTGTGGCACTCTGGCTATAACAAGCCCTACTAATAGTCTAAATTTCACTGAGGATAATTTTTGAAGGAAGGAGAAGGAATATGGGCTCTATATGTAAGACATTCTGTATTAGACCTCCTTTATGTGAAAGTTCCCCATTATGTTGTCCACAAGAAGAGAATTCTGTAAGAAAATTGATATTTTTTGCATGTTAAAAGAAGTTTCGGTATGGAATATGCTCTCTTGCATAGACGTATATTGTATATTTATTCTCTATGCATCTTTTGTAGGATAACGGGGATTTTTGTATACCGAAGGAAGTTTTGGTGTGGGTTTGTTGCACAATGGAGATACATGTTTGCATGTTCATTCTCAAAGGGCTTTTTGTAGGATATTGGGGGATTTTATATATTGAAGGACATTTTTGTATGGGACTCTCCTTTGTTGCATAATGATGATTTATCTTGTACGCTTGTTCTCAAAGCACCTTTTGCAAGATAACGTGGGTCTTTGTATATTGAAGGAAGTTTTGGTATAGGTTTGTTGCATAATGAAGATACACGGTTGTATGTTTATTCTCAAAGGGCTTTTTGTAGGATAATAGGGGTTTTTGTATATTGAAGGGCACTTTTATATGAGAATCTCATATGTTGCATAATGGTGATGCATCTTATATGCTTGTTCTCAAAGCGCCTTTTGTAGGATAACATGGATTTTTGTATATTGAAGGAAGTTTTTGTATGATAGAAAGGTGGCTCTTGGATTATACACAACAGAGCAGCATGTGGAACCATGCATTCGAGCCCACCTGCACCCTCCCATGATGCCTCCTTCCTCCTCCGACGCGATCAGATCCTCGTGTTGCCGCCTTCCTCCCCTGACATGATCCAGAACATTGTGTGGAGTTATCAAATTTTTGGGGCAATGTAAGAGGATAAAAAAGAGTTTTGATATGTTCATTTGTATGTGTGCGCACAAGCACCATTTTGTAGAGAAATGAAGTTTTTTTATAATGAAGGAGTTTTTGTATGAACTACTTATCTTTTGCATATACACGAGAGTTTTGATGTGTTTAGTTTTAAGTGTGCGCACAAGTATGATTTTGTAGGAAAATGGAGTTTTTATATAATGGAGGAAGTTTTGATATAAATGTCCTTAATACTGCATAATGGAGAAAGTTTTGGTATGTTCATTCTTATGTGTGTGCACAAGTACCATTTTGTAGGAAAATGAAGCTTTTTTATAATGGAGGAAGTTTCGGTATCAATGGCTTCTCTGTTGCACGTACAAGAGAGTTTTGGTATGTTCATTCTTAGGTGTGCCCAAGCACCATTTTGTAGGAAGATAAGGATTTTGTATATGGAGAGTTATGGTATGAATGGTTTCTCTTTTGCGTGTATGAAAGAGTTTTGGTATGTTCATTCTTATGTATGTATGGAAGTACAATTTTGTAGAGAAACGATTTTTTTATAATAGGGAAGTTTTGGTATGAATGTGTTCTCTATTGCATGTACGATGAAGTTTTGGCATCTTCATTCTTAAGTGTGCTCAAGTACCATTTTATAGAAAACACGAGAAATTTTTGTAATATGGATGGGGGTATGAATGGCTTCTTTGTTGCATGTATGAGAGAGTTTTGGTGTTTGCATTCTTATGTGAGTAGACAAGTAGCATTTTGTAGGGAAACATGGATTTTTTGTATAATGGAAGAAGTTTTAGTATGAATGACTTCTATGTTGCATGTACGAGAGAGTTTTGATATGTTCGTTCTTATTCCTACAAAAAGTTATTCGTGCGCAATTATACATGCAACAGAGAGTGAAATATACCAAAAATCACACAATTACACACAAATCTTCTTATTCCTACAGAAAATTACTCGTGCGCTTACGTAAAGTGGAACATACAAAAGTTCTCTCAAATATCCAACAGAGAATGAAATCCTATGAAAATGCACGCCATTATACAAGAGTCCTCGTATTCCTACAAAAAGTTACTCGTGCATACAGAAGATGGAGTATACAAATTTTCTCTCAAGTATGCAACAGAGAAAAAAATCTTACAAAAACACAATATGTAATACAAAAATCCTTGTAATCGTACAAAAGTTGTACGTGTACATATGAAGGTTTATACAAAACTTCTCTCAAATATGCAACAGAGAATGAAATCACACCAGAAATTACTCAATCATACAATAATCTTCATATTCTTACAAAAAGCTACTCGGCACATATATAAGATGGAGCATACAAAGTTCTCCCAAAATATGCAACAGAGAACAAGGTCCTACAAAAATGCATGTTATTATACAAAAACCCTTGTATTCCTACCAAATTCTACATAAGATAAATCATACAAAAAAATCTCAAATATCTACATGAAATCATACAAAAAATGCAATCAAGAATACAAAAATCCTTGTAATCCTATAGACAAACTCCTCGTGCGCATACGTAAGAAGGATTATATAAAACTTCTCACAAAATGAAACATTGAACAAAATCATACCAGAAATCACTCCTCTGTTGCATATCTGAGATAAGTTTATATCAAGTGACCTTTCTTTTATCTTGGATGTATTATTCTCTCAAGTAAACACTTTCGTATTATAATGTCGAATTTTATGTAGATATGCCTTTTGCGTGATATCGAAGTTAGAATTGGTATGGATCTTTCATCTTGTATTTATATGGTGGAGAAGAGGGGTTTTGTATGAAATTTCATGCTTTTATATGTGGATAAAGTTTTTGTATGGATACTTTTATTATTGTAGATATGCGATAAATTTTGTATATTTGATGTATTTTTTGTTTCTTCCATTCCTCATAAATTCTATGGCATACCTTCCTACAATAGCCATCATAGTGGCATGTAAATCTCCAATAGACTACACATATTACATTACATTCATCAAGCACGCACACCACACACAAACAATACAACCATACATACATTACATATATATATATATATATATATATATTACATTCATTCATACATTACATTCATTATATACATACATTATATTCATTACATGCATATATTACATCCATTACAGACATTACATTACATATACATTCATACATTACATTAATACATTACATTCATACAATAAATTCATACATACATATTCATACATTACATTCATAACTTACATTCTACATTCATACATTACATTGATCGCATACTCTCGTACATTACATTGATTACATTTATTACATGCGTTTTCATACAGACATTCATACAAAACATTCATTACATTACATCCGTACATACATACATTACATACATTACATTCATACTACATCCATAAAAGCATTCATTCATTCGTACATACATTACATACATACATAGATTACATTCATATATTACATTCATATATATATATATATATATTATACACATTATATTAATACATACATTACATATATTACATTCATACATACATTACAATCATACATTACATTCAAAAATACAAACAACACATTCATTACATGCATCCATACTTACATTTATATATTCATACGTATATTACATTCATGCATTCATTCGTACATTACATTGACACATTACATTCCTATATTCATACAAACATTTATATATTACAATAATACATACATTACATTCATAAATTACATTACATGCATAATTTCGTACACTACATACATACAAACGTGTATACCTACATACGTACATACACATACATACATACATACACTTACATACAGACCTATACATACATACATGCATGCATGCATTCATACAATCCATTCATGCATTATATTTAATAATAAATCATTACATTCATTATATACATTCATACATTCATAGATACATTTATACTGCATTACATTCGTACAATATTCATACATACATTACATTCATATATACATTACATACATTATATATAGAGGAAAGGGAGACTACTTTGTGAAGTAGGTAACTTACCTACTTCACATTTCACTTTTTGCAATTTTTTTATTTTTTTCAAAAATGTCACTGTGGATTTTCATAATTATATCCCTTTAATATGTCATTCAAATTTCATCAGAAATGGAGACTCATACGGCCTTCATCCAGAACATGTAAAATACAACAAATCTCTGACCGTTAAAAAATGACTGTCTGGATGGAGGCCGTAGGAGTCTCTGTTTCCGACGAAATTTGAATGACGTATTAGAGGGATATAATTATGAAAATCCATGGTGTTGTTTTTGAAAAAAAATAAAAAAATATGCAAAAAATGAAATGTGAAGTAGGTAAGTTACCTACTTCACAAAGTAGACTCCCTTTCCTCTTATATATATATATTACATTCATTCATACATTACACACTTGCATTGCATTCATCACGCACGCACACCACACACACAAACAATACATTCATACATTTATTATATTCATTACATACATACATTACATACATACATCACAAACATACATTACAACCATACATTACATTCATTACATACATTACATTACATTCATTGCATACATACATTGCATTCATTACATACATTCATAGATTACATTCATATATTGCATTCATGCATACATTAAACACATTATATTCATACATACATTACATATATTACATTCACACATAGTACATTCATACATTATATTTATAAATACAAACAATACATTAATTACATGCATTTATACATTCATACGTACATTCATTCATACATTATATTGATACATCACGTTCATATATTCATACATACATTCATACATTACAATCATACATACATTACATTCATAAATTACATTACATGCATACTTTCATACACTCCATACATACAAAATTGTATACATACATACGTACATACACTTACATACATACATACACTTATATAAAGACATATACATACATACACGCACACATGCATTACACACACATTACACACATGCCCACGCACGCAAGCAAGCACATCACACACATTACATCCATCCATACATTACATTCATATATACGTTACGTTCATTTGTACATTACATTCATACATTACACACACATTACACACACGCCCACGCACGCACGCACGCAAGCAAGCACATCACACACACATTACATCCATCCATACATTACATTCATATATACGTTACGTTCATTCATACATTACATTCGTACATTACGTTCATTACTTTCATTACACAAATTACTTCATTACATACATTCATTCATACATATATTACATTCGATTCATTACATACATTGCATTCATTACATATATACATTCATACATACATTATATTCATACATACATTACATTTATACATACGTTACATTCATACAATTGTACATATATTACATTCACATATACACTACATACATGCATTACATTCATACATTACATATATACATACTTTCATATATTACATTCGTACATACATTCATACATTACAGTCATACATTACATTCGTACATACATTCATGCATTATATTCATTCATTACATTCATTACATACATACATTACATTCATACATACTCATACATACATTCTTACATATATTCATACATACATTCATATATAAATTCGTACGTATATTCATATTTTACATTCATATGTTTTATCGTACATTACACTCATACATACATTACATTCGTTACATCCATTCATACATTACATTCCTTCATACATTACATTCATTTTTTTTAAGTAAAAGAGGGTGAGCTCCCAAGGCGGTAGTCACTGTAAAAGTATTATATCATTAATAAGAAAAGTTATAAAGTACATTACCTGGACTCCCAAAAGTTCATGAGAGCCCTATAATGAGACACAACATTTTCTGAATAAAAACTCTGATTCTTAAAAAAACGGCTCATTTCTTGCCAGCCAGATTGACCACAACACCACAAAAGGTTTTGCAACATCGTCATTGGAGCTGCCTCCAACCTTTCTTATTGTCTCCCAAAAGCTCGCAAGACCGTCTACGTCTACCCACGTGACCGCCATCTCCCACCAAACCTTCACCGAAGTCTCACAAATGAAGAAAAGATGTTCCGAGTTCTCCATATATTCCCCGCACCTGTCACAAGTCACATCTTGATGCCCCAAAATCCTCGCCCTCCTAACCTTGTCACAAAGCTTGTCTCTCCTCAGGCGCCATAGGAAAACCTTTATCATACTTGGGATATTGCAAGCCCAAATAATCTTCACATCCTTACACAAGTCGAGATCTTGTTAATTTCCATCATTTCTTAGTTCACCATATAACTGCTTGATAGAGAATTTTGTACCTGATCAATCATAATGGTCCCCGATCTGAGAGTAATCCCTTGGAACAGGAGCCGCAACCAATAGTCTAAGAAGTTCCTTTCTCCTTCTGTCAGAGAGGACCGCTGCAAAACTTAATCCCCACTCTTCGAAAATAGCCAGTTCCCTCAACGTGGCCTCCTTCGACGTCGCCATCGCAAGGAGTCTCGGGAACCGCATCTCTAGAGTCCCTTCTCCCGTCCAATCATCCCTTCAAAATCTGAAACCTCTCCCATCCACCAGCTTAGGCATTAGACTATATGATAGGAGCCTTATAACCTCCCGTACCCCTTGCCATATGGGTGACTCAAACCGAGCAATCCTTTGCCACCAGAGCCCTGTTCATGTACGCCAAATCCCGAACTTCCAACCCCCCCCCCCCCCCCCCCCCCCCCCCCCGATCCCCAGTTTTTGTGTTCTCCTCCCATACCACCAGATGCATTCTTGACTTTAGTTGTTTCCCATCCGACCAGAAGAATCTTCTCATTAGCTTTTCAATCTTCTTTCTCACCCCAACTGTCATCATCCTAGTGGAGAAAAAGAAAGTTGGAATGGAGGATAGGACATAATTCAACAAAACTATCTTACCACCCTTGGATAAGGAAACCACCTTCCAACCAGCCATTTTCCCCTCTATCTTCTGGATAACTGCGTCTCAATCTGCCACTATGAGCTTACCAACCACCAATGGAAGATCCAGGTAGGTAATTGGTAGGTCCCTTGGCTGATAGCCAAGCAGCTTTGCTGTTCTGGTCCTTTCTTCATTTTGTAACCCAAAGGTGATAACCACTGATTTTTGCATATTTATCTCCAACCCAAACAGACTAGTAAAAATGTCTAGTAACCAAGACATTCTACCCATCATTTCATTCGTCCTATGTGGAAAAAGCACCGTGTCATCGGCATGCTGCAATAAGTGCACAGAGATGTCATCCAGATGGAAACCCTCACACCAACCACCATCAACCGCCTGCCTGAACATGACAGCCAACGCATCCGCAACAAGAACAAAAAGCATGGGCGCTAGAGGACATACCTGCCGCACTCCTCTCTGAGGCTGGAAGAATCCCCCCTCTGGCCGCCCATTCACTAAGATCGAAAAGGAAGATGTAGTCATACACCTCTTCATCCATGAGATCCAGTCTTCTGGGAACCCTCTTCTCCTCAGTGACATCCATAGGAAGCTCCAGTCCACACAGTCATAACCTTTTGCAAAATCGATCTTCCATAATACACCCTTTGCACCACTGCGTCTCTACTGTAAGCAAATGTCTGACGCCGCAACCAAGCCATCTGCCATTTGCCGACCAGGAATGAACACGGATTGGCCCTCCAGAACAATAGACTCCAAGACCCCTATGAGCCTGTTTGCCAACACTTTTGCCACAATGAGGTAGATCCCATTTGAAGGTGCAGCTGGCCTGAAATCTTCAACTCTTGATGGGTGATCTTTCTTCGGTAGCAAAAACAACATTGCCTATTAACCTTCTTGAACCCCCTATTCCATTCTCTAAACTCTTTTAGCACCGCTAAGATCTCAGCCTTCGACAAGTCCCAAAACTCTTTGTAAAAAATTACCGGGGACCCATCCGGCCCTGGTACTCCTTTCGCATTGAGACCCCAGACTGCCCTCTTCACCTCGGCCTCCGAGAATGGTGCCATCAGCTCCTCTGCTTGCCCTGGCGACAGGGACTTCACCCCCCTCCCCAGCCAACCCCACCCATCCCCCTGTCTCCTCTGCAACATATCCACAAAATGGTCTCTCAAAGCACTACCAATTTGCGCTTCCGTGGAGAGCCTTAGCCCTCCCACCTGTAGTTCTCGAATGTGATTCATTCTCCTCCTACCAGAAGCCATAGTGTGAAAGAATCTGGTATTAGCATCCCCTTCACGCAACCACTTCTGCCTCGACCTTTATCTCCATTCGGTCTCTTCTTTCTTATCTTCCATCGTAATCACCTCCATTCATATATAAATTCGTATATATATTCATACATTACATTCATATGTTTTTTTCATACATTACACTCATACATACATTACATTTGTTACATTCATTCATACATTACATTCCTCCATACATTACATTCATACATACATACATTACTTACATACATGAAATACATTCGTACATTACATTCATGCATACATTACGTACATTACATTCATACAATACATTCATACGAAACATTATACAAAAATTTATACATTACATTCACATATTCATACAAACATTCATACATTACACTCATACGTGAATTGCATTCATTACATACATACATTACATTACACACATACATTACAAAAATTACATACATACATACATACATACATACATTACATACGTACAGTACCTACATACCTACATACATACATACATACATAAATACATTACTTTTATAAAAACAGCTCATCCACACATACATTCATATGTACATTCATGCATTACATTCGTACATTATATTTATACATTACATTCATACATTACATTCACTACATTAATATATTACATTCATTGCACATATACATGCAATACACTCTTAAATACATTCAAACATTAATTCATACATACATTTATACATTACATCCATACATACATTCATACATACATTCAACTACTGCATTTATACATTACATTCATTACATTCATGTATACAATAATACATTACATTCATACATTACATCGTTCATTACATTCATATGTACATTACACACATTACATTCATACATCATATATTACATTCATACATACATTACATTCGCACATTGCATTCACATATGCATTCATACAATCCATTCATACATTACATTACATTCATTACATACATTCATACTATCATAGAGACATTCATACATTCGTATTACATTACATTCATTTATACTATATTCACACATACATTACATTCATACATATATTACATTCATGCATACATTACATCCATCACACACGCATACCATACACACGAACAATACATTCATACATATATTACATTCATGCATACATTACATTCATCACACACGCACACCATACACACAAACAATACATTCATACATATATTACATCCATTCATACATTACATTCATTACATATATTCATTACATACATACATTACATTCACTACATAAATACATTTATAAATACATACACACACATACAAAATAGATATATACATACATTACATTCATACATAACATACATTACATACATTCTTATATTATATACAATCATACAATACATTCATCCATACATTTATACATACATTACATTTATACATACACTCATACATACATTACATTCATACGTATATTACATTCATACATACATTACATTCATACATACATTACATTCATTACATACATTCATTGAATTCATTACATACATTCATATATTACAAATATTATATTCATACATACATTACATATACATGTATACATTATATTTATAAATACAAACAACACATTCATTACATGCATTTATACATTTATACGTACATTACATTCAAATATTCATTGATACATTACATTCATATATTCATACATACATTCATACATTAGATTCCTACGTACATTCTTACATACATTCATACATGCATCCATACATAAATTCATACCTATATTCATATATTACATTCATACATACTTTCAAACATTAAACTCGTACATACATAACATTCATTGCATTCATTCATGCGGTACATTCCTTCATACATACATATATTACTTACATACATACATTACATTCATACATACATTGCATATATTACATTCACACATACATTCATATATTACATTCATACGGAACATTATACATACATTCATACATTACATTCACACATTATACAAACATTCATACATTACATCCATACGTAAATTACATTCATTACATTCATACATTACATTACATACATACATACATTACAAAAATTACATGCATACATACAATACATACATACATAAATACATTACTTTCACACAAACATTTCATTCATACATACATTCATATAAACATTGCATTCACACAAACATTACATTAATACATACATACATAGATACATTACATTTATACATACATTACATACATTACATACATACATACATACATACATACATACATACATACATTTATACATATATTACCTACATACATGCATTCATACAGTACTTTCATACATTACATTCATATATACATTCATGCATTACATTCATACATTACATTTATACATTACATTCATTACATTAATATGTCACATTCATTACAAACATACATACACTACACTCTTACATACATTCAAACATTAAATTGCTACATACATTTATACGTTACATTCATACGTACATTCGTATATACATTCATCTATTACATTCATATATAAATTACATTCACACATCACATTCATACATGCATTCATACAATCCATTCATACATTACATTTACACACAAATCATTGCATTCGTTACATACATTACATACATTCATAGAGGCATTCATACATTCATACAACATCACATTCATTCATACTATATTCATACATACATTACATTCATATTACATGTATTACATTCATGCATACATTGCATTCATCACGCACGCACACCACTCACATAAACAATACATTCATACATATATTACATTCATTCATACATTACATTCATTATATACATACATTCATACAATATATTCATTACATACGTTCATTACATCCATTACATACATACAATACATCCATTACATACATTCATTACATCCATTACATGCATACATTACATTCGTGACATTCATACATACATACAAACATACATACATGCATGAGTTTAATGGGGCTGCCCCCGCACCATTTTCGGCATTTTTTTATTTTTTTTTGAAAAATATCGCCATGTATATTCATCCCTATATCCCTCCTATATGCCACTCGAATTTCGTCGGAAACAGAGACTCCTACGGCCTCCATCCAGACAATCATTTTTTAACGGTAACAAGATTTTTTAAATCGACACCATCTCGATGGAGGCCGTAGGAGTCTTTGTTTCTAACGAAATTCGAATGACATATAGAAGGGATATAGGGATGAATATACATGGTGATATTTTTCAAAAAAAAATGCCGAAAATGACGCGGGGGCAGCCATTGTTGGCTGCCCCAAGGGGACAATCCCATTAAACTCTACATACATACATACATTACATTAATACATACATTACATCCATACATACATGACATACATACATACATCACATACACTCATACATTACATACATTCATATATTTCATACAATCATACATTATATACATTCATACATACATTGCATTCATACGTACACTCATGTATACATTACATTCATACATATATTACATTCATACATAGATCACATCTATACATTACATTCATACATTACGATCATACGTTACAGTCATACATTACATTCATTACATACATATATTGCATTCATTACATACATTCATGCATACATTTATACATACATTCATACATTACATTCCTTACATACAATCGTACATATATTCATACACATATTCAAATATTACATTCATACATACAATCATACATTACATTCATACATGCATTTATACATTACATTCATATATACAATAAATTCTTACAATTATTGATATATTACATTCATACATACATTATAATCTTACATTCATACATTACATTCATATGAACATTACACGCGTTACATTTATACAAACATTACATATATTGCACTCATACATACATTACATTCGCACATTACATTCATATGTACATTCTTACATTACATTCATACATCACAATTATACATAAATTCGTTACATTCATTACATACATTTATACATTTGTACATACATCCATTACATTCATTTATACTACATTCATATATACATTATATTAATACATTCATTAAATATATTCATTGCATACAATTATACATTCGAACATTCATAAATTTATACATACATTACATACATTCATATACTCATACATTACATTCATACATACATTCATACATTACATTGATATGAAATTACATTCATTGCATTCATACATTATATTACATACATACTTACTTACATACACTACATACACACACACACACACCACACACACATTACATTCATACATACATAACATCCATACATACATTCATACATTACATTCATCCATTACATTTATAACATAGTCATACATGCATTCATACATTACAGTCATACATTACACTCATACATTACATTCATTCATTACATGCATACATTACATTCATTATTTACATACATAGATTCATTTATATATTATATTCATACGTACATTACATTCATTTCATACATTACATTCTTACATACATTACATTCATACATGTATTCATACATTAGATTCAATTATTACATACACATATTAAATTCATTACATGCATTCATATATTACATTAATTACATACATTCATACATACATCCATACATTACATTCATTACATTCATTCATACAACACATTCATGCATACATTACATGCATACATTACATTACGTACAACCATACAACCATACATACATTACATACATACACACATACATACATTACATCCATACGTACACTACATACATACATACATACATACATACATTCGTACATACATTTTCATATATACATTATAATAGCACATAACAATTATACATACATTACATTCATACATACATTCATTGGAAACGCGATGTGAAGGCTCCTTCGGTGAGAGGGGAGAGCAGGGTGGATGCTCTATCGACACGAGGGCGAAGGCTCCAACGACGTAATGGGAGAGCGGGGCTAAGGCTCCTTCGACGAGAGGGGTGGGAGTTACTGCGGTGACCTTACTGGCAAGGGTGGATGGGTGGAGGTCATAGCTTGAAGGGGCTCGCATCGAAGGAAGGCATGGAGAGGCAACCGCCAGCAACCATTCGTAAATCCTTTCGGAGGGGGCTGCTTTCGCTGTGGCTCATCAAGGCATTGTGCTCATCAATGTCGTGAACCAGTGCATTGTTTCCGTTGTTGTTGCCTCGCGCACACTACTAGAGCGTGCACTTTGTTGCACAGGGGTGAGCAGAGCCTGGTGATGCTGATCGGAGAGGGAGGAGGGCTGAAAGCTCTGTTCTTGGGGTCCCCTGATGTGGGTGCAGTCTTCACGGTTCGTTTTCGTGGGGATGTCGTGCAGGTGACACCATGGCATGTGGTGGCAAGGGAGCTTACCATAGCAGAGGCAAGAGACCTGATGTGGTGGTTTAGGGAGGGGAGGTCTTTCCTGCAATGGTGATGGGTGCAGTCACAAGATGGAAAATTACAACCAAAGCCTTTGAATCGGATTCGAGTTAACAGTCTTCCTTTTGTTGCGAGGAGGATGTCAAAGGTTCAGGAAATGTTTCGTGGGATTATAGAGGTGGTTGGAGTTGAGAGCGTGGGCTACCACCTTGGTGAGCCATTGGACCCCATACTTATGGTCTGGAACCTCGATCCTGACTTGCTGGGTTGTTGGGAGATCTTCTCAGAGGGGAGGAAACTTGTTTTGGAGCTCGCGTCAGCAGGGCCCCTCTCCCTGACTCGTGATATAGCATGCCCAAGCGAATTGGCGATGGAGGACAAGGTCGCTATGGCGAGTGTGCCGTGCCAGGTGGCGCAACGGTTGGATGAGGGGTTGGCGAGCTTCCTAGTACAGATACCTCATCTTCCATAGGGGATTCGTTTTGACGTGATCTTTGTGGATCCTCCTAGCACTGCCAGGCACTCCGCTGCTGCTCTCACCTCCGTACTCCTAGGTGATACTCCCAAGGAGCTCCTCCAAGGCACGCCTCCTCTGGGCGTTGCTCAGAGAGATATGAAATGAATAACGGTAGCCACGCTCCCGACTCCCTCCACCGCCTGACATAGAAGGGTCGTCTTGGACACCGTCAAAGCAAGAGTGCCCCCCCCCCCTCCGTCCAATCATCACCCCATAAACGAAATAATTGGTAACCTTAGGCTAAGTGACTCAAACCTCCTCTAATCCAAATAAGTATCTAATAAATCCTCCAAATGATCGGTACTACCCTGGCTACCCAAACTTTAAAAGTTGCTTCTCAATAAAATGAGTATGAGCGGATTTGAATCAACTACTGACACATTCCAATTGAAAAGAACTTCACAGAAGGTCTTAACTGCATCTTAGCAGCTACTAGTTTTTTTTGTATATGACATAAAGCATGGGCGCTAGAGGACATACCTGCCGCACTCCTCTCTGAGGCTGGAAGAATCCCCCCTCGGGTCGCCCATTCACTAAGATCGAAAAGGAAGATGTAGTGATACACCTCTTCATCCGTGAGATTCAGTCTTCTGGGAACCCTCTTCTCCTCAGTGACATCCATAGGAAGCTCCAGTCCACACAGTCATAACCTTTTGCAAAATCGATCTTCCATAATACACCCTTTGCACCACTACGTCTCTACTGTAAGCAAATCTCTGACACCGCAACCAAGCCATCTGCCATTTGCCGACCAGGAATGAACACGGATTGGCCCTCTAGAACAATAGACTCCAAGACCCCTCTGAGCCTGTTTGCCAACACTTTTGCCACAATGAGGTAGATCCCATTTGAAAGCGCAGCTGGTCTGAAATCTTCAACTCTTGATGGGTGATCTTTCTTCGGTAGCAAAAACAACATTGCCTATTAACCTTCTTGAACCCCCCGTTCCATTCTCTACACTCTTTTAGCACCTCTAAGATCTCAGCCTTCGACAAGTCCCAAAACTCTTTGTAAAAAATTACCGGGGACCCATCCGGCCCTGGTACTCCTTTCGCATTGAGACCCCAGACTGCCCTCTTCACCTCGGCCTCCGAGAATGGTGCCATCAGCTCCTCTGCTTGCCCTGGTGACAGGGACTTCACCCCCCTCCCCAGCCAACCCCACCCATCCCCTTGTCTCCTCCGCAACATATCCACAAAATGGTCTCTCAAAGCACTACCAATTTGCGCTTCCTTGGAGAGCCTTAGCCCTCCCACCTGTAGTTCTTGAATGTGATTCATTCTCCTCCTACCAGAAGCCATAGTGTGAAAGAATCTGGTATTAGCATCCCCTTCACGCAACCACTTCTGCCTCGACCTTCATCTCCATTCGGTCTCTTCTTTCTTATCTTCCATCATAATCACCTACATATATTCATACATTACATTCATATATTTTTTTCATACGTTACACTCATACATACATTACATTTGTTACATTCATTCATACATTACATTCCTTCATACATTACATTCAAACATACATACATACATTACTTACATACATGAAATACATTCGTACATTACATTCATACATACATTACGTACATTACATTCATACGAAACATTATACAAAAATTTATACATTACATTCACATATTCATACAAACATTCATACATTACACTCATACGTGAAATGCATAAATTACATACATGCATTACATTACACACATACATTACAAAAATTACATACATACATACATTACATACGTACAGTACCTACATACATACATAAATACATTACTTTTATAAAAACAGTTCATCCACACATACATTCATATAAACTTTACATTCATACATACATAGAAACATTACATTCATACATACATTACATACATACATTACGTACATACATGCATTCATACAGTAGTTTCATACATTACATTCATATGTACATTCATGCATTACATTCGTACATTATATTTATACATTACATTCACTACATTAATATATTACATTCATTACAAATATACATACAATACACTCTTAAATACATTCAAACATTAATTCATACATACATTTATACATTACATCCATACATACATTCATACATACATTCAACTACTGCATTTATACATTACATTCATTACATTCATGTATACAATAATACATTACATTCATACATTACATTCGTTCATTACATTCATATGTACATTACACACATTACATTCATACATACATCACATGTATTACATTCATACATACATTACATTCGCACATTGCATTCATATATGCATTCATACAATCCATTCATACATTACATTACATTCATTACATACATTCATACTATCATAGAGACATTCATACATTCATATTACATTACATTCATTTATACTATATTCACACATACATTACATTCATACATATATTACATTCATGCATACATTACATCCATCACACACGCACACCACACACACGAACAATACATTCATACATATATTATATTCATGCATACATTACATTCATCACACTCGCACACCATACACACAAACAATACATTCAAACATATATTACATCCATTCATACATTACATTCATTACATATATTCATTACATACATACATTACATTCACTACATAAATACGTTCATAAATACATACACACACATACAAAATAGATATATACATACATTACATTCATACATACATTACATACATACATAACATACATTACATACATTCTTATATTACATACAATCATACAATACATTCATCCATACATTTATACATACATTACATTTATACATACACTCATACATACATTACATTCATACGTATATTACATTCATACATACATTACATTCATACATACATTACATTCATTTCATTCATTACATACATTCATTGAATTCATTACATACATTCATATATTACAAATATTATATTCATACATACATTACGTATACATTTAAACATTATATTTATAAATACAAACAACACATTCATTACATACATTTATACATTTATACGTACATTACATTCAAATATTCATTTATACATTACATTGATACATTACATTCATATATTCATACATACATTCATACATTAGATTCCTACGTACATTCTTACATACATTCATACATGCATCCATACATAAATTCATTCATATATTCATATATTACATTCATACATACTTTCATACATTACACTCGTACATACATAACATTCATTGCATTCATTCATGCGGTACATTCCTTCATACATACATATATTACTTACATACATACATTACATTCATACATACATTGCATATATTACATTCACACATACATTCGTATATTACATTCATACGAAACATTATACATACATTCCTACATTACATTCACACATTATACAAACATTCATACATTACATCCATACGTAAATTACATTCATACATTACATTACATACATACATTACAAAAATTACATGCATACATACATTACAAACATACAATACATACATACATAAATACATTACTTTCACACAAACATTTCATTCATACTTACATTCATATAAACATTGCATTCACACAAACATTACATTAATACATACATACATAGATACATTACATTTATACATACATTACATACATACATACATACATTTATACATATATTACCTACATACATGCATTCATACAGTACTTTCATACATTACATTCATATATACATTCATGCATTACATTCATACATTACATTTATACATTACATTCATTACATTAATATGTTACATTCGTTACAAACATACATACACTACACTCTTACATACATTCAAACATTAAATTGCTACATACATTTATATGTTACATTCATACGTACATTCATATATACATTCATCCATTACATTCATGTGTAAATTACATTCATACATCACATTCATATATGCATTCATACAATCCATTCATACATTACATTTACACACAAATCATTGCATTCGTTACATACATTACATACATTCATAGAGCCATTCATACATTCATACAACATCATATTCATTCATACTATATTCATACATACATTACATTCATATTACATGTATTACATTCATGCATACATTGCATTCATCACGCACGCACACCACTCACATAAACAATACATTCATACATAAATTACATTCATTCATACATTACATTCATTATATACATACATTCATACAATATATTCATTACATACGTTCATTACATCCATTACATACATACAATACATCCATTACATACATTCATCACATCCATTACATGCATACGTTACATTCGTGACATTCATACATACATACATACATACATACATGAGTTTAATGGGGCTGCCCCCGCACCATTTTCGGCATTTTTTTATTTTTTTGAAAAATATCGCCATGTATATTCATCCCTATATCCCTCCTATATGGCACTCGAATTTCGTCAGAAACAGAGACTCCTACGGCCTCCATCTAGACAGTCATTTTTTAACGGTAACAGGATTTTTTAAATCGACACCATCTCGATGGAGGCCATAGGAGTCTCTGTTTCTAACGAAATTCGAATGACATATAGAAGGGATATAGGGATGAATATACATGGCGATATTTTTCAAAAAAAATGCCGAAAACGACGCGGGGGCAGCCATTGTTGGCTGCCCCAAGGGGACAATCCCATTAAACTCTACATACATACATACATTACATTAATACATACATTACATCCATACATACATGACATACATACATACATCACATACACTCATACATTACATACATTCATATATTTCATATAATCATACATTACATACATTCATACATACATTGCATTCATACGTACACTCGTGTATACATTACATTCATACATATATTACATTCATACATAGATCACATCTATACATTACATTCATACATTACAATCATACGTTACAGTCATACATTACATTCATTACATACATATATTGCATTCATTACATACATTCATGCATACATTTATACACACATTCATACATTACATTCCTTACATACAATCGTACATATATTCATACACATATTCAAATATTACATTCATACATACAATCATACATTACATTCATACATGCATTTATACATTACATTCATATATACAATAAATTCTTACAATTATTGATATATTACATTCATACATACATTATAATCTTACATTCATACATTACATTCATATGAACATTACACGCGTTACATTTATACAAACATTACATATATTACACTTATACATACATTACATTCGCACATTACATTCATATGTACATTCTTACATTACATTCATACATCACAATTATACATAAATTCGTTACATTCATTACATACATTTATACATTTGTACATACTTCCATTACATTCATTTATACTACATTCATATATACATTATATTAATACATTCATTAAATATATTCATTGCATACAATTATACATTCGAACATACATAAATTCATACATACATTACATACATTCATATGTTCATACATTACATTCATATATACATTCATACATTACATTGATATGAAATTACATTCATTGCATTCATACATTATATTACATACATACTTACATACACTACATACACACACACACACACACCACACACACATTACATTCATACATACATAACATCCATACATACATTCATACATGACATTCATCCATTACGTTTATAACATAGTCATACATGCATTCATACATTACACTCATACATTACACTCATACATTACATTCATTCATTACATGCATACATTACATTCATTCATTACATGCATACATTACATTCATTATATACATACATAGATTCATTTATACATTACATTCATACGTACATTACATTCATTTCATACATTACATTCTTACATACATTACATTCATACATGTATTCATACATTAGATTCATTTATTACATACATATATTAAATTCATTACATACATTCATACATTACATTAATTACATACATTTATACATACATCCATACATTACATTCATTACATTCATTCATACAATACATTCATGCATACATTACATGCATACATTACATTACGTACAACCATACAACCATACATACATTACATACATTACATACATACATACATACATACATTACATCCATACGTACACTACATACATACATACATACATTCGTACATACATTTTCATATATACATTATAATAGCACATTACAATTGTACATACATTACATTCATTGGAAACGATGGGAGAGCGATGTGAAGGCTCCTTCGGTGAGAGGGGAGAGCAGGGTGGATGCTCCATCGACACGAGGGTGAAGGCTCCAACGACGTAATGGGAGAGCGGGGCTAAGGCTCCTTCGACGAGAGGGGTGGGAGTTACTGCGGCGACCTTACTGGCAAGGGAGGATGGGTGGAGGTCATAGCTCGAAGGGGCTCGCATCGAAGGAAGGCATGGAGAGGCAACCGCCAGCAACCATTCGTAAATCCTTTCGGAGGGGGCTGCTTTCGCTATGGCTCATCAAGGCATTGTGCTTGTCAATGTCGTGAACCAGTGTATTGTTTCCGTTGTTGTTGCCTCGCGCACACAACTAGAGCGTGCACTTTGTTGCAGAGGGGTGAGCAGAGCCTGGTGATGCTGATCGGAGAGAGAGGAGGGCTGAAAGCTCTGTTCTTGGGGTCCCCTGATGTGGGTGCAGTCTTCACGGTTCGTTTTCGTGGGGATGTCGTGCAGGTGACACCATGGCATGTGGTGGCAAGGGAGCTTACCATAGCAGAGGCAAGAGACCTGATGTGGTGGTTTATGGAGGGGAGGTCTTTCCTGCAATGGTGATGGGTGTAGTCACAAGATGGAAAATTACAACCAAAGCCTTTGAATCGGATTCGAGTTAACAGTCTTCCTTTTGTTGCGAGGAGGATGTCAAAGGTTCAGGAAATGTTTCGTGGGATTATAGAGGTGGTTGGAGTTGAGAGCGTGGGCTGCCGCCTTGGTGAGCCATTGGACCCCATACTTATGGTCTGGAACCTCGATCCCGACTTGCTGGGTTATTGGGAGATCTTCTCAGAGGGGAGGAAACTTGTTTTGGAGCTCGCATCGGCAGGGCCCCTCTCCCTGACTCGTGATATAGCATGCCCAGGCGAATTGGCTATGGAGGACATGGTCGCTATGGTGAGTGTGTCGTGCCAGGCGGCGCAACGGTTGGATGAGGGGTTGGCGAGCTTCCTAGTACATATACCTCATCTTCCATAGGGGATTCGATTTGACGTGATCTTTGTGGATCCTCCTAGCACTGTCAGACGCTCCGCTGCTGCTCTCACCTCCGTACTCCCAGGTGATACTCCCAAGGAGCTCCTCCAAGGCACGCCTCCTCCGGGCATTGCTCAGAGAGATATGAAATGAATAACGGTAGCCACGCTCCCGACTCCCTCCACCGCCTGACATAAAAGGGCCGTCTTGGACACCGTCATAGCAAGAGCGCCCCCCTCCCCCCCCCCCATCCATCCAATCATCACCCCATAAACGAAATAATTGGTCGTCCCCAACCTTAGGCTAAGTGACTCAAACCCCCTCTAATCCAAATAAGTATCTAATAAATCCTCCAAATGATTGGTACTACCCTGGCTACCCAAATTTTAAAAGTTGCTTCTCAATAAAATGAGCATGAGCGGATTTGAATCAACTACTACTGACACATTCCAATTAAAAATAACTTCACAGAAGGGCTTAACTACATCTTAGCAGCTACTAGTTTTTTTGTATATGACATACAAAATATAGAACCTCAAATTTTGGACCCGAAATAAAGAACAACAATCTGATAAGCAAAACCCATCCCCTAGATAAGTCTGGAAGGATCCATATACACAGTAAAGAAATAAAGTTCCACATAACTTTGTGTCGTACTTCACACAAGCATTCCTTATAGATTATGTAAAAAAATATGTAATATTATCTCATCAATGGAGTTTGATTATGTTTCTATTCAATTACACAATCTATATAAATCAAAATTATGCAATCAACTTTTCTCACAACAACAAGAATGTATATGAACATGATGTTGAAAGAAGACGAAAATTAAACAAACGACGATGGATTTACATGAAGTAGGTCCAGAAAATGGGATGTTGAAAAGAACACACCTCGTTCAATGCATCTTCCTGTCAGCTGAATGTTGTCGTTCGTTCTTGATCTTTTTCGTCTTCTTCATCACTGCAGGACCTGATGATCCATATGTAAATTTCAAGTCCTCACAAAAGAACATCACAGAAGTATTGAACTACACCTTAGCAGCTACCAGTTTTTTTAAAAAAATACGGGACATACAGAATTATAAAAACTCAAATTCCGCACCCGAAATATAGAACACTCTGTTAAGCAAAACTTATCTCCTAGATAGGTCTCGAAGGATCCGTATAAACCCTAAAGAAATAAAGTATTACATAAATTTGTCGCACAAACGTTTCTTTATAGATTTGTGTCCAGATTGGGTATTTTAAACCTAAAGAAATTGGTGGTGTTTGTTTTTAAGGGAAAAATGCAGTAGAGATAAAGATGTGAAAAAATATATGATGTCATCTCATCAATACACGAACTACAGAAATCAAAAGAAACTGGTGGTGTTTGATTACGTTACATAAATCAAAAGAAAAAAATTATGAAAAAGAAAGTGGTGGTGTTTGATTACGTTACTGGTTAATACACGAACTACGGAAATAAAACGGATGCAAGCAATTAATTTCACAATAGCATAATGTATGTGTGCATGATGTTGAAAGAAGGAAAAGGTAAACAGTGGTGGATTTAAATGAAAGAACATACCCGTCCCATGCATCTTCCCATCAGCAGATTGATGTCATGTGTTCTTGTTGATCTTCTTCTTCGTCGTCGCTGCAGGACCTGCTGATCCATATGTAATTTCATTACATACATTACATTCATTACATACATTGCATTCTTACATACATTCATACATTACATTCATACATACATTCATACATTAGATTCAATTATTACATACATATATTAAATTCATTACATTACATTAATTACATACATTCATACAATACATTTATACATACATTCATACATGCATCCATACATTACATTCATTCATACAATACATTCATACATTACATACATACATACATACATACATACATTACATCCATACGTACACTACATACATACATACACACATTCGTACATACATTATAATAGTACATTGAAATTATACATATATTACATTCATACATACATTCATTGGGAACGATGGGAGAGCGATGTGAAGGCTCCTTTGGTGAAAGGGGAGAGCAGGGTGGAGGCTCCATCGACGCGAGGGGATAGCAAGGTGAAGGCTCTAACGACGCGATGGGAGAGCGGGTCTAAGGCTCCTTCGACGAGAGGGGTGGGAGTTACTGTGGCGACCTTACTGGCAAGAGAGGATGGATGGAGGTCGTAGCTTGAAGGGGCTCGCACGAAGGAAGGCATGGAGAGGAAACCGCCAGCGACCATTCGTAAATCCTTTCGGAGGGGGCTGCTTTCGCTATGGCTCATCAAGGCATTGGGCTCGTCAATGTCGTGAACCAGTGCGTTGTTTCCGCTGTTGTTGCCTCGCGCACACTACCAGAGCGTGCACTTTGTTGCGGAGGGGTGAGCAGAGCCTGGTGATGCTGATCGGAGAGGGAGGAGGGCCGAATGCTCTGTTCTTGGGGTCCTCTGATGTGGGTGCAGTCTTCACGGCTCGTTTTCGTGGGGATGTCGTGCATGTGACACCATGGCATGTGGTGGCAGGGGAGCTTACCAGAGCAGAGGCAAGAGACCTGATGTGGTGGTTTAGGGATGGGAGGTCTTTGCTGCAATGGCGATGGGTGCAGGCACAAGATGGAAGATTACAACCAAAGCCTTTGAATCGGATTCGAGTTAAGGGCCTCCCTTTTGTTGTGAGGAAGATGTCGAACGTTCAGGGATTGTTTCGGGGGATTATAGAGGTGGTTGGAGTTGAGAGCGTGGTCTACCGCCTTGGTGAGCCACTGGACCCCATACTTTTGGTCTAAAACCTCAGTCCTGACTTGCTGGGTTGTTGGGAGATCTTCTCAGAGGGGAGGAAACTTGTTTTGAAGCTCGCCTCGGCAGGGCCCCTCTCCCTGACTCGTGATATAGCATGCCCAGACAAATTGGCGATGGAGGGCACGGTCGCTATGACGAGTGTACCGTGCCAGGCGGCGCAGCGGTTTGATGAGGGGTTGGCGAGCTTCATGGTGCAGATACCTCATCTTCCATAGGGGATTCTATTCGACGTGATCTTTGTGGATCCTCCTAGCACTGTCAGGCGCTCCGCTGGTGCTCTCACCTCCGTACTCCCAAGTGATACTCCCAAGGTGCTCCTCCAAGGCACGCCTTCTCCAGGCGTTGCTCAGAGAGATATGAAACGAATAACGGTGGCCACGCTCCCGACTCCGCCGCCTGACAATGACATAGAAGGGCTGCCTTGGACGCCGCCAAAGCAAATAGTCTCGGAAATCTCACACCAAGAGCTCCCCCTCGTCCAATCATTACCCCATAAACGAAATAATTGGTCGTCCCCCAACCTTAGGCTGAGCGACTCAAACCTCCTCTAGTCCAAATAAGTATCTAATAAATCCTCCAAAGGATTGGTACTACCCTGGCTACCCAAAATTTTAAAAGTTGCTTCTCAATAAAATGAGTATGAGCGGATTTGAATCAACTCCTAACACATTCCAATTGAAAAGAACTTCACAGAAGCGCTTAACTACATCTTAGCAGCTACTAGTTTTTTTTTGTATATGACATACAAAATATAGAACCTCAAATTTTGCACTCGAAATAAAGAACAACAATCTGATAAGCAAAACTTATCCCCTAGATAAGTCTTGAAGGATCCATATACACAGTAAAGAAATAAAGTAGTACATAACTTTGCGTCATACTTCACACAAGTATTTCTTATAGATTATATAAAAAATATTTAATATTGTCTCATCAATGGAGTTTGATTATGTTTCTATTCAATTTACACAATCTATATAAATGAAAAGGATGCAATCAATTTTTCTCACAACAGCAAGAATGTATATGAACATGATGTTGAAAGAAGACAAAAATTAAACAAACGCCGATGGATTTACATGAAGTAGGTCCAGAAAATGGGATGTTGAAAAGAACACACCTCGTTCAATGCATCTTCCTGTCAACTGGATGTTGTCGTCCGTTCTTGATCTTTTTCTTCTTCTTCATCACTACAGGACATGGTGATCCATATGTAAATTTCAAGTCCTCACAAAAGAACATCACAGAAGTATTTAACTACACCTTAGCAGCTACCGGTTTTTTTTTAAAATACGAGACATACAGAACTATAAAACTTAAATTCCGCACCCGAAATAAAGAACACTCTGTTAAGCAAAACTTGTCTCCTAGATAAGTCTCGAAGGATCCGTATAAACCCTAAAGAAATAAAGTATTACATAAATTTGTCGCACAAACGTTTCTTTGTAGATTTGTGTCCAGATTGGGTATTTCAAACCTAAAGAAATTGGTTGTGTTTGTTTTTAAGGGAAAATGCAGTAGAGATAAAGATGTGAAAAAATATATGATGTCATCTCATCAATATACGAACTACAGAAATCAAAAGAAACTGGCAATGTTTGATTACGTTACTGTTCAAAAGAAACTGGCGGTGTTTGATTACATCACCGTTCAAGAGAAACTGGTGGTGTTTGATTACGTTACATAAATCAAAAGAAAAAAAATATATGAAAAAGAAAGTGGTGGTGTTTCATTACGTTACTGGTCAATACACAAACTACAGAAATCAAACGGATGCAAGCAGTTAATTTCACAATAGCACAATGTATGTGTGCATGATGTTGAAAGAAGGGAAAAGGTAAACAATGGTGGATTTAAATGAAAGAACATACCCGTCCCATGCATCTTCCCATCAGCATATTGATGTCATGTGTTCTTGTTGATCCTCTTCTTAGTCGTCGCTGCAGGACCTGCTGATCCGTATGTAATTTGAGGTCCTCACCCATACTCGGTGGATCTCCTGAACCCACCCCACAACATACCCAATAGGAAGCAGAACGAGAATGCTTACCGTTCACCATGACCAGACCACCCTGCATATCACAGATCGGCGGAGATCTCTCCTCCGTCTTGGCAGTCGGGCTTTGGGGTTGGGAGTGGGGGCAGTGGTGGTGACAGTTTCTTGCCGTTGAGGTTTTTTTGTGTTTTGGGATTGGGAAGACCGAAGGGTTTTATAGATGGAGGGTTTCAAACTAGCGAACGGTCTGAAAGTGGGGGGATATGTTTGATAAATCTTGTTCTTTTTAAAGTGCCGTAATAGTGAATAAACCTTTGCAAAGGAATTCTAAAAATGTACTTTCTATCTAAATATACCTTAAAATAGTAAAAAATGCAGGTAATTTTGAAATAAAAATTTGGAGTAACAATAAGACAAGTTAGAAAATGGCATGTACCAAGTAATATTAGCTAAAATGTTAAAAAAAAGTCGAGACAAATGTGATGGTTAATGTCACTTTTGTATTCCTTGCACCATATGAACAAATGACCGACCTTTCTTCTTATAAAATTAACTCTGTGAAGTTATCATTCGTGAGTACCGAACTTTGTTATGATTTTTTAAGTGATTAAATAACTTTTCGATAATTATCAAATAAATTTTATAAATAAATAAATAAATAAATAACGTAGATGAATGTGTTAGACATGCGAGCCCACGACGAGCCATTATGCAATAAATGTTATTGCGAATATCATTCCCTGATCTGAAATGAAGAGTAATTAATTTGCATAATAGGTCCCTTAGTACAATTAGAGTTATGTACCATGGTCATCTTGATGTTCATACATCTATTGGTTCAACTATTGAATCATAGAGGTTGGTGAGCCACTGGACCCCATACTTTTGGTCTGGATCCTCTGTCCTGACTTGCTGGGTTGTTGGGAGATCTTCTCATAGGGGAGGAAACTTGTTTTGAAGCTCGCCTCGGCAGGGCCCCTCTCCCTGACTCGTGATATAGCATGCCCAGACAAATTGGCGACGGAGGGCACGGTCGCTATGACGAGTGTACCGTGCCAGGCGGCGCAGCGGTTTGATGAGGGGTTGGCGAGCTTCATGGTGCATATACCTCATCTTCCATAGGGGATTCTATTCGACGTGATCTTTGTGGATCCTCCTAGCACTGTCAGGCGCTCCGCTGTTGCTCTCACCTCCGTACTCCCAAGTGATACTTCCAAGGTGCTCCTCCAAGGCACGCCTTCTCCAGGCGTTGCTCAGAGAGATATGAAACGAATAACGGTGGCCACGCTCCCGACTCCGCCGCCTGACAATGACATAGAAGGGCTGCCTTGGACGCCGCCAAAGCAAATAGTCTCGGAAATCTCACACCAAGAGCTCCCCCTCGTCCAATCATTACCCCAGAAACGAAATAATTGGTCGTCCCCCAACCTTAGGCTGAGCGACTCAAACCTCCTCTAGTCCAAATAAGTATCTAATAAATCCTCCAAAGGATTGGTACTACCCTGGCTACCCAAAATTTTAAAAGTTGCTTCTCAATAAAATGAGTATGAGCGGATTTGAATCAACTCCTAACACATTCCAATTGAAAAGAACTTCACAGAATCGCTTAACTACATCTTAGCAGCTACTAGTTTTTTTGTATATGACATACAAAATATAGAACCTCAAATTTTGCACTCGAAATAAAGAACAACAATCTGATAAGCAAAACTTATCCCCTAGATAAGTCTTGAAGGATCCATATACACAGTAAAGAAATAAAGTAGTACATAACTTTGCGTCATACTTCACACAAGTATTTCTTATAGATTATGTAAAAAAATATTTAATATTGTCTCATCAATGGAGTTTGATTATGTTTCTATTCAATTTACACAATCTATATAAATCAAAAGGATGCAATCAATTTTTCTCACAACAGCAAGAATGTATATGAACATGATGTTGAAAGAAGACAAAAATTAAACAAACGCCGATGGATTTACATGAAGCAGGTCCAGAAAATGGGATGTTGAAAAGAACACACCTCGTTCAATGCATCTTCATGTCAACTGGATGTTGTCGTCCGTTCTTGATCTTTTTCTTCTTCTTCATCACTACAGGACCTGGTGATTCATATGTAAATTTCAAGTCTTCACAAAAGAACATCACAGAAGTATTTAACTACACCTTAGCAGCTACCAGTTTTTTTAAAAAAATACGGGACATACAGAATTATAAAAACTCAAATTCCGCACCCGAAATATAGAACACTCTGTTAAGCAAAACTTATCTCCTAGATAGGTCTCGAAGGATCCGTATAAACCCTAAAGAAATAAAGTATTACATAAATTTGTCGCACAAACGTTTCTTTATAGATTTGTGTCCAGATTGGGTATTTTAAACCTAAAGAAATTGGTGGTGTTTGTTTTTAAGGTAAAAATGCAGTAGAGATAAAGATGTGAAAAAATATATGATGTCATCTCATTAATACACGAACTACAGAAATCAAAAGAAACTGGTGGTGTTTGATTACGTTACATAAATCAAAAGAAAAAAATATGAAAAAGAAAGTGGTGGTGTTTGATTACGTTACTGGTCAATACACAAACTACAGAAATCAAACGGATGCAAGCAGTTAATTTCACAATAGCACAATGTATGTGTGCATGATGTTGAAAGAAGGGAAAAGGTAAACAATGGCGGATTTAAATGAAAGAACATACACGTCCCATGCATCTTCCCATCGGCAGATTGATATCATGTGTTCTTGTTGATCTTCTTCTTCGTCGTCGCTTCAGGACCTGCTGATACATATGTAATTTCAGGTCCTCACCCATACTCGATGGATCTCCCGAACCCACCCCACAACATACCCGATAGGAAGCAGAACGAGAATGCCTACCGTTCACCATGACCAGATGATAAACACAAATTATCGAGGGTCTAAAAAGTATGTCTCACACAAGGCGGAGACAACCGAGTCGCTGCGGTGACCCACAATAAGATGTATTTAGTCAACAATTAACCCACACTGAAGATCAATAAATTAGAAATAATGTGGAGCTAAAATTTATTTTTAACTCTGCACAAATGGTGTATAGGGCAAGTATGTAGAGAGTTCGAACACAGGGAGCAAACAAGGTGGTTCAAACAATTGTGCACAAGTGAATGTGTATGTCTACACTAAGCAAGCAAAGAAATTTTTGTGGGTTTTTAATTTTTAATTTTTTAATTTTAATTTTTTTAATTTTGTATTTTGATTTTTAATTTTCTGATTTTTATATTTTATATTATATATTTTTAAATTTCTTTTTCAATCTTGGAATATGAAGACAACGTAATAAAAGACTAGATAAAGTATTTATAAAATGTGTAAAAATAACCAAAAATTCAGAAATAAAATGTTTTTGATATTTTTAGGATTTTTTACTGTTTTTGTGATTTTTGGGTATTTTTCAAGGTATTTTAGGTATTTTTTAAAATACTGAAATAGAGCAAAATAGTGAAATGAGTGCTGGCTGTGAATGAAATGGCAGTTAAAAATAGCAAACAGCAATCAAAATTTTTCACACTATTTTTCAAATAAAGATAATGAAAAATGGAGTAAACAGGAATTGAGTTTACTATTTTTGGAGTTTTCTACAATTTTATAGATTTTTTTTGAAGTTTTAGAGTGTTTTTAAATTTTTAGTGTTTTTCTTTTGAGATTTTTAATGATTTTTGGACTGGCACTAAAATATGGTAAAATAGACATTAGGAATTTTTTTAGAATTTTTCGAAGTGTTTTAATATTTTTTTGGCATTTTCTAAGCTAGACAGTGCACAAAAAGCATGTTTTTGATTTTTAATAAATATAAAAATAGAATAAAATCAAAAACTAAAATGTTGGCGTGGAAGAACACATGCATAGGAGCTTAAGTTCAAAATTTGAGAATTTTTTTGCTCTAAAATGAGGGTCCAAATGATTAGATTAAGTGAGCAAAAAGCAAAGGCCTGGCAGGGGCTTTTCTACAAATAGACAAAACTACGGGGGTACGCCTGCAATTTTCGCACAAAAATATAACTGTATAGAAAAAGTTCCTGGACCAATCAAGAATTCCCAAACCAGCAAGGGGGCGCCTGCAAGAAGCCCACCCACGCACGTGCAATGCGCGCACCTGGGGAGGACCTCTATGCAAATTGTCAAAACTTCGGGAGTTCTAATGCAATTAGTACAAAATTTTAACGCAGCAAATAAAAGTTTGCGGACATAATATCTAAATACAAAAATGGCTGGGGTTTGACTCGCAAATTACCCAAGCCTTAGGCGGATCGCACGACTGTGGATTCTTCATTAAAGACACGTGTCCGCTCCTCGGACGCCGATGACGGTTGGGCGTGGATGGCCAGGATTAGAAGATCGAAGCGTGATGGACGGTGCTGGCGCATGCAGATCCAACGGTTGGCGTTAAAACTGGGGTTGGCTTTAATCCGACGGCGGGGAAACGGCAAGGAAGAACGAGGAGGAGCTCCGGCCAGGTGAAACTCCTCCGACCAGCAATCCTCCCCCCGTCGTTCGCTGAAGCTCCAAAAGCCCCCAATCTCTTCCTGCGAAGCTCCTTCAAGTCTTGGGGATGTCCAAAAGCTCCGGCGAAGTCCGGAGTAGCTGCACGAACCCAGCGGCGCTGGAAAGCTTCTAGCACCTCGGCAGCCTCTCAAAATCGCCCCAGGGGCGCTCTTTGATGTCTAACCCTGCAGGAAGAAGTGAGAGGGTCGAGGGTAAATTGCCCCGACCCCACGGAATGGCGGAAACGAGATGGAGGCGGAGTGATGGGGCGTAGATAGGCGAAGGTGGCCGGAGTTATTCCGGTCGAATGTTGATTGAGCGAATCGACTAGCGGATGAACTGGATAAATGGGGGAAAATGAAGCTGGGAATGCAAGGAGTGAAATGACGGCGAAAAACTAAGGGAATACACGGCCTCGAGCCCAGGTCGGGCGAGGGAGGGGGGTACCTCGACGGGGAAACCACCGGAGGTAGGAGGGGTGCCCGGACCTTGCCCAGCTCGTCTCTGATGCCGCGAGCAAGGTGTTGTCACCACCAGCTTGTCAATGGTTCAGAGAGATGGAGGGATTAGGTCACAAATGGGGTCCAAATTTTCAAATCAGGTCAAGGGTTGGTTTTAAGGGGTTGACGAAGGTGGCTCGAAGAATGAGGGAGAACGGGCTGCATGATGGTCCATTCCCCGAGCAAATCAGTGGGCGGATATCATTGATGCAAGGGGAGAAAAAATGCAGAAGACGTCGACCTCAATCGATGAAATATGTGGCCTCCAAAATTCGCCAAAAACGAGAAAAAGTCATTTTGACAGGCAGCAGGCGTTGGGTCAGAGAGTTGACCTAGGTCAACTCTCCAGCCCTCCTGGTTGGTCCACGTGGACCAACCAGGAAAAAGCCTGGAAGTAATTATTGTAAAATCATTTAAAAATAGTAAACGATTTTATTAATTTTTGATTATAAAATAAAAAATGTTTATTATTTTATATAGTATTTTGTTCCGATTTTTAATTATTTTTATGAAGTACATATTTACAAGTTACCTTTATACCCCTATATAGGTATCTATATCTATATATTGTATTCTTTTATTTTTAATTTGTGTATTTAATTTTATTATTTTTATTTATTATTTTATAAAATTATAAAATACTTTTATATATACAAATATATTTTTATTTCATTTTTCTGATTTATTTTGTATAATTAATAAATTATAAGAATGTATTGTATAGGTATGTACATAGGTATTGTATCTATGTATCTTATTTACAAGTATTTTTATTTTGATTTTTCTTTAGGTTTTTATTCCAATTTTAATGTACATCATTATTATAAGTATTATTTACAACATTATAAAAATATAAAATTATAAAAATAATAAAGAAATAATAAATTGAATATTTTAATATGTACAATGTACAATGTGGGTCCAAAACTCAACTTTCAAACCGTCGCTCCGCCAAATGCGAATCCACCGCCATTAAATAGCTTATTTTCTTCTATATACAATTAAAGGTGAGTATGCTGCATTTGGAGTTGTCAGTTGTGAGATACGGGTCTGGGAAGTTGGGATTTTGGATTCTTATTCAGACCATAAATTTTTATCTGTACATTCTTTTTCTGTGAAATCAATTTTGTATTTTTCTTTATAAAATTAGCTACAACTTTCATGTACAAAGTTTCTTTATTTGATGTATAAAAAGTGGAATCAAAAATAGGTCCCAAAATGAATAAAGAATGAATAAAATAAAAGGGATTTTATTGGTATTTTTAGCCCTTCTCTCCTCCTACTTTATTCCTTGTAGACCTATTCATCAAGATGCCTAGGTCTCGGGGTTTCGGGTCATAAAATATTTGCAATATTTTATTCTTTTTCTTTTCTTTATTTATTCTATAATTTTGGCTTTAATTACAGCTTTTTATACACTATTTAGATGCACTTGCATGAATGCTAAGATGATGATTTTAATGCTATCTACAGGCATTTGCTAGGTTTTTTGGTGCCAAAATGATATAATAAAGATGATGAAATGTGGATTCATCACCAGACCACCGTGCATATCACAGATCGACGGAGATCTCTCCTCTGTCTTGGCAGTCGGGCTTTGGGGTTGGGAGTGGGGGCAGTGGTGGTGACTGTTTCTTGCCGTTGAGGTTTGTTTGTGTTTTGGGATTGGGAAGACCGGAGGGTTTTATAAATGGAGGGTTTCAAACTAGCGAACGGTCTGAAAGTAGGGGGTGCAATATGTTTGATAAATGTTGTTCTTTTTAAAGTACCGTAATAGTGAACAAACCTTTGCAAAGGAATTCTAAAAATGTACTTTCTATTTAAATATACCTTAAAATAGTAAAAAATGCAGGTAATTTTGAAACAAAAATTTGGAGTAACAATAAGACAAGTTAGAAATTGGCACGTACTAAGTGATATTAGCTAAAATGTAAAAAAAATCGAGACAAATGTGATGGTTAATGTCACTTGTATATTCCTTGCACCATATGAACAAATGAACGACCTTTCTCCTTATAAAATTAGCTCTGGGAAATTATCATTCGTGAGTACCGAACTTTGTTATGATTTTTGAAGGGATTAAATAAATTTTCGATAATTATCAAATAAATTTAATAAATAAATAATAGATGAATAGATAGAAGATGATAGAAAGGGTAGTTTGTTGGGATTTTTTAATGTACATTTTGACCCACGTCGATCGACCTTTAGTCATTTTTCATGTTTGGATTGGTGTTTGAACTCACATTTGTACTTTATCGAGTGGGGGCATGCAGTTAATGTAGTTTGGACAAATATGGATGGGACTTGGTCATTTTTTATGTTTGTACTTGTGTCGATATACCCTTGAAGGTAATACTACGTCTATTTTTTTACCTAAAATTTGACTTTAGCTCCTCATATGTACTTGTGTTTAGATAAATCGGTACACATAAAGTCCGTAAGTTGAAATTTGAAGGATTCTAATTTTTCAGTAATATGATTTTACATTTGTTTCATATTTAAATCAGTTCTCCTCTATGGAACTCATATAGATTATAATATTTGCATACATGTATGAAATCATAGATTCGTGTTTAAGAGGAATCTGCAAATCATTCCACACGACTTGTTTCTTAGACAAGAACAACCTTTAAAAAACTCAAAATCCAAAAGCTTGTTCTGATCTAAAAACTATTAAACCCCAATAGTTTGATGTATATATTGTGTTGGTCTTCTGATATGTTCCCCTTTTCCCTTGAATCATGTCCAAAATGTACAAATTTTGACCTATAATTGATCGAAGGGTTTGTATATAAAAAGAACATGAAGAAGGAAAGAAAACCCTAGATTTAAAATCTTGAGAATCGTTTAGTTCTTATTGAATTTCTATAAATCACATACTCTTGTCAAATCAAATTATTTTGATCCAAAAAACTAAGTGTGATTGTGCTCGAATCTAGCTCTCTGAATTTCCAATCCGAGTCTTGGAGTATGAAAGATCAAAATACAATCATCAGAAGCTCCTTCGGATTCTCTTTTAATATATCATGATTTTCAAATGAATTAATGAATACTCGCAAGCTTAGTAGTTTTATAGAGGGAGGATTTGTAATTGAAAAGTTCATTATCTTCGACATCTCAACTTTTCCATTTAAGATCCAATCAAGGAAAAAACTAATATCATTTGAAATCTAACCGTGAAAGTTATAACTGATTGTTGATTTAGGCATCTACCAATTAAGTTCTTCCTTTAAGATCCCAATTATTTGGTTTCACTTTCAAACTTACTAACAAATAAAACAAACTTCATTGATACAAATCAATGGCTATATGCATAAAATGATTTGAATGAATTAAGTTGTGGGCCTTTAAACGAAAATTGGCCATCATCCTCAGTATGGCAATCTTCAATAATTAAAAATCTACTCCTGTATGATAGGAAATTCGAGAACCTATTTACCATATCTTGTCGAAGGTTTGCACGTCTTTGATCCTACAGTAACATTTCGATACCTTTACTTGCTCGAGGAAAATCTAGATTATAAGTAAATACGTATGATACGTACTGGAATGCAAATTGAAGGCATATGGGACATTGAAAGAAGGAAAATAAGAAGAGAAGCTTATCGAATTGCACATTTCACCTACAATGTCTATCTTCTTCTTCCTTCTCTCGTTACAAAGCTTTAGAGCTTCATAGGTTATTAATAGTGACGAGGCACCAACTTGATGAAAGGAATAAGGGTTTCGTTGAGGGAGAAGACAATTATCAGATTTGACTAGTAGGAAGAGAGGCCAATTGTGATGCTTTCATAAAAGTTTTATATGGCTCCTTTGAGTGAGTAGGCCTTTAATTAGCCTTAACATTGAGTTCGGTTAGTCACACTCATGTACCTTTAATTTTATAAATCCCAAAACAACACTTAGCTTTGTTTTGGGCATTCTTTTGCTAATTAGAAATTTACTAATGACCAAAGTCACATAAAAAGAGATATAGAATATAACATCTCCCACACACCTCATTTTATTCAATCTTCTTGATCTATTATTATATCTTAGTAAGTGTAAAGAATTCAGATACATGTTTTGTAATATTCTAAAAGGACAGCAATCCTAGTTACATATATCGAGTCTAAGTATATGAAAACCTGCTTAAGCAACCATGATCTGATACATTTACAAATATTCGAGTAACCCATTAAATTAAAATCCAACCTAAATGTAATTGCAAGTTGTAGACAATTAATTTAGTTAAAATGAATGGATACGAATGTTTGGTTTTGTGTTGATAAGCCTTCTGAGTTTTTTTAGATCAAATTAGCATTCAATGTGAAAGATTATAGTAAATATTATTATGAACTAATTTAGTACAAGTAAGTATTTGATTGATGAAATTAAATTTGAAATAATTAGGAGACTTTTATGTGATTTATTGGAGGCGGGCATAACTCATTGTGGAATCACGACATCACCCTTATTTATATACAAGGAGAGGTAGACATTGTAACATCTGGGTCCGAATAAACCAAACTCGATCCAATTAAGAATTCGAATGATCAATTAATGTTCAATTAATATTGAATAAACCTTAAATCAATCAATTGATCGTAAATCAAAAGTCGTTCAGTTGTAATTAATCAAAAGTCAATCGCATCGTAAAGTGTGACATCAAAAAGGTGCAAGACAAATTCGAAAATCACAAAGTAAATCGAGACCACTCAAAAATCTGATTCAACGAAATAAGATCAACATAATCGACCGTTCGTTAATCAGAGGTCATTTGATATTTTTAAAATCCCAAAATTTAGTCACAAATCAAAAACATATCTCGAGAATTCATACTCGATCCAAAGCATACGAATATTATACTCATTTTGATCGTCATTCAGAGACGATCGAAATAAGCCATTGTACACCCATATCGAAGACTCGAGGCACAAATACAAACGACTTTGGGATTTATTTAAAATAAATAAATAACAATAAGAGGAAGTATGACATAACAAGTCGACATCAGCTTGTTGATGTCATTCTAAGTGGGACAAATGTCCTATATATTTTTGCCAACTTAAGGGCTCTCCTCTCTTCTTTATTTTCTCCAATTTTTACCACAAAATCTCCAAAATCTACGCATCGATTAAAGCCATACTGCTTGGAAGAATAGCAAAATCTGATGCTTCTTCTCCAACCAAGACCACCGCCACAACTGGAGGAGTTGCTACATCAAGCTGTAGCAGCCCCAACTGTTGTCCAGGAGTTGCTGGAGTCAAGATAAGAGCAACAACTGCTACTTCTCTTTTCGTGGAGTTACTCCAAAGTAGCCTCCTACTGTTGGCGCTCCCCTCTTCCATGCAAACATTCTGTTGCACCCATTAGACCAGTTGCTACATGCTTGTTGCATCTCCAAGTTTTGTATATTCAAAAGGTACAATCCTATCTTCCATCCTCTTTGTTGCCATGCATGTATAAGTTTTTCTCCCCATTGCTGCCCTTCCATGCATTTCTATTATCCGACAACTATATTTCTAAACTGAGATATTAGACTAGAGGTTTGAGTGCAATATTGGGTTTTGTTTTGGTGGGCACTTCATTATTGGAGTTCATGAAATTATAGTTTATAATTTTTTACTGAAAAGGTTTTCAGTCTGGAAAAGGTATATATGACAAATTTTGTCTATTATTCTCATTTTCTGCTAAATGTATTTTTTTGTATGTTAGACTTGACAGACTGTAGTATCGAACATTATGTTTTGAAACTTAGCATGCATTTCCATCTTGGGGACATTAAGGCACATTGCTACTATTTTCTTTGGGTCATATGTGGCTGCCCCCATCTTATTTTGTCATTTTTTTTATTTTTTTGAAAAATAACACCATGTATATTTATCCCTATATCCCTCCTATATACCATTCGAATTTCGTCAGAAACAGAGACTCCTACGGCCTCCATCCAGACAGTCATTTTTTAACGGTAACAGAATTTTTTAAATCGACATCATCTCGATGGAGGCCATAGGAGTCTCTGTTTCTGACGAAATTCGAATGGCATATAGGAGGGATATAGGGGTGAATATACATGATTTTATTTTTCAAAAAAAATAAAAAAACGCCGAAAAATGGTGCGGGGGCAGCCCCATTTTTTCCATTTTCTTTACTTGTGCGCACTAAAGTTCATTCATGCAATTCGAGCTTCTAATTGAAATTTCTTTCTACAAAAAAATGACTTGTGCATCCATTTTTTTATTTGGTTATTAACATAACAGTAAAGATAACACATGAGTCTATTATGTTAAATTGAAGAATTACTTTGTTATTACAACAGTAACCATTACTTTGAATCCATTGTTGTATCATTACGTTACAGTAATTGTTGATGTTAGTCATGAAAATACTCTTCTAAGATTATTGTGGTAACAATAAAGAAACTACCCTTATGTAGTGTTATTTTTTTACTTCGAGGAACAATAACATTAGTAGGTTCTCTTCGTCTTTCACCATCGATAGTTACGTGGACAAATATTATAACCCGTTAATAAACAAATTTCTTTTTTATAGCAATTATATTTTGTCTTTCACTAAAGTTGTGCAATCTTATTCCATTTTCCCCCATATTCATTTAATTATAGTTAACTGACTAGGTGACTTGATTGGAATCACACCTACTCAAATTCTACTATGTCACTTAAACACTTAGAGGTTTAAGTAGGCCAAGAATAATATTAATAAAATAATAATGCATGACTCAATCTATGAAATAGGACTAATAATCTTCATAAATGACATGTTAGTATAATTTACTATGGGTAATCTTCTGGAGCATTTCAATTAAGATCAAAACTATACTAGTGGGTATATCATATTCGATGATCCATGTGGTTTATTTAGATTTACAGTAAGCTTTTATGGTTGTGGTTTAGATCATTCACATGAGGCTTTTGATACACGACACCAAAATTTGTGTTAAAAGATCATAACCTTGAAGAATCTCTTGCATCCACAGTGGCACATTACCATTAAAGAGATCGTTGCCCATTTTTTTATTCATAATAGATCGTCTGAGACAAGAAATTGTGAATTTTGATCACGAGTTAGTGTATATTATAACCACATCACATCCAAAGAAGAGGTGGCGTAAATTCTTTTGGTCCATTACTCCTTGTCATACATGGAATAAGTAATATTTTCACCATGCATCCATATAGTTGTAAACTAGTGATAGAATGGAATTATTGGGAATCAATGATCAAGTGAAAAATATTGAGAATCAGTTATGATTGGATATATATTAGTGTTGGTCATGGTGACCTATACACCTGACCGTGTGAGGGCGCAGTGACCCTCAACTGGACGAGAGATATGAAGCCCAGTTAGGGCAGCGACCACCAAGTGTACGGGTTTAGGATCCCTCTTTTTCACGATTTTTACTCGAGCTCGCAGTGGTTTTACACTTCGTTGGGATACCAACTCTAGACATGTTCTGCTGACCCTATATTTTAGGATATCCGTGCGGGGATCCTCGATTTTAGTTTTACTTACGAGCTCATTTGTCCGTACTGATCGGGCCGATTTCTAGAATGACTTTTCCAGAGAGTCTCTCTTACCCGTCTCAGTGACATAGTTTTAGAGTAGTCCCATCCCTCTAATGAACTGCACTTCCACTTAGAGTGCGAGACGGAAGGGTCTCTTAGGAGGCTACCTCATCGCTTGAGTTTTAGTTATTGTTCTGCCAATAAGCTTGGAGATGTGTTACAGTTGAGTTGATTGGAATTAAGATTGGTTACAGTTATATTGACTACAACTGAGCTTAGAGTTGGTCACAATTCAGTTTGGTTAGAGTGGAAATCAGTTACAATTAAGTTGGCTACAATAGATCCTAGTAAATAATCATAAATCCTCAATCACCAACAGTTCATCAGATATTAGAACTACTATTACTAGTGATAAGATAAGCTGATAAACATGTTGGGAACTTAGTTAGGATGCATCACACCCTACCGCATGCCTACAGAGGCACCCCAACCCTGAGGTAGGTACATGTGTCCTCTTTTTAGTTCTGTATAAATTAATGGATAAATTTATGCGAGTTATCATTATGATTCAATAAATAAATATAAAGTTATTGGTACATATGGCCTCTTTTTAGTTCAAACGTCGAGTACTATATACTCTTTGATGATATCTGTATTGCTTGGAATTATGTATTATTGTATTTACTCACTGTATTTTGAAGGATATTAGGCATTGTACTCAGTTTGATATTCTAGATATATTTCCCATGTTTTCTTAGTTAAAGATTAAATAAATAAATCCAAAGCTTATGCGATCCTTTTTGGTGTTTGTATTAAATGTTATTTATTTGTAGGTTGAAATTTTATGTGGAGATAACCGTTTACCAGGTAAGATGTAATGTTTGCATTTATCATTTAGATTTTTTTCATTGGTTATAATTTATTTATTGCTCTCATTTGTATAAAATTTTTCCCTTAAGCTTTTCCATTGGCTTCCTATCTTCAATTCATTTATCTGCAGCACATTTTCATGTAGATGCCATTTACATTTCTTATCTTCAGTGATTGTCCATTTCGTCAGGAATTGTCCTTACTTACCTCACAGAATCTACAATATTTTATGAATTTTACAATTAATAACATATGGCCAATTTTCTTGTTACTGATATGCAAGAAGTTTTCTAATTCAATAGATTTCATCGCAAAGAAATATTGAAAAAAAAAGGAAACATCACTTGCATGAGGAAAATAACATATTAGTTGGAATAAATCTATCTATAACAAATAAGTTATGTGGTAATGAAATCAGGCCTATAAGTATGGAAATGAGAGAGATGTTCAGAAATAATAGACACCACTATATTTAGTCAATGAAAAAAGAAGGAGGATATCTTTAAGAAGTTCGTCTACACCATGGATTATTATTTGTTTTGAAGAAAATCAAAGTGCTTGCATGGTTATTAACGATTCAACAGAATGCTCTCAGTGGTCATATGCTGAGCATATTGAAGGTCAGACTTTAAATAACATTTTATAATCCTTAAATCATTTGGTTAAATGTACAACCAATTGATTCGTTTTTCTGTATTTATGCAGTTTTGGATCTTGGTTGTCCAGAATGCACTTGTGAATTTTGTGGAACTATTTTTTGGATTGATGAATGTTTGAACGAGATCAACCCAATTCTATTCCGCAGCGAAGCGCCGGCAACATCCTAGTATGGATCTATCTATGAACAGTTTGAATGGTTCTATCCTTGAGATATTGTATTGTCCCTATAGTATTTGGACCTTTCTCGCAATGACTTTAATTATCCTATCTCTGAATCTATCGGCTCTTTACAATCCTTGACGTCTTTGCATCTCTATCATAATATGTTGACTGGTTCTTATTCTCGAATCTATAAATGGATTGAGGTCACTATAATGTCTGAGTCTCTTTCACAACCTCTTGAGTAGGTCCATTTCGAAATCTATCGACTGCTTCAGATTTCCACAATAATTGTATCTCGTTTGAAACAACTTAAGCGAATTGATCCCTTCAATGACTAGGGGGCTAATAACTTTGAATTACTTAAGTTTGTAGGAATCAAGTTGAGTTGGCCTATCTATGAATTTATCGAAGGCTTACAATCTCTTAGGTATATTTAAATGATGATGGGCATAACTTCGGGCGGAGTTATGCATTCATTACGAGTATACGAGAACTCAAAAGCCTAAATTATTTTATACTCGATAAATGATTATTCACAAGGTAGACAATCAGATGATCATTTCCTCGATCTCCATAATTTGGCATTACCCAAAACATGATTTCAGAGACGACCTTTTGTTTCTATAAATACGTTAAAAACAAAAGTCAGGGATACCAAAATCAACAATGCTCGGGATGTTTGGGCTGACAGTGATCGAGGCATTGATGAACTCGAGTCTATGGTGGGTGGGTGTGTATACTAGAGGCGGATCTAGGATTATAGGATGATAGATCATGTAGGGCACGCCGATGAAAGAAGAAGCAATAAATAAAACTAATCCATTAAAGGATACTATAAACTTCCAAATGCATATAATGGTATATACAGAAATGTTTCACATACACTGTAAATTGAAAAAAAACATGCTTACACGTAAAGTTGTTCTCGTTTACTTTCCATATATTCAAAACAATTCACAATGTTATCATCAATAATTGGATCAAATATCTCCTCTTCAATATATATGTGAGTAAAGCATCATTCATCCATTCACTTCCATTCGATTACACAACCGACTCTTCACATTAGTCACGACTAAAAATGCCTTTTCAACACTTGCTATTGGAACTAGCAAAGTCAATGTCGATATAATTAATAAATACAATACTGGATAAAAATATCCTTTTGACTTTTGACCATTTTCCAGCAAGTTCTGTCAAAAAATCCAACCTTAATAGCTCGATATTATGCTTTATGTTTTAAATATACATCGGTATTTTACTTTCGAAGATCAATAGCATTTTCAAGTACAACTTTGTCAATGTCAACGTTAACTTTTGAAAAAACTTTGAGCATTGTCAAAAAAAGTATCGTCATTAGATGACTCTATATTCATCATAGCTTCGTAAAAGTCAATCCTTAGTAAAGTAAACTCGGATAGCATTGGTATTGCAACAAGTAAATAATTTGGTCAAGAAATCAGTTCATCGTCTTTTTTCATATATGTTAGATTATTACCATTCATTTAGAAAAACGACGACATCTACCTAAAAAACAAAAGTAAATGACATAAAAGGACTATATGTTTGAGATATATCAAAAAGAATTCTAATAATAAGTCTGTGACATTCTTACTCACCTGTGATTAATCATTTTGATTCAACAATCAAAGACTATAAGAAATTGTATAAGAATTAGAATCTACCTCAAACAATTTCCTTAAATATTTTGATATTTCAATTCCATCAACTTTCAAGTTATTAATATTTGGATTTAAGATATTTATCAAGAAAAAAATGATACGGTAAAATATTGTTAACTGTAGACGGAGAACGAGAAGATGAGTCGCATCCTAGTACACCGGATTGTGAGTGACGGTTGTTGGAACTTGAGATCAAGTCGGTGCATGGAGAGACATGCATTGGGTCCGCAAGAAAAGTGGATGCATGATGAGCTGCCATGACAATGCACTGGCATCGAGATCGAGTCCTTATGACGGAGAGGTTGTGGTGATTTCAATTGTTGAGTTTGATTGCGCCCCCTGTGCAATCTGGAATATGATGTACCATGTACATGAGTTGTCTAACAACTTCGATATGGGTAATAGTGATGGCGACCATGCTACAACCTTCTGCTAGGCGCAACGGGAATCGAGATTGAGGCAGTCAGCCTTTGGCTGGAGAGTGCCGATAACGTACGAAACCACATGATGCGCGGGGAGGGAGAATGACACACATGTGAACAATTGCACACGTGAAGCGAGAGGAGAACACGAGAGAGAGGGGACTTTCAGCATGGCTTCTTTCATGCGTACGAGCGGTGGGAGGCACAGAACACTTTCCAATCTCTATTCATGGGGTTTTCTTTTTATAAGGGGAACATTGCACATTAAAATCCTACATGGTGAAAGATTTTCAAAAAGCTTGGGAGGGGGGAGGGGGCACGTGACTAGCATAGATCCACCCTTGGTGTGTTCTTATATGCAACTTGTCGGAGATCTTTGCGGTGAGTCGGCAATGTCTACAATCAAAGATGGGCAAAGAATCCTAAATTGTTGTGAGAGGAAGAGGGAAGACCATTGTTGTTTGATGGTAGGATTTGTGTGTGTGTGTGTGTTGGGGGGGGGGGGGGGTAGACAACCCTAAAACATGAGGGTAAAAGCTAAATAGTCATCCAACGTCATTAGGTGCTTTAATGTTAAGAAGCCTTACTACCCTATTTGTTGCAATTTTAAAAAAGAAGCCCTATATTGAATATTGATGCAAGGTTAGGTATATTTTTAATAATATATACACAAATATCAAATGATAAAAAAGGGTCAGGTTACCGGCGGAAGGGGCAAAATTATGGCGACGTATCGATCAATTCTTTGATATTTATCCACGCAAAATAGCCATTTACCTCAAATATATAAATACCCCCTCCCGAGGTACTCAAATATATAAATACCCACACACTACCATCGTCTTCGCGCCCTTTCCATTTTTCGAAACCCCACACACGACTCGAGCTCTCCTCCCCCGCTGGCACGCGGAAGCTCTCCCGATCGGAGCTCACCCCTAGGATCTTCGCAGACCGCAAATCCACCGGAAATCGTCTCATCCCATCGATCAGACATAAAATCCGAAGGTAATTTGATGATTTGATCTCCGTTACTCAGAAATCGATCCGGAACTTCCATTGATCTGCCGAGAGGCGAGTTCTAGGGTTCCGATTTCTCGATCTCTACGTGAGTCGATCGGATATTGCTGAATTATGAGAGCGAATTGCAGGATCGTGCGATGCAGAGGCCGGTTTTCCCTGCCATGAAGAGCCTTGAAGGCCTGAGGTCGACGAAGGGGTCCGCTGCCGGGAGAGGACTTACGGTTTCCAGCTCGAAGGCGGAGTCGTCCATGGGAAGTTTTGTGAGCTTGAAGATCGCGGCGGGTAGGTTTCATGGAATGGATTTGGTTTGGAGGTTTTGGTTGGCGGGATTAGCTGATATTCTCGTGCCTTTTTGTGGTGATTGAATCCAGAGAGGCTGGTCAAGGAGCAGGCTGCCGTTAAGATCGATCTTGACATGGCGGTATAGTTGCATCTTTTTCGGGTTCGGAGGTTTTTGATTTTTGGTATTGGAGGTTTTGAAAAGGATGCCCTTGATGAATTGCGGTGACTGTGTTCAGACCTGAAGTTGATGTAGTTCTGGATTTGCGTTTTGATTTAATGGATAATTTCATTATAAATAAGTGGTGTAACACCTAAAAATAGCATCACTTAGATTACTCGCAAGTCATGAGAGTAACTATGACATGTGTGGACTACTATTGATAAATTCAGCTTAGGTAGTTTGGGTTATTGCCATTGGTCTATTTCAACTGAAATCTCCAAATTTGTCGTGGTCAATTTTTATTCATGTATGTTGGATTATTTATTATATACGTCACTTATGTGGGAGATGGGTAAATGGATCTCTCCATAATCTATTTACCTCATCTAATTGTTTAGTCCCACATCTACTAGTTGTGGGATGTGGAGACTCAGTGAGGGCTATATAAGATGCCCCACACCATCTGTATCCAGTGAGAAAAGTAATAGACTATCAGCCCTCTGAGACGTTCTCCCGTAGTTTCATATCACAACTTGAGGAGTAGTTGTGGGATGTTTTTTTCTTTCTTTTTTTAACAAAATAAATGTGGCCCAATTGGGCCCAAAGATACCCCAACCCACAAAACATAGCGCTCCCTCTCTCTCTTGTTTTTGTATCATTTTTTTAACAGACCTTGCTCTCCTTTTTCTTTTCTGAACCCACGGTACATTTTTTAATAACGTTGGGGGCCCCGTTGGGGCAAACCCTATTTAGGATTTGTTGGGAAAATAGAAGAACTTGTTTATTCCATCAATCTTAGGTTCTCTTATATAGGAGAGTAACCTATGGAATTACATGAGAGGTTCAACAGAAAAGAAAAATAACGCAGAGGTACATAAGAGACTAATATATGTTTACACTCCCCCTCAAGATGGAGCATAGATATCAATCATGCTCAGCTTGAATGCACACTTCTGAAATGGGCCTCACAGTAGTGCCTTAGTAAAAATATATGTTGTTTGATTCTCTGAACTAACATGGGATGTAGCAATGAATCCCTTCTGAATCATGTCACGTATAAAGTGACAGTCAATTTCAATATGCTTGGTTCGTTCATGGAATGCTGGATTATTTGCAATGAACAAGGCCGCCTGATTGTCACATTCCAAAATCATAGGAAGTGGAACTTCTATATTTAGATCTGTAAGCACAACCTTTACCCACATCATCTCTGTGCTCACCTGGGCCATCGCCCTATACTCAGATTCAATACTAGACCATGCCACCACAGTCTGTTTCTTGCTCCTCCATGAGACTAGAGAATATCCAACATATACAACAAACCCAGAGGTGGACTTCCTGTCCTTGGGACACCCTGCGTAGTTTGCATCTGTACAGGCTGAGAGATAGTAGTTTCTTTGCACTTCTTGAACAACAAACCCGCACCTGGAGATGACTTGAGGTACCTGAGTGTCATATGTATGGCATCCATGTGTACCTGACGTGGTTGCTCCATGAACTGGCTCACGCGACTCACAACAAAGGCTATATCGGGCTTAGTAACCGTAATATACAGAAGTTTACCCACCAGTTCTCTGTACCTTCTACTATCCACCTCCTCCGTATCACCATCATTTAGCTTCGTACTGGGGTCCATAGGTGTGGTAGCAGGTCGGCAGCCAAGCATTCCCGTTTCACTCAACAGGCCGGTGACATATTTCCTCTGAGACATTACCAACCCATAAGGATTTCTGGCAAACTCCAGTCCCAGAAAATATCGAAGGACCCCAAGGTCCTTGGTGACGAATTCACGACCCAGCATTTCTTTTGCCTCTTTTATTCCCTGTTCATCATCACCTGTAATCATAATGTCATCTACATAGACCATAATTGCAATAATACCTCTGGAAGTCTTTTGTACAAACAAGGAATGATCAACATTGGAACGCTTGTATCCTTGTTTCTCAAAGAGATCTGAGAGCTTCTGAAACCACACTCTAGGGCTCTGCTTAAGGCCATAGATAGCCTTATGAAGTCTGCATACCGTAGGATACTCCCCCTCAACAGTAAAACCATGTGGCTGTTGCATGTAGACTTCCTCCTGTAGGTCACCATACAAGAACGCATTCTTCACATCCAACTGATATAGCGGCCACTCTCGAGTAACCGCAACAGACAACAAGATCCGTAGAGTGGAGTGGCGGGCCACTGGTAAGAATGTATCAAGATAATCCACCCCATATGTCTGTGTAAAGCCACGAGCAACAAGACACGCCTTGTACCTGTCAATACTGCCATCGGCATTCTGCTTGACTGTAAATACCCATTTACTGCTCACTGGTGACACATCCGCAGGTACAGGAACCAGACTCCAAGTACCTCTAGACTGAAGAGCTGCCATTTCTTCCTCCATAGCAAGACGCCATCTATTATCCTTCAGTGCGTCTTGGTAATTCCGTGGAATAGCTACTGTTGACAGGGCAATGACAAAATTCCTGAAATCTCCAGATAGTCGATCAAAGGATACAGAAGCTGCTAAAGGATAGGATGCACAACTCCTCTTTGACCTCTGTATAGCAATAGGAACATCTAAATCATTGGTCCTCGTCTGGCCTCTGTAACACAACCTGCTCAAAAACATCATCAGATCCATCAATGGTAATATCTTCAGAACATACCTTAGGCGAGCTGGGTGATGAGCAATGACCATGAGTTGAGGTAGGCCTGCAGGTGCAATGAAATGGTAAAGGGGAAACTGGTATAGTGACATGTGGTAGTGATGGTGGCGGTGGTGGTGATGGTGGTGGTGGTGGTGATGGTGGTGACATGTAAATGACATCATTATTATTAGCAGGGGATATCAACTGATCACCAGAGGCCGAGAAATACATGATAGATTCAAAGAATCTAACATATGCACTAACAAGGTACCGCCTGCGCAAAGGATCATAACACTTGTACCCCTTCTGAGTTTTGGAGTACCCAATGAAGACACACTTGATAGCCTTAGGAGAGAGCTTGTCAGTTCCGGGAGACAACTGGTGGAAAAACGCAACAGAACCGAACACGCGTGGAGTAAGGGAGAATAATTCTTTTCCAAGGAAGATAAGAGAGAAGGGGATCTTCTCACCTAGAACAGATGACGACATACGATTGATTAGGTAACATGCTGTAAGAACGGTGTCACCCCAGAAAGAATGAGGGGCATGACTTTGTATAAGAAGCGACTTGGTTACATCCAATAAGGGACGATGTTTCCTTTCGGCAACCCCATTCTGTTGGGAGGTATAAGCACAGGATGTCTGGTGAACGATTCCTTGGGATGAAAAATAACTGGATAAAGCATGAGTACACATTTCCAGGGCATTATCACTTCTCACAATTTTAACAGATGCAGAAAAGACATTACGAATCTCATTAAGAAAATTGATGATAATATTCCCTGCTTCAGATTTATTCTTTAACAAAAATACCCATGACACTCGAGAGAAATCGTCCACAATAACTATATAAAACCTGTGTCCCTGATGATCAGGAACACGACTCGGACCCCAGATATCGACGTGAAACAACTCAAACTTGGAGGTACTACTCCGACACTGACGACTGGGAAAGGATGAGCGATGATGCTTTCCCAACTGACAAGCCTCACATTGAATAGACGTGTGAGGTGAAACCTGGGGTAACACACGACGCAGTTTCTGAAGCGGTAGATGTCCAAAGCGCAGGTGTCATAACAGAGGAGATACGGGTCCAAGAGGTAGAGATGAGGTTCCAGCAAAGGGAGGCTGACTAAGACGATATAGGCCTCCTTGCTCATAGCCACGCCCAATCACGTTGCCCGTAAGGATGTCCTGAAAAACAAGAGAAGATGGATCCAAAATCGCCCGACACTGTAAATCCTTTGTAATTTGACTGATTGACAACAGATTCATTGAAAAGTCAGGTGCGTGTAACACATTCTTGAGCTGCATAGAAGGTGTCAGTCTAATCTCCCCCTGACCAGTAATCGGGGAATGTGTGCCATTAGCAATGACCACTATTCGACCTAGAGGGATCTGTCTGTACCCTGTAAGTAGACTTTGATCACCACATAGATGATGTGTGGCGCCAGAGTCTATAATCCATGCTAAAGTGTCTGATCCACTACTAGTAAATGCATATGTACTACCTGATGTACTGGTGGATGCCGAGGCAGGTGCAACAACATCAGATTGGTTCTCAGTAGTGGGTGCTGGTCCAGATGGAGGAATAATGCCCTTAGACGAGCAACAAGATCATCAAAGCGCTGATCCAAAGAGGCAGCAGATGGAGGCTCTATCTGCTCAGCGACTCGTGCAGATGCAGGATTTCCATGCTTAGAGTAGCATGTATCTTTAGTGTGTCCGATGCGATGACAATAGGTACATATTGGCCGAATATGACCTCCTCTACCACGAGGGCCACGGCGACGGGTATGATGACCTCCACGGCCCCTGTTGGTAGCCATTGCTGAAGCAGTCTGATTCGTGGCCGTAGAGGGGACAGTGATGCGACTCAGTCTGTGAAAGGCTTCCTCCATAGGAGGTATAGTAGAATCTGTCAAGATCTGAGACCGTGCGGCCTCATACTCTGGATCAAGGGCAGCAAGGAAAACTCTTACCATAGTAGCTTTCTGGTAGGTCTTCTGTTGCTCTGGTGTGGCTGTCAGGGGCATGAAGCTGTACAGCTTCTCGAACATCCCTCGTAGAGATGTGTATAATGAGTGTAGAGGTCATCCATTCTGCTTGATGGTGAATATGTCATGCCGAAGTTGCAGAATCTTCGTCTCATTCTTCGCTTGAGAGTATGTGGTAGCCAGAATATCCCACATTGCTTTGGCCTGGGCTGATGAAGAATATCATTGGCAATCTCGATTGCCAGAGTACCCGATATCCATACTTTGGCATATGCGTCATCTGCCTCCCACGAGGCATTAACTCCAGTCTTCTCAGCAGGCTCTTCTTCGGTAAGAATGTGTTTCTTACCGGTTGACTTCATCATACTCATGAACTGCATCGCCCACAGTTTATAGTTCGTACCATCCATCTTTACAGTAGGCGCTGGACCTCGAAAGGCGCCTATATATGGAATATCCGCCTTGCTTTCTGACATATTGGTAATAGAAGACTGGAGTAGTAGACTGAAGGTATGATTGTCTACACGAACATGTACGAGTTTAGTCGCCTGTGTAGACTTCAAGCAACCAAACCCATTTCTAAGGAGTTGTGAGTACTAGAGATATACGCAGGATTGATTTACGGCTTAAGGGCGTACAACAAGGAGATGCGCACAGCAAGGAGCCGCGATAGGGCGCAGGATACACACACATCAGCAAGGGGGCGCGCAGGAGCGCACGAGAGAGCGCTGGATATGCGCGATGCGTGCACGAGGGCGCAGGGGCGCAGGAGCGCACGAAAGCGCGCTGGAGATGCGCGATGCGTGCAGGAGGTGCACGCTGGGCTCAAGCGACGCGCGCGAAGCACACTGGAGAAGCGTGCGAGATGCGCTGGAGATGCGCGCAAGGCGAGGCACGCGGAAGCGAGGAGCGCGAGGCATAGGAGTCGTACGACCGACAGCGTGCGGGAGAAGAAGAGGCTCGGCGGTGGGGCTAGGGTTAGGGTTAGGGTTTTAAGAACTCCGGTCTAGGACCGTCGCTCTGATACCATGTTGAGAAAATAGAAGAACTTGTTTATTCCATCAACCCTAGGCTTTCTTATATAGGAGAGTAGCCTATGGATAAATTACATGAGAGGTTCAATAGAAAAGAAAAATAACACAGAGGTACATAAGAGACTAATATATGTTTACAGATTCCCATGGATTGGGAACCTTCCTTCGTTAGGAGGTGCCCCCATCGATTGGGGTTATTGGCTTTCAAAAGCCGCCGCTGCCGCATCTGCATGATATTTTCTTTTTTTTTTTTGACACTCCAAAAAAGGGGGATACACCCGTAGGTGTTCGCCCCAGTTTATTAAGAAAGAGAAAAGAAGATACTTACAGAGGGAGAAGAAAGGGTGGGATAAGGGAAAGTGGTATCACTAAATGATACCAATCGCCCCCGCAACATAAACAAAAACTCTATACAGAAGACCAGTCCAAACAAAAGCGGTTCGCATCCATACAAATATTTTCTATGTAGAATCTCTGCCCCGCAAAGAGAGATTTGTTTCTTCCCAGCCAGATACTCCAAATGCGCGCGAAGGGAATAAGTCTCTCCGCCCTCGTACGATTTGCTGCGATTGCTATGCTCTCCCAAAGAGACTCCAGCGAGGAAAGATTCAGCCAGGCAATATCATCCCAAATGAGTCGTACGAGGTCGCAGTGAAGGAATAGATGGTCGGCCGTCTCAATAGCCGAATCGCACAACCCGCATAAATTGGGAGAGTTTGGGAAGAGCGCTACAAGACGGTCGCGGGTAGGTAGTCGTCCACGCCTAAGAATCCATAGAAAGATACCAATCCTTTCCGGAAGCTTGAGACCCCAGATGAGTTTACAATGAGCAAGAAAGGACGCCTCTGGATGCTCAACGATGGGAAGAAGAGCCGAATATGCCTTTTTTGAAGAGAAGGACCCCTCTTTCCGAGAGAAGTGATCACGGCCCCCCGAAGGAGTAGGGGCGTCCACGAGAAGGGACATCAGAGCGGAGAAGTCCATCAGCCGCTGAGCAGAGAGATAGTCCACCAAGATCGGGCACCATGAGCCATTGGTCCAGCACGAATCCACCGATGCATATTTGTCCCCTGCCAGCGCAAAAAGTCTTGGAAAAAGGTTCATGAAGATGCCCTTACCAGACCAATCCGTAGTCCAAAACCGGAAGGATGTACCATCGCCGAGGGACGGCCTAAACAAGGACCGCTTGCTGTTGAAAACCTGGAAGGCTTCGCGCCAAAAGATGGGAGAATGATCGTGGGAGCGACCGTCAAAAACGGGTTGAAAACCTGCATGATATTTTCACAGTCAAATATCATGCATATGGCACGTTGGATAGGTACAAAGCACGCTTGGTCGCCCGTGGGTTTACACAAACCTATGGTGTGGATTACATGGATACATTCTCTCCAGTGGCGAGACACTACTCTTCGTATTCTCCTATCCGTTGCTGTGGTCCGTGATTGGAGTATATCTCAACTTGATGTCAAGAATGCCTTTTTGTACGGGGACTTACAGGAGGAAGTCTACATGCAGCAGCCACCTGGGTTCACTGCTGAGGGGGAGAAGCAGATGGTCTGTAGACTTCACAAGGCGATATACGGCCTCAAACAGAGTCCGAGAGCATGGTTCCAGAAGTTGTCCAGCCTAATTGAGCAACAAGGATTCAAGAGGTCAAATGCCGATCACTCATTGTTTGTCCATAAGTCATCGGCAGGTACGGTTGTCATTATGGTTTATGTGGATGATATTCTTGTTACAGGAGATGATGCTCAGGGCATAGAGAGGGCGACGTCATTCCTAGGCCGTCAGTTTGTTACAAAGGATCTTGGGACCCAAAGATATTTTCTGGGGTTGGAATTTGCAAGGAATGCACAGGGCTTGGTGATGACCCAACGGAAGTACATTACAGACTTCCTAACTGAGACTGGCATGGATGGATGCAAACCATCAAGTATTCCCATGGACCCTAGCGTGAGGTTGTATGATGGTGATACTGATGAAGTAGATAAGAGGAGATATAGAGAAATGGTGGGAAAACTCCTCTGCATTACAATAACTCGCCCAGACATTCAATTTGCAGTTAGCAGAGTGAGTCAATTTATGGAGCAACCAAGACAGGTTCACATGGATGCTATACACATGATACTGAGGTATCTGAAATCTTCTCCAGGGTCAGGATTGCTATTCAGAAAGGGCACAGACTTATCCATCTCAGCATGTGCAGATGCAGATTATGTAGGATGCATAGCCTCAAATTTCAGCGAAATTCGATCGAATTTCTGTCGAATATCGATATCCAATCAAAATCGAAATTCGACCGAAATGACCGAAATATGGGGGTCCTAGTACACAAAATGACCGAAACGATCAAAATTCTGGTCGAAATTCCACCGAAATTCCATCGAAATTCTGTTTTGGTCGATACCGAAATGGTGACCGAAACTGACATTTAGGGCCTTGGTAGGATGTCCTAAGGATCGAAAATCAACCTCAGGGTTTGCAGTCTTTGTTGGAGGCTCTTTGGTTTCTTGGAAAAGTAAGAAACAAACTCTTGTGGCAAGGTCCAGTGCCGAATCCGAATATAGGGCCATGGATCAAGCCAGCACGGAAATGATGTGGGTTCGTTCAGTACTAGAAGATCTACATGTAGCGGTGCCCCTACCTATGAAGCTTCAGTGTGACAATCAGGCAGCATTGTTCATTGCCAATAATCCATCTTTCCATGAAAGAACCAAGCATATTGAAGTTGACTGTCATTATACTAGGGACCTGATCCAGAGAGGATTGATATCTACTGCACATATGAGCTCAGGAGATCAGACTGCAGATGTGTTCACCAAGCCACTGCTCAGAGGACCTTTTCAGAGATGTTCATCCAAGCTGAGCATGATAGACATCTATGCTCCACCTTGAGGGGGAGTGTAGAGATAGTTCGTAGCATTATTATCTCTTTATGTATCTGTTTATTATTTAATTATCTTTGATAGATCTCTCTGTAATTTACCCTTAAGGTCTCTCCCTATATAAGAGAGCCTAGGGTTTTCTGAATAATTATCGAATTCTCTTTTCCCAACAGGGCTCATAGGAGAAAGCGTGGATCTCGGTTGGAGTGCCGCCTTTGCACGAGGGAGGAGATGAGGAGGTCCCTTGGCGGTGCCGCTTGGCTTGCCGTCGAGCCTGATTTGGAGAGAAGGGCTGTTACCGCGAATGGTGTCGTGCGAGTAGGCACTAACTGGAGTTGCAAGGAGAGGTGGGCGGCTTGGTAGATGCGCAACAATGGAGAGATGGAGCTGGATCGTGTGGAATGCCAAGGCCTTCGCCTAGAGGCTCTGTGCATGAGGAGCGGTGCCTAGGATGCGCGTGGGAGCTGCCACGGTTCTGCGGAGATGAGACGAGGAGTTGCCTACGTGCTGCTGTGCCTGGATGTGGAGACATGTGCCGCCGATGGGTTCGGAACCTGAAGTATATGCCCCGACCCCTTTGTGCTTTGCGGATCTGCTGTATTCTGAGGGGCTAGGATTCGACACTCCATCACACAAAGGAGCATGCACGACCTGGATGTTGTAAGGGAGAACGCGAGGTATCACGCTGCCTCATGCCTGGATTCGCTGCCTGGAAGGATCTTCAACGTGATGGAGGACTGCAGAAAGAGATGCCACGGAGGGATGAGACTGAAGGAGTGCTGTCGTCATACGAACATAACATTAGATATACCAGAACATGAATAATTTTCAAACATGAATGTGATCTTCAACAATAATTTTTCAGGAACAAATCTCAGAACATGTGAATAAGATGCTGACGAATCTTGAACGAGCTTGATCACAAATAGAACTCCAGAAATTAGGGTTTCAGTAGAAACCATAAAACTTACAAAACTTGAACAAATAAGTACAATCGAATCTCGAATAAAAATTAATGAAAATAATCTTCGAGAATCGAACCCGCTCTGATAGCATGCTAGAAAATATCATAACTCTGATAGCATGTTAGAAAATTAGGAATGCAGAAGCGGAATGATAAACAGAGCATGAATTAGAAATATTAACATGAAACATCAAGATTTTTACGTGGAACCTTACTCCCTAAGGAGTGTGATGAAACCACATGAGAAGGCCTCAAAGGGTCATATGTTGCATTCAACTTTCTCAATGGATACAGGAGGTCTGGGGCTCCTTATATAGCCTCCGCAGAGCCTCCAAGTCCCACCACTGGTAGATGTGTGACTAAACATATGGATGGGGTAAATGGGTCTTCTCCAGGATCCATTTACCCTCCTACAACTCATATGGAGCACAACCAAATACTCTAACAAATATCATCAGCAATCTCCGTGGCAAGTGTCCCGGAGAGCCAGATACGTGCGTAGGCGTCATCTTGATTCTATGACGTATTTGCCGCAGTCTTGTTCGCCGTCTCCGAATCAGTCAGAATATGCTCCTTATTGTGGCATTGCATTAGGGTACGAAACTGCATGGACCATAACTCATAGTTGGTCCCATCCATCTTCACGATAGGTGCTGGACCTTTGAAAGCACCGGAGGAGGAGAAAACATCACCTTGTTTTCTGACATTGTACCAAGAAGCCACGACACGGAACAACTGAGGATTATATCAAGAGATGAAAACTGTCTTCAGAACCATAATAGGGAGTAGTTGTATTTATAGACTCATACAACCATCCTTAGGTCTTCGTGCGAGGTCTAGAGTCGCACATGACTAGAGAAATCATAAGATATCACGGTGGACCCCTTCCTTTGGCGTTGCTGGAAACGTTAAGGCGAGACCGCAGTGGAGCCTCAGGTGCTAGAATGCTCCTGGCATCGCTATATTCGCTAGGACAACACGAGAATTCTCCTGGCGATGCTAGGATGTCACCGCATTGTGCGAGATGCGTCGTACGAGAGGGGTGCCTGGCAACGCGAGAGGAGTGCCTGGTAGCGTGAGATGCGCAGCTGGTGGCGCTGAAGGTGCGCCTGGAGGCGCTGAAAGTGCTCCTAGTCGGTGCTGGTATGTGCGAGGAAGTGCGCCTGACCGCGGGGAGAGTGCCCAGTGGCGCGTAGAGGGCGGCGGGGGGGGGGGGGTAGGGTTAGGGCTTGGGATAGGATATGGGAACCCCGATCTAGGACCGTTGCTCCGATACCATATTGGGAGAAAAAGAGAACATAACATTAGAATAAACCATTGGCTCTCTTATATATGAGAAAAGCCTTTGGGTTAATTACATGATAAGTACTCAGAGAAAACATAATATATAAAATAGACAAAGAAATATATTTATCTCAATAATACTATTGGTAAATATACATATGAAAGAGGTCAAATTTAAGCATTCATCTTGTATAAATATATATTCAACAGCTAGGACTTTATAAATATCTAATAATACTACCTTGAGGCGTTTTCCCTCCGCCTCGTTTCGCCTCGACCGTCTCAACGTCTCGAGGTGCATTTTTTCAAACCATGGCAGCAACCCAGGAGGTGACCTCCATGATCCTCCTCCTCGCAATTGCGCGCGCCTTTCTCCAGATTGTAGGCAACGCGTGTCTCCATGAATCCCAGCCGCGTCGTCCCTTCTACCCACTTCTCTCGCACAGATGGTGGAAGGCCGCTCCGAGCTCCCGCATGCTCCACCTCCTCCCTGTGCGCAGGCGTCGCGCACGATTCCTCCAGGCGGAGGCCTACCCCTTTTTCGTGCATCTCCTTCATGCAGTGCGGACGATCTTAGCGGCCCTCCAGATCCTCTCCTCCAAAGCTTGGCGGTGCTCCAGATGCCCCATCGAGGGGTTGCATGCTTTGTATGAGAGGGGTTCCCACTTGGGAACCCTAAAGTGAAAAGCCAAAGGCCTTTGGATGTTAAAAAAAATAAATTTGCTGCTATTGTAAGGGCCCATGAGGCCGAGGGTTTGAAAAGAAAAAGAGAAGAAAAAAAAATGAAAAAATGATAGTGAGGGAGAGAGCAAGCCCAACGGGCTGCTAAAAAAAATTGTGTGAATGAAAAAAAGGAAAAAGCTCAAGTAGGCCTTTTTGGGGCTGAGAGCCGTGAATTTTTGGGCCTTTTCATCCGTGATTAAAAATATATAAAAAGGTGCGTAAAATAAAAAGGCCGTACGCAATTCCAAAAAAATGTTACAAAAGTCGTATAAAAAAGAGAGAATGAAACAACTTAAAAAAAGAAAAAAAAATAAATAAAAGAATCTTTGAATGGCTTATTATATAAATAAATATTGTTGACACGTCTATTAGAAAAAGGGAGAGAGAGAAATAGCCGAAAAAATGATGATTAAAAAATGATTGAGAAAATCAAAAAAAATTTGTATCGATTAAGTGATATTTTGTTTTCTCCCCATTTACCTTGTCTTCTCCCAACATGGTCGACGCCATTGTTTTCCGACCAGTCTGGGTGAAAGGGGGAGTATTGTGTAGAGTAATAGGTATATTCCAAATTCAGATTTGTAAGAGACCAGTCGGATTGTTCAGACTCTACAGTTGTCAGTTGATCAGACTCGACGTTTAGCTTTTGAGCCTTCCGTTTCAGACACGTACATGTATGCGGTTTTTTCAGATGTGCACATATATGCCATCATTTGTTGTTGTCCCCATCATTCTTGTTTTGTCAGCCAGAGTCTTCATGTGAGCCATTGGGATTCCAGAGTAGAGGACCATTCCCTATGCCATGTTGGCTAAGGTTTTCATGTGGTATCATAGGTACTCCAGAGTAGAGTATCATTCTCTGAGCCAGATGGGAGAGATCCAGTTCTTTGACGAGGAGACTTCTTCAGACTCCATTCTCCAACGTCGTTGACTTCGATGAGGATTGCACTCCACAACCTTTTCAGTCCAGCCCTTTTCAGAGATGGAGCAGTTGTCCACATGTTGTGGCGGACCAGAGTACTCCGATGAGGAGACTCATTCCAGTTGCAGTGACTCTGAGTCTCTGACAGGCGCAGTACAGAGTACATGTCCTCCGACTAGGAGATTCAGTTGACTCACACTTCAGCCCGTTCGTCCTCCTCACCTGTACGACATGAGAAGTAACGTCCTCGACAACAACTGACAGTTGTTGCGTGTTGAATTGATATTGTCTGTGGTGTCATGTAGCGTGAGTTGAGTTTCTTTCTGTTTGTTCAATTTGAGCATTTCACGCTCCATCTTGATGGGGAGTGTTGGAGTACTTGGTTTTGCGCCGCATGAGTTGTAGATGGGTAAATGGATCACTCCAGGATCCATTTATCCCATCCCAATGTTTAATCCCACATCTACCAGTGGTGGGACTTGGAGGCTCTGTGGAGGCTATATAAGGAGCCCCAGACCTCCTATATCCATTGAGAAAGTTGAATGCAACATATGTCCCTTTGAGGCATTCTCCTGTGGTTTCTTCCCCCTCCTTAGGGAGTAGGGTTTCATGTTAAAATCCCGGTGTTCCTAAATTTCTTTATCTTTTCTGATTAGCTTCTGCAATATTATTTTCCATCATGTTATCAGAGCTATCTTATTTTCTAACAGCCTCAAAGGGCCATATGTTGCATTCAATTTTCTCAATGGATACACAAAGTCTGGGGCTAGCTTCCACATAGCCTCCAAGTCTCACGTCTGGTAGATGTGGGACTAAACACATGGATATGGTAAATGGATACTGGAGTAATCCATTACCTATCTACAATATAAGTGGTGTACAACCAAATACTCCAACAATGTATAATACAAATAGACTATGTAAAGCATGCCCTATAACAACATCGATTAACATGAATGTTACAATAAAAGCAACACTCCTAGAGAAGAAGAGTCGGATGTCCCTTCCTTTCTGGTTGTGCACAAGGCGGTGTCCCTCGAGCTCTTTAATAGCTATGCTTTGACGGTTCGACTAATGGTGATGGTGGAAGCCTGAATGATGGTCCTAAGAGAATTGCAGTTGGATGGAATGGAACTCTCTTTCAATGGTAGTTTGGATTGTAGGGAGAAGGGGACTGATTATGAGAGGTGGAGATGTCAAGGTGATGTACAAGTACTGAGAGGACGTAGTATCTAAGTGTAGCTTTGGTGAAGGCAGTTACCAATGATAGACAACTAGAGCACGAGGGCATGTGGAAGATGATGTCATAGGAGTGGTATTGAATCATGGTGGGACTGTTGAGGCTTACGACACGAAAGATAGGGAGTACAAGGGGTTTTTAGGGAAGAGGAAGGAGGTTGGTAGTGGTTGGAGAGAAGGTGCCTTCCTATTTTCGTGCATGGTTTGAGATGGATGTGAAAAGAAATAACTAGGAGGTTTTTGAGGCGGTGACTTGTCCTAAGGGAGGTTGGTGGATATCTCTTGGTAAAGTCATGCAAGCTTTGGACCTTAGAGGTTTCATCTTGATCAAGGGACTCGGATTTGATATCAGAATCAGGGAGTAGATTAGACAAGGATTGAGAAGTGGATCTGATTTTGAACAGAAACCCCATGGGGCCCAGCTATCTGATCATGGTGACTTGGATATGGGCTCAAGAACGCGGATGGGGGCCATACTAGGTTTGGATGAGCATGATGCAAACAAAGAATGCCTTGGTAAGTGAGCACCCTAATGGCAAGGATTGTTTTGTAAGTAAGGTGGTCTTGCTTGGAGGGTACTTAGAAGATTCTTGATGGGCGGTCGATGATGAAGTGGTCAACTTAGGAGAATGCTTGGATGATGCAATCATCTATGGCTTTATTATTGTTGAGAACTTGAGATATTATTTATCTTGTCATATTTCTATATATTCTCTTTTCTTTCCCTCTCTATTATGTAATTTGCCTAAACAAGATTCTTCCCTTATATAAGAGAACCCTAAGGCCTCATGAATAATCAATTCATTCATTTCTTTCCACATGGTATTAGAGCGATAATCCTAGATTGGATTTCTTGTACCTCGAGCCCTACCCCACATGTCGCCCCTTCTTCATCTTCTCTTACTCGCCAAAAGGAGCGCCAGTAGGCAACCCCCCATTGCCAGGCCTCCAAGGAGGTCACACTGCCATGCAACCCCCAAGGGCCCTTTTAGTGCTTGTTGGAAGAAAACAAAGAGATGTTTATTCCTCGTAACCCTATGCTCTCTTATATAGGGAGAGGCCTATGGGTAAATTACATAGAATAGACAGAATGAAATAAAAATAACAGGATAGATACATGGAATGTATAAATATCTCAACGCTCCCCCTTAAGATGGAGCATAGATGTCAATCATGCTCAGCTTGGACGAACATTTCTGAAATGGCCCTCTGAGTAATGCTTCGGTGAAAATACCTGCTGTTTGCTCCCCTGAAGTCACATGAGAAGTAGAAAGAAGGCGTTTCTGAATCATATCTCTAGTATAGTGACAGTCTACCTCAATATGTTTGGTTCTCTCATGGAACACTGGATTGTTGGCAATAAAAAGAGCAGCTTGGTTATCACATTGGAGATGCTTGAGAAGTGGCACCTCTATAGTTAGATCAGTAAGAACAGATCTGACCCACATCATTTCTGTGGTGGCTTGTGCCATAGCCCTGTATTCTGACTCCGCACTTGATCTGGTAACTACAGTCTGCTTCTTGCTCTTCCATGAGACCAATGAACTTCCTATAAACACAGCAAACCCAGAGGTAGACTTTCTATCTTTCGGACATTCAACATAATCTGCATCTGCACATGCAGTAACTGAGAGAGATGAGCCGCTGCTAACCAGGAGTCCTGTACTAGGTGAAGTCTTCAGATATCTCAAAATCATATGTACTGCATCCATATGTACCTGCCTTGGTTGTTCCATAAATTGGCTTACTTAGCTCACAGCAAATTATATGTCAGTCTGGTGATGGTCACATATAGTAGCTTGCCAACAAGCTCCCTATATCTCCTCTTGTCAACCTCCTCAGTGTCATCATCATATAGCTTCATGCTTTGATCGCTGGGAGTAGTGGCAGGTCTGCAGTCTGCCATGCCTGTATCTGAAAGGAGGTTTGAAACATATTTTCTCTGAGTCATTACAAGACCTCGCTGGTTCCTTGCAAATTCCAAACCAAGGAAGTAACGTAGATGTCCAAGATCCTTGGTCACAAACTGCTGACCTAAGAAGTCCTTGGTGCCCTGAATACCCTGCTTGTCATCCCGTGTAATAATAATGTCATCAACGTATACAAGAATGACAATAGTACCTCTGTGGGTCTTCTGTACAAACAAGGAGTGATCGACAGTTGAACGCACAAACCCATGTTGCTCTATTAGATCTGAGAGCTTCTGGAACCATGCTCTTGGACTCTGCTTAAGGCCATAAATAGCCTTGTTTAACCTGCATACCTTCTGATACTCCCCCTCAGCAACAAATCCCGGTGGCTACTGCATGTAGACCTCCTCCTGTAGATCACCGTAAAGGAAGGCATTCTTGACATCAAGTTGATACAGGGGCCAATCACGTGTCACAACAACTGAGAGAAGTATACGTAGAGTAGAGTGTCTGGCTATGGTGGAGAAGGTATCCTGGTAGTACACCCCATATATCTGGGTGAACCCACGTGCCACTAGTCTCGCCTTAAAACGATCCACACTGCCATCCGCTTGGTGTTTCACAGTGAACACCCATTTGCATCCCATAACGGATGCGTCAACAGGAGCAGAAACAAGACTCCACATACCACGAGACTGGAATGCAGCCATCTCCTCTTCCATAGCCAAGCGCCAACGACCATCTTTCAATGCTTCTTCATAATTTCGTGGAATTTCCAGGACAAATAGAGCCTCCGCAAATTTCTGAAAATCCCCTGTGAGACGACGAAAGGAGACCTGAGATGCCATGGGGTATGTAGTACATGATCTCTTCTGTTTCCGAACTGCAATAGGAATATACGGATCAGAATGAACATCCTCCGTCTGTGTACTAATTTCCTGCAAAGTGTCTTGCACAGATACATCTACATACCCATTGTTAGAAGCTCTGCTATTAGAACAAACCTGGGGGTCCATGGATGATGGACGATGACCCTGAGTAGTAGTAGTCCGATGAGTATAGAACTTAGGTAGAGATGGAACCTGTGGTGCATGTGACTCAGTAGTAGAAGGAGGTGGTGATGGAGGTGGAGGGATGACATACATGGGAGGTGGTGGCATATAGATTTCATTATCTACATTCGATGAGGCCAACCTATCACCTGTAGGGGAGAAGTACATCATAGACTCAAAAAATGTGACATCAGCACCTATATAATATTTTCTGCGAAGAGGGTCATAACACTGATATCCCTTCTGAGTCTCGGAGTATCCGACAAACATACATTTGACAGCTCTAGGAGCGAGCTTGTCAAGACCGAGAGTCAACTAGTAAACAAAAGCAACAGATCCGAACACACGAGGAGTGAGTGAGAATAGCTCCTTCTCAGGAAAAGCTATGGAGAAAGGAATTTTCTCACCCGGAACATATGATGGCATACGATTCACCAAGTAGCATGCAGTGAGAAATGCATCACCCCAGAATGAATGTGGTGCATGATTCTGAATGAGAAGAGTCCGAGTGACATCAAGAAGATGACGATGCTTCCTTTATGCAACGCCATTTTGCTGAGAGGTGTAAGAGCAAGACGTTTGATGAATAATCCCTCTGGATGACAGGAAATGAGAAATGTCACGAGTACAAAATTCCAATGCATTATTAATTCGTACAAACTTCATAAAAGTAGAGAAAACATTTTGTACTACAGTAATAAAGGTTTTAATCACATCCCCTGCATCAGATTTATTTTCAAAAGAAGCACCCATGACAAACGAGAAAAATCGTCCACAGCTTCAAGATAAAATCTATGTCCCTGGTGATCAGGCACATGACTCGGACCCCAGTTATCAATATGAAATAACTCAAAACAGGAGCTACTACTTCGACTCTGACGACTGGGAAAGGCAGACCTATGATGCTTTCCCAACTGACACGCTTCGTACTGAAAGGAAGATGTAGGTGAAATCTGTGGTAGCATATGACTCATCTTCTGAAGAGGGAGATGTCCAAACCGGAGGTGCCAAGTGAACGGAGAGACTGATCAAGACGAAAGCGAAGAGATGCCAGCATATGAAGTCCGAACCAGGCAATAGAGACCACTCTGCTCACGGCCACACCCAATCACTTTGCCCGTAAGAATGTCCTGAAAAATAAGAGACGATGGGTCAAATATAGCTCGGCAGTGCATATCTTTTGTAATCTGACTAATAGAAAGTAGGTTCATAGAGAAGTCTGGAACATGTAACACATTCTACAGACGCATTGAAGGAGTCACAGTGATCTCCCCCTATCCTGTAATGGGGGAATAAGTCCCATCAGCTATCACAACAGTTCTCCCGGGAGTGACTTATCTATATGACGCAAGCTGCTGTCTTTCTCCACATAGATGATGTGTAGCACCAGAGAATCCATTCTGTACTGACAAGATGTAAAAGCAGAAGTACCCGAGTTGCTAGCTATAGCAGAAGTATTGGCAGCTGTTGAGGCTGCCACATTTGAATGATCTCCTGAGGATGATGAAGCAGATGGGGGTATAATATCTCTCAGTCTGGCAACAAGGTGATCGAACCTCTGATCTAGGGTAGAAGAAGCAGGAGACTCAATATGCTCTGCAACACGAGCTGATGCCGGGAACCCATGCTTAGAATAGCATGTCTCCCCAGAGTGACCTGGGCGGTGACAGAAGGTACAAGGCTGACGGGTGCGACCTCCTTTACCACGAGGTCCACCGTCCGCGCCCACAGAAGGTAGAATGACCTCCTCTCCCTCAAGAGGCTGCTATAACCGAGGAAGTCTGACTAGGAGCTGTAGAAGGAATAGTAATCCTGTTGAGTCTGCGGAAGGCTTCCTCCATGGGAGGAATAGAGGCATCTGCTAAAATCTGAGAGCGAGCAGCTTCATATTTAGGGTCAAGAGCTGCAAGGAATACCCCTACCATGGTAGCATTCCTATATGTCTTCTGCTGCTCAGGAGTTGCCGTTAGAGGCATGAAGCTGTGAAGCTTCTCAAACATCCCACGCGAGGATGTATACAGTGATTGCAAAGGACGTCCGTTCTGCATGATAGTGAATATGTCATGCTGAAGTTGAAGGATCTTCGTCTTGTTCCTCGCTTGAGAATATGTTGCTGCGAGGATATCCCACACCGCCTTAGCAGTAGGCTGATGTAACACATCATTGGTGATCTCAATCGTCAATGTTCCGAACAGCCACACCTTGGCATAAGCATCGTCTGCCTCCCATGAGGCGTTTATCCCAGTCTTCTTCACCGGTTCTTCCTCGGTAAGAATTTTGTTACCATTCGGCTTCATAAGGCTCATGAACTGCATATCCCAGAGCTCATAATTTGTCCCGTCCATCTTGACAATAGGCGTCGGACCTCTGAAGGCGCCTGTGGTGGGTACATCAACCTTGTTCTCAGATATCTTGCCAGATATAGAAGACTAGGATATCGTAGACCAATGAATGAACATACGTGGATTTGGGTGCATATATAGACTTATGACGCCAAATACATCAACGGAATGAGGTGAACGATGAGGGGGAGTAGAGGCACAACACGCGGTGTGCGCTGGACCGTGCTAGGCGATGCTAGGCACGGTGAAGGGAGATGCGCAGATCAACGCACGGGAACACGGAAGCACGCACATGCACGCACAAGGAGTTGCGTAGATCGGCGCGTAATGGTTCGCGCTCACGCGCAGGTGACGCGCAGGTGATGCGCGCGACGACGCCGGAGATGAGTTGACGGAGACGCGCAGAGGCGCCACCTACTGCCGCGTGTGTAGGTGGCGGTGCACGGAGATGGGTATAAGGTGGGGTTAGGGTTTTTGGGTACGAGAGTTCCGGTCTAGGACCGCCGCTCTGATACCATGTTGGAAGAAAACAAAGAGATGTTTATTCCTCGTAACCCTAGGCTCTCTTATATAGGGAGAGGCCTATGGGTAAATTACATAGAATAGATAGAACGAAATAAAAATAACAGGAGAGATACATGGAATGTATAAATATCTCAACAGTGCCACCGCAAGGCCCCCTTAGGGCCCCAACAGTGCCGTCGGGGCCCCTCGCGTTGCCAATTCCCTGTCAGTGGCCTCTAGGGCATCCTCTGCCCAGTCCTCATCGGGCATCCTGCGCCACCACCCAGGTCACCTGCACTACCGCACACCCGCATTGGTCCTTTGTTGTCGCAATCCACTATCGATGTCTTATAGCCCCCCTAGCGTTATCTAGGGATCCATCGTGATCCTCTTCAACACAATTTTTGTGTTTTAGGACCCTTTTTCAGTTTGATTTTAACCAGAGAAGGGTGATCTCTGACCTATAAAAGACTTCTCAGGTCCTCTAGTAGATACTAGATTGAAGGGGATAGTTGTATGAGTCTACACGTACAACCCAATCCTCTATATGCTTGTGTAGACTCATTCACGTCGCTCTATTGCCCCAATTAAGTTCCATTTCGACCATGTTCTTCATCATGTCAAAGAGCAAGGGTGATGCCTTCTCTTCGTTTGTTGCCTTCAAGGGCTCGACTCCCATCGTTAAGATGGACATGACTGATTATGAGTTGTGGTCCATGCAGTTCTTGACCCTCATACAATGCAATAACAACGAGCAATTCTGACACAACCGGAGTTGATGGATAAGACTAGGGAGAATGCCTCGTGGAAGCAAGTGATGCATACATGGGTATCTGGCTCTCTAGGACTCCCATCTCGAAGATAGACAATGATATCGTTAATCAGCCCACTGCTAAGGCAACACGTGATATCCTAGCAGCCACATATGGTCAAGCAAATAATGGGACCAAGATTCTTTAGTTGCAGTTTGACATCTTTATGATTAAGCAGAATGGTCGTCCTCAATACAACTTCTACGCTTCGTTCCGTGGCATGTTGGAGAAGCTTCATAACTTTGTGCCACTGACTACATCTATTGAGCAACAAATGAGATACAAGAATGCCACGATAGTTGGATTTTTCTTGGCTCTCTAGATCTTGAGTACAAGGCAATACATACCCAGTTTTTTAACGGTACGACTATCCTTCCTATGGAGGAGGCATACAATCGTCTCATCAGGATCATTGTCCCATTCCCTACCACCACACGTACTTCTTCAATGATGGCCCCATCTCGCGACAGGAGAGGTACTACTCATTTCAGAGAGCGTAATTCCCGTGACATAGGAGGCAGATGTTAGCGTGGTCCATGCATCTATTGCGTCGTTCTGGTCTTTCGGAGGAGACATGCTATTTAAAGCATGGGTATCTCGTATCTGCTCATGTAGTCGAGCAATAAGAGCCTCTTGCGAGTTCGGTCCCTACTACAGATCCACGGTTAGATGATATTATTTCCCGTTTGAGGGAGATAATGACTCTTGTTGTTGGTACGACTACATGTCCTTCGGATGTTGTAACCTCCGTCAAAGCATCTTCAAGCTCCTTAGGTATAACATACACTATTACCAATTGTAGCAGGGCATATGTGATATAGTGGATCATGGATTCTGGTGCTTCCCACCATTTGTGTAGAGACAAAGCGTAGTTTACTTCATACAGATCTGTATCCCCTGGCGCACATCAGTTGTCATTGAGAATGAAAGTCATTTACCTCTTACAAGATAGGGGGATGCCCATTTGAAACCATCCATGCTATTACAGAATGTGCTACCTGCACCAGATTTTGAGAGGAATTCACTTTTTATTAGTCTTAAATCACTAATGACTTGCATTATCGTGCCATTTTGTTCCTCCTCTCTTTTATTTCAAGACATGATCATGGACATAGCATGATGCAAGGCATGACAATCAATGGTGTTTTTCTATGGAGGAGGAGATGGTCATGTGACAATCACGTGGCACATGGAGCATTGTTACAACTCTTACAAGGGGCATCCGATGTGGAATGCAAGTAGGTGTTCGGGGTGAAGAACCGAGTAGATGGCAACATGGATCGCTACAAAGCGAGACTTATGGCTTGTGGGTTCACCCTAACATATGGGGTGGACTATCAGGATACCTTCTCTCCCGTGGCACGGCATTCTACACTACAGATCCTTCTCTCTGTTGCAGTGACACAAGATTGACCCCCCTATATCATCTCGATGTGAAGAATGCATTTCTTTATGGTGACCTGCATGAGGAAGTCTACATGTAACAACCACTAATGTTCGCTGTTGAGGGGGAGTTTCATATGGTGTGTAGAGTTTAGGGATGTCAGGAAAGCTCGAACTCGTTGAGCTCAACTCAAGCTCAGCTCGTTAAGAGCTCGTGAGCCCAACTCGAAAGCATAACGAGCCTGAGTTCGAGTTAAATTTCTAGCTCGTTAGGCTTATAAAGTCGAGCTCGAGTTAGGTGGTATTCATCTCGGAAACTGGACTCGATAACTTGTTGGGTAATAAAGCAAAGGCACTACACAACCACAGGGCACGAGAAGTTACGTTCAATCCCATCCCGATCCCCCACTCGCTCTCTCCCTCCTCTCCTCTCTCCAACCTTAAACCTAGAAATTAATACAACTACAACTCGCCCAGCCACCCTCTTCGCTCCTCTTCCACCAGTCTCCCTCTCTGGTCTCTCCTTCTTCACAAGCTCCTCCCTCTCCGGCTCCGCTCGTACGCCCGACGCAAAGCTTTGTCCTCTCCCCCTTCGTGAGCTCCTCCCTCTTTGGCTCGGCTCGTATGCCCAACGGCTGACGTGAAGCTCCGTCCCCCCTTCACCTCCCCCTCCGTCCACTAGTTGATCTGCCAAAAAAGCTATAGAAAATAGTATAAAAAAGCCAAAGTTGCAGAAGCATATTTTCGTTTACAAAATGGAACAAAGGCTCATGAGCTAGCTCATTAAGAGGCTCGTGAGCCGGCTCAATAAGTTCATGGCTCGATAAGAGGCTCGTGAGCCAGCTCGAACTTGATGAGTTCGAGCTCGAGCCCGTAATCCAGGACTCGAACCTTATCGAGCATGAGCTTGAGCCTTGATTTTCTTATCGAGTTTTAGCCCGAGTTGGGGTCAATTCGACTCATTGAGCTAGATAGACACCCCTAGTAGACTTCATAAGACTATATGTGAACTTAATCAGAGTCCCAGAGCATCGTTTCCAACGCCCTGATTTGATAGAGCAGTACAGGTTCATGAGATTGGTGGACGACTAGGAACGATGACAGGGGGAGCGGCTTTTATAGGAGGGTGTCATCGGTGGTTATGTGGTGGGGGGGGTGTTTGAATGAGGAGTGAAGGCGGGGGAGTAATGGAGTGGGGAGGCTGGAGGTTACGTGAAGGTGTCGGAGGTACATGTTTTACGGTGGTGGCGTTATGGAGTGAGAGAGGGTCGGAGGAAGTGGCTATATTTGGAAGGGGGTGGTGTGACTGTGAGGCATAACGCCTGGGGGGTGGAGGCATTAGGAGGTAGACAGCGAGCTCTTAGCCGTTGGATCTAGGGATCCGATGACCGAGGGCTAGGCATGGTCGAAGGGGTTGGATTAGATTAGGGATTTGATCGAACGGATGAGGGATAGGCGGAGATGAATGGTCGGATGGAGAGATGGGGTCTTATCCAATGATGGACGGTGATCGGGTGACGTGGCATGAGGAGGGGCGTAGGATGGCGAGGCAATCGAGTGGCTGTGGTTTAGGCGCTATGGAGCGATCCAAATGTGAAGAAGGAGATGATCAGATGGCCATGGGAGAAGATAGGAGGAACCGTTGAGATGAAGGTGGCCCCGGGGGATCCAACGGCTCCTGGAGAGGCCGGGTGACGGAAGGAGAAGGTAGCCACGTGGGCGGCCAAGAGGGCGCCACGTGGCTACACCGGAAAATTCGAAAAAAGCAAAAATAAAGAAAAATATAAAAGAATTAATTAGAGGTAAAATTAGGAAAAAGTGAAAACATGAAAGTTGTAGATCTCGATGAGATCTACAAGTTTCATAAATGACGAAAAACTAAAAGAGGTTATTTTTACAAAAAAGTATTTTTTATTTTATTTTTAAAGGGTTAAAAACACCGATTTTTGGGCTTTGACATTTTTTTGTGGTTTTTATTCCTTTTAAGGGTCAGGAACTTATATACAATTCATCAACCTAATTTTTAAGGGTTTTTAATTATATACACTAATTATAGGTTAATTAAATACATATCATATACAATATAATAATGGGGAATTATTTGTACTTTTTATTGGTTTATTTAAGCTAGGGGACTAAAAATGTCGAAAGAATTATGCAGTCTGTGTACCGTTTATCTTTTCCTTTATTCTCTGTTCTGTCTTATGTAATTTACCCATGGGGTTTCTTTATATAAGAGACCCTAGGGCTCTCAGGAATAAATATAACAATTATCCTCCTAACATGGTAACAGAGCCTTAACCCTAAGGGCTCCCCTCTCACCTGACGTCCCCTCCCCCCCTTCCTCAAACCGCCTCCTTCCCTTTCCCCCTCTCCTCTCTCGTTCCACCAGGCTCTCCAACCTAGCCTCCCGCTGCCAGGCTCTCCAACCTCGCCTCCCGTTGCCGCCCCCGACTCCCGTTGCCGCCCCCGACTCCTCGACTCCAGCCGTTCCGCCCCCGACTCCTGCTGTTGTGCCCTCTACTCTCGCCGCCGCCGTCGTGCCCTAGGCCCCGGATCCCCGCCTCCAGGTCACCAGGCTCCCAGGCCCTCGCCGCCGGGTCCTCTACAGGTCCCACCGTCCCTAGGTACCCGCCTCCAGGCCCTCGCCTCCAGGCCTCCAAGACCTCGCCTCCGATTCTGCTGCCGCCTCCAGGCCCGAGGCTTCCTCCGTTAGGTCACTGCCGTCTACGCCCCTGCCGCCGTTAGGTCTTCAGGCACCCAACTAAGGCCGTTAGGTCTTGTTGTCGTCTACGCCCTAACCCATCTTGCTGTTGTTTGTGCCCTAACCGGCACCCATCTAAGGCCGGTCTTGCCCTAACCAGCTCCACCTTCGTCGCCAAAGCAATGGATTTGGGTGCGTAATGTCTACATACATACTCGAATCCTATTCAGTTTGTGTAGACATCTATCAATCTGTCTACAAACCCTAGTTCTTCTTGTGCGGCAATATGTCAGAATCTAAGGTGGATATGCCATCCATAGGCGCATTCAAAGGTCATGCGCCAATAGTGAAGATGGACGGCTCGAACTACGAGCTCTGGGCAATGCAGTTCATGAGTCTCATGAAATAGAACGGTAAGAAGCACATTCTTACCGAGGATGAGCCAACAGAGAAGACATGGATTTATGTCTCGTGGGAGGCTGATGACTCGTATGCCAATGTCTAGTTATCAGGCACGTTGTCGACGGAGATTGCGAATGATGTTCTCCATCAGCCTACTGCTAAAGCAATATGGGATATTCTTGCAGCGACATATTCTCAGGTCCGGAACGAAACAAAGATGCTGCAACTGCAGCACGACATATTCACCATAAAACAGAATGGACGTCCACTTCATTCCTTGTACACATTCCTTAGGGGGATGTTTGAGAAACTCTACAGCACTATCCCTCTGACGGCCACACCAGAGCAGCAGAAGACATTTCGCAATGCTACCATGGTAGGAGTCCTTCTTGCGGCTCTTGATCCTGAATATGGTGCGGCCAGATCTCAGATACTTGCAGATGCTACCATTCCTCCTATGGAGGAGATCTACCGGAGGCTTAGCCGTATCTCTGTTCCATCCAGCGTATCAACACCACCTCCCTCAGCGATGGCTGCTCCCAGAGGGAGAGGTGGTTCCTCATCTTCACTTCGTGGCCGTGGTCGTGGAACAGGAGGTCGTGGTGGTTGGTCCTGTCCACCTTGCAGTTTTTGTCACCGTCCAGGACACTCGGAGGATACGTGCTATTCGAAGCATGGCTTTCCAGCATCAGCGCGAGTAGCAGAACATTTTGCATCTCCATCATCCTCTACTTCTGATCAGAGATTTGAAGAACTCATCGCTCGGTTATGGGATATTATGCCTCCTGCTTCCATAGATTCTTCTGGAGGCCCTTCCGATATAGTTGTGTCTGCTTCTGCTAGTACATCTGCCACAGCTAATCCCTCAGGTAGTGACTATGCTCTTACCACATGCTATAGTTCAGACATCTCAGGTTGGATCATGGACTCCGGTGCCTCGCACCATCTATGTCAAGACAGAGAGCTTTATCTCGTACAGAGAGATTCCTCCAGGGAGGTTGGTAATCATTGCCAATGGGACTCATTCCCCCATTGTTGGACAGGGGGAGATTTTGCTATCCTCTTCAATGTGCCTCAAGAATGTCTTACATGCCCCTGCTTTTTCGATGAACTTACTCTCTATTAGTCAACTTACAAAAGATTTGCATTGTCGCGCTATTTTTGACCCATCTTCTCTTATATTTCAGGACATTCTAATGGGCAGGGTGATTGGCTGTGGCTCTAAGCAGGATGGTCTTTATCGTCTAAATAGGAGTTCATATGCTGGAGTCTCTTCTCATAATGTTGGATCTGTCTCTCCATATATCTGGCATCTGCGTTTTGGTCACCTCCCTCTACAGAAGATGCGTCACCTTTTGCCTCAGGTATCTCCTAGTTCGTCCTTCAGATGTGAAGCTTGTCAGTTAGGAAAGCATCATCGAGCTAGTTTCCCGAGTCGTCAGAGTCGGAGCAATGGCTCCCCTTTTGAGTTACTCCATATTGATATTTGGGGTCCCAGTCGTGTCCCTGATCACCAGGGGCACAGGTTTTATCTTGTCGTAGTTGATGATTTCTCTCGTCTGTCGTGGGTTTTCCTGTTAAAGAATAAATCTGAAGCTGGTGATGTTATTAAAAATCTTATCAATGAAGTAAACGATATTTTTTCATCCATTGTGAAATATGTTCGTACTGATAACGCGTTAGAATTTTGTATTCAGTCTCTTTCACAATATCTTTGGTCAAAAGGCATTATACACCAAACTACATGTGCCTACACCTCCCAACAGAATGGAGTTGCCGACAGAAAGCATCGTCATCTTCTTGACATCACTCGTACTCTACTTATTCAGAGTTGTGCTCCCATTTCATTTTGGGGTGATGCCATTCTTACAGCCAGCTACTTAGTTAACTGTATGCCGTCCATGGTACTTGGTGAGAAAATTCCTCTTTCTGTTGTCTTTCCAGATAAGGAATTATTCTCACTCACCCCTCGTTTTTTTGGAGTTGTTGCATTTGTTCATCAGCTACCACCAGATCTTGACAAGCTTTCACCTAGAGCTGTCAAATGTGTCTTCGTGGGGTACTCTCGAACGTAGAAGGGATATCGTTGCTATGATCCTGTTAACAGGAAATACTTTGTTAGTGCTGATGTCACTTTCTTCGAGTCTGTTATGTATTTTTCACCTGCAGGTGACAGATTGGTATCTAACACATCTACTGATGAGGTCTATGTTCCTCCTCCACCTACGGAAAGTCATCCATCGTCCACTCCAGTTCCTAACAGTACCTTCCTTCCTCCACCACCACCACCTTCACCACAACCCCTTGTCTCGCCACTACCTAGTCCTGCTCATGCTTCACGCCAATCATCCAGCATGCCTCAGGTATGTCCTGATGTTACTACTAATGATGGGTCGAATAGTTACCTATGCAGGATGCATCATTACAAGGCGATTCTGCCCCGACAAGTTCAGTGGTTGATGATCTGGATGTTCCTATTGCGATGAGAAAGCAAAAACGCAGTTGCGCTAAGTATCCTCTTGCCTCACAGGCCTCCTTTCATCGCCTCACATGGGACTTTTAGAGATTTGCAGTGGCTTTATCTTCAGTAGAGATTCCAAAGACCTATCAGGATATATTGAACTCTGATTGCTGGCGATCTGTCATGGAGGAAGAGATGGCTGCACTACAGTCGAGGGGCACATGGAGCTTGGTCCCTGCTCCTTCCGGAGCTTCTATTGTGAGCTGCAAATGGGTATTCACTGTTAAGTATCATGCAGATGGTAGCCTTGACCGATACAAGGCACGATTAGTGGCACGAGGTTTCACTCAGACTTATGGAGTGGACTATATGGATACTTTTTCTCCAGTTGCTCGTCACTCCACTCTTCGTATTCTTTTGTCCGTAGCTGTGGTACGTGATTGGCCCTTGTTCCAGTTAGACGTTAAAAATGCATTCTTGTATGGATATCTACTGGAAGAAATCTACATGCAACAACCTCCAGGGTTTACTGCTGAGGGGGAGAATCACATGGTGTGCAGACTTCATAAGGCATTTATGGTCTTAAACAAAGTCCAAGGGCATGGTTTCAGAAGCTTTCCCATCTGATTGAAGAACATGGATTCAAGAGATCCAATGCAGACCACTCATTGTTCATCCAGAGGACTACTGCTGTTCAGAAAGGAAACCAATTTATCTGTTTCTGCATGTGCGGATGCTGACTATGTAGAGTGCCCTAAGGATCGAAAGTCTACCTCAGGGTTTGCGGTGTTTGTGGGTAGTTCTCTTGTTTCTTGGAAAAGCAAGAAACAAATAGTTGTGGCTAGGTCCAGTGCAGAATCCGAATATAGGGTAATGGCACAAGCAAGCACAGAGATGATGTGGGTCCGAGCTATATTAGAAGACTTACATGTAGATGTACCTCTACCCATGCAGCTACAATGTGATAATCAAGCCGCATTATTTATTGCCAATAATCCCGCCTTTCACGAGAGAACCAAGCATATTTAAGTAGACTGCCACTACACCAGAGATATGATCCAGAAGGGTCTGATTTCTACTTCACATGTTAGTTCTGAGGAGCAGACTGTCGATATCTTCACCAAACCATTACTCAGAGGACCATTTCAGAAGTGTACTTCCAAGCTGAGCACGGTCGATATCTATGCTCCATCTTAAGGGGGAGTGTCGAAATAGTTATGCAGTCTGTGTACTGTTTGTCTTTTCCTTTATTCTCTGTTCTGTCTTATGTAATTACCGGGTTTTCTCTATATAAGAGACCCTAGGGCTCTCAGGAATAAATATAACAATTATCCTCCTAACAGAAAAGCTGATTTTAACATGGTGAATATGAGATTCATCAGTTCTCACTGCTTGCTACTTGATGAATCGCATGCCATCCACTATTCTTGGAGAAAGGTTCCCTTCTTGCTTGTGTTTCCCGAGAAGGACCTATTCTCCCTTACCGCCAGGGTTTTTGGGTCTGTGGCCTTTATCCACAATCTTACTCTTGGTCGTGACAAGATCTCACCTAGAGCTGTCAAATGTGTCTTTGTTGGTTATTCTCATACCCAGAAAGGGTATAGATGATCCTGTAGGAAGAAAATATTATGTTAGTGCTAATGTTAAAGGAAAAACGAACGAAGGTTTGCTCAGTAGTCTTGGTAATATGGCTGCCCAAAAATGCGGTTGTCTTTGAGAGGGAAATGTTTTATTTTGAGAATGTTCTTGGTCATGCTAGATCCCTTTATGAAACATGACGGTTGTAATTACGTTTTATTTTAATAGTATATTTTTTGGATGGACCTCTAAGGGTGCTTTTGGTTCGTGGGTTATCCAGGGGAGGATAACCCGATTTTGTTTTTGTGTGTTTGGTTGGTGGGTTAAGGGTTGGGAGGGTTTGTGTGATGTGATTGTATTGGAATTTGAAAAAGTTGATAGTTATTATGATATGATTGTATTGAAATTTGAAAAAGTGGGTAGTTGTTGTGATGTGATTGTATCGAAGTTTGGAATAGTGAGTAGAAGTTGAGTATTTTATGATTTTTAGATGATATGATGGTATAATATATATATTTTTTGATGGGAAGGGAGTGGGCCCCACTAGTGGGTTAAAAGTGTGGGTTTTAGGGGGTTACCCACCCAAAGTGGGGGGTAACCCCCCAACCAAACGCACCCTAAAGGAGCTCCATCCCACTTTTCCAAAAAAAAGGCTGAAAAAAGTTCAACTTATTGATTTTGTTTTCCTTATCTTCAAATTTTCTCCCAACTTGGTCGATGTCTTCTTTTTCTGACAAGTATGGAAGAAAGTGGGAGTATTATATAGTGTCCTACATGACAGATTCAAACTCTCCAGTTCAGATTCAGACGTCCAGATTTCAGACTCTAGTAGTTTGATGTGCACATGTTTGCGATCATTGTTTGAGAGGTCCCATACTTGATTTGGTCGGCTCATGGTTTTCATGTGATCCATAAGGACTCTAGAGTAGAGATACCTTTTCTAAGCCATTGCGAGGGTTTTCATGTGGTTTCATATAGACTCCAGAGTAGAGATCCCATTCTTTGAGCAAGTATGGGAGAGACTCAGTTCTCCGATGAGGAGACTTTCAGACTCTATTCTTTAGCGACCGTGGACTTTGAGTATGATGTTTCCATTGCTTCTTCCAGTTGGGTCCTATAGAGAGATGGAGCTGTCACGAACCAGATTTCTCCAGGTGGAGACTCATTCCAATTTCAGTGTCTGATAGTGACAGACACAATATAGAGTACATGTTCTTTGATGAGGAGACTCAGTTCAGTTCCTACTCCAGCCCTTCAGTTCCTCTTCACCAGTACGTCCGATGAATCTCGTACTCATCATGCTAAAATTGGTCATTTAGGCTCTGTTCCCCATCATTCACTTGTAATTAATCATTAATAGAGCATTATTAGCATTCATACATGTGTAAATAATATCTGCATTTCATCAAGCATAATTGCATTAAAAATCCCAAGTGTAAATTAGCCCAAAAATCCGTCAACTTCTCACATTTTTAAATAATTCATCCTAACTCCGATTGACCCAAAACCACCTCCATTGTGTAGATATTACTAACCTTGTTAAATAAAAAATACAAAAAATTACTAACCCCAATAAGTGTCAAATAATCCCAAAATATAATTTCACATCTGACGGACTAAAATGAGCATATCTCCCACATACAGTGTCCGATTTTGGTCTACTTACTTTTAAAGTACTCCATTTTCAAATACCTTCAAAACAAGACCATTTTCGTAAAATTCGGAGCTCATTTTTGGAAGTTGGGTTTTGGGCCTCTTTTGCGCATCTTAACATTTTGCTATTTTTGACCTGAGTTTTTATGTATATAATTAACCCTTTTAATTTTATTTCTTCTTCATTATTGTTCTTTGATGAAAGTTTTATTAAGGACATAAAAATCCAAATCCAGATTAAAACTGAAATCAAAGAAACTGATCGAGTCCAAGTGTCCATTATCGGTCTGTACAAAAGTTGTGTGTTTCTGATTTCTATTTTATTTCCCTATTTTCTTATTTATTAAAAATCCAAAAAAATTAGATTATGTATAAATATTTTTCTTGTATTTTATAGTAATTTTTCTAAATTTTTATCCTCTCTAAAACCACCAAAAAATCACAAAACCTCCAAATACGGTTTTCCATACACATGGAGAACCACCAAAAATACCACTTTGCACAGGTGACCTCTTTTGCTGATAGGACCTTATGAAAGTTGTAGATCTCGTCGAGACGAACAACTTTCGTGAAGGAATTTTTTCGATCCGAGGTCATCTTCTCTCTTTTACCTTTAAAATTTTGAAATTTTTTTGGGGGTGCCACGTGGCAGCCCCTGGGCGTGCCACGTGGCACCCCACGTCCTCTCACTCCAGGCCACCCCTCGGGGTCACGTGCCTAGCACGTGACCCCCTGTCACCCACCTCCAGCCGTTTCCCCTCCTTCCCCTTGCGCCTCCGCCATGCACGACCACCACCCCTCGCCATCACTTCTCATCGTTACACCCCTCTCCCTCGCCAGCCTTCCCTCCTCCTGTAACGCCCCTCGCACCTCATCCTATAAACCCTCCCCTTCGACGGAGCTCCACCGATCCGCCCTTCGTTCTCAGAGCCGATGACAACGGCAACAATAGCGGCGACGCGATCCAGAGGCCTTCAGCCTCTGTCCAGCTTCAAACAACAAAGCTTCGTGGCCTTCACGGCCAGCTACTGAGGCGACCACCGCCGGAGCCTTAGCTCCAGCACTCCACCGACCATCTCTCCATCGGATTACACCGCCCCGCCACTCCTCCCTCTGGCAACCACCATACGTTCATCGCCGACACTTCACTCGCAGCCTCGCCACCCCCTTTGCGCAAGGCTCCGCCGTCCCCAACCGCCAGCCGCTCCGCCAGTCGTGTGTCGACCGGCCGAGCCTCCTCACAGTCGCGCCTCCACTTCTCCTCCACCCGAAGGACCCCGCCTTCTCCGCCTTCCAGGCTCGGCCGCCACGTACCACCCCCGAGCACCTCCTCCTCGACGGCCGCGCGGCGCCTCCACCTCAGCCTTCGAGTATCAACGTGACCTCGCCGCTCCTGCTCCGGCCGAGCTCCGCCTTCGCCATCCCTCGCCGCCTCCGCCTGCCACGGTGGCTGACCTCTGCGCCACAAATCCACCGTTGGATCGAGCAGGCGGCCTTGATCCAACGGCCCCCAGTACAACCACGCGTCATCCCGAGCCTCCTCCCCAACCTCGAGGCTCGGGTTCCCCCTAAGCAACATCAGGTCGCCGCGTGGAGGCTCGGACCATCCGAGCCTCATCCTTGGTCCGAGCCTCGCGCCTCCCCCACCGAGCCTCTGGTTCGGGCTTCGAACCTCAGGCCCGGGCCCGAACCTCTGGCTCGGCTGCTCGAGCCTCCTGGTCTGACCCGAGCTTCTGGGCGCACGTGCAACGCATGTGCGCTGGTGATAAAATTGCACGGACACCCCTGGCACTTTCAGAATTTACAGATATACCCCCGCCAGGGGTAAATTACGAAAAGGCCCCACCTACCTTTTGAAATTACAGATAAGCCCCTCCAAGGACCGCTTTGCAAGAAAAACTTTATTTTTATTTACATTTTCATCCTTGGAATTTCATTTTAGCATATCTTTTTCATACGAACTCCGTTTTTAGCATATAATATGTCATTTCAAATCTCTTTTCATGCTCTACCATTTTAGTTTGTGAACAGATCTGAGGTGGTTTATTGATAATTATTATTGATGACATCTGTTAGCATATGCAGGCTTATTTTGACATACTTGTGCTTGAGAAATTAACGATAAATCTGTTGCAGGAGTTTGGTTGAGGATTTTAATTTGATTAACCCCTTGTGTTTATTGTTGATTATTCCCAATAATTTAATCTTTACAGGGGTTAAATCGATGATCAATATTTTTTACTCTCTATTTGGTTGATCGATTATTATCTTGGAGAAGGCAATTTACATTGAATCTTTGACATGAATATACATTGATAAATCTATTGTCCTGTAACGTGGAGTTGATAGATCTTTCTTGGTGTCAATATCTTTCGATCTATGATTACCTGCTTGAGAAATTAATTGATAAATTTTATTGAGGCTTGAATTGTATACTTCATGGATCCTGGGCATAATAGTCTCTGTTTATTTTCTTTGCATCTCCATCTTTGCATTGTATATTTCATCAACACAAGAAATTTAATCGAACACTTATTAATTATTTGATTTAATTTAAAACCGTGCAACTAAAAATCTTCGTTCCCTGTGATCGACCTTGGTATACTTGCCAAGTAAAAATACTCCACAACATTCAAAGATTGTGGTTTTTGCTGAACTGAATTTTCCTCCTATACTACGACAATTTCACATTATTAAAGAGGCAAATTTGACGTTCATCAACGTCATGAGAAGCAACGCCCTTAACATGCAACCAATGGAGTTTGGGCGTTGATTTGATATTGTTCGTAGTGTCCTGTATTGTGTGAGTGAGTGATTTCTTTTTATTTGTCCAAACTTAGCATTGCATACTCCAGCTTGAGGGTGAGTGTTAGGGTGTGCGTCATCTCATAAATGGGTAATTGGATCCCTCCAGAGTCTAATTACCACATCACTGGTTTAGTCCCACATCTATTGTTAATGAGACTCGATATTACTGATGGGGCTACTATAAGAAGCTCCACACCCATTGCAACAGTTGAGAGAGAAAGGAATAATAGAGTATCCGACATATTTAGAGGCCTTCTCCCATAGTTTCATCCCGCTCCTCAAGGAATAGGGTACCATGTAAAATCCCCATGTTCCTTCACTGTTCTTTATTCTTTATTTATGATACTCTTCCGCACTATCTTTTCTACCGTGATTAAGTTTTTATCCAATTGGAGGCTGCTTGAGGGTTTCAAGAGTGTAGGACTAGTTCTATTTATTTGATGATAGTAATATCTTTCCCTGACTTAATACCAATACTTCTCTTTTTGGTTTTGTAAATCTGGTAAGCCCTTTAGTCACGACTTCTATAAAGTCTGGTGGGTTTTGGATTCTCATTTATTGTAGGCATTTTAAATCTGTCAGAATTCGAAGCTCAAAAAGGCCATGGAGCAGATTCATGCTCTAGAGGAGAAAGTACAAGATGCATATAATGAGAATGCAAAGCTCAATGTGAAACAAAAGGAGGATATTAAGGTTTGGAATGGATTGGAGTCTAAACTTACTGCAACCAAGGTTCTGTGCGACAAACTGATGGACACCTTACAGCTATTGTCTACGCAGACAAAAGAGGGTAGGGGTGCCTTTTTACCTCTGATATTTATTCTGGCTCTTTCATATTCTGACTTCAACAATATCTGACAGCTGAGATGGACAAGAAGATCTTTGAGGACAAGCTGCTTGAGAACTCCAAAATTTTTGATGCCTTTAAATCTCAAATAGATGTCATCTCAGAAAAGTTAGAACATGCCGAAGAAAGCATCAGAAAGGGTGTGCCCCCATTCCACTCTCTTGTTAGTATAGTGTTTCAGTGATCATTCTGTGGATTGAATTCTATAAAGGACTTTTTACTTTGTCAGTCATTTTCATGTGAAGAATCATGAAAGAACTTTGTATATAATACAATGAGACCATATAAAAAAAGTTAGTTTGTTCATGGTAATCTTCACAGCATATGACTGACATTCACAGACAAACAAGAAATGGCTGAAGTCAGGAAGGAGCGAGAGGAAATAGTGAGTTCGCTGCAAGAACAATTGCATGCGTTTGAAAATCTCAACAAAGAAAAAGGTTCCACTTTATCTGCCTATTGTAGTATTTGTTGTCTATACCTTTTGCTTACACGTAGTTTTTGACTGCTCTGTAGATGATGCTATCAGGCATTTAAAAGATACCATAGAGGAGAATAAGGTTCGACTGCAGAGCCTTGACTTACTTCTTAATGGACTGCAACAAGAGTTAAAATCAAAAGAGGGGCAATGCAACTCTCTGGAGGCTGATGTGGCAAACTTAGTCAAAGAAAAGACCGCCCTTCAATCTGCCAACGATCATATTTCAAGAAAGATGTCCGATTCAAGCAAAGAGATTGCATGTCTACAAAATATAATTCAGGATTTAGTGTTAAAAATAGAGGAGATTGATAAGAATAGCATGTCTGCTTTTGATGATCTTACACGATTATTGTCAACCATTGAGAACCACAAAACCCAGGTTCAACAGAAAGAAGGCCTGGTTGCTAAATTGTCAAGAATGAAACTCGACCAGCTTCAGACGCGGTGCGCCGATACCTCATCTGAAAATGAAGCCTTGAGGACTGAAATTGAAGTTTTTAAAGGCAGGATACATGAGCTAGAAAAGGATCAGGAGTTTTCTATGGTTCAACACGCAGAAGAATGCCGAGTAGCAGAAGACAAGGTTCGGGTGCTGGAAGCAAAAGCTATGGAACTCAAACTGGAAAAGAACGAATTAGAGGCACTTCAGGCCAAGTTAGAAGACAACATCAAACACTTGACTAATACTTCAAACATGACGGAGAACAAAATGGTAAAAACACGATGAATTTTGTGGAAGGACAAACCTTTAGAATTCTGATATTGTTAACATGAATATGTAGCAAGATTTGATTACTAAGATATCTGGCCTGGAGCATGAGAATGCGGATTTGCAAGAAAGGATGCAGACAATTATACTCGAAAAAACTGAGAAGATTGAAGCTCTCGAAGGCTTGATATTGGAACACAAGGCTCATTTTTCTTCTCTTGAAAATCAAATTAATGAGCTTCAAAGCATTTTGAATGATAAGGAGCAAGCTAACATCCAATATATGAAAAAGCAGAAACTTCTGGAAGAGCAGCTGGCCGAGGTTGGAATTATATTGCTTTCGGACCCTTTCCAAGTGCATGGACATACAATATTTAACATTCTCATAAAATTTCTCTCATTTCTTTTAGATCCAGTCATCTCTAGCCTCAGCTGAAAGTACACTTGTTGAAGCAAGGAGGCAATACGACTTGCTGCTTGAAGGCAAACAGACAGAACTATCCAAGCATCTAAGAGAGATATCACAGAAAAATGATCAGGTGATAATTCCTTTTGTGTTATTGTAGTAATGAACATTCACGAAATCAAATATCTTTCTTAATTTTCATGGTAAAATGCGAAGGCAATAAATGATATTCGGCGGAAGTTCGATGTGGAAAAGTCCGAGATTATAAGTGCTGAGAAGGAAAAGGTCATCCTTATTGTGTCATAAAGCATTTGCTTGTGTTTGATGATCCACGCTGTCATTTTCTCTGACTTGATTTCAATATTTAGGTGGAAAGACTAATAAAAGAAGCAGAAAGAAAGTGTGAAGAAAAAGTTGAGGAAAGTAAAAAAGAAGCAAAGAAATCATTGGCGCATATTCACGAGGAACATGCCACACTGGTATGAAGTAGATTGTTTTTCAGAAGTACATTATTTTCTGAAAAATAATGTGGAAAGTAACACTTCTATTTGTTTAGAATCGGCGAATCCTCCAATTATGAGAAAATAGGCTTGGAAAACAAAAATGACAAGGAACACTATTTCTTTGAATGGATCCTATATTTATCTCCCCTCCCACTTTCATGTCAAAGGCTGTGAATGACAAGACTGAAGTCTTGTGCTGTCAAAACGTACGGAGAAATCATTTTAGGTGTCTCGACTATATTAGCTACTTGCCTTTAATATAATATAGACCTTATATACGCCTATGGTAGTCACCATAATTCTTTGTTTGTCTTTGTTGCTTATTTAACAATTGTATAATAATAACCTCTATATACAAGACATTGTTATTCAAACCATTTGGTTGTTGAGATATTATTTATCTTTTCATTATTCTATGTATTTCCTTTTCGTTCAGTCTATATTATGTAATTTGCACAAACAAGTTTCTCCTCTATATAAAAGAACCTTAAGACCGCATGAATAAACAACTCATTATTTTCTCTCTACATGGTATCGTACCCCGTGCCCTACCATGAGGAACTCGCTCCTACAGTAGCAGTAACGTCCGAGCTGCTCTCTGAAATAGGAGTACGGGCTGGGGACATGATATCTCGCAGTCGAGACACAAGCTCATCATATCGTGGATATGATGTAGATGGAGTGCCATGATGCTGAATCTGTTCTGCTACGCGAGCATATGCCGAGAAACCATGCTTGGAGTAGCATGTATCTTTAGTATGTCCAGTCCGATGACAGTAGGTACACGGTGGTCGATGACCACGACCACCTCTCCCACGTTGTCCTCATCCACGAAAGTGAGATGGGCTGCCTCTTCCACGAGAGACCGCCATAGGAGAGGAATTGGGCACAAGTGCAGGGCTTGAGATACTGATCTTGCTCAATCTCCGAAAGGCCTCCTCCATGGGAGGAATGGTAGCATCTGCTAGAATATGTGAGGAAGCAGCTTCATCCTATGAGTCTAGGGAGGCTAGAAAGACTTCCTCCATCGTGTCATTTATGTATGTCTTCGACTGCTTTGGAGTAGTTATAAGGGGCATGAAGCTATGAAGCTTCTCAAACATTCCCCGCAATGCAGTATAGTGAGCATGCATGGATGATGGGTCGACCATTCTGCTTTATCGTGAAGATGTCATGTTGAAGCTGTAAAATCTTTGTTTCATTCTTGGCTTGTGAATACGTGGCAGCAAGAATGTCCCACATGGCTTTGGCAGTAGGATGATGCAAGACATCGTTTGTAATGTCTGGAATCAAGGTACCAGACAACCAAACCTGAGCATAGGCGTCATCAGCCTCCCATGAGGCATACAACCTTGTCTTCTCCATTGGCTCGTCCTCGGTAAGAATATGTTTCTTACCCATTGACTTCATTAGGTTCATGAACTGCATGGCCCATAATTCGTAGTTCGACCCATCCATCGTCACAATATGTCAATGTTCAGGAAGGCGGTATGCGGTATTCAGTCGGAGGGGTCACTGCATAGAGAGTATGCGGTATGCGGGAGAGTATGCGGGGAGTATGCGGTTTTATGCGGTTTGGTGTTTTTAATTATTAAAAATATAAATAAATTTTTAATATCATGTTAATATCCTCTAAATATTATATTCTTGATTATAATAATAAAGAATTGAAGGTACAAGGAACAAAACTATTAGGATAATAGAGTCAAGTGAGCAAAAACATCAATCGAAAGAGCGTTAAGTCGGATGTCCGAATTTGGGTTAAGGTTTTAAAAAAAGTCTATTCGAAAATCGGCCGCATAAACGGCCGCATATACGGTGTACTCGGTCGAGTATGCGGCCTGACTCGCCTAAATACCGATTTGACCATACTCGGTGCGCCAAGGCTTCCGAGTAGGAGTATACCGCCGAGTATGCGGTATACTCGGTCGATTTCCTGAACACTGCAATATGTGCGGGACCTCTAAACATGGAAGGCCGTATCGATATCGATATCGTTTCGATATCGTATCGATACGATATTTCGACGATATTTCGACGATATATCGCTGAAATATCGCCCATATCGACGAGCCTTTGTGAAGAAAATGCCTGGAAATCGGGATATGTCGCCATATCGGTGCCCATATCGGTCCCATGTCGATATCGATATATCGGCGATATATTGCCGATATATCGCAATATTTCCTTCCATGCCTCTAAATGCGCATGTGCCATGTGGTAGGGATCTCTACCTTGCTTTCTGACATGATGATTGGAGACGACTAGGGTTATAAACTATATGATTTTTGGTCTACACTGACATGAAAGGGTTTGGTTGCATCTGTAGACTTATATAACCAAACCCATCAACGTGGAGGAAGCCCCTCGATGAAGAGCCTCGCGGTGGGGAGGCCTAAAGGTTTACAAGGAGGAGGCGGCTGGTCCACAGGACGGGGAGCGGAGCCGCACGACGGGGAGCAGGGCCGTACGGCTGGGCCGCATGGCAGGGCGGCACAACGAAGTCGCATGGCAGGGTGCGCCTCGCACAGGGTCACAACGGGGTGGGCCTCATGCGGGATGCGCCTCGCACGACACTGGAACACGGCGGAGCTGCAAGGCGGCTATTCCCTGGACGGTTGAGCCTGGAGAACGGGCCCTGGGTGGCGGCGGGCCCTGGGTGACGGGCCTGGGTCGGCAGCGGTGAGAGGCTTGAAGAGTGGGGATTAGGGTCAGGGTTCGGTACAGGTGCTCCGATCTAGGACCGCGACTCTGATACCATGTTGGGAAAATAATGAGATATTTTATTCCTTGAGCCCTATGCTCTCTTATATAAGAAGAGACCTATGGACAAATTACATAAAGCAGACAGAGGAAAAGAAAAATAGATAAAAGTTACATAAGCATAAAATATATCTCTACAGAGTCCTTATGAAACTGCATGAAAACCATAGCCCATAATGACATAGAGAATGGGATCTCTACTCCGGAGTCCCAATGGATCACATGAAAACTCTGAGACCAAAAACAAAGACGGGGACCACACAAATAATGATCGTATCCATGTACGCATCAAACTGAAGATTCGGAAACAATCTGAACGTGTTTGAAACTGAACTGTAGAGGTTGAAATTTGGCTGGCCTGGAATATGGAAAATCTTATCTACTCTACACAATACTCCCCCTTTCTCCCATACTTGTCGAAAAATAATGACATCGATAACTTTGGGAGAAGACAAGAATTGAGAGGAAAACAAAAAACAATAAGCGGTCGTAATTTTTTTCTCCTTTTCCTTTTTTATGAGTCATTCCTTTTACGGCTTTTCTTTCTTTTTTTCTCGGTTATTTTCTCCTTTTTTATAGTCGACTCCCTTTTTTTAATCCTATGATTTTTTGTACGCACCTTTTTTTTAAATTAACGAGGCCTAACTTTGGGCATATAAACTTAGCTCTCTTTTTTAAGACACATCCTCCTTTTTCTTTTATCTATTTTTGAACAACTTTCGGCCCACTTCGGCCCACACATATAACTTCTCTCTATCTCTCTCTCTCTCTTTTAATAATTTGCGACCCACTTGAGGCTAAACTTATTTAGGGTTCCCTCGATTGGGAACCCCGCACAATGGCTCCACCTAGAGACTAGTGGTGGAGGCTCCATCTCTAGGGATCGTTTGGAAGGGGGGAGATCACCTGGGGGTCGCTTGGAGTTGCGCCAGGAGGTGTGCTCGACTCGCGCGAAGAAGAAGGCCAAGCGATGCTTCGTCTTGCATGGTGGAGGTAGAAGCCTCATGCGAGGAGGAAGCGTGGAGCCACTGGAGCTCGGGGTTGGAGGTGCACCTTCAGGAGGAGGTGCAGCTTCGAGAAAGCAAGATCACCTCCTCTTCTTCTTTCACATCGTCGTTGTCGCTCGAAGGTCCCATCGCCGCCGTCGCCTGGAGCTCGATGGCCTTTTCTTCTTCGTTAGAGGCGATGGGGGCTACTTGCACCGTTGCATGATCTCTTTGTGGCCTTAGATGCATCAGAAGATGATGCGCTACAAGAGAAGGGACTAGCGAAGCACCTTGTGCCACCCCTGATGGAGTCCTCTTCCACGATATGCTCTCAAATCGAGAAGGAGTCTGTTGAGATAATCCCTATTTTATATATTTAGATAATTCTGATTTCTGTTTTTTTCTTATCCTTTGTAATTCTTTATTTATCTTTTGTATTTTATCCAATGGGTTTTTCTCCTATATAAGAGAACCCTTGGACCTCTCATAAATTTATCTCAGTTTATCCCTTTAACATGGTATCAGAGCCACGTTAATACCCTTCTCTAATCCCTAATCCCCACCTCTCCAGCCTCTCCCGCGCGTGAACTCTCTCACGACTTCTCCGCCAGAAAACCTCCGAGGGAGCGCCGCCCTCCTGCGGCCCGCGTGGGTCGCTGCGCGCGGTGCTGCGCCGACCTGCGCTGCGCTGCGCCCCTCCGCGCCATCTCCGCGCTGCGCTGCGCCTCCAGAAGCCTTGCGCACTCTCCGCGCTGTGCGCACCTCCAGAAGCCTTGCGCCATCTCCGCGTTGTGCGCCATCTCCAGAAGCACCGCCATCTCCGCCCTGTGCGCCATCTCAAGAAGCCCCGCCATCTCCGCGCTGTACGCACCTCCAGAAGCCCTAACTTCTAGATCGCGTGCATGCTGTGCGCGACTCCAACTTAGGCCCTGATCGCACCTCTGCCCGAGGCACCAATCCGTGCGCCTAAGCGCCTAGCGGATCCAGACATCAAAGAAAGCGTGCCCTAGCGTGCCCTAACGAGCCGTCCAGGATGATGGTATGAATACACACGAACAATCCTTCTTATGATTTGATAGAATCGTGTATATCGGTCTACCCCAGTTGAAGTCTGTTATTTGGCTCATCATGTCTGACATCAAGGGTGATGTTTTCTCGACCGGAGCCTTTAAAGGTCCGGCTCCCATCGTTAAGATGGATGGGACCAATTATGAATTATGGTCCATGCAGTTTCTCACCCTCATGCAGTGCAATAATAAGGAGCACATCTTAACAGACCCAGAGCCAACAGATAAGACTGGGGCTAATTCTTCCTGGAAGCAAGATGATGCGTACGCACGAGTATGGCTTTGTGGGACACTTACTACGGAAATAGCAAATGATATCCTGAATCAGCCCACTGCCAAGGCAATGTGGGATACTTTGGCATCCACTTATGCACAAGCAAAGAATGAAACCAAAATCCTTCAATTGCAGTTTGATATTTACAACTCCAAGCAGAATGGTCGCCCTCTGCATGTCTACTACTCTTCATTGCGTGGCATGTTTGAAAAACTTCATAGCTACATGCCTATTACGACGTCTGCTGAACAACAGAAGACATATAGAAACTCCACGATGGTTGGAGTTTTCATGGCTGGACTTGACACAGAATATGAGGCTGCACGTGCCCATCTTCTTACTGGAGCAACTATTCCTCCTATAGAGGAGGCCTATAGTCGTCTCAGCCGACTCAACATTCCTTCGACAACTACGCTTTCGCATTCCTCAGCGATGGCAATCTCTCGTAGTCGAGGTAGGGCGATCCAGTTCAGAGGACGCGCATCTCGAGGAAGAGGCGGTGGACGCCAACGTGGTCCTTGCACCTATTGCCGCAAGCCTGGACATGGAGAGGATACATGCTATCAGAAGCATGGCTATCCCGTTTCTGGTCAAGCAGCAGAGCAGATTGTGTCTCCCCAGACTGATTCTCGTCTGGATGATATTGTCTCCCGCATTCGAGAGATCGTGACTCCTAGTACTGACATCTCCACAGATGCTGCTACAACAGCCAGAGCCTCTTCGAGCTCTTCAGGTATAACCTATGCCTTCACTGGTAGTATGAATGCAGATATGACAGAATGGATTGTGGACTCTGGTGCATCTCATCACTTATGTGGAAACAAAACGCAACTAAAGTCTTACAGGGCTATACCACCTGGCAGATGGGTCGCCATTGCTAATGGTGATCACTTACCCATTACAGGACATGGAGAGGTGCAATTGACACCATCCATACGTTTGAAGAATGTTTTATATGCTCCTGCCTTTCAGATGAATTTATTGTCTATTAGTCAGATTACTAAAGATCTGCATTGTCGTGCCATCTTTGATCCTTTATCTCTTGTGTTTCAGGACATACTCACGGGAAGGATGATTGGAAGTGGCCATGAGCAGCGGGGACTTTACAAACTGGACCAACCTCCTCATGCTAATGTTTCTTTTATACCTACTGGACCGGTGTCTCCTTATTTGTGGCACCTTAGGTTTGGACATCTTCCTCTGCAAAAGTTATGTCATGTTCTCCCTCAGATTTCTACGAGATCCTCTTTTCAGTGTGAAGCATGTCAACTTGGGAAGCATCACCGTTCATCTTTTCCATCACGTCAGAGTCGAAGTAGTTCTCAGCTATTTGAGCTTCTTCATTTAGACATTTGGGGTCCTAGTCGTGTCCCTGATCTCCAAGGACACCGTTTTTATCTTGTAGCAGTCGATGATTTTTCTAGACTTTCCTGGGTTTTCTTATTGAAAAATAAGTCTGAGGCTGGATCCACAATCAAGTATTTATTAATGAAATAAAGAATATTTTTTCTGCCAATATCAAGTATATTCGTTCGGACAATGCTTTGGAATTCGGCACCTTACATCTTTCTGAGTTCCTTAGATCCCATGGCATTGTTCACCAGACCTCATGTGTCTATACTTCCCAGCAGAACGGTGTTGCCGAGCGCAAACACCGTCACTTACTTGATGTAACCAGGACATTGTTGATACAGAGTCGTGCTCCTCATTCTTACTGGGGCGATGCTGTCCTTACTGCATGTTATTTGGTAAACCGTATGCCCTCGTCCGTGTTAGGAGAAAAGATTCCTTACTCGATTGCGTTTCCCGAGAAGGATCTCTTCTCTCTTACACCTCGTGTATTTGGATCTGTTGCCTTTGTTCATGATGTTTCTCCAGGGCGTGACAAGCTCTCTCCTAGAGCTATCAAGTGTGTGTTTGTCGGCTATTCTCATACCCAAAAAGGGTATCGCTGCTTTAATCCATTAAGCCAGAAATATTTTGTTAGTGCTGATGTTACCTTCTTTGAGTCGATCATGTATTTTTCTCCTACAGGTGACAGACTTAATCCATCTGACTCTGATAGTGACATTTACATACCACCACCTCCTGCTATTGATACTTCACTACCTCCACCACCTCCTCCGCCACCTCCACCACCTCCTCCGCCACCTCCGCTGGTTCAGTTTTTGCCTCGAAATATTCCTCGCAAATCACGCTCTGTTCTCCCTGCTCACAAGCCTTGCCCATCATCCAGCACGCCTCAGGTATGTAATGAACATATTATTACTGATGGCACTACTAAATTAAATGTACAACAGGATTCTAGACATGAGGAGCATGTACCCTCTCAAGAGGGAGATACCCAGGCCCATGATTTGGCAGATGATCTTGATGTACCAATTGCTCTGCGAAAGCCAAAAAGGACATGTGCTACTTACCCACTTGCAGCCCAGAGTTCTTTGGATAGGCTGTCAGAAGATTTCAGGAGATTTACAATAGCACTGTCAGCCGTGCAATTACCACGGACATACCAGGAGGCTCTCAATGATAGTCATTGGAGGATTGCCATGGAGGAGGAGATGGCTGCGCTACAGTCACATGGTACGTGGAGTCTTGTTTCTGCTCCTGTAGATAAATCAGTTGTGGGATGCAAATGGGTATTCACTGTGAAACACCGCGCGGATGGCAGTGTAGATCGCTATAAGGCGAGACTTGTGGCACGAGGGTTCACCCAGACATATGGGGTGGACTATCAAGATACTTTCTCCCCAGTTGCTAGGCATTCTACACTACGTATTCTCCTTGCTGTTGCCGTAACACGAGATTGGCCTCTTCATCAGCTCGATGTGAAAAACGCATTCCTCTATGGTGACTTACAGGAGGAGGTCTACATGCAGCAGCCACCTGGATTTGCTGCTGAGGGGGGAGTGTCATAAGGTGTGCAGGTTACATAAGGCTATCTATGGCCTCAAGCAAAGTCCAAGAGCATGGTTCCAGAAGCTCTCGGACTTGATAGAGCAACGGGGATTTGTGAGATCAACTGCAGATCACTCCTTGTTTATACAGAAGACCCAGAGAGGTATTACAGTCATTCTTGTTTATGTTGATGACATTATTATTACAGGAGAAGACGAGCAGGGTGTTCAGGATGCCAAGGACTTCCTAGGTCAGCAGTTTGTGACCAAGACCTTGGACATTTACGTTACTTTCTTGGAATAGAGTTTGCCAGGAATCAGCGGGGTCTTGTAATGACCCAAAGAAAATATGTTATAGATCTTCTCTCAGAGACAGGTATGGCAAATTGCAGACCTGCCACTACTCCGCTTGACCCAAGCATGAAGTTGTATGATGATGATACTGAGGAAGTCGACAAGAGAAGATACAGAGAGCTGGTTGGCAAGCTATTATATGTAACTATTACCAGGCCTGACATCGCATTTGCAGTAAGCAAAGTTGAGTCAATTTATGGAGCAGCCCAGACAGGCACATATGGATGCAGTCCATATGATTCTAAGATACTTGAAGACTTCACCTGGTACTGGACTTCTTTCAACAGAGGCACATCTCTGTCAGTAACAGCATGCGCAGATGCAGATTATGCTGGGTGTCCAAAAGATAGAAAGTCTACATCTGGATTTGCCGTGTTTATAGGAAATTCTCTTGTTTTATGGAAAAGTAAGAAGCAGACGGTGGTTGCTAGATCAAGTGCTGAATCAGAATACAGGGCTATGGCACAGGCTAGTACAGAAATGATGTGGGTCAAATCTGTTCTTACTGATCTAACTATTGAAGTACCTCTTCATATGCATCTCCAGTGTGATAATCAAGCTGCTCTCTTCATTGCAAATAACCCAGCCTTTCATGAAAGGACGAAGCACATAGAGGTAGATTGTCACTACACTCGTGACATGATACAGAAGGGTTTTATCACTACTACACATGTCAGCTCTGGAAATCAGACAACAGATATACTTACAAAGGCTCTAGCAAGAGGACCTTATCATAAATGTTGTTCCAAGCTGAGTCTTATTGATATCTACGCTCCAGCTTGAGGGGGAGTGTTGAGATAATCCCTATTTTATATATTTAGATAATTCTGATTTCTGTTTTTTTCTTATCCTTTGTAATTCTTTATTTATCTTTTGTATTTTATCCAATGGGTTTTTCTCCTATATAAGGACACCCTTGGACCTCTCATAAATTTATCTCAGTTTATCCCTTTAACAGAGTCTCCGTCGGTCGCTGCTGATTGACAGAAATGCACGCCTGCGCATCATGGGCATGACTTAGAGAAGGAGGAGCTGCGTAGATGATATGGAGAAAGGGTGCAATATCACTGTGGGGATGATCATGGTGTGAACCTCGCCTGGATGTGCGTGATGACCTGGAACATGGCATGGATTTGGGGCTGATCACCAACGGTCTGGAGAATAAGGTTTCCAGAAACCTGGATGATAGTCGGACTACGTTGGAATCGATGGAACTTGCTCTCGAACTGGAACAAATTGCCGTTGTGATGCTGTTGAATCTTCTACAATATTAGGATTTCAAAATAAACCCTAGATCTTTTGGAATACGAACAATTCTTCAAACAATATATGAAAATGAATAGATCAAGGAATTGAATATGCTTCTTTCATTGAATCCTGAACAAATAATGAATGAATGTAAGAATAAATCTTCAAGAATAAATCCTCGAATTGTACTCATTCTGATAGCATGTAGAAAACAAAGATTGCGGAAGCGTAATCAGAGATAAAGAATAAACATTAAGGAACACCGTGATTTTAGGTGGAACCCTACTCCCTAAAGAGCATAATGAAACCATGGGAGAATCATGAATGGGGGTCCTGACTGGGGGTGGTGGGGGGGGGGGGGCTGGCAGGTCATCCATAGGAGAAGGGCTGCTCGCCCGAAGGGAGGACCTCCAAGCACCGGTCCTTCACCAACCGCTTTGGGAGGGGATGCTTCCGTTGCGGCTCTCTCTCATATTGGTCTCGTCAATGCCGCGAACCCGTCCGCTGCTTCCGGTGCCGCGGGTTTTCACACAAAAGCTACACTTGTCCGCTGAACCAGAACCGCTCGCAGGTCTTGCGATGGTGGGGCTCGGGTCTGTTGATTGGAGAATGCGATGACTCGGAAGAGGCCCTGTTCCGTGGAACCTCTGATGTGGGGATGGTTTCAGTGGGGATTTTCAAAGGGTGCGTCGTCAGGCTTTTGCCATGGCGGGTGTTGGCGAGGGATCTTGAGGAGAAGGAGGCCACGGAGCTTCTGCGGTGGTCTAAGGTGGAATGGACGTTGTTGCGATGGCGGTGTCCTCGGGTTGGCGATGCTCTGGCCCGTATTATATACAAGTCAGGTTCGTATCAGAGGTGTTCCTTTTGAATTGCATGGTCTGCGGCATTTGAGGCGACTGTTGGGAGGATTGGTGGACGTTATTGAGGTTGAGTCTTCGGGATGCAACCCTGGAGAACCTACGAACCCTATTATCAAGGTGAAGAATGTCTCGCCTGACTTGTTGGGTTGGAGGAGGTTCGATATCGGTGGGAGAAGCTTACTTCTAGAGTCTACTGGGGTCGACCGTGAGATTTGTAGAGAGCCGGTGGATGACAGTAGGCCCAGAGCGGTGGCCTCGATACTGCCTGGCTTCGCCGGAGAGCCACCGCGAAGCCGTTATCTACACGGGGAGTCTGGATCGTCAGCCCTAGCTAGTTTGTCCCTTCATATTCCCCAAGCGATCCGCCTCAGGACTTTCAATACCGAGGGCCTTTCCGTCTCCCTGTCAGACCGCCCCTTCACTTTCCGCGAGCGATCCGCTTCGGGTCCTTCAGAGCCGAGGGACCCTTCAACTTCCCCAGGTTGGGGCCTCGAGCCGCTATTCGAACACAAGCTGCCACAGATGGAGACGACGATTGTGCTGACGTGGCCACTCTGGGTGAAGGTGCCAACCGTCCATTAGTGGCAGGCCTGACTGTGCGCGCCTTAACTAATGGGCCTCCTGTGCGGCTTCTTGCGGATTCTACGCAGGATTTCCTTTCGCATCTTGAACTTCGGTCCGGGTTCGCGGGTATCCGGGAAGGTGACTCGGCTAGTGTTGACCAGTCCGGGTTGGTGGGAGTCATACTGAGAACTCCAACGCCCATTGGGTCCTCTTGCCAGACTGTGCTTGGGGATGGTCTGGAGGAGACGAGAGATGTTGTTGTCTCCGAGAGAGGTAGGGGGACCCCACAGAAAAATGATGGGGAAGGGTAAGGTTTGGAAGGAGCGCATGAAAATGAGGCTCAGGAGATGGGAGTCAAGATGGAGGAGAAAGTGGACCATCCTGGTCTGTTCGATGATGAGGGCCTGCTTCTGGGGGCTGCCCAATACGATGGAGGGTCCCGAAACCGTGTAGAGGAAGAGGCCAGAATCGGAGCCTGTTACTTCAGGAAGGCTTCGCATAAGAGGAAGCTGTGGAGAGCATTATTAATGGAGGAGACAGACCGTGTGGAGAGCGACGTATTGTAGGACGTTATTAACGGAGACTGTCAGAACTTCCAGAACCGGTTCTGTTGTTTGGATAGGGCGGTCGTCGAACGTCTCGGTTTGATTCCGCCAAAAAAGTCGAAACAGGGGCTATGACTTTAAAGATTCTTTCCTGGAACGTAAGGGGGCTGGGACGGCCTGACAAGCGGTTGGGAGTTAAAAACCATATAATGGATGCTCGAGCGGACATCTTTTTACTGCTGGAGACTAAGCTGTCCACCGGCTCTGATGCGGCGACAAGGGGCCTGGTTGGTGGCAGTCATTTGAGATCTCTGAGCGAAAGGCGCAAGGCGCGTCGGGAGGCATGTTGACAGGCTGGAGGAAGGATCTCTTTGACCTTCTGGACGTTTCGATCTCTCAGTTCTTCTTATCTACCTTGCTTCGTAGGTGGTCGGATGGGATGGACATCCTTGTTACGAATGTGTACGGGCCAAACAATGACGAAAGGGGTACCCTTGCGTCCGAACTTGATCAGTTTAGCAATCTCGAGGAGACAGGTGTTTGGTTAGTTGGAGGAGACCTTAATGCCCACTCTTCTTCAGGATGATGGGCCTCAATAGCGTGGGGGGGGGGGTGGACCCTGGTTCGGAGGAGTTCAGAGGGATGATTCACCGTTTAGGCTTGTCTATTGTCGATGCCGCTGGCTGCGCTTTCACAAGGTGCATTGCGAGGTCCAGGTCTCGTCTGGACAGATTTCTGATCTCTCCAGGCTGTGCGGAGCGGTTCCCCCTTTCACGGGCCTGGGCCCTCCCGTGCATTCTCTAGGATCATACACCGATCCTTTGGTCGTCGGGTGAGGTGGGTCGGAGTAGGTACTTCTTCTGATTTGAGCGAAGCTGGCTACTGGAGTCGGGTTTTCGTGAATTAGTCGTTGATCGTTAGAGCGGGGTGGCTACCGAGGGCTCGACTGTTTCGAAGTTGGCGGACCGGCTGATGTCTTTGAGATCTCTCCTTTTATCCTTCGGGAAGGAGGTCAGGGCAAGGCAAAAATCCAAGCGGGTGGATGCCCAACTTGCGGTGGCCAGACTGGACGGGTTGGATGACGAAAGAGCCCTTTCTGAGTCAGAAATTAAGGAGCGTCAGGACATCATGGAGGAGTTGTTGTTGGAAGACAGGAAAGAGGAGGTAGAGTGGAGACAAAGATCGAGGCAGAGATGGCTTAAGGAGGGGGACCCCAATACAAGGTTCTTCCATTCTATGGCCTCGGGGAGGCGGAGAAGAAACTTCATCCATGACATAGAGGTTGAGGGTGTTTGAGTTTTAGGAGAGGCAACTATTGGGAGTGCACCGTGGGGATATTTTGTGGCTGCTACTCGAAGAAGAAGAGGGAGCGTATGGGGCTGGTTGGGGACTGGGGTGGAATCCCTGTTAGATGTACAGACGGAGGGCTTGCTGGCTCCGTTCACGGGGGAGGAGCTGAAGAGGGCGGTGTGGAGCCTGAACGTTGTTGGGTCTCCTGGCCCAGATGGCTTCTCGGTAATGTTCTACCGTGAGTTCCGGGACTTGCTGAAAAGGGACGTAATGGACGTTCTGAATGAATTTAGGGAGGGAAACTTTGGGCTGGAAAAAGATCAACTGTTCGCTTATTTTCCTGCTGCCAAAGAAAGACACCCCGGTGAGGGTGGAGGATTCCGACCTATTACACTCTTGAATGCAATTTACCTTATAATTGCAAAGGTTCTGGCTAATAGAATGAAGTGGGTCATGGACTCCGTGGTACTCCAAGGGTAGTCTGCCTTCATCCCAGGAAGGCAGATGGTAGATGGTCTGGTCATGGCATCTGAGATCTGTCTCGACTGGAAACGAAAGCAGGAGAAAGGAGCCCTTTGGAAGATTGACTACTCCCAGGCTTATGATAGTGTACAGTGGAAGTTCCTATGGCAGTCCTTGATGAGGAGAGGATTCCCATCCACGTGGGTGGACTGGATGAAGAGGTGCGTCACGACATCGTCGTACTCGATTCTGGTGAATGACAAACCTGAGGGAGGATTCTTTCAGCCGTAATGGGGGTGAGGCAGGGTTGCCCGCTTGCTCCTATGTTATTCGTCCTGGTGGCAGATGATCTGGTGTTCTTTTCAGGCAGGCCATTGAGGCGGGCTGGTGCGAGGGATATCGTATTGATGACATCTCCATTCCCCTGTTACAGTATACAGACGATACGATACTATTCTTGGGAGGCATGGAAGCTCAGAACTATAATGCTGCAGGCCTGCAGCTCAACTGGTGGAGATTTTTGGGCAGCTTTCGGGCTTGGAGATTAACAGGAGTAAGTCAACAGTCATTACCTTCGGGATGGACGAAAAAGAGCGCCTCAATATTGCGACCATTTGTGATTGTGCCTTAGGGGTTCTTCTCATCCCCTACTTGGTCTCCCCCTGGTGGTTGGGAAGTTAAGGAATGCAAATTGGGAACTGGTGGTCCAGCGGATAGAGCAGAGACTGGCATGATGGAAAGCAATCACCTTATCTAGAGGGGGAAAATTGGTCCTCTTGAAGCACTTTCTCTTGACTATTCCTATTTTCTTCTACTCTACTAGAATTATGCTTGTTGGAGTCAGGAAGAAAGTTGAGTCCTTGATGAAGCGATTCTTCTAGTCGGATGGGAAACAAATTGGCCATGGGATGCATCTGATAAAGCAGGAAGAAGTCACGAGGGGTTGCAAGGATGGTGGTCTTGGCGTTAGGGACATAGAGTGTATCAACAGGGCGCTTATTGCCAAATGGGTCATCCGTATCTGGGGACCATCTACGTCGTTAGCCGCTAAACTGCTGAGGAGGATCTATACTGTGGGAGGGGAACTGGTGACGAGAAGAGCCCGCTTTGAGTCTCCGCTTTGGGTTGTTATTCGTGAGGTCTTACCCTGTTGTCTCACAGTCTACGTCCCAATGTGGGGGATGGGCACCTTTTCAGATTCTGGCGGGACAACTGGAATGGCAAGGGTACTTTGGAGGCCAGATTCCCACATCTGTTCTCTTTGGCTGAAATAAAAGAAGCATCGCTTTCGCATGTGGCGGAAAGGGGAAGCTGGTCGCCGACTTTCCTAGCTGAGCTGTCGGATCACGTTTAGATGATTTCATAAGGATGCAATCGGAGCTCCCACCCACTGGGGAGTTTACGGGGGATAGGGACCATTTTCAGTGGATGGGCAACAAGTTCTCTGTGAAGGAAGTGTATAAGGAGCTGAGAACGAGAGAGGAGGAACTTGATGGCGAGCTGTGCCAAGACGTAAACATCATTTGGACGGTAAAGATCCCGAATAGAATTAAGGTGTTCCTGTGATGCTTGATTAGGAACCGCCTATGTGATAAAGTACGGAGGGGGAGATTACTTGGCCTGCCAGATACCCTGTGCGACAGATGCGTAGAGGCGAATGAGGATGTTGATAACTTTTTTTTCAAGTGCCCATCCTCGGCAAGAATATGGAGAGAGTCAGCACCAACATGGGTGGAGAGTTCGGGCACAGAGGGTTTTTGGAGTTCCATTAGAGCGGTTGGCTCCAACTCGAATGATGACTGTTTGAAACCGTTTGCTGTACTATGGGCCGTTTGGACTGGGAGATATGAAGTCATCTTCAACAATCAGAGGTTCTTTGTAGAGAATATTTTGTCTCACTGTAATGCTCTTTACAATTTCTGGATCTCACGGTAATGTACTCTAAATCTTTTTTATTGAAATCTTTCCGGCGGTGACCCCCACAATAGAGGATCATCTTATTTATTCTTCAAAAAAATGATGAAACCACGGGAGAACGCTTCAAAGGGCTGATGTGTTCATTGCACTTTCTCATCTGATACTATGGGTTTGGGGCTTCTTATATAGCCTCCACGAACCCTTCAAGTCCCACAGATAGTAGATGTGGGAGTAAACCATTGGATGTGGTAATTATACCCTATAGGGATCCAATTACCCATCTATACGTGAGTGACACATATACTCCAAAACAAGAATGTTGTTCCTCCGAATTGTTTGTCGTCTGTAGAGATATTTATGTATTTCTACATTCTATATGTATCTTTTGCTTATTTTTATTTCTATGTTCCACCTTATGTAATTTACCCGTAGGCCTCTCCTCTATATAAGAGAGCTAGGGTTCTAAGAAATAAATAATTCTCATTTTTCTCCCAACATGGTATCAGAGCGGCGGTCCTAGACTGGAGCTCGTATACCCTAACCCTAATCCTAGACCCCCACCGCCAGCCCCCTCCTCTCTATTCTCGGCGTCGCCCCTTGCCGGCCAACCACCGTCGCCCAGGCCTCCGCCCAGGCCTACGCCACCACCCAGGCCTCGACGGTCTCTTGTTGATTCTCGCGGGCTCCTAAAGACCGCCTAGGCCGTCAGCCTCAAGTGCCGTCGGTCCTCGCCATCGTTCTTCTTCTTCTCGCAACTCGGGTGATGGATTTGATTGCATAGATCTACATATGCAATCAAATCCCTATATGTCATTGTAGACACATCTCTATTGGTCTACATACCATGTAATCTTCATTCGGCATCATGTCAGAAAACAAAGTCGACCTACCCGCCACAGGTGCCTTCAGAGGTCCGGCACCGATTGTCAAGATGGACGGGACGAACTATGAGCTCTGGGCTATGCAGTTCATGAGCCTCATGAAGTCTAACGGTAAGAAACATATACTTACCGAAGATGAGCTGACGGAGAAAACAGGGCTTCACGCATGATGGGAGGCGGACGACGCGTATGCCAAAGTCTGGCTATCTGGGATGTTGACGATAGAGATCGCCAACGACGTGCTGCATCAACCCACGACGAAGGCAATGTGGGATATTCTGGCGGCGACATATTCACATGCGCGAAATGAGACCAAGATACTACAATTGCAGCATGATATTTTTACAGTCAAACAGAATGGACGTCCTCTCCATTTACTGTACACATCCCTGCGAGGAATGTTTGAGAAGCTCCATAGCTTCATGCCTTTGACGACCACTCCTGAGCAGCAAAAGACATACAGGAATGCTACCATGGTGGGTGTATTCCTGGCTGCACTTGATCCAGAGTACGATGCTGCTCGCTTTCAGATTCTTGCTGATGCCACTATTCCTCCTATGGAGGAAGCTTTTATCCGACTTAGTCGAATCTCTGTCCCGAGCTCTACTACTAGCCTGACACCTTCGACGATGGCTGCCTCCAGAGGAAGAGGTGGTTTCCTCTACTTTTTGTGGGTGTAGTCCTCGTGGCCGTGGGGGTCGGATCCGTCAGCCTTGCACTTATTGTCACCGTCCTGGCCACTCCGAGGATACATGCTATTCTAAGCATGGTTTTCCAGCATCGGCTCGGGTAGCAGAAGAAGTTGAGTCTCCTACACCCTCTTCTTTGGACCAACGATTCGATGACCTCGTTGCCAGATTGAGGAACATCATGCCTCCTGACACAGCTCCAGGAGGCCATTTAGATGTGGCAGCCTCTGCTTCTGCCAGTACATCAGCTACAGCCAGTACCTCAGGTAGTTCTTATGCCCTCACCTCTTGTGATGGATCTATGATTACAGAATGGATTATGGACTCAGGAGCGACACATCACCTATGTGGGGACAAAGAGCAACTTACTGCATATAGACAGGTTTCTCCAGGGTGGACTGTGGTAATAGCTGATGGGACTCATTCCCCGGTTACAAGACAGGGAGAGATTAGTTTGACACCTTCCATGCGATTGCAGAATGTGTTATATGCTCCTGATTTCTCTATGAATTTACTGTCCATTAGTCAGATTACGAAGGATTTGAACTGTCGAGCTATTTTTGACCCATTGTCTCTTGTTTTTCAGGACATACTTACAGACAAAGTGATAGGCTGTGGCCGTGAGCAGAACGGCCTTTATCGTCTGGTCCGTACTCCCTATGTCGGCGCATCACTCCATTCTACAGGATCAACCTCTCCATATACTTGGCATCTCCATTTTGGTCACCTACCTCTTCAGAAGATGTGTCGTATTTTGCCACATATATCTCCAGGTGTGTCCTTCCAGTGCGAAGCTTGTCAGTTGGGAAAGCATCATAGGTCCACTTTCCCGGATCGTCAGAGTCGGAGCCGTAGCTCTCTTTTTGAGTTAGTCCATATTGATATTTGGGGTCCCAGTCGTGTTCCTGATCACCAGAGACACATGTTTTATCTTGTTGCAGTAGATGATTTTTCTCGCTTGTCTTGGGTGTTTCTATTGAAGAATAAATTTGAAGCAGGAGATGTGATTCAAATGTTTATCAATGAAGTTCAAAAATATTTTCTCTTCCTCTGTGAAAATTGTGCGGTCTGAAAATGCATTGGAGTTTTGTACTCGTGCACTTTCATTGTTCTTTTCCTCTCGTGGTATAATTCATCAAACATCATGTGCTTACACTTCACAACAAACTGCTCTGTCAGAGAGGAAACATCGTCATGTACTGGATATCACTTGGACCCTACTTATTCAGAGTCGTGCTCCACATTCGTTTTGGGGTGATGCAGTTCTCACGGCTTGTTATCTTGTAAATCGCATGCCCTCGTCTGTCTTGGGTGAGAAGACTCCTTTCTCTATAGCCTTTCCTAAGAAGGAGTTGTTCTCTCTTACGTCCCGTGTGTTTGGCTCTGTTGCGTTTGTCCACCAGTTGGCTCCAGGTCTTGACAAGCTCTCTCCCAGGGCTGTCAAATGCGTGTTTGTGGGGTACTCCAGGACTCGGACGGGATATCGTTGCTTTGATCCGTTACATGGAAAATACTTTGTTAGCGTCGATGTCACATTCTTTGAATCTGTGATGTTTTTCTCTCCTACATGTGACAGGATGACTACTTCAAATCTGATATTGAGATCTACATGCCACCTCCTCCTACGAGTCAGTTATCTTGTGTACCAGTCAGACCACCACCCCCACCACCTCCACCTACACAGATGCATGTGACCGTGGTTCCACCATTACCAAAATTCTATACTCATCTGCCCCCTTCTGCTCATGGTCATCCCGTCATCTAGCATGCCCCAGGTTTGTTCTGATAACATGGTTTCTAACGATGGGTCTGGAGATGTTTCTATACAGGGATCAGTGCAGACTGAGGTTCCTGAGAACCTGGATGTACCCATTGCCATTAGAAAGCAGAGGCGTACTTGTGCATCCTACCCGCTTGCTTCTCAGGTTTCCTTTCATTGTTTTACAGGCGATTTCCAGAGATTTGCAGTTGTTGTATCTGCCCTGGAAATTCCACGGACTTATCAGGATGCATTGAAATATAACAAATGGCTTCTTTCTATGTAAGAGGAAATGGCTGCTTTGCAATCCCGTGGCACATGGAGTCTGGTTTCTCCTCCTCCTGGAGCGTCTGTTGTCAGTTGCAAATGGGTGTTTACTGTTAAACACCATGCAGATGGGAGTCTTGATTGTTACAAAGCAAGGTTGGTGGTACGTGGTTTTACGCAGAAGACCTATGGAGTTGATTACATGGACACGTTCTCCTCCGGTTGCTCTACACTCCACTTTGCATGTTCTTCTTTCAGTTGTTGTGATACGTGACTGGCCCTTATTTCAACTTGATGTTAAAAATACATTTTTGTATGGAGATCTACAGGAGGAGGTCTATATGCAGCAACCTCCGGGGTTTGCTCATGATGGGGAGTGTCAATAGGTTTGTAGACTCCATAAGGCAATATATGACCTTAAACAGAGTCCGAGGGCATGGTTCCAAAAGCTTTCAGATCTGATTGAACGACAGGGGTTCAAGAGGTCAAATGTAGATCATTCTTTATTCGTGCAGAGAACACCTAGAGGTACAGTTGCTATCATGGTTTATGTTGATGATATAGTTGTTACGGGAGATGATGAGTAGGGAATCAAGATGACAAAAGAATTTCTGGGCAGTCAATTTGTGACTAAGGACCTGGGTACCCTAAGGTATTTCTTAGGTTGGAATTTGGTAGAAATGCACAGGGTCTTGTGATGACCCAAAGAAAGTATGTTACAGACATGCTTGCAGAGACGGGCATGATTGTGTGTCGACCTTCTACTACTCCTATGGATCTTAGCATGAAGCTATATGATGATGATACAGATGAAGTCGATAAAAGAAGATACAAAGAGATGGTGGGAAAACTCCTTTATGTTACTATCACCAGACCGGATATCGCCTTTGCAGTGAATCGAGTGAGTCAGTTCATGGAGCAGCCTCGACAAGTACATATGGATGCTATATACATGATATTGAGATATCTAAAATCGTCTCCAGGCGCAGGACTACCTTTCAAGAAAGGAGAAACTCTTTCTATATCTGCATATGCTGATGCAAACTATGCAGGTTGCCCTAAGGATAGAAAATCGACTTCGGGATTTGCAGTGTTCGTTGGCAGTTCTCTCTTTTCTTGAAAAAGCAAGAAACAAACAATCGTAGCGAGATCAAGTGCGGAATCTGAATACAGGGCTATGGCGCAAGCAAGTACAAAAATGATGTGGGTCCGAGCAGTATTAACTGATTTGCATGTAGAGGTTCCTCTACCCATGGAGCTACATTGTGATAACCAGGCTGCTCTGTCAGAGAAAACAACCCTGCGTTCCATGAGAGAACAAAACATATTGAGGTAGATTGTCATCACACCAGAGATATGATTCAGAAGAGCTTGATTTCTACTTCTCATATTAGTTATGGAGAGCAAACAACAGATATCTTTATCAAGCCATTACTCAGAGGATCATTCCAAAAGTGTTCGTCCAAGCTGAGCATAATTGATATCTATGCTCCATCTTGAGGGGGAGTGTAGAGATATTTATGTATTTCTACATTCTATATGTATCTTTTGCTTATTTTTATTTCTATGTTCCACCTTATGTAATTTACCCGTAGGCCTCTCCTCCATATAAGAGAGCCTAGGGTTCTCAGAAATAAATAATTCTCATTTTTCTCCCAACATCTTCCCCTCTTCAATCAGTACTCTTGGAATATTAAATGTTTGTTGCTGTAGAAAAGAGAGTTGTCCACAACCATGCAACTGTTTGGGAAGTTCAATTCCTCCATCATTATCTTATCAGAATGCACTGAAATACATGGCAACTAATCTTGCACTATCAAATTTTGTCCACCGAACACTGGAATTTGCTGCTCCGTCATCTTAGAAGTGATTCTCTGTTTCTGTTGATGAGAAGAGACAATATGTTTCTTAAGCTTCATAGTAGCTGTCACCTGCTGCTGCATAGATGGCTACTGTGTAAACTGAGGTTGCTGCACCTCCAAATCCGCATCCTGTCTTAGTGGAAGTAAGACCTGACCAACATTCTTCGCCTCCAATCCACAGCCAGCTGCAGTGGTTGTATAGTTGGTTGTTGTTACTGCTGATTACATATCGTGTCTCAATAAACCCCTGTTGTGCAAGGCTTGATTCAGCACCATGCTTGTGTTTCTCAACATCAAAGAAACTCTTTTGTCCTTGTATATCAATCCCTCTAGAGGCCTGAATCACATCCGACCTAATTTATGTTCTTTGATAGTTGGTTTGAAATGGAATGCTAATTTATGGTCTCCATTGGCCAAGAAAATTATCCTCATGCGTTTTTTTGCTGTCAAGAGAAGCAAACTGATTATTGATTGATCCCGCCTGCAGGGATCATAATCCAATTTCTTAGTAAACATTTTTTTAGTGTGATGAGTATGACTTCCTTGGGTAGTACTCGGATGATTTTCTTATGGATTCAAGCCTCAAATTGAAAAATAACTGTGGATAGCCATTTGTTTGTGCAGTTGTGGAAAATGTCCTCTAAATTGATAAGGTTTCAGTTTTTTTATAAGAACTTGATGTGCTTTCCTAGAACCTTTTTTAGAATAATTATTTGTTGATAATCTAATGAATTTCAATCTTTATCTATAGATAAGTCAAATCCAGCAAGAATATAATGAAAAGGAGTTAAACCTTAGAGCTCATCATAAGCTAGAACTTGAAAGGGTTCATCTCCAAGCTGAGAACGAGTCAAGGGAGGTAACACCACTTGTTTTTGAGTGCAAAGAGATATGTTTCTATGAATTTATTTGGTTGTTTCTCCACCAGAAAGCAATGTCTTTGAAGAAGGAACATGAAATTCAGCTTCTATCTTTGAGGCATGAACTTGAAGATGAATGTGCCAAACTCCGTGAGGAGCTACAACTTCAACGATCAAAGGTATATACTGAGATTCGATTGCAGCTTTCTGTTTGGTGATCCTTTTTGTTTGCAATTTATGAATTCATTTACATTGCAGGAAGAAACACAGAGGGCACTCTTGCAGTTGCAGTGGAAAGTAATGGATGAAAAAAGCCAACAAAAGAATTTGGATTTAAATCAGCAGAAGGTTTTGCCATGATAACATTGTCGTAAAGCTTTCAAATATGCTAATAAATATTTAGAGTTATTACCCCACAAATACACCAACTGGAAAAGACAATTTCGAAGGAAGAATGCGTGCTTGCAGAGGAATGTGACCAAACGAAGATGTCACAAGGAGAGACTGTTCTAGTGAGAACTGTAGAGCCACTGATACTGGGAGACTGGACCAGTCTATAGAGCCTCCACTGTTCACGACCACATCCAATTACCCTACCTGTAAGTATATCTTGAAATACAAGAGTAGAGGGGCCAAAAATGGCATGACAATGTAGATCCTTTGTGATCGAATTAATAGAAAGCAAATTCATCTGAAATCAGGAGCATATAAAACATTCTGCAGGTGCATGGATGGCGTCAAATGCACCTCCCCCTATCCTGTGTTGGGTAAGTAAACCCCGATCACGATGACGACCCATCAACCAGAACATATAGATTTGTAAGAACTGAACTGTGCTCTATCCCCACACAAATGGGGAGAAGCACCGGAGTTGATCCACTTTGTCATGTCGGCCTTGCTACAGCTGGTAAAAGCATAAGTTATACCTGAGGAGCTCGAAGAGACGCTAGCAATTACTATAACATCTAGGAACCTGTAGTGTTGTCGGCATCAGGAGTCATTATCTCCCTTAGAAGGGAGACAATATCATCAAGGCATGAATCCGTTTGAGGAGCCGAACTGTTTGAAGGCTCAATATACTGGCCACACGAGAAGATGTGGGGTATCCCTACTTCTGATAACATGTATCCTCAGAGTGGTCTGGACGACGATAATAGGTGCAGGGGCCATGTTGACGTCAACCGATGGTATGAAAAAACTTGCCTCGAGGTGGTCGAGGCGTACGCCTCGATGCGAGACAGTCCTTTTTAGCCTCGAGACGATCGAGGCGTTTTGCGAGATGTTTTTGTTTTTTTGAGGTATTTTTTATGATTTTAATGGTGTACTTGGTATTTTGAGAATCTTATAAATACGCACCTCTTTAGGATAATGATTATACAAGATAAATGCCTAAAGTTAATGTTTCTTTCGTGCCCATGACTTCATATTTACTAGTATTCAACTATTTCACAAACTCTTACTATTTCTCTTTTAATGAATGAATTCATAAATATCAAATCTAACAATACTCGTAAACTTAATGAGATTTGCAATATATCAAGCAAAATGAAATAGATAGAGTTCACGATTTATCATGTTGTCATATAATATATGTTTGACATATAACATAAATTTTTTCGACATATATTTAATCGTATTTTTAATTACCACAATATTTCAAAAGTTTGCTTGAAATGGATAGGATTCACGATTTCTCATGCGGTTATATATTACATGTTAGACACATAACATAAATTTCTTCGACGTATATTTTATCGTACTTTTAATTACAACAATGTTTCATTGATAGATATGTATTGTTTAATTCTTCCACAATATTTATAGACAATGAGTTCGTATTTGGTTGTATGAAAATGTGTATAAAGGGATATGATGTTGTTCTATCTTCTGTTCTGGTGTTCTTATCTCTATTATTTCCCATATTTTATAGTGTTAAGTAGTATATATTGGGCAAAGAATATATAATTATATTGCCATATATATAATTATAGTTTTCTGCATATTTTTCTCTATAAACTGAGGTTTACGCCTTGACCACCTTGAGGCTACGCCTCGCCTCAATTTCGAGGAAAATGCCTTGTTTCCACCTTTCATTTTTTTTAAACCTTACTTCCACCTCCTATGCTACGGGGACCACACACTCTGATCTGTGTAGAACTGTGAACCCCCGAGGATCCGGGTACATGTTTACAACACATTCGCAGTATTACATTCACAAAAGATCGCACAAGTTATGTGAAAATATGAGAAAATTTTTCGTGTTTCTATCATGACATTCAAATCAACATTCACAATAACAACCACATAACAACAGGAAGATGCATCACTAAAATTTTATTTCATTAATTTTCATACATTTCTATAACATGTACAAAAGAGTTGACAGTAAATACATATATTCCCAAAATATTCAGAAGAGAAAGAAAACATTTATATCAGATACTGAACAACAAACTGTGACAAAAGTTATTGTCTTGTCTCGAATAGCAGCAGATATCTGGATTCTGGAATCATCAACCGACTAGTGAGTTGTTGGTTGCTCGCCTGCCCCACATGAAAGGTACAAGTGACGTCATCGTACGCTGGTACTTCCTAAAAGCTTATTAAAATAAGCAGGCATTTAAATTGGTTGCAAAAGAAACACAAGTAGTAAGGCATAAATAATTAAAAGTTTACTAGTACTTGTTATGAAAAAGATTTTCAAACTACCATGAATGAATAATCCAACTTTACCCATTATCTTTTATTTGCTATATTTTTATATCGTGGTTAATGACTCATATATATATATGCATTTTAATCTCTTGTTATTTAGAGATCTTAATTGTGGATTTTGATAATGGAGAAGATGGGGCTTTAAAATAATTCTTAATTTTATTTAATTTCTCAAATTGAGTGGATAGTCCGTGGTCTTGGTCTGTGTGTGACCTCACACTATGACTTTAAGGCGTGAAGTATGCCCTAGGGTTGGGGTGCCTCCGTAGGCATGCGGTGTTGTGTAATGCATCTTAATTAAGTTCCCAATACGTCCATTAACTTAATTGTAATTAAGTTCCCAATACGTCCATTAACTTAATTAAAAACAACTCTAGCTAACACAACTTATAATTGATTTCATCTTTTAGCCAAGATCCTCAATGTTTCATTCCGAGTTCAATCATAACTCCTCCGGTTCCAACTGCAACTGATTCAAATGTAGATATAGATGATTCGGATGTAGCATCACTAAGCTTGTTGGCAGAAAGTAACTAAAACTCAAGTGGTGCAGTAGTATCCTAAGGAGACTCTTTCGTCTCGCCCTCTAAATGGAAGTGTGGTCCGTTAGAGAGATAGGTCTACTCCAAAACTACGCCACTGAGACGGGTGGGAGAGACTCTTTGGAAAAACCACTCTATAAACCGACCCGACTAGTACATGCAAACAAGCTCGTACGAAAAAAAATAAAAACCATGGATCCTCCACATGGGTATCCTTAAATAGAGGGTCAACGGAGCTTGTCAGAAGTCGGGATCCCAACCAGGCGTAAAAATACTGCGAGCTCGCGTAAAAATCGTGAAAGAGGTTGGGATCCTAGACTCGCATATTTGTCGGCCGCTGCCATAACTGGTGTAACATCCGAAATCTACACAAACCCGAACTCGACCCGATTTGGGTCCAATTAACCCAATAAAGTTGTTGGTCAATACCAAACAACCTAAAACGATTAATTGATTGTGAATCAAAAGTCGTTCGGGCAAAATCGACCAAAAATCGGTCGCATCGTAATGCATGCTGCGAAAAAAGCCGCGACGCAAATTCGAAAACCGCGAAACAAATCGAGACCGCCTAAAAATCCGATTCGACGAAACAAGATCAACGGAATCGACCGTTCGTCAATGGAGGCCGTTTGAAGCGAGCATATAGCCCACTTGCAGGACCATAAGTCTGGTTGATGAAATATTGACCCTTGACCTGAGCGTGATTAACAGCTCTGATACCAAAAATGTGAACCCCTGAGGATCCGGGCACCCAGATCCTCGGGGGTTCACAACTGGATTTCCTATCCCCCGCCAGTTGAGAATCACCGCTCTCTCGCCCGGTCAGTTGTAAGGATCACTATAACTGGCACATTATTTATCAATCATCAATGATTCTCTATATTTTTCACTTGATCATTGACTGATTTCCAATAATTTCTTTTTATCAACGATTTTCAACATTTTCACTTTCTTGACTACGTAGTCGTTTCTCAATCCTTTCTGTGGTTGACCTATAGATCTAGGTATCTGGTCAGTGATCTCATTAGTAATGATCAATTGATAGTAGAATATCCCTAAATGATGATTCCATGAAGATGATCAGTCCTTGATCACAATTTATTTTATTTAAATGGGGGACATCTCCGTCCCAGTTTTGCAATATGCGGATGACACGCTGATCTTCCTGGGGGGACCGAGGAGCAGAATCGCAATGCAGCTATTTTGGTGGACGTGTTTGGCTGCCTCTCTAGCTTGCAGATTAACAGGCAGAAGTCAATCCTAGTTCCTATGGGGATGGCTGGCGAGGAAAGCAACAGGTTAGCGGCGTGGGCTGGCTGCCCTTTGGGGAGATTGCCGATAACATATCTAGGGTTACCACTGGTAGAGGGTAGGCTGCGGAAGTCCAATTGGGACTGTGTTCTGCGGAGAATGGAGGAGTGGTTGGAAGGGTGGAAGGCTACCACTCTGTCCAAGGGTGGGAAGCTTACTTTGTTGAAGCATGTTCTCTCCGCCATTCTGATCTTCTTCTTCTCGACGAGGAGAATGCCGGCTGGTGTTAGAAGGAAGGTGGAGTCTTTGATGAAATCTTTTTTCTGGTCAGATGGAAGGCAGGCAACGAGGGGCTTGCACCTGGTGTCCTGGAAGGATATCACGGTGCCTGTTTCGGAAGGGGGCCTTGGTATAAGAAGAAGTGTACATGCAACAACCTCCAGGGTTTTTATTTCAGCTTGATGTGAAGAATGCGTTCTTGTATGGGGATCTCCAAGAAGAAGTGTACATGCAGCAACCTCCAGGGTTTGCTACTGAGGGGGAGTATTCGAAGGTTTGTAGACTTCACAAGGCCATCTACGGTCTTAAGCTGAGTCCACGGGCGTGGTTTCAGAAATTATCAGATCTCATTGAACGACATGGGTTCAGGAGATCTAATGCAGATCACTCCTTGTTTGTGCAGAAGACCGTCAGAGGTACAATTGTTGTTATGGTGTATGTTGATGATATTCTTGTTACAGGAGATGATGTGCAAGGGATACAGATGGTAAAAGATTTCTGTGGGACAACAATTTGTTACCAAGGATCTCGGAACCCTAAGGTATTTCCTAGGGTTGGAGTTTGCCAGGAATGAGCAGGGTCTTGTCATGACCCAAAGGAAGTATGTCACTGATATGCTTGTTGAGACATGCATGATTGGGTGTCGTCCAGCTTCTACTCCTATGGATCGTAGCATGAAGATGTATGATGAGGAGACAGAAGAGGTGGACAGGAGAAGATACAGAGAAATGGTGGGAAAGCTTCTATATATCACCATCACTAGACCTGACATCGCTTTTGTTGTTAGTCGGGTTAGTCTGTTCATGGAGCAACCACGACAAGTATATTTAGATGCCGTTCATATGATAGTGAGATATTTGAAATCTTCTCCAGGTGCTTGTATGTTGTTTAGGAAAGGCACAACTCTAAATGTGAATGCGTGTGCCGATGCAGATTATGTAGGATGCCCTAAGGATAGGAAGTCTTCGTCAGGATTTGCAGTTTTCATTGGTGAATCACTAGTTTCTTAGAAAAGCAAGAAACAGACTGTGGTGGCAAGATCAAGTGCAGAATCTGAATATAGGGCTATGGCACAAGCGAGTACTGAGATGATGTGGGTTCGTACTGTGTTGATGGATTTACACATAGAGGTTCATCTACCTATGCCATTACAGTGTGATAGTCAAGCCACTCTATTCATCGCCAACAACCCTGCATTTCATGAAAGAACAAAGCATATTGAAATAGATTGCCACTACACCAGAGACATGATCCAAAAGGGACTGATTTGTACTTCCCATGCCAATTCAAAGGAGCAGACTGCAGATATCTTCACCAAGTCATTACTTAGAGGGCCTTTCCTGAAGTGTTCATCCAAGCTGAACATGATTGACATCTATGCTCTATCTTGAGGGGGAGTATGGAGATATGTTTATATGTTCCTGTACCTTTCCTTTTATTTTCTTTTCCTCTTGTCTATCTTATGCAAGGATTAAAAAAGCGCGAGGCGGTCCGAGGCATTTTCTCTGAAATTGAGGCGAGGCGTAAGCCTCGAGGCGGTCGAGGCGTATGCCTCAATTTTTTGGAAAAAATTAAAATTAAAGCAAAATATATTTAAAAGTATATAATACTATTAAATTTTGTCAAAAATACATTCAAGAATAATTTAAAACTAGTAAAAGATACAATACATAAGCGATAAAGGCATTGAAGTTCAAAAAAACTAATACTAAGCCACTAATATACAGAATATCAAGTTCCAATTCCAACTTCAATGACTCCATATGAGTATTAAACTAAAGTCTATACCTAATACTAAAGTACAATAGAAACCATAATCTTCAGTATGAACTAAAAAAATATTAGTATACCTTGAATCCCAATCATTTGTCTTGTTGGACGTAGTTGGAGAACTGTCATATGCATCCCCTCTTGCCATATCATACCCCAACAAGACGGGGTCTCGCTGATGATATTGTTTACTAATGATATTATTTTACTAATGATATTTATATTCAGCTACTCACAATAAAACGTAATAATTATTTTACTTCAGTCTTCACGTGTTTATTTTTCAACATTACTTCATATATCATTTATGTGATAACTATTCTAAGTTCACAACTTATACAACCAAACAACAACATCAAGTTGCAAACTTGCAACTAATATAAAATTTTATTACAATTCAAACAAGAATACGTGTAATAAAACTAGTATGTGTAGATGTATGATAAATTGAATATGATGTATACAAGATCATGTAACTTCTCTTGTTTCAAGCTATCTCGTCTCTTTGCATGGAGCTATATATAGAAATATACAAGGTTTAACATGGAAATAAAAATACAAAAATAAAAATATAATGCTAACAATAAATAGGGTCATGTGCAACAAAAAATGTAAAAAAAGCCTCATGACTCGAGGCTTACGCCTCCGCCTCGCCTCGAGCGCCTCACGCCAAGTCAAGGCGCACGCCCCACCTAGAAAACCCGAGGCGTGCACCTCTGGGCGAATTTGGTGCGCCTCGCCTTGAGACGTACGCCTTTGCACCTCGAGGCAGCGTTTTTTTAAAACCATGATCTTATGTAATTTACCCTTAGGTCTCTCCTCTATATAAGAGAGCCTAGGGTTCTCAATAACAAGTATCTCATTCTCAAACCCTAACAAAATCCATTTCCAAATCTATAAGTCAATTTTTCAAAAAAATCTATAAGTCAAAAGTCAACATTAATATCAATATGTTCAAAACGGTCGATATATGAGATATAAACTTCATAGATGACTGATATGTGTGATCTAAGAGTATATTTGTAAGTTATTTAGTGACATAAGAACTTGGATGAACTCCATGTTCAATATATATAGGTCAACAACTAATAGTACCTGCGATAAGTTTGATATGACAGATATGTGCAATATAAGGATCATAGTCTTAACAAATGATCTATATGTGTCATCTAAGCATATATTGTAAGCTATTTAATGTTATAACTTATAAGAACTTGAATGGAATCCATTTCCAATATCTATAGGTCAGGAATAAACATTAACAACGACAAGGTTGCAAAAGTCGGTAGTCGGTACTCGGTCGGTTGGGTCACTGACTAAGGATTAATCGACAGTCGGGCGACTAATCGGATTTAGTCGGACTTTAATCGACTTTGAATTTTATAATTATTTTAAATATATAACTCATTTTTATACATATATTTACATAGATTTTGTACATTTATATACTACCACAATAAAATAAAAGAAAATATTGAATTTAAATAAAACATTAGGCATATTATACTAAGTTTGCTTATAAAAAAAAGTAAAACATTAAAAAAAATACGGTATCTCCGAGCGAAAATTGGACGATTAGTGTACCTAGTCGGAATTAGTCGGTACTCGGTCGGCCACCCCACTGACTAGACTAGTCGGACCTACTAATCGGGCCAGTCGGGCGACTTTTACAACACTGAACAACGATATGTTCGATATGACTGATATGTGCGATATATGGGCTAGAAATGACTGATGTGTGTGACATAAGTGTGTATTTGTAAGTTATTTGTTGTTTTAATATCTTGTATGATCTTAATTTCTGAAAAACGATAAAAATGACTTTTTTAGCTATTTCTGACATTTCCACCGATATCATCGATATATCGGCAATATATCCCAATATATCCATTTTTGGATGTACTGAAACGATACGACCAGATGCGGTTGAATATTGGCAGTTGGAGATCAAGTGCCGTTGATCTGGAATCTGGAAGTCATCTCACGCCGCCTGCATGAGAGAAGAAACAGGGGCTCCATCGACACTGCCTGTAGAGTATTGGTCATTGGGCTTCTTCAAACTGGGGGTGCGCACGAGAAGGGTTGCACCACCACCACTGGGATTGGCCTGGTGCATTTGTCTTTAGGGTTCCATCATCAAGAACCCTACTCCAGGAGATGCAGAAGATCACGATCCTGAACGTTAGGGTTCCATCCTCGCCTTAACCCTACTTGCTTTCGAACATCAGACGATTTTTAGAACTTGAATAAGATGCTTGTAGGATTAGGATTTCAAAAAGAAACCTTAGAACTCGAATTTAAACCATACATGGTAATAATCTTCGAATAATAAATCTTCAAGAATAAAATACCAAAATCGAATCTCGAATAATAATGAAAATAACTCTTCGAGAATCGAACCCACTCTGATATCATGTTAGAAATATGAAATGTGGAAGCATTATCCGAGGTAAAGAATAAACAAGGAAACACAATGGGATTTTTACGTGGAACCTTACTCATAAGGAGCGGGATGAAACCACGGGAGAACACCTCAAGGGCTGATGTGTTCATTGCACTTTCTCTCATCTGTTACAGGAGGTGTGGGGCTTCTTATATAGCCCCCACTGACTCTCAAAATCCCACCACTGGTAGATATGGGACTAAACCACTGGATGTGGTAATTGGACCCTGGAGGGATCCAATTACCCATCTACACAAGTGATGCATATACTCCAACAGTAACAAACAGTACACTTAATGAGTCTTGAGAAATGATGCATGTATTTTTAAAGATAGGCATGCTTTTATCTCAAAGGGCCAAACTTGGGGTTTTTTGTGGATACAGGTATTTTTTACGAGAACATTTTAGCCCCCCTGAAGCCCGTGTAACAAGTTTAAATTAATCTTACTGTGAGCTTCTTCATCAAAGATTCAAAACCGCGTAGAGAAGCACATAAAAACAGTAATCCATTTTAGTTGCAAGTAAATTGGATTCTGGCAGGAAGTTTGCCTCCTCCAGTGAAGTTGATTGACTACAGCTTCGATGTGTTACAGGTGTTGCTTTTTTGCAGGAACATTCGGTCTCTTCCATCAAGATGAGGGATGCTGACAGCATGAAAGAGAAGCGTGCCACAAGAATCGAAAAGCAAAAGAAGGTGTGATACGATGCTGCTGCATCTAGATTTTCTTATATATTAGTTTTGAGTGAATATAGTATTGATTCCTTAGTTATGTTCGCTTGCTAAGTATACATATTTTAACATGTTGTAAAGGATATTGATATATCTGGAATAATGCGCACTCCTTTGGCAAATATGTTGAGGAGAGTAGAGAAGGAGAATGCAGGAAGTGCAATCAGCATCCCTAAGCATAGCCGAAAGGTTTGTCGAACTTATTACCCACTCTATTTGGCTCGGGTTTATTTTCGCCGAGGATTAAAAACTATGTGCTTGAAATTTGGATCGTCCATCCTGGTATGGATTGGACTGTATATGGATATTGGTAGTTCAAAGGTTAGTTGTGATTGCTAAAACTATTGTGGGATTGGTGTGTGACGTTTCCTGTAAGTTCCATTCAAGTGTTCTTACCTTGGATTTTTTTTAATACAAGCCTTGCCTCGTTACAACTAACAGAATTAAATATAAAGTGCTATCCACTATTTAAATTTGCTTTCTGCAAATTGTTGTGTACAATTAGTTTTTTTAGCAAAGCGTATGAAAGTCGTCAAGACTGATCCTGTAAACTATCATTTGAAACTACTTCTTTTCCCAATTTGATTTAGCAGGTTACACACCACGAATATGAAGTGGAGACCACAAATGGGAAAACAATTACCAAGCGCAGGAAAACAAAAAGCACCGTCAGTTTTGGTGTATGTGCTAGAATCACTGAATTATGCTTATGCATGTCATACATGTAATTTTAAAGTGAGGCTTAATTAAGTTTTTTTACTTCTCAGGACCATGCTGAGCGTACGAAGGTGAAATCAAAGACACCTTTGGCCAGTAGTAAGGTATGGTAAAAACACGATTCCAAAGTAGCATTTGTGCTCTTTCATGTTCTGTAATTTGAGATGGTCTATTAAATTTGTTCAATTGAAACTAGTAGACTTGTAATCCAAGGAGAGAATATCTGTCCACCTGCCAGAATTTATCAAATTCATTTAAGAAACTTAGCAATTCTATCCTATTCGTTTACAAACGTTGTCTTGGGCCATGGAATTACCTATATATCAGGACTTCTTGTCGTCTTGTTTTTTAATTAATTTTTTTATTTTGGTGTCATGCATGTATCTTGATTTAACGCTGAGAATGTTCAAGGTCTATGTCAAGGTTGTCCAACTAATGCCTTTACATTTATATGCAGGGAGTTGTTGTAACACAACCACATCCTTCGCACATAGGTGATCTGTTTACAGAGGGCTCTTTGAATCCTTACACTGACGATCCGTATGCATTTGATTAAAGGTTCATTTACCAAAGGTTCGTTTACCATCTTGTCAAGGTACAAAATGTGTTTACAGGAATGTTCTATTTTCAGTTAAATAAAATTAGGCCTCCCAGGAATGTGTGTCATATGTTATGCCCAGTTTTCCCAATGGAGATTTGTGAACATGTGCTGCAGACACATGCACGCTTGTACCTCGGAAGTAATTGGATTGGATTTTAGCATAATACATGTCCAATCCCGTCATAGTGGTGGTAGTTTTTTCTAATATATGGCACATTGGCGACGAGGCTTCCTTAGGACAATAGGTATCTCCAGATAATCAAACTCTGTCTTCTGGAATCAACTCGGCATGTATATCATTCCAAACTCCAGTGCCATCAGTAGAAATAATGTGTTCATGACATACTTGAGGCGTGGTGGATGATGTGGACGACGCATGAGCAGAGGGGCGAGTAGAAGATCAACGAGTGTAAACAAAGGGTAAGAACTTGGACTGGGTAGATGGAGGTGGAGGTGGTGGGGGCGGTGGAAGTGGTGGAGGTGGAGAAGGCTGAGGTGCAGCATGGAGTTCATATGATGGAGACGACGGAGGTGGAGGAACAACAACATCCTCTTCAGAAGTAGCATTGGACAACCTGTCACCTGTAGGAGAGAAGTACATAATCGACTCAAAGAAAGTGACATCAGCACTCACATAATATCTTCGTCCTACAGGATCAAAACATCTATATCCTTTGTGGGTACGAGAATAACCGAGAAAAACACATTTGACAGCTCTAGGCGAGAGCTTGTCACGGCCAAGAGTGAAATTGTGGACAAAGGCCATAGATCCAAAGAATCTAGGAGTGAGAGAGAATAGTTCCTTCTCGAGAAACGCAATCAAGAAGGGAACCTTCTCTTCAAGAATGGTGGACGGCATGCGGTTCACCAAGTAGCAAGCAATGAGAACCGCGTCCCCCATAAAGAATGAGGGGTACGACTCTGGATCAATAGTGTTCTTGTGACATCAAGAAGGTGACGGTGTTTACGTTCTGTCACACCGTTCTGCTGAGACGTATAATTGCAAGAGGTTTGATGAACTATACCGAGAGACCTGATGATCAGGAACACGACTAGGACCCCAAATATCAAAATGAAATAACTCAAAGGACTGACTACCGTGACGACTCGGATGACTCGGAAAAGAGGAGCGATGGTGCTTCCCAAGCTGACAGTCTTCACAATCCAATGTAGTACGAGTAGATATTTGCGGTAGCACATGACACATCTTCTGGAGAGATAGGTGGCCAAAGCGAAGATGACACAAGAAAGGAGAAACAGATCATGAAGGAATAGTAGCAATTCCAGCACATGGTGATATGGCAAGCTTATACAATCCTCTCTGCTCACGGTCATGACCAATCACCATGTCAATTAGTATGTCCTGAAACACAAAAGAAGAGGGATCAAAGATGGTACGATAAAAGAGTTGACTAATGGACAAAAGATTCATCTGAAAGTTTGGAGCATATAAGACGTTCTAAAGATGCATAGAAGGGGATAGAACAATCTTCCCCTGACCAACAACGGGTAGACAAACCCCATTGGCAATGACCACGGATCTTCCAGGTAGGATAGACCTGTATGAACTAAAATGTATCTGATCTCCGCACATATGATGTGACGCTCCAGAATCCATAATCCAATCAGTCAAGTCTGAACTATTACTACTGATAAACACATAAGGATTATCTGATGAACTAGACGATGCTCTGGCAGTAACTGCTGCATCTGTGGAACCTGGAGCCGGAGTCGTAGGAGTGCTCATCATCTCACGAAGTCGAGAGACAATATTATCTACCGGAGTAGGCACAGAAGAAGCCTCAGTCTGCTCAGCAACACGTGCAGACGCTGGATATCCATGCTTCCGAAAGCTTGTCTCCTCAGAATGACCAGGACGCTGGCAATGGGAACAAGGACCACGTTGTCGGCCTCCTCCTTGTTCACGAGGTCCACGGCCACGAGACTGGGACGACTCTCCCCTACTACGAGTAGCCGTCATAGTAGAAGGAGTCGTCTGGGTCGTAGTAGTGGATGTGGTAGTAATCCTACTCAATCACTTGTAGACCTCCTCCATCGACGGTATTGTCTCGTCAGTCAGAAGTTGAGCATGAATGGCATCGTACTCAAAGTCAAGAGATGACAAGAAAACTCATGTCATTGTAGCATTCCTATATACTTGTTGTTGTTCAGTATTGGTGGTAATAGGCATGTAGATGTGTAGTCGCTCAAACATGCCTCTTAAATGAGAGAAGTGGGCGTGGAGCGATCGACCATTTTATTTGGTCGAGAAAATGTCGAACTGCAGTTGAAGGATCTTGCTCTCATTCTTTGTCTGCCCGTATGTATCTGCCAATATGTCCCACATAGACTTTGCAGTTGGATGATTAACAATATCATTAGCAATCTTCGTGGTAAGTGTCCCAGAGTGCCAGATGCGAGCATAGGCGTCGTCTTGCTTCCATGAAGCATTGGCTCCAGTTTTGTCCGCCGGCTTTGAATCAGTCAGAATGTGCTCCTTATTATGGCACTGTATTAGGGTGCGAAATTGCATGGACCACAACTCGTAGTTGGTCCCATCCATCTTCACGATAGGAGTCGGGCCCTTAAAGACATCGGAAGAAGAGAAAACGTCACCCTTGTTCTCTGACATTGTACTGTAGAGATATATGTTATGTTATGCAGTTATGTTACTTTGTATTGTTTCTTATTTTCTTTCTTCTTATGAACTCATTATGTAATTTACCCATAAGCTCCTCTCCTATATAAGAGGGCCTAGGGTTTGTGGAATAAACAACACACTCATTTCTTCCAATATGGTATCAGAGCGGCGGTCCTAGACCGAAGTACGAATATCTAACCCTAATCCTAATCCCCACCCGTCGGCCTCTCTCTCTCTCTTCTTCCGCCGCAGGCGCCACCTCTCCTGTGCGTTGCCTCTCCTGCTCGCTACCCCCTCCCTCTCCCGTACGTCGCCCCTCTCACCCGTGCCTTGTGCCCTGGTGACCTAGCCTTCACGCACCCAGCTAGAGTACGTGCCTAGCCTTAAGTATGTTTGTGCGCCTAGTACGGTGTGCACTGCCCACCGTTCGTGAACATCCCTAGCGCAATGTGCGTCAGGTGCGGTTGTGTGCTTCATCCGCATGCGAGGGCACACCTAGCCCCGTGAGCCCGTGCGTCTTCACATGTGCTTCTGTGTGCACGTCTTCACCGTCGACTAGCCCTACTACATGTTGAGATTGGGTACATGAGTCTACACATGCAATACAATCTCTTTATGTTGGTGTAGACACAATCCAATCGAGTATTCAACCCTAGTCTTCTCAAGTCGATACGTCAGCGAACAAGGTGGATATTCCCTCCACATAAGCCTTCAGAGGTCCAACACCCATAGTCAAGATGGATGGGTCAAATTATGAAATGTGGGCTATGCAGTTCATGAATATGATGAAGTCTAACGGTAAGAAACACATTCTTATCGAGGAAGAACCGGCTGAGAAGACTGGGGTTAACGCCTCATGGGAGGCGGATGATGCATATGCCAAAGTATGGCTCTCAGGTATGTTGGCAATAGAGATTGCCAACGATATACTCCATCAGCCCACAGTTAAAGTGATGTGGGATATTCTTGCTACGACGTATTCACAAGCTAAGAATGAGACGAAGATTTTCCAGCTCCGACATGATATCTTCACCATCAAATAGAATGGACGGCCATTACACTCTTTATATGCATCCCTATGTGGGATGTTTGAGAAGCTATATAGCTTTATGCCTCTCACTCTACTCATGAGCAGCAGAAGACCTATAGGAATGCAACCATGGTAGGTGTATTCCTGGCAGCACTTGATCCAGAATACGAGGCGGCACGATCTCAGATACTGGCAAATTCTACTATTCCTCCTATGGAGGAAGATTTTCGCAGACTCAGTCGTATAACTGTCCCATCTTCTACTACAAAGCAGACATCTCAATAATGGCAGCATCCCGAGGTCGCGGTGGTTCTTTGTTCCGTAGATGTGGACCTCGAGGAAGGGGAGGTCGTGTTCTCCAACCATGTACTTTCTGTCATTGCCCTAGACATACCGAGGATACATGCTACTCCAAGCATGGATTCCCGACTTTTGCCCGAGTTGCTAAACAGCTTGAGCCTCCAGTTGCTTCCTCGTTGGATCAACACTTTGACGATCTTGTGGCTCGTTTGTTAATACCCCCATCTGGTCTTGTGATGTCTTCGTCGGTATCTGAGAGCCATCCAGATGTTTCTTCAGCCTCCTCTAGTACCTCAGGTATTACTTATGCTCTCACTAGCAGTAGTGGATCTGATACTATGGAGTGGATTATGGATTCTGGTGCTACACATCATCTGTGTGGAGACAGGGATCAACTTACAAGTTACAGACAAGTTTCTCCAGGATACACTGTGGTCATTGTAGATGGAACCCACTCCTTGATTATTGGTCAGGGGAAGATTAACTTGACACATTCTATGCATCTAAAGAATGTGTTGCATGCGCCTGATTTCTTTATGAATTTGTTGTCGATTTGTCAGATTACTAAGGATTTACATTGTCGAGCCATTTTTTATCCATCTTCTCTTATTTTTCACGTGGCTGTGAGCAGGGGGGTCTCTATCGCCTAGTTCGACCTCCATATGTCGGAATCTCTTCTCTATCTGTTGGACTTGTTTCACCATTTATGTAGCACGTGCGCTTTGGTCATCTCCCGCTTCAGAAGTTATGTTGTGTTCTGCCCCAGATTTCGCCTCACGTCCTTCCAATGTGAGGCTTGTCAGTTGGGAAAGCATCATCGGTCTACCTTTCCCGGTTGTCAGAGTTAGAGTAGTACCTCCAATTTTGAGTTGTTTCATGTTGTCATTTGAGGTCCTAGTCGTGTCCCTAATCTTCAGGGACAGGTTTTACCTTGTCGTCATTGATGATTGTTCTCGTTTGTCATTGGTATTTTTATTAAAGAATAAATCTAAAGCTGGAAATGTTATCAAAATTTTCATAAATGAAGTTCGTAATGTTTTTTTGCCTCGGTGAAAATTCTGAGGACTGATAATGCCTTGGAATTTTGTACCAATACTCGCTCTAGTTATTTTTCAACCCAAGGAATTATCCATCAAACACCTGTGCCTATACTTCCCAATAGAATGGTGTTGCAGAGAGAAAACATTATCATTTGCTTGATGTCACTAGGACACTTCTCATACAGAGTCGTGCTCCTCATTCCTTCTAGGTCGATGTTGTTCTTACGGCATGCTATCTTATCAATCGCATGCCATTGCCAATCTTGGGTGAGAAGATTTCTTTCTCTGTGACTTTCCCTGAAAAGGAATTGTTCTCACTTACCCCTCATGTGTTTGGCTCGGTTGTCTTTGTCCACCAGCTATCTCCAGGTATTGACAAGCTCTCTCCTGGAGTTGTCAAATGTGTTTTTGTCAGGTACTCCAGGACATAAAAAGGGTACCGGTGTTATGATCCGATGCACGGGAAATATTATGTTAAACATAAAGAGACTCATTTTAACCGTTGAGAAACATAATGCAATATCCAGCCCTTAGTGGCTTGCTTTCGTGGTTTCATCCCGCTCATTACGGAGCAGATTTCTACGTAAAATCAAGATGTTTACGTTTTTGATTTCGTGTTTCTGATTTCGCTCCTGCATTTCATATTTCTACAATAGTAGATCCTTTGGGCTTTATCTTGTGTAGGACCCCATAAAGGACATGTATGATAGGGCTTTATCTTGTGTAAGGACCCCGTCTGGGAAGACTGGATATTTTGACATCAACATTGGTTTACATCAAGGTTCTGCTTTGAGTCCATTTCTTTTTACTTTGATTATGGAAGAGTTGACCAGTCACATTCAGGATGAGTTACCTTGGTGTATGTTATTTGCTGATGATATTGTGTTAATTGACGAGACTAGAGACGGAGTAAATGAGAAGCTTGAGGTCTGGAGACATGAGTTGGAGACTAAAGGATTTCGTATAAGTAGGGCTAAGACGGAATATATGGAGTGCACCTTTGATGGAAGCAATGGTGAAGGAATCAAGGTGAAGATTGGTGAAAATAACATTCAGAAGAGAGATTCCTTTAGATATCTGGGATCTATTCTGCAACATGATGGGGAAATTGATGGAGATGTTACTAATAGAATAAATGCAGGCTGGCTAAAGTGGAGAAGAACCTCTGTTGTTTTCTGTGATAAGAAAATTCCTTTAAAGATTAAAGGAAAGTTTTACAAAGCAGCTGTGAGACCTGCTATGCTTTATGGATCTGAATGTTGGCCTGTGAACCATAGACATGTGCAGAGAATGAATGCAGCAGAAATGAAAATGCTAAGGTGGATGTGTGGACACACACGTAAAGATCGGATTCGGAATGATGCAATCAGAAAGAAAGTTGGCGTAGCTTCGATCGAGGATAAGATGCGAGAAAACCGCTTAAGATGGTTTGGACATTTGCAAAGAAGATCAGCTGATGCGCCAGTTAGGAGATGCGAGTGTTGGGATGTTGAGCGGGCTAAGAGAGGACGATGACGGCCCAAGAAGTGTTGGAAAGAGACCATACGAAGGGATTTTAGTTTTGTGGATGTAAGCCCGGGATTGGCCCAAGATAGATCTGAATGGAGGCGAAGAATCCATGTAGCCGACCCTACTTAATTGTGGGAAAAGGCTTTGTTGTTGTTGTAGTAGATCCTTTTGGGTCTAATTAATGACGGAATGGTTGGAGATAGATAAAATTATCAAGTTCTTTTTTAAGTTATAGAAACATCCTTTTCTATGAGCACGAAAATTTTCAGATCTAACAATGCTCTTGAGCCTGTTCAGCTTGACTTGACTACTTTCTTTTATACTCATGATACTCTTCACTAAACTTCGTGTCTATACATCTCACAGCAAAACAAGGAGAGAAATTAATAGAATGTAGAAGTACAACCCTTTATTCTTCTTATCAGTATTTTGTTATGGAAATGCAACTCTAAGATTAAAATTAGGAGGTCTTTTTACTTATCGAACTGGCAGTTCCATTTTTAAACACAAGGTAAGTTAGACATCCAAGAAACAGTGGTTCAATATATCTACGCCTTATGCATTCTTATTCGATTGCAGTTTAAATGCTGCTCTCTTATTCGATTGCAGTTTAAATGCTGCTCTCGCACATGGATGAGAGTGAAACCCCAGAATTTGTACACCCGTTCTTTTAACTTGCATATTAGCTGAATCCATCGTTCCTGTCAAGGCTTTTGCCTATGTGTTCACAGAACCTCTTGCTAAAAGAATGTTCTGAATTCTCTTCTGATTTCATGTGGGTGGATAATCTGCCTGCTCCCTAGGTCTATGTCCAGATGTTAAGGTGGATAGGATGCTATTATTGTTTTTTAGCTGTACTTTGTTATCTCATTAATATATGCCGTGTTTAGCAATTTCTTAACAAAAATGGAATAGGGTTTGTGTATGGTCGGGTGTGTGTATGTGGGTGTTTGGGTGGGAGGTTTGATTGTTCTTGGGGTGTGTTAAATGTTTGGAGTGGGTGTTGATTAGTCCATTTATGTATGCTGTTCATTACATGATTAGGAAGCATGTGCATTATCAACTTCTCTAATTTGGAAACTGACACATCTGCTATAAGCTCGCCATTAACCTGCCTATCAGTATCCACCAGGGCATATTGCAAACATAACAAGAGATGATCAAGGGTAGGGACCAATCATGTATCCTGATGTGGGTGGGTGTAGGTGTGGGATGTGATGCAGCATAGATTTCAAATTATCTTACTTTTCTTCGGGTAACTTTTATTTTTGTATTTCCAAGGTATGCAACCTTTGGATGGGTCATTTAGGTGAAATGTTGTCTTTTGAATGGAGGTACGCGTCTTAGATGGTCTTGGCTCTTAATGTAAAACCATCTATCATTTGTACCGGAGAGAATGTGAATGAACGTAACGTGCTTATTTGCCTCTGGCTTCATATTTCTCCTTTCCAATTGATTCTTTTTCTTCTCCTATCCTCCATTTCCTTTTTCGATTCCCCTTCTCCCTCTTACTCACTCAGCTTCGTGTGCTTGTCCTATCATCGTCTCAATTTCTGCCCTCCTCAACCTTCAAATTTCTTCCATGAATTTCAGGTTGTGTTAATGTGGCTATGTGAGCATGTGCATGTGTTTAAGGTGTGTTGGGTGTTTGGTGTTGTGGGGTTGATTGTTCTTAGGGACTGTTGGGTGTTTGGAGTTGAGGGGGTTGATTGGTCCATTTATGATTACATGCTTCCTTGGCGTGTGCATCATTAACTTATCTAATCCGCACGCTGGCACTTCCTCCCCAAGCTATATTAAGCTGTCCACCAGTCGTCACGGGGGAATATTGCAAAGACGACAAGAGATGACCAAGAGTTTGGGCCTGATGATATATTGAGCTTGCTTAGACTAATTGAGGGGAGAGTAGTGATCCACCGTCCAATTCTCCATTATATGAGTGATCCTTTCGTACTTTTCGCAACGAAAGGAGATTCTGGCTTGTGAGAAGAAGTTAATTGTGCCCTCTATATTTAAAAATCCCAGATATTTAGAAACTGTCTACAGTTTCGTGATGAAGACACTCAACCATAATCATCAATAACATCTTTATGGTCATATGGGTACTCATAACTTTGGATCCATAGCCTTCTTCATTAATTGTTGAAATGGATCGGAGACTGCATACCGGTGCTTCACACGCTTTGCTGCTTGTTATAATTGAGGCAAGGAGGTTATTAAATTAGCCCACTTGACCTGCCTAGCAGGACTTTGAAAGGATGCATACATGCAATTTTATAATATGATCATATTACAAACTTGATGAAAGATTAACCAACTAAAAACATGAGAAGTTCAACAAGTCAAATTAACCAAAAAATGACTTTATGCTATAGTTCCACACTGCCAGATGCTTTTTTAATAAAATGAAACGATGCTCTATTATTTCCTTTCCTGGTATTTTTTTATTGGCAGGGTCTTAATCTTTGTTTCTTTTTTCTCTCTTTCATTTGAAGATGATCGAACCACATGGAAAAGGTAACCTTTGAAGCTTCGCTACATTCTGTCGGTATGTCCTGTATTTTTTTTCCAGTTGCTATTCTAGTCAACGAAATGCATATATTCTAGTTGAATATGTACATACCTTTGTTACTACACCCAAACAGAAGTATAATGAAATGTCTCTTTTTTTTGGTAGGCAAATGAGAGTATGATGAAAATTTCATGTTTGTCTTCTTCTCCATCTATCTATACACGGTCTCTTAATCATATTTACTTCGTGCGGATTAACCTCCGCGCAATATGCATGTGTCGAACTTTAGTTGAAGAAGGATGGCATCTAGTCAATGAGGGGGTGCTTCCAATCTACAAGTACCAAGAATACTCATCTAGTCAATGAGGGTGCTTCCAATCTACAAGTACCAAGAATAATGAACTTATCCAAGATCGTGCCTTTTTGACATTTCGGGATTCGACTTTCCTGTTGTCCTTTGGATCTTGGGACCAGGATCAATGTCAAGTTTGAGTCTAGCTTTCACATGGAAATTCCTTTTTCCCTCCCAAAATATTTTAGGATAATGATAGTCGGATCTTTTCAGCATGCATTTGCAAACATACAGATTCGTTAGGGCGTTCCCTACAAGCCCGGGATTGGCTCAAAATAGATCTGAATGGAGGCGAAGAATCCATGTAGCCGACCCTACTTAATTGTGGGAAAAGGTTTTGTTGTTGTTGTTGATAGTCGATAAAGGTTTCTGAACTCCTACTGTGTAGAACCCTCAGACCTCTCTGTCAGTTAGTTAGCTTGCCACTGAAACATATCCCATGTTTCATCGCATCATACTTGTACAACATCTATCCATATAAGTAGCGCAAATAATCGAAACAAGAAGCTTTAAACCGTAGCATAGAGGGGAAGGCACGGACCGCTTGGAGGCTGACGAGGAAGTTTAGGACATGAATAAGATCTCAGACAAAGGGTAGTGGACAGACCAATTGTGACCATAGGTTCTCTCTGCCTTCAGATAGAGCGTGTTCCACTTAGTATTTCCATCGAAAAGGATACAAAGTACTCGACACCTACGAGAGAAGCAACGGGTTCCGTTCAGTTTATGTTGTTCTTAGGATGGACCACCAAACACAAGCCATGTCTTGAATTGTACTTCCCTAAAGACTTGGTACTTGTTTCATGATCTCAATATTTGGTTCCCACGTAACGCCACGTCGGTGATTACGTAATTTTGAAGTCTTCGCCCAACTTGTTTTCCTTTGATCTTCCTTTTTAATGAATCGCACATGATCGCATTAACTTCGGAAAATAAATCACCCTCTATTCAACTAATCCACAGTTTCCATGCCAAAAAAAACCAACCAATGAATGCAAGCTACTAGTACTACATCCACATATATTAAATCTGATACCTTCAACTAATACTCAGCCAAATCCCTTTTTGATATATATATTTACAGCAATCCCACTGCAACCATTACCTCCTGATGTTCCCCACTAGTACTGTTATTTACCACTGCTGCAAACACTACTTTATAAGGTAACAGAGAGAATATATAGGAAGGAACCGGATGATGCCCCCGTCCGGCAGCGGCTGCGGCTGCGGCTGCGGCGGCACAGTTACTCCTTGCACGGTTGCACCGGTCTTTTTATTGCACCCTTCCCGTCGTACAGTCCGTTACTTTCCGTATGACAATAACTGTTTAGCATCTGGAAGTGTTGGGGGGTGTAGGAACTTGCAGTTGGGACACAAAGGTGATGTTCTGCACATCATCACCAGTATGTGGCACCGCGTGCATATCGCCGCCATCATCGCCCGGTCGTCCGCTCCGGTGGACGACGCTCTCGATCGTGCAAAGTGTGTCCCGTCCTCGAAAAGCTCCATCTTTTCTTCTTGTCTGTCGTGTGTTTCCGACTTGCAGCTGAGGTTGAGATCGAGGCCCAAGTCGAGGCTGAGCCTCGGGGGGCTCTTTCTCCGGGGATCTGTCGACGTCCTGTTCTGAGTCCTAGTGTTGTAGAACGTGATCCGGCCGGACTGCACGAATACAAACGTTAATTCAATCCGATCGCTATACATTCTAAGCAATTCTCTTGATTGTATTCAGATTGTAAACAAATGATGAGTAGAACTGTGAGCCTCTTGAGTTGATTATGAATCGAATTCTGTTTACGAGTTTGCGAACCTTGATGTCGAGACAGCGTTGCCAGTCGGGTGGGAGAGGGGCGTCCTCGAGCTGGAGCTCGACGTGGGTGGCGGATGAGGTGGTGCACCAGATCTTCAACTCTTTAGAAGGGTTGTAATTCTCGTCTTTGGCGTCGTGGAATTGATCATCGCGCTTCCTCTTCTTCGACGGATCGATCACGGTGTTGGTGGTGCTTGAGATAAAGAAGGACCTCTCCTTAGGGGAGAGTGTAGTCTGTAGTGACACCATGGAAGGCTATCTCTCTCTCTCTCTGGATCTCTCGATCTCTCGAAACTTAAGTTGTGGGCATTGGATCAAGCAAAGGGTGGGTAGAGGTGTGGGTTTTATAGGTGAGAAGAGCAAGCAAGAATCTGATGGTGGCAGGGCAGGTGCCTTTAAGTGGCATCAGGAAGGAGGGTCCCCCCACAAATTACTCAATCCTGCTCAGCTACAGTTCACTTTGTGTAATTGGTAGTTACCATCAAGTATTTAGTTGATAGGGAATAAGAAAGATAAGGAAGGAATATGTCTTCTAATAGGGATAAAAAAAATCTCAAGATTTTATCTCCTGTCCCGGATTTTTTTTATTATCTCCGAAACAGTTATTCACCTTCCCTATTCCATAACTATTACAACTTATTCCATGTTCAAACTACGGGCCTGTTTGGTAAGAGAATAGGCCATGGAATAAGGGGCCAATTCTCCTCCCGACACGGTTCCCAGTGGTACAACTATTCCACATTATTCAATCTTATTTCACTCTTATTCCTATCTTTATCACACCTTACCTACCTTTATTTCACATTATTCTCCTTATTTCTATCCTCCAGCCTAACGGAGAATAGGCCCTTTCTCTTATTCTCCATCCTTATTCCTGTTTATTCTCCTACCGAACGGGCCCGTGTTCCATAATGAGGAATATGAATAACTTGCCCTTGTCTAATGGAAATAAAACCTCTTGAAGAAACGAGCAAGCCTATTTATAAAGCAATGCAATGTTTTTATCTCGCTTGCAATTCACCGAGACAGTTTCTGGGTTTTGGCAAAGAAATAGTAAAAATTCCAGGCACCTACTAGGGATTTTAATCCTCTAGAATATTCATCCATCCATCAAACAGTGCATTCTCGACCTTATTTATGTTACGCAATAGTTATTTTCCTGCCGTCGAATAGTAATTACGCAGTTCAGTACACAATGTTTGCGTGCTGAATTGTATAACTGATTAAATGGGAATTTACAGCATCACTCCTGTAATCTTTGTAATTATACCATTGCCCTTGTAATTTTGCTGACTCTGAAGGTTAAATAGGTTCGCCCTTCATTCATATTCGGTTGGTTTTAGAGTTAAGAAAGGATATATAACTGTAGAAATAGATATAATAGATGATGTAATTGAGATGCGATGACTTCATCCTAAAATAGTCTATCTCGAGATAAAGTGCCATTATCTCAAGTTTATCCCGCATCCTAACACACCCGCAACTAGGGATGCAAAACGGATACGGATATAGGTATTACAGTATCATTATCCGTTTTTGAATATGGATGCGGATATTGATGGATATTAAAACTATCTTACCATATACTTAAAAAATAGATACGAAAGTTAACGGATACTAATCGCATACAAGTATTGTTGGAAATACTCTATAGAATTGACTTAAATATATATGAATTGGATGGAAAATACGTGATATAAATTTACTAAATTTGTTTGTATAATGAAAATTATACAAATATGGTAAAAGAAGGTATAGAATTATGTTTGTGTAAACAGATATGTATCATAAAAATTATACAAATATAGGGTTAAAAATAAATCTATTACTGTATTTATATACGAAAACAGATATACAGATACAGATACGAATATTTACGGATATCAAAATGATATCAATATCTGTATCCATTTTAAAATGGATACGGATATCAAAATCTGTATAAAACGGATACTGTGACAGATCGGATATGGATATATCCGTAACAGATTGGATACGGATATATCCGTAACCGTTTACATCCATACCCGCAACCCTTAAACGCGGCACATGTGTTAAATAGAGCATGATTATAAACATGTCGTGGTGTAATTACATGGATTATAGGGACAAAAATTTAGGGTGTAATTATAGGAGTCATGGTGTAAAAAACACATCTATAAATTACAAAGGCCATGGTGTACTTACAAAGATTATATAGGGGTCATGATGTAATTACAGAAATTGTGGTGTAATTTGACAAAAATTTAGGGGTCATGGTGTAAAGGTCCCATTCATAAATTAGCCGAGAGAAAAATGATAAAAAAAATAGTCTCCTCTAGCTTAATAGATCCTAGTGGTGTATTTATTGGAATAGGGTGGGCTCCTTTTAGTTTTAATATCATTGACACTAAGCCCTTAATTAGGGTCATGTGCTTAGGCATAAACGGTTGGAAATATTGATTAGAGTGTAACGTGTCCGGAATGGAATAGACAGTAATCCGATATCTGCCTACGATCGTATAGGTTTGCAATTATTCCCTGTTGGCTCAGATGGTCAGCTGCAATGGGATGCAGTCGTTCGATCTCGTTCTTAGTTATATAATAAAGTTGAATGTTCCTGACCAGGCCTTGCAACTTACCCATCTATTCCTAATTTATTTCGACAAGTTATTTGAGGGTTATTGGAAGACCCTACACGATTTCAGTTTTCTTAAACTTGTACTGATTACATGTTAAATTAGCACGACACCATTATATGCGAACAATTGACCTACTCAAGAATTATTAAAAGCGTGCCACCTTAATAAAAGTAATCTACCTAGTTGTTATATATATATATATATATATATAATTTAATTAAAATTTAATTTAAAAATAAATATTTCTATATTAAGGTTAGTCAAACTACATGGATTCAACGCCTTGGAGTACGATCATTTTTTTAACGATTCAACCATATATTGATATCACTTTAATATCTGTAAATAGATGTACGAATATTCATAGGGTTCAATAATGGGGGATATCTCCGCTACATTTTTCCGTTTTTTATTTCATTTTTTTTCAAAAATAAAGTCATGTATTTCCATTATATATCCCCCGATATGTCTTTCGAATTTCGTCAGAAATGAAGACTCTTATGCTTTCTATATAGAACAGGTCGATTACAGCAATGTTTAGACCGTTAAAATTACTTGTTCTAGATGGAGGGCATAGAGTCTCTGTTTCAGATGAAATTCAAATGACATATTGGAGGGACGTATAGATGAATATACATGGTGATGTTTTACAATAAAAAATAAAAAATGCGGAAAATGATTATGAAATAAATATATGTAGTATAATTGTATCATGTGTAAGTCATTCAATACATGCTAATCTAAGTTGGAATATAAATTATTCGTGTCATTATTTGTGTCTGATTCGTATATAAAATGTATCTATTTTTAAGGTATGGTAACATATTTTTGACATCTATCAAGATTTGTATCTAGTATAAAAATATACAAGATATGGTAATACCTATATTTGTTTTCGATCGTTTGCATCCCTAATTGTGATGCTAAGGTAGCGTTCGGTTGGTGGGGTCCCTTTAACCCAACCTCCCTCTCTCTTATGTGGACCACACTTTATTCCTTTTTTAAAAAATTAAATAAATTAATTTTACATCATTAATCATATAAACAAATAATATATTATACCATCATATCATATAAAATTTATAAACTACTCCACTTCTTACTTTTTCAAACTTCAATACAATCACATCGTAATAACTACTCACTTTTTCAAATTCTAATACAATCATATCACAACAAACTTACTTCTAACTCACCCCCAATTTAATCCTCTATCCAAACACCAAAACTCAAAAACAGGTTACCCTCTACCAGTTTAACCCACCTTAACCCTAGTACCAAATGCACTGTTTGTGAAATCATAGGGATCGTGATGTTGATTTACAAGATCCGTAATGTAATTGCAAATATTTCAGGTGTAAAAATCCTTTCTTTTCTGTATTCTTCTTCGGGATTTCTGGTCCAATCAAGATTGTCAATGGGACTTCTTCCGTGCTACTGATTCCAAAGAAAATTGACCGTATTTTCTTCTTCTTTTTTAATTGTTTCACTCTACTTCGAATAATTACGGTATGGGACTTTAGCTGAGGACATGACATTAGGTGATGAGAAGGCACATCACTAGTGGATTTAATGCAAACAATCGAAACGACAAAAGAGTCACGTGGTTTTCTACCTTAGGTGTTCAGAACACAAGTGATGGATGAATGAAACACTCGTCCCAAATCTAGCAAACATGATGCACCATCAATAATGTAGATATGTCCTTTTATCATCATCAGGTTCTTCATCCTCCATAATCCTTCGATAAATCCCCTTAGACTAATTTGTTAGAGGAGATTTATTTTGAAATAAGCAAATCTCAAAGTAAAGTGGTCATATCCAAATTATCCAATGCTACCTTGAGTATATCCTTCATTATGTTTCTATATACCATGCTTATTCGGACATCGTTTCTCAAATTGCTTGTTACGCATCCAGCATATGATAATCAGGGGTGTAAACGAGCCGAATTTGAGCGAACCAGCTCATGCGCGGTTCGGTTCGTTTAGCATACTTTCAGGCTCGAGTTCGGTTCGACTCGGGTAAGGTTCGTAAAGATTCAGTTCGGCTCATTAAAGGTTCGTTTAAGAATAAATATTGTACAAACGTTTTTGTTCAAAGAGAAAAACCGCAGCTACATGGAAGGGTTTTGTGGGGGTTTTGAGAATAGAGAATAGGGACTTAGGAAGTAGACGATTGGATGGGTTTGAGAAAATAAGTGAATAATCCATATATTAATATAGAATGTATTTTTTCCTTATATATACAATATGTATCGTATATATTCGGTTCGACTCGGATAAGGTTCGTAAAGATTTAGTTCGACTCGTTAAAGGTTCATTTAAAAATAAATGTTGTGCAGACATTTCTGTTCAAAGGGAAAAACCGCAGCCGTATAGGAGGATTTTGTGGGGTTTTGAGAATAGAGGATAGGGACTTAGGAAGTAGACGATTGGATGGGTTTGAGAAAATAAGTGAATAATCCATATGTTAATATAGAATGTATTTTTTTCCTTATATATACAATATGTATCGTATATATTCGGTTCGACTCGGATAAGGTTCGTAAAGATTCTGTTCGGCTCGTTAAAGGTTCGTTTAAGAATAAATGTTCTGCATACGTTTCTGTTCAAAGGGAAAAACCGCAGCTTCATAGGAGGGTTTTGTGGGGTTTTGAGAATAGAGAATAGAGATTTGGGGAGTAGATGACTGAATGGGTTTGAGAAAATAAGTGAATAACCCATATGTTAATATAGAATGTATTTTTTCCTTGTATATACAACATGTATCATATATATACTTTTATGTATGTATGTATGTATGTATGTATGTATGTGTGTGTGTATATAATCGAATTTTTAGCGAACCGAACCTGAGCGAACCTATATTTTTGAGGTTTGGTTCGTTTATATAATCGAGTCCAAACTCGTGTTCAGGTTCGATTCGTTTATTTTCGAATCGAATCTGAATCGAACTCGAATCTGAGAGTTTTCTGACAGCACTAATGATAATGGACATTTATCTCAAGATAAGCTGTCGTGTAGTTATTTCATCATACATTATGTTATATTCACGGTACTCGTCACTTCATGAACGAAAGATAGAGTTAACTTTACATCTCATCCAACCTTATTGCTTATCCCTCGTTGGGAAATTGGAGTAATTAAGTTTGCATGGAGGGAGGAGGTGAGAGGTGGGTGCAAACTTAATAGGAGGGCAATGAATGAAGGCAAAGCCTAAGGAAGCAAACAGTTGAGGAATCGTTGAGGGGTTTTGAATGCACGTCAGCAGTAGTCATTTACTTTGGCAAGGAGGAAGGGCCCCCTTCTTTTAATACCATCACCACTTTATTATATGTATTTAAGGCACCCTTCCTACTGTGATTTAATACCCCCCTCAACCTCCTCTTATCACTGGCATAAATAAATACCCACCCTCTTCTTCCTCCCATAAATGTGAAAACCTCATTTCTTAAATGCTAGTTTGAATGTCTTTATTTTTGGAGTTTTTGCACATATGCCCTTTGTGTTTTTCCAATAGCACTTGTATCTTTGCCTTTTCTGCAATCACACTGGTGTGACGTGTCCCTATTTTCTTAAAAAGTGCACACTTCTACCTTTTATGTTAACACGCATGTGCTCCTATATTATTACATTAATAGAATGGGTACATGTGTAACTGCAAAAAAAGTTTATGGATATGAGTGTTTCTCGAAAAACTTTGAAGGTCACGAGTGTAAGATATCTTTATTAAAAAAAGGAGATACGTACACCCATAATCCTTAATACGTTCATATTTACATATATATAATCTTCGATAATCACGAATTATGCCCAGAACCTTAAGTAATGGTTGATCTTTACATGACATAATTATGTGTTAACTTCTATCTATTTTCTCCGTTCACTTTAATGGAAAAATTTTGAAGTTGACAATTCTATCCCTTAAAACATATCAAATTTATAAATGATGCCAAACCATTTTTCTTGGGTTTTGGGTCGGCTTGGACCCAAACCATTTTTCTTCAATGGGTATTGGGTTGGTTTGTGGATATAATGTCTTCCACCTAACCCACCCAAATAACCCAAACTATTTCTTTGGATGACAAAAAGTTTAATCCCACCCAACCCAACCAATATATACTTAATATATAATATTAAGAATTCTAAACTCATATATGTTTGTAATGTACAACTCGGATTCTCCAATACAAGTTATTAACTTGTTAACAACATTGTCTCACTAAACACTATTTCAGTTGTTGTTATATGTTGAACTCAATATATTTTTTTCTCTATCACCCTTAATATTATCATCACATACTATAAATAGTTGAGAGCATGTCTTGTTACCATACAACTATCTAATCCCTATCCACTTCAGGTGACATAAATTGTTCTTGAAAATCTTGTACTCTTAACTGAACAACTCCACACCAACTTGACTAATCTTCTTCATCCATGTTGAACATATTCCTCAAACCTTCTTCTTTATTAAGCTTAATACATGCTTACTTTACATCTTTTCCATGCATCAATGGCCCCATCATTACTTGACCTTCAATTAATAAGAGTTTTCATATGGGTAATTTGGTTTTCACCCAACCCAATCGACCCAAACCGGTGACCCAAACATCTCAACCCAATCTACTTTGATTGGGTGATGAGTGTCATTTTTGCAATCCAAATCAAATTCAAGCCAAACCGAATAACCCAGACCCACTCAAACCAGTCAAATACTCACCCCTAGCTACCAGCCTACCATGGCCTGATAGCTTATCGGGATATATCCCCTTAATGCCAGCAACCGAGCGTTGCTGAAATCTCTTGACCATACACCTAACTCCAGCACGTGAAAAATCAAGAAAAAATCATGCCCAGTTCCCAACAGATACGACTAAATCTTGGCCATTGTAAATTCCAACCAGGTGCTGTTCATTCAAAAGCTTCAACCACGTTGGGTCCAACCGGTATTCTAGACAAACCGAGTCTGTAGCAGCTGACTGACACTGCAAAGTACAAACACACCAAGTTCTTAGCAGATCCAATTAATTCGGTCACTTCAGCTCTCACGAATCGCAGCCACACCGAGTGCGACCAACATTCTAGACATACAAGTCTATAGAAACTAATTGCTTTCTACTGCCCAAATGCCCGAATCACCAACAGTGAAGTCGCATCGGGTGTTGCACCTTCTAAGTTCTAAGTGCTTCAGATGTGAGGAGATGATGCTTCGCTTTCCGATGCTACAGGTGCTTACGTCTTCAGTGTTTCCTTTCCTCCAGAGGAAACGAAGAAAATAGATGTAATCGTAGCAGAAATACGGACTCCTCGACACACCTGATTAAGAATAGACAGACTCGTTTGGTTGCTGGGTTGAGGCGGGTTGGGGTGAGTTGGGGCAACCTGATGGGAATAGTAGCTGTTTGGGATGGTTATGAGAGTTGGGGAGGAATGGAATAAAAAATGTGATGTGATGTCACTATGATTTGTGATATAATTCGATCTCAAGAAAAGAAGGGCCTAAGGGGTGTTTGGTTTGGGAATAAGGAGAATAATGCCCTCTTTGTTTGGAGAATAAACACTGGAATAAGGGGTAATTTCTCATTCGGTGTGGTTCCCGAGAGTATGACTATTCTCATCCACATCATATTAGTTCACTTTGTTCCAACCTTATTCTTATCTTTATTCTACATTACATGTCTGTATTCCACACTATTCTCCTTATTCATATCTTTCTACCTGAACATAGAATAGACACTTATTCTCCTTATTCTACATCTTTATTCCTGCTTATTCCCGAACCGAACGCTCCCTAAGGTCGTGTTCGTTTGGAGAATAAGCTCGGGAATAAAGGGTCAATTCCCTGCCCTACGTGGTTTCCAATAGAACGGTTATTCCCATCCACGTCCTATTATTTCACCTTATTCCACTCTTATTCCTATATTTATTCATGCTTACTACCCTTATTCGAACTTATTCTCCTTATTCTTATCTTTACAGGCGAACAGAATAGACCCTTATTCTCCTTATTCCTCATCTTTATTCCTGCTTATTCCCGAACCAAACGCCCCCTGAGGGTCTATTCTCGGTTCAGCTTGAAAGATAGAAATAAAGAGAATAAGATGGAATAAAGGTAGGTAAGGTGGAAAAAATATAAGAATAAGGGTGGAATAAGGTAAAATAATTGGATGTTGATGGAATAGTCGTACTCTTTGTTGAATTTAATATTAATGTAATTAGGTTTCAATTTGGCGAACTTATGCAATTACATTGGACTTTAATTTGATTTCAATTGGAAAATCAAATGGGTTTGGAGGGAAAGTTGAGAATTTCTCAAATTTGAAATAAGATGTAGTTTGGGTGGAAAATTAGTACCACATCTGGTGTTCTAAACTTTTGGTGGTCTTATATATAAGTTCACACCCCAAGCTCTTGTAGCAATAGTAAAGAAGATGAATGGAGGACCACATGTACGTGCGCTCCCCTCCGTTCCGTCTTCGACATCGGCATCGGCTCAGGATCGGGCTCAGGAGAGTCAATTCAGATCTCGAGATACTTTTGTTGCAAATTTCACTAGCGAGTTGAATAAATTAATTGTGATTCGACCGCATTAAGGTCTTGACTCCAACGGCTTTGATCTGAGCGTTGTTTCAGAATCTAAAGACCATTGGAGGCCTTTTTCATAAAGTAAAAAGGCACACCCTAGGTCTTCGTATACCCTCCCATGGACATATTTTTCTTCACTCGCAAGAAAACTCTCACATCGGCATTTTTTGTCTCGATTTTTCCCACCACATCTGCAACCTACGTTTGTACTTCTTTGCGGTTGCAAGTTCTCTAAGGTACTCTCGAGGACGATCTCGTCGGTGTGCGTGGACGTAGATCGTGTGCTATCATATCCTGAGAACGGATCGCTAGTACCCTTTGCATCGATATTGTGGGGTGATATTTTCTCAAGGACAGTCCATTTCATGTATGTTTCGGTGATCTCTCATCTAATTTATTTATTGTTTTGTTTGTCGTAATTTATTTATTGCATTGCCTTTCCCGAATCCCACCCTAAAATATTGTCTAAATTGTTTGATTGGTTCCTACATGCTTTTTATAATTACTATATGAATTATATATGCTTGATTATAATTTTGTTAATATGTAATGCATTGATTCATATTAATATTGATAATTACTATTTAATATACACGTTAAAGTTCATTTTTACAATAATCTTAGAGAAGATGTCAGAAATTGGATTTAGAATCATATCGGAAATTATGTTTAAATCGAAGGTGGACATGACCAGAATGCCTGAAGAATTCGATGGTCAAAATTTCAAGTATCAGCAACAATGCATGAAAATCTGGTTGACCACCATATGGTTAATCTCAATACTTGAAACTGGATGCTTTATAGTGGAAAAGGAAAACCCCTCACCTGATAGCTAGAAGGCGCAATCTGCATGGAAGGAACATTATTGTATATGGCATGCTTGCATCTTGTTGGCTTTGTCCAACATATTGTTTGACGTATATTGTTCGTATACGTAGGCTACGAAGGGGCTATAGGAAGAAATAGACCGAAAGTATAATACCAAAGATCTCAGTATTGGGAAATACTCTGTTTCTAAGTTCTTAAAGTTTTCCATGAACAAAGGGAAGTCAATTTCTGAACAGGCACACGAGTTTTATCCCTGTTCCATGATCTAAAAGATGTCGAGATGAGACTTCCTGAGAAGTTTCAGGTCATGTCCCTCAAGTCTTGGGAAGATTTCGGTATGACCCTGAAACATAGAAAGGAGAAATTTTCTATGGATGACCTGATGATAGCAATCATCATATAGATGGTAACAAGAAACAAAAGTATGTGGTTTCTGTTGATATTAAGGGTAAGGTCATTTTCATGACCTCGAAGGGCAAAGATAAGAAGGAAAATGGTAGTAACATCAATAAAATGAAACCAAAGGACAAGATCAAGAAAAAGGAAAAGAATAAACCTAGTTGGCACTGTAATCAAGTTGGTCATTAGAAGAAGAACTATATGTCCTTAAAGGCTCAACCTAAAGCTATAGATGGGAGTCCACAAGTGAATATGATCATTGCGAGACTTGAGGTTATCTATGGGTATGTCTCTGTTAAACATGAATTATACTATATCCATGATCTAAATGAGTGGCTCGTTGATACATGAGCTAATGTATATATCCATTCTGAAAGAACTTTATTTTCTTCTTATCAAACCTACATTGGTGGGACTGTGAAGGTGGGGAACGATTTTACGGTCATGGTGTTGGGGTCAAGACAAGTTAACTTGACGTTCTCCTCTGGAAATGTATGGACTTTGCATATGGTGTTGCATGTCCCTGACGTGAAGAAGAATGTTTTATCTGACTCAATTGTGGTTAGAAATGGTTTTGAATTGAGCTTTAAATGTAGTAAAGTTGTCATTATGAGACATGGCATTTTTATGGGAAAGGCTATTTAGCATATTTTGATTTGTTGTTTAGAATTAGATGTGATTCTGTAAACATTGATTCAATGAATGTTTTAAGTTTTGAATGTTCTAATCCTATGTCTCATGTTGTTAATGATTTAGAATCTTGTGGTCTGTGGTATGGTAGACTAGATGATGAATTTAGACTTGATCCTTAAACGCAGTATTGATAAAACTCAAAAATATGAAATTTGTGTGCAAGCGAAGACACCTGCGAAGTCTTTTTAGTTTGTCTCCAAAGATAGTGAGATCTTGGATCTAGTGCACAAGGATATCTATGAGTTTAATGGTGTGTTGACCAGAGACAATAAGAAATACTTTATCACCGTTATAAATGATAGAAGTGGATACTACTATGTGTATCAAATGAAAACCAAGGATAAAGCTTTAAATAAATTTCTTATATTTAAGAATGAGGTTGAGGTACAAACAAGAAAAGTGAATAAACACCATAGGTCAGATAGAGGGGTGAATAAACTTCTAACTTGTTTGATGAATAATGAAAAAGGTCAGATAGAGGGGTGAATAAAATTCTAACTTGTTTGATGAATAATGAAAAATGTTTGTCCTAGTTCATGAGGTTATTACCCTGTATTCACCACAATCAAATGGGATAGCATAATGGAAAAATAGAACCTTGACTGACATTATCAATGCTCTCCTGCAAAGTTCTAAATTTTCAATCTATATGTGGTGAGAAGCCTTGAATACGGCTTGCCATATTCTAAATAGAGTTTGTCCAAGACATATGGAAAAATGTCCTTTTGAATTTTGGAGAATAGGAAACCAATCTTAAGATATTTCAAAGTGTGGGGTTGTCTCGCTAAAATTTTAGTCCCGAAACACAAGAGAAAGAAGTTAGGTCTTAAAAGTATTGATGGTCTTCTTAAGTTACTTGAAAAATAGCTATGCATATAAGTTCTTGGTAATTTGGTCTGAGATGTTGGGCATAGATATCAACACTATTATTGAACTACGTGATGCTACTTTCTTTGAGGATATCTTCCCTATGTAGACTAGGGTTCGTCAGAATTTGATCATTGATGTTGCCTCCACATCCATATCTAATCCAGATCAAGTGGAAAGGATCACAAATGTGGGGGTTGAGACTCGACTTGAACCCAATTACCTTTCATAAGAAATTGAGTCAAGAGGAGTAAACGACCATGGATAGTCAAGGATTTAGGCGGTGACTTTGTTGTCTACCGGACGAGGGTGATCCATCAAGTTACAAGGAATCCATGACTTCATCTGAAGAAAAACAATGGAAGGAAGACATGAAACATGAGATGAATTCTATTATGACTAATGGAACTTGGGAGTTGGTTGATTTACACAAAGGATGCTCTAGCATTGGGTGTAAGTGGGTATTTAAGAGAAAGCTTAGGCCCGAGGGATCAACTGAAATGTATAAAGTCAGATTAGTTGATAAGGATTTTAGGCAAAAGGAAGGTGCCGATTATTTTGATACATATTCTCGTGTGACTATGATGATCACAATCTGAATGCTTATAGCATTGGCATCTATATATGATCCCTCTATCCACCATATGGATGTGAAGACCACCTTCTTGCATGGTGATCTTGACAAAGAGATCTATATGGATCAACCCAATGGGCTTGTTACTCCTGAGAATGAGGGTGCAAGCTTGTTAAATCCCTTTGTAGATTGAAACAAGTACCGAAGCAGTGGCAGGAAAAATTTGACAAAACCATTTTATCATGTAGCTTTAAGGTTCATGAATCCGATAAGTGTGTCTATTCTAAGGTGAAAGATGATGAGTATATTGTCTTGTACTTTATGTTGATGACATATTGTTGTTTGGATCACATGTGAGGATTATTAGTGAGACTAAAGCATTCTTAAGTAGCAAATTTGATATGAAGGATATGGACGTTGTCGATGTAATCTTGGGTCTCAAACTGACAAGGTCAGTTGAGGGATTGTGGTTTCTCAATCTCACTACGTTGAGAAGGTCCTTAAGAAATTTGGATATCAAGATTGCAAAGTTGTAAGCACTCATTTTGATTCATCCAAAATGCTATTTAAGAACAAAAGTGGAGTACTTGTAGCTCAGCTATGGTATTCACAAGTGATAGGAAGCTTAATGTATCTTGCAAATTGCACAAGACTTGATATTTCATTATCGATTGCAAAGCTGAGTAGATACACTAGTTATTCTAACCGTACTCACTGGGAGGCTATGGATTGAGTACTGAAGTACTTGAAGGGAACTATTTCCCTTAGTTTGCATTATGGCAGACATCCATCTATACTAGAAGGATATAGTGATGCAAGCTTGATATGGAAAATAAAGTAGTCTAGAAGTAATGGTGTTACTGGATATTTACCCTTGGAGGCGGTGCAGTCTCTTGGAGGTCTGTGAAGCAAACCATTCTAGTTTGATCTACCTTTGAGGTTGAGTTGTGTGCTTTGGACACCACTAAAATTGAGGCTGAATGGTTAAGGGAACTTCTTTCTGAAATTCTCATGGTAGGTCAGCCTGTTCATGCTATCTCGGTGCATTGTGATAACATGACCACAATTGTCAAGATCAAGAGTTCAAAGTTCAATCAAAAAAAGGAGACATATATAAATTAGACTTAAGACGTAAGAGATTTGGTATCTTGAGGAGTGTTGGTCGTGGATTTTGTTGGATCCAAAGATAACACACCAGATCCGTTGACTAAGGGACTTGATAGATCTTTAGTCCTAAAATCTAAACTTGGGATGGGACTGAGACCCATTGAGAGTTCCTCTACAATAGAAACTCAACCTATCTGAGTGGAGATCCCACAAAGTAGGTTCAATGTGGTAATAACAAGTTGTTTGGGGTACTGGTTAGCATTCTTGTTTTAATGCTTATGCATGAGTATCTTATCCTTGGATGTATGATTGTCATTTAATATGCAAGTTTAGAAAGAGCGTAGGCTCTGAATGGGTTCAAGCCCTTGGGAAGGATGTTAGCAGTGCATCCTTGGACAATGTCACATGTGTGAGTGTTACGGTGGACCGCAGTTAAAGGAAGAGGGTTTTTAGCACTCATGAAATAGGATAAGGGTGAATGGCCTTTAAGAGCACTAACCTTGAAGATTGTATCAAGAACAACACTTTGTTGTTTCTACCATATACTTTAACACTAAGGTCTGAAGTTCAAGACGTAGTTCACCTTATTCTTGTTAAAGTGAAAGTAGTAAACTCGTGTACAGGTTCAAATCGAAAGGTACCTCTATTGAAGTAAAATTTGGAAGCCGAAAGATGTCTTTTGACTTTCTTTGAATCTCTTTTAAAATTGATGAATTCATGGGAGATTGTTGATTTAATGTTAACGTAATAGATTTTAATTTGGAAAACACATGTAATTACATTGAACTTTAATTTGATTTCAATTAGAAAATTAAATGGATTTGGAGGAAAAGTTGAGAATTCCCAAATTTGAAACAAGATGTAGTTTGGGTGGAAGATTAGTACCACATCTTGTGTTTACAAACTTTTGGTGTGCTTATATATGAGTTCACACCCCCAAGATTTTATAACAATAGTAGAGAGGAGGAATAGAGGACCACACACGCTTGTGCGCGCTCCGCTCCTCTCTGTCTCCGGCTCTATCGTCGGCTCGGGCTAGGGCTCAGGCTCTAGAGAGTCAATTCGGATCTTGATGCTTTTTTTGTGGGTTTCATTAGAGGGTCAAATAAATTATTTGTATGAACTAATTGTCATTCGACGGCATTAAGGGCTCGACTCCAACGGTTTTGATCTGGGTGTCGTTTTAGGATCTGAAGAGGCGCCTGTTGGAGGGTGTTTTCAGAAAGTAAAAAGTTGCGCCCTAGGTCTTCATAAACCCTCCCCCGGGATGCCTTTTTCTTCACTCACAAGAAAAGTCTTACGTCGTCGCTTTTGCTCTCAGTTTTTCCCATTGTATCTGTGACATATGTTCTTACTTCTTCTCAACTGCAAGTTCTATGAGGTACTCTTGAGGATGATCTCGTCGGTGTGCACGGACGCATATCGTGTGTCGTCTTATCCTAGGAGAGGATCGTTGGTATCATTCGCAACGGTATTGTGGAGGCGATATCTTATCTAAGGACATTCCATTTCACGAACTCTATGGTGATCTCTTATCTAATTTATTTATTATTGTGTTTGTCACAATTTGTCTATCGCATTGCTTTTCCCAGATCCCACCCTAAAATGTTGTTTAAATGATTTGATTGGTTCCTACGTGTGTCTTATAATTACTATATGAATCGGATATGCTTGATTATAATTTTGTTAATCTACAATGCATTGATTCATATTAATCTTGGTAATTAATGTTTAATGTACTTGTTAATGTTCTTGTTAACAACACTTTTAGGAATCGTCACGGGCTAGGAATTCAAAACGAACATAACCTAAAGGTTTTGCCTCAATCCGGTTCGAATCAAACATCGATTGAACAGCAATCATTAGAGCAATAAACGTGCAGTAATCGGTTTTGATTGCAAAACCGTGTAAGTATGGTGGACGATGAACATGATGCTTGGGGTTTGACCATCTGAAGGTGGAACCAGCCTAATGTAGTGCCACTCTCTGTTGTGCTTCGATCTCAAACTCCGAATAGGGGTTATTCTACAGAACTGATATCTGATGTTACGAGGTTCGATACTATTTCTAGATGGATGATAAACACGGAATTCAGCCCTTTAATAGTGTGAAATTAATACTTGAAATTCGTTGCAGCCGGCGAACTCTGATCGATCAAAAACCACTTAGATTAGTTTGTAAATTAAATTAAAGCGGTTGAATTTATTTTACTTGGGCAAGCCCAAGATCGAACTAAGGGACACGAGCCTCTTAAGTACTTATTTAGACTCCTAATACGCAAATTAAGTGTTGAATTAAAAGGCATAGGCCAATACACAAAGAAACATGATGCAGACACATGGAGACTCATTTTCTTTTTATTTGGTTTTATCATGCAAAGTGAGGCAAGTATATATATGTATGTATATATATGCAAAGATACCCTACTTAGCTGAAATCATTGAGCAATGAAAATGAAGTAAATTTCAAGATCATTTCAGGAAGCTAATTTAATTTATAAAATGAAAGGCATGAGAGATAATTAAACAAGTAGCACTATATTACTAGAATAAATCGTCAGAATTCAAGTGTCAAATCAGAAAATAATCCATGCCATCAGATAGACAATGAAACAAGCTTCGAAACGAAACTGAAATCAACTAAAACAGATGTCGGATGCTCAAGATATTCACTAAAGAGTCCAGGGGCATAAATGCAAAGAAAATATGAATATATATATATATATATATAATACAAATAGGTCCCTGGATGGACTTAAACGTAATTACAAGCATAGGGGACTAAATTACAATTATTAAAATCCGAAGGGGGTCAAGTGCAATTAGCCCCAAGCACGCATGCTATGCACGTGCTCGAAGGACCTGAATGCAATATGGAGAAGTTGGTGGGGTCCCTGCAATTTGCCCAAACCTCACGTGATCTGGGCATGTAAGGCTAGGCTTGGACGTCGGCTCAGACTCGGGGCGAGGCTCGGGATGTTCAGCAGAGGCTCGGGCCACGTGTCGACAGATGATGCTCTGGATTGGCTCAGGTGCCCTAAACTTGGAGACTCGGGTGCTGAGGCTCAGGGCTGACGCGTAGCCTCCTGTGGTCGTCCGATCTTGAAGATCGGACGGCAACTGCTCATCGAGTTCCTCCTCTCTGCCGCCTCCTACGACGGACTTGGTGGAGCTCCGGCGAGAGGCTCTTTCCTCCTCTAGGCTTCCATCGGTCATCAGATGATCAGAGAAGGTCCTGGGGGTGGACGATGAAGCTCAGATGTAGGAGAATCACTGGGGTGGTCAGGGTCGGAGTGGCGACGTGAGATGGCTGGAGATGAAGCCCTTGAACTTGGCTCTGGTGAGGACTCCGGCCAGTGAAAGAAGTGCCTTCATATGTTATACTAAAGCTGAAGCATGCGTACGTGAGGGAGAAGTGAATAGAGCGAGGTTCCATGCGAGCGGAGGAAGGGAGAAATTGAGGCCTCTTCTCCAGTGAGCTGGAGAGAAGGTAAAGCGGAGGTGAACAGGTCCTGGAGAAGAGGAGGATGCTAGGCGAGGTATGCGCGAGGATGACAGAAGTGTAAGGAAGATTGGGAGATGGGGAATCGAAGGTAAATGTGTGTAATAGCGCCTAAATAATTATGAGAAAAGAAGAAGGAAAATAAAGAGGAATAGGGGAAGCTTACCTGGAGAGTTGGGCAGATGGGGCAGCCTGAGCTGAGCGCTGGTGGGTACTCTGATCATCACTGAACTCCGACGACCCCTCAGAGCAGCTTGCCAGCGTTCTGCGATCGGAGGCAAGGCTTACCATGGCCAAGGGTCATCGTCGAAGCCTTGGTCATCATGGCATCATCAATTTGACCTCCTCCTGTCACGAGGAGGCAGAGAGATGTTGGGCCAAGGCCCATGTAAAGGTGGATAGCGGTAGAATTGGGTAGTGACGGTGTAATTGAAGGGGAGAGCGGCGAAGTGGAGGTGGTGGAGTGATGGGCTTCAAGGGCTCATGTTGATTGGAAGGAGAGGGGGCGATCGTGGTTGGGTGGTGCGCGAGGAAGATGGAAGAGTAGGCTTGGTCATAGAGTGGTTAGGACGATGAGGGGAATGTTGAGAAGGTGGAAGAAATGGGAAGGGGGTGAACGGTTGGCGCGGTGGAGAACATGGATGGATTGGGGGGCTAGAGGAAGGAGACGAGCTATCAAGTTGGATCATGCGATCCAACGGCTGAGAGGAGGCCACGAGGAAGTGGCTCTGATCAAATAAATCAAAGTGCATCAACGGTAGTGGGAGAAGCGCGCTTAACGGCCGAGGATGAAGCAGGCAAGGACACACCAGATGTCATCTGGAGGAGGATCGGAGAGCGGAGAGTGAATATGGCTCGGATGGTGGAGATGAAAGCGTCCTAAGGCGATCGGACGAAGCAGAACGGGGGATGCGTGGTGAAGGGGAAGCGGGCCATGTGGTTCAACCAGAAAGAGCCATGTGGACCAATCAGGTTATTTAAACATAAAACACGAAAAAGAAATAGAAGGAGGCTGAATTTGGAAAAAAACTCAGAACATCAAAGTTGTAGATGTCGATGAGATCTACAAGTTTCATTTGATCAAAAATGTAAAAGAGGTCAAACAAAGGGAGAAAATATTTTTGTGAGTGTTTTTAAAGGTGTAAAAACACTACAATTTTTGCTTTTTGCCATTTTCTTGTATTTTTAATATATTTCAAGACTCGAATATATACAACAATTAATCTTGTTTATATTAACTCCAATTTAAGAGAGGGGATTAATATGGGAAAAATAACATAATGAAACCTAGGCTCATCAATGGATCTAATCGTTACAATGATCCTTAGGTGTCTATTGCTAGTTCGCTTTCTGCAGAAGCTCATTACGCTCCATGTGGTGTTCAGTGCTGCTTCTAACGATGGCTAGAACTCCAGTGATAGCCTTTATGCTCATCTGATGATTTGTAATTGCAAATGACGCTCGAGGAACAAAACCTCGGTCGAATGTTATGGACGAAACAAATGGAGTGTGTGTGATCCTCTATGGATGGGAGAAGAGGATCATATGCTCATATATCGAACAGATCTGAGATGGCAAGTTATGAGATAAAATGGCCAGAGGAAGGGGTGGAAGGGGGAGGTGCTCGGAGGGGAGGGAAATGTGGACGGATGAAGGGGCAGAGGGGGGAGGTGGCCGGAAGGGAGGGTGTGCAGGCGAAGGAAGGGGGAGGAAGATGAGGGAGAGGGGAGGGAGTTTTTAATTTATTTTGGGTTTTCGTACAGCTGTCGGATTGAACATTATTTGGGGCTTCTCATGTAATTATGGACTATTAAGGGTTATGTAAGTAAATACAAAACTATTTAGGATTATGAATGTAAATATCCCTTGAAAATGGTTAAGACTTCAATCACGACCCATCTTACATGTTTGCACCAAATCACTTGAGAGTATGATTATGAAGATGCCCTACATCTTTTGGTGTTTTATTTAAGACTATTAGGAATAGAATGCAAAACTCTCATCTTATCATCATTGGGAGTTACATCAACTTTCATTTTGATCGTATCATTTCAAATATGATTTTTTCGTGTATGATCACAAATCTCCCTATCATTTTCATTTCTGCTAATGTCACTCTTTGTACATGTCTATGGTGCACGTGCCAATATTCAAATCCATGGAGCATAGCATGTCTCACAACTTCCTTGTAATAGTATCCTTTGATTTTACTTTGATTTTCAAAGAAATTTTCCTATCGCATAAAATAGTAGAAGCTCGTCAATTTTCCAATCATGTTACAAAATACATCTCAAGTATCTAAAAGAAAGGATTTTTCTTCTGAATATTATCTTCTCTAATCTTCACCTCAATCTCTTCGCCACTTCCATCAAATGTGGACACTATATATTCAGTCTTGTCCCTTCTTATATGTAATTTTTTAATCTATAAAACATGTCTCCAACCTTCAAACTTCTCATTTACTCCACTATTAGTCTTATCGGCCATCATAATATCATTGATGAACAATATACACCAAGATATCTCATCTTAAATATGACTAGTCAAACTCATCCATAATGAAAACAAAAAAGGAACGGGCTAAAAATTGAATCTTAATGCAATCAATACGACTATCAAAATAGTCAGCATTCCCAAACTGGATCCTTATACAATATGAAGCCACATCATTGATGTAATGATTTATATCTCTTTTAAAAATGTCAAATTATCGTAGTATAGTGAGATAGAAAATGGATGATCAAAAATCATAACTTTGAATATGTGACAAATTTTAACCTGGTAAGTGTATCAAGGTTGAACTCAGGGAACACGAGTTCTTTAGTTGTTTGGTTTAAATTTATTTATGTATTCAATTATTTGTAATGCTAACTTCTATGTCAAAAAATAAAGCTAAGATGAAAAGATGCAGAGCAAGTACACAAATAAAAAACTAAAAGAGAGAAAGAAATACAAAGAAGTAGATCTGTGGCTATAAGTTTTAATTCAATAATAAGATGATTAATAATGTTCTCAAATAAATCACATATCTAATAAATAGATCTATGAAAGAATTATCAAATTCTGCTCAAATTTAGAAGCTAAAATATTTACTTTATGAATCTTGCACGGTGATCTAATTCAGTATCTAATCACATAAAGTTCCCTGCATAAATTCTTTAATTCAAACATTCGATCAAAGATTAAAGAGAAAGGAATACTGATCAATTCCTTCTCAAAATTATCCTTATGTCTTTCTCAAAAATATATGGTCAGTACTTGGTCTCGAGAAGACTACAGATTATTTCATCCTCAAATAATATAGTAATTTTAAATTACTCTTATTTGTCTAACAAACATATCAAATTAAAGAGCACGGAACAAGCTTCAAAATGACATAAAATGTTTAATTTTTGGATTAAAATGATAAACATATTCAAACATGAAGTTTCGAGGATTAAAGTACAAGAAAGATGAGTTTTTATCTCAAAAAATCATATTAAATACTTATCTTTGAATATCAAAACCTATTGGGGGTCTTCCTATAATTTGCCCCAAGCGGAGGCATATGTGTAGTTTCCAAGACTTCTGGGGGCACCCCAAACAAAATGTCCCAGGCCACACATGTGAGGCACGTGACTGGGCTCTTCTGCAACTCCTGTAGAGGCTGAGGGCGTCGGTGCAAGGTTCCTCGCGTCGTGTATGCTTCACGTGAGGCGCGTAGGGTGGGGTTGCGACTCGTTTCCAAGGTTCCACGTGGCATTGTCTCTTTGTGGCTGGGCACCCAAGTCTGATGGTTTGGATCTTGGTTCGGGAGCCTTGGTGTTTGTTAGATCAGAGGAGCGAGAGGCGATCGGGTGCAGCTTGTACATCGCCTCCTCCTCCTCTTTATTCTTAGCCCAATGGGGGAGCTGCTCCTACTATTTATCCAGCCAAGGGAGATGGGACTTGTCCTCTACGAGACTACAGATGAGTTGTGGTCGCACACGATCATCGAGGCAGTTGACAACGGCAGTAGGGAGGTCCGGTGATGGCTTCAATTGTGGATTATGTAAGAAAAAGGGAGTCTTGAACTTGGAAGACTTGTCTTGGTGTGAAGTTTAGAAGAAAAAAGGGGAAAGGAAAATGCTCCTGTGGAGGCGGAGGGTAGGAGTTCAAGCTCTGGCCTTTGTGAGACCAGAGCTGAGGGAGGGTCTGGAAGATAGAAATGAAGCGGAGGGAGGATGAGATGAGGCGATCGAGTCGATTCGAGGGGGTTGGTTTTGATTTTGATCTAAAGAGGGTATGACCTGGTGATTTGATCGAAGAAGAAGAAGAAGCAAGAGGGGTGGATGTACTTGAAGATAAACAGAGAGAAGGGACGGGGGAGGTGTCGAATATCGTCTAGGAAAGGAGATGGTTTTCCTTGTAACGTTGCTCGAGATCTCTGATGAGGTAGGCCCGAGCTCAACAGCTCGTCTGAGCTACTACATGGTCAGGAGAAGCTGCAGATCTCACCTGACTACCTCCTCCTTGGTGCTCGACAGAGGTCTCGCCAACTGTCGTCACCTGAGGTGGAGAAATAAAGCTGGAGGAGAAGTTTGTGTAGTGGTAGATGGGTACGACAGAGGATCTAGATGGGCTTTATAGGAGGAGGGTTAACAATTAGAGGCAAAGGGATCCATCGACAATGGAATCTGAGGGGATGAGGTGTTCAAGGGAGGTTTGAAGGAGCTCAGCATTGCATGCGGAGGGGATGAAGGCTCACATGCAGGGCTTTGATGATAGAGGATGGGTAACGGATGAGGTATGGTTAGGGTTTCAGTTAGGTTTTAGGTGAGTCAATGGTGAGGTGGAGATGCGAAGGAAGAAGTTGATTGGAGATACATCGGTTGGTGGTGCTTTGAGGGGCATTGATCGGTAAAGGAGATTGGTTTAGGTAACGGTCGGCTAGAGGAGGAAGATGGAGTAGCATGTGTCGTTGGATTGCTCATGATCTAGCAATTAAGAAGATCATGTGTGCAGTGCGTGAGGAGCACATGTAGGGTGTGAGTGACGGAGTTGCATTGGGCTGGAGGAATCGTTGTTGTTAGATCAATCTTGATCCAATGACTGGGAGATGGGAGAGCTAGTGGACAAGAAGGGTTGACCGGATCAAGAGTGGGTGTTGACCTGGAGATGAGGTGGACAAGTAGGCACCAGCCACGTTGCATGAAAGTTTGACCAGTTAGTTCATCAGAAAATAAAATAGAAGAAAAATAAAAATAAAAAAAAGAATGGTCGAATGAAAAATTTATCAACATAAAAGTGTAAAAGTTGTTAGTCTCAATGATATCTACAACTTCCATGAAGGATCAAAAATCAAAAGAAGTCATCTATAAAAAATACAATTTTTGTATAAGGATTATTTACCAATAAGTACCCTATATTTGTATATTTTGTAATTTTTTATTTTTAATTAGGTTTTAATTTGATACTTGATTATATACAATATGTACAATATTATATAACTTTTATGATTTTTTATAGTTTAGAAAAGCTGAAACAAAAATAACTAAGATGGATTATGTACAATCTATATATATGGTTAAAACTTCTTGTTTTCTTTTACTTTTGTGATTTTTTTGTTTTTAATTCTTTATGTTAAGTTAGTAAATAATTCAAAGAATATAAATAAAAAGTAATTAATTCAAAATATTTAGTTTTTGTATACCAAATAGTAAGCACGAGTCAATTGAAAATCAGGTTTGTTTATACACAATAAGTAGCCCTAATTTTTGTATATTATTAGCAAAGTTGATTAAGTCAATTTAGAGGGTTTATTTGATGAATTATCAAAAGAATTTTCTATATCATCATATATAAAGTAGACCAATCATGGTTCATCAACCCCTATACTTAGATCTTTTCTCGTCTCCAAGCAATTTTAATAAGTTAGAAGGTTAAATTCCTGATTGTGCATATGCAAATACAAGACTTGAAGACCGGTCCACGAGTTTTATGTGACTCCTTACATCTAAGTCTAACTAAGTCTCATCCAAAAGGAATTCACCATTTCTAATTATCAGACTCTCCATTGATACATCTATGTATAGCATGTATAAATTTAGTGTGTTGAATCCATTCTCCTGTGTAGAATCTTCCCTTCGCTCGAAGCCCTAGTTTAAGAGGCTCTCCTAAGGATCCAATCCTTAACTTTAGTCCAACAACCGAGTATTCCATCAATTCATCATCTCTTTAATTGTCAGACTTGAAAGTGTAATGGTGAACAAGTCAAGTACAGAAGAAGTAAGATTGTGTCTTTTTTTCTCCTCTCACTGCGTCAAGAGATTTTTGGAGCCGTCTACACTTGTTTTTTTGGGATGCAGCAAGGTATGCCTTTTTAGTACCTAAAGTATCTTCTACACACATGCTTGTAGCATTTACGATGTAGGACCTTTTTCTTGTGCTTGCCCAACTCCTATGACCTAATAACTTTAGTCCAACTGGACACTTTGAAAAGGTTGGATGCATGCGTCAATTATTCAGTTCTATTTTTGGAAACTTTCTTGGAAATTTTGAGTTTTTTCTTTGATTTTGAAATGATAATGGCCTAGCTATCTCCACTGCTTTTACCAAGCTGGCGCATGACAATCCATATTTTGAAGTTTTTAACACACATTGGCCCCTAGGTTAAGTCAAGATTAGTACAAGGACCTTGTCTCCATACTGGTTTATGTGTCGACACTGAGGCTTCATGAAGTGACCCTTAATTAAGGGTGGGTATTTGACTGGTTTGGGTGGGTCTGGGTTATTATTCGATTTAGGTTGAATTCGATTTGGGTTGCAAAAATGATACCCATCACCCGACCAAATTAGATTGGGTTAGGATGTTTGGGTGATTGGTTTAAGCCGATTGGTTGGGTGAAAATCAAATTATCCATATGACAAATCTTGTTCATTGAAGGTCAAGTAATGATGGGGCCATTGATGCATGAAAAAGATGTCAAAGTAAGTATGTATTAAGCTCAATAGAGAAGAAGAAAGTTTGAGGAATATGTTAAACATGAAGGAAGAAGGTTGGATATATTCAAGTTGATATCAAGTTGTTTAGTTAAGATTATGGGATTTTTCAAGAATGATTTATATCAACTGAAGTGGATAGGGATTGGATCATAGTTGTGAGGTAATAAGTCTTTATGTGGTAATAAGACATGCTCTCAGCCGTTTATAGTATGTAATGATAATATTAAGAATGATAGAGAAAAATATATTGAGTACAACATATAATAACAATTGAAATAATGTTTAGTGAGACAATGTTGTTACAAGTTAATAACTTAGATTGGAGAATTCGAGTTATACATTATTAATACATATGAGTTTAGAATAATTGATATTATATATTAAATACATATCGGTTGGGTTGGGTTGGGTTGGGTTGGGTGGGATTAAACCTTTTGTTATCCAAAGAAATAGTTTGTATTATTTGGGTGGGTTGGGTGGAAGACATTAGACCCATCAGCCGACCCAATACCCATTGAAGTAAATATGGTTTGGTCTAACCCGACCCAAAACTCAAATGACCCATATAATTCTGACCCATCTTCAACGATTTGGTAGGGTTATATATGTGGACCCATATATTGCCCACGCCTACCCTTAGTCATGTCCCATACTCAAGAATCAGATCCGAACCCAACCCTCTCATCCTAATTCTTCAAGTGAAACATTGACTCATCACAAAGATTGTCATCATGCAAGTGTTGTGTTGGTCATATTCCTTTAAGCTTTTGAGATTCTACATGTAATATAGCATATATATCTTATAACTAGGAATGTTGAGTATTTAAATCTTAGGACCCTAATGGACAAAAATGTTGTGGTCAAACTTAAGTGTCGCTCTAAACCAAGTAGTCTGGAATACACAAGTCTTGTGTGGTGTGAAAGTGTCAGAGATAAAATCTTAATTTAAAAATGAAATAATGACTGGCCCAAACTCATATGGCTACTTGCATCTACTTTCAGTCAGTGTGGGTGTAAGTATGGACCGTAAAAGGGCTGCCCGTGTTACTTCAAGACGGTACCTTACGCATTATCCTTTAAACACCCAATCTGTTAAGAGATCATAGTTCCCTTACTGAAAAGTAGTTAATCATTTTAAATTCAGTAGTCAAAATTTAAACTTAGAAAAGTTTTAATTTTTTTAACAAGTGTATTTGTATACAAAATTTTGTATATACATATTATATAGTAAAACGTACCCATACCCAGTTTTTTATTTAAAAACAGTTAAAGTACGAGCAATGAGTAAAGTATATAGCATATATACACACCTCTTATACTTAACATGTACCATGTCCCCATGGCACAAGGTGGAATGAAAACATATCTCATACCAAGTATAGTTGAGTGGCAAAAATAGGACTTCGACTCATCTCCATATACTTAGGCTTTTGAGGGCCTAAGTATAGCAAAAGAGCGAGAAATGAGGCGGTCGAGGGTGACACAAAAGAATAGAAGTGAGGTATACACAATGATATCAGCCCTATTGTACTTAGGCTCAGGTCATCCTGAGTATGGTAGAGTAATAACATGTGCGGGTCGAATGGAGATGAGATGCATATACAAGGGATCAAGGAGGTTTTCGACAAACTTTCTTACAGGAGTACGGTGGGAAAGAATAAAAATAGAGAATGGGTTAAAGAAGAAAATGATGAACAATCCCAGCCATCATCAAAGTCGTCCACGGAATAATAGTAGTCGCATGCATAGGATCTCCAATTATTGCCCACTAAAGGTAAATGTCCTTTAATAAAAGTCGTACTAATTTTGCTTGCGTGAGATGAAGAATCCTTGGAAATCACCTTGTTCCTAAGATCAAAGGTGACCTTCTCAGTTGGCTTGTCTAGACTTGAAGCACGGAGAGGGTATTGATGCTTCTTGAGAAGTTCAGGAGAACATCTCAAGGTATCAATGCTCTTTTTCTTCTCATTAGAAAACCGATTAGAGGAAATAGTCGTGATCTTGGTGTGGGTGTGAGTTTTGTGAGTTGTTTTTTTAGACAGAAGAGTCGGATCCTGAAAGGTTCAAGTATTCGATGAATTATTATCGACTCAAAAATTAGACCACTCAAATAATCGTGATGATCTTCATAATCTTGGTCTAATTCTAAATATGCTTATGTACATCGGTTCCTCATAGGAGTTGTAGCGGGTTGGTTATTCATGGATTTGTGGTGAGAATCCAAGGTCAGTCTAACAGTTGGTCTCTCGGGTGCCGTGGAGAAGTTGGTTTTATCTACCTCTCATTGGTCATGGCTATCGAATGTTGGTCTCGTTGTATCATGGTAGGGTATGGCACTGAGAGGTTGTTCATTTATGTTCAGAAATTTGATGTCCTAAGTCTCACAATCGATAGTCACCTTATCAGAGGCTATGAACAGCTTTCCCAAAATGATGAGAGACTTAGACAACTTTTATTGGTGCTCAATATCCATGACAATAAAGTCCACTCTATGTTTGGCACCTTGAAAGTTTATGACGACAGAAACAATTCATCTTGATCTTTTGGTGGATTTATCAAGAAGTTGAACAATCACTTTAGTCTATTCGAGTTTGAGTTAGTCAAACGCGGACTTCATGAGGATGTTTAAAGTGAAGTCGTCATCAATCTGAATATGTGTAAATTCAGTGTTCTCAATTTCACGAGTGACCTATGTCAATTGCTTAGCTTTACAGCTTTTAGATCTCTAATTCATCGCCATTGAACTAACCATAGAGATTAAATGAAATTCAGTCCTTGATCGTTTCTTTCCCATCTTTTAGATATCAATAGATTCTTCACAAATCTCTTAAGATCGAGCACATAATCTATGGCCTCGATTAATTGGAGCTCTAAGATAAGAAATTTGCAAAATGCTTCCATTTCGGTATTGACCAAATTTTTTGAATTTTATGGTTTTGTATTTTTTTGGTAGTTTTGGTGTAATGGTCAGTGGGTTGGTCCATGGTCAACAGTGGTTGTGTGTGAGACTGTGGCACATGATGTATCTTGGGTTCGCTCGGTGGTGCCCTCACTTACTCTAGCTTTTTCATTATTTGGATGACATTATATATTTGTTTAGTTAAAGTATCAGCTCCACAATTGATTCGAGTGATGTCATCCGTAATAATCTCATGACTTCGAAATGAATAAATGCACTCTCCATGCCTTGACTCTGATATGCAATCCCGGGTGGAGTATAGATTATTCCCTACAGTTGTGGTCTGGTCATGAGTCGTGTTTCCTTGACTCTGGATCTCACTTGAGTGGTCAAAGAAAAATAGGTCGTACTCGGGAATAGAATCAACACCAATAGGGGATGGTTCAAAAAGTGAGTTGTTCATTGTAATCGATAATTGTGTTACTCTATCAGAATCGATTACTCTATTTTCCATCCTCATATTGGCTTGCTCTATTGTGTTCACATAATATTCGAAATTTATGAGCCCTTTATTTCAAGAAGAACTGAGGGAATTGGTTGGAATGTACGATGGGGAGAGAAATGATGGTTTGAGAGGGACCATCTCAAAGAGAGGATTCTCCATGAATGATGGAGAAGAAAATCAGGACATGGTCGTGTGAGTGTGACCCACGGAATTAGGGCATCAGTACCAATGTGTCGACATCTTATAAGAGAGAGGTGGAGAATAATTGGCGAACCACGATTAGTTATTTGCAAATGCAAAGACTTTGGTGCGCATAAAACAGACACAAGTCAAACCCTTTTGTTTCACCAACTCAACACCATGAGGCCCACAAGAGTCTGATCGATTATCTTTTCCTTTTTATGTTGAGGGGCAAACCAACTTTTCAGAAATAGAGGTTTTTGGGCTCTACTAAGGGCATGTTTGGTTGCAGGGTTGAGCAGGGTTGGCCCAACCCTGGTTACTATTCACAAGGGTACTTCCTCCTCACAGATTACTATTCACCCATCCCAACCCAGCCCAACCCAACCCTGCCCAACCCTGCAACCAAACAGGCCCAAATGAACAAAATATGTCCTCTGTACAATGAGTGGATTGCTCTCCACCAGATACAATGTTAGTTTTACTCCAATTATTGACAGATCACCTTGATTGGCAAACCCGATTCTAGTTTTAAGGTTTTCGCTTTCAGTATTTAAGCGAGCATGCAATACCATGCACATCAATCAGTCCCAATTCTTTTTAAATCCTAAGTGGTAAAACTGAGCAAGAAAAAATCGAAAAAGGCCGATACAAAAGTGAAATCAATGACGCATGCTCAAGTAGAAGACTTAGAGTGGCTCCTCATGTTCTCCATGTGAGATGTAATATAATGAATTTTAAAATATACACTATATGATATGCACAATGGAAAAATCACCCTAGACAGAAAGTTATATTAGCGTAGAGAAGTAGAATTTAAATTTGACTAAGTTAGAACAATCTACTAGTGTGTTTGAGTTAGTGAAAAAATGTGGCCTATAAGTTACGAGCACTTTTAAAATAAATATCTAAGCTAACACTTGTGTACCTAATATCTATGCCACTCAAGTCGAGACCCTACGCAGAAGGGTTTGAAACAGGCCTGACATACCAAAGAGAGTTTATTCTTGTTTATTACAAATAATAGGGCTCAAAGAGATCCTTGAGAATAAAATAAAATACATGAAATAAAATCTAAGCCAGTCTTTCTCTCACTAAAATGAAAATTTCTCCTTGCAGATCTTTAGATTTTTCCTTAGAAAATGCTCTGAGCTAGATCTATAAAGAGAGATTAAGCCGTTAGTGTATATATAGTAAGAGAGAAATGCAGTGAATAAAATAGTGCAAGAAAAATAAATATGAAAAAGAAATTGACACAAAGATTAGCATTGCAAAAATTAATTTAAATCTTAAAGTATACGTCGTCCTCCGATAATGGCGTCATTTGATTAACCAATTCTCTACCTCTCCTAAAAATGTTGAATTGTCGTAGTATAGATGCAAAATTATTCGTCAAAAACAACACGTTTGAATATGTGGTGAATTTTAACTCGGTAAGTGTACCAATGTCGAACTCAGGGAACAGTGGTTCTTTAGTTGCTTGGTTTAAATTAACCTATATATTCAATTATTTGTAATGTTAATTTTTATGTCAGAAAATAAAAGTAAGATGAAAAGATGCAGAGAAAGTATGTAAATAAATATCAAACTATATAAAGATAGATAGAGAAGTAGATCTATGATTATAATTTTTAATCCAATAATAAGATGGTCAATAATGTCCTTAAATAAATCATAAATCTAAGAAATGGATTCGACCTTTGCGAGGCCGGAGGTGAGGCAAGATCTGTAAGATAGAAACAAAGAGAAAGTAGTATGAGATGAGATGATCAAGTCAATTCGAGATGGGTTGATTTGTGTTATGGTCTGAAGTGTTGATGACCTAGTGATTGATTGAAGAAGAAGAAGAAGAGAGAGGGGTGGATGTACATGGAGATAAATAGCGAGAAGGGACGGGGGAGGTGCCGGATATCACCTGGAAAAGGAGATGGTTCTCCTTAGGTCGTAGATCGAGGGCTCCGGTGAAGTGGGCCCCAGCTCAGCCACTTGTTTGAGCCTCTGCACGGCCAGGGAGAACCAACAGATCTCACCTAACTACCTTCTTGTCGTCGCTCGACAGAGGTCTCACCAACTGTTGTCACTTGGCATGGAGAAATGAAGCAAGAGGAGAAGTTTGTGTAGTGGTGGATGGGTGAGGCGGAGGCTCTAGCTAGGCTTTATAGGAGGATGGGGTAATATTCAGAGGTGAAGGGGAACTATCGGCGACGAAATCTGAGGGGATGAGGTGTTTAATGGAGGTTTGAAGGAGCTCCATGTTAAATGCGAAGGGGATGAAGGCTCACATGCATGGCTTTGATGATGGTGGATCCGAGGTGAAAAGGGTAACGATCATGGGATAATTAGGGTTTCGATTAGGTTTTAAGTGAGGTGATGATGAGGTGGAGATGTGAAGGAATACGTTGATTGGAGATACAACAGTTGATGATGCTTGCAGGGCGTTGATCGAAGGCGGAGATGGGTTCGGGCGGCGGTTGGTTGGAGGAGGAAGATGGAGTAGCAGGTGTCATTGGATCGCTTGTGATCCAACAACTGAGAGAAGATCATGTGCGTGGCGCGTGATGAGTGCACGTGGGTGCGCGTGATGGAGTTGGGTTGGGAGGGAGGAATCGATGTCGTTGGATCAATCTTAATCCAAAAGTTGGGAGATGGGAGCACTAGTAGACAAGAAGGGTTGACGGGATCAAGAGTGTGGGTTGACCTGGAGATGACGTGGACGAGTAGGCGTCAGCTACGTGACTGGAAAGTTTCACCAGTTAGTTGACCAAAAAATAAAAGAGAATAAAAATAAAAATAAAATAGAATGAATGGTCAAGTGAAAAAGTTATCAATATGAAAATTGTTGGTCTCAATGAAATCTACAACTTTCATGAAGGATTAAAAATCAAAAGAAGTCATGTGTATAAAATACATTTTTTGTATAAGGATGAATTACTAATTAATACCCTATATTTTTATGTTCGTAATTTTTTATCTGTAACTAGATTTTAATTAGAGACTTGATTATATACGATATGTACAATACTAATCTAATTTTTATGAATTTTTTTATAAGCTAGACAAAGGTGAGTAAAAATGACTAAGATGGATTATGTGCAGTATATACATGGTCAAAACTCCTTGTTTTCTTTTGCTTTTGTGATTTTTTGTTTTAAATTCTTTATTCCAAGTTAGAAAATAATTCAAAGAATATAAATAAAAAGGGATTAAGTCAAAATAATTAATTTTTATACATAAAACAATATGCACAATTCAATAGAATATCAATGTTTATTTATACACAATAAGCCCTAATTTCATCTCTTATCAGCAAAGTTAATTAAGTCAATTTAGAGGATTTAATTGGTGAAATATTAAGAGAATTTTGCTAAGATCATCATATAAAGTAGATGAATCATGCATTCATCAATTATAAATATCCATTATAAGGTTAATTTACAAAATAAGCACTTGTCTCTTCTTCACAAATTCTCTCGTGGAAAGGAATCATGGGCCTTCTCCAAATAAATAAAAATCATATAAAGGGTCTTCCTTTTATCTCTAAAAATCTCCATCATTCTTCTAATTAGGTGGATAACTTAAATAGCTGAACAACCCGATGTAAATCCAATAAATTTTCTATTACTTTCAAAATTTGCTTCGATCTTCTATCAATCACACGTTCTCAAATTTTCGTTGTAAGGCTCGTAAGTTAATATATTGAATGTCTCCTTTATTTTTTATTACTACTAACTTATGAAAATTGGTCAATGAAAAATGACTCTCGGTTCATTTTCTTCGCTTTCAATTGCACTACAAAAACATATTCCTCCACATTTTGACATCCAGTTATCATGTGATGCGGATATTTTGGCCCAGAATAAAGTTTTTCGAGATAAACTCATCGCAAACATTGTGATTAATCATTCATTATATCTTTGTTCTACGATATGCATCTATTATCCCATAAATCATATAAATCACATAAATCATGATGTACATGATACTTATCTTTCGAAGCATTTGAAACCTAAAGAATTGCCCCCCCCCCCCCCCCCCCCCCCATCATTTGAAGGGAGCTTGAATCCATGTTAGTGAGGGATCTTAGAGGTATGTCACTGCAATCCTGTTCCTTGGAGAGAACGAGAGAGAAGAGGATGGGATATATCGGAAGGAAGCTCCTATTAGGCGAGGTAGTTCTCAGCGATGGCGTTCCCCTCCTAGTAGGTGGTTATTTATATGGCGTAAACTCTCGCCACGTCTGCCCCCATTCTTCACGCCCATATCGGTTAGGTCTCCGTAAGACCCGATCTCGCCGCAACCGTCGGAGACGATTGCTTGACCACGTCGGTCACGGAGGCCATTCTACAGTTAGGATCCTTGATGTTAGAATTCTCACTCTTCCATGCAAAGGATTTGTCAAACAAAACTAAACAATAGAAAGACAAAAAGTTCTTGAAAGATGAACCGTGAAAAGACAATCGAGCATGCGTCCCCCTTTGACCAACAAGTCCGATTGCGTTGAATGTTTTAAAAAGTACTAGAGCATTCTTAGATTGGTACATAGGACATCAATAATTTCTATAGCACAACAAATGGCATTTAAATTGAAGGCGTGCCGATGCATAGCTTATCAATAGCTTCATGCCCATCCTAACCACGTGCTATGCTACCTTCGCCGTAGCCCATCACGCCGCAAATATTACCTGGTCAATTTGCATTCGTTTGGTCCATAACTATCCTTTGAAATGTGGGGTTTTACGCAAGAACCCCCGCACTTACATGACAATTCTTGCTATCTTGCTTCGTTTTGTCAGAGAGGATCCTCTGCTGTAACGCACGGGGTTCGTTGGATGAGGATCAGATGACTTCGAAATGTGTGCCGATCATCTTTGACCACGTAGGAGAATTGTTCCGTCCTCACCCAACGGATCCCATGCGTTACAGCATGGGTTGTTACATCAGAGGACTTGTTTCCTCGTTTTGCACCCCCTCGCCTCTACCATTAGAGACCATTGCTAAAATTCTTGTGTTTGACTTAAGAATCCAAAAAAATGAAAAATTAAGGTTATCTTCTCCTCCCTCCTTTCAGTTATCCTCTTCCTCGGTCTCGTTTACTAAAAGATCTTGCGCTTTTTGATCTTTCAATCGTCTCATCGAAAAAGTGAAAGATGAATTGAACTGACTTTCTTTCGCCTGACCAACTTTACGCATGTATATAGGGTAAATTATAGAAAAGAGCCCCGACTATACCTCGATTCTCAATTAGGAGCTTCATTTTTTAATTGTAACAAATAAGGACCTAAATTTGAATCCGAAGAGCACTGAAATTGTCGCCGCACGAGAAAGCAGCTGCCTACGCCACCGCCCAACATCTTTCCAATCCACATGTCGCCCCTCTACTAAAGTCCACACATGTATCCCTAGTCTGGCTGCTAAACATGCATTATTTGATCTCTTGTCAGTTCGCTTAGATAAGTGAGTGAGGTTGAGTCTAGTTCGTCAAGCATGGCGGAGGAGAGAAGGAGACATCAAGATAGAATCAGGTTCAGACGGATTGGATCAGTCAGCACCGAATAAGTGCGGGAAGATGTCGATTCATCAAGAGGAGATTGAGATTCAAGAAGCGTGGCAAGTTAAGATCTGAACTTTTCAACTTAAGGTTTAACATCGACATATAAGGGTATTGAAGCTTTTAGAAGCCTCTATATGAGACAAAAACATAAGATCGAGCATCTCTTTATTACAATTGAAAAATGAGTTCCTTAAATAGGAATTGAGGTATAGTTGAGATCTTTTTGTAATTTACCCTATATAAGTATATATATGTTTTGGAAAAGAAATATATTGTCAAAAATGCTCGCACCAGCAGAAGTATGCCAGTATGCCACGCTTTGAGGAAGAATGGGGAGAAAGTAGCGTACAAATGAGCACTGAAAAAAGTTGGTGTGTCCCCTCCCCAATCGTTGTCCGACTGAGGAACCCGTGCTGGAAGCGAGGACTTTCGATAAGGAGATGATATTAGAAGGATTATTTTTCATGTATAGGGCATAGCCACGATTTTTCGCGCGGATTGACCAACTAATTCTAATGACTTGAGCTTAACGATGTAAAACGAGTAAGATTACAAGAGTCATCATGTAATTGCATAGTCGTCGTATAATCGCAAAAGAAGGGAAGATGTATATTAAGTGTCGGTAGATATTTCACTACGGGTAAAATACGTTTATAGTGTTCGATTTAAATTCACATGGGCTCACATCAATAACTACTTGAAGTGTTACATTCCACAGGCTAACAATTTTTTCTAGATTAGAATCCAATTAAATAGAAGATGTGCATGCGAGTCCAATTTATACAACCTCACAAGTAAGTAGAGATGGGATCCATAGCACTTATGGTGCATAGCCAATAGTGGCAGTAATATAGGTGCATGGCTTTAATTAGGACCCATTCAAAGCTACATGCATAGGAGAAACGATGGTATGTCACTCCACCTGCCTCCATAACTCCCCCCTCCCATTAATGAATCCCTCCCACTTGAGTTTCCATCACTTCAAACCAACATTTGTTAGAAATTTATTGGTTTTCTTGATTCACATCTCTTCAAGATTTTGTTTTGATAAGATAAATACAAGTTATTCATGTACTCTTTTTTTTGTAACGTGTCCAGTTTAAGTCTTCAATCTGTTATTGAGGAAAACTGATACTGACAACTTATTGGATTTAAATCCGAATAAACCTATTGACCACCATCTAAAATGCTTAAGTTCAAGTTGTTAAATAGTATTCCCAGACACTTATAACCCACACCCACACTTCGTGAGCTTTAGATATGGGATTGTGTTTGGGGTTGGAGTGTTACAACATTCTCCCACTTATATTCGCAAGGTTATCATTGCAACATAGCTTATTATTTATTCCCAGTGATAGGTCCATTCGGTTAGTACTTTCCGCTATCAGAGGGAACTCGTTGCGATACCATTTGTAATGTCCCGAGCTTATGTCCCTAATCCATTATTGAGGAAAATTGATCATTACAACTTGGGTTCGGACCCGAATGAACCTATTGACAACTATCAAAATACTTAAGTGCAAGTTGTCAAGTACTATTCCCCATCACTTATAACACACATATACAGCGTGAGTTTTAGATGTGGGACTATATTTGGGGTAGGGGTTCCACTTATATTCGCAATGTCTACGTTGTGGCATGTCCTACTACTTATTCCCAGTGATAGTGATTGTTGCATGCTCCCTGCTTAGGTCCTTTCGATAGCACTTTCCACTATTAAAGGGAACTCGCTCTGATGTCATTTGTAACGTCTCGAGCTTAAGTCTCTAGTCCGTTATTGAGGAGAACTGTCCCTAACAACTTGTTGGGTTCAAATCCGAATGGACCCACTGACAACCATCAAAATGCTTAAACCCAAGTTGTCAAGTAGTATTCTCCATCACTTATAACACACACCCATACTTCGTGAGTTTTAGACGTGGGACTATGTTTGGGGATTGGAATGTTACATATTTCTTTGTTGTTACCGAAATAGGTAGTGTAATCCATAGTTATATTGTAAGCTAAGCTGGACATTTTAAGATTTAATTTAATGTGTGAGTTATTCTGATAGTAATTTCATTTGGATCGGTATCGATGGAGTAAATTGACTCTTCTGCGAACCATTAACGTGTAAATCATGTTAAACCGAGAGTGCTTATTTGTTACTTTATATATTGTATATAGTTTAAAATTATTTGTAATTGCAGTTGTGAGCTGGTGTTACCTCAAACATAGTCTATAAAGTTTGAGAGTACGATATTAGAGTAGGGGATTACGATTTGACAAAGCTTAAGCATTTTAAGTGGTTGTTAACAGATCCAAATACATCCACAAATCCAATATGTTGTCAAGATCAGTTTTTTCAAATATTATTCCGAAGATCTAAACCTGCGATGTTACAAATGTAATACGCTTTTTTATTAAGGATGTGATATTTTTCCTTTTAAAAACCAAATAGACAATGAGGGTGCCTTTGGAGAGAGGGTTTTCTCGATGAAGATAAACCTTAAAAAAAAGAGATATCCGGTGATTAACCCTTGGTTTTGGGTAGAGAGTTTATTGTTGAGAATGTTTGTTGAAATGTGATTTATTCAAGTTTGAAAAAGTAATCACATATTAATTATTTTTAAATTTTTAGATGATAAAATGATATATTATAATATTTCTATCGAAATGATTGCAAGAGAAATAGGTGATTTGATATACTAAACGAGAGCTATAGCAGTTTTCGGGTGAGTCCCACAAGAGAGAGAATAAAATATGACTATAGAACCCATCAGGTTGGAAATGAGGACTTTGGCGTAAAACCTCAGAGAAACCCCATGGGCAATCTAGGGAAAACATGAAGATCCCCGAGTTATATGCTCAATCCGAACAGGCCCTAAGGCTTCGTTTGGTTGATGGGTTGGGCTGGGTTGGGTTGGGGTAATCCTGTAAATAGAAAACTGTGAGGAGGATTGGGAGGGTTGGAAGGTGGGGTACATTGGTATACCCCAGGTCCCCAACCCAACCATGCTCAATCCTGCAACCAAATGAAGCCTAAGAGATAACTTCGCTTTATCACCCTCAAACACTTAAGACTTGAGAGAGGTGAAACTAGAATGAATTCATGCAGCTGCACTAAAATGTAATCTATCTCATTTATCCTTTGCTCTTTCTATTTTTGTTGGTACGGATACTTTTCCAGAGTGTAATTGATTTCCAATACCACTTTCAGATCTAAGCCTTAAACAAGATGATCACATAAAGCCCTCTTGATACATATTCTTTTGAAAACAAGATCCTCGATAATGAGATATAAAGGCTCTTTTATTGATTAAGTTTTAAATTTAAATGCTAAAATTAAATAATAAATAAAAATAGGAGCGATTTAAATAAAATAATAAAAACAAAGCAAAATTTAACTAATATTCCCATTTGTTTTGGGTGTTCTACTGTTCTGTGTTCGTGGCATAAATGTAGAGTAATGAGGAGCTACACTACACGTGCTCCTTATGTATTTATTGTTGTCGAGTACGTAGAATAAATGGTAGCTATTGTGGATTTAAGAAACCCTAGAAAAAAATTTCTTAGTCTAAAGTAAAGATTAAAATATACATGAATATGACATACTACATGAGAACTCTCTGCCACTGGTTTGGAATATCTTGTGACTTTGATTGTTTAGTACTGGATGGTATCTCGCCCACGAGGTATAGACCCGGTTTCACACTTGACCCGTTCGGTTCGGGAATAAGGATGGGGAATAAGGAGAATAAGGATCTATTCTTTGTTCGGCTGAAGGATAGGAATAAGGTGAAATAAAGGTAAGTAAGGTGGGATAAAGATAGGAATAAGAGTGAAATAAGATGGAATGAGGAATAATCGTACCATAGAAATCCGTGTCGAAAGGAGAATAGACCCCTTATTCCGGGGCCTATTCTCCAAAAGAACAGGCCCTAAGGTCATGTTGGTTTGGAAAAGAAGCATTGGAATAAGAAATAATTCTCCGTTCGGTACGGTTCATACTAGTACAGTTATTCCTATTCACATCCATCTATTTTACATTATTCTACCATTATTCATATCTTTATTCTACTTTACTTACTCTTATTCCACTTTATTTTCCTTATTCATATCTTTCCAACCGAACAGAGAATAGATCTATATTTTCCTTATTCATTCTTATTCTAGAACCGAACGCCTCATAACAATTGTGTATCCACATCCTGGATTGTGCTACTTATTATGGATTCTAGATTTGCTTGCAATATTACTCCATGGTAACTACTGCAATTTACATATGTAGTGCAGTACAAAAGTGCCTGAAATAAACACTCGATTTCAATTTTGTATCCGAACTTAAATTTTGAAGAGTTCTCTCGGTTTCAATGTATATAACGTCCCGGGCTAAGGTCTTTGATCCGTTATCGAGGAGAACTGACCCTGACAACTTGTTGGATCGAGTCCAAATAGATCCGTCGACACCCATCTAAAATGCGTAAGCTCAAGTTGTCAAGTGGTAAATCCCACCACTTATAACACATTCTCACACTTTGTTGTAGTGGTGCTAATACTGAGGGTCAGTATTCTCCGCTGATGGATCGGGACCTAAGCTCAGGACATTACAAATGGAATCAGAGTCTATTTCCCTCCAATAGTAGAAAGGGCTACCCGAGAGGTGGAGCCACTCCTACAAAGATGTAGGAGGAAATGGCTACCCAGAGCGTGCAGCCGCCATTGTCACTGGGAATAAGTGATGGGTCTTGTCGCAACGAAGACATTATGATAAGTTGGGGGTTGTAACACCCATACCCCCCTCCCCCCCCCACACACACACACACACCAAAGGTAGTCCCACATCTAAAACTCACGAAGTGTAAGAGTGGGTTTTAAATGATGGGGATTACTACTTGACAACTTAGGTTTAAGCATTTTGGATGGTAGTCAACAAATCCATTTGTACCCAAATCCAACAAATTGTTAGGGACAACCTTAGGACGTTACAATGTAGTTCAAGATTAATTGAACAAGACATTAAATCACAATAACACAAAATTATATTGAAGCAAATGTTAAAGAACGAGTACCTTTAGTTACATTTTGAAGTTCGTTGTAATTGGCAGTAGTATAGTAACTCCTCGCTCTTCTCAATTGCTTTAATTTTATAGAATAAAAAAGATGATCACAATAAAAAATATATAATTAAGAACGCGATAATATGATGTGACCAACTTATTCCCCAATATCTTATTCCATTTAAAAGCCTAGCTGCGGAATCTTTTTTATAGTTAAATTAAAGTAAATTCTATGCTACTTGATTTATATTTATACTATTTTGTCATTGTAATTAAATTCTAAATATTTTTTAAGTAATATGATTGTAAGATTATATAAGTAGAAATTGAATCAATTTGGTTAGACTATTTAAGTCTTAGTAGCATAATTATATTTCCAAAAGTTATATATAAATACGAGGAAAGGAAGCTCATTTAATGAAGTAGGTAACCTTTCTCATTTTTCTTATTTTTTTATTTTTTTTTGAAAAATACCACCATAGATTTTCATAACTATATTCCTATAATATATCATTCAAAATTTCGTCGAAAACAGATACTCATATGCCCTCCATCTAGAACAAGTCGATTACAGCAATTCTAAGAAAGTTATAATTATATGTTCTAAATGAAGAGCATCGGGGTCTCTGTTTCCAACGAAATTGGAATGACATACTAGAGATGAAAATCTATGGTGGTATTTTCCAAAAAAAATATCAAAAATATCAAAAATATGAGCATCATGACGTAGGAAAGCTTACTTACTTCATGAAGTAGGCTCCCTTTCCTCTATAAATATATCCCACTAGAAAAAGATAAAAACATCAAAATAGGAGACAAACGGGTAAAAAGTTGCACCGTTGTTCCTTTTTTAATTGCAAAATCAATCCTTCTAAATATTACATCTATAAATCAAAAACCATAACTTTATTGCTCATGATATTTTGGACCCCCTTCCAAAAGAGAAGTGTTTTATCAATCAAGCCAAGGATTCATCATATGAGGTGGCATGTATTATGCTACACCATACAAACATAACGTGGCAATCTATTTAGCTGCCACGTAATAGTGCGAAGGTGCACATGCACCAACTAAATTGCCTCGATTACTTTACAAAAATAAATCAACATTTGATGCAAAATAATTAGGAAAAAATTAAAAACCCAATCCATAAAAATCCCAAAATATTGGTTGCGGTGTTCCTACATGTGTCCATCGTTGTACAGGCAAACATCAATATTTCCATGACCCATATATCTACTAAGATCAAAGTCTTGATGTCATATCAAGTGTACATTAATGGAGATATGTATGTATATATAATTTCCATCTATGTTTGCAGTAGCACAGATCGATCGTTGATAAATACGTGGATAGGATCTTAGGTGGATCGATGATGAGACCCAATTAAATTCTGAGGGAGAATTGGATGAATCCATCTCGCTGACTGTTTCTTAAATGCTCCTGAGGAATTATATCTGTAAGTGCTTTTAATGCCCTCATTTACTTCCACTGACATCTTATTTTTATCACACATCACTTGATTTGTATTATATTATCAAAATCAAAAAAACCTTCGCAAATTATTCAGAATAAGATGGTCACATCATAATTACATCATTGATCATGTATGTCTATGGTAGAGGTCCGCTTATTTTTCTTACAACCCTATCGTTCACTTGCGACACCGATATGATCGATTTTTTTACCAACTTTTGCTGTGTACGATCATTTACTATCCATCAAATGTTAATGTCGAATGAGGAACCATATCTTACACACTACAACAAAATTAAGCTATAGTGATGGTTTTTCAAAATCTATCACTAAATTAGCTTTTGTTAAATTATAACGATTATATTATTTGTTGTGAAATGAATTTTCGTACTCAAAATTATCGACGAATATCATATATGTCATTATATCATTAGCAGTGGTCCGCATAGCGACGTTTATCCATTGTTATTTTTCAAAAAAGTAACAATGGATAAACATCGCTATGTGGACCGTCGCTAATGATATAATGACATATATGATATTCATCACTAATTTTGAGTACGAAAACTCATTTCACAACAATTAATATCGTCACTATAATTTAACAACGTCTAATTTAATAACGGATTTTGAAAGAAAAAAAACATCACTATAACTCAATTTTTTCGTATTGACAACTCAATATTAGCACCACTACAACAAAATTGAGTTGTATTGATGCTTTTTTTCGAAAGCTGTCACTAAATTAACCGTTATTAAATAAACAACGACGATATTATTAATTACAAAATGATTTTACATGCTTGAAATTAACGACAAATATCATATCTGTAGTTATATCATTAGCAGTGGTCCAAATAGAAAGCTTATCCCTTTTTTTAAACTTCCAATTAATCGTCTCTAAATTTCGAACTAAAAATAGTAACGATCAGTTGGTATTTTGAAAAATAGCAACGGGTAAGCTTTACCATATAGACCATTGCTAGTGATATAGCGACAGATATACTATTCTTATTTCGCAACGAATAATATCGTCGTTATGTATTTAATAATGGCTAATTTAGTGACATGTTTTAAAAAAAATGTCACTATAGCTCCCAAAATCCGTCGATATTGTATGGTTCTAATCAATCCTTCGTAACTATAATCGCTCGAATCTAATACTCTGGATATATGTTTTTTACCCTTCTGATATCCCATTGCTCGGTACAGCTTTCGAGGACGAGACTTCCTTTTCGATCTGAGTTGCATGCATGGCGTAGACCTTGGACAAGAAGGTTTTAGAAATTGATGGAAGGGTTTCGAGTAGGGAGAAAAGAAAAGATGGAATAATCAAGTTGGGTTGGGGTAGATGGCCTTAAATTGAGATTTAACTGCGACTCCTATTGGAATTGAATGTGGTGATGGTGGTGGTGGCAGTAGTAAATGTGCCTGAACTCGTGTAAGCGAGTAAATGGGATTTGAATGTTGGGCAGCCAATAGAAATAGAAATGGAACAGACATCATGCTTTGGTCATACTCTCACCCTTATATGATCACTAGATTCACTACACCCACCACTTGCATTGGAGGTAGTTGGACTCTGCATGAACTCCTTTCATGCCCTTCTCAGGTGTCTTACCTTTTTTTTCTCGTAACATCACTGGATATGTTCCAGTGGAATTTACTTTAAATAGTCCTGTGGTAGAGAAGTGTATTTATGTTGAGTTTAATGGGGCTGTCTCCGCGCCGTTTTCAGCGTTTTTTTTATTTTTATTTTTGAAAAATATCGTCATGTATATTCATCCCTATATCCTTCCTATATGCTATTCGAATTTCGTCAGAAACAATGACTCCCACGGCCTCCATCGATATGGTGTCGATTTAAAAAACCATGTTACCGTTAAAAAATGATTGTCTGGATAGAGACCGTAGGAGTCTCTGTTTCTGACGAAATTCGAATGGCATATAGGAGGGATATAGGAATGAATATACATGACGATATTTTTCAAAAAAAATTAAAAAAACGCCAAAAACAGCGCGGGAGCAGCCATGTTGGCTGCCTAAGGGGACAGCCCCATTAAACTCATTTATGTTTCAAGATATTAGGAGATATATTTTACTTAAAATAGTCCTGTAATGTCTTCTAGTTCAGGTTAGTCATATTTTACTTAAAATAGTCATGTAATGTCTTCTGGTTCAGGTTAGGGTCAAATAACAGCACCTACTCGGCCGCATACTCCGCACCCCGGTGGAACAAGGATCATATAGTTTAATGGGATGGAAGATGGAGACTTCCGATCAATGTCAGAATGCCAGTAGAAGTAGAGATGAAAACGGTCGTATACAGATACAAATGTCCGTATGATCATATCCTTATCTATTTTAAAACACAATTACAAGTGCAGATATAAATATTGACGGTTATGAAAAATGTGTCATTGTATCTTTAAAAACGAATATGAATATAAAATGAATACAAATCAAATACGAATGTTAACAAAAATAGTTATTCGATTAACTAAAATATACATGTTTGAGATGGTTTAAACATAAAGTACATATGCCAAATATATTAATTCCAAACCATGTATGTCAATAATGGTGAATGCAGTAATAAAATGATGCTGCATATGTTTATAAAGAAATCAATTACTATATGTACGTACCAAAATGGATCTACGAATACGAAATTGAATATTAGCGAATTTCATAGTGATATTTACAGTCGCATCTATTTTAAAACAAAAACGAATATAAATGTCAAAATATGTATAAAACAAATATAACAGATTGAATCCAAGAAGATTCATATTCATTCTCAACCCTAAATAGAAGTATATTGTTAATAACTTATGCCAAAACAATCGAACATTAGCACACGTTGCTTTGCAGGGGGGACCAAAGTTCTTCCAGATTTATACATGATAACAGAAGCGACAGAAATCAGTAGATTCATAGTAAACTATGTTCCTTGCACAAGTAGAATTTGTTAATGATACCATCAATCAATGAATTATTATTCATTATTATCACTAAATATCACTAAAATATAATATAACCAATCAAAGTAACTAAAACCCCTAAGAAATAATAATCTTAATTGCATTTTTTTTCAAATCTTTTCTCATTCAATTCTTCATTCTTTAATGTTGCGTCCTTGAATTGATCCATTTATTCAAGGAATGTATAATCACATACAAAATAAAAGAAAAAGATTTGTATCAAATTCTAAATGCAGTGAGATAGGAAATAATATGAGTATGCTATATAAGTAGTGAATATCTAATAGCACATATACATTCATTTCTTCCATACTAAACATTCTTATTTCATATGTTTGAGTCCTGATTTTAGAATTCTATGAAACATATGTGAGATCTAGAATTATCTATATATAAATAAAGTATTAATATGCTGAGTTTGAGCAAACATTGAATAAAACCGTGATTCACAAACAGCTGAATAATTATTCCATAAAGATTTCTTTAATTCAATTATGTAATCCTTAAAACGTGTTCAGACTCAGTTATTTCAGCTCCATGAGTTTTTTTCTTTTCAAATTTGTGTGTGTGTGTGTATAAGATTTGATATATATTTTATTTATATTTAATTTAATAGATTGATATAATCATTAAATATAAAATTCCTTTTGAAAATAACTATTATTACATAATATGGTGATATTATAGATAAATAAAAAAGGAATTCAAGATTAATAAAAATAGATCAATATGCAGCTTGAAACTTTTACACAGTCAGAAAAGAAATCAAAGACAATAATGATTTCACTATTTTTAAGGCTTTACAAGCAAAAAGGTAAAAACATTGCAATGAACTCATGGGGCAATCCTGACGGCATGAGCATTTCAACAACTCAAGACAGCACCAATATCAACAAAGAGATTGGATACCTCCATAACAAAATTCCTAAGGAAATTCTAAAATAATCATCAAGACTCGCGTAATGGCAGACAATGACGGCATGAAAGTTGAAATTAATATCCTAAGGGTTCGTTTGGTTGCAGGGTTGGGTTAGGTTGGGCTGGGTGAATAGTAAACTGTGAGGAGGGGAGGGGGTACCCCTGTGAATAGTACCTCAAACCAACCAAACCCTGCCCAACCCTGCAACCAAACGAACCCTAAAAGACACCACCTTCCACAAAAAGCTTTCAATATGTAATCAGGGCATCAAGTACTCAAACAATGGCCATTTTGTCAGGCTAGAACAAACACTTTTTAAACAAAAACATGAGTGTCGATAATGAACTTTAAAGATAAGAATCTTTATCCATTTTAACAACTGGGAGCATATTTTTTAATAACAGGGCAAGAGGTAATCGATGAGATCAGCACCTTCAGCTTGATCTTCAATATGTTTCCTCACAAGGAGTTTATTTTTTCATCATCAAACCATGCTAGAGCCAGCAACTGCATGCAATACCATCATCAACTATAGGCATCTCCCAGGTTCAGCATCACCTTTTCTTAAAGAAGGATGTATCTTTTCTAAGCATAGAGTGAGGTGAAAAGCAAATCTGACCTTCACCGAACTTTCAACAAAAAAAATATACCTTTATGCATCTTCCATGAGAGCAACCCCCTCTGGCCAAGATACCAGTTGTATATATTGTCCTCATCAATAATATCATTTATTGCCATCACCACCATCGTATCATCATCATCACCACCACCACCATCATCATGATCATCATCATCATCACACCATCATCATCATCAAATCATCATCACCATCAACAATACCATCATATATGAAGTGGAAAACAGCATCAGCAACAACATCAACAGCTAGAATGTGGTATCCCTACGAGCATCTCACAAACCGGCACTACTGATCTAGATCATATAGACAAAACAGCAAGGCATGCTCATGGTGAGTCTTACAAAGCAATCAAGTATAGAGTTCAAAATAGAAGAGTAGAATGACCAAAAATACCGAGTACAAAATCCAGAGTCTGCAACGGGTTTTTCATGATATTGATCACTTGAAGCTCAAGACATTAGAGGAGAAAAGAGTTTTAACCTTCAAAGCATCCAGCGTGACGGTTCAATCTAACACTTTGCTCTTGAACGAAAAGATGTCACGAACAAGGGGCAACCAATATTCTGAATAAAAAAAGATATTAATAACGATCGATATTAACAAAAAAATCATAACACCGAGAACGTGGAAAATACCAACCTAGCCTCCACTTCTGGATGGGCTTCGAGAGGCTGCACGGCGAGCTACAGGTGAAGCACTGCGAGAAAGTGGAGAATGATCGCGCCTAGGGCTTTTATCTCGAATCACTCGACGTGGAGATGGACTCCTAGATGCGCTTAACCAAAAGAGACCAATAGTTAGAGAAGAAGCAGGTGTGAAAAACCACCATCAGCCACGGGTAACCCTACCTATAAGAGCGGCTCCTGCGCTCATATTCATCGTCATTCCTCACCCTTCCACGGCGTTGATGGTAGTCTGGACTGATGCTTCGACTCCTGCTTCGATAAGGATCTCTTCTGCGGTCATAGTATCGATCACGTTCATATCTTTCACGGATGTCTCCATGACTTCGGATAGGACTTCTGTAGCCTCTTCCTCTGTACTCATCTCGTGGCCTGAAGTAAAATATATTAGAACTATATACATTGACTGAGTCAGTTGACAAAAAAGATGTAGAAAGAACCCCTCATTGCCAACACCTTAGTTAGTTACTATTAAACTCAATTAAAGGGTATATGATATATTTCAGGCATGGTGGAATAAAGATGGTGAAAAGAAGACCTTCATGGTAAAAATGTAAAGATAGAAATAAAAAATTAATTACAAATCTACTGCAACAAAATCAAAACAAGGAATGTGAAAGCAATACCAGACAGCCCCAGTCAAAAGCATTCAATGCGCCATATGAACTCGCAAAATAAACAAAATATTAGAAGCTGTTAGAGATGATCACAAACCTTGGTCTTGGACTACGACTTCGCGATCTGCCCCTTGATCTGGGCACTGCCTCAAGAATTTGTCCTTTCTTGCTGCACAAACAAAATTAAGCCCATTGTTTACATCACTGTGCCTACAAATGCATAAACCAGCTCAATGTTTAGTTTGATTCGAATGTTACCCCTCTTTTGGAGGGTGGTTAACCTCTCGTATTGATATTAGATACTACACCCCCTGTAAAGTGGGAGTAGCCTACTATCCACCCCGCTACCACTCCGGGCACTCCCCACCCCCCCACCCTTCCCACATTGTTACCGCTATTTAATTACATACCATTCTTATCTTCCACTCAATAGGGATAAAAAAGTCCATGGATATCACTACCATCATATGTTACGCTTTACTTTAATCAAATATAGTAGCATCTCTAAATTACATTTTTATCTACACCCAGACAAACAAGACATACTGGGCATAAAAAGAAGCATGCCATGGCACAAAGTTGCGATCATGGTTACAAAATAATGCTATCGTAACTATAATTACACCAGAAATCAGTCATGTGAGATCAATTAATCAAGAAACCTAAAAACCACTTCTCCAAATAAAGGTGGAATTTAAGAATTCGCAAGTCTTGATCAAGGCAAAAACGAAGAGGTCATCATATCAGAGTAAGGAAATAATTCCATAATCAGCATCCCAACATATGTTGCTTGACTAGAATAGAAATTTTTTGGGGGAAAAGAGACCATACGTACGATTCCTTCCCCGATTCACTCATCAAACTTAAACATGAACCATGAAGCAATTAAATGAAGCACTAGTATAGTATGCATGTGTTCAATATAGGGTATTTAATTTCAAATTTTCGATGGTTCAGTTGTCTTAATTCTGACTTCTAAAGGGCAACAACTTTATTTCTGTTAGAGTGATTATATTTACATTTATATTTGTAACCTTTTGGTCTAGTGGTAGTACAGTGTGTTTACCATACAAAAGACCAGGATTCAAATCCCACTCTTGCAGTGGTTGCGTTACATAGTCGACGGCCAGCGTAAAAAATAGTCGAATCTTTCAACATGGATTTGAGCAAGAATCCATGTAGCCGACCCTACTTATAGTGGGATAAGGCTTAGTACATTTTTTATATTTGTAACCCTTTGGGTTCCGTAACATCTCATGACCCTTCGGGTTCCATAACCCCATGTGACCCTTCGAGTTCCGTAACTCCCTGTGACCCTTCGGGTCCCGTAACTCTTGTACTCTCTAAGGTTTTTCTCTCTATATAAGAGACTCTAACTCTATGGAATAAACACCTCTTTCGTTCCTCTTCTCAACATGGTATCAGAGCGATGATACTAGATCAGAGCCTAATACCCTAAATCTGTCGCCACCACCAGCCCTCTATCCACCGACAAGGAGAGAGGGCTGGACCTCCCGCGTCGCTCGTGGATTCAATGGTCTCGTGCAAGGCAATCCGAGTCCTCAACTGCACCAGTCGCCGCCTCCAACGTCACCTAAAGCGTCACCCAAGGCTCCAACAGCTCCAGCCGCACCTCCTGCGTTGCCGACACTGCATGGAGCCCCCTCCTCCCCAACAACACATGCTTCACTACGACTTGCTTCTCTCAACTTGATGTTCCATCCTCTTTATTCTATCAAGTATGGGAGAACGAATGAGTCAGAGATAACTCTTCAAGACGTCTACTGCCCTACCACGACTGACAGACCGACACTCAAAACTATTACTCAAATCATCCGTCTTCACCGAGCATTGACTTCCTCGTCATGACGTACACTTCTTTTACGATCCGATTACTACTCGCTGGACCGCTTCTACAACGATTTTCTCCAGGCACGACAGAGATATGTTCCCGTGACCTGCAAGCACGATAAAGATACGTTCTGATGACCTGAAAACCGCAAACCCGTCCTTGAGCGAGGTCTTCTATAAACATCAGACATATGTTATTATGATGCATCGTGTGAAGATGTAATATACTTTTTCTTTTTGCTACAAGCTGCAGCTTTCTCTGCTCCAGCTTGAGGGGGAGTGTTAGAGTTATTATATTTACATTTATATTTATAACCCTTCGGGTTCTGATGCAGAGTGAAATGGAAATATAGGGCTGCATTTATTTAGTTTTTATTCGATGATTTTATTTACGTTTATTTTGAGTCGTCGTATTTTTAATTACATAAAAGAGATCGCTTGTGATCTCAATTAGTTAGAGATTTGGATTTCAAATTAGTCGGTTAGTCGGTTAGAGTCAAATTAGGATAATTAGTTTGAATTTGAATTTGATTTCTATTTTTGTAATCTCATCCCTCCTATATAAAGGGATGGTGGGCTATTGTTATAATAAGTTCAGTGATATGAAAAATTGAGATTTTAGTCTCTATCTCTCTCTCCCCCCCCTCTCTCCCCTCTCTCTCTCCCCTCACGTGGTCTTCACGTTTCTTTTCTCCATCCCCTCGTGTTCCTGACGAGCTTCTCCTCTCAACCCCTCCAATTTATTCCTCTCTCGTCTCTCTCCTCGCCTACGCGATCTCCGCGATTCTCTTCTCCAAAATCCCTCGTTTTTCCGACGAGCTTCTCTCCTCAAGCCCTCTATTTTCTCTCCACCAAAAATTCTCCATCAAAATATTTTATTTTCCGTCGTCGAATATTCATTTTGCATCATTTGGTATTAGAGCATGGCCTACAGATCGTCCTCACGATCTGACGATCCATTCAAACATTCGCGCCGACCCCAGTTCTTCCATGGGATGATTGGGAACGCTGATTCGGATTTATCCACCTCCAAGCCTGCAGATACAACAATTCGTCGGGAGACGAATTTTTTCAAGCGGAGGAGAGTTTGATGCAGCGTGAAATGGAAATATAGGGCTGCATTTATTTAATTTTTATCCGTTGATTTTATTTACGTTTATTTTGAGTCGTCGTATTTTTAATTACATAAAAGAGATCGCTTGTGATCTCAATTAGTTAGAGATTTGGATTTCAAATTAGTCGGTTAGTCGGTTAGAGTCAAATTAGGATAATTAGTTTGAATTTGAATTTGATTTCTATTTTTGTAATCTCATCCCTCCTATATAAAGGGATGGTGGGCTATTGTTATAATAAGTTCAGTGATATGAAAAATTGAGATTTTAGTCTAAATCTCTCCCCCCCCCTCTCTCCCCTCTCTCTCTCCCCTCACGTGGTCTTCACGTTTCTTTTCTCCATCCCCTCGTGTTCCTGACGAGCTTCTCCTCTCAACCCCTCCAATTTATTCCTCTCTCGTCTCTCTCCTCGCCTACGTGATCTCCGCGATTCTCTTCTCCAAAATCCCTCGTTTTTCCGACGAGCTTCTCTCCTCAAGCCCTCTATTTTCTCTCCACCAAAAATTCTCCATCAAAATATTTTATTTTCCGTCGTCGAATATTCATTTTGCATCATTTGGTATTAGAGCATGGCCTACAGATCGTCCTCACGATCTAACGATCCATTCAAACATTCGCGCCGACCCCAGTTCTTCCATGGGATGATTGGGAACGCTGATTCGGATTTATCCACCTCCAAGCCTGCAGATACAACAATTCGTCGGGAGACGAATTTTTTCAAGCGGAGGAGAGTTTGATGCAGCGTGAAATGGAAATATAGGGATGCATTTATTTATTTTTTATCCGTTGATTTTATTTACGTTTATTTTGAGTCGTCGTATTTTTAATTACATAAAAGAGATCGCTTGTGATCTCAATTAGTTAGAGATTTGGATTTCAAATTAGTCGGTTAGTCGGTTAGAGTCAAATTAGGATAATTAGTTTGAATTTGAATTTGATTTCTGATATGAAAAATTGAGATTTTAGTCTCTATCTCTCTCCCCCCCTCCTCTCTCCCCTCTCTCTCTCCCCTCACATGGTCTTCACGTTTCTTTTCTCCATCCCCTCGTGTTCCTGGCGAGCTTCTCCTCTCAACCCCTCCAATTTATTCCTCTCTCGTCTCTCTACTCCCCTACGTGATCTCCGCGATTCTCTTCTCCAAAATCCCTCGTTTTTCCGACGAGCTTCTCTCCTCAAGCCCTCTATTTTCTCTCCACCAAAAATTCTCCATCAAAATATTTTATTTTCCGTCGTCGAATATTCATTTTGCATCAGGTTCCATAATACCCCATGACCCTTCGGGTTCCATAACCCCATGTGACCCTTCGAGAATAAACATCTCATTCGTTCATGAAGCAATTAAATGAAGCATTAGTTAGGGATGACCATTGGGCTAGGCCGAGCCGCAACCCAACCCAAAAAGGCAGGCCCAACCCAAGCCCAAAGGAACATTGGGTCGGGCATGGGCCCAAATTTTAGAACCAAAAATAATTTTTTTTGGGCCAGACTCAACCTTGGCTCGAGCCCAACCCCACCCGACCCGACCCAAGGGCCCGATCAGAAGAGAGCACAAACCCTTCTCGTATCTTACACGCCTGGAAACTCTCATATGTTGCATGCACACTATGTTCATGTATCATGTCTTCATACAATGTTTATAAATCAAGAAAGTCAGATGTAGGACATATGAGTTGATGATCATAGTATTCCATTTCGAAATTAGTTTTCCTTAATTAGTCTATGGTTTAGATTCTGGTGGTAATTCTTGAATTTCTTAGTGTTTATTTTTTTCCATCAGAATATTTTCTATTTTTGAACCATTACCCAATATGGGCATTATGCCCATTTTTTTAACATGTAGTGCCTGGTGCACCTTTTGTTGTTAATTGTGTAAGTGTAGTTCACTCTTTCGATTTGTGCAATGAAAGACGTTTATGTTATCTAACACTGAGTGCACTTGTATAAAATGAGAAATCATCTCCAGTAGAATTGAGTTTTATTTGTTTCACAAGTATTATGCATATGTTTGAAACAAATTTAGCTCGTCTAACTTGGATTGGGATTGACTTAACAAAAATTCAAAGTTAATATAATGGGTGGAGATGGGTCGGCCCGGTCCAAGACCGGCTTATAAGAGGGTCGGACCTGAGCTTGGGCCGAACCAAAAAATTTTACGAGCCTAAGCCTGACCCAAGGCCCGAAATTTTTAAATGGGCTTGGGCATGGGCCCTTCAGGGCCCGGCCTAGCTCGGTCCATGCTCATCCCTAGTATAAGTATAGTTACTATAGTATGCATGTGTTCAATATAGGGTATTTAATCTCAATATTTTGATGGTTCAGTTGTCTTAATTCAATTCTAACTTCTAAAGGGCAATAACTTTATTTCAACTTCTTTATGCGGCAAATATCTGTACTCCTATATTGGAATGTTATGAATTTTGAGTTTGAGAGATTGTGTTATTTGTTATTCCAACTTATCTTAAATGTCAATTCTGGTAGCATATCAATTACTTGGGGAAAATGAAATATCGACGACATATCACCCATATTTTGTCGGCATTTAACCCGTTCCGGTCAAAATCATAAAAATGCAAAAGGTCATATTAAATTTCAATGTTGCGATTTCGATTTCGCCGTCTTACGAAAATGGAAATTTCACCAAAATTACAACCCATGCTTATGCATTCTACATAACTAAACTTATATTTGCATGCCATGCTCATTTATGCATACTACATAACTAAACTTCTATTTGCAAGCCCTTTTCATGTATGCATTCTACATAACTAACCTTCTATTTGCATGCCTTAATCATACATATCACCATGTATGGTGTCGATGATTATTATGATGATATTGCTACAAAACTTGAATTTAGACCTCAATTTTGGCAAATAAGTGTGAATTTCTACCTTAGTTATTGATCAAATTACATTGGGACCTTAATTTCCAATAAACAAATTTCATTGACATTTTCCCCATGTTTGGACGATATGAATGAAATATTACGACGTATAGGCACCATGTTGATGATATTTTGTTCCCCTGGGTAGTGAAATGCCAGCGAAATTGACGTTTAGGGTCATGATAACAAAATCGCTCCTTCTGCATCATAGACAGACCTCGTCAACAAAATGCTCAACTTGATCAACCACCTAGTATCCTTCAATCCGCATTCTCAACAATGCACTGGATCAAATACCTTCAACCATCCGGACAATGTCAAAGTACATGGATTGAGGAAAAACTCTCAAATGATGAACCCACCTTTGCATCTAAGGCGGGATCCCATCCTGGATCTACATCTCTTCTCTTACAACATCCAACAAAATATGTGCACCCATCTCACACGTCCATTCCACCAACCTTTACAATCCCTCCTTCCATGTGCACCATGATATGCATCAGAATAGAGAAATAGCCCTCTCGCATCATATCACCTTTCGCCAACCACCCTAAGTGAACACGTCGAATTCACAACATTACAACCCTCTTTCCCCTATGCACCAAGTCATGTCACACGCGCAACCTTCTGAGCCTCCATGGTGTCCAAACTGCTTGCTCGCCTCGAATCCCGTAAGATTACAACCACCAACCTCGCCACCTCAAGCCAAGACATTGACAAACGATCGACCCATCTCAATGCCCACCTTTTCTCAGTCTCACCAGCCTAACTACGACTACAACATTCTCCCTTCCCTTGTGTCAAGATATCGTGTGCTACCCTACCGTTCATCGCCATCAACAGATTCAATCGCATCAAAGATGCATCGTCGATGAAAAGGGCCAAGAACACCACCTTGATGAACCTTTTTGAATGGATAGATTACTAAAACCATCGCCTCAAGGAATCTCAAGCCCATCAAAAACCCGAGCACATCCACCACTACCTCTTCCACAACAAATTGGAGGACCTCTTCCATCACGAGGGCACCACCACCAAACCATCTCCAAGAAACATGTCTCTCCCCAACATCGATTGTTAATATGATCTTGACCTTCACAGTAAGAGGACCTTCTCATCATCATTTTAATAAGACACTCAAACCACCATCTACCTCTATCGATTGTGACGAAGCTCTGTCCACCTCCCTACCAGACACAAACTAGAGAACACTCTAGACGCCATTCCCAATTTGACGATTGCCCAAACACATCTACTTCAATCAGTCATCATCGAACAAAAGGCCCAACAATATCCAGATACCTAGAAGCCCAAACACGATAAAGCTACCATGATCCATGTCCCAATGTATGCACCTTTAGCAATGAAAGCATATAAAATCAAACCTCCTCTCCTTCCCAATCACTCTCCAATCTCCCCTCCATGTTCAGATCTTCCTCATCAACCAACCTATCTCACTCATCTTTCCCCAATCATTCCTAACAAACATCTAACCCTGATCGCAAGCTGAGGACTAGCTCAAACTCATTTCGCTTTTGTCATCTAGCTTGAAAACTTAACCACAATTTCATACCTAATTTCCATATTGTCCGTCAAAACTCAACCTCTCACGTCAAAGATTGTCTCTAAGCACAAAGACAAGGTCACCATATGAACTCTTCACAGCACAAAGCTACTTAAATCCATTCTTAATCGGAGGATTTTATAGCCTTCATCGTGGCTTCAGGCATGCAAGTCAGCATCAATCATTGATGTCACAGTACAACAATTCGATTTATAAGCAAATAAAATAAGATGTGAAATTTTTTTACAAATATGGTGTTACTTTTGAAACCATGCTTGCAAGACAGTATACTTCTTGAAGACTTAAATCTAACGGATGATAGATATGAAGTTGAATAAGAATAGGAGGTCGAGATGAAGAGGTTGTGAGATCGTCATGGTTTGCAGAATAGCGGAGGGGAGAAAGATTTGGCGTGGGGGGGTGAGGATAACTCTGAGAAAAGCAAGGGAGCTTGACACAAGGCATGGGGCTCTCAAGGCAAGGGAGCTCTACGTTGGAGAACTTTGCAGGTAGGACAAGTAATTGAGAACAAGGAAATACCTAATGGAAGAGAAGAGAGGTGTTATAGATGTGGAGATCATCGTTTCTATAGGGGGCGAAGTAATTCTATCAAATGCTATTGTAGTTGTGTGTTTGGACGCTACCAAAAAGCGTGTCAGAGAAGCAATATGTCAATGCGGCTAAATAGAGGAAGAACATGCAAAATAACAAATGCGGGGCTTCAATTATCATCGAAGAGCTTGCCCGAAGGGGATTCAAACAAAGAAGGAAAGGGACTCGTCTAGACAAACTACTCTTTGGATGCAATTCTGATGGGGAATTGTGATATGTAAAACAGATGCCTCCACTAAGCCATGGAGGATATTTGAAAAAGAATAGGTCCTTCTTCGGAGGAGACGTTACAAAGAAAGAAGGTCTAATGGTTTCTATGTGTGGCCTCTCTGGGACCCTGGGTTGAAGATGCAAGCATTGATGTTGGGCCAATGTATAGGTTAAAAAGAAGGTGGAGTTAGGTGGTGAAGACCAAGATTGAAAGATGGGACAACTAAATTACTTTATTATAAGATCGTGATCACAAAAGGAATATCACTCCATGCACCGAATCTTGCCTCTGTGCAAATGGTGATTGTTGATTATAGGCGAGTCATCTCTATCACCTTGGATGGTCCACCATAAGGGTCTAGAAAGCATGCTCTTGTGGAAGCAGTAATCATAGGGGATCACCATTTTCGTCCCAGCTACAGTTACAGTTGGGAAAACGACCTTCCACATCATGGTGGGAGAGCATGCAATCGTTAAAGAAGAATCCGGTCGGATGGGTGTATCCGGAGCTTGGAAAGTAGAAAATCAAAAGCAAGCATCGACTGGGCTTCAAAAAACCAACTCCTTGTGAAAAGTATGCATCGTGTCACACCATCCAAGGTCTAAAGAAGAAGGTTAATCACGCTTTAGGTTTCACGAGGATTTATATCATGTTTTCAAGGATGTTTGGAACTTTGGAGGCGACCTTGGAGCTAACCAGGGATCTTTTTCCTTATTCGGATCGCCATTCAGGGTTTAAAAACTCAAATCTTTTGAAAGTTTTCTTGGATCCTCTGGAGTCAGAACCAAATATCTTATGGACCTTGAATCAAATTATCAATGTACCCAACCCAACTTGAGTAGCAAAGGAAGTCCTTTGCAACCAGAGCCTACAAGGGAGGAGGAACCACTTCATGTACTATAATTGATCGAGATCAACGAAGCAAACAATGGTTATATGATTCTCGAAGTCATGAACAGAACTTGTGCATCTCCTGAGTAGCTTCATGGAGAGGAGATTTTGGTTGTTAGTGGTTTGAGGGGGAAGGGTGTTGAATCTCCATTACGAACAGCTTATGAGAATACACCGGTGGGCAAAGCTATTGTGAAAATGACACATATTTGCAAAAATGAAAGAAAAATGATGTTGATGCGCCCCTCTGTGAACAAGGGTATAGAAAAGGAGATGGTAGGCTCTTGCCTGAAGAAATCCAAGCTGTTACAGGTTTGGTGGAGTAATTCATTGGATAAAGAATCTAAGAATGTGATTCATTGGATAGAGATTAGGGTAAATAATAAGAGGCGCAAAAGTCTGAGAATCTGAGTGATTCATTGGATAATGCTTTGGTGGAGTGCTTAGGTGTGATTCCACCATCGGGGGCTAATCTTAACCTAGAATATAAGGGGTAAGTGGAGGCCAGAGAACAGGATGGCAATTCAAGAGCTCCTAAAGTAGGAAAAACTGGACAATATGCTGCTACAAAAAATGAAAATCGTGCTTCAGGTAATTGCAATCTGGCATGAAATCGAAGGTATCATCATTTTGGAATTCAGATCTACTTACACGAATGGATCATCACAAGGGTTGGTGGTTGGTCAGAACAGAAAATGATATGGATAAGAGGCTAAGGTCAGATGTCAATACTCAATTTTGATGTACGTGTCAGAAAGTGAATGATATATATGTATGTTTACAAGACAACTAATAAGTTGATGACTTGGAACTGCTTAATGACCTACTTATCCGTGAAAGATTGTGTCCGAAACTTGGATCATTGGAGGAGATTTTAATGTGAAGCTGAGGCCGGGAGATAGGTCGAGAATGTGTGGCAGCTTGGACGTTCGATCTCAAGCACTTCTATGCTAATGGACTTGCAAATGGGGCCGTAGATGTCATTGCTTCCTACTACACATGGAGGAATTCCATATCTTGGCAACGAGAAGAAGGTTTCCAGGAATGGTGAGGAAGTTCTAGAGAGATTGTCATCTGGCTGGATCTACCACATTTCGATTAGCGACGAATATACAGGGACATCAGGGGCACTTGATGTAGTATAACAAGATGGTACCATACTATGCTAATGGACTTGCAAATGGGGTCGTAGATGTCATTGCTTCCTACTACACATGGAGGAATTCCATATCTTGGTACCATATTGACTGTTTCCTGATAGAAACCGAGGCGATGCAGGTATTCCAGATGGTTGGGGCGCATACACACCCCCCGTGCACATTTAAATCACATGTCGTTGCTTTGGACGTTTAAAGAGGGAGCCAAACTCAAGACTTTCTTCATATTTCAACTATCTTGGCAACTACAAGAAGGTTTCCAGGAATGGTGAGGAAGTTCTAGAGAGATTGTCATCTGGCTGGATCTACCACATTTCGATTAGCGACGAATATATAGGGACATCAGGGGCACTTGATGTAGTATAACAAGATGGTTCTTGCTCAACAACAATAGCAAAACTTGAGGAGGGTCACATGATGAGTCGAGCTAGAAGATATACCTGAGCTGTTTGCGAAGGAAGCCCATGCAGTTCTGTAAAAGTTGACCGACTGGCCCGACTAGTATGTCCAAGTAGTCTAGTCGATAGGGTGGCCGACCAAGTCTTGACTATTTGGTCAATGGTCGATCGGTTGACTAGGGCCACTAGCCAACTAGTTTTTGCTTGGAGATAGCATTTTCTTTTTTTTTTCTTTTTTTGCTTTTTTTAAAAGAAAACTTATTCAAATATGTTAGATGTTTAATTTAAATTCAAGTACTTGTATTTTATTATGATAGTATAAAAATGTAATAGTCTATATAAATATATAAGAATATGTATAAAATGATTTATATATCTAATATAATTCGAAAAAATTCAAAGTCGATTAAATCGTGACTAATTCCTATTAGTCTCCCGACTGTCAATTAATCATTAATCATGACCTGGTGAATCGAGTACTAAGTACCAATTTTTGCAACCTTGATCATGTGAGAGGAATAACTAACTCCATGCATTCACTTAGAGGACCAGAAGGTGGATATAGAATGGAGGCAAAGAACTTGGCAGCGATGGCTTGAAGAGGGAGGCACTAATACAAAATTCGTTCACTCTATAGCGAGTGGCAGAAGATGCTGGAATTCCAAACATATAATCACAATTATAGAACGCAAGTGCATAGAGAAAGGAGGTGGAAGGTGCTTTGAACACCCACTTTCGTGCTTAGAGTAAGAGAGCCACCAGCAGGGGCTGGGATCAGAGTGGCAAAGGAGTTGCGCATCTAGCACAAGATGAAGCTAACACGTTGGTAATTAAGTTTGATGTACAAGAGGTACAAAAAGTGGTTTTTCAACTTAATGCAAAAGGTACCCTAGATCAAATGGTTTTTCGACGTTTTGCGTAAAGCTCTGATAAGTTGTTTAGTATGATATTATGAAGATGCTTCATGAGTTCAGAATGGGCAATTTCAAGTTTGGCGTCTTAAAAAAGCCCTACTATTCTTGTTGCTGAAGTGGGAGGTAACAACTAGTGTAAAGGACTACATATCCATAAACTTGTTCAAAGAAAGGTAGGAAATATCGATATCATATCAATCCGTCCAAAAAAGGATAGTTATATCGGGGATATAAGGAGATATATCGACGACATATGTGGAATAGTCGGAAATGGCTAAAAGAACTATTTTAGGCTTTTTTCCATAAATTAAGATCATCCAAGATATTAAAACAGCAAATAATCTAAATATACATGCTTATGTCACATATCGATCATTTATATTTTATACTCCCATATATCACATATATCGGTCATATCAAACATATCGATGTTAATGCCGATTGTTAACTTAAAGATATTGAAAATGAGGTTCATCCAAGTTCTTATAGCATTAAAAAAACTTACAAATATACACTTAGATCACACATATTGATCTTTTATGAACCTTATATTGCACATATTATTGTTAATGTTGATTAGGGGTGATTAATAGACACTGAAATTGAAAATTTAGAATCAAAGTAATTGTGATTCTAATTTGATCAGCATTAGCCACTAGACTTCTTTTCATCTATATTGCAAAAGAGGACGAAGTTCACTAAGTGAAGAACCAACGTACGCACCCCCCTTGTAGCACCATACCCTACCAAATGGGGGTCTCACTGGCAAGGCCCAACATGTCGGTTCCGATCACCATTTTGGTATCGACCAAAACAAAATTTCGGTGGAATTTCCACCGGAATTTTGGTCATTTCGGTTATTTTTTGTACTAGGACCCCCATATTTCGGTCGTTGCAGTCGAATTTCGATTTCGACTGGATAACGATATTCGACAGAAATTCGATCGAATTTCACTGAAATTTGAGGCCAAGCTCGCTGGTAGGTGAGGTGATCAAGCTTACATATAATTCATGATGTGTTTTAATACTAGGGGTAGCAAAATAAGTAGTGAAATCAAGCTTACGAGAGTATACATATATTGACAATATCGATGGATATCCAAGAAAATTTGTACATAAACCAATCACTTTTAGCAATATGGCTCATTATGACTATATATCGATGATATCTCACAAGATATCGACCGATATCGTGGAAAAGTATATCTATATAAACACTCGTACAAACATCTCGTCGATACGGATATATCGTTGATATATCTGTATATTGCCAACCTTGGTCCAAAGTAGTGTACCCAATCATTACTAAAGTCCTTGAAAACCACCTTCATAGTGTTATGAGTATTATTATATCTCTAAGCAGACTGCTTTTATCTCAGACGGACTTGTGGCAAATGGTATTGATCATGCTTCTGAAATGGCAAAGGACTGAAGAAGTACTCATATGAAAATGCACATTTGAAAGGTAGATTTGTTCAAAGCATATGATTGAGTAAATTGGAGTTGTAGACCTTGCTGAAGCAGAAGGGATTTTCCAAGATCAAGATTTCATGGATGAAGAGATGTATCACAACGAATTCTTACACAATAATTGTGAATGGGAATCCAAAGAGGGCTACTCCCAACCACAACGTGGAATTCGTCAAGAGTGCCTCAACACCTCTTCTCTTTGTGATTGATGTGGATGCCTTAGTGGTTGATGTAGCGTGAACTGGAGAAATAGGGCCGCATTTTTATCTACTTTTTATCCGTTAATTTTATTTACGTTTATTTTGAGTCGTCGTAATTTTATTTTAAAATAAGAGATCGTGTGTGATCTCTAAAGTAGTTAGTTTCAATTTTAATTTCAAATTAGTCGGTTAGAGTCAAATTAGGATAATTAGTTTGAATTTGAATTTGAGTTTCTATTTTTGTAATCTCATCCCTCCTATATAAAGGGATGATAGACTAGTTGTTTAGTAAGTTCAGTGTTATGAAAAATTGAGATTTATTCTCTATCTCTCTCCTCTCTCCCTCTCCCCTCACGTGGTCTTCACGTTTCTTTTCTCCATCCCCCCGTGCTCCTGACGAGCTTCTCCTCTCAACCCCTCCAATTTATTCCTCTCTCGTCTCTCTCCTCCCCTACGCGATCTCCGCGATTCTCTTCTCCAAAATCCCACATTTTTCCGACGAGCTTCTCTCCTCAAGCCCTCTATTTTTTCTCCACCAAAAATTCCACCAGCAAAATATTTTATTTTCCATCGCCGAATATTCATTTTGCATCAATTGGTATCAGAGCATGGCCTACAGATCGTCCTCACGATCTAACGATCCGTCCAGACATTCGCTCCGACATGCAACGAAAGACCATCATTCGTCGGGAGACGAATTTTTCAAGCGGAGGAGAATTGATGCAGCGTGAACTGGAGAAATAGGGCCGCATTTTTATCTACTTTTTATTCGTTAATTTTATTTACGTTTATTTTGAGTCGACGTAATTTTATTTTAAAATAAGAGATCGTGTGTGATCTCTAAAGTAGTTAGTTTCAATTTTAATTTCAAATTAGTCGGTTAGAGTCAAATTAGGATAATTAGTTTGAATTTGAATTTGAGTTTCGATTTTTGTAATCTCATCCCTCCTATATAAAGGGATGATAGACTAGTTGTTTAGTAAGTTCAGTGTTATGAAAAATTGAGATTTATTCTCTATCTCTCTCTCTCCTCTCTCCCCTCACGTGGTCTTCACGTTTCTTTTCTCCATCCCCTCGTGTTCCTGACAAGCTTCTCCTCTCAACCCCTCCAATTTATTCCTCTCTCGTCTCTCTCCTCCCTACGCGATCTCCGCGATTCTCTTCTCCAAAATCCCTCATTTTTCCGATGAGCTTCTCTCCTCAAGCCCTCTATTTTTTCTCCACCAAAAATTCCACCATCAAAATATTTTATTTTCCGTCGTTGAATATTCATTTTGCATCAACTGGTATCAGAGCATGGTCTACAGATCGTCCTCACGATCTAACGATCCGTCCAAACGTTCGCGCCGACATGCAACGAAAGACCATCATTCGTCGGGAGACGAATTTTTCAAGAGGAGGAGAATTGATGCAACGTGAACTGGAGAAATAGGGCCGCATTTTTATCTACTTTTTACCCGTTAATTTTATTTACGTTTATTTTGAGTCGTCGTAATTTTATTTTAAAATAAGAGATCGTGTATGATCTCTAAAGTAGTTAGTTTCAATTTTAATTTCAAATTAGTCGGTTAGAGTCAAATTAGGATAATTAGTTTGAATTTGAATTTGAGTTTCTATTTTTGTAATCACATCCCTCCTATATAAAGGGATGATAGACTAGTTGTTTAGTAAGTTCAGTGTTATGAAAAATTGAGATTTATTCTCTATCTCTCTTTCTCCTCTCCCTCTCCGCTCACGTGGTCTTCACGTGTCTTTTCTCCATTCCCTCGTGTTCCTGACGAGCTTCTCCTCTCAACCCCTCCAATTTATTCCTCTCTCGTCTCTCTCCTCCCCTAGGCGATCTCCGCGATTCTCTTCTCCAAAATCACTCATTTTTCCGACGAGCTTCTCTCCTCAAGCCCTCTATCTTTTTCTCCACCAAAAATTCCACCATCAAAATATTTTATTTTCCGTCGTCGAATATTCATTTTGCATCAGTGGTGATGATGTGATTGGTGTCAAACGGCAGTATCTATCAAACCTTCAAAAGTAGAGACGTCTTTATCCCCATGTTGTAGTATGGTAATGATTTGATCTTGTTTGGTGAAGGTGAGGTGGAGCATTCAAATAGAGTTTCTCGGATTATGGGCATCATTAGGGATATCTCAAGTCTTCACATTAGCAGGGAGAAGTCGAGAATTAGGGTTTATCATGGGAGAGAGCTTCGTCTTTGCCCCAGCACTTCTTAAAGACAATACTTGTTTTCTATTGTTCCACCAGATTAGTCTATTATGGCGTTCAGACGAAAATAAGATATGCTATAAAGCATTTTTTCTGCACAAACTCTACGCAAGAAAAAGGAGGGATACATCTCCTCGATTAGGACATTGTATTTAGACCTCAGAAGAAGGGAGGCCTTGGTATTTTTAAGGTTTCGTATATCAATAAGACCATTCTCACTAAGTAGGTTTTTAGATTTTACGTCGAGAAGGAAGATCGGGTACAAGTCAGCGTATACAGTCGCCTTTCTCCCTATGACAAGGCATTCCCACTATGATCCCAGAGATAATGAATCTGCTTAAACCAGTCGTAGGCAATGGTGACTTATTTCGATTCTAGTTAGATGATTGGATGAATTCGAGCACACTTTATGAGGACTATCAAAGAAGTTCGCCCTCTCCAGTGATCTAGGTGTTGTCAGAACATGTATCTGTGCACCTGCCTTTATGCCTTTATGATAGAATACTTCAAACAAAGGCTGACAAAATTGTTATGAATGATAAATGAATTGGAGAATGTTGACAAACCCTCTGTTCAGAAAAATCATTGGATATGAGAGAACGATCCCTTTTTAAGTAAAGAAGGCTTATTAAAACTTTCTCCTGCTTATAGAATACGGTGAATAAAGACTCCCAACAAGATTGTTTACGTGTATGAATGAGAAGAATCCCACAACTAATCGAGGTATCTCGTTGCATGGCCTCAAAATTTCAACGAAATTCGGTCGAATTTCTGTCGAATATCAATATCCAGTCGAAATTGAAATTCGATCGAAATGACCGAAATATAGGGGTCCTAGTACAAAAAATGACCGAAATGACCGAAATTCTGGTCGAAATTCCACCGAATTTAGGTTTTGGTCAAGACTGAAATGGTGATCGAAACCGACATTTAGGGCATGGTTTCGTTGGCTAGCAAGTAGGGATGCAAACTGACAAGGATGTATCCATGTCAGATCCACCACCATATCCATTTTATACACATATTGACATGACATCCCTACATGCAAAGAATTAGCATTTGCTTATGAAGGAGCAAAGAGACAAAATGCTTTAAAGTTCAAACAGAGGACTTAGCTTTGTTTTAAACATGGAATTGAGGATTGCACTATTTTATGGAGCTCCATTCAGACATTTTGTAGCAAATCACAGAAGAATTGCACAATTTCATTTCTCATCTATGGACACTCTAGTGTACCAAGAAATTGCTCACCTTTGGACACTAGTGTAACAAGAAAGAACTTATATTATGTGTGGTCAATAAAAAATGCATGCAAATGTAATATATTTATTAATATAATTTTGCAAAGGATCTTAACTTGGGACTGAACACCTTGATTTCCAAAAAATCCATCAAAGGTGAAGTCAAAGGAAGTAGAAGAGTAAAAACGTCTCCATAAGGGTTCACACATCTCACGAAGAATGAGGAACTAGAATAGAAGTTTAGAGTGGGGGACAACACATCTCTTCTAAATGTGAAAACTACGAAGATTCTCGAACGACAAACTTAGTATACAACGACCAAGGATTTTATAGAAAAAATCAACTGACTTATGGGTTAGTGATTATTGGAATTTCAAATGGAGAAGTGTTATGAGGTCAATGAACAACAACAAAGCATTTTCACACATTAAGTAGGGTCAGCAACATGAATTCTTTGCCACCATTCAGATTTATCTTGGATTCTTGGGTCATTCTCAAGCTTAAATCCAAAAAACTAAGATCCCTTCGTATAGTCTCATTCCAACACTTCTTAGGCCTTCCTCGCCCTCTCTTAGCCGGCTCAGCACCCCAAAACTCGCATCTCCTCACCAGTGCATCATCCAACCTCCTTTGCAAATGGTCAGACAAACCTTAAGCAAGGCCTTAAATGTCAGTTTCAGTTCAGCCATCATTTCGGTATCGACCAAAACCAAATTTCAGTGGAATTCGACCAGAATTTCGGTCATTTAGATCATATTTTGTACTAGGACCCACCATATTTCGGTCACTTCAATCATTTTGGTCGAATTTTGATTTCAACTGGATATCAAAATTCGACCGAATTTCGCTGAAATTTGATGCCATGACCTTAAGCAATTTTCTCACATCTAATCCTAGATCGAAGCTACACCAACTTTCCTTCTGATTGCATCATTATGAATCCAATCTTTACGTATGTATGTGTGTGTTTCTCCACACATCCACATTAATATTTTCATTTCTATTGTTGTCATTCTCTGCACATGTCTATGGTTGACATGCCAAAATTCAGATCCGTAGACCATAGCAGATCTCATAGCAGACCCCAAAACTCGCATCTCCTCACCAGTGCATCATCCAACCTCCTTTGCAAATGGTCAGACAACCTTAAGCAAGGCCTTAAATGTCAGTTTCAGTTCAGCCATCATTTAGATGTCGACCAAAACCAAATTTCAGTGGAATTTCGACCAGAATTTCGATCATTTAGATCATATTTTGTACTAGGACCCACCATATTTCGGTCATTTCAATCATTTTGGTCGAATTTCGATTTCGACTGGATATCAAAATTCGACCGAATTTCGCTGAAATTTGAGGCCATGACCTTAAGCAATTTTCTCACATCTAATCCTCGATCGAAGCTACACCAACTTTCCTTCTGATTACATCATTATGAATCCAATCTTTACATATGTATGTGTGTGTTTCTCCACACATCCACATTAACATTTTCATTTCTATTGTTGTCATTCTCTGCACATGTCTATGGTTCACATGCCAAAATTCAGATCCGTAGACCATAGCAGATCTCATGTTGATTTATAAAACTTTCTTTGACCCTTTTTAGAGATAAGATTTTTGTAAAAAAAACTTTAAAAGCTTTTGACTTAACTTCGTTTACGTCATTCTTTGCTTCCTTCTTCGCTATTTTGTAATTTGTGACAGCTTTATTTTATTAGTTTTATCCTTAGACATAGCTTTAAAGCATGCTCTTTTAATTATGCTCTTTTAATTATGCTCTTTTAATTAGTGCTTCTCTTGCACTCCTCCACTCCAAGCCTCCTTTTAGCCAGGAGCTCCTCCCTTTAACTCACCCAGCATTTCTTTGGCTACCCTTCAAATACAAGATGTTACCGCCTCTTACAATTTGTTTTGCACTTCTGTTACAATCCTGATATAAGTTTTCTAGAACCTTCTCCCTGAAGCTTGAGTGCTTTAATTGACGATTCCACCATCTAGTTATAGTGATCTTAAAAACCTCCTTTTCTTTATCAGTCTTTTTATTTACACATACATGACTAACAAGTGATGTTGGGGGTCAAACTCTCTCCAGAGATTGCTTTGCAATCTTTGCAACACAACCGATCTCTTCTCTTTAATGCAAGGTGATCAATGTGTTCTAGTCAGATCACTCTTATAAGTAATTAGATGTTCTCGTCTTTTCTTGAAGAGAGAGTTTGTTATAAAAAGATAATAAATTGTTACAAAATCCAGAATGACTTTTCCCTCTTCATTTCTATCCCCAAAGCCATGTCCTACATGAACACTAACATACCATGAAGCATCCTTTCCCACATGTCTATTAAGATCTCAACCTAAGCAAATAATCTCTCTATGTGGGATTCCTTAGATAATCTTATACAGATCCTCCCAAAAAGCTTGTTTAATCCTTTCCTCTAAACTAATTTGTAGTGCATAAATTGAAATGATATTTAGATTTTTCTTCTTCAAACGCCACTTTTAGGAAAATAATATGATTCCCGAATATTTGCATCTCAACTACACAATCCTTCAAACCTTTATGAACAACCACTCCAATATCATTTCTGCCCTTATCTTTACCTGAATACTAAAGTTTAAATATTATCTTCTCGATCTCCCTTGCTTTCTCTCTAGTTCATTGTCTCTTGGAGACCTAGTATCTAAATCTTCCTTCTTTCCATCGTACCTACGATCTCAATCAGTTTGTTAGTCAAAGTGTCAATATTCAAACTACATATCTGCAACTTCCTTTGCAACCTCTTTTGGATCAATTTCTTCACTCGTATTGTCCTTCATGCAAGAATCTTCGTGAATTTCGGATTGCATCAAGACAGTGATGCAACGAAACTAACTTACTTACCCGTGTATGCTCCTCGTGCGAAAACCCTTGTAAATTTCGAACTACATCCGAGCAACAATGTAATGGTCCTTGTCAACTTCTCATTGCATTTGGGCAATGCAACATGTCGCTAGTATGGAATGCCCCCAACGAAATCTAAATGTTTGCTTAAATCCATGTTGAAAAGATCCAAACCATTTGGAGATAAATTCTTATTTAGGAATTTGTCTCTCTTGCGATTGTTGTCGACTACCTAATGCGCAACCCTACTCAATTTACCCGGTCTTGGAACCAGCCATGAGGACAATGAACAAATAGAAATAAAAAAACTTCCAACCATTTCATGTAGATGGAACAATAAGGAGATGGAGAAGTTCAAGATGAGACCGGAAAGAAGGGATCCCACCCATGCTTGCGTGTTGAGCAAAGAGTTAGGTTTCAAAGACATTTTTTGCACCTAGAAAGAAGAATAGTGTTACAAACTTACAATGACAAGATCCACATCCTCACGGTACAAGATTTTTTTCCTCGTCGCGGTTTGATGAAGAGAAGTGTATACTTCTTGAAAATTTTATGTCCCTTCTCTTACTTGTATTTCTTTTAAAGCCTTTGGGTCATAGCATACATATGATTTGCTTCCCTTTTCAAGACCATGTTGGCCATATGCATGGACTTAAGTTTGCTAGACACGAGGACACGTTGGCCTCTCCAATTGCCAATGTCATATGCCCTTCTCTAATGAGCTTTCATGTACAAATTTCAGATAAATAAAAATGGTTGTGTTCCGTCCACACAATATCGATCTTATGAGTAAAAAAGAATGCCAATCAACTGATCATTTATGATGTTGACGGAATAAGAATCTGGAAAATAGTTCGATTGTCAATGAGCATAATACTACTCGGACCTTTTAAAGATATGTGGATGATCTGAAGCTGCTGCTATAACTGGAAAATCGGAGCAACCCGCTCGAGCATTGAAATCAATTTGCTGAACATAGTTTTGCTTCTGATGCTGAGAAGATGTCAGTTCCATAATATTTAATCCTGAATATTTTTCTCCGTTTTAGTTCATCGCATTTTGATGGCAGCATGTTTATACTTATATAAATCATGAAGGGTGTTTATACTTATATAAATCATGAAGGGTACGTTATGTAACTTTTCATGACTATGAAATAAAGGGGTGGCCCAAGCCCCTGTATCTGGTATCTGGGCCTGTTAGTTAAAAATCCAAATATTGTAAAAAGCTCTTTGTTCGGAAGATGAGAACCTGGGTAACCTGGAAGCCATACTTCAGCATCTACGAGTAAACGAAACGGATGTTCTATTTGTTCTGGAGTTTGGTACAGAGACCTGCTCTAGAGGCTTTCTTTTTAGGGTAGTTTTCAATTCTTTTCATTCATTGTCAACAGTTGACTGAATTTTTGGCAGCAAGTGATCGTGTGCTTCCAGTTTTCTCTAAATTCTTCCCCAAAAAACAGACTTCTGCATGGATTGCTTTCAAAGTACCTGACAATGTTGATAACATGATCCACTAGGTAAGTTCCATTATGTGCATCCCCGATGTAAGAATGATGACATCACCAGCCAACCCACAGGACCGTACATGCAGAGGTTCGAACTCCAGGAAAACTTGTTGACAGAAGCAAGATAATGAAGAATGAATGGAGGGACTAGAGCAAGAAAGGTATTTTTCATACATGCCAAAAGGATCACATGAAAATCTTCTAGTTCTGTCTATTACTTCCCATGAAGAGAATAAATGCTATTTGGAATACATGATCTAGTTTGGGATGGCAGATCAAGCATATAGAATAGAAAGAAATTCAATCAAATCAACCGTGACACTTTCTGCTTTGTAACTACCATTCCAGTCAAATAACTAATACACTTTAATGTTAACCAGTTAGATACTGATGTAGTTAATATTAGGATATATCTCCTTATTGAAGCAGCAAAAAATGGCATCAAGTACAGTCCGTAATCAGAAGGATAAATAGCCCCAGACATTGAAATCCGAACAGTCTATATCTATATAACTATATACAGTTGGATTTTTTTAGCATCTATGCGACGCGTGGCACAATGGAACTCCTGTACGCTCATTCTTCTCCCCCATCGCTCTCTCACCGACTATCATCAATTATTTATAATATTGGCGCCCCTCTCCATCCCCTGTCGACCTCTCCCTCTTCTCATATTTTCTATTCTAATCTTTTGCCGACCCTTCCCCTCTTCACCTCCCTCTTTGTTATCTTTGATGTGACTGTAAAAGTCTCAAGGACACTCGTCGAGCACACAGCAATAACTCCTCTCCCTCTCTTCGCTCCCACCAAATCGCCCCCCAAATCTCTGATCTATGCTTTGTACATATCTCAATCCGCTCTCCAGCACTCCAAAAATGATGGCGAAGAAAGGCAAGTATGCCACCTCCCCCACAGCGAGCTAGGTCGCGTGATTACCTGCATCCTCCATCTCCCTTTTTCCCGCCTTCTCCTCCAAGTGCAAGAAGGCCATTGCCTCGGGGCTTGCCAAGGTCGTCAGTTCTTTATGTTTATTGTTTAGTATAATAATCTCTCTCTTCGATCAGAGAATACAGTAGTAATACATGAAGAACAATTCATATAAGTGGATATTGATTTTCAAGTAAGTTCTATTTTTTCTCAAGCCTACCTCCCCACTTAATTTGCAGTGTCGAAGCATCTGGTTCATTGTCTTCTGAGCATGTTGATGTGCAGGTTTTAAGTATCGGTTAATTTCTTGATGACATGAATCGTTTGTTGGTCGTACTAGCCCAATCAGTAGATGTTTTTTTTCTGTTTTTGGAAACAACATCGTAAGTGCTCCTGTGGATGGCACTGTTTGGTGACTCTTTGTTAATGCAATTTTAAAAAATTGTGTTCATTTCACTATTTTTATGTTTGGGATCACTAACATGGGGTTTCCATTATTGTTTTTTTATGAATCTGGACCTACGATTCATCCAGCCTCGACGTCAAAGAATGTAACCGTATCCTAAAGTACAGTTATGTGGTTTTAGTTAGACAGTGACCTCTACAAAAACCGTTGCCCCAGATTATTTATAGGTAAATTTAATTTGGACAATGTTTTCTAATTGCACGTTATTAGACAATTTATATATAGGTGAGAGATTAGACACATTAACTAAACAATCCTCTTATATGTTGTCCATTATTCTTCTCTTAAATAAATTTATATTTTTGCGACATTAACTAAATGTTTAAAGTGGTTGTCATATATTGTTATTGGAAGTAACATCTAATAGAATGTCGAGATTTATCGTTATTCATTTTATAAATAGAAGAAACCTACATGGTTGAAAGGGAGGATAAATAACCAGTGGAATCTTTTTCTTGCTGGCTCCTTAATTTTGTAATATCAGATGTAATAAATGTTTCCAACCTAACACTTAATTATTTTCTGCACTCAAAGTAAAATTGAGTTCTTGCATCCATATTTACTCAAATCTCATAGCTCACTTTATGTGACATAACGTTTTATTTTATCATTAGTTGTTAATTTCACATGATAAACTATATTTTAGTGATATTATGATGTTAGTTATTTAAGTAGTACATGTGTTTCCCATCATTTTACGTCCTTTTGTATTCAGGAAAATTTCCAGATGGACTATAACTATCTTTCGGAAATGCATTATCAAGATGGTTGTTCAAAATCAAAGTGAGAGTTCGTAGTGAGAATAGTGCATATCTCGGATTACTCCAAACTGAGTTACAGTGACGAGATAGAAGTATTGACTTATTGGTTGTTGATGAAAAGGTATGTTTTAAATAATGCTTAATCTTTTATTATGACTTCTATAAACGTCTTGTATAATAATTATTTCTATTGTTACAGTCTTTGAATAAAATTGCTTAAAAGTATTCTTAATTTGATCAATAGCTACTACAATGCATCAGTAAATTTTCTTGCTTTTTCCAAATATTAATATTTAACTTTTTATTAGTTGATAACATTATTTAAATTTTAAAAGTATAGATAACTTCTCGGAATATGGTTAATGCTTATCTGAGTTGCTACTGTTTATTTGTTCAGTATTACAATTAATCTCTATTGATGTAGGCCATTTTGTAATCTTTTTTCTAAGTCCTTGAGTTCATGTAGATATTCTACTGACATCTACATTATCACGAAAAAAATAAATGATAACACATGAATCTTTTCAATAAAATACTCACTATTAAACATGTATTACAAAAAATAGGTGAATGTCATCATCGTATAAACATGTACACAACAGATAAGGAAAATCAGGTTTCAAATCGGTACTAATGTGAAACAAAGTTGTTTAATTGTTTTTCATCTTCTTATTTTCAATGATTATTTTATTAATCTACATGGCTAAAACATTTTTTGACAGCTGCAATTACTATATACTACAACTATCTCATTCTACTTCATATTTACATGCATACAAGTTTTTAGGATCGTTGCCTTGCCGCCATCATCTATGTATATAAATTTGTGAAACCAGGCACGTGTTTTATACAAATTTTCTTCAAGAATATTACCTCTCATTGATTTACCCTTCATGTTACGTAAAATATGTATTTTTACCTATTCTACTATTCCTTTTTAATATTTAAATGATGATATTATACACAGGTTATGTGTTTTGAGTTTATTGTATATGGTTAAGTTTATAATTGACGAATATTACAGGTCATGTGCCTTGAATTTATTGTATTGACTGCATTTATAAATGGCAGATATTTTTTCCAAGTCAAAATAACAATAATATGTTATTGTTTGTAATTGTAACATACTTATCGACTTTTCTTTTAATATCTCAAGTTCATGTGTATCATAATTGATTTGATTGTATGCTTTAATGTCTACATGACTTATGTTGTTTGCTGATACCAAAATTTGGGTTTATAGGATGCAACTACAATAAACACTATTGGTATGTATGTTTAATTTGAATGTGTTTTTTGATCCTAAAATGGCATGGCAATTTAGGACGTCTTTCAAGATCCCATCAGGCATCTTCATTTGATTAGTTTTAACGATTGTCTGTAAGACGGGATATCTTCCAAGGAACCATCTTCCAACCTTTAACGGGCAACCTTTAAGGAATCATCTGAGTAAAATTTTGTATTTTCCATTTTATTTTCTCTTAGAAAAGCCCAAGGTATATCTTCGCAACTTTCTATCTTTTCTCGTCAATTTATAAAGTAGCCTTGTTGAATTAAATTTAAATTTAATTTAATCTATATAAATCTATATAATCTATTTAAATAAATTGCAGTACTTCTAAGGTTGAATTCTCCATTGGTGCTACCCAGCTTCAACACGTGACAACGATATGAATTAAACATGTTTGAGATTTTTCGTTTTTAGACTTGTGAACATAATATACTCCAGGATTAGTATTATTATCACATTTGATTTTTTGAGACAAATAAACCCCAAACAGTTCCAAGCACTACTATTGTGTTTTTCCTCTATCCTTTAATTACTTCATCTATACGTATTCTTTCTTCAGTTTTAGTTATGATATCTACACTCAGATGTTGATTGTTGACTCCATCGTACAAGGGGGACTATGCGCAATTTTGGGTCGTGTTTGCTTCTCAAGGATTTCATTTTATCATCTTCGTACATGTTATCCTATCTAAACAAGTTATTCTCATCCCGCAGCCAAGCGTGGGTAAACTTTCTAGTATAAGAAAATTTTGAGCTCACATCGGTTCAGCATTTGGGCCATATTTGGCAAACTGCACCATTATCTCCCTTCCGTCGACAACCCTCCCTGCATATGGGACCACATACAAACTATCAAAAACCCTCAAAACTAACCATTTCAGTAAACGTGTGACGAAAATTCTACCATCGAGCCTGTCCACCGCCATCTGCGCATCCTCCGCGTACTTGTACCTCACGAATGCGAACCCCCTCGGATCCCCAGTCCTGTAAAAACACAAACACGTCGAAACCCTGACCCAAATTCCTGCAAAAAGGGGCCCTTTCAAGCAAGAAACCACCTTCCCAGCTCACCTTCTATCCCTCGGGATGAAGACATCGACTACGTGGCCGTACTTGTCGAAAAGCGGGTAAAGATCGTCGGCAGTGGTACCTGGACACCATTGGAATAAGAAATGCATGAAAAAACGCATCAAAGGCCGATGACAGACGAAATTCGAAGTCCTCGGCGGCGCTTACGGAATGAGATGTTGAGGATGAGGAGGGAGTAGGTGTCTCTGATGTCGGGGGGACCGGATCGACCGAAATGGGACATCTTTGCCGATCTCGGAGGAGGATTTTCTAGGGTTAGGGTTTGGATGGAAGGAGGAGGGGGGGAGAGTGAGCGGGGGAATGAATTTGGGGTTTAGACGGGACTGGAGGAGTTGGATATGGATATAGCTGTGTGTATAGCCGCTAGATGTCGAACCAACGACTCTCCTTTTAAACATCGAGGATTGTGTTTATCGATGAGAGATGGTTCGTTTATAAGGATATCGGATAGGGTGGAGCATTGGGCCGGGTTGGCCCGGGCCCGACCTTGACCCGACCCGCAAAAGTTCGGACCCAGTCCGTACCCGATAAATACTTGGGTCGGGCTCGGGTTGTGATTTTTCTAATATTTCAGTGCCGGGCTGGGCTCGACCCGAACCCGCAAAAGCCCGCTAAAATCCGGCCCGTCATTTTTGAAAAAAATAATTTTGTAAATCCCCACCCTAACAACGGTTCCCATCCTAAAAATCGTTTCCATCCTTTATTGGAAACCCACGATCTCCTCACCAAATCCATGTTCTAACAATCGTTCCCATCCTTCACCATTATTATTCGAGATTTTTGATTTGCGGCAGCAATCCTCTCATTTCCGTCTTCGTCGCTTCGAGAAGAAACTCACCTCTACACAGCAGCACAGATACACCTTCTTCATCCCACCGTTTTATAATTTTGTGGTTTTATAAATTTGTGGTCTACAAGATATTGTCAATGATTTCTCTATAATCAAAAGAATATCAACGTCCGATTTTACTGAATATATAGTGAAACATTCAAACATATATTGTCTTCTTTACTCTTCAAAAGAGGAAGATGTTTTTTTATTTCCCTGTGATGTAGTAAATAAATATAGAATAATAGTTAACATCACAATATTTGTCAATAATCAAGTAGTAACGTGATTTTTTATTTATGCGCATAGATAATGGACAGCGATAAAGATATTATTGATGATACGAATGAAACTTTTGTTGGCCATTGTGATGCTCCTATTGAGACTAACACTACCGTACGCAAGCGACCCAAACGCCTTATATCTGATGTTTGTAAGAGTTTTAAAATCATTGATTCAAATGAGAAAGGCGAAGAAAGATGCGAGTGTTTAAAATGTCACCAGATCTTATCATGTGGAACTCAAGGTGGGACCAGTCATCTGAAAGAGACATGTAGAGAAATATTGTATACACAGTATAAGTAAGAACGAAGGTCAACAATTACTACATTTTTCTACATCTGAAAATGCTAGTGTGTCACTCACTAATTGGAAATTTGATCAAGAAAAAAGTCGAGAAGAATTGACTCGAGTTTTTATTAAACATGAATTGCCTTTCCGTTTGCTTGAGAAAGATGATTTCAAGGCATTCTTGGTAAATCTACAACCACGGTTCAAGCCAGTTTCTTGATTCACTTTGAGAAGGGATTGCCAAAAAATGTATGATACATGGAAGATCAAGTTGAAAGATGAGATTAAAAAAACTCCCACAGAATTTGCATTACTATAGATTTATGGACATCAATACAAACTATAGGCTATATTGTTATCACTGTCCATTACATTGATGAGCATTGGTCGCTTAAGAAAAAATTTTGAATTTTTGTGTGCTCCCTCCCCTCATACTGGTGATAATATTTCCGATATGATTGTTCATCGATTATCTGAATGGGGTATAATATTTCTGATATGATTGTTCATCGATTATCTGAATGGGGTATTGACAATTTGTGCACTATTACAGTGGACAATGCATATGCTAATGATGTTGTAGTTGGAAATTTGATTGACCATTTTGGTCCTAAATCCGGTCTTATTCTTAACGGGAAGATTTTTCATGTTCGATGCTGGGCACATATTTTAAAGTTAGTTGTTCAAGATGGGCTACAGAAATTAAAGAAATTGTTGCTAAAATTAGAAATTTTGTGAAGTATGTTAAGTGTTCACAGCATCGAAAGGAGGAGTTTGAGGAGGTTGCTAAGCAAGAACGAGTTGCTACATACAAAGGACTCATTTTGGATGTAAGCACACGGTGGAATTCCACATTTTTAATGCTTCAGTCAGCACTGAATTATTCGGAAGTTTTTGTACGCATGAAGTCGCATGATCCATACTTATTTGACAGCCCGAGCATTGGAGAGTGAAAGAAGGCAGAAAATATTTGTGGAGCTCTGGAAGTATTTTATCTGGCAACAAAAGTTTTTTCCGGACATCGCTACTCCACCTCTAATTTATTTTTTAACCAAATATTTGTAGTCAAAAGGGAGTTGAATCTTTTACTTGCAAGTGAAGACTTCTCCATAAGAAATATGGCAGCCAAAATGATGTCAAATTCGAAAAATACTGGAAGGAACGTGCATGCAATTTACCCTTGGCGATCGCAGTCGCCCTCGATCCTCGTTACAAGTTTGAGTATATTAGATTTTGTTTGTCAAATGTCTATTCAGATTATGAGGTTGATGATTTTATGTGCGAAGTAGAGACTACTATGTACAAAATATATGAGGAATATTCTATGCATTTTCAATCCACAATGGATGCCGAATGTCCACAATCTCAATCTCCTTCTCCGATTGTTGCTAATGTAACTGGATCCACTACGGGACACAAGAGAGAATATTTTATAGCTGAATTTTGTAAGAAGAAAAAAGAGATGGCGGGCTTGGAAATAGGAAAATCAAAGATCGATATGTATTTAGTTGACAGCTTTGCAGATTTTCATGATGAAAAAGATAATTATTTCGATATTCTACATTGGTGGAAATCAAATTCAAGTAAGTACAGAGTCCTTTCTAGGTTGGCTCGAGATTTTTTGACGATTCCGGTGTCTACAGTTGCTTCCGAGTCTGCATTCAGCACAGGGGGTAGAGTTTTGGATGCTTACCGTAGTCGGTTGGATCCATCTATGGTGGAAGCTTTGATTTGCGTCCAAGATTGGTTATGTGGATCAGGAACATCAAAAGAAGAGGTTGATGACAGAGAGGATTTGTTCTTTACAGGTTTGTTGAGTTTTTTTAGTTAGTTGAGTAATTCTTTTATGATAATTGGATTTCAATTTTTCACGATCTCTTTTAAAAAAAAATTAGGTGGAAGTTCAGATGAATAATAAAGCATTGATCGATTTATTATTGATCGGTGTCGCAATGGTACGTTCATTTCACGCATACCTAAGTTCCCACCTACATATTGATACAACTAATGAATATTTTTATTTCAGGTTGGGTGATAATGACGGAACCACGCATGCTACTACAAGTGGCTGATTTTTTTTCACTGGATCGGTTTTTTATAGTTGAAGCACTTATGTTGATTAACCTTTTTTATTCACTACTGCAATTTTCTTTCTGGGTTTTATGGATTTTGAATATTTGAACTACAGTATCGTCGTCATGTTGTTTTAGGTTTATGTTTGTATTATGAAAATGTGGTTCAAAAGTATATGTTGGGTTTGAATTAATGAGTTTATTTTCATTAGTCTAATTAGTTCATGATTCCAAGTAAGTACAGATTGCAAGAAAAAATTGCTTTGGTGTCCAATTATTTGATTCCAATTTTCAGGTATTTGTAAACCTTGGATTGTTACGAGTGCATGTTCTTTCAGATTTTGATACTGAATTTTTGACTCCAATTAATACAATTGTTATGAAAAGAGAGTCTGCATTCATAAATGGGTAATAAAAAGAGTGTCCAGTTCATCTGCATTTTTGAAATTGAATTATTACATGATGTCACATTAGAAATCCCCACGTTAACGTTTTGAAAAGAGAGCATGCAATCATAAATGGGTAATGGATAGCAATTGGTTAATTGGGCCAAGCCCGGCCCGAACCTGGACCCGCCCATGCGGGCCTTGGGTCAGGCCCGGGTCATCAAATTACCAAAAATCTCGGGCCTCGACCCGACCCACGGCCCAAGAAAATTTTGCGGGCTCGGGCCGGGTTGAGCCCAATGCTCCACCCTAGCCTCGGGGATGACTCTCAAATAAAGCATGAGAATGAAGTATTTGGATATGTCCCGGGGATATCTCTCAACCTAGGAATCATGTTCCAAGTAGGATTTGTGCACAACATCCACGGATATTTGGATATGAGGTCAGAAATATTTGTATGGACTATGTATAGTGACTTGACATTGAGATTATGTCTCATATCGGGATCTATACCACTTCGAGTTATCTGTCAGAATGAGATAACTGAATCTCTGTCTTTTATTGACTTTGATCGATTAAAACCAATTGTTCAACTCTTTGGACTGACATTGTGATTCTGAGTTTTAGGTCTTCAACTGGAGTCAATAAAATCCATTTCTTTTTCATCAATGGAAGTGTCGTGGTATATGACCTTTTAAGATCGGATTGCCCTCGAGCATTCCCAACACTTGTGCATATTACGTACCGAAAGACCATGATGAGACACGAGTCCAAACCTTATTTGACTACTCTCTTCGAGGTTCATCGGTGAGTTTTTTAATTAATCATTGGATGAAATTATTATCATTCAATGGATCATATATCACAAGACGACCATTGATGAAAGTTGGTTTATTCCTAGTATATCACGAGTGAGCTCATGTCTTTACATTTCGACGAACCTTTATGATTTTTTTAGTTATCATACATCTCATATATCCTCGTATTCACACCAAGTCAATGATAGATGGACCTTGTTTATCATCGCCCCATCGGTGCATCGAATAAGCATGCTTACACATATACATATACATATACATATATATACATATAATATATATATATGGTAAGATGATGTGTGCATGCTTGATGATAGCATGTGACATGTGTCTTAAGCTATCTCAGTTCTCGTCCAGTCAACACATTGTCCCAAGTTATCTGAAACTTCTTTATCTCTATTCTCAAGACTAGGGAATTTTAGATTGGAAGAGCATTCAGGCCTCTTCTTTTATGGACCACTGTGTGGTCAAGATTTCAATCGTGTTCCTTGGATTGATAGTTATGATTCGATCTTATTTAAATTGTGATTGTAAGTACAATAACGTAACATTATCATCAAGAACTAAAAAAAGAGATAGAGAGGACATGATGAATGTCTAACGTAGGAGACATGATTCCATGTTTCTTCTAGAAGTTGTTGGAAAACAACTTCCATTCCTCCATCTCTCATTTTTATTTGATCCTCTGATTTGGAACATAATTTGTCGTTGGTTATTTATCAAAAAAATATTTTCAAGAGATGAAGAGATACAGAGGACATCATGGGTATTTAAAAAATTATAAGTCATGTTTCCATGTCCGCGTAGAAGTTGTTGGAAAAAACTTCCATTGTCTCTTCACCTCCTTATTTAATCATGTTCGAATTTGAAATAGAATATGTTGTAAGTATCATATAAAACAAATAATTTGTAATTATTTGTGACAATTAGCAAACAACCCTCCCATGAATTGAATCAAAGTTATTAGCTCGCAAATAAATGTATTTAAATTACATTTATCAACATTTAATGTAAATCCATTTCATATTAACATCAAGCCTAATTCACACTTAAGATTTATAAAATTTTATGAATCAACATCACATTATGGATGGTTGGTGGGAATGAACATTTATATTAATCATGTATACATGTGAATGATATTCATACGTTAAATATAATTTTAATTGCATCCGTATTGCTAGTGTGAATCTAATTCATTTTAATATTGTTTGTGTTGATTATATTAATATGCGAGCCATTTCAATTTAATGTGAATCAAATTCACAAAATCGATTAATATGAATCAACATCCATATTAATTAACTTGTCCATGTGTGTAAAATATATTTACGCATTGCTATTAACTAACATTTGTCATTATCAATATTGATCTATCCCTCGGTGTAGGAATCATGCTCTAATTAGGATTTGTGCACAACATCCATAGATATTTGGACATGAGGTCAAAGATACTTGTATAGACTATTAAAGGATATGGAATAATCCTTAAGCTCATCACGAAAGCGTGAGAATCAAATCATATACATTCGAGAGCGTGACAGATACTTGATCTTACTCTTAAATGTTCATCCAAGCACCATCCTTTATGATTCAATTATTGAATCAACAATTGTATGATCATTAAGATGCCCATGGGACATAACCTATTTGTACAGAGGAACCTTATAGTGCATTCATTCATTTAATCTCAAAAGAGAGTGAAAAAAATCATTAACCTTTATTGACAAAACAAATATTACAATAACATTTATTGTAGGAACAGTTCGTCCCGAGCTCACATGGCTAACAACTATGTGCAGTGACCTGACATTGAGTTATCTTTCTGGATGAGATAACTGAATCCCTATCTTTTATTGACTTTGATCCCTTCAAACCAATTATTTAACTCTTTGGACTAAGATCGTGATTATGAGAGTTAGGTCTTTAAATAAAGTCAAAAAAATCCATTTCTTTTCCACCACTCCCTTGAAATTGAAGCGTCGTGGTATATGACCTTTTAAGATTGGATTGCCCTTAAGTATTCCCAACACTCATGCATATTATGTACCAAAAGACCATGATTAGACATGGAGTCCAAACCTTATTTGGTTGTTCTCTTTAAGGTTCATCGATGAGTTCTTCAATTGATCATTGGATGAGATTTTTATCATTCCAAAATCATATATCACAGTTTTAAATTTTTATCTTTTTTCCAAACAAGACGACCATTGATGAAAGTTGGTTTATTCCCCATAATATCACAAGTGAGCTCATGTCTTTACAGTCTGATGAACCTATACGAATTTTTTAGGTATCATATATCTCATAATTCCTCGTATTTACACCAAGTCGTTGTTAGATGGACCTTGTTAGATCATCATCCCATCGGTGTATCTAATGAGCATGTTCATACAAATAAATATATATCAGTGCCTGGTAAGAGGATGTGTGGATGTTTCATGATAGCATATGACGTATGTCTTAAGTTATATCAATCTCATCCAATCAACACATTGTCCCAACTTATCTGAAACTTCTCTATTTATATTCTCAAGACTTGGAAATTTTAAATTGGAAGAGCATTCACACCTCTTCTTTTATAGGCTAATAGACGATCAAGATGGCAATCATGTTCCTTAGATCGATGGATATGATTCGATATTATTAAAATTATCATTGTAAATATAATAATGTAACATTATCATCAAGAAATAAAGGGAGAGAGAGAGGACATGATGGACGTCTAAAAAAGAAGTCATGTTATATAATTCCCATTAGAAGTTGTTGGAAAACAACTTCCATTTCTTTAAATCTCATTTTATTTGATCGTAATCTATTTTGAAATAAAATTTATTGTCAAATATTTATCAAAAAATATTTTAAATATAAAAAGAGAGACATAAGACATAATGGGTATCTAATATAGGACACGTTTCTGTGTCCGTAGAAGTTGTTGGAAAATAATTTCCATTACCTCTTCTCTTCCTTATTCAATCCTGTTCGAATTAGAAACATCATATGTTGCCAACTAGTTTATCAAAAAATCAATTCATGATTATTTTATGACAATTAACAAACAACCCTCCCTTGAATTGAATCAAAATCATCAGCGCCCACGATTAAATATATTTAAATTGAATTTATCAACATTTAACGTAAATCCATTCAATATTAACATCGATCCTAATTCACACTTAAGTCCTATAAAAAATATGAATCAAAATCACATTATGAATGATTGGTGGGAATCAACATTTATATTAATCATATATACACGTGAATGATATTCATACGTTAAATATAAATTTAATTTGCATTAATAGTGTTTAATGTGAATCTAATTCATTTTAACATTGATTGTGTGAGTTATATTAATATACAAGACATCTCAATTTAATGTGAATCAAATTCACAAAATCAAATATTATGAATCATATTTACGCATTGTTATTTGACTAGCATTAGTCATTATCAATATTGATCGACCTCTCAGTGCAGGAATCATGCTCCAATTAGGATTTGTGCACAACATCCGCAGATATTTGGATATGAGGCCGAAGAGATTTGCACAGACTATGCACAGTGACTTGACATTGAGATTATGTCTCATATTTGGATCTATACCACTTCGACTTATATATCAGGGTGAGATAACTGAATCCCCTGTCTTTTATTGACTTTGATCCACTCAATTGTTCAACTCTTTGCACTAACATAATGATTATGAGTTTTAAATATTCAACTTGAGTCAATAAAATCTATTGTTTTTTCATCACTCCCTTTGAAATGGAAGTGTCTTGGTACATGACCTTTTAAGATCAAATTGCCCTCAAGCATTCCCAACACTCGCGCATATTACGTATCGAAAGACCATAAATAGACGCGGAGTCCAAACCTTATTTGACCGCTCCCTTTGAGGTTCATCGGTGAGTTTTCCAATTGATCACTGGATGAAATTTTAATCATTCCAAAATCATATATCACAATTTCAAAATTTTATATTTTTTTGCCAAACAAGACGACCACTGATTAAAGTTGGTTCACTCCTACTATATCATGAGTGAGCTCATGTCTTTACGGTTCAATGAGCATACATGGATATTTTAAGATTCCATACATCTCATATATCCTTGTATTCACACCAAGTCGTTGATAGATGGACCTTGTTAGATCATCAAACCATCGGTATATTGAATTAACATGCTTATATATACATACATACATACATACATACATATACATCAGGGCCGGTCCTGAGGCTCGTCTTGGAGTGTAACGGCCCAAGGCCCCTTAACTTTGGGGCCCATTTTCCTTATGTCAATAAATAAAATATATCTCTTAAATCCTTGTGCAACCCAACATTCCACCAACCTCACTTCCCAAAATAGAATGACGTTTCATCTTCCCACAATCCATCGGACGTTTCATTTTCCCACGATCTACCCAAGATCTGAAACAGTAACTAATTTAATTTCTTAAATCTTGTATCCCTCTCCCCCCTTTCTCTCTCAACATCCACTGTCGACTGTGCCATCTCTGGAATTTCGAAATATCTTTATCTCCCCATAATCCAAATCCAAACGACGTCAAGTTTTGATTCGACGTTGAGTCCTTAATCGGACAACCAATCCACCTTACATTGCAGTCGGCTTCGGCGATCAGACTCCATATCGGTTTTCGACGATCCCCTTGATTGACTTCAGGTGAGTTACGATGGAATTGGTATGCTTACAGTTGCAGCCTGCAGCCTGCAGGAGGAGAGAATCATTCCATTTGCCTTTTAAATGCAAATATTTTTTTCGTAAATAGGCAACAGTATAATACTCCTTGCAAATCAAAGTAAAAAAAGGAATTTACAGTAATGGGTCTTTATTATTATAATACTATATGGTCTCTATCATATTTATATATTTTTGGATACATAATATTTACAAAGATTAGTAGCATTTTAATAGTTTATTTTATTCCGGATATATAGTTCCAATTTATTATCATCATATCCATGACAAGTATTTTTTATATACTTTTTATATACGAAGTGTATATAATAGTAACCTATTTACCAAATTTACTTTTCATTCTTGTAACAAACAAACTTTGAACATATATTTCTTGTATTGAGTATCGACCATTTAAAGAATCGATTAAAATGATGTGAATTGCCCAAAACTTATAAAGTTTTGGGTAAATTACGAGAAATGGATTGATTTTTACATGAATCCCTAAATTCACAAGAAAGACCGAATTGTCTTGCAACATTATCTATTGAAAAAGATTTAATAGAAAACATTGATGTGTATGTTATTATTAATGATTTTGCCAACCAAAAAGCTCGTAGAAATTGTTTTTTTATCATTTTTAATTCTGACTTATTGTTTGACGCTCAATGATTAAAAAAACCACAGTTCTTTGTAAAATTTAAAGAAAATTTTTTTATAATAAATTTCATATTTTAAAAAATATTTTTTATAGGGGCCCTCATTTTCTCTTTTTCCTAGGGCCCATGAAATGTCAAGGACGGCACTGATATACATACATGTGTATGTGTGTGTGTGTGGTAAGAGGATGTTTGCATGCTTTATGAAAGCATATGACACATGTCTTAAGAAACCTTGATCTCGCCCGTTCAACACTTTGTCCTGACTTATCTGAAACTTCTTGACCTCTATTCACAAGACTTGGAACATTTAAATCGGAAAACCATTCATGGCTATTCTTTTTTAGGCTAATGGGTGGCCAAGATGGCAATCATGTTCCTTGGATCGATGGTTATGATTAGATTTTTTTTAAATTATGATTGTATATACAATAATGTAATATTGTCATAAAGAAATATAGATAGAGGACGTGATGGAAGTCTAACAAATGAGTTATGTTTTCGTGTTTCCCGTGGAAGCTGTTGGAAAACAACTTCCATTCTTATATCTCTCATCTTTATTCGATTCTGAGATCTAATTTGAAATGGAATCTGTTGTCAATTATTTATCAAAAATAATTTCAAGAGATGAAGAGAGACAGAGGACATGATGGGTATTTAACATAGGAGTCATGTTTCCATATTCGCATAAAAGTTGTTGGAAAACAACTTCTTATCCTCCTTTTTTCGGATTTGAAATAGAATCTATTCTCTACTATTTTATTAAAAAATAATTCATGATTATTTTGTGACAATTAACAAACAACCCTCTAGGGAATTAAATCAAAATCATCAGTGCTCATGATTAAATATATGCAAATTAAATTTATCAACATTTAATGTAAATCCATTTGACATTAACATAGATCCTAATTCACACTTAAGTCCTATAAAAAATTGTGAATCAAAATCACATTATGGATTATTGGAAGGAATCAACATTTATATTAATCATATATACATGTGAATGATATTCATACGTTAAATATAAATTTAATTTGCATTAATAGTGTTGAGTGTCAATCTAATTCGTTTTAATTGATTGTGTGAATTATATTAATATGCAAGTCATTTCAATTTAATGTGAATCGAATTCATAAAATCAATTATTATGAATCAACGTATCCGCATGTATAAAACACATTTACGCATTATTATTAACTAACATTAGTCATTATCAACATTGATCGATCTCTCAACGTAAGAATCATGCTCCAATTAGCATTTGTGCACAACATCCACAGATATCTGAATATGAGGTCGGAGTGATTTGTATAGACTACGTGCGGTGACCTGGCATTGAGATTATATCTGATACCGGGATCTATACCACTTAGAGTTATCTGTCAGGATGAGATAGCCGAATCCCTATGTTTTATTGACTTTGATCCATTTAAAATAATTATTCAACTCTTTGGACTAACATCACGATTATGAGATTCAGGTCTTCAATTGGAGCCAATAAAATCCATTTCTTTATTATCACTCTCTTGAAATGGAAGCGTCGTGGTATATGACCTTTTAAGATCGGATTGCCCTCGAGCATTCCCAACACTCGTGCATATTACGTATCGAAAGACCATGAGGCACAGAGTCCAAACCTTATTTGACTTCTCTCTTTGAGGCTCATCTGTGTGTTTTTCAATTGATCATTGGATGAAACTTTTATATTTCCAAAATCATATGTCACGATTTCAAATTTTTATTTTATTTTCAAACAAGACGACCATTGATGAAAGTTGGTTTATTCCCACTATATCATAAGTGAGTTTATGTCTTTACAGTTCAATGAACCTGTATGATTTTTTTAGGCATTATACATCTTATATATCCTGGTATTCACACCACGTCAATGATGAGATGGAGCTTGTTAGATCATCAAGTCTTCAGGGTATCGAATGAACATGCTTATACATATAAATATGTATCAGTCTCTGGTAAGAGGATGTGTGCATGTTTCATGATAGCACATGACACGTGTCTTAAGTTATCTCGATCTCATCCGGTCAACACTTTGTCACAGATTATCTGAAATTTCCCTGTCTCTATTCTCAATACTTGGAAAATCCTAATTGGAAGAGCATTCTGGCCTCTTGTTTTATAGGCTAATGGGTGACCAAGATGGCAATCGTGTTCCTTGGATCGATGGCAATGATTCGATCTTATTTTAAATTATGATTGTAAATATAATAACATAACATTGTCGTCATGAAATAAAGAGAGTGAGAGAGGGGGCATGCTGGACGTCTAACATAAGAGTTATGTTTCCATGTTTCCCGTATATGTTGTTGGAAAACAACTTCCATTTCTTTATCTCTCGTCTTTATTTGATCGTGATATAATTTGAAAATAGCTTGTTCTCAATTTTTTATCAAAAAAATCAAGAGATGAAGAGAGATAGAGGACATGATGGGTATCTAACACAGGAGTCACGTTTCTGTGTCCGTGTAGAAGTTGTTGGAAACAACTTCCATTACCTCTTCTCATCCCTATTCAATCATGTTCGAATTTGAGATATAAATTGTTGTCGACTATTTTATTAAAAAACAATTAATAATTATTTTATGACATAGCAAACAACCCTCGCAGGAATAGAATCAAAATCATAAGCCGACAATCAAATGTATTCAAATTACATCTATCAACATTTAATGTACCATTTCATATTAACATCGTTCCTAATTCACACTTAGTTCCTATAAAAAATGTGAATCAAAATCACATTACAAATGATTGGTGGAAGTCAACATCTATATCAATCACATATACACGTGAGTGATATTCATACATTAAATATAAATTTAATTTGCATCAATAGTGTTCGACGTGAATCTAAATAATTTTAATATTGATTGTGCAGATTACATTAATATGCAAGTCATTTTCAATTTAATGTGAATCAAATTCACAAAGTAGATTAGTATGAATCAACATTTATATTAATCAACGTGTGCACATGTGTAAATCATGTTTACACATGTGAAAGTAAGGCAAGTGGAATTTCATGGGACTGTTTCCAAAACTCTAATAAGAAGATGAAGACTGTATATTATAGCAAGAATGAGGACAAGTTCAAGTCTACTAATAGACTGTCTTTTCTTATTTTTGTCCTCATTGTTCTAGAACACATCCTGAAAACTATTATAAAATGATCGGTGCATGCTTAAGGTGTGGATAGAAGGATCATTTCATTCGTGATTGTCCGAAGATGGAACAAAGTGAGGACCAGATGAAAGCATCAAAACCAAAGAAGAAGGTCATGGGACGTGTATACTCAATCGCGACTCAATTAGAATACCCTAATCAAGTTATAAAAGGTACACTTTTGTCTTGGGATTTATAGCTAGAGTTCTTTTATGATTCAGGTGATTCACATTAATTTATATCGAGTAGATTTGCTAAATTGATTAAAATACAGCCTAAAGAAATGTCATTCATACTGACTGTCTCTTCACCAACGGGTAAAATCGGTATGGTTGGGTCCTTCTTGCATGAGGTACCCATTGAAATTGAAGATAAGCTATCGGCTACCAATTTAGTACTTCTTGAGATGACTGATTATGATGTCATTTTGAGAATGGATTGGCTCTATGAGAACTATGCGCATGTTCTCTGTAGAGAAAGGAAGGTCATACTTTGTAGATCAGATGAACTCGAGATTCTGATTAAGGGTTCAAGGAAGCCTATTAAACAAATTATTATCTCCTTTATAAAGGCGCACCGGATGATGTTAAAAGGTTGCACGAGTTTTCTAGCCAGTATGGTGAAGACGGATTCTTCATATAGATGATTTGCTTGTAGTTCGGGAATATACTGATGTATTTCCAGAAGACCTTCTTGGTTTACCTCCCTCTAGAGAAATTGATTTCGGTATTGAAATTGTGCCGGGTTCATTCCCTGTCTCCAAACCACCATACCGTATGGCACCGGCGGAATTAGCAGAACTTAAGAAGCAAATAGATGAACTCCTTGAAAAGGGCTTTATTCAGCCTAGTGTTTCCCCATGGGGCGCACATGTGCTCTTTGTCAAGAAGAAGGATGGGACTCTTCGACTCTGTATTGATTATCGAGCCTTGAACCGGATTGCCATCAAGAACAAGTATCCTTTACCTCAAATAAATGATCTATTCGACCAATTACAGAAGGCAATTGTTTTTCTCAAAAATTGAGGTCAGGCTACCATCAACTAAGAATAAAGGTCGAAAATACACAAAAGACTGTATTTCGATCAAGATATGGACATTATGAGTTTCAAGTAATACCATTCGGATTGACTAATGCTCTGCAGCATTCATGGACCTCATGAATAGGGTGTTCCGTAATTTCCTCGATAAATTTGTCATTGTTTTTGTTGATGACATACTTATATATTCTGAAGACAAGAAGCAACCAAAGACGGTTACTGAGGTGCGTAGTTTCTTGGGATTGGTCGGTTATTATAGACGTTTCATTCAGGACTTATCAAAGATAGCTCTACCATTAACCAAATTAATGAGGAAGGAAACTAAGTTACGTTGACTCCACAATGTGAGGAGAGCTTCCAAAAAATAAAAGGTATGCTGACATCGACTCCAATTTCAACACTTCCATCAAGTATTGGGGGTTTTACAGTACACACTGACGCATCAAGATCGGGCCTTGGTGCAGTATGGATGCAGCATAATAAAGTCATAGCCTATGCATCTCGGCAATTGAAAACTCATGAGCGTAATTACCCTACTCATGATATGGAGCTTGCCGCAGTAGTTTTTGCTTTAAAACTATGGAGACATTACCTTTATGGAGAAAAATTCCAAGTATTTACTGATCACATGAGTGTTAAATATTTATTCTCACAGAAAGATCTGAATATGAGGCAACGACGGTGGTTAGAATTATTAGAAGATTGTGATTTTACTTTCGAGTATCACACAGGAAAAGTTAATGCAGTAGCTGATGCGCTCAGAAGAAAATGGGAGATTAAGCTAGCTAGTATGGGACTACAATGGAATATTATTGAGGATTTTATTCAGTGGAAGCCTTTTCTATGATAGGAATCATGCCATTTTCGTAGCATGATTGCAAATTCACTCATCATTGGTGGAAAAGGTATTATCGACACAAAAAAGATGATCCTGAATTACCACAACTAATTGAATTGTCTAAGAGGCCTAATAGCGAGTTATCTATCACAGTTGATGGAGGAATGAGATTTAGGAATAGATTATGGGTTCCTAATAATATAGAAGTTAATAAAGAAATTTGGGAAGAAGCACATAGTTCTATGTACTCCATTCATCCTGGTAGTACGAAAATGTATAAAGACTTGTAAAGGAATTTCTGGTGGAAAAATATGAAGAGGGAAATTGCAGACTTTGTCTCTAGGTGTCTCGTATGCCAGCGCGTGAAGAGAGAACATCAGAAGCCAGATGGGAAATTACAACCATTGGATATTCCAGAGTGGAAATGGGAGCATGTCACAATGAACCTTGTAGTGGGTTTGCCTTCCACAAAAAGTGCCAAATACGATTCCATTTCGGTGATTGTAGATCGCCTAACTAAATCGGCATATTTCTTACCCATACGATTTGGTCCGTCCACTGAAAGTTTGGCTAAATTCTATATACATGAGATTGTAAAGCTACATGGCATGCCTGTATCAATTGTTTCTGATCGTGATGCATGTTTCACTTCTAGACTCTGGAAGAGCTTGAATGATGCTATAGTCACAAACTTAAAGCTTAGCACATCTTTCAATCCACAAACAGATGATAGTCAGGAAAAACCATCCAAACACTTGAATATATGTTCAGATCTTGTGCACTAGATTTTGCTGGGAATTGGGACTTCCATTTACCATTAATTGAATTCGCCTATAAAAATAGATTTCATGCCAGTATCGGGATGGCACCATATGAAGCATTATATGGCAGACCATGTAGATCTCCCTTATGTTGGAATGATGTTGGTGAAAGACAAATTCTTGGACCAGAGATTATATTAGACACTATAAAGAAAATTGAGATTATTAAGAAGAGATTGATAGCCGCCCAAAGCAAACATAAGAGTTAGGATGATCATCGGATGCATGATATTAAATTTGAAATAGGAGATCGAGTCTTCATTAAATATCACCAATGCGTGGAGTAGTTCATTTTTGGAAAAGATGAAAGCTAAACCCTCGATATATTGGTCCTTTTGCTATCATCAAGAAGATCAGAGAAGTTGCTTATCAGATTGATCTTGCTCCTCAATTCAAGAATTTGCATGATGTTTTTCATGTTTCAATGCTAAGGAAGTATATACGTGATCCATCACATGTGATCGATTGTGATATTCCCGAAATACAAGAAGACTTGTCTTGTGAAGAGAAGCCAATCAGGATTATTGATCGTAAAGAAAACCGGCTAAGAAGACATACCATATTTATGGTCAAAGTATTATGGAAGCATCACAAGCATGAAGAAGTTACATGGGAGATAGAAGGAGATATGAGAGCTAAATATCCTAAACTTTTTGGTAAGTCTTTTGACTCGTAAATTTCAGGACGAAATTTCTTTTTAGTAGGGTAGATTGTAATAACCAATAAGGGCATCAACACAAAATTTTCATAAAATAATAATAAGTATGGGATAGGCATGAAGGAGGTTCGTGCATGGCAAATCAAACAAGGGGAATTGTGCAAGGCTGAGGTATGGCATGTGGCCAAGGAATTTAATCATAAAATTTCCATAGAAAAATATTAAAAAAGAATAAGAATAGAAGGGATGGCAACATACATGAGAAAAGAAAGGATGATTTTGATAATCGCGTAGGATGAGAAGAGGCTTACGTGTATGAGAAGAAAAAAACAATATAATAAAGATATTTTGCATGGAAGATTGACGTGCTTAAGGGGTAGAAGCAAAAGTTGCTTGGCAAGGAAGTTTAAACGTGACTCTCTGCATGAAAAAGAGGGGAAGGGTGTAGACGTCCTTTGCATGGAATTGGAGGGACGTGTACCGCCTTGTAATGACTATAGATAGGAGTAGGGATTGGCATGATTCCATCGTACAAGTAAGGAAAAAATAGAGGGAAAGGAGAGAGAAACGACAAAAGAGAGTGGTAAATAGAGAAAGAGGGAGAGAGAGTGTGTTAAAGGGGTGGATTTAAGCTAAGTATGGTTTCCCTTCCTTTTGAACGCCTCTATTTTTATTTTCAATTTCTTTTATGCAATTATTCTATTTTTTCATGTCAAATATTATGCTATGACATAGTAATTATGCTTAGGTAATTTCATAGTTCCAGTCAAATGTAATTTTGTTAAATATCGACCTTGAAGGGCATCTTTGATCTATGATTGACGTCATGTTGGTTCAGTGGTTACAATATATGTAGATAATTAAATCATATCATTTTTTAACTTACCAGGTATATATGTATACACATAAGTGAAGCTGTTGAAAAATGAGTCCATGGTTATTTTTGTACAATATTAGATGAACAAAGATTTGCATAATATCAGATTAAATATAAGGGGATATATGTCATTTTTCACTTATACCTATTAGTTATGATACGAATTCGTTTGATCAGTTATTATTAATCATTTTTCTAAATAAAATAATGGCACTACAACGGCACATGGAGCTAAGTGCTACGTTAAGGCGGGAGCCACCTCTAGAGTCCATTTGTCGGGTCCTAAAGGACATATATGACCTAAAGGGCAACACCTTCCGGAGGTGTCGGTTCAATGGAACCTCGTGGAAAAAGTCCCTATTGACTCATCAGCTGTTGTCATTCTGTTCTGATTTGTAAGTACACTGCAATGATCACTTGTGCAAGTGGTAAGTAAAATACACCATATACGAATGTAAGGGTAATATGGCCCAAATGATAGTAATAGGAAGGTATGCTTGTTAAAGCAACACATCACCCTGATCTGTTTAAGAATATAATTCTCGTTCTGAAGGTTATTTGTTCATTCCTTCTTATGATTATTCGCATGTTAAAAAAATAATGAAACTTTGATGAGTCGTACTGCTATTGTTAACTGTCTCTTAAAACTATTTTGTCAATATGTTTTCTGTTTATGCTATGCTAAGCTATTTTGCTTATGAGCATTTTTGTTCCGCTCATGCGGTTTTGCCCTGCCGCAGATATATCTGAAGGATAAGGTGCTGAAGATAGATTAAGCAGAAGAACACATGACTACTACTAGTAGTAGTAATAGTAGTTTTTTTTGTTATATGTAATGCACTGTGATCATATGTGACTTTGTTGGATAAAATGAAAGTATATCTTTTATGACTTTAGTTTGACTATGAACTGTGGTATTGATATTCGCAAGTAACACGCTGGACCTGACGTGGCAATATTAATTAAATGTTTTCGCTGGCCGCTCGGATCCGAGGTCGTTACAGAGGTTGCAACCCACTTATGTTATACATGCAGGTAAATGGGCATTTTCGGATCTTGTTCGGATCCTTTATTGAATTATCGACCATTTACATCAAAACATTCATAACTTGAGCAAGGATATTTGAAGTTTGATATTCTTGTGCTCCTTATAACTATCTCAACAAGCTTTTAGAGTATATAGTGGCCATTTACATTGTCTAGACATTGGAAAAACTATTTGGAGTCAAAACATGGGGTTTCACAATTTAGTAGTTATTTTTGGTTCTTACTTTTTATAACTCAATATATATGTGATTAAACGTAGCTTGGTCTATTGATTATGCACTCAAAACGATTTTAGAATTAACAAAATGTTAAATGACTTTCTAACATCATTCTAGTGAGCCCATGAACTTTGGTTGCTGTTATTGAATAAGGGTAGCATCGAACAATTGGATCCGATGAATGGGTGAATCCAATGATTCAAGAAGAAGGTCATCACATGCATGTTTGGAGGGGATGTTTATAAATAAAGCATGTGTTATCTTACTAGTGTTTTTTTTAAATGATCTTACTAGTGTTTTTAATGCAACACTCGAATCCGAACTACCTGAATTTGAAATCGAATTTGACCTGACATGGGTCTGCGTGACCCGATAAAAAGAATTCAATTCATATTAAATAAATTCGGATCGATCCACATAAAATTTAATCATTAATCGGGAATATATTTTCCCGATTTTTGGAAGTATATTCTATCAGAAAATTGTGAATATTGGACTCATTTGATCGTCATTTCGAGACGGTCAAAACAAGATACACATGAATCGAATATCCGAGGTGATAATTAGAAAGATTAAGTATTTCATCAAAAAATGAGAAGTAAATACAAAAACACATAAACTTTTCTTAAAAAATTACTGCACGTCATTTAAAAATAGGAAACTTGAAGCATGCCCTTCTTATTTTGACCGAGGTTTTAAAAATCGGACCGAAAATCGAACTGGTCGGTCTTCAGTTTGGTCCAACCGGGTTGTACCATCTGTTCAAATCGATCGGACCGGTGATGATGCTAACAATTTATCATCATTCCTATCGAGTCGGAAAAATCGGACCGGGCCTAATTTAATGGTCAGACCAATCAATCTGGTTTTCTGAGCCGATAAAACCGGATACATGTATATATATAAGTATGTATTTATATATCAATGAAATAATCGTTTAAAATGTCCAATCTTTTAATATAATAACATGATCGCTTATTTCGAGTAAAACTCTACAAAAGTTAGTCACATTTTCTAGAATTATATATGAATATAATATTGTAATCATTTATCTATTATTTCTTCTAGAAAATTACTTTAAGAAAGTATTGGCAGAATGTATATTCCAAAAAATATAGGGATATAACTTATATCGTAGAAGTTAAGAAGGGCAAACGTGATAAAAATCCCATTATTTCATTGTTTTACTTTTATTTTTTTGGAAAATTTACCAAACCATCAAAATTGGGTCAATCTGGGTCAACTCGGTCCGGCCATCCGAGTCGACCCGATCCGACGACCGATCGGACCTGATTTTTTAGTTTTTATTTTTTTTAAATTAAATACACAAAACCGACCGAACTGACCGGGTCGGAGCCGGTTCCTAGTCCTACCGGTCCGGTCTGATTTTTCAAACCCTGATTTGACACTTACCCCCTTTTCTCCTCATTTATACTAGTCATTTACCCTCTTCTTTCCCCCATCTTTCTTCTTCTTCTCCTCTCCACTTCCCAATCAAGAACCCATTCTTCCCCTTGTTGTTGCGGATGTTGTATATCCACATTCCATCCATTCCTAGATCCTCCTCTTGCTGCCATGTATATATTTTATACATCTTTAGATCATATATTTTATGTCATTTTCTTGTGTAACATGCATGGAAGGGAATATCACGATATATCAACGATATATACTCGATATATCGATATCGAGACGAGATCGATATGAGTATCGATATGGCGATATATTCTCCGTTTCAGGTATTTCATTCACAAAAATGCGTCGATATGGACGATATTTCGTATCAACAGGATATCGAAACGATATCGATATCTATAAAGACTTCCATGGTAACATGTGATGGGAATTGGTTGGTAATAGATCTTGTTATTCTATGGATTTGGGTTTATCTTTATCATTGTGCTGGATTTTAAAATGAACAATAATCCAAGACAAGTCAAAATTAACTCAATGTAATTCTATCATCTAGAATAAAGTGATAGTGAGTATACACATAAGCGTAGAATGTATTATAACTACAAAGAATGCACAATCTCTAGTAGTATAAAATGCCTATATTGGCATATAGGAGTCTCTTATCTTTTTTCTAAAGCAGTTCTTTTGAAGTCAATTTATCATTTTATATTTATAAATGTATTGCATAGGTTTTGACATTTCGAATCCATCCATCACACCCTTTGATATTAGGTAAGTGCAAATATGACTTGATTGAGCGACCCTCCCCCGCCCTCCCCTCGCCCAGCGACCCTCCCCTGCCCGCTCCTCGCCCAACGATCCTCCCCTGACCTCCCCTCGCCCAGCGACCTCGCCCTCGACTTCCCCGTGCCCTCGACCTCCCCTCGCCCGCGACTGCCCCGTGCCCCGGACCTTCCCTCGCCCCCAACCTTCCCTCGCCCGTGACCTCACCCGTCCCTCCCCAACGCCCTCGCCCAGCGGCCTTGCCCTGCGCCCAGTGACCTCCCTCCGCCCTACGACCATCCCACGCCCTGCCCCCATCCTTCCCAACCACTTCACTGCAACCCTCCTTCCCAACCCCCTTCCCTGCGACCCTCCTTCCCTGCCTCTTTCCCTGCGACCTCCACCTTCACTCCGACCTCTTCCTTCAGCGTCCCAACGTCCTCTCAAGATCTCTTGGCTATCCCTTCAGCGTCTAGCATCCAGGCTTCCTGGTTGTGCCTCCTCTTCCCATCGTGATGGCTGGCGCTGGGGAGGAAGAGTTTCCTCCTATTACATGTGCTTCGGCAGCTCAAATGCATCGTGAGAACTCTCAATATTGGTCTTTAAATTCACATCGTACAGATGGTTTGTTGTGTCCATTTTGGAACTTTCACTGCTATCCGGACGGTAGGGAAGGGAGTAAATGGACTTCGCGCTTAATCTCTCATATCAAGAGGATGCATCTTTGCAGTGACAAGCGTGCTAATGTTTTGCGGGATGCCATTGAGAATTATATTGATCTTTATCTTGCCTTAGAAAGGAATTTGAAGACCTTTGGTCGGTGGTTGTGTGGGAGGTGCATGAAGATACAAGCACTGAGTCGTGCTTGCCATCATGACGAATGTCTTGCTCGAGTCACAGATGACACAGGGGTGGTTTCTGGGCACATTATCGGCATCTTGAAACCTTCATTCCCGCCTCGCTCCTAGCCCTTGGATCCAACTTCTAGATCTAATCCTCGCCGCTACCTAGCGCCCCATCTACAACCGTTAAATACAATTCCTATCCTACGACTGCCATCTCTCCACGTCACCCAATCCTTCTTAGCCCTCCGATCAACCAATCATCCTATGTGAAGCCTTGAACTTGGCATATCTCGGATCCTATATGTAACGTCCCGGGCTTAGCTCCCCGGTCCGTTAACGGAGCGTTACTGGCCCTAACAACCTCTTGGGATCAGGCCCATACGGAACCGATTAACCACCCCCAAAATGCTTAAGCCGGGTTGTTCGGTAGTAACCTCCTCACTTTTTATCTCACCCGGAAATCTCATGTTTCCACGGTGTGGGACTTTTTTGGGGTTTTACAACTTCCCCCACTTATATTCGCAACGTCCTCGTTGCAACATGGCACATCACTTCTTCCCAGTGATAGTGGCGGCTGCACGCTCCGGGTAGCCATTTCCTCCAACCTCTTTGTAGGGGCGGCTCCACCTCTCGGGTAGCCCTTTCCACTATCAGAGAGAATTTGGCTCTGATACCATTTGTAACGTCCCGGGCTTAGCTCCCCGGTCCGTTAACGGAGCGTTACTGGCCCTAACAACCTCTTGGGATCAGGCCCATACGGAACCGATTAACCACCCCCAAAATGCTTAAGCCGGGTTGTTCGGTAGTAACCTCCTCATTTTTTATCTCACCCGGAAATCTCATGTTTCCACGGTGTGAAAACTCATAGCAATAGGTGTATGGGTGTAACACACAATTCCATATATGTAACCATCTTTATGTAATTGTTGATATTGTAAATTTGGGCAAGAGAAACATAGTGAAATCCATGCATATTATGTTATGATTAAGATCGTATTCACGGAACGAATCCGTGGATAACTTATGCTGTGAATGTTATTCCAGGTTGGGGAATATAGAAGATTTTCAAAGATTCATTGTGGGAAATATTTATCCAGCTAATGATCCGTGCATGGAGTTATTTGTATTAGCATAAGGAGACTTGATTGTTCGCTAGCTGGCTTGACCTTTCCTCGACACATACTGAGCGTTAAGCTCATACCATGTATTTTGTGTTTTTATTGCAGGTCAGTGTAAGGATAAATTTAGTGGCAGTTGGAAACTTAATGCAAGGCCTGAAGGAAGGATAACATTGTGCCCACTGGAACGAAAGATCTTGGATATGTATTAGAGATGTGCTCTTTTATAGATAAGAAAAATATTAGATGGTTCATGACTGTTATTTGTGATATCATTGTTGATCGGGAGTAACACTCGGATCCGACGTGGCATTCGATATGTTTCCGCTGACCACCGAGGATCCGGGCTGTTACAGGTGGTATCAGAGCAGTTGTTCCTCTGGGCATGAGATATCTCTCATAGATGACGTAAGACTTTTAATATAGGAAAAAAAGGAAGTTGGAGAAGAAATAGGAGACAGAAAATTTAACATGACCTCTATGTCTTTAGAATATAAAATGAGTATTAGAAGGCTAGCCAACAGGGAGATAGAACTAGTCTTGAAGATTAGAGATTGTCCTAAGGAAGAGAAAGTGATCTAGTAGATCAGATACACCTAATTGATTATTATGGGGACAAAAGAAAGAGAGTCAAATGATTATATCATTTGACAATGCTCATCATACGTGTGACTTATTTGGTTAAAAAAAATGTCCTCATGTACGACTTATGGATATGGAAGTTGGACAAGATTTTTAAACGAAGTATTGATGATCTTATGAGCACCCGTCCTAAAGAGATATGTCCATCCGTCTGAAAGAGATATTGATCTCATTATTGATGTCTTATCGGGTACTATAACCATATAAGTCGGATGAACCGAAAAATAAATGGAAGGGACAATTATATAAGGGTTTGGTGAGGCTTGATATTTTTTCCTTGGAATGCTTTGATTATTTAGACTCTATTGGTTATTGAATAAGGCCGGCATAAAGATATTTTCTTCTTCATAAATGATCAATTGTAACAAGCAACAGTATTCTCCAATGTTGACCTTTATTTAGAATGCTGTTAGTTAGTTAGTTAGTTACAATTTAGGATGTAGACATTTCAAAGACTTCCAAGAATACCTAGTGATGCCTTGTGACCTCTCAATTGTGTTAGCTACATTAAGTCGAGGAGTCGGGTGTTTTGAGGTTACTTAGGAAAGTCTGTGCTGCTTGGTGTTGTTGATACCTTAGATTCCTTATAAACTACCAGTCGATTTATTGAAATAACTATTAGACTATATTGATGTCGTTAGACTTACTTATGATCCCACATGTATGATTAGGTTTGACTTTAGAACATGAGCCACTTAGGTTGTCCTTGATACATGATTGTGGTCGCTAGATCTAATTAATTTTGTTGACTAAGACTCTGATGCCGGTTAAGATTCTTGTTTATTTATAGTCACTACAATATATATGAGTTAATTTAATGAAGATAGGTTAGTTGCTAGTAATAGGAACAATCCTTTTTACATATTGTCTATCCTAATTTGAGTGAGAGATGTCTTATTTGTATATACCGTAGTTGTGCACTTGGATAGACTGATTTCAAGGAGTGACAACCTACAAATTGATCCTTATAGATTCCTTTCAACCTCTAACTGGGATAATTACTCATATCTCAGGTGAAGATATATTGTTATGGATTGTTTATCTTGCAATTAAAATCTTGAATGAGGTAATTATCCTATTACCAGAGATGTCCTAAATATAGTGGAAAAGCTCTAAAGTAAGAGAACAAGAAAGCTGATCACATAAATGTGGAGCAAATAGAACTGAGTGATGATATTTGAGTTAAATATCATGAGCTTTTGGTAAGTCTCTTGACCAGTCAGTAAATTTCGGGACGAAATTCTTTTTTAGTGGGGTAGATTGTAACGGCCCATATTTTTATAATATAAATTGAAATAATAATGAGATGATAATAATCACAAGAGAGATATCTAATAAGAGAAGATAAAGGGATGTGTGCCATTCTTGATAACAATTTACCATTCCTATTTAATTGCATGTAATTACATGTAATCAATTCAACGTTGCAAAGAGAGATGAGAATTATGGATGAGAGAGAGAGAAGAGAGATAGAGAGAATGAAAATGAGAGAGAAGATGTGCTTTTGCACAGTGGGATGGACGTGGGATATAGTATCCTATTTTAGGATTGGCGGTTACTAGGAAGCCCAATCAACCTTCCATCATCGATTGTTGAATTGGACCTATTTAGAGAGAAGGGAAGACATTAGAGGGAAGGAGGAGAGAAGAGAGAAATGGTGAGAATGAGAGAGTGAGGGATAGATATCCGTATGTATGCGAAGAGAGAGAGACAGGGAAGAGAGAGAGAGAGAGGAAGAAATAGCCAGTATGTGCTGCCTCCGAATTCGGCAACGACGGCGCTCTTTGTCGGCATCGAATGATTGAACCAACGGAATCGGAGGAGCGTTAACGTAGCCTACGGTGACTTGGATGGCGGAATTGAGGTGTCTTAATGGGCGGACTACTCACATCGTCGAGGTATGTGTCGAACATTTAGGATTCGAAATTTATGATAGCATGTCGCATATGAATATTTCGTGGTTGCTTAAAAATGTTAACATCACTTCATGGCCCCCTATGTAATTATTTAATCGTAGGATATTTGTTAGACTCTGTAGACCTAATCCTGACTCAAGGATTGCAAGTATGATACGGTATAAACAAATCGATTCAAGTACGTGAATCGGTAGGATGGTGGATATAATAATAGGTGCAAATCTTCTGATCTTATTTAAGTAGAATTCCTATGTCGTGTACATGCATCATGATAAATTGCCTCTTGAGAATCATATATGTTGTTATGGATATCATATATGTTGTTCTGGCTTGTAATAAATCAAGTTTATATATATTAGTAATTTTATATAATAATCACAACAAAAGACAAAATATATTATAGATGGTCTACTCTTAATGGGTGTATTTTTGTGAGACTACACAAAGCAAATAACGGTATGGCATTAGTGATTATGGAGAAGTAGAATTATAGTTATTTAGAAACGTATATGCCAATTCCGAATATATAAAAAAATCAATTATCATATTCGGATAAACCAATAAAGTGGGATATATGGAATGATTATGAACTTATTTTAGTTATTATGACCTGTACGCTTGATTTGATAAAAACAAACAAATGAAGATAATTTTAAGCTAATATGAGACTTCAAATTATATTATCGTGATTGCCCTCCTTATTTAGTTCAACTCCAATCAAAATTTAGCACAGTTTGTTACAGTTAATTTGGTTGGGTGATTTTTCTCAACATTTTATCAAGAAAAAAATAGAAAGATAAATAGAAGTAAGAGGCCATTGATCCCACCACTAGAACTCGAGGAATTATAGGCACCAAAATGGGTTGATGAGAAAATGACAATTAGCAATGACTCTATATTGTGCTAGGATAGATAGGGAAAGAAAAGAGAGACAAAGGAACAATTGAAGGTGCATTGTGCCTTATCAAATGAAAGCATGGTTGTTTAAGAGTATAATAAGTCATTATCATGACACGATCGATCTGTACGAATGTAATTCTGTTATTTATGTAATATAATAAAGTTCTTGAAAATAACAATGTGCTAGATATTGTTTGAGTATTATCCATTATTATGAGATGACTATACTGTAGGAAACCATACTTTGGACCTCAAATGACCTGTTATAAAGCAGACAAATAAAATTTATAATACAAACATAAGAATTGATTATTGATATTATCAGTCGATGATATTTAGCTTATTTGTAGAAACGGTTGAGTGCCTACGTATTGATTATATGTTTGAAATCTCTTGTATTGTGATACATGAGTGAGTATTAAAGCTAAGATATTGAGATTAACTCGAAATAAAAATAGTTAATTCCAAGTATATGAAAAAGATTGATTGATATAAAGGAAAGAACGTGGGTGTGCGTGAGTGTATGTGTATGTATGTATGTATGTATGGATATATGTATATTAGATATAAATTTTGTGCAATGAAGACCTCTTTGGTAAGTGGAACTAAAAGGTTTACACGAACCACTATTGTGTGAAAAAGAAAATTGTATTTAAGGAATTGAAATTTCCGTAAATGAACAATGGCACTTAAATGGTAAGCGGAGCTAAGTGCTACACCTAAGGTGGGAGCCACCTCTAGAGTCCGTTTATTGAGAGCCTAAAGGGAAACACCTTCCGGGGGTGTCAGGTTCAGTAGAACCTAGTGGAAAGTCCACCTATTGACTCAGCTGATGTCATCATGTTATATGTAATGATTGAGTGACCGCTTGTGCCAGCGGTAAAAGCCACCAAAGCCACCAATAAATTATGAGATAAGACAATTTATCATGAATAAGCTAAGTGCTTATGAGGAAGCCAAGTGCTTAATTGGAAGTTAAGTGTATAAGTGCATTTATGTGAAATGCCAAGTGTATATGTGTAATTATGTGAACTGCTAAGTGTATAAGTGCATTTATGTGAAATGCCAAGTGTATATGTGTAATTATGTGAACTGCTAAGTGTATAAGTGCATTTATGTGAAATGCGAAGTGTATATTTGTAATTATTTAAAATGCCAAGTGCATATGTGCGATTATGTGAATGTTAAGTGTATATGTGTAGTCATGTAAAATGTTAAGTCGTAAATATGCATTCATGTCAATTGTTGAGTGTCTGTGTACAATTAGATGAAATGCTAAGTACCTACATGTGATTATGTTAGTGTTATGGGCATACATGCAATAATGTTAATGTTAAGGGCATAAGTGCAAATATGATTAAATTCTAAGGGCATATATGAAAGTATAGTATGAGATGCATGTATATAAAAAGAACATCCTTTGCCTGCATACGTATATTTACGAGTGATCCATATGATGCTATTGTATGACAACAGTCAAGTATTTTATTAACAAACATAAGGGTATTTCGTAAATAAATATTCCATGGTACTACTTTCGTGTATGATATGTTATATGAAAAAGTATATGACATCATTATGGAAATGAGAACAAGGTAAATCTCGCTGTTAGGATACAATAAGGGCTTACATGTGAAAACTCATAGCAATAGGTGTATGGGTGTAACACACAATTCCATATATGTAACCATCTTTATGTAATTGTTGATATTGTAAATTTGGGCAAGAGAAACATAGTGAAATCCATGCATATTATGTTATGATTAAGATCGTATTCACGGAACGAATCCGTGGATAACTTATGCTGTGAATGTTATTCCAGGTTGGGGAATATAGAAGATTTTCAAAGATTCATTGTGGGAAATATTTATCCAGCTAATGATCCGTGCATGGAGTTATTTGTATTAGCATAAGGAGACTTGATTGTTCGCTAGCTGGCTTGACCTTTCCTCGACACATACTGAGCGTTAAGCTCATACCATGTATTTTGTGTTTTTATTGCAGGTCAGTGTAGGGATAAATTTAGTGGCAGTTGGAAACTTAATGCAAGGCCTGAAGGAAGGATAACATTGTGCCCACTGGAACGAAAGATCTTGGATATGTATTAGAGATGTGCTCTTTTATAGATAAGAAAAATATTAGATGGTTCATGACTGTTATTTGTGATATCATTGTTGATCGGGAGTAACACTCGGATCCGACGTGGCATTCGATATGTTTCCGCTGACCACCGAGGATCCGGGCTGTTACACTATATAATGAGATCCGGCTCGTCAAGAGAAAACCAACGAATTTTGTTTCGTGTGAATCGGACTTCGTTTTGAATTGTTATGATTTTCGGAAGAAAGAGAAGTAAGGAAGGCTAAGATGTCATTAACCCATAATGACTGTCGTTAAGACTAATTAAACATGATTAAAGAAACTAATTACGGATTGAAAATCACTAATGATCATTAGCTAACACTAATCAATAATTAGTAAAAGATAAGCGTAAGTCGCGAAAGTTAAATCGCGATTTGTGAAAGTTAATCACGATTGGTGTTAATTAAGCGTTATTAACATATCTAGAATCCTCTAGAATTTTCTAACTTAAGACCCAAGTTTGGGATAAGTTTTGGCTAAAACCAAGGGCCAAAACCATGGGTTGTTAAACCTTGGTTAAGGTCTAAATCATGGTTTTCTAACCATGGTTAGTGGTTTTCTGGGGTCTATAAATAGACCCCCTACCCATTCATTCTCTACGACTTCCACTACCACCACCCCAAGGGCTAGGGTCGAGAGGTCGGGAGGAGGAGTGAGAGGCGAGGGAGGAGCGCTAGCGAAGCGCTGCTGGGAGAACGAGGAGGAGAAAGGTATGATTCTCTCTTAGTTTCCTTCGTAAGCTAGGCTTTCAATTCATTCTCTTGTTCTTCCAAGATTTGTTCTTGATTCATCTTTCTTTCCGATTCATTTTCCTGTTGTGGTTTGAGGAGAAATCTGTGTAACACCCTACTTAGGTGCGGGCGGCTATGCACGTCAGTGACCCTGTGATTCGTCACACGTTCACTCATCTAAGACGTGTGGTGTCTACCGATTCTCCATCGTTTATGTTTCTATTCTTTCTATTGTGCTTTTATAATTATTTTTGATGGAGAAATATGTGTAATACCCTACTTAGGCACGTGTGGTGTCATCTCTTGTTGTTGAGTATATTCTTTCAGTTTCGTTGTTATTTTCCTCTCGATTGATTTTATAGAGGAAACCCTTTTCGTTTTTATTTTGAAATATGTCCCGATATAAGGGGAAACTCTACCGAAATTTTTCGAGAAGTATGTCCCAATATAAGGGGAAACTCTGCCGAAATTTTTCGAGAAATATGTCCCGATATAAGGGGAAACTCTGCCGAAATTTCAAGAGAAAATATGTTCTTGGTTCTTCGTGTTCTTCACGTTCTTCGCGATCTTGACACGTTCTTAGCTTTTTTGATACGAAAATGAAATTCGATCTTCTCAGGAGCCTTAAAATAGCCTCTCTAAAAGCGAAACACGATAAAGCCTTGCATAAACGAGAGAGAGCTCGATTAGGTAATGAAATCATTCCTTTTGCTGTTGGGTTTTCAAACGAGATTATTGAAAGTCTTAATTTTATGTTCTGTGCTATAAAGAACCCTAATTTTGGCTGTTTTTGAAAAGGTCTGAGCAATTTCTTTGTGATTCCCACTAAAATATGGTTTAAACATCAAATCGATGCGGTGGCTTTGAAAATTAGGGTTTGGGAGTTAAAATAGGCATAAATACAAGTATATATGTATATGAACAATATATATGTGGGTCTATACTAATTATTACTGATTATCCAAATCGAAGACTTAACGAAAGAATTACATCATATGAATTGATGTGGTTTTGAGTTGGATCTTGAAAAGGATTGTGTGTGTCACGTTAAGGACGACTGGAAGTAAAACTACATGGGGCATGCAACCTGTAGGTTTGTCGTAAAGAATCCGTATTGGCGTTTCCCTACCCAGGTGATACACGGTTGCCTTGTTATGATAAGTGCGCACGGAACGAATGTTTTGCAACGCGTGGTACGAGGAGCCAATATCTTCAGGTTGAACGACGGAAGGTGTGGTCATGTCATTTGGAGGCACGGGTGGTTCGATAGTGGCTGGGTCACGATAATATGTATTTAAAACCGCTAGGTTATATGATTAAATATTAGCATGGGGTTTTAAGCAACCAAGTCCTCGAGGACGGTGTACTCATTTATTTTCCAGGCTGAGGGTTGAGACCTTAGTTAATAAAAGAAAAGGAAATTGTCAGGGTAGTATTGGAGGATTGGTTGAGACGACGTGTGGCGGCATAAGCTTACCAAGATCAACGCAATCTCCAATCTTGACGTATCCACAGCTTCGGAGTCCAAGAAGGGTGGGGTTCCCCTGTACTAATCCTTGACGTGGAATAGAAAGGAATATGACTTAAACTAACAAGAAGAAATGAAACCTTTTGTGATAACAAGTTTTGCAAAATTTCGCAATTTGTTTGCTTTTCTCTTTTTCGTTACTTAGCATTCGCTAATTTTTATTCTATAATTTATGGAAACCCAACAGGTGTCGGTGAGCCATCACAAGGACTTTAAAAATTCATCCAGCTTACATACTAGACATCCAGCTAGCGACAGTAGCTTTACTTTTTATGGTAATTACTAGTCTTTGTATATTTCCCTTTCAAGCTGATGGAAATGTAAATGGTTATAATGAGACAATGTATCATCTGAACTTTATTTTGTGAATGGAAAAGTGTTGAAATACTTTCTTCTCAGTATTTTTATTTGCAGTCTATTTCTGAATTTAATTGTAATTGATGAATAAATTATTGCAGAGTAACCCCATCCGGATATGGCAGGATCCGACGGCTCGGGAATCGGGGTCATGATAGATTGGTATTAGAGCCTGTTTACTCCAGTAATTTGTTTAGTAATTGACAACTATGAGCGGTATTCAGAAATTAAGGTTGTATAAAGATCCTTTAATCTTTAATAAATGACTGCATTATCATTCACAAGCTATTGTGCCTTATGTACATCATGCTAAGACATATAGGATCTGACCTTTGACCTTTACTCATCCCAGGATCATGGTAGACCAAGATGTGTCTAGGCAATTAGCGGCTATGATGGTAATACTCCGAGACATGGGGCAAAGGCAGCAAGCATTGGAGGAGAGGCTCAATGCACAAGCTGAGAGACCTGAGGCATCTAAGCCTACGGATGCTAGGATTGAAGGTTCTATCCATCTTCATGAGGAAGAATCTAGTTACCATCCTTCAACTGAGTTTGCTCCTACCCCAGCTAAAGGAGCAATGGAGAAGGCCCTTCTTAGACACCAAACATTAGATAATTACCGAAAGGGAATGATTCCTCGATTTAAAGGCATAGAGACACCTTTTAAGGCAGAACTATGGCTTGATGACATCAGCAGGATGTTGAGAATAATACACGCACCAACAGATACTTGGGTGCACTTTGCTGATTACTCCTTGGCAGACTATGCAAGACGATGGTGGAGAGCCATTTCCAAGAAATTAGCAGATCCTGTTTCATGGGATGTTTTTGAAGAAAGGTTCCGAGCCCACTTATGTTTGGGAAGAATTGAAGAGGAGGGAGTTAGATTCTTTGATCCAAGGATCCAAGAATGTACAAGATTATCATATTCACTTTACGGAGCTACTACGTTACTCCCCAGCTTTATAAGCTTCACCACAAGAGTGTCTTACCAAATTTGTTAGTGGTCTTCAGGGAGATTTGAGAGAGAAGCTTGCAGGTTTTAGAGCCACCGCTCTAGATGAAGACATGGACATCGCCTCTCGTATTGAGATGGAGAGGGATGAAAACCGCCAAAGAAGAAGCTTTCACTTTACTGGTGAACCATCCAAACGTAAGGTGAATTATAACCGAAGAGACAATCGTTATCATCCAGTCGGTTCCAATATAAGCTCACCACAGACCTTGGGCCAGGAATTATCAAGAAGAGGGGGTTTCTCTAGACCTCCATTATATCCCCGTAACTCTGCACCAGGAATTAGTACCTCGGTAGTTGGGTCTTCAGCTCAGACAGGAATGCGTGCATGTATCACTGTCATAAAGGTCACATTAGGAAGGACTGTCCACGGTTGAGAGGTTCATGGTTTAAACCAACCCCAATTAACAATATAACGTCCACTCCGAGCAATGGAGCAACACGCGGAGGAAGACAAGGTAGAGGTCGTGGCTCATAAGGAGCGCCTCCTACACAGCAACCACCACAAAGTGTTGTGGGTTTTAGCTTGCCTATTCCTAATGGCCAGCTCAATACAATCACTGAAGAACAAGCCTACAATTCAGGCACAGTCGTACGAGGTATTGCTACCATTCATGGCTTTTTAGTACATGCTTTATTTGATTCTGGTCCTTCACATTCAATTAGTACCCACTTTGGGTAAGATACCAGTAAAGGTACAACAATCCTATCTGATCTAGGGACCAAGAGGACAAGTATTTATAATCCGAGAAATCCTGGATAATTGTATAGTACTGATAGCGGGACATCAGTTACCTATTTCACTACTACTGATAGAAATGGAGGACTTTGATCTTATCCTAGGGATAGATTGGTTAGATCGGGACATGTCTTGATTGTTTACAGAAGGCAGTAACATTTCACCTTACTAACTCAATAGAGTTTCAGTTTATTGGAAAGACATCCAATGATAATGTCGAATATATCTCTACTTTGAGGGCATGGCAATTGTTAGAGAAAGGGTGCCAAGGCTATTTAGCTTATGTATCCACTACATCGGGGTCAGAAAGAATGATGGAATATATACCTATAGTGTGCGAGTTTCCTAATGTATTTCCAAAGGAACTACCTGGATTACCACCTGAGCGAGAGATTGAATTTGAAATCTCTCTCATACCTGATACTCAGCCTATCTCTATCCCTCCGTATGATGGCGCCAACTGAGTTATGAGAGTTAAAAGTACAATTGCAAGAACTGTTAGATAAAGGATTCATTCGTCCTAGTACTTCACCATGGGGTGCACCTGTCTTATTTGTCAGGAAAAAGGATGGGTCAATGCGACGAAGGTAGTATCTGGGTTACCTCAGATACTTCACCTGGCTTACCTCAGACGATTGGTAGTAAAGATAGTATCTGGGCTCGTCTGACGAAGGTAGCACACTTTATTCCGATAAGCTTATCTTTCACTCCAGACCAGCTTGCTGAGTTATATATTACACATGTGATTCACCTCCATGGTATCCCAAAGGAAGTAGTTTCCGATCGAGATTCACGATTTACCTCACACTATTGGGAGAACTTCATGAAAGCCTTAGGTATACATTTATGCTTAGTCACATCATATCATCCACAAACAGACGATCAGTCAAAACGTACGATTCAGACACTAGAGGATAATGCTATGAGCATGTGCCTTAGAATGGAAGGGATCGTGGATTAAACATTTGCCTCTTGCAGAATTCACCTACAATAATAGTTACCATAGAAGTATTGTCATGGCACCATTTGAAGCACTATATGGACGAAGGTGTACTATTCCTTTGTGTTGACAAGAGGTCAGAATAAAGAACCTTTATGATTCAGATAGACTTCAGGAGACACAAGAAGCTGTAGAGCTTGCTAGAAAAAGACTATTAACTACCCAGAGTCACCAGAAAAGTTATAGTGATACCATGCGAAGAGATCTTGAATTTCAGCTAGGTGACTTTGTATTTCTCAAAGTATCACCTATGAAGGGTGTTCAGAGGTTTGGCTTGCGTGGGAAGTTAGCACATAGATTCGTGGGTCCCTTTGAAATTATTCAACGGATTGGAAAAGTTACCTATAGACTTGCGCTTCATCCACATCTTTCGGCAATACATGATGTATTTCATGTATCAAATATGAGAAAGTACATTAGGGATCCAGAGCATAAGATAAGTTATGATGATTTACATGTTAAGCCAGACTTGACATACCAAGAGATACCTGTGCAAATACTTAAAAGGGATATCAAGAAGTTGAGAAACAAAGAGGTGCCTCTAGTTAAAGTATTGTGGCGGGACCAAGAGTTTGAAGAAGCCACATGGGAACCTGAGACAGAAATGAGAGAGAAATACCCGTACTTGTTTGAATGATAACATAATGTATTATGTGTATGTTCATTATAAATGAAAGGACGTTCATTCTCTTTAAGGTCATTATGATTTCAATCCTCTTTATGGTTGTTATGCCTGCATTTCTAGTCTCGAGGATGAGACTTTCTTTAAGGTTGTTATAATTGTAAAGCCTTGAACTTGGCATATCTCGGATCCTATATAATAAGATCTGGCTCGTCAAGAGAAAACCAACGAAATTTATTTCATGTGAATCAGACTTCGTTTCGAATTGTTATGATTTTCGGAAGAAAGAGAGGCAAGGAAGGCTAAGATGTCATTAACCCATATTGACTATCATTAAGACTAATTAAACATGATTAAAGAAACTAATGACGGATTGAAAACCACTAATGATAATTAGCAAACACTAATCAATAGTTAGCAAAAGATAAGCGTAAGCCGCGAAAGTTAAATCGCGATTTGTGAAAGTTAATCATGACAGTGTTAATTAAGCATCATTAGGGAATCTAGAATCCTCTAAAATATTCTAACTTAAGCCCCATGTTTGGGATAAGTTTTGGCTAAAACCAAAGGCCAAAACCATGGTTTGCTAAACCGTGGTTAAGGTCTAAATCATGGTTTTCTAACCATGGTTAGTGGTTTTCTGAGGCCTATAAATAGACCCCCCTACACATTCATTCTCTACGACTTCCACTACCACCACCAGCCCAAGGGATAGGGTCGAGAGGTCGGGAGGAGGAGTGGGAGACGAGGGAGGAGTGCTAACGAAGCGCCGTCGGGAGAACGAGGAGTAGAAAGGTATGCTCCTCTCTTAGTTTGCTTCGTAAGCTAGGCTTTTAATTCATCCTCTTGTTCTTCCAAGTTTTGTTCTTGATTCATCTTTCTTTCCGATTCGTTTTCCTGTTGTGGTTCGAGGAGAAATCTGTGTAACACCCTACTTAGGTGCATGCGGCTATGCACGTCAGTGACCCTGTGATTCGTCACACGTTCACTCATCTAAGACGCGTGGTGTCTACCGATTCTCCATCGTTTATGTTTCTATTCTTTCTATTATACTTTTATAATTATTTTTGATGGAGAAATCTGTGTAATACCCTACTTAGGTGCGGGTGGCTATGCACGCCAGTGACCCTGTGATTTGTCACACGTTCACTCACCTAAGATGCGTGGTGTGTACCGATTCTTCATCTCTTGTTGTTTAAGTATATTCTTTCAGTTTCGTTGTTGTTTTCCTCTCGATTGATTTTATAGAGGAAACTCTTTTCATTTTTATTCTAAAATATGTCCCGATATAAGGGGAAACTCTGACGAAATAATTAAGAGAAAATATGTTCTTGCCGTTCTTCGTGTTCTTCGCTTTCTTCGTTCGTTCTTCGCGTTCTTGACACGCTCTTAGTGTTTTTGATACAAAAATGAAATTCGATCTTTTCATGAGCCTTAAAATATCCTTTCTAAAAATGAAACAGGATAAAGTCTTGTATACACGAGAGAGAGCTCGATTAGGTAACGAAATCCTTCCTTTTGCTGTTGGATTTTCAAACGAGATTATTGAAAGTCTTGAATTTATGTTCTGTGTTATAAAGAACTCTAATTTTGGCTATTTTTGAAAAAGTCTGAACAATTTTTTTATGATTCCCACTAAAATAAGGTTTAAGCATCAAATCGATGCGATGGCTTTGAAAGTTAGGGTTTGGGAGTTAAAATAGGCATAAATACGAGTATATATGTATATGAACAATATATATGTGGGTCTATACTATTTATTACTGATTATGCAAATCGAAGACTTAACGAAAGAACTACATCATGGGAATTGATGTGTTTTGAGTTAGATCTTGAAAAGGATTGTGTGTGTCATGTTAAGGATGACTGGAGTAGAACTACACGTCAGACATGCAACATGTAGGTTTGTTGGAAGGAACCGTATTGGTGTTTCCCTACCTAGGTGGTACACAGTTGTCCTGTTATGATAAGTGCGCATGAAATAAATGTTTTGCAACGCGTGGTACCGAGAGCCAATATCTTCAGGTTGAACGATAGAAGATGTGGTCATGTCATTTGGAGGCACGGGTGATTCAATAGCGGCTGGGTCACGATGATATGTATTTAAAGCCGCTAGGTTATATGATTAATGTTAGCATGAGGTTTTAAGCAACCGAGTCCTTGAAGATGGTGTGCTCATTTGTTTTCCAGGCTGGGGGTTGAGACCCTAGTTAATAAAAGAAAAGGAAATTGTTAGGGTAGTATTGGAGGATTGGTTGAGGAGACGTGCGGCGACATAAGCTTACCAAGATCAACGCAATCTCCAATCTCCAAGTATCCACAGCTTCTGAGTCCAAGAAGGGTGGGGTTCCCCTGGACTAATCCTTGACGATGAATAAAAGGAATTGGACTTAAATTAACAAGAAGGAATCTTTTGTATATTTTCCTTTCAAGATGATGTACATGTAAATGGTTATAATTGGACAGTGTATCATCTGAACTTTATTTTGTGAATGGAAAAGTGTTGAAATACTTTCTTCTGAGTATTTTTATTTGTAGTCTGTTTCTGATTGTTAGTTGTGATTGCTGAATAAATTATTGCTGAGTAACCCGATCCGGATATGGAAGGATCAGACAGTTCGGGAATCGGGGTCGTGATATCCTATGCTTCAGCGCTCGCCATGTCATCTCTTTCTCTCCCACCGTTGGATCTCTCTATCTCCAAATCTCAACCGCTCCTTCACGCCTTTACACCAGCTGTTCGATTAGATCCTCGGATCTGATCATAGCCCTCCACCTGAGCTCACAACCTAGCTGTTGGATCGCATGATCCAACAGTTACTGGCCATCGTCCTCCTCTAGCCATGGCATTCCCTTTGCAACGCCTCCGTCCCCTTTCCATTTTAGCACCACCACCACCAAATCACTCCGCTCCCTAACGGCCGCCCCGTATACCCCCTACCTCCGCCATATTCACGCAACCCTCACTTAACGCCTCCATCACTCCCACGCCATTAAACTTCTACTCCAAAACGCCTCTCCATCTCATAACCTCCGATCACCTCCTCCTCTAAAACCACCTTTTCCGTCACCGTCACTCCGGTCCACCATTTCTAGGCATATGCCCAGCTTCCTCCGCCCATCCGGTGACAACAGAGGGGCAGAACATCGAGGTGATGACGGCTTATTTCCCGGTGTTGACCCTCGACCCCTCCGTCGTGTCACGGCGCCTCCGGCGTCCGTCGAGCTCGTTGGTCCTGCTTCCCAGCAGGGCGACGACCCGAAGGCTCATCTGAGCCTCAGCCCAAGCAGCTACACCCACCGGACTCCCCTCTCCGATGAGGTACCCCCTTCTTATTTTCCTATTTCTTCGAATTTTTCCTGTCGTCTTCGATCGCTGCCACCCTCACCTGATCACTTCACGATATCCGCCCGACCACTAGCATTCTCGCCGACTACCTCTTCCTTCCTCATAACCTCCCTCGCCCCGATTCATCTCTTCCTCATCTTCACCGGAGGAGGAGCATTGGCCTTCACTTCTAGTCACCCCAGGGCCTTCACTCACCTCACAAATCACTTACGCACCCACGCACTTGCTTCGGCTATATGCTAACGCTGCAGTAACTTTGATTGGTCAGAGAAGGAATCAGAGCTCCTTCGAGCTGGTCTCCTCAGATGAGGTTCCATGGAACTCGAGTCCTGATCATCACCAGAGACTCGCCGCGCCTCCAGGATCTTCGCCAACCAACCAGTGATCTTCTCCAACCTTCAATGGCCGACTTGGATCGCAGAGGAGCCTAGGATAGGTCGCCGGAGCCCCACCCTCTCCGGTGACCTGCAGAGGAGCACGAAGGTATAGGTATCGTCTGATCATCTGGATCGGACGGCTCAGATGACGACACGTGGAGGACTGCGCCTCCAGCCGAACCTACAGGCTCGGGCCCATCGTATCTCGAGCCGAACCACCCCGTGAAGCCACGTGTCCCGATCCAGAGCGATTCCCGAGCCTAAGCTCCTCACGTGTAACACACGTGAGGGCTTGGGAAAATTACATGAAAGACCTCGGAACTATTGAAAATTACAAAAAAGGTCCCCAGGCACGTGTCTCACGTGCATGCTTGGGTAATTTATAGGGAGGCCCTCAATATTTCTGGAATTTGCAAAAGGTCCCTACGCGTATATGGAAAATTTACATTAGGGCCCAGGCGGTTTCTGGTATTTACATTTAGGTCCCTTCAGGGACCTAAATGTAATAGTTATCCTTTTTATTTCTTGCATTTTTATTACAATTATGCCCCTACATTGTTTTTAGCATAACTTGAACATTGTAGGTCCAAATTGCATGATTTTAGCGTCGTTTTGATCCTTGTTTCCTTGTCTACATCATGGTATATTTAATTTTCTCATCCGACATAATTTTAAATGAATTGAATTTTTGTGTTAGATGATGACCCTGCTCTACTTATTCTTGCTCTGATTCGATGAGTGATGTTAATGTGTGATCAAATTGACCCTGATTTCAATCTCTATTATGTTGCCCAGTTTCACTGATATTTTTAGGGTATATTTGTAATCCTTTGTCCTGCATATAAGTTCCCTTGCATCACTTTCATGCATCATCTTATAATTGCATAAAAATCAACTAAAAATTGCATACATCATAGTATTGCATTGTAATTAGCATAGTGCAACTGACAGACCTGAAATTGAGAATTTATTCACACATGTGCTCCATTGATCAAAATTCTATAAATAAATGGAGTAGCTCGTGTCCCTGTGTTCGACCTTAGTAGACTTGCTAAGTAAAAATATTCCACAACATTCAAAGATTGAGATTTTTGCTGAACCGAATTCGCCTCCTATACTACTACAATTACTGCTTATTAAAGAGGTGAATTTTGCATTCATCAAATGGCACCATTGCCGGGGACATGGCTTAACTTAATTTATTTGTCGATTTCTTTTTGAATATTTTTGAGATGTACTGGTCCTCATTTCGTGCATCATTTTTTTGCATCATATCTGCTGATTTAATTTCTCTGTGCGTTCTAACTTTTCTCTTTTGTGGCAAGGCCCATGAAAATCGAGGACGCTTGATCTTCATGGAGGCGTGAAGTCGGGAGCTTCCGTTGAGGAGGCCACAAAAGAATTTGTGAAGAAATTCTAGGATTTTTTATCAGTCAGCCTGCATTTGCATCTTGTAAAAAAATTATGTTGCATTTGCATATTTATTTTAACAGTCCTCATTAGAGGGCTTGCATGTTGTAAAAAAGTAGATCATTTGATGATCTACTTCCCCTCCCCCCCCACACACGACACATACACACTCACCCCCCATCTCCCTTCCCTCCGTATATTTCTCTCTCTCTCTCTCACCCTCTCTCTCTCTCTGTGTATATTTCACCAACCCCCCATCTACCCCCTAGTAAGCTGTAGAAATACAACACCCATCTCCACCCTTGTATCATAGTATAGACACCCCCTAACTCAGACCTTACTTAGGCTATTTGTAGCCTAAGTATAGGGGGTCCCGTCTACCCATCTATCCCTCGCATTGTTTTCTTGTACTTAGGACCATTTTTAACCTAAGTATAGGGGGACCCTCCTCCTCAGTTCCACTATATCACCCTATATTTGATAGAGCCTTAGCTTCATGACACTTGTGCTATGAGGACATAGCAAAATTTAAGTATAGGGGGGTATACCGTATATTACTGTATATTTACTTTAGCCATAGCTCGTATTTTGAAAACTTTTTGATAATTTTATTTTCGGGCTTGGTTTTGGTAAACTTGTGAACTGGTTTTTGTAAAAACCTTGTAAAAAATATTTTCTTAAAATTTGAGGGATTAATCCGTGTAAATAAACTTTTAAAAAATGAAAAATTGAAAACCTTTCTTTGAATTAGACTCTGACTACTAGGCTTAGTAGACACTTTCAGTGAGGGAACTTCAGTCTCCCTTAGCAGATTGGGTGGTTTAGAGGACACTGCGGAAGGCTCCGTCCTCAAGTAACACAAGTCCGTCTATCGGCTCGTACTTACACCCATACTGGTTGAGAGTAGACACTTTTATTCATTTGAGCCTAGGTCAGTCATTGTCTCTCCAAAGAATAATAAAAAAATAAAATAAAAAAATCCATAAAAATCTACAAAAGACAAAAACCACACAAAAATCACTAACTAAGGAGTTGGTGTATTCCTGACACAAACACATTCACTCAAGGCTTGAGGATTTTGAGGACACTGGAAATCTGCGGTCTTGGGAATCTGAGTTAACATGCCTTAGTCACTAGGGTTTTTGAGCTTAATTGTCCACATTTCCCTGGTTTGAAAGATTTGAGCGCTATATTTCACTCTTCATCTCTACCTTCAAAAGAATATGATCATCACAATCACTTCCACAACTGCATGATTGATGAGATGAGATGAGTTATCACTTAAGGAACTATGACTAGAGATTTGAGTTTAGACCCGATCTGATGATATTCGAGGATGGGATAAAGTTAATGAAGGCTTCAGAAAACCTGAGTGTCAGCAAAACCCTAGCCAGTATGTGAACAAGATTCATATGCTATCTCTTTGGTATTTACCTAAAGTGCCAGGGTGTGATGAAACTTAATGAAAATTGTTGATCATGATGCGCCAACTTTTGGTAAAAGCAGTGGAGCTAGCCAACAAAAGCAATGAAATGACAAAGAAAGCTATATCATCCAAGTCAAATTATAAATGAGCTTCCACCAATGGTGAGCCATCCCAAACATTTTCAAAGTGTCCACTTGGACCAAGCGCTAATTAGGACCAAGGAGTTGGATTGATACCAAAAAAGGGCTCTGCATCGTAAATGCTACAAGTCTGGGTGTCGAAGGTATCTTAGATACTCAAAAGAGACACACCCCAGTGTACTCCCAGAAAAACAAGTGCAGACGAATCCAACTCTCTTGACAGACACATTGGTCAATAATCTAAAAAATTTACATGTGTTGAGTAAAAGACACTCGAGAGGCCCTTGTTCTAATGCGAGGGAGAGAAAAATAGACACAATCCTATGCCCTACATCATCTGATCGTCCATCAACACTTTCAAGTCTGACAAACTAAAGAGACGGTTGACTGAAGCAAGAATAGACTTATTCCCTAATATTGAGGATGAGGTCTAGAGGAGAGTCTTTGGGACTTGAACTTTGGGTGATGCCTCGACCCGACTCTCATGAAATGAAGTACACTAAATTTCATATCCTTATACTACATGCACAAAAAGAGAGTCTGATAATTAGAGAAGTTGGATTCCTTCTGACTAAAGCATGGATAAAACCATAATTTTAGGATCTCTTAGGTCAAGGGTCTTTGAAAGATTGGGCCTTGAAATTTTCACGCGCACTGTCAGGAATTTATCCTACTCCTTCATTCTTTAGATGCTCGAGGACGAGCATGGTTTAAGTATAGGGGTATGATGAATCTCGTAATCATCTTGATAAAAATCACATATAAAAACCCTGTCTTAACTATTCCAATAAAAATCACCATTAAATCTCCATTTTTATCTTGTAATATATTGTGTATAATTAACCTTAATGAATTGTATTTAATTTTCCTTATTTTTCTTGTAATTATTTTATCATAAAAAATCCCTAAAAAATTAGGTAGATTAATTTTCCATAATTCGCTGACCATTGAAAAGACTAAAAATGCAAAAACATCTCAAAACCAAAAAGCCGGTATTTTTACCCCCCTTAAAAATATCCCTAAAAATACTTTTTGTATAAATGACCTCTTTTGTCTTTTCATCCAACATGAAACTTGTAGATCTCGTCGAGACAAGCAACTTTCACGTTTTGACTTTTTCCTAATTATGCCTCTAACTATTTCTTTCATATTGTTCCTTGTATTCATACTTCTGAATTTTCTGATTGATCCAACTTCCAGATCTAATTTTTGCCGCTACCTAGCGCCCCATCTACAACCATTAGATCCAGTTCCTATCCTACGACTGCCATCTCTCCACGTCACCCAATCCTTCTCAGCCCTTCGATCAACCGGTCATCCTACGCTTCAGCGGTCGCCACGTCATCTCTTTCTCTCCCACCGTTGGATCTCCCTATCTCAAAATCTCAGCCGCTCCTTCACGCCTTTACACCAGCCGTTCGATCAAATCCTCGGATCTGATCATAAGCCTCCACCTGTGCTCACATCCTAGTCGTTGGATCGCATGATCCAACGGCTACTGGACATCATCCTCCTCCAGTCCTGGCGTTCCCCCTTGTAACGCCTCCGTCCCCTTTCCATTTCAGCACCACCACCACCAAACCACTCCGCTCCCTAACTGTCGCCCAGTATATCCCATACCTCTGCCATCTTCGCGCAACCCTCACTTAACGCCCCCATCACTCCCATGCCATTAAACCTCCACTCCAAAACGCCTCTCCATCTCATAACCTCCGACCACTTCCTCCTATAAAACCAACTTCTCTGCCACCGTCACCCTCTGTCCACCATTTCTAGGCATATGCCCAGCTTCCTCTGTCCCTCCAGTGACAGCGGAGGGGCGGAACGTCGAGGCGACGACGACTTATTTCCCGGTATCGACCCTCGGCCCCTCCGTTGTGTCGCGGTGCCTCCGACGTCTGCCGAGCTCGCTGGTCCTGCTGCCCAACTGGGCGACGACCCCGAGGCTCATCTGAGCCTCAACCCAAGCAGCTACACCCACCAGACTCCCCTCTCCGACGAGGTACCCCCCTTCTGATTTTCCTATTTCTTCGAATTTTTCCCGTCGTCTTCGATCGCTGCCACCCTCACCTGATCACTTCACGATATCCACCCGACCACCAGCATTCTCACCGACCACCTCTTCCTTCCTCTGAACCTCCGTCACCCCAATTCATCTCTTCCTCATCTTCACCGGAAGAGGAGCATTGGCCTCCACTTCCAGTTACCCCAGGGCCTTCACTCACCTCACAAATCACGCACGCACCCACGCACTTGCTTCGGCTATAGGCTAACGCTGCAGGAACTTTGATTGGCCGGGGAAGGAATCGGATCTCCTTTGAGCTGGTCTCCTCCGGCGAGGTTCCATGGAACTCGAGTCCTGATCATCACCAGAGACTCGCTGCGCCTCCAGGATCTTCGCCAGCCAACCAGTGATCTTCCCCCACCTTCAGGGGCCGACTTGGATCGTGGAGGAGCCAAGGGCAGGTCGCCGGAGTCCCGCCCTCTCCGTTGACCTGCGGAGGAGCACCAAGGTACATGTACCGTCCGATCATCTGGATCAGACGACTCAGATGACGATACGTGGAGGACCGAGCCTCCAGCCGAACCTACAGGCTCGGGCCTATGGTACCTCGAGCCAAATCACCACGTGAAGCCACGTATCCCGAACCAGAGCGACTCCTGCGCCTAGGCTCCTCACGTGCAACTCACGTGAGGGCTTGGGAAAATTACATGAAAGACCCCGAAACTATTGAAAATTACAGAAAGGTCCCCAGGCACGTGCCTTACGTACGTATCTGGGTAATTTACAGGAAGGCCCCCAATATTTCTGGAATTTGCCTAAAGGTCCCTACGCATATATGGAAAATTTACATCAGGGCTCAGGCGGTTTTTGGTATTTACATTTATGTCCCTCTAGGAACCTAAATGTAATAGTTATCCTTTTTATTTCTTGTAATTTTATTACAATTCTGCCCTTGCATTGTTTTTAGCATAACTCGAGCATCGTAGGTCCAAATTGCATGATTTTAGCGTCGTTTTGATCCTTGTTTCCTCGTCCACATCATGGCATATTTAATTTCTCATCCAACATCATTTTAAATGAATTTAATTTTTGTGTTAGATGATGACCCTATTTACTTATTCTTGCTTTGATTCGATGAGTGATGTTAATGTGTGATCAAATTGATTTTGATTTCAGTCTCTATTATGTTGCTCAATTTTAGTGATATTTTTAGGATATATTTGTAATCCTTTGTCCTGCATATAAGTTCCCTTGCACCACTTTCATGCATCATTTTATAATTGTATAAAATCAACTAAAAATTGCATACATCATAGTATTGCATTGTAATTAGCATAGTACAACTAGCGGACCAGAAATTGAGAATTTATTAGCACATGTGCTTCATTGATCAAAATTCTATAAATAGATGGAGTAGCTCGTGTCTATGTGTTCGACCTTGGTAGACTTGCCAAGTAAAAATATTCCAAAACATCCAAAGATTCTAGTTTTTGCTGAACCGAATTCGCCTCCTATACTACTACAATTGCCGATTATTAGAGAGGTGAATTTTGCGTTCAACAGGAGGCCCTTTCTTTGGAGACCTTCAATGGCGAGTGGCATCACTACCCATAAGATTTGGTGGTTTCGATCTTCATTCAGCTCTTGAGGCTTCCTCGAATGCTTTCGTGGCCTCTAGAGCTCAATCATGGGTGCTCCAAACCACATTTTACAAGACAGTGGAATACATGGTATGGATTCTGACTTTCTATACGCTTTTGAGGGCCTACGTACCACACTTCTATCTCTCGATCTTACATGTTTTGCTAACAAGGATACCGTCCCCCCTAAAGCCCTGAATGCTTTGGTGAGTTATCTTTTTAACAAAATTGTTGAAGAAATGGAAATTAAGTTTGACACGACTGTTAGGCAAAAAGCATTTTTCATTGTTTATAGGTTGACCATGCTCAAGACTTCCTCCTTGCTACTCCTATTGAGGGCCTTGGGATGCATACGCCACCTATTGAGCATCACACTATCCTCAAGTATCGTCTTATGATTCCTCTTCTAGCTGATGAGTCTTGCCCAATATGCCACAAATCATGCTTGGACGCTTTTGGGGAGCATGTAGTTTATTGTCGTGAACTCCCAGGTTTTATATATAGACATGGTTTTGTAAGGGATGTCCTTTATGATGTACTCAGACATGCTGGAGTTTCTTCAAAGAAATAAGCACCTGTGAATTTTTTGACGGATCCTCAGGAGGGGATATCGACACTCAGACCAACGGATGTTTTAATATTTGGATGGGCTGGAGGGAAGTATGCATGTGTTGATCTGACTGGAGTTTCCACATCGGTGAATCCGATAAAGAGTGATTTTATTACGGGACACGCTGCACAGAAAGCTTCCTCGGCTAAAGTTGCTAAGCATGAGAAGGCATGTATTGACATTCAACATGTATTCATTCTTTTTGGTTTTGACACCTTCGGATTTTTGGCTACTGAAGCAGTAGAGCTTCTCAAAAGGGTCCAAAGAATTATGCACAACAATGTCATGGTTCCCAGATCTATAGATGTTGTATTTCAAAGAATTGGATTTGCCATTCAAAAGGGATTGGCAGCGCAACTTGTTGCCCGACTCCCATCAATCTTTCTGTAATAGTTTTTACTCAAATTGAAAAATAGCATGATTGACTTTCTTCTAATGTGAACTCGATATGACCTAAGTTAAATGAAAGAAACAGATTGATTTAGGAAACCTGATTAGAAAGGAAAAGCCTCTGCCGTCTTAGGTGTAAGATTTTAATGTCATTAGAGATCAGAATGCTAGATTTATGAAGAAAAATATTTAGGTTGTCTGTTAAGAATAAAGTTACATATATTAATTCGTAATTTTTACCACCCAATCAAGTGGTATCTTAACTTAGAATGCTATTCTCACTTTGTCTAATATTCAGACTCCGTACTCTGATTATTGTCTTCTTCTTCTCACCAGTAAAGGGAGTTTGCTTGATCAGTGATTGAATAAGTTGCACATCTTGACATGAAGCCTTTAGCTGCTCTGAAAATAAACGAGGCTTGGCTCTTGCATCAGAACATTTGTCACTCAAACGTAGATATTTGACCACTGTAGTTGTGTCCGACTAGAACATCTTTTGGATGTTGGCCTGACTGTTATAAAGTCAAAGTGAATGCAGCTTGATCACCCTAACATTAAGGTATGATGACAGACTGTAAGTATAAGAATTCAACATTTTGTGTTGATAAGTGTTGCATCTCAAGTAAGAATTTACTTCGACATTGGTATCACATATACTACAAAAGTTTCTGAATCCAACCATCTATAACTTTATCTTGCATTCAAACTTTAGTAACAATGTCCTTAAAAGAAAGTGGTGGCAAACAATGAATGCCAGCATGAGAACCTAATAGTCATTGATCATCGATGTTGTGGCGGTGTGTAATGCAAGGATCACTTTAGATGTGTGAAGCTAACAACGCTAGATAATGCGAATTGAGTCTGTAGTCAGGTGCATCCATATGGTTACAAATTGGTGATAACATATATTCTGCTGATCGAGGTGCCCCTTACACCGGACCATGCCAATTTACGATGACCATCAACTGGATCAGAATTAGAATGCCTAGATTGGGCAACGATTGCCAAGTGCGCGTATCCAGGATCTCAGCCTCTTCCCTGATTTTATCGTGAAGTCGCAGATTTCCGCTTCTCTGAGATCCACATGTTTCCATTTGACCAGTTCCGTTAACCCTGCGTTTTGTTAGGGTTTTTAGGCGGGAGGAGCCTTGGTTTTTCTTTGAGCTCATTTAGCTCGTCCCTACACCGATTCATGAAGGACTGGAGTGACTCGGACCAGAGAGTCTCTCCCACCCGTCTCAGAGGTGTAGTTGCAGTTTTACCTACCTTTCCCCTAGACCGCTCTTTCACTAGGAAAGCGAGACAGAAGACTCCCTTAGAGGGCTTCTCCGCCGCTTGAGTTTGGTTACTATTTTGCCAGTAGGTTCTGGAGAGGAAAAATATCGTGTCATGGAAATCATCTATATCTGAATGAGATCTATTATTACAATTGATAAGTGAAGCTAGTGAGAACTTATTTAGGATGTATTGTATCCCATCGCATGCCTACGGAGGTACCCTGACCCTAAGGCTTTCATCGTGTCTTAAAGTCTCAGTGAGAGGTCTCACCGGGATCAAGACCACAAAACTATCCACGAAACTTGGATAAACTGACAATAAAAATATAAGAATATGAAAATCATCACCAACCGTCTACATTTAGTAAGATCCATCATCATATCTTACAATTGATAATAATTTAATGGTGATATCCTATATATAGATCAGTTACTCTTACATAATACCAAATAATAAAACGCTAAATTTTAAGGTTTGGGATGCAGTAAGTGAGAAAGAGGACTAGTGTATTAAGCAGCAGAAAACCTTCGTCTTATGCAAATAGTTTAATCATCATACAATGTCACTCATGTATACTTGTTCCCTTTGTATACTCATGTTTATCTCTAACATGTAATGTTTGTACTCAACATTTGTTGACATCCCTTTGTTCTTACCATGGATGACAGGAAAGGAGCTTGCAACGAAGTAGTTTGGTTGGCATGACTCACAGTTCTTGGTGGCGATCAGTGATTTCTTTTGACAATACATAAGATAACATTGCATAGATAATTGTATCTCTTTTGTTATTACCTCTCTTCTGTTATATTCTTGGAGTTCATGTATAAGAATGATAAAAAATATTTTGATATAAGTTTCACTACATGGAAATTAATGCAATTGTTCCTTTGTGACACATGTCTTAATGTGAGGACAATGCGAGGGTCGATGCATTTAGAGTCGAATTTTGGAGAACTCCAACACTGTGAAAGGGTTTTGGATATGAGGTTGAAGACCACTAATGGAAGGAATGGTATACTAATGGGAGTTATGAAAGCCCTCTGAAAAGGGAGTTATCCGAAAATTCACACATTACGTCATCCATCCATAGGCTCTCCCCTGATTAATCAAGATCGAATTGGGGTGATAGCCCTAATAATTTGGTAGACATGGTGAGAGTATTGCAGTGGGTGTAATGACACTTAATACATATCTTATTTCACACATCGACTTGAGGAAATGTTGACGTTGCACTGACAATTACTAAGGGTGAAATCAATATGATGCATTTAAATTTAGGGATTTTTATCCGGCAGACCCTATAATCTTTTCTAATTACCTCTATGACCTTTGAAACATCGTAATTCCTCCCTCAACCCTATAAAATTGTTAACCCTTACCATACAGACCCTGCGGTTAAGCCCCGTTAATTTACCCGTTAAAACTAACCATATTCCGTTATGTTACAGCTATTGAAATTTAGCTGATCGTTTTGTCTTTACAACTTCAATTTCAATAAAGTCAAGGTCCACATTGAGACAACTCTTCAAGTTTGGCTACCACATTGATACCATTAAAAGTTTGGGTGTACTGTTTATGGACTTTTTTGTATGTTCCTTTATACTATACCCATTTTGTTTATTAAATTTACATTGAGTGCCACTGCATCATCCCATATCCTCTCGAGTGATGGAGGTCCGCTGCTCGGCTCCCCCCGCCCCGGCCGCTGTTGCTGCTACGGAGGCTCCCCTGCTCGGCCGACTATGGAGGCCCCCACCCTGCCTGCGCGAGATGGCGCCCCCAACCCTCGCGCGATGAAGGCCCCTCCCTCGCCCGCCGACGATGGAGAACCACCCCCGGCCGCTGCTGTTGCCCCCCCCCTCCGGCCGCTGCTGCCGCGCGCGTTGGAGCCCTCCCACCCCACCCCGCGCACGATGGAGCCCTACCCCCACCCCGCCCCCACCCTCCGCGCGATGGAGGCACTCCCTCGCCCGCCGCCCCGGCCGCTGCTGTCGCGCGCGATGGAGCCCCCCACCCCGCCCCCACCCTCCGTGCGATGGAGGCCCCCTCCCCTCGCCCGCCGACGATGGAGGACCACCCCCGACCGCTGCTGCTGCCGTGCGTGATGGAGCCCTCCCCCCCACCTCGCGCGCGATGGAACCCTACCCCACCCCGCGCGCGATGGAGCCCCCCTCCCCCCCCAGGTCGCTGCTGCCTGTGGAAAGTGACCCGGCTGCTGCTTCGCGCCCCACCCCCCCGCGCGATGGAGGACCCCCCCGGCCGCTGCTGCTGCCCGACGATGGAAGCCCTCCCCCTGCTTCGCCTCCCCCCCACAAGAACAACAGCTAGATTTTCTTTTCTATTTTTTTTTAGTTTGACTAATCCTAGCCGTTCGATGGTAAATTGGTTTGGTTAACTCAAGACTAACTCAAGTATTTGACTCAAATATAGTTAAAGCTGACGGCAAGGTTTATTGGGTAAGACGGAGCAAGTTTACGAGGTCGGGGGAGGAATTACGATGTTTCAAAGGTCGTAGAGGTAATTAAAAAAGATTATAGGGTCTGTTGGGTAAAAATCCCTTAAATTTACCTACTTGGCAATGATCTAACAATTGAGTATAAACACAAGGAAATATTTATGAGCGTTTCCTCGACCCAAAATCTATTTTAATATACGAACCGAAGACCCCAAAGCCCGTTTGGTTACTGGGATGAGATGAGTTGGGATATCCACTTGTGAATAGTAGCTGTTTGGATGATTATGAGGGTTGGGAGAGGATTAGAATAAGAAATGTGATGCGATGTCACCTTGATTTGTGATGGATTTCTAACCGAGGGATGAAGAGGGATACACCGGGGTACCCAGAAACCAAACGGACCCTAAGGGTGCGTTTGGTTGCAGGGTAGGGTAGGTTGGGTTGGGTTGGAATGGGTGAATAGTAAACTGTGAGGAGGGGGTACCTCTGTGAATAGTACCCAAGCCAACCCAACCCTGCCCAACCCTACAACCAAAGGAACCCTTAGTGTCCGTTTGGTAACCAGGTTGGGAGGGTTGGAATGATAATTGTGATGTGATGTAACATTGATTATGTATTATTTTATTTTTTAATAATTATAATATATTTTGTATTAATAATTTTATTTAAACATAGTTTAATAAAAGTAAATCAAATCAAGTTGGATCGAGAGATATCTCAGTGTCCCAAACAATTCCTGAGTCTACTCCACCGGAACGCGTCACTTTACACTGATCGCCAAATGATGAGTATATTAGCATCACATCAGAAATAAATAAAATCAAAGTTTGGATATATATCAGAAAACTTGGCGCTTTTCCTGAGTCATGGAGCCGACGACCTCCTCTCGCAAGCGCCCCCTCGACGGCGGCGGCGGTGGCGACTCGCCTCCTCATACGTATTCCCCTCCTCCCGTCCCTCTCCCCCTTCTATAGTATCCACGCACGCACTAGGGTTTCCGACGTCTTTGCTCCGCAGGGAGAAGCGTGTGAGGTTCCCCAAGGGCAAGAAACCCAGGCGAGGGGGCGGCGACGAGAGGCGTGCCGTCACTGAGGTGGAAGACGACGGCCCCGTCCCGTGGGCCGCCGACGCCGCTCTCGCCGCACGGGAACGGGCCAAGCGGAGGAGCCGCAAGATCGAGGAGGACGTCCTTGGGGAGCATCACAGGTTCGAGGACTTCGTCGCCCGATCGGAAGTCAACTACGAGGTCCGTCCTTGCGAAAAAAAATGGAATTTTTAGCTTAATTCGACGGAAAGAAACTCGAGTTTATGGTTCAATTATGCTGTTAGAATGGGTACAGGTTCTCAAAATGATTGCTTTCTTGCTCTTCCGAGAAGTCATCTCAGAAAGGCGGAATCGTGGGACGACTTTTGAATCTATGACCGTCTTTGTTACTTAGAATCAATATGTAATTTTCGCTTTGTATTAATTTTGCGGTGAGTTCTTCTGCTACAAAGTCCATGGCAATGGTTGAGGCGTCCGGAGGACTTCAGCTTCAAAAACATTTGCTGTATTTTCAGAGTAGGGATAGTATTTCATTTTTTTGTCAACAATATATTTTGAGAGCCTGAACATGGATTTGAACAAGAATTAGCCGACCCTTATCAAAATTCTGAATGCAAAATCAAAATCAAATCCATTTTTGCTGTGCATGTGTTGACAAATTGAAGAAGGATACGTTAGGTAGCTGCTAGCAATCATAAAACAATCGAAGATAACTTACTAAATATTTTTTTTAAATACTATTTAGGGAGTTGCCTCAAGAAAATTGGATCTTTTCAACATGGATTTAAGCAAATATTTCGATTTTGTTAGGGCGTTTCCTACTTACGACATGTTAGATCATCCGAACGCAATGAAAAATTGGCAAGGGCAGCTACATCGCTGCCCGGATGTAGTTTAAAATTTGCAAGGATTATCGCATAAGGAATACATGCGAGTAAATAAGCTAGTTCTGCTGCATCGTTGTCCGGATGCAGTCCAAAATTTATAAGGGTTCTCACATGATGGACACATGCGAGTAAAAAAGCCAATCTAAAAGATGTTGCAAAGGAAGTTGCTGATATGTAGCTGGAATATTGACACTTTGACTGGAAAATCGATGGAGATAGTAGATACAATGGAAAGAGGGAAGATTCAGATATTTGTCTCCAAAAAATAAAATAGGTTAGAAAGAAAGCAATGTAGGTCGAGAAGACATACTTTAAACATTGATATTCAAGTAAAGATAAGGGTAGAAAAGGTATTTGAGTGATTGTTCATAAGGATCTGAAGGATTGTATGGTTGATGTGCAAAGATTCGAGGATTGGATTATTTTGCTACAATTGATGCTTGAAGAAGAAATTCTGAATATCATCTCAGTTTAGGCACCACAAATTGGTTTGGATGAAAGGATTAAACATATTTTTGGAAGGATCTGGATAACATTTTACAAAGAATCCCACAAGGAGAGATGATTTACCTGGGTGGAGATCTTAATGGACATGTGAGAAAGGAGCTTCAGGGTATGCTAGTGTTCACGGAGGTCATGGCTTCGGGGATAGAAATGAAGAGGGAAAAGTCATTTTGGATTTTGTAACGGCTTATGATATTTTCATAACAAACACTCTCTTCAGGAAGAGGGAGGAGCATTTAATTACTTATTCGAGTGGATTGAATAGAACACATATAGATTACTTTGCGTCGAGGAGAAGAGATCGGTTGTGTTGCAAAGACTGCAAAGTAATTTCAGAAGAGAGTTTGACAACCCAACATCGATTGTTAGTCATGAATGTGCAAATAAAATGGATGATAAAGAAAATGAGGGTTTCCAAGATCACTTGAACTAGATGGTAGAATCTTCAACTGAAGCAATCAAGCCTTAGGGAGAAGGTTTTAGAAGACTTATCTTGGGATTATAACGGAAGTGCAAATGAGATGTGGGAGGTGGTAGCATCTTGTATTCGAGGGGTAGTCAAAGAGATGCTAGGCGAGTCAAAGAGAGGAACTCCAGGCCAAAAGGAGGCTTGGTGGTGGAGTGGAGGGGTGTAAGTGAAGTTCAAAATTAAAAGAACATGCTTTAAAGCCATGTTTAAGGATAAAATAAAGGAAACTGCCACAAACTACAAAACAACGAAGAAAGAAGCCAAGAAGGTTGTAAGTGAAGCTAAGTAAAAGCTTATGAATTTTTTTACAAAAATCTTATCTCTAATGAGGACGAGAAGGATATATTCAGGTTAGGCAAAGCAAGAGAAAGAAAGATCTTTTTCAAGTGAGATGTATTAAGGACGATGAAGGTCACGTTTGTTACTTAGAAGGATATATAAACTAGATGGAAACAATATTTCCATAATCTTTTCATTGAGGAAGGAAATAAAGAGATTATTTTGGGTGATCTAGCTACCAGTGAAAGTTACTTGAATCGTGCAAGCTATGTACGAATACAAAGAAAGGAAGTAGAGGAGGCTTTGAAGTTTATGAGATATGGGAAATGTGTAGGACCAGATGATATTCCTATAGAAGTATGAAGAGTCTTAGGTGAGTGTGGTTTGACTTGGCTTACAAATTTATTCAATGTTATTTGTCAAAGCGAGAAAATACCTGAAAATTGGAGGAGAAATATCATGGTGCCTCTTTATAAGAATAAAGGAGACATTCAAAATTGTTCAAATTGCAGAGGTATCAAGCTGACGAGCCACATTATGAAAATTTGGAAACGTGTAATAGAAAGAAGGTTGAGGTAAGTTTCCAAGTAAAAGGAAATCAACTCGTATTCATGCTAGGTCGCTCAACCATTAAAGCCATCTATTTGCTAAGGAGAACAATTGAGATTTATAGAGCTAAAAGGAAAAGCCTCCATATGATTTCTATTGATTTGGAGAAGGCTTATGTTTCTGTCCCACATGAGATATTGTGGGGAGTTTTGGAGAAGAGACAATTACCTGTCTTATACATTAACCTCATAAAGGATATGTATGATAAGACTTTATCTTATGTAAGGATCCAATATAGGAAGACTGACCATTTTGCCATCAATATTGATTCACATCACGATTTAACTTTGAGTCCATTTCTTTTTACTTTGATTATGGATGGCTTGATAAGTCACATTTTGGATGAGATACCTTGTTGTATGTTATTTGCTCATGATATTGTATTGATTGATGGGACTAGAAATGGAGTAATGAGAAGCTTGAGGTCTAGAGACATGCATTGAAGACTAAAGGATTTCGTATAAATAGGGCTAAGACTGAATACATGGAATGCACTTTTGATGGAAGCAATGATGAAGGAGTCGATGTGAAGATTGGTGATGATAGCATATAGAAGAGGGATTCTTTAAAACTACCTAGGATTTATTTTGCAACATGATGGGGAAATTGATGGAAATGTTACTAATAGAATAAATGCATGCTAATTAAAGTGGAGAGGATCTGTTGTTTTCGGTGATAAGAAAATTCTTTGAAAATCAAAGGAGAGTTCTACAAAGCAGCCATAAGACCTACTATGCTCTATGGATCTAATTGTTGGCCTGTGAACCATAGACATGTACAACGAATGGCAGTAGCAGAAATGAAAATGCTAAGGTGGATGTGTGGATACACACGTAAATATCGGATTCGGAATGATGCAATCAGAATGAAAGTTGGCGTAGCTCCGATCGAGGATAAGATGCAAGGAAACCACTTAAGGTGGTTTGGCCATTTGCAAACGAGGTCAGTTGATGCACCGGTTAGGAGATGTGAGTCTTGGGCACTGTTGTAAAAATCGGCCGACTAGTCGGTCCGACTAGTCGAGAGGGTAGCCGACTCGATTAGGCCTAGTTGGCCATTAATCGGTCAACCCGACTAGTCGAGTCGACTAGTCCGCCTAATCGACCATTAGTCAGTCAACTCGACTAATTGGGCCTAGTCGGTTGACTACTCGGCCGACTTTTACATAAAGGTTTTTATTTTTTTATTTTTTATTTTTTTAAAATCAAACTTATTCCAATATGCTTAATGTTGTATTTAAAGTCAATTACTCCGTATGTTTCATTATGATAGTATAGAAAATGTACAAATCTATGCAAATATATAAAAATATATGTATAAAAATGACTTATATTGCAAATATATAAGAATATATGTATAAAAGATGATTTATATATTTAAAATAATTAAAAAAAATTCAAAACCGATTAATGATCGACTAAATCCGATTAGTCGCCCGACTGCCGATTAATCCTTAGTCAGTGACCCCGCCGATCGAGTACTGACTATTGATTTATGCAACCTTGGTCTTGGGATGTTGAGCTGGCTAAGAGAGGGTGAGGAAGGCTCAAGAAATATTGGAATGAAACCATACAAAGGGATTTTTGTTTTTTTGGATATAAGCCCGAGAATGATCCAAGATATATCTGAATGCAGGAAAAGAATCCATGTAGCCGACCCTATTTAATGTGGGAAAATACTTTGTTGTTGTTTATGTGTTGACAAACATGCTGTGATCTTTGGACATCTCTACCAGGGACATTTGAGATTTAAATTTCTCATGGCTTAAATAGTATCCATAAAAATGACTCCCTTTAACCCCACTTTTTTGTATGTGGCCTAGATTGTTTTGTCCAATTACAATGCATTTCCTCTGGATTGAGTTGCTGAACTACGTTGGAATAGTTTGCGACATCAACTTAGTAAGGCTGATTTTTCTTCTTAAAGCTGCTTGCTTCCTGGATTAGAAGATGGTGAAAAATGCACTTCTATTGGGTACTCTTCTTTACCATAAGAGGAATTTTCCTCTAAGTAATTTGTCAAAATATGTATGGTCATGCAACTCTCTTCTGTTTATTGTATAACTGTAGTTCTATGCCATGACCCTTTTTGGGTAATGCTAGTTCACGAGCCTTTCAACGGGAAAAGAAAATGAGGAATTAAGGTTTATTAACAAGAGGTTTCTAGGGTGTCATGTTTGGTTGCCTAGAATCAGCAGGGCCTTGGGCTGTTGCAAATCTCACGTGCCTGGTCACGGGCCAACCTGACTTGGGCTTGGAGCCTTGGACCGTTCCCTTGCGAGCCGGGTCCGGGCATGGGCTGTAACAAATAAAAAAATCGAGCCTAAACCCAACACTCACGGCCCGTGGTTGTTGCCCGGCTCAAGTTGGGCCATATTGGGCCTGACCCGATGATGAACATATGATTCATCACTCTTAAAGTTGAAAATAGAGTCTTGTTCCCGAGTAATTAGAAGTATATTTCCACCAATATTGCATAATTAGCATTCATGCATGCATTGATAACATCTGCATTTTAGCATTTACATATGCATGAAATAAGAAACCAGAATCACATGTAAAAATCACTTATATGTAGATATTTTACACTAACTCTAAATCCCATAAATTCACTCTATACCGTAGATATTATTAACACTAATACCAGGAAAATACCAAAAAAATTGCCAACTTGTATAAGTGACCAATAAAACCCCAATCCAAGTTTGAAACCCTGGACCTTAGAATGCTCATATCTCTCATACAACCTCCGATTTAGGTCTACTCACTTTTAAAATAATATACATTCAGAGGTCTTCAAAATGAGATCAATTTCATTAAAATTGGAACTCGTATGCCAAACTTGGGTTTTGAGCCACCATTGTATACTATATGTATGTATTGTACCTTTGTATTTTATTACTTTATTTGACCTCGTTTCCATTTTTAGTCAACATGAAACCTGTAGATCTCATCGAGATCTACAAGGTTTCACATTTTGGGTTTTTTCAAATTCGACCACTTTCCCCCTCTTATTTCACATTCTTCCTCAACCATTTTGATTGGGCCACGTGGCGCCCTCTGGTTGCGCCACGCGGCCCACTCATCCGCTCGCCACGCGTCTCTTATTCTCCACCGTCTGATGGCTCCACCTTCCTCCAGATCTCGGCTGTTCACGCCACATCACCTTGCAACCGTCTGATCTGGGCCCAGATCGCGTCTGAGCCGTTTGCCAGCGCCTCACCCTCCTTTGGCCACATGTCACGCTCACGACCGCTGGATCTTAGCCTCGATGATTAGATCACAACCGCTCATCCCCGCTTCATCCTCAGCCCTCCGATCCTCATCCACGATTCAATCTCCACCGCCTGTTGAAGCCTCATTCTCAGCCTTCCATGTGGCAACAACTCCACCGCCTGATCTTCTCCAAGACGCTTCAATCATCACCGACTAATCCCGCCTAAATCCCGACCCTTGGATCATCGTCCCAGATCTCATCCACGCCGTATGTTAGCGCCTTCATTGCATCGCGCCACGTGGTGCTTTCTGAGCCCTTCGATTGCATCACCAGGATCTAATCCTGCCCGTTCCCTCGCGCCATCTCCTGGTTGTTTCCAATGTCCATGACATCGTCGTCTACCTCCGCAAACACCTCGCCCACGTCACCCCACCGCGTGTTGTCTCCGCCCCCTTCCTATATTCGTCACCATTCCAGCCACCTTCTCCACTCGACGATACCCCATAACGTAGCCCCGTCGACCCTCATCCTCGCTACCATGACCATCATGATCCCTTCTCCTTCGCTCCATAACTCCCACTCAAACCACGCCTCCCATTGCATGGACCTCCACCCTCTTCCTTTAAATACTCCACCTCCTGCCACTTTCACGGCCACCGACCATAGCACGAGGTACCCTAGAGCTCCTAGCTACCCATCGGTGACAATGATTGAGAGTGAAAGTGAGCGATGACGGTGGTCCACCTCTGGCGAGACCCGCGGCCTAACCTCACCGTGTAGTAGCTCCTCCGACGAGCTGCACAAGCTCGGGACGCTATCGACCCTCGAGCGACGACCGGAGCCTCCTCCACGAGCCTTCATCCCCAGGTAGCTTCATCCATTCTCCTCCGATTTTCTTTCTCTTTTCTTCTCGATCTTCACCGAATTTTCTCGCCATCTCCGTTCGATCCCACCCTCCACCAACTATCGCTTGAGCTACGCCTTGGAGCTCTGATCATCGCGACACCTTCAGATCGCCCCCACGACCCGTCACACCACTTCCGACCACAACCGGCGGAGAAGCACGCCAGACCGCTCTCATCTTCACGCCACAGGCCTCTCGCACACTCACCGCACTCCCACGAACACGAGAGAATTTTTTTGGCACCCCCTAATGCTGTAGGTTCTATATTCTTCACTGATCGGAGTCATCACCGGAGCTCCTTCGAGCTTCATCGGCTCCAACCTACAGACGACGCCAATCGCTTCCAAGACCTCCGGCGGCTCCGCCAGGCATCCTCGACCATTCTGAGCTATCCAAGAGCCTCTAACGACCTTCATCGAGCGAGATCCAAGGCGACGGAGCCAAGAGCCCCTCGCCGGAGCCCCGCCAAGTTCGTCGCAGGAGGCGGCGGACCGGAGGAACAAGACGCCCAGCCACCGTCCTACCGCCTTGATCGGACGGTCCTCGCTCGCCCACGTCGTCTGCATCAGCCGCCGTTGGATCAGGAGGATCTAACGGTCTACCATCTGCGACGTCGCCATCGCCTTCGAGCTCCAGATACCGTTCAATCACACGGGGATGTGACGACATGCATCACGCCACGTCGCCTGCATCAGCCTCCGTTGGATCTCTCTTGATCTAACGGATCCAAGGGAGCCACATCGTCTGCATCAGCCGTCGTCGGATCTATCCAGATCTAACGGCCCATATTCCGCCACGTAGCTCCCGTCCGTGCCTCTTCCCCGAACCTTAGGCTCGGAGCACCCGAAGCAAGATCCGAAGCACACCCGAGCCTTCGAGGACTCCCGAGCCTAGCATCTGATGTGTCTGTTGCGTGCGGGCTGGGCAAATTGCATCGAGGCCCGTGCAAGTTTCCAGAATTGCAATTCAGTCCCTGCCAGGCGCGTCACGAGAGGAGCACATGTTCTCGTGGGGACTTTGCACGTATACCCCCAACATTATAGGTATTTGCACTTTAGTCCTTGTATGTATATTTCAGAATTAATCAATTTTAATTTCTGTTTTGCATTTTGGCCCCTGTGATTGCACGCATATTTAGGCATTCAAAAATGGCATGTTGTAGTTACACTTGTGCTTTACCTTTGTGACACGTGTCATATTTTTGTGAGCTTCATAGAATTTAATATTATTATTCTTGTGGAAATTGACCTAATTTGCCCACTGTGTGCTTGAAATTCATTATTAAATCATTATTTGCTCCAAAAATGACCATAAAATCACATTAGGTTTCGTTTAAGTTGATCTACACCGTGCCCACAAATCCAACCATTTGCACGTATCCCGAGGCATGAATAAATTAACTAGTCTTTTGCTAGATTGATTTTTAATTAGTCCAATTTACATCATTTTTTAGGTTTATTAATTTTCCAAATTCATCTCACATAGATATATTTAGGACAATTTTTATATTTGGAAATAGTGTACCTTGGTATTTATTAAAAATTAATTTTGCAAAAACTACCCTACATTCATATTAATTTCATATTTAATTCATTTAGAGTCTAAAAATTCTAAAAAAATTGTAGTAGCTTAGTTTCATCACATTTCATATTCTGACCAAGTTTCATTAATTTTGGATTTCATTTGACTATCATTTGTGATTTAACTTAAAATTTGGCTTGAAATTGCATTGTCTTTCTTTTAATTGCTTAAAAATGTATAAAAAGAGAAAAAATATTCTTCTGAAAATTCGACATCGAAATTAACTGAAAATTAACCCAAGGAAAAAGTTGCCTCTCTGAGTTCGACCTTGGGCTTGCCCAAGTAAAGTAAATCTGCCGCTTGCATTTAATTGAATATTAATCGAAATGATTTTTGATAAGTATTGAATTACCCGACTACAACGAACGACACATTTAATTCGATCATTATTCCAGTTGAATTAGGTAGGGTAAATATAGGATTGTCACCGACCCGACCTGATGCTTATCGCTAGTGGTTGGATGCAAGTGGGTCTTCATAGTGAAGCATAAGAGAGATGGTAGTGTGGATCGCTACAAAGCCCAACTAGTGGCAAAAGGTTTCACTGAGATATATGGAGTGGACTTATCATGACGCCTCCTCTCACGTGGTACAACACTATACTCTTCGGATTCTCTTCTCTGCTGCGGTGGTCATAGATTGGCTGTTGTTTCAAGTTTCAACTAGATGTCAAGGATGCTTTCTATATGGAGACCCATATGAAGAATTATATATACAGAACTATCTAGGTTTGCTGCTGAGGAGCGTTAGAAAATATGCATACTCCATAAAGTTATTTATGGCTTTAAGCAAAGGCTAAAGAGCATGATTCCACAAGCTCTCAAACCTGATATATCTATAATTCACTATTTGTACACAGGACGCGAGAGGTGCCATCGTTATTTTGGTTTATGTAGATGACATCATTATTACATTGGATGACATGCGAGGAATCAATCAGACAAAAGTATTCCTTGGAGAGCAGCTTATCACTAAGGGCCTTTGGGAGCTTGATACTTTATTAGCTTAGAGTTATAGATGACTTGTAATGAGTCAAAGAAAGTACGTGATTGACCTTCTTTTAGAGATCGGGATGGTAAGAGGTCGACAAGAGGAGGTATGTGGAGCTTGTTGGGAAGCTTCTTTACGTGACAATTACCATGCCAAATATGTCGTTTGCTGTGAGGAAAGCCAACTAGTTTATGGTGCAATCACGATAGCCTACATGGACGCCATCACAATAATTATCAGGTACCTGAAAACCTCACCATGTATAGGGTTGCTCTTCAACAAGAGGATATCCCTTAGTAAAACAAGTTGTTTAGATGTAGATTATGCTGCCTTTCTTAATGATAGAAAGTTGACCACATGTTTTGTTGTGTTCATTGGCTTGTCTCATGGAAAAGCAAGAGGCGATATGCAGTGAGGTATCTTCCTTATGTAGATTTTTTGTGGCAATTAAGCTGCATTATTCATATCAATAATCATGCATTCCATGAGAGAATAAAACACATTAAGGTAGATGGTTATTACATCAGGGACATGATACAAATAGATTTCATTCTATCTCCCATGTCAGTCAACATAATATACAACATATGTATTCTCTAAAGCACTCGCCTGTGGATCATTCCAGAAGTGTTCATTCAAGATGCGCATGAATCATGATAAACATCTATGCCCCAGCTTGTGGAGCGTCATGCTGAGAAAATTGAAAGAGTTGTTTATTCCTTGAGACCTATGGGTAAATTACATGAAGTGGACAAAAGAACAGAGAATATATAAACGATACATAAAATATGAAATATATCTCTACACTTCCACTCAAGATGGAGCATATATATCTATCATGCTCAGCGTGGACGAACACTTCTTGAAGGGCCCTCTAAGTAGGGCTTTAGTGAAATTGTCTGCCGTTTGGTCCCCTGAGTTGACATGAAATGAAGCCTTTTTGGATAATGTCACGTATATAATGACAATCAACATCAATGTGCTTTGTCCTTTCGTGGAATGCATGATTATTAGCAATAATAAGGCAACCTGATTGTCGCATTCCAACGACATGGGAAGAGGTACATTTATATGTCAGTTAGGACTGCTCGTACCCACATCATCTCTGTACATGCTTGTGCCATAGCTTTATACTCAAATTCAACACTAGATCTAGCAACAACAGTTTGCTTCTTACTTTTCCATGAGACTAGTAAGTCTCCAACAAATATAACAAATCCAGACGTGGACTTCCTGTCCTTGGGGCACTCTGCATAGTCTGCATCTGCGCATGCTGAAATAGTAATAGAGCTACTCTTTTTGAATAGAAGCCCTGCACCTGGAGATGATTTAAGATACTTTAATATCATTTTTATTGCTTCCATATGAACCTGACGAGGTTGTTCCATGAATTGGCTTACGTAACTAATTGCAAATGAAATATCAGATCTCGTAATGGTAATATAAAGAAGTTTTCCAACCAGCTCCCGATATCTTCTCCTGTCAACCTCATCAGTATCATCATCATAGAGCTTCATGCTTGGATCCATGGGGTGTTGTTGCAGGTCTACATCCAAGCATACCTGTGTCACTTAGTAGGCCAATTACGTATTTTCTTTGAGTCATTACAAGCCCCTATTGATTTCTGGCAAACTCTAATCCCATAAAATATCTAGGAGGCCCTAGATCCGTGGTAACAAATTCACGACCTAGAAAATCTTTTGCCCTCTTTATTCCCTGCGTATCATCTCTTGTAATAAGAATGTCATCCACACACACCATAATAGCAGTCATACTTATGGATGCTTTCTGTATAAAAAGGGAGGGATATGCATTCGATCGTTTATACCCCTGATTCTCAAACAAGTTTGAGAGCTTCTGGAACCAAGCTCTAGGGCTCTGCTTAAGGCCATGAATCACCTTATGAAGTCCATACACATGTGAACACTCCTCCTCAACAGCAAATCCCGACATCTGTTGCATGTATACTTCCTCTTGAAGATCGTCATATAGAAATGCATCCTTGACATCTAACTGAAATAACGACCAATCTCGAACAACGACAACAGAGAGAAGAATTCGTAAGGTGGAATGGCGAGCAATTGGTGAGAATGTGTCAAGATAATCCTCCATAGCTAAACGCCACCGACTATCCTTCAGAGCCTCTTGATAATTCCGTTGAATGGCCACGACAGATAATGCAGTTGCAAAGTTCCTGAAATCGCCAGTCAAACGATCAAATGAGACCATATATACTATAGGATATGACGCACAACTACGCTTCTGCTTTCGAAGCGCAATATGTAAGCCCAAAACAATAGCCTCCACATCTGTCCCCTGTAAAGAATCCTGCTCAGGTAGACCATTAGACCCATCATTAGAAACTGTGATTTCAGAACATACCTCATGCATGCTAGATGATGAGCAGAAGCAGGTCGGCCGGAATAGTTATGTGGCAATGGTGGAACTGGGACCGTAATAGTAAGTGGAGGTGGCATAGGTAGTGGTGGCGGCGACGGTTGTAGTGAAGGAGGTGGTGGCGGTGGAGGTGGAGGAGGTGATGGTGGTGGCATGCATATGTCATCATCAATGTTTGAAGACGTCAACCGATCACCTGTAGGAGAAAAGTACATCACAGACTCGAAAATGTGACATTGGTACTAACGCAATAACTTCTTGTGCGTTGGATCATAACACCTGTACTGTTGAACCCCCGAGGATCCGGGTACCCATTTACGCTATCTTCGCGGCTTTCCATTCACTAGAGATCGCATAATTTATAGAAAAATAGGGAAATTTTTCACGCGGATAATTTTCCACATGACATTCACAATCATAACCACAAGTTAATAGAGACAATTAGCACCAAAATCTCATTTCATTAATTTCCATATGATTTTACAATATGTACAGTGTCTGACAGTACATACAACATCCCAAAAATTTGACTGAAGAGAAAAGAAGCATATTACATTATTAACAGAACAAAAACTTGACACAAAAACACATACCTTCTAGTATAAACTCTATCTCCTGGAACCATGTATACCTACTGAGCTGCTACTGATCAGTAGGCTGTTTGCCTGCCAAACATGTTAGGAAAGAAGAGGCGTCAGCGGGCGCTGGTACCTCCCAAAAATTTATAAAAATAACAGGCATTTATTGTGATCAAAAGATAACAAGTAGAGCGGTATGAGCAACTCAAATTAAAATTTAATTCTACTTGCAATTGAAAAAGTTTTCCAAATTTCTAGCAAGTACCTCTCATGATCAGCCATTATCCCAACATTTCCCACACAAGTATATTCCTTTGGTGACTAATTCATCATAAGTATGTATATTTTATCTCATATTACTCAAAGATCATATTTTTGGATTTTGATGATGGGAAAGATAAGATGAGAAGATATAATGATTTATTTAATTCTTAAGTCTAGTGGATAGTCTGTGGTCTTAGTTCTTGTGAAACCTCACACTATGACTCTAAGACTTGAGGAATGTCTTAGGGTTGGGGTGCCTCCGTAGGCATGCGGTGTTTTATAATGCATCCTAACTAAGTTCCCAACACGTCCACTAGCTTAATGAGATTTCGAATTAGATTAGTCTTTTCCATTTACTCAACTTTAATTGTAATCCCTTAAAACCTCAAGTGCAACTGTCTCGGATGTAACTCTAGATGATGTAGATATAGAAATGGATGATATGGATGTAAAATCAATCCCTTCAAACCTCTGTACAACAGCCTCAACGTAACTCTAGATGATGTATACATAGATATGGAGGATCTGGATGTAAAATCGCCAAGTCTATTGGCGAAAGAAAAACTCAAGCGGTGAAGAAGCCAACAAAAGGGCTCTTCCGTCTCACCCTCTAATTGGAAGCGCGGTCCAATAGAGGGATAGGTCTACTCCCAAACTACGCCACTGAGACGGGTGAGAGAGACTTCCCGGAAAAGTCACTCTAGAAAACAGCCCGACCGGTAACGGGCAACCGAGCTCGTCCGAAAAACTGAAACCGAGGATCCCCCGCCTGGGTATCCTAAAACAAAGGGTCAGCGGAATGGTCTAAAGCCGGGATCCCAACGAGGCGTAAAAACACTGCGAGCTCGCGTAAAAATCGAAAAGGGACTGGGATCCTAGACCCGCGCATTAAGCGGCCGCTGCCCTAACTGGGCTTCCTATCTTCCGCCTAGTTGAGAGTCACCGCGCTCTCGCATAGTCAGGTGTAAGGGTCACCGTGAGTGGCACAATTTTAGTTGTCACTGATTTTTACCAATCGTCTAATCTCATTGATTATATATTCGTACTTCCATATCTTATATGATTGTCTTTACAGATCTGTTGGATCAGTCCATACCATCAGTTGTGATATGTGATATTCGTATCTTAGGTCATACTAATGATCATTGATAAAGATTATATTGTAAAACCTAAAATTTCACCCAATCTTTCATCTAACAATTTATTTCAGCCAACATTATCTACTCCAAAATATGTTGCTTGCCTATGTTTATTACTGTCAGTATGCAAACCGGTATAATCATATTTACTTGAACTCATCAAAAGAATCATTTGATACGCAAGAGTCAATTCCAATAATCTTATTGAAAGTCCACCACAGTTTAAAAGAGTAACCATTATCTGAGGCATATGAGATGAACTCAGGAGAGATAAAACAAAATATTCCCGCAAATTTTCAACACAAGGTCCGAAGACTACAATAACCCAGCATAGGCAATCTTTCTCCAAGATCTTCATTTTTAAAATAGCAATCGCTCATTTATACTAACAGCTTGGACAACAAACAGAAAGTGGATCCACAAATTCAATAGAAAGGAACATTGCAATGAATCCATATTTCTAGTTCTAAATTACACATGCAGCACGTTACCAGCATTGAACCACCATATTACTAATTGCATTTTCTCAATTTTTTTTCGACAATCAATGTCCATAGCATAATACCACTTCTTTCACTTCTACTCTGTCTGTTTTTCTCAGAATAAGATCCATTGGTCCTTCACCAAATTAACTCTTGCTTACAAGATTTCAGACCTTCACTGTTCTCCAGCTCCAACTGTATCTTTCCATATTTTTGTTTCATCCTTTTTTTTTGGAAGTTGCATTTTCAATTAAATCCATGTCCCCGTTTTTCTTTTTGGTCATCATCTCCTCCTAACTCTTTATGAAGGGTGGTTGTATGTGTCAACAATCCTTCTCATGATGATCATGCTTGTGAGGTTATTTTCAGTATCCTAAGCATAAATTCCAATTATTATAAGAAAATTTTATTTTAATCACTCATCAGATTTTGAGTCTACACCGAGAGGGATTTGGAATAGTAAGTGGTTTCATAAGCTTATTTCAAAAAGCTTTTTGATGTCATCTAAAGCATGGAAATTTCTTAGAGTCTGGAAAGTAGACATACATCTAAATCACATTTCTACAATGTATTATAATAACAATATGGGTATGAAGAGTCATGTGTGACAACAAAGAATAAGTATGTTTGAACATTATTTTTTTTCTTCCAAATTTGGGAGATACTTGTACTGGTATAGAAAGGGAATTGGGAATGTTCTTGTATGGCAGCAATTTGCTTATTAAAGATCCAACTTCATAAAATTGTTCCCCCCAAATTCCCATTATATCTTACACAAGAAAATGCATCAAGATGTGTAAATCAACATGCATGGCAGCAATAGAGGTTGAGGGTGGTACCTTTCTAGATCTCCAATATTTAGAGGTCAATTTTCATTATGTAGCAGCTCCAAAAGGGAAGGGAACTGCAGCACGTGACCCTTTAATTTGCAAAAATTGAATGCAGTCTTGTTGGTGGAGACTATGGTTGCATGCATTAACCAATTGAAGATGAAGCAGGGGAGCGGTTCCTGCTACTGGAAACAAGAATTTATGGTTGCTTGAAGAAATCTTTCAAGAGCTTCTACAGTAGCTGTGTCTGGTGAAAAAGCAGCGTATGGTGAGTTTGGAACCGTAGATCCTTGGAGAGAAAGAGAACAGCTCCAGCCAACTTTGAGCAACAATTGGGTCTCCTTCTCGTGGGCTTTGAGGATGTGAATTGGGAATGGAGGTGAAAGAAAAAAAAAGAAAGCCCTATCGTTGGTTTTGAGAAAAGAAATAAATAGAAACCTAAAGAAAGGAATAGGAAGGTGGGGGTTGGATCCCATGGCTGGAGATTAGGAGAGGAAAAAGAAAGTGTACCTTGGAATGCCTCAAATTGGAGGAGAAAGGGCTTGCATGTGGAGAGAATTTCCAAAAGAAACTCCAGTAGCAAGGGGTGTAGCAGCTTGGATTTCTGAAATCAGCAACAACAGCCTTTGAACTGGTGTTTAGGACCTTCAGAACAAGGCTGCAGTTCATCAACTTCTGTCTACCGATAAATGGTAAGACTGCTGCCGATGAAAAGGGCTGAACTTTCTCTATTCGGTTGGGATTTTGAGAGAATAGAGGGGGCTTGTGGTGATATAAATAAGGAGGGAAAGAATCCTCCTTACTTGACATGTGGAAAGGTTTTGGAAGCCAAGTGGAAGGGTTAAAATGGCTAAGTGGCTGCACAGCCATCTGCTACTACAGTTACTGAAATCTAAAATTTATTTTATTTTATTATTTTTTAACCAAAAATTCTATTTATTTATCGTACTTAAAGTTGACCGAAAATACGCCTCGAGCGTCGTATTTCGACGCGCAATATCTTGAATTGATCGTCTCAAAATGACGGTCAATATGAGTATAATATTGCTATACTTCCGATCGGTTTTGGATACCCGAAATTTTTGAGATACGGTTTCAGTTTGAGGTTTAAAATTTTTGCGAACTAAAAATATCAAATGACCTCGGATTGACGAACGGTCGATTCCTTTGGTCTTGTTTCGTCGAATCGGATCTAATAACGGTCTTGTTTCGTTTTGCGATTTCCGAATTTATGTTGCGGCTTTTTCGGGCACGCATTATGATACGACCGATTTTTGGTCAATTTTGTCCGATCGACTTTTGATTTACGATCAGTTGATCGATTTAGGTTGTTTGACATTGACAAACAACTTTATTGGATTAATCGGACGCTAATCGGGTCGGTTTTGGATTTGACGGATTTCGGATGTTACATGTACCCTTTTTTGTCTTGGAGCACCCGACAAAGACACACTTGACAACTCTAGGAGAGAGCTTGTCAATACTTGGGGATAACTGGTGGACGAAGGTGACTAAGAGAAACACACAGGGAGTAAGTGAGAACAATTCCTTTTCAGAAATGACAAGAGAGAAGGGAATTTTCTCACCCACAAGACTGACGAGGGAATATGATTAATAATATAGCATGCCGCTAGAACTGCATCGTCTCAAAAAGAATGAGGAGCACGACTCTGAATGAGAAGTGTCCTATTAACATGAAGCAAATAACGATGCTTCCTTTCTGCAATACCCTTTTTTTGGGAAGTATAGATTGACGTAGAAAGTGTTTTCGGTATAGGAGCTCCGGTCTAGGACCGCCGCTCTGATACCATGTTGGGAAAATAGAAAGAGTTGTTTATTTCTTGGGCCTTAGGCTCTCTTATATAGGGAGAGATCTATGGACAAATTGCATAAAGTGGACAAAATAACAGAAAATATACAAATGGCACATAATAGGTAGACTTTTATAATAATATGTAATATGCCAACCCTTTGTTTTCTTTTCAATGTCTAACCCAACAAGGCAATTTCCTTTTGTCTCTAGGGTCTCCTCTAAGTTCTCTCTATATAAAGAGAGCCCAAGAGCACATAATAAAGCTTTCTATTATCTTTTCCTTTTCACATGAGCATAAACAAGTAACAGATAGTTAGCTCGGAGGATACTATTGGGCATAATAAACTCCAGACAACTTGAGTTTCGAAGAAAAAAATATACTACCAATTGAGCTACTTGGAGAGTGATTATTAGACAACTCGATAGATCGTACATGCATTGGGGGTTGAAAATAAGAATAGTATATTCATTAGTTAGATGATTGGATGTGCTCAAGTGAAGGATCCATTATGGGGAAGAGGTGGAGTTCAAATGATTAGCAGTACAACTGTACAATACATAATTACGTTTGCAGTTAGCCGGGTGAGTCAATTCGTGGAGCAACTCAGACAGATACACATGGATGCTGTATATATGATACTAAGATATCTAAAGTCGTCTCCAGGTGCAGGATTGTTGTTCAAGAAAGAAACAAATCTTTCTATCTCTGCATGTGCTGATGCGGACTATGCAGGATGCCCTAGAGATCGGAAATCTACCTCAAGTTTTGCAGTATTTGTTGGCAGTTCTTTAGTCTTTTGGAAGAGTAAGAAACATACAGTGGTGGCTAGATCTAGTGCTGAATCTGAGTATAGGGCCATGGCGCAGGCAAGCACGGAGATGATGTGGGTTCGAGCCATATTATCAGACCTGCATATAGATGTACCGTTACCCATGCAGTTACAGTGTGACAATCAAGCAGCATTATTTCTCAGTCGAGGCCTCGTAGGACATGTCAACTTCAGATGGTCCAACCGTACTGACTAGGGCCTGATTGACTGTTGGAAGTATCTTAATATTCGCTCAGCATCGATCAAAAGGACGACTTGTTCGCTGACAACCTCTATCTTATCTACACCAAAATGACCTCTGCTAATCCGTTGAAAGCGCACAACCCTTTATCGAGGATTCTGTGATAGTTAGAGTAGCATCAAGCTTTTGAAAACGTGCAAAGATGACATATTGAACAACCACATTGGTAGAGATAAACAAAACCTTTAGGATAGAACATGTATACTTGCCATTCTGCATGTCCCTGAATTTGTTTGAGACAACATGCTGGCTGGAAGATAGCCAACTACTCGTACAATCCAGTCATGTAAGTGTAGTATTGGAGGAGAGTGGATTCACCTTGGGATCCTGACTAGATATGCATAAAGATGTCTACCAATCATGACTTGTTATGAAAGTAGGAGTCAACTCCTGGTATGTGTTTGTAGCCATTCTTACAGAGGGAACTTGTTGTGATCACCTGTTTAATGCTGTTGGAGATCAAATTGATTACTTGATAATTATTATTTTTCGATGTATCATAATAGTCTTTGCCGTTTTCTTGAGATGATTTTTTTGTAAGAATATAGGGTTTCTTTGGTCCAATAAACACTTCGAAAGCTAGTGACCGGAGTTTGTAGAATGCTATTCAAATTTTATCAAGGTGCCTTGAACAACCACATTAGAATAGAGACAAACAACCTAGGCTCAGAACTAATCAAGTCAGCCATAATGATCAAGTATCAACAAGAAGATCGATTCTTAGAGGAATAGAGCAACTTTAAGCATGGTTCATAGATAGATGACGAATCACAAGAATTCTATTTATGTAGGCTACTATATCTATAATATTTTTTATGGATAGGAGACCAACATATTGGCTCGAGGATGGATGAAAAATGGCCGTGGTGACAGCTTCCATGGTGCTGAGCCTAGCATTGTTTTCGATAACGTGGAGTCTTTTGGTGACGAGAGGCTATTACCGGTGAGGGAGAGTTGTCAACTAGGGTCATTGCTACTGCTTGTTACATTTGTTGGTGATGGTGATTGTTATCGATATTAATACACGTTGATTAAATGGCGCTCAATAGTGCAAGATGGTACCACACAATACTTAGTATTAGGGTTTTGGTGGAAGGGGATGAATGCTTATTCAAATGGAGTTTTAGACTGCAATTTAGGATTGTTGCTATTATATCATGGAAGAATAGAAATACTTGTTTATTATGTGAGCCTAGACACCTCTTACATGGGAGAGGAAGTGCATATCACTTTGGAGAAGATTACTCCAGAGTCCAGTACCCTAGGAGAAGTTTACGTAAGTACCCGTAACGATAGAGTTTAGGGTTTAGTTGACAATTACATAGAACATTCAAAGCAAAGTATAGAACACATAGATTCTTTCATAACGTTAAAACACTTAAGTTAAAAAATGGGATTTTTGCACACATACCATCTATACTTTCATAAATTACTCAATGACCTCTCATAATTCCAAATTACACGTAGAATCTTGAATAGCTGTTAACCATTACATGACATAGTAATGTGTTAACCATTACGTGACATAATAATGTGTTAACTTCCATCAATTCCTCTCCATTAATGTTAGTTGAATCCGTTAAATTATGCCATTTTCCCCTTCCAAATCCATCAAATTTGCAACTGTTGTCTCTCATTTCTTTTTCCCTCATTCTCCCACGTCCTCTTCTATCCGACTACCACCTCCTCCTCCTTCCTCACCTTCAATTTAGATCAAAGGTGAGTGTTTTTATTTCTGTTGTTTACAGGTATTGGAGATCGACCCTTAATTCATACATAATGTATTTCTTGAATATGGTCATGATGCACTTCATGGTATTCGAATATACAGGCAACGACATCGAGTAGCCATGGCGGGGAACGTGATTGGTGGTAGTTGCAAGGATCGTTTCACTAATTGGAGGTCTGGTCTGATTGCTCTTGTCTCCTCCAGGTGATCTCCACCCGTCTCACGTGGTCGTCGTCGACCCTCTTCACCAACCTCAGTCTGACTCCTTACGCTGACTCTTCCACATCTCTTCGCACCCACCGCAGACATGAATGGGATCGAGACCCTCTTCTCCCACATCCACAAGTTCGACATCCATGGCCTTGTGACAGAGCAAGTGAAGGTTAGGCACATGGTACAAAATATTGGGATATATCGGTATTGACATGGGATTGATATTGGTATTGATATGGTGATATATACTTCTTTTCTGGCCCTTCATTTACAAAAATGTCGATATGGGATATTTCAACGATATATCATATATCGTTGAAATATCGTATTGACACCATATTGATATGGTGTCGATATCGTCATTTCTTACCTTGGTCGGGTGGTGACGGAGATGTCCTCCACATCTTCTACTCCGACAATGACGAATTGTCTAAGCCATATGATGCAACGGTCTGGCACGTAGTGAAGGGGGAATAACGAGATGATTCTCTCAATGCGTGGTGCTCGCGAACGACACAAGTGTAGAGGGGTGTAGTTGATTGTGGAGAACAGGTGCATACAATTGTCATGTCTGAGGATGCGACAAGTAAGCCTAAGATCGGGAACATCGTCGGCGCTGGCATGCTCATATTTACATATTTATTCATTTTTAGTTGGAGGAGAAAATTGAGAAATGACGGTACACTGGCAATAAGTTATGTTTATTATATGGGTGGTGTAGTGGAGATTATAAATGCGTCAGTGGGGGTTTCGTCTTAGCTTAGAGGGAGTATTTTTGGTTGCTATATAACAGAATGATGTAGTAGGGCTATTTGTGGGTTCTGGCGGAGGTGTAAAGGATTATGCCGTTGTAGCTCAGTCGAGGAGGGGGGGGGATAGCGGAGTCAAATAGGTGGCGTCAGAGGGGACGATGGTGGCGAGGGAGGTGTCGGAAATGGGAGGGAGGATGTGTCAGTGGAGGTCGAGGGCGGAGGATGTGCCAAAGGAGGGAGGGAGTCACGACGATTGCAACTGCGACGACATAGATCGAGGAAGGACGAGGTGTTGGAGGAAGGAATGGGGAGGTGACGATGGTGGTGGATGTCAGGGGAAGAGATGGTGGAGGGGAGATAGGGTGGGTGGATGGGGTTTTGGGGGGGGTCAAATTTTATCCACTGAGTTCAATTCGGTTATTCTAACTCAACGGAGTGATTGAGTTAATGGACTAAAATAACATATGTGTTATTGAAAATAGAAGTAGCTATTTTGGGTCCTATGTGTAATTTGGAATTTTGGAGCGAGTCATGTTATAGTTATGGAATTATAGATGGTCATGGGTGTAAAAATCCCTGAAAGAAATTGATTATTTGGAATTTATAACTTACTGTAACTATCATCTTGAGTTTTGAGTTAATCTTGTGTTTTGAATTTGTTATTCATTTCCTTTCATGGAATAATTCGTTTCTTATTCCCCAATATCTGTGACTTTGGTGTAGTTTCTCGAATCACCATTACTCCCAAATATCTGAGACCGTTGCAGTTTCTCGATACACCATTTGTTCATAAGTTGCATTTACTAATTATTTTCTTTGTGTTTTCTTATTTCCATATCAGCTCCTAAAAGTCCATAGTTGGACAAATAGCAGATAATAAGCAATTACTTTTGGCAGGAGAATGCCAGTTTTGATGACGATGGGATTCAAATTGAGCCTTTTAACTTATGCAATGAGAGAGAAGAAGGTTACTTTGATGAATCTGGAAATTACGTGGAATATGTGAGAACTAATGAAATTAAGGTATTATTTTGAACAGATAATTGATAATTCTTGTATGTTGTATTACATATTTTGACTTCTTTTTTCATGCTCAACTAGGATGCCTGGCTAGATAATGTTGATGCTGAGGTAAAGTTTGTGGAACAGAAGTCATTTGCAAATTCTGAAATTGAAGAAGAAGAAGGCTACCAGGATCTTACAACTGCTGAAATCGGAAAGATTAAAGGACATATAGCCGACGTCCTGCAACCGGGAGAAACGGTAATTTTTCCCATGCAATCTGGATATTCATCCATTGAGAGGTTAAGGACAATTTAAACAATAATGCCTATATAAATTTGGGGAACATTTTTTGATTGCCTTTTAGTTGGATGCTGTCATGTGGCATCCCAGCACATCATTCTAAATTTCTAATATCAAGATTTTGCCTTAAACTGACCCACTTTTTGTCATTGTTTTGGGTCCAAAACTTCACCCTGTGGTGCATGTCAAAACATAATCCAATATCTAAAGATATGAGAATTTGCATGAACTATTAAATAGTTGCAGATCACCATTGTTTTCTAGGTTAAATATTTATTTGTGTTTAAGGAGTAGCCCTTCATATATGGTTTTGAATCTTCTGCTGAAGTGGATGGTCACTCCTGAGAAGAAAGTTCTAGCCTTCTTTATTGGGAGAGAGGCTAGGGTTTCGGTTTATACCATAGAGGCAGAGGCATAAATAATTTTTACGCTTAGCAGTCATAACAACACTCAATTATAGTTCTTCAAAGTTTTTGATGATCATGTCTGTCGTTTGATCTGCACAGGAGTCACACTATAAGTTTGAAGGGGACTTCTCTGTATGAGATCCTTATTGAAGTGGCAATTGCCTCCATGTGCATGATGTAGTCGTAAACATAAGATTGTTTGTTTTATGCATGTCGGTTGTGTTGCTGCACCTTTGCTTCACTTTTTTGCGAGATGATATATGAAACTCTACATTACTGCATGGATCCTCTACATCTTTGAGATTGAGTCGTCGCCATGTGTTACCTCTTGAATGAGAGATCACTTCTGGTTTCTTACTCCTCCAAGTGACCAAGTTGGTTCTTGGTTTGTACAAAAATCAACGATAAATTTTGATCTGCGAGATGTTCTGCACAATCAGTATCATAACATGCAGGAATGTTCAGATATGAACCTATAACAAAAATTTTCTTCGATGGTGCAACTCTGACGCATCTTATTACCATCACGGTGGCACTCTAGACATGATAGAAAGTTGGTACCCCTTCAGATTTCGAGCATAACCAATAAAGATGCATATAACAGCCCTTGGTAATAAGTTGTACTTTCTGGATACCAAATGATCAACACATCCCAAAACACAAGGTAATACAGCAAAAATGCGACGATTGAGGTACAGAACCTCCATAGAAAGTTTCTCATCAGCTGTTGAAGATAGAAGGTGATTGATAAGATACGCTAGTGTTAAAACGACATTAATTTAACATAATGATGATATACTTATTTGAATAAGAAAGGATTTGGAAAGATCAAGAATATGATGACTGTTGATATACTTGCAGGTTATGCAAGCTCTAAGAAGGTTGAAAGGAACTAGCGGTGACAAAAAACACAAGATGTCTGAGGATACAAAGCACCTTTTTGATCAACTTACTGAGAATGCCATGAAATTGATGGAGAATGGTGAATACAGTTAGGTGTCTACAAGATGCTGTAATTGTAGTTTCTCTTGTGAAATTGCCTACATAATATTATTTGTTCCTTATGGTTCTGGGCTGACTTGTATGATTTGATATAGATACTATTCATCTCCAACTTTCTTTCAGTACCATTTATCCTTGTTATTTTTTGTGCTGTTGCTAAATTTTACATTTTCTGTTTTAGATGTTTACCATGAAGAAAGGGAGACTTTTGAGCGGGAGGCTGGTAAGCTGTTTTTCTTGGCAGCTGCGATCTTTATGGTTAAATTGGTTTTTATGTTTATGTTGAATAGATATGGTCTTACCAACTTAAAAAATTGCATGTAATTGATAGTTTGATAAATTCCCTCCTTTTAACTTCGATTTAGTTTTTTTAGTGAAAAAAGATTTCTTTCTTTCTTTAATCAGTTGGAGATGTAACAGAGTAATGTCTCTTGCACATGTTTGTTTATATGGGAGAAAATATCAAGGAATCCTTTTTCCATTCCTTAATCTCATTCTAGTCCTTGCTCGTGTGGCTTTTCAGAAAAATATCACACATCTTTACTACATGTTCTGCACACAAAAAACTGTGCTATGCCACGAAAGATTTGTTTTTCTTTCAGAATAAAGCTAGCTGCATTTGCCAAAAAATGCCTAGCTTGTGAAAAATGTATCGGAGTTGGATTTATAGACAAGCTTACCCAATCTTTGTAATTTGGGTAAATAATTACTGCTCGCCATATGACATTTTCATTTTATCTTGATATAGTGCTGAAAGAGTTCTGTAGAAGTGTCGTGGCTTGCATTTTAGAGACAGTATTTTGTCAGTCAATTTTTTTGTTCCAAGGAGATGTATTTTTCATGCACCAGTCTATCCTTAACGAAAAAGTAGTTAATCGACTTGTTTTAAGCTATATTGAAATAGTTGAAATGGAACTTGGTGTTTTGAAACCCAATTAATAAACGTTTTATCTCAACAAACATATATTGGAATTTTCCTTCTTATACCTTGCATAATATAAAAATCATCGATGATGGTAATAATATAAAGAATTCTAGTGGTAATTATGTCATATAACATGTAAATGTCTTGTAGATGAAGGGTTTTATTATTCTAAGAAATAGGGTGTCGAAGTTGGTGCTGATTATTGGTCAACTCTTTCATGATTTAGAAAAAAACAAGTGTGATAATAACTTCTCTTCTGGTTAATATATAAAAACAGCTTGCTGGATCTGGTACAACCTTGTTCTTGCTGTCTGGAGTGAAAGTCAGTACTGATACTTGTGACATCTCTATCCATATTTTGGAATTTCACCTTCTGTTTGCACCTTTAACATCAACCTTTGTAGATTGAATTGCAGATAAGGTATTGAACTTTTAGAACGGCAAATTATGTCACTGCCAAATAGGTTTTATGCTAGGCATCCCTTTTAAATGAGGTCCTCTAGAATGGTCCTCATGACAATCATGTGTTCCCGTTAGACGAAAATTTTTGAAACAAAAGCAGCCTGCAGTAGAAATTTCACATAGGATCAAGTGATTTTGAAGTTTTGAACTGTGTTGAGACCTGTCCTTTCAATCCGTTGACAGGAGCAGAAAACTATTAGTGGTTTCCTATACTTGTCTTCTGCTACTGTACGGGATGTTAAATCATTTTGAAAATCCAGTGGAGATGCTTTATCGAGGTCCTTTATCATCAAGAGAGTTGTTAATTTACATCGGATATCGATTCTGAGGCAAAATGATCCTTCTCAAGGGCAGATATTAGATTGGGTCAGAATCTTTGAGAACTTTCCAACAAGGGTCCTAAATTACAACTTACATTTCTGAAGTACAAGTACAAAAATATGGTACTGATAACTAATGCGAAATTCAAACATGCTCAAAAGGAGACTTCACACCTGTAATTGATAATCTAAATCTGGTAAAAATTAATCCCTGCAAAATCCCATATTTTAAATGGGCACACATCTTCTGTTCTCAGTCTAAAGAAAAAACCCTCTTGCCTCAGTTCTGTTAAGTATTCGAGCAGTATAATATTTGGGGCGAACACCATGGCGTGTATCCCCCGAGGAGCTTTGGTTTCAAAAAAAAGGTATTCGAGCAGCAATTTTGAGGTAAACTTGTGCCCAAACACACAGGGTCTGCAAAATTAGTCACTTCATGCAGTGGTTGCCAATCTGGGTTTCCCATCTGAGAATATTGTGATAACTAATAATTTCTCCAGCTGCACTTGCATGTGTGCATGCACCTGTGGAGCGATTTATATATCACATTGTTTAAGAAGTTGGTTTTTACCATGCGGTTAGGCACCTGTGGAAATATGTACACATCACATGCTTTAAGAAGTTTGTATGTCAAATTGGCGGACCTCGATAATTGAGTGCTACTTTCTTTTCATTTGAATATTTTCTAGGATAGCTGGTGACGGTGAACACTTCTATGTGCATATAAGTTATATAGGATATGGTGGGTATTCGACTAAAAAAAGATATTATGGGTATCATCTAATCGTGTTGGTATATATTGACATCAACTTGTGGTGGTCTCTAAAAAAACATCTTGTCTTACTGAAGTGGTATTCTTCGTGTGTTTGACATTTAGGTGGAGTAAATTTCTTGTAGAATTCTATCAGAGACTAATTTATAGTTCGGTATTTTATCTAGTGATTTACTCAGTATTGTAGGTGTCTATTGCTACTTGTTGATATTTTCTTAAGTGAGAGCTGGATTTATTCTTTTGTTTAACTCATCACATGCTAAGCTTTCTGACAATTTTATATGTTAATTTCACTTCCAGAGGGATATGAACGGTTGATTCTTGCAAAAGGACGCTCTTCAAATGGCGACAATCAATCTGAAGTGCAGCAACCTGCTTCTTTACAAGGTGAAGGACTTCAAGGAAGTCACACTTCTATTCTGGACACGGTTTTTGCTCCAGCAGAGGCTAATAGCACACAAATCTCATCTGGTGATGCTGGAGGTGAATTTGATATGTTTGGCGATGCTGGAGGTGAATTTGATATGTTTGGTGATGATGATGATAATGAAGAAAAAGCTTCTGCAGATTTAATCAGAAATGCCAATAGTGACGGTATTAACTCTTACATTTCATTATTGCTCTGGTTTAGCATCACCTAAGAAATGAGTTTTTACATGTATGTACCTAGAAATATTCTGTATTATACAAATTCTCTTCTATCCAAATACGATATGGTCTTACTCTTATTGAGTCATTACTATTAGGGGTTTGATCAAATTAAGTTTTTGTTGGTTTTCTATTATTTTGAGTTCAATAAATTGAGGTCAATTTAAGATCGCAAAGTTGTGGAGTGGATAATTTAGTTATTTAAATTAGGAGTCTTATTAGGAGTCAATTGGGTTTATTCTTTATATTTTGTAATCCCACCACTTTTCTATATAAGTAGGATCAAGGTTATGAGTTATCGAGAATGGTTTCCTCTCTTCAATGGTTTTCTGGGAGTTCCTATCTCTCATACACGTGACTCTCTCAACGTATGAGGCTCATTGCACCCTTCTCTCTTCCTCTCTCACCCAATTTTTTAGTGCTGATGTCAATGTCATTATACTAATATTGAAAAACGCACGTCGACGAAATCCTAGAACCATGTCAAAACTGATTAAAATCAATTAGTTTCGAAATAATAAAGTTTCTACTAGTTTCTAAATGTATAAATAGTTTAATTCTTCTTTCAAAACATAGTGTAATTCTACTATCGTTGTATGTTTGGGGGTTTGAGTAAAGTTGGTATATGAAATCATGTACCTATATCATATCCGAAGTCATTCTAATGCATTATATAAATATTCATATATTAAAAATGCAAGCTATTGAATCAGTGCATTACTTAACAAGAAATGAATGGTGATAAAAGTAGAAGGATATTTAGAAGATTAGCAAGATTTTCAACCTACGATTCTTTCAAGATACTCCTCATAATTCGAATGTAGTATTCGGTTGAAAATCTTGCTAATCTTGTAAAAATCTAAATCTTACTAATCTTTTTTTATTTTAAAATTTGGCATTTTAAGCGTGCCTATTTTATGATGCGCATTAGCAAGTTTGGTCTAAAGGATGTCAATTTGTTTTATGTGGTTTAAAGAATGTCAATTTGTTTTATATGCATTAATGAAAGAAAGTAAGAATACAACTTAATATTCATTTAAAAATTGAAGACAAAAATAAGAAAAAATAATGAAAAAAAGAGGGACATGAAAAACCTTACATGTAAAGTTGCCATAGCTATTGACATCTTTAAATCTAGGCATGCTGGTGGTAATATTGTCGTGCCCCTCGTATCACCATATTGATCGATTATTTAGGGTGCGTTTGGTACGCGTGTTAGGACGGGTTAAACTGGTAGAGGGTAACCTGTTTTTGTGTTTTGGTGTTTGGATAGAGGGTTAAATTGGGGGTGGGTTAGAAGTGGGTTTGTTGTGATATGATTTTATTGAAGTTTGAAAAAGTGAGCAGTTATTGTGATGTGGTTGTATTGAAGTTTGGAAAAGTGAGTAGAAGTGGAGTAGTTAATAATTTTTATATGATATGATGGTATAATATATTATTTTTTGATGGAATTGATGATGGAGAATTGATTTATTTAATTTTTAAAAAAGAAATAAAGTGGGGCCCACATAAGAGAGAAGAAAAATGGATTAAGGGGGGTACATGAGCCGAACGGGGCCTTGGAGTATCCAAGAAGATGCCCTCCTAATTTTGCCTTTATAGTAGAAGTGATTGATATGTTGCGATATATACCATCAACATCTAGGAATGAGGGTACTTCACCGGTATCAATTTCAAAAAAGTTGGGAAGCAACACGTGCTGCATGCATGCCATGACATGGCTGCGAGATCTAAATCCATGGTCTCACTCCCAAATCTCCGCATCAATTGGTATTCGAACATGGCTTCTTAGTTGTCCTCATGATTTGGTGATCCAACTAGGTACACAAAGAAGAACAAAGAGGGAAGAAGCCATGGGTCCTTCATTGTACAACCACAATTTTCTAGATTTATCATATTTTCATTAAAAATTTATGTCCACAACTTATATGAATATGCCAGATGCACTGGATTTGATGCAAAAGTTTATTCAAGAAATAAAAAAATACACAAATGAAGATTCATGGAACAAAAAAGACTACAAAAATGAAGGAGAAATGGATACACATCTTTGTTGTGGCTATTTATGACCTTGCTAGGAATCTATAGTACACCCACTACTTCATGTTGTGGCACATGCCATACATCGGCAAAACTTAGAGAGGATTGCTCATCTTAATCACCCTCGACAATCAATTTGACATAGGAGGTCATAGAAACTGTCTCTGGATGATCATTGACTGCTATGGGCTCTCATTAATCTCATACTCGTAGTTGCTCTCGAGAATCCCTTACTTGTGGTTCCCTTTGTTGAGGCAATCTTGTCACATCCCTCGAAACACTATTGCAAGGTCCTTCTAGACTGTCCTTGAGTACGTGGTTGATGGGAGCACCAACCATCATGTGTCATTTTTGTTCTTAAACGTTGCTGTCATGGCAATAAACCACCTCAATTTTAAACGTTTGCGACACCACCACCTTTGTTGGCTTCATCCAGGATAATGGCCTAGGGGACCTTTGGAACTGCTCGTGCCTCCAATGGAGGAGCATCGGTGCCCACAACATGGGGATTTGTGCATTGCAACTCACTTGTCACCAACACTTTGGAAAATGTTGCTCCAACAACCCGACCCATTACCTTTTTCATCGACTCCCATAGTAGTGGCATCCTATGTCGCCAGTCTAGAAATGAGGGTGGCCAATCCGTAAATAAGGCAAGCACTCTTTCTTTCTTGGAAGCCGTGATTCACAAGAAAATGAAGCAACCGTGGGAAAATTTTAAAGAACCCCTTTCTCCAAGACCTTTTTATCAAGTGGTTATGTTGGGAAAAAACGAATAACTTGTTTATTCCATGAACCCTAGGCTCTCTTATATAGGAGAGTAGCCTATGGGTAAATTACATAAAGCATACTATGAAGAAAAACAAAATAGAGAAAAGTACAGATACTACTATTATTGTATGCGTTAACACTCCCACTCAAGATGGAGCATAGATATCAATCATGCTCAGCTTGGAAGCACACTTCTGAAATGGACCTCGTAGCAATGCCTTGGTGAATATGTCCGCAGTCTGATTCTCTGATGTAACATGAGATGTAGCAATGAATCCTTTCTGAATCATATCACGTATGAAGTGACAATCCACCTCAATATGCTTGGTCCGCTCATGGAATGCTGGGTTGTTTGCAATAAACAAGGCAGCCTGATTATCACATTCCAAGTTCATAGGAAGTGGTACATCTAAACATAGGTCTGTAAGCACAGCTTTCACCCACATCATCTCTGTAGTAGCCTGGGCCATAGCCCTATATTCGGATTCAGCACTAGATCTAGCTACCACCGTTTGTTTCTTACTTCTCCATGAGACTAGGGCATCTCCAACATAGACAGCATACCCTGAGGTGGACTTCCTATCCTTGGGACATCCTGCATAGTCTGCGTCTGCACATGCTGAGATAGAGATCCCATTTCCTTTCTTGAATAGCAGACCTGTACCTGGAGAAGATTTGAGATATCTAAGAATCATATGTATTGCATCCATATGCACCTGGCGTGGTTGCTCCATGAACTGGCTCACACGGCTCACTGCAAATAATATATCTGGTCTAGTGATCGTGACATACAACAGTTTGCCTACCAGTTCTCTATATCTTCTCCTGTCCACCTCCTCTGTGTTATCTTCATAAAGCTTCATGCTGGGATCCATTGGTGTCGTAGCAGGTCGACACTCAAGCATACCTGTTTCACTTAACAGATCTGTAACATATTTCCTTTGTGACATGACTAGCCCATATGAATTTCTAGCAAATTCAAGCCCCAGAAAGTATCTAAGGACCCCAAGATCCTTAGTGACAAATTCACTACCCAGCATTTCTTTCGCCTGCCTTATGCCCTGCTCATCATCTCCTGTAATCAAGATGTCATCAACATAAACCATAATGACAATGATACCTCTCGCGGTTTTCTGTACAAACAAGGAATGATCAGCATTGGAGCGTTTGTATCCTTGTTTCTCGAAGAGATCCGAGAGCTTCTGAAACCATGCTCTGGGGCTTTGCTTAAGGCCATAGATAGCCTTATGCAACCTGCATACCTTGGAGCACTCCCCCTCAACAGCAAAACCAGGTGGCTGTTGCATATACACCTCTTCCTGCAAATCTCCATACAGGAATGCATTCTTCACGTCCAACTGATGGAGCGGCCAGTCTCGAGCAACTGCAACTGACAACAAGATCCTTAGAGTGGAATGACGTGCCACAGGCGAGAATGTGTCAAGATAATCCACCCCGTATGTTTGTGTGAAGCCACGCGCCACCAGACGCGCCTTGTACCTGTCAATAGAGCCATCTGCATTTTGCTTCACTGTGAATACCCACTTGCAGCTCACTGGGTTCACATCTGGAGGTATAGAAACCAAAGTGCAAGTTCCTCTGGACTGAAGTGCTGCCATTTCTTCTTCCATTGCTAGCCGCCATCTACTATCTTGCAGAGCCTCACGATGATTCCGTGGAATATCTATAGCTGAGAGTGCCATAGCAAACGACCTGAAATCTCCAGATAGCCGCTCAAATGATACAGGGGCTGATAATGGATATTTGGCACAACTCCTCTTCGACTTCCGTAAAGCAATGGGAATATCCAAATCAGTTGTAGGTTCATCTGGCTCCTGTACCATAACCTGCTCAGAAATGTCGTCAGATCCATCAACATTAATATTCTCATTACATACCATAGGCGAGCTAGTGGATGAGTCATGACCATGAGCTAGTGGAGGAAGCCTGCGGGTATAATGGAACGGGAACGGTGAGATAGGCTGCTGTGGTGGTGGTGGTGGTGGTGGTGTTGGCATCTGAGGTGGTGGTGGTGTCATGTATATGGCATAAGGTGGTATAGGTGGAATCTGCTTATCTCCTGATGCTGAAAAATACATAACAGATTCAAAAAATGTAACATCTGCACTGATCATATACCGCCGACGCAGAGGATCAAAGCACGTATACCTCTTTTGAGTTCTGGAGTACCCAACAAAGACACACTTGACAGCCCTAGGAGAGAGCTTGTCAGTACCTGGCGACAACTGATGGACAAACGCAACCGACCTAAACACACGAGGAGTGAGAGTGAACAGATCCTTGTCAGGATGAATAAGTGAGAACGGAATCAGTTCATTCAAGACAGACGAAGGCATACGGTTGATTAGGTAACATACAGTAAGAACTGCATCACCCCAGTAGGAATAGGGAACATGACTCTGTATAAGTAGTGATCTAGTGACATCAAGAAGGTGACGGTGTTTTCTTTCAGCAATCCCATTCTGTTGAGATGTATGAGCACAAGATGTTTGGTGAATAATTCCTTTTGAGGAGTAGTAATTGGCAAGAATATTAGTGCACAACTCCAAAGCATTGTCACTTCTCACAAGTTTCACAGATGTAGAAAAAATATTTTGTATTTCATTCAGAAAATGGATAATGATATTTCCTGCTTCAGATTTATTTTTCATCAGAAATACCCATGACACTCTAGAAAAATCATCCACAAAAAACTATATATAAAATCTGTGTCCTTGATGATCGGGTACACGACTCGGACCCCAGATATCAATATGAAATAACTCAAACTTGGAGGTACTACTCCGACCTGGACGACTGGGAAAGGATGACCTGTGATGCTTTCCCATCTGACATGCCTCACACTGAATAGGTGTGTGAGGGAGACCATAAGGTAAAACTTGACGCAACTTTTGAAGCGGTAAATGACCAAAACGCAGATGCCATAATAAGATTGATACTTGTCCAGAAGAGGATGAGGATCCAGCAAAAGGGGTCTGATTCAGGCGATATAGGCCTCCTTGCTCATAGCCACGACCAATCATGTTGCCCGTATGGATGTCCTGAAAAATCAAAGAAGATGGATAAAAAATTGCTCGACAATGTAGATCTTTTGTAATTTGGCTAATTGACAATAAATTCATTGAGAAATCAGGTGCATGTAGCACATTCTTGAGCTGCATAGAGGATGTCAATCTAGCCCCCCCTGACCAGTGATGGGGGAATGAGTGCCATTGGCAATTACGACTGTCCGACCTGGAGGGATCTGAGTGTATCCTGAAAGCAGACTCTGGTCGCCACATAGATGATGTGTAGCGCCCGAGTCCATAATCCATGGTAAAGTATCTGATCTACTACTGTGGAATGCAAGTATACTACCTGAAGCACTGGTAGACGCAGAGGCAGAAGCGGCAGCATCAGAATGACTCTCTGTAGTCGGTGCTGGGCTAGATGGTGGAATAATGCCCCTCAGACGGGCAACTAGATCCTCGAATCGCTGATCCAGAGTGGCAGCAGACGGGGGCTCTATCTGCTCAGCAGCTCGTGCAGATGCAGGAAATCCATGCTTTGAGTAGCATGTGTCTTCATTGTGTCCTACTCGATGACAGTAGGTACATGTTGGTTTAGTGCGGCCACCTCTTCCACGAGGTCCACGTCCGCGGCTAGGATGATGGAACCCACGACCTCTGTTGACTGCCATGGCGGAAGAGTTCTGACTCGCAGCTGTGGAAGGAACTGTGATCCGACTCAATCTATGAAACGCTTCCTCCATGGGAGGAATAGTAGAGTCTGCCAGAATCTGTGATCGTGCTGCCTCATACTCAGGATCAAGTGCAGCCAGGAACACACCCACCATCGTTGCGTTCCGGTATGTCTTCTGCTGTTCTGGCGTAGCTGTGAGAGGCATGAAGCTATAAAGCTTCTCGAACATCCCTCTTAGTGATGTATAGAGGGAATGTAAAGGGCGACCATTCTGCTTTATTGTGAATATGTCATGCTGAAGTTGCAGAATCTTCGTCTCATTCTTAGCCTGGGAGTATGTAGCCGCCAGAATGTCCCACATATCCTTGGCTGTGGGCTGGTGTAGAATGTCATTGGCAATTTCAATAGCCAATGTACCAGATAGCCAGACTTTGGCATATGAATCATCAGCCTCCCAAGAGGCATTGACTCCAGTCTTCTCTGCAGGCTCCGGTTCGGTAAGAATGTGCTTCTTACCTGTTGACTTCATCATACTCATGAACTGCATAGCCCACAGTTCGTAGTTTGTACCGTCCATCTTGACAATAGGCGCTGGACCACGGAATGCGCCAATAGATGGGATATCTGTCTTGCTCTCAGACATATTGGAAAAAGAAGACTGGAACGATTGACAAACGATGTGATTTGTCTACAACGACATAGATGGGTTTAGCTGCACGTGTAGACCTCACGCAACTAAACCCATGTTGATGTTCTGGGTCTTAGGGCTGGAAACCGTGCTCCCGTACAGGAGCTACACGCCTTGGGGCACTGGATCACGCGCGCTGGGCACTGGGTGCGCTGGACACGCGCACTGGATGCACGCACTGCTCAGCCGCGTAGAAGGTTACGCGCACACGCACAGCCTTGCGCAGATAATGCGCAGCCGCACATTGGGAGACGCGCGATCAGGCGCTGGAGAGGCGCAGATCACGCGCGATCACGTGCAAGGGATGCGCACGCGCAGGAGGTGCGCAGATCACGCACTAGCGCGCGCAGGAGATGCACACAACGCTAATCGGACGGCGCCGGAGATTCGCAGGAGATGCACTGATCGGAGGAGGAGCACCCGAGAAGGAGGGCGGCGCCGATCTGCTGAGAAGAGAGAGAAAGAGGGCCGGCGGGTAGGGTAGGGTAGGGTTAGGGTTAAGGTTTCGAGAACTCCGGTCTAGGACCGTCGCTCTGATACCATGTTGGGAAAAAACTAATAACTTGTTTATTCCATGAACCCTAGGCTCTCTTATATAGGAGAGTAGCCTATGGGTAAATTACATAAAGCATACTATGAAGAAAAACAAAATAGAGAAAAGTACAGATACTAATATTATTGTATGCGTTAACAGGTTAAGATTAGAGAATGTTGTATGGCATGTGTCCTTGGAATGATGGTGAAGAAAATTTGTATCTTAAAGTGCTGAGAAAGGAAAAAGGGGACAATTATCTCTTTCTATTAGGATTAAGTGGCATAAACCATGCTATATAAAGGACCTAAGGTCATGGAAGTTCCTCACTCTTCCTATAGCTCTGATCTTCTGGTCCTCACCACTCATGAATGTCTCGAACTCCATAATTCAATCGTTTCTAGTTCCTCAATTTCTTCATGATGTTTAGGTGCAAGTTAACATCAACATCTACCCCACCACCTGCAATACGTTTATTTTTAAACCATGACTTTGGCAAACCCTCAATAAAGTCCATCTCATACAACAAAATGACAGTCTCACAATTCATCGGGAGATGAGTTTTAAGAACTAGAGGAGCATTGATGCAAGGATAAATTGGGATGATAAAATTAAGACATTTGTTAATTACTTTTATTATTTTTTGTTTGATAAAATAAATGGGAGATCAAGCTAAGATCTCTAAAGTTTGGAGTACATTTAATTCTTTAAATGTGAGTTTTTTAGAAGTTAATTCTTCTTTTATTTTTGTAATCCTTCCCTAAAGGACTAGGGTTTTGCAAGGAAGATTAGATTAGGAGCTCTTGAGAATTTTAATTATTACATCCACCTATTTCTCTCTTTAATGCCTTCGTGCTAGTTCTTACCTTTTATCATTGCTCCTCTCCTACGCAATTGAGGCGTGTTGCACTCCTCTTTCTTTCTTCGTCCCTTAAATTCCCATCTGCTTCACTATGAATTTGTATGATCATGTTATATGAGTTAAGAAAATTGGAGTTTGACACCTATATTCCTTTCTTTTATTTTTTCTGTGGACATTGGCCCTTTATCAAAGGTCTTCACTCAACTTGTATGGCTCATTATTTTATTCTCTCTTTTTCTTTCATCATCAAATTCCTGATTGCATCAATAGGTATTAGGGCATGACTTTTGAGTGATATTCATGATTTGATGATCCTATGCGATAAACAACAAGGATAAAGAGAAGACGAGGTAGTTGATCGTCATCTTCTCCACCAAAGGATCTGGGGGCATTAATTGATACCATAGATAAGTAGTTGGAATATTGGTAATGGCACTTTGACTGGTAAATTGATGGAGATAGTAGATACGATGGAAATAAGGAAGATTCAGATACTATTTCTCCAAGAGACAAAATGGGTTGGAGAGAAAGCATGAGAGATCGAGAAGACATGCTTTAAACTTTGGTATTCAGGTGAAGATATGAGTAGAATGGTGTTGGAGTGATTGCTCATAAGGATTTGAAGGATTGCGTGGTTAAGGTGCAATTATTCGGGGATTGGATTATTTTGTTAAAATTGGTGCTCGAAGAAGAAATTCTGAATATCATCTCAGTTTTTGCACCACAAATTGATTTAGATGAAAGGATTGAACAAGCTTTTTGGGAAGTTCTGGATAAGATCGTGCAAGGAATCCGACAAATAGAGATGATTTGCCTAGGTGGAGATCTTAATGGACATGTAGGAAATGACGCCATGACTTCAAGGATTGAAATGAAGAGTGAAAAGTCATTTTGGATTTTATAACGGCTTATGATTTTTTCATAGCAAACACTCTCTTCAAGAAGAGGGGGGATCATTTAATTACTTATAAGAGTGTCCCGACTAGAACACATATAGATTACTTTGCGTTGAGGAGAAGAGATCGATTGTGTTGCAAAGATTGCAAAGTAATCTCAAGAAAGAGTTTGACAACCAACATCGCTTGTTAGTCATGGATGTGCAAATAAAAGGCTGACAAAGAAAAGGAAGGTTTCAAAGATCACTAGAACTAGGTCGTGGAATCTTCAATTGAAGCAATCAAGCTTCAGGGAGAAGGTTTTTATCTTGGGATTGTAATGGAAGTACAAACGAGATGTGGGAGATGGTAGCATCTTGTATCCGAAGGGTAATCAAAGAGATGCTGGGCGAGTCAAGGGAAGAGCTCTAGGCCAAAAGGAGGATTGGTGGTGGAGTGGAAGGGTGTAAGAGAAGCTCAAAATTAAAAGAGCATGCTTTAAAGCTATGTCTAAGAATAGAACAGAAAAATTATCATAAATAGGGTTGCTAATCGAACCGAACTGTAACGAACGGACCTATGTTCGAGTTTGGTTCGATAAGGAAGTTTGAAAGTTCAAGTTCGAGTTCGGTTCGATACATGTTCGATAGGATATGTTCGAGTTCGTTTAGAAAACGAACGTTCGAGTTCGATTTGATAACAATTCGTTAAGAATTTAACTTAACTAAGACTTGTTTATATGAACAAGTTCGAAATCGGAGTTCGATAACAAGGTTCGATTAGCAGTAAAATAAGAAATTATTCAAATTAAAGGAGTATAAAGCCCAATAAATACTAAAATTTCTTTAACCTCAAAATTTATCATCTGTATAAATACAAAGTTACACATACAAATACATATACATATATCAAACTCGAACATTTATCGAACGAACATACGTTATGTTCATGTTCAGTCCGTTAAGCTATCGAACTGATATTTGAAGTTCATGGTCAGTTCGTTTAGAAATGAACAAATATTTTTTGAACTATTATCGAACGAACTCTAATCGAATACGAACATGTTCAGTTCGATTAGCATCCCTAGTCACAAACTACAAAATAGAAAAGAAGGAAGCCAAGAAGACTGTAAGCGAAGCTAAGTCAAAAGCTGATAAAATTTTGTACAAAAATCTCGACTCTAAGGACCAGAAGGATACATTTAGGTTGGCCAAAGCAAGAGAAAGAAAGACTAAAGACCTTTCTCAAGTGAGATTCATTTAGGATAAGGAAGGTCACATGCTTGTTAGTCAGAAGGATATAGAGACTAGATGGAAGCAGTATTTCCATAAGCTTTTCATTGGAGGAAGGAAATAGAGAAATCACTTTGGGAGATCTGGCTAATAGTGAAAGTTACTTAAATCGTGCAAGTTATAGACAAATACAAAGGAAGTAGAGGAAGCTTTGAAGGTTATAACTATAGGACCTGGCATTCCTATTGAAGTGTGGAGTGTTTTAGGTGAACATGGTTTGAGTTGGCTTACAAATTTATTCAATGTGATTTGGGGAAGCAAGAAAATGCATGGAGATTGAGGAGAAGCATCGTGGTGCCTCTTTATAAGAACAAATGAGACATTCAAAATTGTTCAAATTACAAAGGTATCAAGCTAATGAGTCATACTATGAAAATTTGGGAGTGTTTGATCGAAAGAAGGTTGAGGCAAGTTTCCTAAGTAAAAGAAAACCAATTCGGATTCATGCTAGTGCCGACTCGCTCATCTATTCAAGCCATCCACTTGCCGAGGAGAACAATGAAGATTTATAGAGCTAAAAGGAAGAACCTCCATATGTTTTTTATTGAGTTGGAGAAGGCTTATGATTCAGTCCCATGGGAGATATGGTGGAGAGTTTTGTGAAGAGACATGTGCCTGTCCTATACTTTAACTTCATAAAGGATATGTATGCTAGGGCTTCATCTTGTTTAAGGATCCAATCTGGGAAGACTGACTATTTTGATATCAACATTGGTTTGCATCAAGGTTCATCTTTAAGTCCATTCCTTTTTACTTTGGTTATGGACGAAACATTCAGGATGAGTTGCCTTGGTGTATGTTATTTGTTGATGATATTTTGTTGATTGATGAGACTAGAGATGGAGTATATGATATGCTTGAGTTCTGGATACATGTATTGGAGAATAAAGGATTCGTATAAGTAGGGCTAATATTGAATATATGGAGTGCACTTTTGATGGAAGCAATGGTGAAGGAATCAAGGTAAAGATTAGTGACGATAACATTCAGAAGAGAGATTCTTTTAGATACTTAGGATCTATTTTGCAACACGATGGGGAAATTGATAGAGATGTTACTAATAGAAAAAATACATACTGACTAAAGTGGAGAGGACTTCTACCATTTCTATGATAAGAAATTCCTTTGAAAATCAAAGGAATCTTTTACAAAGCAACTATGATACCTGCTATGCTTTATGGATCTGAATATTGACCTGTTAACCATAAACATGTGCATAAAATGTCGCTAGCAGAATTGAAAGTGCTAAGGTGGATGTGTGGACATACACATAAAGATTGGATTTAGAATGATACAATCAGAAGGAAAGTTGGTGTAGCTCCAATCGAGGGCAAGATGCGAGAAAACCGCTTAAGGTGGTTTGGTCATGTGCAAAGGAGGTCAGCTGATGTACCTGTTAGGAGATGCGAGTTTTGGGATGTTGAGCTGACTAAGAGAGGGCGAGGAAGACCCAAGAGGTGTTGCAATGAGACTATATGAAGGGATCTTAGGTTTTTTGGACTAAGTTTGAGATTGCCCCAAGATAGATCTGAATGGAGGCAAATAATCCATGTAGCTGACCTTGCTTAATATGGGAAAAGGTTTTGTTGTTGTAATTGGTACGGGAGATTGAATTTCAAGTCATTTTCATGATTTGACGATCCTACAAGGTAAACAAGGAAGTCTTAAGAAAGAAGATGAGGTAGTTGATCGTTATCTTCTCAACCTAAATTTAAGGATTCATTGTATGACCATTCAAAAGGTCACACCATTTGTTCGGTGATTTTGAGTGAAGAAGCTGAATACATTGGACTTGATGTTGAGAACTTAGGCTTGGAAGTTGAGAGAACCCAAGGTTTTAGCGTAGCTTTGTGAAATTTGGTTGGTGAAGAATGGGGTGACTTTTAGACATGAGGAAATCTATGTGAGAATGTGCTTGAGCTTGTTAGGATTTTAAGAGATTCCTCAACACAGTTATGCCAACAGTCGATGTCCAATCCACACCTTCATTGCCGTCGTTGATTGCTTTGGAACCATTATGGCAAGGATCACAACTGGTGACCTTGACACCACGTTCGTTACCTCTGCCACCATTAACCATTTCAAGTATAGAAGATGACCACTTCTTTATTGTCGGTTGACGTGTCTCCAATATAGACCCTTCTAATTGCACACATATAGGAAGCCATTACTGTTGGTCGTCCCAAAATGTTTCAGTGGTATGACCTTGCCATTTAGGGCTTCGTCGCTTCATTTCTCCTTTTGAACCCTCGACCATCGATTGTTGTGATGAGCAATTGTTATCGATTATCAACTATGGCCGCTAACACCCTACCACCTTCTAGCTACCTCTAAACTGTGGCAACCAACCATTAACTCACCCTGCATTGAGCTTCCTTGCTTGTAGTCACATGCATGGGTTGCCCTGTACTAGTCTAAAATCGTCACCAATGCATGGCTCGACTAGTATCTTGCCACTTTAGAGCCTTAGTCATGGTTGGGCCTCATTGTCCATAGTTGCCGATTAATCTTCTACGGTCGTCGGCATGCGGGACTCTCTAACATGGCTGCCATTGGATGCCATTGCCATTATTGCATTAGAAGCCAAACCCTAGCATAAAAGAAATCTTTGCCTTTGGTTGGATCCTTTGGTTGAATAAGACATTCCATTCATTCTCCTCTTTCTCAACATTGTATTAGAGCAACGATCCTAGAACGGGGTTCGTACCCAACCACATGCCGCTACCTCCAGCCTCCCCATTCAGGCCACACACAAACCATCTCCATCAGATGCACTCCATAACCAGTGGAGAACTTTGTCTTTATTGCATTCCTCCAGACGAGGAGGTCGTTTTAGCTACCGGGGAGGTCAAGGTTGTGACTTTGGTCTTGGTCGCATATTGTATATTCACTATCAGAGGACTTATTATGTGTCTGAAAGGTATTGGGCGAAATTTAGTATGCCACCACAAGTCAATGTTTCATATGACTATGATGCGACAATGGTAGAGGCACATTCTAATCATGATCGCAATGGACAAACAATTCAACTCTTCGCCACATATTACTCGCGCTTGATGCAACGGCTACAAAGATCCGACACTTCTCCCAATGATACTACTCCTATTGCATACCTCACTACTGCTTCAAGTATAATAGGCAACTCCACTACTGCCACAGCTCCGACGTGGATCACTGACTCTAGTGCTCTACTCATCTGACGGGAGAAGGTAGCTTGCTGACCTCTTTTGAACCCTCTTCCATTGTAAAGTCGGTTTGGGTTGCCGGCGATGCTCATTCTCCTGTTACAACCATTTGGACCATGGAGTTTTCCTCCATGCTCATACTTACTGAAGTTTACAACGCTCATGAATTTCCTTTGAGCTTATTATTTGTTCATATGCTTTGTGCTGAGTTGAATTGTGATGTGATTTTTGACGAGCTGAATTGCTGAGCTGAATTTTCATTCTTGTGGTCAATCACTAATGTTTGGTTAAATGACATTTATTACTCTAATACTCTAGTTACTATATATATAAGCACAAAAGTTCTTAACAGATAAATAAATCCAATGTCGAAAGACCAAGAGATGGAGCGTGTCTCGTGGCGACCGAAGGCGAGTGGTGGCGACTGCAGCGGGGCTCAGGCGGACCGTGATAAGGGAAGAGACGATGGATGGAGGCGGGTTTCGTATGCTAAGCCAGGCAGGCGGTGCTTCCGGTGTGGCAAGCGCGGTCATATCGCCTCTGCGTGCGATGCACCACCCCGCTGTTTCCATTGTGGGAGGGTGGGACACCGCATGGCTGCGTGCTGGTTCTCGCATGAGGGAGGTCACGCCGGACAGCGCGTGACCTCGCGACGCTCGCCCCCGCGTGGGCACGGTGGAGATTTGCATGGTGTTCGTGATTCCCGTTCGTATGCGCAAGTGGTTGGTGGTGGTGGTGCAACCGAAGGGGACTCGGGAGGTGCTCCTGCATGTGAGGTGGTTGGCGTTCCTGGACCTGCGGGGGTGGGTGGCTCGTCGATGGGTGAGGGAGTTGACTCGCAGGCTAGGCCCTGCGCGGGCGTTCCTGTGCATGGCTCGGCTCCTGTGTCTGGGGTCTCGGCGGCGGAAGCGGTGGCTCTGGGGGAGCTGTTCAACAGGGAGGGGGGTGAAGGGGCTGCTGCTGGCGGTGCGAGGGGGGTTGAGGAGCAGGCGGGCGGGTCGGCGTGGCTGGGCGAGGGGTTGCGTGCTCGTGGGGGCTTCGGTGGGGTGCAGGATTCTTCCCCGAGGCAACTCGTTGCCGTCGGTGTCAGGCTTAGCCCCGCTCTTTCATGGGAGGCTATTCGCTCGACAACTTTGGGATTCCTTGGCGATGACTTTGCCGGGGACTTCGTCATTCTTGATGCATCACGGTGCTGTGTTCGCGGGCTCTCCCCGGATCAACGGGAGAGCCTTTTTCGAGGCTTTGGCGGTTCTAATGTTAAGTGGCGGCCGGTTCGTGTTGCGGATGGTGCGGCGACTCTGTCTGAGGTCTGCGTCGCTGAAGTGCGAGGGGTCCCATTTCTTTCTCGCTCGACGGCTGTGCTCTCGAAGGCGATCGGAAGCTGGGGTCAGGTCCTAGCCGTGCTGGATGATGGTTTAGCGCCTGGGGCTGATTTGGCTTGTGCGATGATTCTTCTTGAATGTTCTCCTCGCTTTCTCGCGGCTATGGCGGGAAAGGTGATCTTCGAGCGTTTGGTTGTGGGCTCCTGGTCTTTCAAAGTTGAAGTCCTCCTTCTTCTGCCGGCGCCGGTGTTGGATCCTTCCCCGTCTTCCTCGTCCTCGGCCTTGCGCGGTGGCCGTTTGGGCTCTCGGCTGGGGGAGGACGGTCGGGATTCACGCCGACACGTGTCTTCTTCCAGGGATGTGTTCGAAGCGTCGCATGGGGAGGGCCGCGGCTCTGGGACTTCTTTTGCGGCGCCTAGGGGCGCGAGTCACTGTCGTGATTTGGTGGCGCGGGATTTTTTCGAAGTTGATGTGACCCCTTCACCTCCCTCCATTTGGTCGGAGGCTTCTTTGCATTCGGACCGCTCCGGACAAGTGGCGAGGCTTCCTTTCGGTTCTTCAATCGGATCTGCTGCGTCTTCATTCGGGGCAACCTCTCGGGTGGTCGACGACCCGACTGTGAATTCAGAGCCGCTTTCTTGGGTATCCGGTTATTCCTGTCCTATTCCCCTTAACTCGGTGGCCCCCAGCTCCTTGGAGGTTCTGGATGATGTATTTTCTCCCTCGTTTTTGTCGACGGACGCAACTTCGATTTATCGGGAAGAATCCTTTGCTTTCTCCCCTCCGCGTCTTGGGGGGTCCCCTCCCCAGTTCCGTGGAGGGTCTTCGGGGTCGGCTTTCCCTAATTTCTGCGACGGTGCTACTATTGATGTCCTGGTGGTAAACTCCCCCTCGTTAAGATTTGGGCAGAGCTATCGTCGAAGGCGGGTTTCCTTCCGTGGGGGTTCTACCTTCTCCCCCCGAGGCGACTCTTCTTCCTCCTCGCTTCGCGACGCTGTGGCGGAGGCTTCAGGTCTAACACGCTTGGCGGGGCGTTCGCCTCGTCGAGCGTTATGATGCTGTTTCGGTTGGCGGTGCTCTTGGGATCCCAGTTGTTGTTAATGAAGATCTTGTCATGGAATGCGCGTGGCCTTTGCGACACTCACCGGCGGCGAATTTTGGGTGCTCGTCTTTTGGAGTGGGGTTGCGACATCGCCTTCATTCAAGAAACTAAGCTGGCTGGGTTGGACGCTGATTTGTGGAGGTCCTTTGGAGCCGGTGGGCTGGATGAGGCTCGTTCGTTGGATGCGGATGGCGCGAGCGGCGGTCTTCTTCTGGCTTGGCGCTCTTCGCGTTTCTCTTTTTCGTCCGTGAGGATGGGGCAGCATTCGCTTACCGTGGTGTTGACTTTGTCAGACTCTAATATGCGCGCAGCTTTCACTTGCGTGTACGGTCCTAACTCTCACATCGTTCGTCGGGAGCTTTGGGAGGACCTTCGGGAGGATGCGCTTGCTATTCGTGACATGCCTTGGTTGTTGGGGGGTGACTTCAACGTCACCTTGCACTTGCAAGACCGCCCCCGTGCCCGTGGGGGCAATGACCCCGGGTCTGTGGAATTTGTGGATTTCGTTCGCGAGATGGCACTGGAGGGGCTTGTGCCTAACGATATCTCTTACACGTGGAGGTCGAATTCTTCTAGATCTCGGATTGATCGCTTCTTGGCTAGTGTCAGCTTGATGGAGGCTTTCCCCCTTTGCGCAGTCAGCTCTCGTCCCCGCTCCTTCTCTGACCACAGCCCCATCATCTGGGACTCCGGGGATGATCAGCGTCCTCGCGGGCTTTTCCGTTATGAGCGTTGTTGGCTCCTTGAGCCGGGGTTCAAGGATCTTATTTCCAACCATTGGGCGCATACTTCTTGCGAGGGTTCTGCGGCTCGTCGCTTCGACCATAAATTATCTTCTCTTAGATCGGTATTGGCTTCCTTCAAGAGGGAGTCGCGGAAGGCTCGTATTTCCGCTCGTTTGGAGGCTGATGCTACGATTCCGCGGCTTGATCTCATTGAGAACGACATGGATTTGCTTCCGGGGGAGTTGGCTGAGCGCGCTGCGGCGGTTGAGAAGGCTCGGCTGGAGGACCGAAAGAGATCGATCGAATGGCGACAACGCTCACGGGTGAGATGGCTGAAGGATGGGGATGCCAACACTGCGTACTTCCACAGGGTGGCGAGCGGTCGACGTCGTGCTAATACTATTCCGTCTATTTCCATTAATGGCGAGCTCTTTGCTGGGGAGAAGGATGTGGGCGTGGCCGTGGGGAGTTACTTTCGGGGCGTGTTTTGGTCCCCGGCTCCTCGGCGGTGGCGGTGGTCGGGCCAGGGGGCTTCCGTCATCCCCTCGGCTGCCGCGGAGGCGCTTGTGCGTCCGCTCTCTTTGGAGGATCTCAGGGGGGCCGTTTGGGACCTCAATTACGACGCTGCGTCGGGGCCTGATGGCTTCCCGGTGTGTTTTTTTAAAGATTTCTGGGACGTTCTCGCCAACGATGTTCTTGAGGTGGCGCGTGAATTCTGCGAGGGAAACGATGGCTTTGATAAACTTAATCGGGCCTTAATTGTTCTTATTCCAAAGTCTAATTCGGCTTCTCGGATCGAGGACTACCGGCCAATTTCAATCTCGAATGCGATATATTTAATCATCGCAAAGGCTCTCGCGCGGCGTTTGGCCCCCCTCCTGGATTCGCTAATCTTGCCTTCTCAGGCCGCTTTCGTTCGTGGGCGGCAGATCTCGGATTGCTACGCTGTTGTTTCTGAGATCATCGACGCGTGGAGGAAGAATGATTCCAAGGCGATCCTTTGGAAGATTGACTTTGCGAAGGCTTATGATACTCTGGACTGGCGGTTCTTGTGGTCCGTTCTCTCGAGGAGGGGGTTCCCTTCTATTTGGCTGTCCCCTTGCTCCCCTCTTATTTGTCTTGACGGTGGATGTTTTGCCGCGTATGATTGAGGGTGTAGTGGCGGCTGGGCTATCTCGTGGGTGTTCCTTTGGCCCGTTCCACGTCCCGATTATTCAATTTGCTGATGATACCATTTGCTTCATCGAGGGGGATACTTCCAATGTTTCCTCTATGGCTACTACTATAAACCTATTCAGTGAGCTCTCCGGCCTTCAAATCAATGGGGGAAAATCTAAGCTGGTCCCCTTCTCTATGTCTGCGGTGGAGGTTGAGGAGTGCTCGCGGATTCTGGCCTCTCCTCCTGCCGATCTCCCCTTCGAGTACTTGGGTCTTCCTCTGACGGCGGGGCGTGCCCGCATTCGCGATTGGAGGCCGGTTATGGAAAAGATGGAGCATCGCTTGGCTGGGTGGCGTGCGACGATTCTCTCTCGTGGTGGGCGGTTAGTGCTTCTCAAATCTGTTCTTTCTTCCATCCCTATTTATTTCCTCTCGGTGCGCGGGATGCCGAAGGGTGTTCGTGCCAGATTGGAGAAATGTATGCGGGGATTCTTGTGGGGGAAGAAGGGGGATGGGGGGAAGGGCGTGCACTTGGTGGGATGGGATGACGTCACGCGGCCTAAGCAGGCGGGGGGGCTGGGCGTGAGGAGGTTGGCGTCGGTGAATGATGCACTTTTGCTCAAATGGGCCGCGAGGATTTGGGGTAGGGAGGACAACTTCATGTTAAATTGTTTGAGGCAGGCGGCTGGGGATGGATTTGTCTCCGCTTTTCGTGGTGATGCTCAGGGGCGCTTCTAATCTTTTTGGCGGGGGGTGATCGATGCCCTTAACCGCAACCGCTCTTTATTTGTTACTAAGCTTGGGGATGGAACTTTGATCCGATTTTGGGAAGATGACTGGACGGAGGGGGCCACTGCGGAACCTTTTCCCCCGGTTACACGCCTTGGCGCGTAATAAGGATGTCACGGTGGCTGGTTGCTAGGATGGTAGCACTTGGTGCCCTCCAATTTCTGAGTCCTTATCGGCGCAGCGGACGCTTGATTATATGTTTCTCTTATCCGCCATCTCGGAGGCCCCCCTGCCCTCTCAGGGCCGTGATTTCTTGGCGTGGAAGCTTGGTTCCTTCTCTACTCGCAAGGCTTACTTGGCCCTTTTGCCGAATTTTTCAAGCGATGATGCGACGTTAGTGCGGGATTGCAGATTCCTGTGGGGGCTCGGGCTCCCTGAGCGCATTGGTATTTTCCTTTGGTTACTTCGGCGGGGAAGATTGTTAACTCGTGACCGCTGTGCTATTATGTTCCCTAATGCATCGTCGATCTGTGAACTATGTGGCGTGGAGTCGGAATCTATTACTCACTTATTCCTTCACTGTGGCCGTGTATCTGCTCTGTGGGACGACTTGGGCTGGCTTGACATGTCCTCTTTGCCTTTGTTCTGGGATAGCTTGTTCCGTGGTAGGGGGCGACCTCGGCTTTCGCTGCTGGATCCTTTCGCGCGGCTGTGGAGTCTTTGGTTGGGAAGGAACGATGCAATCTTTTCTAGGCAGCGGTTTTATCTGGAGAACATTCGCTCTTCGGCTTCGGGCTTCCTACGTGACTGGATCACTTTGTAATTTGATGCTCGCGATGTTTTTGTAGTGGGGGATTCTGCCTTTAGGATTCCCCCCCTCCCTTGTCTTCCGTTTACTGTTCTTCCTTTAACCTTTATAAGTATCTCTTTACTTTTTTAATGCATTGGGGTGAGCACCGCTGAGTGTGTCCTCCTTTTTTTTGAGCCTCAAAAATAAATCCAATGTCTACTTTAAGTTTTTTTTAAAATATATTAACTGATGTCGCATCTCCAAAATGCGACATGCACTTAAAAAAATAAAAAAACGATGCCAGGTTTGAGACATGCGACATCCATTTGCTTTAAATAATTATATGTCGCATGTCTCAAATGCGATACGTAGAACATATTTTGGAAAACGCCCAGGGCGCGCCTAAGCGCGCCTAGGCACCCAGGCACCCAGGATTAACGCCTTGTCGTCGCCTTGCCGCCTTAATAACCATGCTGCCTCTTGCCTTTCAAGGGGTGGATGAATTTTGTCCTTCTAATGGCCACATTGTCTACTATCCGATTTTCTCTGTCGTCATGCCTGCTCCATGCGGCTGTTTGGGGACACACGGAGTTTTTGATGCAGAGGTTCTTTAACCGAGTTCGAGGGACTTGCAGGGGATACCTTTTGGTGAGTTGGAAGATGATGCTGCTCTCTACAGAAGCTGGTGGTTTGGGTGTGCTCTACACAAAAGAGATTAACAAATCACTTCTTGCCTAGTCGGTGTCCTGCATTTAGAGTAGTGGTTTTGAACTGCTTTGTTCGACGATGCATCGGATTTACAGGATCTTGATAGATCTTTTTATGCAAGTCAAATGTGATGTGGTCTCCATTGAGTTCACTTATGGGGATTTGCTTTGTTCTTCTTGAGTCCTCACAATTGATAAAAACCTGTCCAAGGGGATGTGCATTAGCGAGGCCTAGAACATCGATCCCCTCGTTTCTGTTAGGACCTCTCAGATTATGTGAAGGATATAGTTTTTGGTGCCGGTGGAGTCACTCTCCCAATTAGGGGTTCCTCTACTGGGCCTGGTCATTGGACATGACTGGATGGTTCCTTTTTGGTGGAAAAGGCACATAAGGTATTGTATTCTTTTTATATTTTGACCCGATGATCACATCGATGGAGCATAAGCAAATATAGGAGTGGAAGATTCCCCTAAGGATCTATATATTCCTTTGTTGATGATACACAATCTTGTGATGACTGGTACTCGAAGAGCTAGATTTTTCAAAGGTTCGGATGCATCCTGTTAGCTGTGTGCCAAGGGATTGGAGGATGTTGATCACGTGTTCTTTACGTGTGGCACTTTCAGAGATGTCTGGGCGACTATGAGCTTGGATAGGGTGATCGTTGAGAGTGCTTTTGCGTTCTAGGAGTCTATTGACCTGGCTTGGGTCGGCATGGACTCTTGAGAAGATCTCTGAGGTAGCTATTCTATGTCTATCCTGCTTGCGGGAACTGGAGTATTTTTTCGAAGTGAGAATTTATATAGAGAATGTTCCAGAGCATGCCAGGATCCTTTGAGATTTTTGGCTTTTGTAACGCCAAAGCTTCAGTTGTGAATGCAAAAGTATCTGGGTGCTCGGCTTTATGGGAACGCACATTTCTTCCTTTAAAATATGGAAATTTTAGGAATCTTATGATCATTTTTTGCCTAGGTTGAATTTGTTTTACTATATCAATGCTTGTAACATACTTCTGCCATTCAAGCCTAGAAATAGATGACTCTTAGGAGAAATTTGGTGAATATTTATTTAATTTGACAAACACATTATTCTATTTAAACGAACTTAGCTTGAAAATCATTATAATTATGATTATAGAGGACTTTATTGCTCTGTTCTATTTTTAGCACTTCATGATATTTAGTTTTATTTTCGGATTTCAAAATCAAATTTGTGTGAGAAATCATGGCAGTATATTCTCTGAAGTTGTAGGTACAAAAGTCTGATCTCTAATTTGGAGTGATTTGAGTGAATAAGGGCTCTAATTGACTTTGTTTTTGTAGCCTGTTGGTGTGAATAAATCCTCTTTTAGAGAAGTGGGTATTTGTTTCCATTAGAAGGCTTTGTATGCTGTAGAATGAATCATAGTTTTTTATGTTTAGGAATTGTGGTAATAGTTTATCTTCTTAGATATTTGCTGTTTTTTGTATGGTTGAAGGTTGGAATCAGATTTTATTTGCAATGTCTCTCGATTTGATAGAGGGTAATATCTTTTTTATTTTAAATTTCATTTGATACGAGATTCGCAATTATTTGAGTTGGATATTGCTTAGAAAAGTAAAAGAGAGAAACCAAGCTTACCAGTTTATCCTACAAATAGTTAGTGACCGTTCCATGGGCAATGCTGCAAAAGATTTCATGAAATGTATTGTATAATGTGGAATGGTCTTCACAGTAGAGGCAACCTTATTTCTTAGATAAACCATAAAAGTAAAATGGGGCAATTACATGCATGAATGATTACACCCACACCTAACACACACATAGTAGTATGCTACTTGTATTTATTCGTGTTTGAATGTGCAGGTGGAAATGTTGGGATCGAGAATGATTATGTATTCGATGATTCAACCGGGTCAGTATATTTATTGCTTATCATAAGTTTGATAGAGTTCCACCTTTATCACATTATCAACATAAATATCTGTTTTTTAATGTCATGTATTTTTTGGACCGTGGTTTCATTGACACTAAAGAATTATAAAAATAACGTGTCCATGAAGTCCATTCCAAAAGACACTTTCCATTTCTTTTCAAGCTTTTAAGTCATTCAAGTTTGTGGAAAGGATGGGAAAATGACTTGTCTTAGAGGCAAAATGTGAGATGGCAGATAGAAAACAATTATGGCAAATAATAAATTAACAACAATACACTCCCTTAAGTTGGAGCACATCCAACTCTCAAGAGAGTACAAAGATATGCCAATTCTTCGAACTCCTGGATCATGAACTCCATGGTTTAAAACTTTAAGGCAATGCTTGAACTCCTGGCAAACATAAACATACACATGCATGGACTCCTTGTCAACCGGGAGTTCCTTGTTAATTAAAAGTAAAGAGATCACTAGTACACTGATCCTTGCCTTAAATTTCTTAGATTACGGACTCCTATTGCATGAACTTCGAGAGGGAGGACGAAGCAATCTGTTCTTGGTGGCTACTCCGGATGTAGATTCTCGGCAGATTAGGGACCTGCCCTGGATGCGGGCATTGGACAAGACGGTGGACCTTTTGGGCTCTGCAAGCACCCTCAACACCGTTGAAGATATCCCCTTGTGTTCAGCTGTACCTGAAGATGATACCCACACTTCCTCCTTTGCTTCATCTTCCTTAGGAAGGGGTAACAATGTGAAAATGAAGCGGTATCAAAACAGAAGAAGGCCTTCTGCCTATGTTGTGAGTAGCTCGACTATCCCAACACAAAAAGACGGGTAGCATAGATTGTGGGCATGTTCTCGTTATTAGGGAATAACTTGGTTTTTAAATAAAGGTCCTTACCTGGAATGTTGAAGGTCTGGGTGACCCGGAGAAGAGAAGAGTGATCAGAATATTGTTGTAAGAGCGAGGTTGTGATATTGTCTTGCTGCAATAAACAAAATTGGTCGTGTGGAACTCAACGAATGCTGGAAACCTTTCAGACTTCAAAACGATAGAAGTCGTCGGTAGTGCATAGAGGATGGACATCACTTGGAAGAGTTCTCATTTTTCTTGTCTCTGACATTCAGGGGTGACATTTGCTCACTGCCCTTTTGTAAGCATTACTTCCATCTCTTACCTGGTCATGTCTTGTGTATATGGACCTACTGTTTCAATGTAGAAAGTGGACTCTGGTCTGACCTTTGTGACTTTAGAAGGATCTTGCCTGGGGTGGCTTGGTTGGTCGGGGGCGACTTTAATGTGTCCATCCTTTCTTTGGATTGCCCTCGGTTGTGGGGTGGTCAAGATTCATGTTCCTTGAATTTTGTGGAGTTATTGATGGACTACAACTAGAGGTAGTTGCATCCGATACGAAGTATATTTGGAGAAACTCCGGGTTCCGCTCTTGGATTGACCGTTTCTTGGTATCATTGGAACTCTTGGAGTTGTTTCCTCTATCTCTGGCCTCTTCTAGGCCACACACTTGGTCAGTCCATGTGCATATATTGGATTTGTACTGTGTGCTCTGGCTCTGCCGATTTTCATTTGGCACAAAACTTAGCTTCTTTATCCTCTAAACTTTGTCTATTTGAGGAGACTGAGAGGTGGGGAGAGCTCGCAGGGCAGTTGCTGAAGCCGAGGCAAGCAGATTGGATGGGATTAAAGACGACTGAGATCTTGTAGCTGACGAACTTAGAGAACGAGCCGGCAACCCAAAAGATCATCAAGCTTGAATGCAATAAAGGTGTGACCGAATGGAAACAGAGTTTGACAAAGTATATGGTTCAAAGTGAGGAATGCACATCCTAGATACTTTCTTAGGGTTGCTAGTGGAAGGCACCATCTTAATACAATTCTGTTCGTGGTTGTAAACGACAGGTGGGCTGAAGGTGATAGAGATATGGGTCAGGCACTAGTTGAACATTTTAGGAACTTCTCGCTATGTGTCTATAGTAGATCATGGTGGTGGTCATGTTCGGGGGCGGTGCAAGTCTCTGATCGACATGCAAATCCTTTGGTAGAACGCTTTACGATGGAGGAGATGAAAGTGACTGTATGGAATTTGATTACATACGGGCTCCAAGTCCTGGTGGTTTCCCCATCTTCTTTTTCTCGGAATTTTGGACAATGGTTGGAAGAGAAGTAGTGGAGGTTATGGAGGAATTCACGTGAGGGAGTATGTGGTTTGCTAGGATCAAATAGAGCTCTTATTGTCTCCTCCTAAAGAAGAATGTTTTTGAAAGGGTGGAGGACTTCCAGCCGATTGCTCTCTCCAACCATTTACCTGGTGGTCGTGAAGGTCTTGGCCAACATACTAAATGTGGTCATGGTCCTTATGGATCACATTATCTCCTTGCTTTAGTCAACGACTCAACATTCATACTTGGTAGGCAGATTGGTTATAGTCTGCATGTGGCCATGGAGATTAAGCAGATTGGAAAAGACGGCACACGAATGGTCTACTGTGGTATGTGGACTTCTCAAAAGCTTTTGATACATTAAATTGACGCTTTCTTTGGTCTGCACTGGCACATCGGGGCTTTCCGGATGTCTGGATTACATGGATGAAAAGATGCATCATTTCTGCATCTTATTCGATGCTTGTCAACTGAGGCCTTGATGGGGGATGCTTTTTCCAACTGCAGCAGGGTGCGGGGCAGGGATGTGCTCTTGCCCCCATGCTTTTCGTCATTGCTGCAGATTTCTTGGTTTGTATGGTGTATCAGGTGACACAATATGACATTACCCCTGTTAGAAAATATTATGCAGAAGCACAATCAGAGATAAAGAAATAAAAATTTAGGAACACTGGGATTTTACGTGGAACTCTACTCCCTAAGGAGCATGATGAAACCACAGGAGAACGCCTCAAATGGTTGATTTATGCATTGTACTTTCTCAATGGATATAGAGGATGGGGGGTTTCTTATATAGCCCTCACCGAGTCTCCACATCTCACAACTGGTAGATGTGGGACTAAATAACTGGATGTGGTAAATGGATCCTGGAGTGATCCATTTACCCATCTACCATAACTAACTCATAACACATATATTCCATCACTCTCCCTCAAGCTGGAGCATGCAATGCTCAGCTTGGACAAAAAGAAAAATCTCAAATTCACGCTACATGACACTACATACATTATCAACTCAACATGCACAACTGTCGGCTGTTGTCGAGGACATTGCTTCTCATGCCGTGCAGGTGAGGAGGACGAAACATGCTGGAGTGTGAGTCAAACTGAGTGTACTCTGTACTGCGCCCGTCAGATCCCCTGAAATTAAAAATGAGTCTTTACTCTGTACTGCGCCCGCCACATGTAGAAGACTGGATCATGTAGACAACTACTCCATCTCTAAAAGGGTTGAACTGAAAAGCCGTGGAGACATCTTCGTCGGAGTCCACGGTCGTTGGAGAATGGAGTCTGAAAAGTCTTCTCGTCGGAGAACTGGGTCTCTCCCATACTGGCTCAGAGAATGGGAACTCTACTTTAGAGTCCCTATGAAGCCACATAAAAACCCTAGCCCACATGGCATATGGAATGGATCTCTCTCTGGATCCCTATGGAACACAAGAAAACTTTAAGCCGACTAAAAATGACGAGGACCTCACAATTGATCGCAGATATGCACGAATCAAACTGAAGATTCGGAATCTGATTGTCGAGTCTGAAACTGAACATCTCCATAGAGTCTGAACAACTGGCTGACATGGAGAATCTGAATCCGACTTGTGACTCTACATAATATTCCCCCTTTCTCCCAAACTGGTTGGAAAAAAATGACGTCGACCAAGTTGGGAGAAGATGATGCAAACGGAAATTTGCAACGATGAATGATAAATTTTGTTGGTGGAAATATCTGTAGAGAAGAAATAAGAGGGGTTGCGAGGAGATAACTTGTCGGAAAAATGAGGGATTTTTGGAGAAAAAACGCAAGAACGCGCTAAGGGAAGGAGAGAGAAACCAGAGAGATAAAACTCAAATTTTAATATATCCTGAACTGTCTGACCGTTACAATGGATTACCATCCCCTTTATATAGGAGGGATGGAAATACAAAAATAGAAAGGGAATCAAATTTAAAATCCCACTCGATCCTAATTGACTCTAATTGATTTGAATCAAAATTCAAATCCACCTCTATCCTATTTTGACTCTAATTCGAAATTCAAAATTCAAATTTAAAATTGACCAACTAATTGGAGATCAAACACAATCTTTTATTTAAATAAACAAATTAATTAAAATAGCTAGGATGGATATCCCTAATTTTAAAAATTACCAAATCATCCATTTGCTCTAATTTGAATTGCCCTGTCAATTTGGGAATGATTGCATCAATTCTCTCCGCTTGAAAAATTCGTCTCCTGACGAATTGCTCGTTCTTTGTTCCTTCAATGGAGAATTCGATGTTCAAATTGTATCTTCAAATTCCCCCGATCACATCCTTTTCAACGTTACGCTTGTAATTTTTTTCAGCAAGAGGTTGTCTATGCAATTTTTGTAACCCTTGACTTTGATGTTTCCTCGTAAGTCCCACCAACTTCAACCATTGAGTAACAACTTTTATGAGGGGGGACTTCACTACAATTATCCCAATTCATATCCCAATTCCTACTTGCAGGGGCTTCGAATCTCGTAGGAGAGAACACCCCAATGATAGGGTTTCCTGCTTCCAGAATAAGGGGCGACAATGTGCTGGGTCGAATGGCCGTATGCGACGGCGGTGCCACAGACAGGGAGGTTTCGTGCAACACCGAGGAAGGATGTAATACAACCATAGTTCCAGTTCACGCGCATGATGATGGTGACGTCTGATGCATGCGCGACGACCGCTGTGTTCCAGGATCAAGCGGTGGTACCATCGAGACCAACGTGGAGTCACGCAAGGGTGGTGATGGTAGGATGAAGGCGGCTGGGGTCGATGGTGACACGTGCGGCAACAACAAGTTTGGCTCCGATGCCGACTTCCTAGGGAGTGACGATAGTGCGAGAAATAGTGGAATACCTTATGGCGCCCTAAGAAGCAAAGGAGGTCCTGCTTGCAGTGCGCCGGTCGCTGGTCCGAGACGCATGCAAGGCGACGGTGGTAACACAAACTTTGTAGGGCCATGCAAGCAATTCGGTTCAGTGGAAGGGGGAAGCAAGAGGGTCGTGCGTGGGCTGCAGGTCGATTTCGGCGATGGTTGCAAGCTTGAATCTTCTTTTATTGGTTCTTCATCAAATATTGGCCCCGGATATTTATTTTTCTCATTTTTTGAATACTGGACAGCAACTTCGACCTCAAAAAACTCGACGATTTCATATTTTTCCCCATAGGATCTTCATCAAATATGGGACATGAGTCTTCCTTGTCTTCTTGTAACGAAGTTGTGGCAGATAAATTTTCATCTTGAATGAAAATACCTTCATATTCTTGACCGAAATCGTGTTGAACAGCAGCAATAGCAGTCTGAATTTTGTCGTTGACGGACGAATCTTCATCGAATGTCGCGTCCATCCATTCTTGGGCTTTAATGCTTGATAAAAGACGCTTCTTGAACTTCCTCAAATGCGAGCGTCAATGCGGGCTGTGGGAGAGACGACTTAAATCGTATTGCATCTTCCAATATGCGACGGGATCGTCAAATCGTAGGAACAATTCGATTTCCATGCTCTGATACCAAATGATGCAAACGGAAATTTGCAACGGTGAATGATAAATTTTGATGGTGGAAATATCTGTGGAGAAGAAATAAGAGTGGTTGCGAGGAGATAATTCGTTAGAAAAATGAGGGATTTTTGGAGAAAAAACGCAAGAACGCGCTAAGGGAAGGAGAGAGAAACCAGAGAGATAAAACTCAAATTTTAATATATCCTAAACTATCTAACCGTTACAATGGACTACCATCCCCGTTATATAGGAGGGGTGGAAATACAAAAATAGAAAGAAAATCAAATTTAAAATCCCACTCGATCCTACTTGACTCTAATTGATTTGAATCAAAATTCAAATCTACCTCTATCCTATTTTGACTCTAATTCGAAATTCAAAATTCAAAATTAAAATTGACCAACTAATTGGAGATCAAACACGATCTTTTATTTAAATAAACAAACTAATTAAAATAGCTAGGATGGAAATCCCTAATTTTAAAAATTCCCAAATCAACCATTTGCTCTAATTTGAATTGCCCTGTCAATTTGGGAATGATTGCATCAGAAGACAAGAGAATGGGGAAAAAACATGAATCAATGAATCACTTAGCCATTCTTGTTTTTATATGGCCTCTTTTTTTCCTTTTTTATAGCATACGGTTTTTTACGCACTTTTTCTTTTTCAAACCACATTTTTTTAAACTTGTCCCAACTAGAACCCAAGAATGCAAATCAACCAACTCGACCCTCTTCTTTTTCTCCCCCCTTTTTTAATATAGGTAGATTTTTTCCTTTTTTGTATCCTACTTGAGCTTTACACGTTTTTTGTTAGGTTTACGTTGGCCCAAATTTCCCTTATTTTGGGTTCCCAATTGGGGAACCCTTTCTCATAGAAGCTGCCGCCCTTCGTACTGGGGACTCGAGAAGGGCCATCACCACTTGGGAGTGAGATGCTCTGCCTGAGCATCGAGAAGCGCCGCCTGTAAGCGCGCAAAGGAGTTGGCGATGTCGTTGGGGCTTGCCGTCATTGGGGCTCATCGTTGAGGGGACCTTGCATGGAGCCTAAAGCTTCGTCGACTGTAGCATCCCCCGAATCCATCGGGCAGTTGATATCGAGGCAGCGAATAAAGCAAGATGAAGTTCTTCACATAGTCTCTGAGGACTGTTCGACTTCCAAGAGGACTGTTTCAGGAGGAAGTATCTCGTGTTGTCTGCGCGAGATCGAGAGGAGAGGAACAATCCTCTTGGAGGAAAGTGGGGGCGGCGATCGTCGCTTCCAGACGGTGTTCCTTGTAATTTTTTAAGAACTACAATTTGCCGTGGCCTACGAGGAGCATCACTGCACCTTGGAGGATCTCAATTGCACATAGGAGGTCATCGTCGTCAGCGCCGCTTTTCTTGGCAACACCGCTTGTGGAGATAGATCGGAGGATCACTGCTTGATCTTGAATAAATCTCTTGGAAGAGGAAATCAAACCCTGGAATATTGTTGATGACGACCATGATTAGGGTTTCGTAAAGAAAACCCTAGTTTCTTTCGAACAACATGATCATCGGAATTGAATAATCGATCGAGAGTATATACAAAATAACCATTGTTGTAAAACTCTCTCGATTGGCCCGCTAGTAGGTCCGACTAGTCTAGTTAGTGGGGCGGTCGACCAAGTATTGACTAATTCCGACTAGGACGATTAGTCGATTGATTTTTGCTGGGAAATACCATAGTTTTTTACTTTTTTTTAAAGAAAACTTATTCTAATATGTTTAATGTTTTATTTAAATTCAATTATTTCTTTTCTTTCATTATAATAATATCAAAATTGTATAAATCTTTGTAAATATAAAAGAATACATGCATAAAAATGATTTATATATTTAAAATAATTAAAAATTCAAAAGCGATTAAATCCCGACTAAATCCAATTATTTTCCCAACCGTTGATTAATCCTTAGTCAGTGACTCAACCGACCGAGTACCGACTACCTATTTCTGCAACCTTGGGAATACCTGATAATGATCTCACAACTTGAACATAAATAGTCAAAATGAGAGTTCAAGTCGATTCTAGAAAAAAAACTCCTCGAGAATCGAACCCACTCTTATACCATGTTAGAAAATATAGAGATAAAAAATAAAAATTTAGGAACATTGAGATTTTACGTGGAATCCTACTCCCTAAGGAGTGGGATGAAACCATGGGAGAACGCCTTAAAGGGCTGATTTATACATTGCACTTTCTCATTGGATACAGAGGGTGGGGGGCTTCTTATATAGCCCTCACCGAGTCTCCACATCTCACAACTGGTAGTTGTGGGACTAAATAACTAGATGTGATAAATGGATCCTGGAGTGATCCATTTACCCGTCTACACCACAAGTGACGTATACTCCAACAACCACATGCTACTCTAATGGAGATATTTCCATACCACTCCTTCAGTAGGTGGATGACGCCATAATTTTTATCGAAGGAGGTAGATATGAAGCAAGCAGTATGACTGCAACACTTGAGATTTTTGGCGAGCTTTCTGGGCTCGTGCTTAATCAAAGCAAATCGACTGTTATCCTCCTTGGGCACTCTGTAACAGATGCACGTGTTTATGGTGAGAAATTGAATATAGAACAAGGGATCCTACCGATCCGTTACCTTGGGCTACCTCTTATATGTATCAGAGTTAAGACCAGTAGCTGGCTTACCATCATTGAGAAATTTGGAAGAAAACTTTTCGATTGGAAGGGGGCAACGCCTCCTTCCCGTTGGTATCCGCCATCGCTTAGAGATGATTATGCAAAGATTTTTCTGGTCTAATACAAGTTAGGATGGGAGGGGAATTCATTCTACTGATTGGGGGACTGTTACCCTCCTAAAATCTTCAGGTGGTGTGGGACGGTGGGAGTCTCTCATTTAGAATCCATGAGCAAAGCTCTTCTTATAAAGTGAGTTTCTAATTTTGGGGCCAGTGGTAAGGATTTATGCTGCATGCTTATTCGCGGAATTGATGACATTCGTGTACATGGAAGCTTGATACAATACTCCTTCCACCAGTTGGCTTTTTGGAAATGCATTCGCTCTGTGATGCTGCATTTTTAGGAACTCTTTCGCATAGTTCGGTGTAAGGATCTTCATTTGCTTTCTGGACGACAATTGGACAGAGTGGTTCACTTGCCGCATGGTATCCATGCCTCTTTGCATTAGCGACAACCCGAGGTGTGCATGTGACACAGTACTGGATCGATGGAACTTGGATGCCCTCATTCCTTTTAGACTTTTTGGATCTACACCTAGTGGAACTTCTTCATCTTTTGGACTCCCTCAATCATGTATGTGGTCCATCGGTGGAGAGACAGGGAGTTCTTAGGTAGGAATGCTTACAAGTTGATTGACAAGCCACCTGCCCTAGACAACTTCACAAGTCACAAGTTCACAACCCAACTTAAGTTTTGGAGTTTTTAACTGTAGGTGAGATGATGGAACGCTGGTGGAGAGCTCGAAGCCAGGGAACGCGGGGTGCTCTGCCCTCAAGTGTTTCGTCGGGAAGAGCCTCGTCGCAGGGGGGGGGGGTGGTGCACGGAGGTTCGGCGGTGGGGTACTCATGAAGGGAGGGCGCGAGGAGGGAGCTAGCAACGGTGCGGTCGTCGGGGGTAGAAGCGGGGTTTCGGAGAAGGGGAAGTCGGTGGTGTGCTGGGAGGAGGGGGAGAGGCAGGCCGTCGGTGCGGTTGCGGAACTCGGCGGGAGGGGGGGGGGAGTGGGGAATGGGTGCATGTATCCAAGGTTGCAAAAAGCGGTAGTCGGTACTCGGTCGGCAGGGTCACTGAATAAGGATTAATCGACAGTCGGGTGACTAATCGGATTTAGTCCGTCATTAGTCGGTTTTGAATTTTTTTAATTTTTTTAATATATAAATCAATTTTATACACATATTCTTATGTATTTTTTATTGATTTGTATATTTTCTATATTATCATAATGAAATAAAAGAAGTAATTGTCTTTAAATATAACATTAAGCATATTACTTATTCAAAATAACATTACGCATATTAGAATAGGTTTGCTTTTAAAAAAACCGAAAAACTAAAAAATTAAAAAATCTCTATGTAAAAGTCGGCCTTGTAGTCGGGCGACTAGGCGGACTAGTCGGCCCGATTAGTCGGGTTGACCGACTTAGAGCCGACTATGCCTAGTCGAGTCGGCTACCCCACCCACTCGACTAGTCGGGCCGACTAATCGGCCAAGTCGGCCGACTTTTACAACAGTGCATGTATCACACAGGAAGCTGGAGAGGAGGTGCTTCCGATGTGGGACTAGGGGACACCTTGCGACGTTCTGTCCTACTCCGCCGAGGTGCTTCTCTTGCGGGAGGCCTGGGCACCGCCAAGCTACGTGCTTGCTCGCTCATGGGTCTGTTGCAGATGATGGTAATACACGTGCCTCGGTTCATCAAAACGTGCAGTGCCTATCCTCTACGCCGTTTACTCGCCGGGGGGGTCGTAGCTTCGCCGAGGTGGTTGCGGGTGAAGATCAACATGCGGGTAAAACTCAACCTGTGGAGGGTGGGGGGTGGCTCGAAGACCATTGAGGAGATAAGGGGAGATGTGCGGGGACCCGACGTGCATGCGTTGATCGGTTCGCGACGTGAGGTGCTATATCGGTGGAGGCTCTGAAATCCCACCTGTGTGGTTTCCTTGGGTTGCGGTTCATGGGCGATGTGGTGGCGCTCGATGCTCGGAGATGCTGCGTTTGTGGACTCTCAACGATCCAGAGGGATCGCGTCCTGCAAAATGGCGATGTTGGTGATGTTTGCTGGAGAAATCTCCGCTTTGCGGATGGTTCGTGTGCGGATGTGGGTGTTTGTGTTGCGAGGGTGGCAGGTGTTCCTTTCCTGTCTCGGACGGTAGGTTGCTTGCGGAAGGCCCTACGGTGGTGGGGAACGGTCCTAACGATGCTTGAAGATGGGCTCAAAGCCCAGCTCGCCGGTGGGCGACACGATGGTGCTGCTGGAGTGCAACAAGGGCCTCTTGGATGGTCTACGTGGACGGAGTTCTTTCGCGGCGATGGAGGTTGGCTGCTTCACGTTCAGAATCGAGCTGCAGGTCGTTGAGCCTCCGCCGCCGTCGGAGATTCCAAGAGTGAACGACGTCGCTTCGCATACCGAGATGACGGTTGGTTTTCCAAGGGGAGCTTTGGTTGAAACGTCGCACGAGGTTGATTACACGTGACCTTTGGCGGGGTCGTCTCGGGTTCTGTGCATAGTATCCCAAAAATTCTCTTTGTCTTCTGACGTGGAAAGGGGGATAACTGTCTGTTCGACGCCGCCCTACTCTTTGCCGCTGGAGGTGGGTCCGGGAATCTGGGTATCCCGCTCGGACCCTTTCGTGGGTCCGGTCCCCCCTGTTAGCTTTTATTCGGATACGAAAGGCTTCTCGGACTCGATTAATGGTGGGTTCTTCTCTGCATCATCGGGCCCCTTTACTCCCCCACCTTGCATGACCTTTACATTCGCAGAGGCTTGGTCCATCCCTTTTGGCGGGTCCTGGGGCTCGCCCCATGGTAATCCTCCACAGTCGTCACATTCCCGGATCGACCGCTTGTTGTCGGAAGGGAGGGTCTGGACCCAACCAACTCCGTGCTCCGGTGCTGCTCTACCGTCCTCGCCCGCTGCCATCGATGACCATTGCTGTGATGATTCTGCCACTGATACTATCATGATGCCGAGCCCTATCCCGGGCGATGATCAATCTTCTGAGGGGACTAATGACAGGAGAGCAGGAAAGAGATACATGCGTAGGAACATGTCCAGGTCTTCGCGATCTGAGGCGCAACCGTGCTCGACCTTAAAGAATACCATTGCGGAGGCCGCGGGGGTGACCCACATTCAGGGGAGGCGCGAAGGTCCCAAATGAGAATTCTATCCTGGAATGTGCGGGGGCTCGGGGACCCGGGCAAGCGGAGGACACTGGGATCGAGATTTGTGGAATGGGGTTGCGACGTCATTTTGCTGCAAGAAACGAAGCTTCAATCCACCACGGATGATCTATGGAGGTCCTTCGGTGCGGGTGGCATCGATCAGTACAGGGTGGTGGATGCGGTGGGCACTTCTGGTGGGATGCTGGTGGCATGGAGGTCCTCAACGGTGGCTTTCAACTCGATTGTTCGCGGGAGGCACATCCTATCGGTCCTTTTGGTGTGTACGGATTCCTCAATATTGTTGGCTATCTCATGTGTTTACGGACCCTGTTGTCATGTGCTACGCAGAGAGGTATTGGAGGATCTTCTCGAGGCGGGAAGGACGTTCAAGGATGTCCCTTGGCTCGTTGGGGGGGGACTTCAATGTTACTTTACGAACCTCCGACAGGCCCGTGTGTAGGGGGGGCAGGACCCGGGGTCGGTCGATTTTGCTGACACTATTGATTCCTTAGGCCTTGAGGTTCTGGATGCGGGGGATGTCGCCTACACTTGGAGAAGCTCCAATTGGCGCTCCCGTATCGATCGTTTTTGGCATCGTCTGAGCTCCTAGATTCCTTGCGCTATCCTTTGTGGGGGCCAGGCCGCAGATATTATCCGATCACGCACCAATTGTATGGGAGTCCGGTGATGCCCCTACACAAAGGGGCTCTTTATATATGAAAAGTCGTGGCTTTTGGAGGAAAACTTTAGGGAGGTGGTGGCCGCTCATTGGTCAAATATGGATGCTTCCGGCTCCGTTGCGTCTCGCTTTGTTCAGAAGCTTACTTCCTTGCGGGTAAGGGCTGTGTGCCTTCAAGAGGGAGTCTAGAGCGGCCAGATGCGCTGCGAGGAAGGAGGCTGAGGAGGTGGTTCGGAGATTTAATGCGCTAGAGGATGGTAGGAGCTCTCCGTGGACGAGTTGGCTACTCGGTCGGCTGCTCAAAAGCAAATTGCGATTGAGGATCGCAAACGGGTCACTGAGTAGAGGCAGAGGTCGAGAAATGCATGGCTGCGGGAGGGGACACTAACACGTCTTTCTTTCACCGCGTAGCTAGTGGGAGACGTCGGTCCAATGCACTTCAATCGGTTATGATTGATGGGGTGCACATGGATGGGAATAAAGAAATGGGAAAGGCTATTGTCGAACACTTTAAGGGCGTTTCTTCGAGGACTATACCGAGAATCTGGAAGTGGTTGGGTCTCGGGGCCACGCCCGTAGCGCCCTCTTTTTTGTGACATGCTCACTATGGATGTGTCCTTGGAGGAGATTAAGGATGCGGTTTGGGACTTGAACGCAGATGGGGCTCCGGGCCCGGATGGATTCCCAGTGGCCTTCTATAAAGACTTTTGGGATTTCGTTGGCTCAGAGGTTTTGGAGGTCGTTTCTGAATTCTGTTTGGGCAACGCGGGCTTCGAAAGGATTAACCGAGCTATGATTATTCTACTGCCCAAGTCTTTGGCACCGGAAAGTATCGACGACTTCCGCCCTATTGGGGTTTTCTAACGCTTTATATCTGATTGTCGCGAAGGTGTTCGCCATTAGGCTGAGCTGTGTTCTTGAGAGCACTATCTCCCCGCTGCAGTCTGCTTTTATTCCGGGTAGGCAGATCTCGGATTGCCTCACTCTTGCTTCGGAGATCATCGCGGACTGGAGGAGGAGGGATGAGCGCGGTGTGCTATGGAAAGTGGACTTTGCGAAGGCTTACGATAGCCTTTACTGGAGATTCCTATGGTCGGTGTTGCGGAGGAGAGGATTCCCGGAGAGATGGATCTCTTGGATGAGGCGCTGTGTGACGACGCTGTGTGACGACGTCTTCTTTTACGGTCATGGTGAATGGTCGCCCGGAGGGGGCTTCTTCCAGCCTCGTAGGGGTGTGCGCCAGGGGTGCCCTCTTGATCCTATGTTGTTTGTCCTCTCCGCGAACGTCTTGACGCACATTGCTCTTCGAGTGGTTAGTTGCGGGCTATCAAATGGATACTCGAGGGACGGGTTGCTGATCCTGCTCTTACAGTATGCCGACGATACTCTCTTCTTCATAGAGGGGGGAGTAGTGGAGGCCAATGGCATGGTCATGGCTCTGGGTATCTTCAGTGAATTATCCAGTTTGTTCAACAATGTTGATAAGTCGAAGATCATCCCTATCGGCATTTCTGTGGATGAGGCTTGTGCGCGAGCGTTAGGGTCGGGCTGCAGCTCATTGCCGATGGACTATTTGGGGATGCCCTTGATTGTGAGCAGAACGAGGACGAGGGACTGGCTCAGAGTCGTGGAGGCGAGGTTGGCGGGGTGGAAGTCGGCTGTTTTATCGGGGGGGGGGGGGGTGGGGGCGTTTGGTCCTCCTCAAGGCGGTCCTGTCCTCCATCCCTATTTATTTCCTATCAAACCGCCATATACCAAAGGGAATTCATGATCGACTGGAGAAGCGTATGCATGGGTTCTTATGGGCCAAGCATAAGGAGGAGACGAGGGGCATTCACCTTGTTGGATGGGAGGAAATTACGCTCCAGAAGAATGATGGAGGGCTGGGGGTAAAGCGGTTGGAGCAAATGAACGAGGCCTTGCTTCTTAAGTGGGCAAGCAGAATTTGGGGCCATGGGGAGGACCCTTGTTATACCGTGTTGCGCAAGATCTACGGTATTGGGGGGCTCCCGCCTAGGCTGGCTGCTCGCATGGATTCTCCTACTCCGTTCTGGAGGGGGTGGTGGAGGTTTTCTTGAAACATATATCTTGTTTAGACCGATCCTTGGCAGGGGCGACTCTTCGCGTTTTGGTCTGATGATTGGACGGGAGGGGGGCCCCTCTGCTCGCGGTTCCCGCGATTGTATGCTTTGACGGATGATAAAAATGTGATGGTCGCGTCTTGCTGGTCGGATGGAAATTGGTTCCCGGCCTTCTCCTCTTTTCTCGGACCAGAGGCTTGAGGACTTCTTGGCGTTGCTGGATTCTATCAAGGATGTGGGGCGCCAAACGGAGGGGAGAGACCATTGGGCATGGCGTGCGGGTCCATTCACGGTTAGGAAGGCTTTTAGGGCAATTTGCAGGCCTCCGCCCTCTCGGCGGAGGTTGTGATTCGTGATTGTGCGTTTTTTTGAGCTCTCAAGCTCCTCGAGCGAATTGGTTTCTTCTTGTGGCTGTTTCGGAGACATGCTGATGATAAGGGACCGGTGTGCTAGGCTTCTGGGTTCCACTTCTGATAGGTGCCTTATTTGCGAGGAGGTGATTGAGTCCGTTGAGCATCTATTCTTTAGATGCCCCAAGGTGATATAGGTTGGCGGGAGGCCGGTCTGACTTGGTTTTGCGCTGAGGATCTCGCAGCTTTCTGCGGCTCGCTGGTGGCTAATAGGGGCAGACCTTGGAGGGAGATAATCTATCCTATTGCCATCCTGTGGGCCGTTTGGTTGGGAAGGAATGCTTTACTCTTCTCGGGGCAGCGCTTCTAAAAGGAAAACGTGGGGATTCATGCTGCGAGATTAGTGATGGAGTGGGAGATGTAATTGGTTTTTCTTGTTTACCTTCACTTTTGTTTCTACCTTCTCTGTTTCCGTTTTTTAAATAAAAGCTGTGGCGAACCCCAGCGAGTGTCTCCCCCTATTCCAGGCTTTCAAAAAAAAGCCACCTGCTCTAACTGATGCCTTGTTAGTTCGAGATGGCAGGCTTATTTGCAATTTGAAGTTGCTGCCGGATTTGTATTTTCTTATGGTTGTTGCGGAGGTTGCGTATCATGACTAGGTATCATTGCTCTACACTCTTCGTGGGTACCTCTGATTCTTGCCCGCTCTGTGGTACTGAGATAGAAACTATTGAGCACCTATTCTTCCACTCTGAAAAGACACATCAATCTGGCAAGAACTTGGAACTACTTGGCTGAATTTTCAGAGCCTTGAAACGTTTTGGGAATCTTTGCACATGGCTAAACATTGACACCTTGACAAACTCCTTCCGATCGCTACTATATTGGCCTTATGGCTAGCTAGAAATGGGGCAACTTTTGCTGCTGATTGTATTATCATGACAATGTAACGTTCCGTGCCATGACTCTTCTTGAGTCTTGGCTCCTGGAAGTATTCCTCATCCTTACCAATTTAATATATTTGGGACGGACACCTTAACGTGTTTTGCTCTCTTTTGGTCTCAATTTTTTTTCCAAAGTGCACATTCAGATAATAGCTGGAATGCTGCCAAGTATTTTTCATGTTTATTTATTTCCATGATTTCCACTCTCTCCGATACACCCCTTTACAGATATGTCGATACAAGATTGATATCGATATTTTAAAACCTTGCTGGATATGGGTTTCTTCGATGTCTCATGCCTTCATACACAAAGCGCGCTTTTGCGGATATTATAGTCTGTTGGAAAACGTGAATGAGTTGTTCTATTCCATAGCCCTAGGCTCTCTTATATAGGAGAGTAGCCTATGGGTAAATTACATAAAGAGAATAACAAGAAAATAAAATAACAAAGAGATACAAAAATAGCTATGCGTCAACACTCCCCCTCAAGATGGAGCATAGATATCAATCATGCTCAGCTTGGACGCACACTTCTGGAATGAGCCTCTAAATAGTGCCTTGGTGAAAATATCAGCAGTCTGATTCTCTGATGTGACGTGAGATGTAGCAATGAACCCCTTCTGAATCATGTCACGTATGTAGTGACAGTCGACCTCAATATGTTTGGTCCTCTCATGAAAAGCTGGGTTATTTGCAATGAACAAGGCAGCCTGATTGTCACATTCCAACATCATAGGAAGAGGTATATCAATACATAGGTCTGCAAGTAAGGATTTTATCCACATCATTTCTGTGCTCGCCTGGGCCATAGCCCGATACTCTGATTCAGCACTGGATCTAGCTACTACTGTCTGCTTCTTGCTCTTCCACGAAACTAGAGCATCTCCAACATAGACTGCAAACCCTGATGTTGACTTCCTGTCCTTGGGGCATCCTGCATAGTCTGCATCCGCACATCCTGTAACAGAAATCTCCTTTCCTTTCTTAAATAGCAAGCCTGCACCTGGAGATGATTTTAGATATCTCAGAATCATGTGTATGGCATCCATATGGGCCTGGCGTGGTTGCTCCATGAACTGGCTCACACGACTCACTACAAACTGTATATCAGGTCTAGTGATAGTGACATACAGTAATTTGCCTACCAGTTCTCTGTACCTTCTCTGATCCACCTCTTCTGTGTCATCATCATACAGCTTCATGCTAGGGTCCATTGGTGTCGTAGCAGGTCGACACCCTAGCATACCTGTCTCACTCAGTAGATCTGTGACATACTTCCTCTGTGACATGACTAATCCATATGGATTTCTAGCAAATTCCAGCCCCAGAAAATATCTAAGAACTCCCAAGTCCTTGGTGACAAACTCGGTCCCCAGCCTTTCCTTTGCTTGCTTAATGCCTTGGTCATCATCACCTGTAATCAAGATATCATCAACATAAACCATGATTACAATGATACCTCTCGCCGTCTTCTGCACGAACAAGGAATGATCAGCATTGGAGCGTTTATATCCTTGTTTCTCAAAGAGGTCTGAAAGCTTCTGAAACCATGCTCTGGGGCTCTGCTTAAGACCATAGATGGCCTTATGCAATCTGCAAACCTTGGAACACTCCCCCTCAACAGCAAAACCAGGTGGCTGTTGCATATAGACTTCCTCCTGCAAGTCTCCATACAAAAATGCATTCTTTACGTCCAGTTGATATAGTGGCCAGTCTTTAGCAACCGCAACAGATAGCAGGATCCGTAAAGTGGAATGACGCGCCACAGGGGAGAAGGTGTCTAGGTAATCTACCCCATATGTCTGCGTGAAGCCCCGAGCAACAAGGCGTGCCTTGTACCTGTCAATGGAACCATCTGCATTTTGCTTAACTGTAAACACCCATTTGCAACTCACCGGGATAACATCTGGAGGTATAGGAACCAAACTCCAGGTTCCTCTAGACTGAAGTGCCTCCATCTCTTCTTCCATTGCTAGTCGCCATCTAGCATCCTGCATAGCATCCTGATGGTTCCGTGGGATGGCTGTAGCTGAAAGTGCCAATGCAAACGTCCTGAATGGTCCAGATAGCCTCTCAAACGACACCACTGCTGATACAGGATACTTGACACAGCTTCTCTTCGGCTTGCGTAGAGCGATTGGAACATCTAGGTCCTCTGTGGTATCACCATGCTCCTGTAATGCATCCTGCTGAGAAATTTTTTTTTTTTGAAACTCTCATCCTGCTGAGAAATGTCGTCAGATCCATCAACATTAATATTCTCATTACATACCATAGGCGAGCTAGTTGACTGGTCAGGACCATGAGCTTGATTCGGCCTCCGGGTGTAATGGAATGGTAACGGAGATACTATTGATGGCGGTGGTGGTGGCGTTGGTGGTGGTGGTTGAGATGTTGGTGGCGGTTGTGATGTTGGTGGTGCCATGAATACAATGTCAGGGGATATAGGTGGCGGCTGCATCTTCCCAGAATCTGAGAAATACATGATGGATTCAAAGAATGTAACATCTGCACTGATCATATACCGCCGACGCACAGGGTCAAAACACTTGTACCCCTTTTGAGTTCTGGAGTACCCCACAAAGACACACTTGACAGCCTTAGGAGAGAGCTTGTCAGAACCGGGCGACAACTGATGGACAAAGGCGACTGACCCAAACACACGAGGGGTAAGAGTGAACAGATCCTTGTCAGGATAAATAAGTGAGAAAGGAACCTGTTCATTCAAGACAGACGAGGGCATACGATTTATAAGATAACATGCAGTAAGGACTGCATCACCCCAGTATGAATACGGAACATGACTCTGAATGAGAAGTGACCTTGTGACATCAAGAAGGTGACGGTGTTTTCTTTCTGCAACCCCATTTTGTTGAGACGTATGGACACATGATGTTTGGTGAACAATTCCTTTAGAGGAGTAGTAGTTGGCTAGATTATTGGTGCACAACTCTAAGGCATTGTCACTTCTCATAATTTTGACAGTTGTGGAAAAAACATTCTGAATCTCATTTAGAAATTGAATAATAATATTTCCAGCTTCAGACTTATTTTTCATTAGAAATACCCATGATGCTCTAGAGAAATCATCCACAAATACAATATAAAACCTGTGCCCCTGATGATCGGGAACACGACTTGGACCCCAGACATCAACATGAAACAACTCAAATTTGGAGTTACTACTCCGACCTTGACTACTGGGAAACGATGACCTGTGATGTTTTCCCAACTGACACGCCTCACACTGGATAGGTGTGTGAGAAAAACTATAAGGTAAGACAAGACGCAACTTCTGAATCGGTAGATGACCAAAACGCAGATGCCACAGGAGAGAAGATACTTGTCCAGCGGGAGAAGATGTGATTCCGGCAAATGGGGTCTGGTTCAGACGATAGAGGCCTCCTTGCTCATAGCCATGACCAATCACGTTGCCCGTACGGATGTCCTGAAAAATCAAAGAAGATGGATCAAAAATAGCTCGACATTGGAGATCCTTCGTAATCTGACTGATCGACAAAAGATTCATAGAAAAATGCGGTGCATGTAAAACATTCTTGAGCTGCATAGAGGATGTCAATCTAATCTCCCCCTGACCCGTGATGGGGGAATGTGTGCCATCGGCAATCACTACTGTCCGTCCTGGAGGGATCTGAGTATATCCTGAAAGTAGACTCTGGTCGCCACATAGATGATGTGTAGCGCCTGAGTCCATGATCCATGGCAATGTATCCGATCTACTACTATGAAGTGCAAGTGTACTACCTGAAGTACTCGTAGAGGCAGAAGCAGAAGCAGCAACATCCGTATGACTCTCTGTCGTCGGTGCTGGGCCAGATGGTGGGATAATGCCCCTGAGGCGGGCAACCAGATCATCAAAACGCTGATCCAGTGAAGCAGCAGAAGGAGGCTCTATCTGCTCAGCGACTCGTGCAGATGCAGGAAATCCATGCTTTGAGTAGCATGTGTCCTCAGTATGTCCGATGCGGTGACAATATGAGCATGTAGGCCTAGTGCGACCACCCCTTCCACGGGGAGTACGTCCACGACCCTGGTAATGAGAACCACGGCCCCTGTTGACCGCCATGACTGAGGGATTCTGACTGGCAGCTGCTGAAGGTACAGTGATCCTACTCAATCTGTGAAAAGCCTCCTCCATGGGAGGAATAGTCGAGTCCGCCAAAATCTGTGAACGTGCGGCCTCATACTCTGGATCGAGTGCAGCGAGAAACACACCCACCATCGTTGCATTCCTGTATGTCTTCTGCTGCTCTGGTGTGGCGGTAAGAGGCATGAAGCTGTAAAGCTTCTCAAACATTCCTCTCAAAGATGTATAGAGAGAATGTAACGGGCGGCCATTCTGCTTTATCGTGAATATATCATGTTGTAGTTGCAGGATCTTCGTCTCATTCTTCGCCTGAGAATAGGTCGCTGCCAGGATATCCCACATGTCTTTGGCTGTGGGTTGATGTAGAATGTCATTGGCGATTTCAATAGCCAATGTGCCAGATAGCCACACCTTGGCGTATGCGTCGTCTGCCTCCCATGAGGCATGAACTCCAGTCTTCTCTGCAGGCTCGGGCTCTGTGAGAATATGCTTCTTGCCCGTGGACTTCATCATACTCATGAACTGCATTGCCCACAGTTCATAGTTCGTGCTATCCATCTTGACGATGGGCGCTGGACCACGAAACGCGCCCATAGATGGGGTATCTGCCTTGCTTTCTGACATACTGGAGACTGAAGACTGGAGCGAATGACAATGGATAATATTTGTCTACAATGACATAGACGGGATTAGTTGCTTGTGTAGACCTCAGGCAACTATCCCCATGGATCTGCGCGCACTACAATCCGCACGCGCACAATATGTACACGCACTATGTAATCCTTACGCGCTGGAGATGACGTGCGGTATCTAATGCCCTAGTGCTCGCTAGATGTGCACAGATATGGCACAGCGCGCAGATGCCTAGCACGCAGATGTTCACAGCACAGCACAACCCCTCCTTGTTGAAGACGCGTAGGAGGTGCTATGCCGCACAGGATCTGGCGACGCACAGGATCTGTCGGGAGTCGCAGGAGTCGCTCAGATGCGCCAGATGCGGCTGTGCGCCAGATGCGCGAGAGGCGCAGAACGCCAGAGCCGATCGCCGCAGATCCGATGCGAGCACAGATGTGGATCTGCGGCCTAGATCACCGCAGATCACCTCAGATCACCGCAGATCGGAGAAGAAGAAGAGGAGCCTCCGATCGGATCTGGCGGCGCCGAGAGGGAGAGAGAGAAGAGAGGCCGGCGGGTGTGGATGGGGTAGGTTTAGGGTTTCGAGAACTCCGGTCTAGGACCGTCGCTCTGATACCATGTTGGAAAACGTGAATGAGTTGTTCTATTCCATAGCCCTAGGCTCTCTTATATAGGAGAGTAGCCTATGGGTAAATTACATAAAGAGAATAACAAGAAAATAAAATAACAAAGAGATACAAAAATAGCTATGCGTCAACATAGTCTCATGCAATGATATATCCATGAAACTTGAAAGGGAACCCTGATTGCTGTCATTTCTGTCGCCGATGTTGCAGACATCTCACTACCTTCATTCCCACTCACTACCTTCATTCCCATTACTGTCTCTCTTCGTTCCTCCCCTTACTAGCCTGTGATGGAAGATTGCATTTTTTGTGGTTGTGTGAGGCTTTATGTAAGGCCATGAAGGTTTTATCTGAATGTCACTTTGGTTTCTATGTGAATTGCTTGAAAAGGGATTTCTATCCTGGCTGTACCGAGGGACGATGTGGATTGAATTTAAACGATCCTTTTCCAGGCAAACAGTGGACGATCAACTTGTTAAAAGAATTTACTTCTGCAGCAAAGGTTTTCCCTCTCTATTTTGGCACAAATGACAAATATCAAAATGGACAATGGAGGGCATGGATAAATGGTACTATGAGGTGGTTCCTCCATAGATCTTTAATAGTTTCTGATATGTGTGAGTAATTTCAGAGTTTGTAGAAGGAAGATTTGGTCTCTGGATGGAACAATATTGTGCCTATCACGCTGAAATTCACTAACTATTGTGGTAGAAATGGGTTTTAAGCTATTTTTGCCACATATTATTGATAGTGGGAGGAGGCTGACAAATTTTTAAATTATTACTCAAGAGTTAGAGCTGTTTGTTTTATATGACGCATTTTAGATCTGATCTTTTTATGGATGGGCTTGTCTTCTGGTTTTTTGTTATTTTTATGGATGGGCTTGTTGTCGTAAAAGGCTTTGGCCTGGTTGTAGTTTATGATGTGATATAAAAGTTACTTTTGATGCCATTGACTTTATTGTGTGTTTAATATTTGATGTGAATTTTGATTTAGTTTTCCTTATCTGGTTTTTAATGCTTCAAACTTTAACATGTGCAGTTACTATTATAGCAGCAGTTCAGGATACTATTATGATCCTGGATCTGGGCTTTATTGCTCGGCTTTGTCAGGAAAGTGGTGCGTCTGTCAAGATTGTCATTTATATGCATTCTATTTCATTTTTTAGGATCTGTACATGTTTTTATTTAAATTTCAGATCTAATACATCCTCACTTCGATGGTCTGGTGGTAGTGCAGTGTGCCTACCATCCAAAAGGTCAGGGTTCAAATCCCTCCTTGCGGAGGTTGCGTTAAGTAGCCTACCGCCAGCCTCTAAAATAGTTGGATCTTTCAACATGGACATGTAGCTGACCCTACTTATAGTGGGAGAAGGCTTCACCATTTTTTTATACATCCTCACCCTGGAACCACCATTCATGCATGCATGTGTATGCTTTTTGTTTAGCTTTTTTCATGGTGTTGGTTTCGGTGTGGTGGGGCAGGGGATTTGTAGGGGTAGCATATAAAATGCATTGACATTTGGTAGCATCTAGTAGGCAATGGTAATCTATTCTATCAGTGTTTTCCCTTAGTTGTGTTGCCAACTGGTAAATGCTGACGTGATACCTGGAATGACATTAAATTTTTTACAAGTAAAATTTATAACCCATCAAATTAGTTCTACATGGAAAATTCAAATTAGACTGTAGTGAAGTATTATACGAGAACCTGTGCAAGGACAGATGCTTAGTCAGAGAAATCAACCTGCTTTTGGGAACTGAATCAGTGCATAGTCAATCACTTGGGATGGAAGTTCGGTTATGCTTAACTATGACCATCAGGAGAGAATTAAGTCCCTCCAGGTTGTGCTTCTCGACCCTCTGATCCTAGTATGCTGGTTGGTTAAGTGAGAGGGGTTGGACAACCCTAATTCTGACAGTTGAGGTCTCCGCTAGACCATTGGATTACCACATTTCTAAAAGATGTGGGAGCAGACAGCATGCAAGAGCTGCTGCTGGCCACAAGTTTACATTCGGTATAACAGCCAACTGCACAAAGGATTCCTTCAATTGCAGTAAGGAAAGACGTGCTAGGTGGTCATACACGGTCAACAACAGAATTAGGAGCTCAGCAAGAGCTCGAGAGTTTGGTCTGAGCTTGTATTCTGAGCTTCATTCTTAGATTTAGGATTTAGATGTAAAAGAACTCTTGACGATTATATATGGGAGATATGGTTCCCTGCAAAAAAGTATGGGAGGACAGAGTACTCCAGTCAGAAAACCCTTTCCTCCCCTAGATGTAGGACACTTCTTGTCTAAATCGAGTCCCTATGGCAGTCCGACATGAAAGCCTACACTGTTTGCAAGTTATTTGAGTACTGGGTACTATTAGACAACTTTAACCCACATTTCTTAAGTTGTGGTTTTGAGCCTAATTGATTTCAGACGCCGCAAGTCAGTGCAATTTTCCTTTTTAAAGGATCAGGTATACAGGATAGGGTTCTAAGTGTACCACATTAGCATCCTAATAGCAGCATGAGTTTCTAATTTTGTGAAATTATGAGAATCAAGAATATCTACAACATGCACGGATATTCCTTAATGGTCTCATTAGTAAAATGGGAAGAGCCTGCAGTATAAATGTCTAAAGTTGTCAGAGATATGCCTCTTCCATCACATGCACTCAACACATAGGAGGCCTTTTCCATATTGTCGTTTTGATGTTGCACCATTTTTAGCTTAGATTTTGCAGAATATTTTAGATGGATGAGTGCATATGAAAGGGAAGATGGTTAGAGTTTAGATGAAGGAAAGCGGATTAGACTGGAATGTCAAAAGGGGCGGATTAGACTGGAATGACAAACGGGTGGATACGGAAACAGTTCCTGTGTAGGAAGTAAGCTTTCTACTAACCCTACTAGAAATCCTAGAGATAAGATTTCATAGATATTGGTTATCCCAAAATATTGCATTAACTTTATGTCCTACAATTACTTTGTTTATACCTCATGGACATGTTACAATTGATGCAAATGTTTGGATATGCTTTTTTCTAAATTTGGAAGAGTGAACTGTTGCAAGTGATAATAAAATGGAGATTAGTTTTCTTAATATAATTGCATCTGTAGGACTCTAGATGTAAGACTTGAATGAGTCTTATTCTGGTTTTATGCTATATTTTTCTCGGATATCAAGTTTTTTCTAGGTTGTCAAGTGCCAATTTCCACACTACTGCAGGTATTCCTTTAATGAACAAACAGGCTCATATGATGAGATCGAGAGCCAAGCTACTGAACCTGCATCTGCATCCATCACAGACTAATGGGGCTCGATGTAATTGTGTAGTATGCCTATTACATATCGACTATGAAAGTTCATACGACTCATACATGCTAAGTTTGTACGTCAGTTAAGTCCAACTTGTGCTTACAGGAGCTTGTGTTTAAGCAGGGAACTTGGAAATCTGTTGGGAACCCTTATTCTGCTTATGAGGTTTGTGCTGAGGCAGGAAATTGTATGTTGTGATATCCTTCCATTTTCAAGTTGTTCCTTCTTTTGAGTAAATATGACGTCTCTAATCTTGGGGTGGCGATCAATACCTTAGTGTTTGGTTTTTCAAGTACACATCATCAATGTGCTAGGTCAGAAAATAACGATCAAATTTTCATTTTGCATGATTCACTTGTCATTGTCTTCGTTTAGTTGATGAACTTAAGCTTTCTGAAATCCAAAGGATTTAGTAGGTTGGGTAACATTTTCAATCTGTTTCCAGTATTCTTTTTTATGCTTCTAATGTTTTGGGACATCTCGACAATTATATACCTGCTAATCTGATGTCTACCCTGCTTCATTGCATCAGAAAGCTATTTCTACTTATCTTTGCCATTCCTCGAAGTATACTGACAAATCAGGAGGTGTAGCCGCAATAGTATTAGTATTTATGCTGGCTTTACTTTCTATACAAATATCTATAGTTCACTTCTTGCCCGAATCACCGAGGTTTGCAAATTGCTTAAAGGGATTTTACTTTTGTGGTCGTCAGTTCTTTGTCGATAACTCGTGTTCTGTTTCATAACTAGATGATGGCCTTTACAATTGTGCCCCCTGCAATTAAAATCTATGAGTCAAATAATAAGACACAATAGCGACTAGAAGCTAACTTTCAAACTCTAAGATATCTAATTTTGATCATACCACTGTGTATCTGTCCCTCTCATTTGATTCTTCTCAATTATGACGAAGAAGATGTTGAAAGGATGGGAGCCACGGAGTTGGGTATTTTGTTTGCATATTTTGAACAAAAGTTAAAGTTTGTCGAAGATTCCTGCATATATATTAGGTAAATTACAAAATAAGGTCTCAACTATGTCGTGATTCTCAATCAATGATCTCATTTTTGTGGTGTAACAAAGAGGGATACTTTATGGTGTAATGTCGACATAGAAGAAAACCCCCTCCTTGTTACATTGTGAAAATGAGGCTCTAAATGAGAATTGTGGAATAGTTGGAACATTTTTTTTATAATTTACCTTATTTAGAGATAGTATAAGAGTTTTACGTTCTTGCGACTTTTCAGATAGCATGATGCCCTTGCAAATTTATCCATCACTGTGCTCTGCTCTGTCGATTTGGCTGCAACCTTCAAATGGTGTCGAAGTGATTTTGGCTTCTCATCCCTCCAATCTTTTTGTAATCTAATCGTTTTTTAGAAAACATATTTTGATTTTCCCTCCCTTGTGATAATGTAGTGCCAGGGATTAGTTTTCAAAAGTCTCTTTCAATCAGTCTTGAAAGGTCCATTCTGGCAATCCAAGACTTGACTTGATTGACCAGGAATAAAGTAGGGGAAGATAGGGTCCTTAATCTAAAAATTCAAAAATAATTTGTACATCTATTCCTTGTATATTTGTATAAAATTTATACTATTTTATTTGTATATAAATTGAACTCAAATTAAATATATTTTTAAACAAAAGTTGTAAATAAAAAATTTTTGTAAATAATAAAAATATTTGCAAAATAGAATAATGTACAGATTATAATTAATCACACTCAGAAAAAGCTGTAAAGTGATAATTGAATGATCACTTTCGGCTTCATACGAACTCAAATTGAATTAAAGTCACTTTCATTATACTCTAAATTTAATTATCTTTCGAATGACTATGGTTTCATAATTTTTGGAGTTATGATTGAAAAGTCGGTTTTTAGGGTGGTTTGTGTAATTTTACCACTTACTTATTGTATATATTTATTCATATTTATTTTTTATACATAATGTACATAATTCTAAATATTATCTTCATTATTAAAAATAAAATAATAATAAAAAGATAATAATACAATTTAAAAAAATTATTATTTAAAAATAATTTCCTTATTTGTACATCTGTATATTATACTATATATGTATAAAATACTTGTATACAATTAATTTCCTTACATAAAAATCACTAAAAAATTTAATATCTAACATTAATTAATTAAGTTAATATAATTACAAAAAATTGGATTTAATTAATTATTTAATTTATTCATTTATTTGATTTGAAGATATATCTTGTATATAAATATTTGATTCTATACCTCAAATAACCACCATTAAGGTAGATAATTATTTTTGTAAATTAATTATTTATTTAAAATATACTCCTGATTTGTATATACTCCTGATTTGTTCGCGCATTTTTATTTTATTTGATATTTTAAAAAATTCAAAAAAATGATATTTTCTCTGCCTGAAATATAAAAAATCATTAAGAATCGAATATTTCTCTAAAAATTCCAAAAACTTAGATTCGATGTATTTTATTAACTTTTATTTTCTTCCCAAATTTCACGCATAAATTATTTTCAAAACTCCAAAATATTGCAAAATACTAAAAATCTTAGAGAAATTGTAGAAAATTATAGAAAAATTGAAAAATAGTGATTTTAGTTCCTGTGTGTAGATACATATATATATATATATATATATATATATATATTTGTATAAAAATCATTTCCGGGAGTTTTGGGCACTTAAATTTATTTTAAGTTGCAAAATACTCCTAGCTGTGCACTATTTACCTTTGTTGCCCTTGTTTGATTTTTATAAAATCACAAAAATATCAGAAAAACTTGAAAAAATTACCAAAAATATTTGAAAACCTTTGAAACCCAAAAATATATTTTATGCAATTTTCTAAGCATTTTCGAATATTTTAAAAATACAAAAAGAGTGTGCTGTGTATATTTCTTCCCTTGTGTGCATATTGTGACTTGTGTCTCATTTGAAAATGAAATTTTTTTTAAAAAAATCAAAAACTAATAAAAAATCTTTTATTTTCGAAAATTGACTATTGAGTTTTTCAATCGTGCTCCTTGTTCTACTCTAATCGCTATACCAGGTAAATTAAATAGCGAAAACCACTTACACTTTTCATTGATTCATATTTCATTAAGTGGTTATACATATTTTTTTCTCGTTGATTACGCTTGGTGATTTAGGTCACAATGACCCTTGATTATTTGCATACCTAACTCGAGTTGCCAGGCGTGTCATCAGAATAAGGAGCCTCAATCCCGAAATTTTGAGGTCGATAGAGGAGCCCAGCCCTCGAGTCGTGCGATGACAAGAGACCGGTTGTCGTTGAGGCCATCGTGGCGCCCACCTCCCTCAGGTTAGATCTAATTTTTCTATCATTTCTCTAGAGTAATCGTAGCATAGTTTTTATTTTCATCTGCGTTGTAGATTTTAGATCCATAGTTTTCATCATAAAAATTTTTCCAATCCAATCCGACACTGATTTTTCGTCTCACATCTTGATCTCTACACGTTCCTATTCTACCTCACACGACCACTCAACTTCGGTTACACCGGTGACTAGAGACTCGGATCTACCTTCCATTTCGCAGATCCACATCCACTCACATTTTTTCCATTTTTGGTTTTTCTTGGATCAAGCTGCCGTGCTCGTATCCTCATTTGTTTAAAAATAATATATATATATATCAAATATTTTCCTTTTCCCAACATTTGTTTTGCAGGAAAATTTAAAAAATAAAAGATATATATATATATATAATTTGTTATGTTTATGTCTATAGTTTCTATTTTAAAAAAATTATTTCTGTTTACATATAAAAAATAAAAGGAAACAAAAAAATTGCAGCAGACGGCAGGGTTGCCATCTACGAGTGGCGCTCGCCGCCCACTTCCGTCTTTCGCCACCGCGCCCCGGCCACTTCCACAACAGGCGCTGTCAGCACAACTAACCTCGCCTTCCCGGGCTCGCCCAGCCGCGGCCATCACAACCACGCCCTCCGTCGCACGGACCTCCACCTCTCGCAAGCCCTCCGTCGACGCCTGGGGGGGGGGGGGGGGGCGTGTGTCGCCCCCATCTCTGCCATCACCAACTGCCTAGCGACCGCGCGCTCCAGCTGCCTCTCGCCGTGGCCCTCTAATCGACCGTGACACCACCTGCGTCCAACCCATCAACCGCAATGAGGTCTGTTCATCCGCTGCTATCGCCTAGCCCGACCGCGCGACAACCAACTCCAGCACCACCCTGCGACAGCGCCACCATCACATCCGCCTCGCGACAGTGCCATCGACCACATGCGCCCCTCAGCCAGCAGCCGTACCTCTACCGCGGAGCTCCACCAACTGACGCTCGTCGCCTACCTGCGCGAGAAGAAAGAGAGAGGAGCAGTGACGCCCCCTTTCCCCTTTTTGTGAAGAACAGGAACCCTAGAATTTTTTTTTGGAAAAACTACAGTCAGCGCCCTAGCAGTTTCTAAAATTATAAATCAGCCCCTGCTATATCTAGTCACATGCAGCGTGCCATCTCCCACTGAGTAATTTGCACTTTGAGCCTCTCATTCAATATCTTATTATATTTTGATGCATAAACTTTAAATAATTACAGCTAAGTCCCTGTTTTCCAGACTTGTAATTTGCATGTTTTCCTTATCAGAATAAATACTATTTGTGATCCAAAAACTCTACAAAATTTGTATATACTTCTGATTTGTTCCTCTTCATTGTGTATAAATTTCATCGCATTTTCTTTTATTTGATATTTAAAAAAATCAAAAACAGTGATATTTTCTCTGTTTGAAATATAAAAAATCATTAAAAATCGAAAATTGCTCTAAAAATTTCAAAAAGTTTAGACTAGGTGTATTTTATTGCCTTTTATTTTCTTTCCAAATTTGACGCATAAATTATTTTTAAAACCCACAAATATTGCAAAAAACTAAAATCTTAGAAAAATTGTAGAAAATTCTAAAAAAATTGAAAAATAGTGATTTTAATTCATGTGTATATATTCGTGTATATTTTTGCATAAAAATCATTTCTAGGAGTTTTGGGTACTTAAATTAATTTTAAGTTGCAAAATACTCTTGGCTGTGTACTGTTTACCTTTGTTGCCACTGTTTGATTTTTATAAAACCACAAAAACATCTGTAAAACTTAAAAAATTACCAAACATATTTGAAAACCTTTAAAAATTAAAAAATATATTTTATGCAATTTTCTGAGCATTTTTGAATATTTTAAAAACTACAAAAAGAGTGTGCTGTGTATATTTCTTCCCTTGTGTGCATATTGTGACTTGTGCCTTATTTGAAAATTTATTTTTTTTAAAAAATAAAAAACCAGTAAAAAATATTTTATTTTCAAAAATTGACTACTGAGTTTTTCAATCGTGCTCCTTGTGTTCGACCCTGGTCGCTATACTAGGTAAATTCAAAAGCGAAGACTGCTGACACTTTTCATTGATTCATATTTCATTAAGTGGTTATACATATTTTTTCTCATTGATTACACTTGGTGATCCGGGTAACAACGATTCTTGATTATTTGCATACTTAACCAGAGTTGTCATGAGAGTCATCAGAATGGAGCAGTTGTCGGGGAGCACGGCTTAGTAGTCATATTTCAGTTTTACTTATCTCTATATATTATAATTAATTTTTTGACCATTGTCTGTTTGGTTTTTGTGCGAGAAACTGCTTGGAGGATGACTTGGAGTTTTTTGGAGAACCCACACAGGAGGAAGAGCAGGGAAGGACAGAAGACATTTATTTTATCGTAGAAAATAATTATTTGTATTGTAATAACTTAGACCTTGGACTCTTGTTGGACTTGGACATTATTCGGGGTCTGTTTCGCTAAGTGTCGATGCACTTGGGGGATCTCACCGCTATTTTATCGTTTTCTTGATTTCACCGCCATACTTTCTATTTGATTCTCGCGGATTTGGCCCCCTAGACTTAGGGTTTTTGTTGATTGTGACGTAATCAGCTAATGCCCAACACTTAATTGCTTATCTATACCTGTAGATCGTAATTGGACCTAGCTAAAAATAAATTGAAAAAGTTAGCTCAATTAGATTTGAGACCACTCGCTGTGAGGAGTCACATACAGCGCTAGCAGGACCCGTTGTGGCGAGCACCGTGTGACTCCCAAGATCAGACTCCGGACTCGATTCGGTTGGCTAGCTATTGTTCTTCACGATCAATAGAAGTTGCTCGTCTAAGGTTGATTTCCTCGTGCATCATATAGTTAGTTTCCTTTCAATATTTAATTTCATGCGCGGATCATATTGCATGTAGAGTGCTGTAGTAAGGTACGTATTTTCTATCTCTGCATGCATAATTGTATTTCATCGCACATTAGCTTTTCCGATTTCCTCCCTTGATCTCACTCACATAATTCAAATAGTAAATTGGAAAACTCATTAGGCGTTATTTTTGAAAAAAAATCCAAGAAAAGAGAATATCAGAAATTAAAAATTGGGATTGCTAATCGAACTTGACTCTTAAAATTAAACGTAACTGATTCCTGATTGTTTTGGGGAGAGAAACCCTCTCATTGTTTGCACTTTTACTTGCTCATGTACACACTAAGGAGTAGTGCTCAAATCCCATCAAGGCTCCTAAGTGTTTGTACATCTTTTGTCTGATCACTAAACTCTAAAATTAAAAAGATAAGGACCGAAATCTCATGGTCAGATTTGTGTTGAGTTGGTGAACTGAGGGTTTGCTTTGTGTTTGGATGTCTTTGGTGTGAGTTGGTTACGTTCATCTTCTCTGGATTATTAGCAGTCATCTTCTGTCTCTTTCACTCTCTTTCTTCTATCCCTCCCTCCCTCCCTTCATCATCCTTCTTTCCTCTCGTCATAATGGGCCACACTCCATTTCAACCTGATTCCATAGGCGATCGTATGGAGTAGTTGCGAGCTTTAAATGACTTCTATCCTGGGGTGATGGATGAGAAGCCAGATCAGGAAGCGCAGTCTGCTTCTACATTGAGTTCCTTCATTCTGGATTTAAAATTCACTAATCTACTGCCGAAGTTTTCAGGGGAAGTGCATGAGGAACCTTATATTCATATATCTGAGTTTGATGATTTTTGTGGATCACGAGCATACCTAGATATCACTTCTGAGGACCTATTGTTGATGACCTTTCCATTTACACTTCATAGTAGATCCATGAGTTGGTACCGACGGCTGGAAAGGAAGATTGCTACATGGGGGAGACTTTGTGCTTAGAGTTCTTACAGAGATTTTATCCTCAGCGTAGAGCAGATTTGATGCGGTCTTGCATTCGAGATTTTTCAGTAGACCCCCAAGAGCCATTGAGAGATTCTTAGATGAGGTTACTTGACCTTTTGAGGCAATTACCAGATCATGGATTTTCGTGACTGACCTTGTCCAGATGGCCATGAGGGGGATGATCGCCGTGCAGATTGCATTAATCATTACCTCGTGTGGTGGTTCATACCACAGTCCCGACATGGATTTATTTGAGACCATCTTGGGAGCACTTTCAGACATTCCATATTCATGAGATGATTTATTCGAGACAATACACGAGGGAGATATGACACCAGTTGAGTGTGTGGCACTTCATGCCGATTTAGACAGCAGAGGATATGGATTCTACTACACTTCAGATGATAGACGTGTTGACCACCACTGTGAGTTTTTAGAGCAGGACATTGGTCATGTTCCCGTTGGATTTATAGCCAGATTTTGAGCCAGTCCCACACTTTCACATTGAAGATTCTTGGATTCTAGATCTGCTAGTATCCCAAGAAATAGAGGAGGAGCCCACATCTCAACCATCCTTTCAGTCATTCCAGTGTCCATGTTCATCTGATTCAGTGTCCATTCTTCAGAAGATCCTCTCTGATTTAGATACACATTTGAATACATCTAAGCTTAGAGATCTTGATGGGGGACTCCATTTTGATTTGGCAGACCTAGCTAGTCCAGTCTTTGAGTCGTGTGTCCTCCCTTTTGACGAGGTCGATACATTTTTGGAGGACATGATATTTGGCTGCATAGATCCCCAGTTCGATTCTGATTCTACGTTCCCCACTAATGATTTTGCATCACTCCCCGAGGGTTATCTGCGGGAGGATGCCACGTATCCTATGTATTCGGTTTCACTTTCTGAGACTGTATACGATATGTTTGTTCACGAGACCGAGTTTTCTGATGCTTCTGATCTTGCTGAGTCTGAGTTTTCTCTCCTCGATGACCCTCGCGAGGATGATCCGATCTTTGAGGTATTCGATAATTTTACTAGTTTCTCTGCATTACATACATCGGATATCCACCTTTATAGTGAGTCTCCTGATCATGACCTTCCATACCTTCTTGATACGATGATTGACGTGAAGAATTCCCTGATAGATCCTTCCTTCTCCATGTTTGATTTCTTCGGGTCTGCCCTTCCATATCATTCTGATCTTGAGTCAGTGAGTTCTTTTATGCTACCGGAGCCCGATTTCATCTTCCCATATCTTTACCCGATAGCAGACACCCTCCTGATTGTTTACTTGGGTGTCATAGTTTACTCTGTTGACCTCATTGTTATTCTCCTACCGAGATTGCGACGACAGTACGATATTCGCCTCACAGATACTGTCCTGGACCTTGATACAATGTTATCCTAGCCTTTGCGCCTAGCTAGGGGCGTAAACTCTAGCGCTTGTTTAGAGGCACCTCAAAATTGTTCACAGTTGTATAGATCCATTTATCCATATCATGCATTCTTTTGTCTAACAACCCATCTCCATCTTATGATTATGCTATACTTAGGGTGTACTTTACCCTAAGTATAGGGGGGGTGTCAGATTTTTTATTATTCGTTTGGTTCTTTTTACCTCTGATTTGCTGCCTATACTTAGGGATATTTTACCATAAGTATAGATGAGGTAAAACCCAGTACATTCTAACCCCCGATTTTCCCCTTGTGTACAGTCTTCTATACTTTGGATTACTCGATCCTAAGTATAGGGGGTTGATTTTATTCTTTTATTCATCGTTGTAGTATAATATTCTTTTCACTTTTCTATACTTAGCATGAGCCATGTCTTCCTTTGCAACTCTCTAATCACTATGATGACATAGTTCGAACTAAGTATAGGGGGGTGTCGTATATATTGTATATATACTTTAGTCATTACTCGTACTTTCGTATTTTCAATATGACTAAAATACTGTATAAATATTTATAAAATAAAGTAAAACCAACTAATAAAAAGATGCAGATATTTCCTCAAAATTCTTTTTCCATATACTAATTAATAACTCAGGTTAAAATATTTTGAAAAATATTTTGAAAGTAGTTTGAAAATCTATTTGAAAAATCTTTTGAAAACTATTTGAAAAATGTTTGAAAAATACTTTCAACCTTTGTAAAAATAGTTTGGCTTGTAAAAAATTTTCTTTTCCTTGTGTGAAATAAAATTATTTTTTAAAACTATTTGCAAATATTTTGAAAATGGTTGAAAATTATTTGGAAAATCTATATATACTGTTTGAGAAATGTTTAGAAAATTATTTTCAAATGTTTCTAAATATTTGTAAAATTGTTTGAAAAATTATTTTGAACTATAGTTTTCAAAATTATTTATAAAATTATTTTCAAATAAGTTTGAAGAATACATGCATCACACACAAAAAATTCAACTGTATGTATATATCTGTATAAATTACTCAAGTTGAAAATCTTTTCACCCGATTCTTGTAAATAATTGACTTACTCCTGTGTAAATATATGTATCTCATCCGTAACCCTTATTAAAAAATTATATATACTTGTATATATTACTAACTTTTTGTTTATAAAAAAACTACAAAACCCAAAAGTCTATAAAAAGTTGCATAAAAAAACTCTTTTTGCATGTGCATCATTTTTCAAAAATCCATAAAAAGTTCAAAATTAGAAAATTGTTTCACAAAAATATTTTACTTTCTTTTCATTACGTTGTACATATTTTCTTGCATTTGCATGTGCATTTTTTTGGATAATTTTGACATTTAGACTATGTCTGGAATAAAATTGAAGAATGGAGCTTAGTTGGACCTTAATCCACTTAATTTCAGATGAACCTTATAAGAACTGGAGTTAAGACTTTTCAGGTCCTAGTGACTTAATTCTTTGAGTCCATAAGACTATGTTCACATGTCACCTTGATTAGTATAAGTATCATATTTAATAACACATGCATGATTCTTTCAGAACGTGGCTTACCTTGGACAAGCACTCTACATGTAGCTCTTCATGGAGGAAGTAGTGAAGGGGCAGAATTTTTTGGCTTAGGGTAGCATACAAGGGTAGTACATCTAGGCGAAACCTCTCGTCCTCCTCTAGGGAGGGAAGTGTGTCTCAACCTGGTTTGACGATGTTGAGGTCTAAAGACATGATGCTGTGGGGTTGCAATAATGCTTCAAAAGAGGGATAGTCTACTGGCTCAAGAGGAAAAACTCCTTATGTACATGCTGCACCTTGTATATATTTTCAAAAAAAAGGAAAGAAAAGAAAAAATGCAGAATCTCTATAAGTGGACATGCTTGATTGAAAGGTAAAATGCCTGTCGGAGTTTATATACAAGTAATACAAAAGAATAAGAGCTTTAAAGTCAAATGTTTGTAAGCCTGCAGCAGATGACTTGGCTACACTGGTCATGCATCCAAGGATAGATAGCCACAGTAGTTACCGTCCATTCTCTTCTCCATCCCCTCTTCTTGAGCTGGTTGTACTTGAACTTATAAGGGAATATCTCCGCTCCTCGAGGAAAGAGTTGCTAGACCGAGGGACTAGAGTTACCTTGTTGAGAGAGACTGTTTACTTGCTACTTTTGAGATGAGGAGCCATATTTTACTTACACCGTACAAGTAAAGATTCATAGTCATAAGAATTTGTGTATGTAGACTTGTTCTGACTCGACTGTTGAGGAGACATGAATAGCAGTCTTGTGGAACTTAGAAGCTGTTAGATTTTAAGTCCATTTCCCATTAAGGTTCTGACACACTAATAATCCAAAGGTCCGATAGAGCTCCATACTACAATTTTATGAAGATAAACTTAAAAGTCAATATTGTTCTAATTTCTTTCCTTTTTTTCTTTATTTTTATTTTCACTCATTTTCTAAATAAGTGTTTGCTAAGGGACTAGCAAAGGTAATGTATAGGGGAATGATGAATCCACGATTCATCGTCTTTATTCTTTTATTTTAGCTTTATTTCCTTAGTAAAACACTTGTAAATACCTACTAATTCCATGAATTTACCATTTTGAATGCATTTGTTAAATATGCATTTTTACCACTTTTTATACTCAAATAAAAGAATAAAGAAGAAAAGAAAAAAAAGAAAAATAAAAGATGTATTTATGAAATAAATGCAGATTGACTGAACCCCGAGAGAAGGTCAAGACTTGACCTGTTCAAACATGAATAAAGTAGGGGGAGATAGGGTCTTTAATCCAAAAATCTAAAAATAATTTGTACATCTATTCCTTGTATATTTTTTATAAAACTTATACTATTTTATTTGTATATAAATTGACCTCAAATTAAATATATTTTTAAACAAAAGTTGTAAATAAAAAATGTTTTGTTAATAATAAAAATAATTGCAAAATAAAATAATGTAAAGATTATAATTAATCACACTCAGAAAAACTGTAAAGTGACAATTGAACGATCAATTTCGGTTCCATACAAATTCAAATTGAATCAAACTCACTTCCATTGTGCTCTAAATTAAATTATCTTTTAAATGACAGTGGTTTCATAATTTTTGGAGTTTTGGTTGAAAAGTCGATTTGCTGGGGTAGTTTGTGTAATTTTACCACTTACTTATTTTGTGTATTTATTCATATTTATTTTTTATACATAATGTCAATAATTTTAAATATTATCTTCATTATTAAAAATAAAAAGATAAAAAATAATAACATTAAAAAATATTATTTAAAAACAAATTCCTTATTTGGACAAGTGTATATTGTACTATATATAATACTTGTATACAACTAATTTACTTACATAAAAATAACCAAAAAATTTAATATCTAATATTAATTAATTAAATTAATATAGTTACTAAATTTAGATTTAATTATTTAATTATTTAATTTATTCATTTATTTGATTTGAAAACATACCTTTTATATAAAGGTTTGATTCTATACCCTAAATAACCACCATTAAGGTGGCTAATTAATTTTTGTAAATTAAATATTTTAGTTATTTTATTTAATTCTGAATTTTGTTTTAATTAATTAATTTAGTTAACCACTAAAAACATTCTTTATTTGCACATTCTTTCTTTTTTGATTTTTCTTCTCTTTTTATTGGGCTCATCCTCCCGCATTTGTCTTGGATCAATCTTTGGTGGAGAAGGAGCCTCAATCTTTAGTGGAGAAGGAACCTCGACCACCCGCGCCCCTCAACCAGCGGCCGTACCTCCACCGCGGAGCTCCACCAACCGACGCTCGCCATCTGCCTGCGCGAGAAGAAAGAGAGAGGAGCAGCGACACCCCCTTTTCCCTTTTTGTGAAGAATAGGAACGCTAAAAAAACATTTGGAAAAATTACTGTCAGGCCCCTATAAGTTTCTAAAATTATAAATCAACCCCTGCTATATCCAGTCATGTGCAACGCGCCATCTCCCACTGGGTAATTTGCACTTTGAGCCTCTCGTTCAATATCTTGTCATATTTTGATGCATAAAGTTCAAATAATTACATCTAAGTCCCTGTTTTCTAGACTTGTAATTTGCATGTTCTCCTTATCAAAATAAATACTATTTGTGATCCAAAAATTCTACAAACATTTGTATATACTCCCGATTAGTTCCTCTTCATTATGTATAAATTTCATTGTATTTTTCTTTTATTTGATATTTTAAAAAAATTTAAAAATAGTGATATTTTCTCTGCCTGAAATATTAAAAAGCATTAAAAATTGAATATTGCTCTAAAAATTCCAAAGAACTTAGATTAGGTGTATTTTATTGCCTTTTATTTTCTATACAAATTTCACTTATAAATTATTTTTAAAACAAAAAATATTGCAAAAAACTAAAATCTTAGAAAAAATGCAGAAAATTCTAGAAAAATAAAAAACAGTGATTTTAGTTCCTATGTGTAGATATTCATGTATATTTTTGTATAAAAATCATTTCCAAGAGTTTTTGTACTTAAAATAATTTTAAATTGCAAAATACTTTTGGTTGTGCACAGTTTACCTTTGTTGCCATTGTTAAATTTTTATAAAATCTTAAAACATAAAAAAACTTGAAAAAATTACCAAAAAATATTTGAAAACCTTTAAAATCCAAAAATATATTTTCTGCAATTTTGTATGCTATTTAGAATATTTTGAAAAATACAAAAAGAGCATGCTGTGTATATTTCTTCCCTTGTGTGCATATTGTGACTTGTGCCTTATTTGAAAATTAAAAATTAAAAATTAAAAAAAATTTATAATCAATAAAAATCTTTTATTTTCGGAAATTGACTATTGAGTTTTTCAGTCGTGCTCCTTATGTTCGACCTTGGTCGCTATACTAGGTGAATTAAATAGCAAAAAATGCTTATACTTTTCATTGATTCATATTTCATTAATTGGTTATACATTTTTTTCTCGTTGATTACGCTTGGTGATTCGGGTCACAACTATCCTTGATTATTTGCATACTTAATCCGAGTTGCCAGGCATGTCATCAGATCTCTAGCCTAAGAAGGAGATGAGAATCCTTCTCTAAAGGCTTATATCTGACTAACCTCTTGATGCAGGTCCTCTGCATAGATATTCAGAGGTGTTAGATAAGTTAGGTCAAAGAGTTGATGGTCAATGAGTTGACTTATTGAGATCAAGATAACCAAGATCTATGGTGTATACTGTCACGATATATTTATGCATCCTCTGATCAGAGACAAATGGTAATGCTATATATCTGAATATGTACATTTGGCAGACCGTTAGGTTGATGATCTAATCAAGGTCTATACACTGACAAGCTGGTGTGCATATGAGGGCATTTGCGTAATATGATCTCTCAAAGGGATCATACATGTTCACTACTGAACCAGAAGATATGAGCTCACTCGTGAGGTATTAGGACCAATCAAATTCCATGCATTGTCATCTTGTTATGGAAGCATGACACAGAATTATAGGTATGATATATGCTTTTGGAAAGCATATAACCAAATGAGAAACTTAATGATTAAACCATGAATAAGACATTCTAAAAGTAATCTAAAACTTTGAGTTTATTCTAGGTCTTCCAGTATGCAGGATGTACAAACATTAGGAATACTCGAGGGTGATGTGATCATAAACGATTGTATAACCATGACGCTTCCATTCCGAGGGAGCGATGAAAGGGGTTTGGATTTTAGTGACTTCTCTCAATAGAGAAGTAATCTAATCTCAATTCAAATGTTGGACAATAATCTGAATACGATTTAGATCATTGGAAAGATTAGATTTACGACTTTGATTTAATCAAGCATCTTTGAGAGGTCCCTGAGATCTAGATTTGAGATATGATCTCAATATCCAAGTCACTATATGTGGAACGTACAATTGCTTTGTCCTTATCTCCAAGTATCCGTGGAGAAAGCACATTATTCTTGAAAGAGTTTGGGAAGACAGTTCTGAGTTTTGTTTTACCTTACGTTTCCGCCCCTTTCTCACCTCTTGCACACATAGTAGTCGATATTTCTTTACTATAAGGGATCCTTTTCTACTCACTATCTGATCTCTGGTTGTCGAATTTCTCTCTTGGCTCTAACCGCTTCTATCCTCGTCTATGCTACGCTTATAGCCTCCTACCTCTGCTTAACTTCCTGGATCTATAGATATGGTGATATGGTGGCTTTCTGAGACCTCCTGCTAGCCTTTGCCCTCTTGACCTCTCTTCTTTTTCTTTATCTGAGCATTATGAAATTGATAATTAAATGTGATTTAATTATCATGAATAATATGAATATGATTCACACTATTTAGATACATGCGAATGCAGATCTAAGATAATTAAATATGATTTAATTATCAAGGATATGAATAATGTGGATAGCATTATCCATATTAATCTTATATATCATAAACATGATTTATAAGATATTAGAGAGAGATAATTGTAAATAGTATTTATGAAGTAAATGTTGATGTGAATTGGATTTACGTTGGAAAATTAATTGAAAATACAATTTATATTTTATTTTGGATGTGTGAATATGATTCACATCTTTTCAAGGACATGATTAAAATATTCACAAAATAATTTAGAATTATTTTTATGAATTAATTTGCAACAAAAATTGTTGCAAGTAAATGAAGGATTATGTGAGATATAAAATCTCACATAATTGGAAGAGGGAGCCACCTTCCTAATATGAAGGGTGGACGACCACCCTTACAATTCAAGGTGGCCGTCCCCTCCATATATGGAAGGTGGCTAGCCTACTTACTTATCCTTCTTTGCATATTGATTTAATTAAATTAATTATATTGATGATTATTCAATATATTTAAACTAAATTAAATTAAATTACTTGTTGTTTCATTTTTATGCAGCAAAATCATGGTCATTGAATAAAAACACAAAACAATCTCAACTATTGATTTTGTGTTGCACATGGATTGTGATCCATGGACTTCTAAAATAAACAAAGAGGAAACCCTAGCAGTTCTTTTACACAAGATAATTACAAGATGTCTCTCTCTCTCATCCTAAGGAGTGGCCATCCACCCCCTTGACTTAGAGAGAATCACCATCGTCTCTACGTCATCGTGCCGGAGCTTCGACTGCTCGTGGATCTCCACCCTCTTCGGTGCTCATTGCTCGTGAAGAAGATGTCAGATTTTATGAGACGAAATTAGGAGATTCATTGATTGGATCTTCATCTTGGACTGTGAGAAGCATGCATCTCATCAATGCGCTTGCAAGCATCTCCATTGCTAGGTCGGACTTGAGAGATGCCGTCTCTTCCTTTAGATACAACGAGAGGTATTCTTATATATTGTTCGTGGTTATGATGAAATGATTCTAGAAGTGTTCTCGAATCATGTAGTTACATCCCTTTAGTTTTTTTAAAATTCCGCTGCTCCGAGCGACTAGTATGACTAGTCGCTCTAGATCGCATTAGATGCGATCTGCACACTTCCATACGCTTAAGGCTTATGCCATAGACTTCATTTACCATGTCATATACTTTATCATTTCATATATGACATTCTTGAGTTTTCTTAGGATTTGTACATATACCTATAAATGATTTATGTTAGAACATAAATATGGATGAAAATATGCATATATGCTAGCATACTAAACATTAGTTTTAACGTGAATGTCATTTATAATTTTATCATCATATATATCAAATTTCTTAAAATTTTATATATGCAAACTTTTACTTAAAATTGGTTTATGTTAGCACAATTAATATAGATAATTACAACTCAAAAAACTAAATTTATAGTGAAAATATGTAATAATTTTATATTATGCATATTGCATTATATATATATATATCATATTTTCTCGATTTTTTTATTATTTGAATTATTACTTAAACTATATGTATATTAGCACACAAATATAAATGAAATATTCTACATATGTTAGCGTACAAAAGGATATTTCTAACACAAAACTTTGTTATTTTTTATAGTATTATATACATATCACATTTTGTTGAGTTCTTTTAGGAGTAGACTTTTTCTTAAAATTTTTGTATGTTAGAACACAATAAGGACAATATCCCATATGTTTGTAAGATTAAAAACTTAATTTAACATGGAAATTTATGATTTTTTTATTGCAATATATGAGATTTCATCCATATTGACGTGCTAGCATACATCAATTTCAGCAAATGTTTCAAATACTAAAAACATAAAGAAAACATGATAAATATATTTTAATGAAACTAATATTTTTTTAAAATTATTTTTTGTTTATTAACATTCTTACGAGAATTCATTAATCTTTGTGTGCTAATATACACCAGTTTTTAGAAATTATTCAACTCACCAATATATGTGAGATTTTATCCATATTTGTGTTCTAACATACTCTAGATTTATCTAAAAGCTTAATCCCTAAAAAATATGATATATACTTTATTATATAAATAATAAATATTAATTTTAAAATAAAATTTTGAGAGGTATCATGCATTTGGGATTCCATCAATATTTTTGTGCTAACACTCATCGATTTTACAAAAAAATAATGACCACAAAAAACTCAAAGAAAATATTATTATTGCAATAAAAATATAATAATATTTCATTTAAAATTAACTTTTTCTATATACGTTTGAGATTTCATCCATTTTTGATGTGAAAACATACATTAAATTTAACTAAAAGTTCAAATTATGGCATGCTGTAAGATAATTTTTTATTTATCAACATTCATAAGATATTTTATTAATCTTATGTACATTAGTTTTGAGAAATTATCAACGTGTTAATATATATGATATTTTATTCACATTTGCATTCAAACATACTTTAAATTTTATGTGAAGGTTAATTACTCAACAAATTAAAGAAATTGACATATATTATTATGATGATGATTATAATAAAAAATATTAGTTTTAAAATAGTTTTTTGTGATCCATCATACATATGAGATTTCATCAATATTGCTAACATGCACAGGTTTTGAGAAAACATTCAACCCCTATAAACGTAAAGGAAAATGTTATATATTGCAATAGAAGTACAACAAAGTTTCATTTGAGTTATATTTCTTAGTATTGACTTATATATGAGATTTCATCCATATTTATCGAGATAACATGTATCTATATTCTTAAAAGTTCAAACACTAAAAAATCAGGAAGGCATGTTAGATATATTATGATCAAGGTTGCAAAAATCAGTAATCAACACTCAATCGGTTAGGTTATTGACTAAGGATTAATCAGGAAGCGGGCAACTAATCAAATTTAGTCAGTCTTTAGTTGGATTGAAATTTTTTGTTATTTTAATTATATATCATTTTAATACTTATATTCTTATATATTTACATAGATTTTTATGCATATCATATTATCATAATAAAAGAAAAGAAGTAATTGAATTTAAATAAATCACTAAGTATATTAGAATAAGTTTACTTTAAAAAAACAAAAAAGGGTATCTCTAAGTAAAAATCAATTGACTGGTCGGCCTAGTCAGAATTAATCAATACTCGGTCGGTCACCCTACAGACTAAACTAGTAGTACCTACTAGTCGGGTCAGCCAGAGACTTTTACGATAGTGATTATGATAAAAAAATTAAAGGTTTATCTTAAAATTATTTTTTGTGTATTCATATTCATATGACATTTCATTAATCTTTGTGTGCTAATTTTGAGAAATTATTCAACTCTTTAATATATATGAAATTTTATCCATATTTGTATTCAAACATACTCTAATTTTAGCTGGTAGTTGAATTCTAAAAAAATAATATGATTTATATTTTATGATTAAACAATATAATTTTAAGAAAATGTTTTGTGAGCTAACATACATTTGATATTTCATCAATGTTTTGTAAGCTAACATACACTGATTTTGGAAAAAATATAAACCACTGAAAACGTAAAGAATATATTATATATTGAAATTAAAATATTAAGGTTTCAATTTGAATTTATTTTTTATTAACGCACACATGAGATTTCATCCATATTTTATGGGCTAACACACATCAGTTTAACTAAAAGTTCAAATATTAAAAGTCAAGAAAACATGAAAGATATATTATGATAAAAATAATGAATGTTGTTTTATACAATTAATATTTGGGTATTACAAATCATGAGATTTTTTAATCTTTCCATGCTAATATAAATAAAATTATAGTTAAGTGCATTTGAAATAATATTTTTCTTTAACATATATATGAGATGACAACCATATTTATCATGCTAACATACATTAATTATTATTACTATTATCATCAATATGATAAAAATAAATTTTATCTCTAAAATTAATTTTTTATGTATTAACTTTCAAATGATATTTCATTAATCTTTGTGTGCTAATATACACCGATTTTGAGAAAATGTTTGACTCGTTAATATATGAGATTTCGTCGATATTTATGTTCTAACATACTCTAATTTTAAACAATATTTTAATTTTTGAAAAAATCAAGGATTAAGGTATATGATTCATGATAAAATAATAAAGTTAAATAATGCACATGAGGCTTCCTCAATATTTTTGTGCTAACATACATAAATATCGAGAAAAAGGTTCGATCCCTAAAAAACTCAAGAAAATGTTGTATATACTAAAATAAAAATATATTGAACTTTCATATAATTGTTTTGTATTAACACACATTTGAGATCTCATTCATATTTGACATGCTAATGTACATACATTTTAACTAAAAGTTAAATACTAAAAAGATCATGAAAGCATGATAGAAATATGATGATGAAACTAATAATTAAAATTTATTTGAGAATTTGTTAATATTTGTATGCTGATATATATATATATATATATATATATATATATTAAATTTTAGAAACTATTCATGTTGTTCATATGTATGAGATTTTATCCATACTTTTGTTCTAATAAACTCTAATTTTAAAAAAGTTTAATAAAGAGTAATATATATATATATATATTATAATAAAAGTAATAAAATATTTATTTTAAGACAATATTTTCTAAGCTAACATACATATTAGATTTCTTCAATATTTGTGTGCTAATATACACATTATAGAAAAAACATACACACAAAATGGTATTTATATTGAAATAAAATTATAATAAAGTTTTTTTATTTGAATTCCTTATTAATAGACATATGAGATTTCATGCATATTTGACATGCTAACATAAATCAATTCTAACTAAAAGTTCAACAAAAAATCAAGAAGGCGTGATAGATATGTGATAAAGATAATAAAGTGTTGTTTTTCTCAAAATAATTGTTGTGTATTAACATTAATATGATATTTATTTAATCTTTATGTGCATATTTATATTGATTTTGAGAAACTATTCAACTCATTAATATATATATGTGAAATTTTATCCGGATTTGTGATATAATGTACCCTAATTTTAAATAAAATCTTCATTCCAAAATAATGCAAGGAAAAAGATATATATTTTATGATAAAAATATTACTAGTTTTTGAAACAATTTATATATGCTAACATACACATGAGATTTTTTCAATATTTATGTGCTAACATAAACTGATTTCAATAAAAAAAGTTCAACTACTATAAAACTAAATAAAATGTTGTAATAAAAATATCTTAAAATTTTAGTTAAAAAGGAATTTTTCTAGTAACATATGTTTTAGATTTCATTCATATATGACGTGCTAACATACAGTGGTTTTAGCTAAAAGTACAAATGCTAAAATATCAAGAAAAGCATATATATATTATATGATGAAGTTAATAAAATTTTGTTTTAAATTTAACTTTTTGTTTAGTAACATTAATATGAGAATTTGTTAATCTTTGTGTTAATATACATAATTTAAAAAAACTCTAATTTTTACTAATAGTTTAATCCTAAAAAATCTATAATACAATATATTTTATGATAAATATAATAAAATATAAATTTCAATTTTTGAGCTAACATACATACGAGTTTTTGTTAATATTGCAATAAAGTTGTTATAAAGTTTCATTTAAAATTAATTGATTATATTTACATACTTGTGAGATTTTCCTCCATTTTGATATGTTAACATATATCAATTTTAATTGAAAGTTCTAATACTACAAAAAAAATCAAGAAAGCATGATAGATATTTATGATAAATATTTAATTTTTGTTTTATAATTTTTTTATGTACCAACATTTGTAAGTTATTTATTTACTTTTTTTGTGTTAATATACAATAATTTTAAGAAATTCTTAAACTAGCTAATATATATAATATTTTATCCATAATTGTGTTCTAACATAACTTATTTTAAATTAAAATCTTCATTCCTCAAAAGTTAAAGAATATGATTGATATTTACTCTAAAAATATTAAAACATTAATTTTAAATATTGTTTTTGTGAACTAACATACAAATGAGATAGTATGTTACACCAATTTCAGGAAAAAGTTCAACCCCTAAAAACTTAACGAAACGTTATATGTATTGTAATAAAAAATATAATAAAGTTTCATTTAAAACTTATTTTCTATTTACATATGAAATTTCATCCATATTTGATATGCTTACAAACATTAGTTTTAACAAAAAAGTTCAAATAATATAAATTAGGAAAACATAGTAGATATATTATAATAACATAAAAAGGTCTTAATTTGATATCTATGTATTGACATTATATGATTATAAACATTCATATTATATTTATTTAATCTTTATGTGCTAATATGCCTTTATTTCAAGAAATTATTCGACTTGTTGATATATGACAATTTATCCATGTTTGTGTTCTAACATACTCTACTTTTTACTAAAGTTTTAATCCCTAAAAAACTTAAGGAATATAATATATATTTTATGATAATAATAAAAAATATTGTTTTTATAAATTTTGTGTGCTAAAACACACGAGTTTCGTCAACATTTTGTGCTAACATGCACCGATTTCAAGAAAAAGTTGAACCTCTAGAAAGCAGAAAAAATGGTATATATATCAATAAAAAATATCACAGTTTAAATTAAAATCATCTTTTTTCATTAATATACATATGAGATTACATCCATATTTGACATGCTTACATCAATAAATTTTAAAAGTTTAAATGCTAAAAAAATAAGAAAGGGTGATAGATATATTAGGATGAACCTAATGAAGTTTTATTTTAAAACTAATACTTTTTTAAATAAAATTTATATGAGAATACAATGATCTCCGTGTTCTAATATACATCAAGTTTGAGAAATTCTTCAACTTGTGAATATATATGATATCATATCCATATTTGTGTTTTAATATACTCTTATCATTTTATTTATTAATAAATAAATAAATAATATATATGTTTTTATGATAAAATTAATAAAATATTAGTTTTAAAATATTTTTTGAGCTGGCATACGTTTGAGATTTCGTCAACATTTGTGTGCTAAAATACACCAACTTCTAGAAAAAGATCAAGGCCTAAAATTCAAGAAAATGTTATAAATATTGCTATAAAGTTTTAATAAAGTTTATCTAAAATTAAATTTTATATTAACATATGTGTGTATGAGATTTTATCCATTTTTAATGATCGAACATACATCATTTCTAACGAAAAGTTCAAATATTAGAAAAAACAAGAAATCATTATAGATATTTATGAAAAAAAATTAAGTTTTGTTTTAAAATCATTTTTTGTATTTTAACGTTCATAAGGTATTTCATTAATTTCATGTTCTAAAATACACAAATTTTGAGATATTGTTAAACTCATTAGTATATATGACACTTTATCTATATCAGCGTTCAAACAAACTTTAATTTTAATAAAAAGTTTAATTACTCAAAAAAAGAATAACGTGTGTATATATATATATTAGATAAAAGTTATTAATTTTAAAATATTTTTTCTCTAACATAAATACGAGATCATGAATACTTGTGTGCTAACATACATTGATTTCGGGAAAAGTTCAAACACTAAAAGCTTGAATGGAATATAATATGCATTGCAATAAAAGTATAATAAATTTTCATTAAAAAATGAACTTATTTATATAATATGTTTGAAATTTCATCCTAATTTGATGTTCTAACATACATCAATTTTAATTAAAAGTTTTAATACTAAAACATCAAAATATATGACATATATATTATAACAAAATTAACAAAATGTTATTTTATACTATTATTTTCTAACATTTATATGAGGTTTCTTTATTATTTCTGTGCTAAATTTTGAAAATTTCTTTAACTCATTAATATATATGAGATTTTATCCGTATTTGTGTTCTAACCTACTCTAATTTTAACTAAAATTTTTATTCCTAAAAAATTGAGTGAATATAATTTACATTTTTTATAAAAATAATAAAATGGTTATTTTAAAATAAAATTTTAGCAGCTAACATGTACATGGGATTTCATAAATATTTGTGTGCTAACATACAATTTTGGGAAAGAGGTTCAACCCCTCAAAATCTCAAGAAAAATATTATATACATTGCAAAAACATATAATGAAGTTTTATTTCTATTTTGTTGTATTAACATAAATATGATATCTCATCCATATATATCGTGCTAACAGACATATATTATGATCATAATAATGAAGTTTACTTTAAGCTATTTTAACACATTAAAATTCATTTGACATTTCATTAATTGTTTTGTGCTAATATACACCAACTTTGATAGTTTATTCGACCCGTTAATATATATATATATATATATATATATATGAAATATACTCCATTGTTGTATTCTAACATAATCTAATTTAAATTAAAAGGTTAAATACTCAAAGAGATATTGAATATAATATATATTTTTATATAAAAAAGTTAATTTTAAAATAATTTTTGTGATCTAACATACATATGAGATTTTGTCAATAAATGTTTTCTAACATATACCGATTTCGGTAAAAAGATAGACCACTATATTTTTCTAAAGAAAATGTTATATAAATTGTAATAAAAAATATTATAAAGTCTTATTTATGATTTATTTTTTTATTAACATATTTATGAGATTTCATCCATATTTAATGTGCCAATGTACACTAATTTTAACTAAAAGTTAAAATACAAAAAAATGCTAGATATATTATGATAAAAATTATAAAGATTTATTTTCTAGAATTAATATTTAGGTGTTATCATTATTATGAGATTTTGTTTTTCTATGTGTTTAATAAACATTTGGAAATTGTTCAACTCCTTAATTTATATCTATATATGTGATTTTATCCATATTTGCGTTCTAACACACTCTACGTGATATATATTTAGGATTTTTTTAAAATAAATTTTTATGTGCGAGAAAACACATGAGATTTTGTCAATATTTGTGTTCTTACATACACCAACTTCGAAAAAGTTCAACCCTTAAAAAACTCATGGAAATGTTATATATATTGCAAAAAAATGTAATGAAATTTCATCTATAATTATTTTTTGTCTATTAGTATCTATATGACGTTTCATCAAAATTTGTATGCTAATATATGTTAATTTTTACAAATTGTTTAACTCGTAAATATATACAAGATTTTATCCGTATTTGTCTTCTAACATACTCTAATATCAAAGAAGTTTAATTATAAAAGAAGTCAACTAATATGAAAAGTATTGAATTATAAAAAAACAATAAAATATTAATTTTAAAAATAAAATTTTGTGTGCTAACATACACATGAGACTTCAGCAATATTTGTCCGCTATTACATTGATTTCGATAAACAATATCAACACCCCTAAAAAACTCGAGAGAATGTTATATATATATTGCAATCAAATATATAATTTTTTATTTTTTGTATTACCATACAAATGAGATTTCATACATACTTGACGTGCTAACATACATAAATTTTATCTAAAAGTTCAAATACTAAAAAACATGAAAAAGTGATAGATGTATTATGATGAACCTAATAAATTTTTTTAATAATTATTTTTTGTGCATTAAACATTCATATAAGATTTCTGTAATCTTTGTGTCCCAACATACATCAATATTGAGAAATTATTCAACTTGTTAATATATTGGTGTTTTATCAGTTATGCCCCTTCAAGATATTGCAATATTAGTTCCCCTCTTTATTTTGGAATATCAGTTCAGCCCCTGACTTCTTCCACAATGATCACATGTGCCACTCGGGTTAGTTGCCGCCCATCCCCATCCCAAACAGACGTTAACTTTGGGAACACAAGGGGAATTAGATAAAAAATAAGGGCAGAAATGTTTTTCTTATCCATTTCTTCTTCTTCTTCCTTCCACTATTCCTCCCTCCAACCCTTCCTCCTCCTCCGACCACCGGCTCATTTGCTCCTCCCCTTCCAACCCCTCTTCCACCTGCTTTAGCACCTCCTCCCCCTCCACCCCTCCTCTTCCTCCCATTCAGCACATCCTCCCCCTTCGCATGCCCTCTTTCTCCCCCTTCCAACACTCTCTCCTCCTCTGCCAGCACTCTCCTCTCCCTCGAGCACCTCCTCCCCCTCCACCGCCCCTCTTCCTCCCCCTCCAACACCTCCTCCCCACCCCTGTCCTCTTCCTCCCCCTCCCTCTCCATCACCTCCTCCCCTTCTGCCAACCCTCCTCCTTACCCTTCAGCACTTCCTCCCCATCCGCCCGCCCCCTTTCTCCCCCTCCAACACATCCTCCCCCTCCGTTTGAACTCTTCCTCCTCCTTCAAGCACCTCCTCCCCCTCTACCGATCCTCCTCCGCCGCTGATCACCATCCCCTTCCAACACCTCCTCCCACTCCATATGTCCTCCTCCCTTGATCACATAGATTGCCTTCAGTGAGTTGTTCCAAGAGAGTGAGTTTTTCAGGGAGATTCTGTCACTGTCGTGGAGGAGGGAATGGTGGAGGAGGAGGATGGTTTGGAGGATGAGGTGGGGTTTTTTTTCTAGATATGCCCTCTTAACTACACCATAGTTGATTAAATCATAGTTTAGTGCAACTTATTGATGGCCAAACTAACAGAAGGGCACAAGTGATCATTGTAGAAGAAGTCAGGGGCTGAACTGATATTCCAAAAAAGGGAGGGGTATAACTGATATTGAAATATCTTGGAGGGGCATAACTGATAAAAATCTTAATAAATTTGAGAGTTAATCCATGTAATTGTTCTAACATACACTACTTTTAACTAGGATTTAAATTCATAAAAAAACACATGAAATATGATATATATTTCATGATAAAAATAAAAAAAATTATTTTTAAAAACTTTGCGTGATAACATACATAGGAGACTTCATCTATATTTGTGTGCTATCAAGCACCCATTGAGAGTGGATATTAACATCCATAACCCTAAGTAATTATGTAATTACAATCATAACCCTGTGTAGTCGTGAATTTCACCCAAGATTCTGAATAGTAAACTCTTACACCCATAACCCTTTGTTAAATTCCATCCAATTTCCCGTTAACTATGATGTTATCCATAAAATATTTTACATTTATACCCTTTAAGTTCCCATTATTTACGAAGGAGACCATTCCCCTTCCTCCTCTAGCCAGCCAACCCCCGACCGACCTCCTCCCCTTCCTTCTCTAGCCAACACCCCCACCCCCTGCCGAGCTCCTCCTCCTCGCCTGCATCCTCTAGCACCCACCTTCTCCCCCCATACCCCCGCGACAACCTCCTATTCCCTTTCCTCATCTGGCACCCACTTCCTCCTCCCCTTCCTCTGGTACCGACCTCCTCCTCCCCTTCCTTTCCTTATCGCTCCAACAACCTCCTTCTCCTCCTCCTCCTCCTCTTATTCCTCTTCTGCTTTCACGACCACCACTATCCTAGACCTGGACCTCTCCATGCATTTACACCGCTTCCTCAACCCGAACCTCACTTGTAATGGCAATCCGGTCGAATCCCTTTGCATTTTCCTCTCGATGCTCTGCAGGAACGTGCATACCAACATCTCGTGGGTGCATACCGACACCACCACTTATATAAAAGTTTTAATTGTAATTACGAAATTACTCAGGGTTATCGATATAAATATCCCTTCGAGAAACAAATTGACAAATGAAACAGAAGAAAATGACATATATATTATAATAAAAATATATTAGAGTTTCATTTAATTTTTTTATTAACATATATATGATATTTCCACCATACTTGACGTGCTAACATATATAAATATTAATTAGAAGTTCAAATAGAGAAAAAAAATCAAGAAAATATGATAGATATATAATACTTAAACTAATAAAACTTTGTCTATTTTCTGTATATTATAATCCATATGACATTTCATTAATATTTGTGTGATAATATACACCAATTATGAGAAATTGTTCAATTCATAAATATATGTGAGATGTTATCCATATTTGTGTTCTAACATACTCTAATTTCAATAAACATTTAATCCATAAAAAATAAAGAATATGATACATATTTTTTGATATAATCAATAAAATATTATTTTTTAAAATAAAATTTTGCGAGCTAACATATATATGAGATTTCATTAATATTAGTGTGCAAAAATACACTAATTCCAGGGAAAAACAGACCACTAGAAAAAGAAAAAATATTATATGTCGCAATACAAAATGTAATAATTTCTCTTAAATTATATTTTTATATTAAAACACACAAGATACTTCATCCCTATTTTATGTGCTAACTCACATCAATTTTACCTCACAGTTCAAATGCCAAAAAAATCAAGAAAACATGATAGATATATGACGATAAAAGTAATAAAGTGTTATATTTAATAATAATACTTTAGTATTATCATTCATATGAGATTTGATTAATCTCCGTGCTAATAAACACCAATTTAGAGAATTTATTGAACTCATTAATATATATATATATATGATATTTTATACATATGTTATAACACATTATAATTTACTAACAGTTAAATTCCTAAAAATATAATAGAAAATGATATATATTAGGATAAAAATAAGTATTATGATATAATAAATTCTTATATGCCAACAAACATATGACATTTCATCAATATTTGTGTGCTTACATGCACGATTCGAGATATAACTCAAACACCTAAAAAATCAAGAAATTATTATATATATTTTATAATAAAAGTACATTAAATATTCATATAAAATTAGTTTTTGTTTTGTTAACATTCATATGAGATTCCATTAATATTTATCTACTAATATATATGAGATTTTATACACATTTATTTTCTAACATACTCTAATTTTAACTCACGTATAAATCGGATTCAGAATGATGCAATCAAAAGGAAAGTTTGTATATCGTTGATCGACGATATGATGCGAGAAAACCACTAAGGTGGTTGGACCATTTGCAAAGGAGGTTGGTTGATGCATCAGTTAGGAGATGCGAGTTTTGGGATGCTGAGACTGCTAAAAGAGGGCGTGGGAAGACCCAAGAAGTGTTGGAATGAGACTATACAAAGGGTTCTTAATTTTTTGTATCTAATCTCGAGGTTGGTTCAAGATAGATCTGAATGAAGGCAAAGAATCCATGTAGCAGACCCTATTTAATGTCGAAAAGTGCTTTGTTGTTGTTGTACTCTAATCTTATCTATAAATTTAATTCCTTAAGAATTAAAGTAGAGGACATATATTTTGTTAAAAAATAATAAATAAATAAATTAAATTTTTTATGAACTAATATACTCATAAGATTTTTGTCATATTTGTGTACTAACATACACCAATATTGGGAAAACAATAGACTCCTAAAAAACTCGTGGAAATGTTATTTATATCACAATAAAATTATAATAAACTTTCATTTATATCAATTCTTTTCACGTATACATGAGATTTCATCCATATTTGATGTATTACATAAATCTATTTTAACTAAAAATTCAAATACTAGAAAAATAAAGAATGCATGTTTTCATGTTCCAATTGAACACTTTCCATTTTGGATTATGATCAAAAGAGAATATTATTCTTTTTACCAATAGATCTATTAAGATAAAAAACAAAAAGTTATTTTATAAAATTATTTTTTGTGTATTAACATTCATATCAGATTTTGTGAATCTTTGTGTGCTAATATATATATATATATATATCAAATTTGAGAAATTGTCCATCTTGCATATATGTATGATATTTTACCCATATTTGTGTTCTAACATGCTCTTAATTTAGCAAAACATTAGTTCTAAAAAAATAAAGAATATTATATATATTTTAATATGAAAATAATAAAATAATAATTTTATAATAATATTTCGTGTGCTAACATACATATGAGATTTTGTCAATATTAATGTCCTAACATACACCCATTTTGAGAAAAAAGAACAACACTTAAAAATCTCAAGAAAATGTTATATGCATTGTAATAAAAATATATAAAATTACTAATTTGAAATTTACTTTTTGTATTAACATACATGATATTTCATCCATATTTGACATGGTAACATACATAAACTTAAACTAAAAGATTTAATACAAAAAACAAGAAAATATGATAGACATATTACGATGGAACTAATAAAATTTTGTTTTAAAATTAATATTTTGTTTATTAACATTTATATGATATCTCATTAATCTTTGCATGCTAATATAAATGAATTTTAAGAAATTATCCAACTTGTTATTATGTATGAGTTTTTAAAGATATTTGTATTTTAACATATGCTAATTTTAACAAAAAGTTTAATTCCTTAACAAAGTTATCTAATATGATATATATTTTATGATAAAATAAAAAATTTTGAGCTAACGTACATAAGAGATTTTGTTAATATTTGTATGCTAACATACATGACTATAGGAAAAAGATCAACCCCTAAAAACTCAAGAAAATTATATATATTACAATAAAATTATATTTAAGTTTCTTTTAAAATTAATTTTTGTTTTAACACACATGTGAGATTTCATCCATTTTTAATGTGCTAGCATAGATCCATTTTAACTTAAAGTTCAAATATCAAAAAAATAACAAAGAAAGCATGATAGAAAGTTCTGATAAAAATAATAAAGTTTTATTTTATTTTTTGTTTCAACATTCCAAGAGATTTGTTAATCTTTCTATGCTAATATACATAATTTTTGAGAAATTATTCAACTCGTTAATATATATATATATCATTTTATACATATTTACATTGGAACACACTTTAATTTTAACTAGTTAATATTTCAAAAAAATAAAGAATAAGATATTTATATTTATGATAAAGATTACAAAATAATAATTTAAAACTTTATGGCTAACATATATATGATATTTCGTTAATAGTTGTGTTCTAACATACACTAATTTTTGGAAAACTTTGATACCTAAATAACTCAAATAAGCTATAATATCTATTGAAATAAAGTTGTAATAAGGTGTCTTTGAAAAATTCATTTATCTAAACATACATGTGATATTTCATCAAAATTTGATGTGCTAACATGCATCAATTTTAGCTAAAAGTTTAAATACTAAAAATAGAAAACATCATATAATGTATTATAATAGAAATAACAAAGTATTATTTTATAATTATTTACTAGCAATCAAATGAGATTTCATTAATATTTCATTAACCTTCATATGCTATTTCATTAATATTTATGTTCCGATATACACCCGTTTTGAGGAAGTGTTCAACTTATAAATATGTACGAGATTTTATATATATTTGTGCTCTAATATACTCTAATTTTAATTCAAAGTTTAATCAATAAAAAATTTAAAGTATATGAAATATATTTTATGATTAAAAGTATAAAACATTAAATTTCAAATAATTTTTTCTGAGAAAACATACATATAAGATTTTATCAATATTTATATATTAACATATACCGATTTTGGAAAAAATAAGAGAAACTCAGCGAAAGGTTATTTATATTGCAATAAAATTATAATAAAGTTTAATTATATTATTTTATTATATTGACATGAGATTTCATCTTAGTTTGATGTACAAAGTTTCATCAATTTTAACTAAAAGTTCAAATACTAAAAAATCAAGAAGGTATGATAGATATATTAAGATAAAAATAATAATGTGTTACTTTATAAATTATTTTTTTGTGTTTTAACATTATTATGATATTTGTGAACATTTGTGTGCTAATATGCATTGATTTTACGAGATTATTCAACTCATTAATATATATGCAATTTTACCCATATTTCCATTCTAATATACTTTTATTTTAACTGATAATTAATTATAGAATTATTCAAATAATATACTATATATTACGATACAAATAAAAATACTAATTGAAAATATGTTTGTGTATGCAAACATAGATATGAGATTCCATCAATATTTGTATGCTAATAAACTCCCATTTTAAAAAAATATTAACCCCTAAAATACTCAATAAAAATTTTATATTGTAATTAAAATATAGTAAAATATTATTTTGAAATTTAATTTCTGTATTAAATTATATTTGATAATTCATCCATATTTGATGTACTAACATACATAAATTTGAACTAAAAGTTTCAATACTCGAAAAAGTAAGAGATCGTTATTGTCATATTATGATGAAACAAATAAAGTTTTGTTTTAAAAATGAATATTTTGTTTATATTCTTTGTATGAGATTTCTTTAATTTTTATGAGCTAATATACACCAATTTCGAATTATTAATATAAATGAAATTTTATCCTTATTTATGTTCGAACATACATTAATTTTAATAAAAAGTTTAATTCCTAAGAATAAAAAACAAAGAATATATATTATGATAAAACTAAAATATTTATTTTATTTTTTGAGCTAATATACATGAGATATTTCATCAATATTTATATAATAACATACATTGACGTCAAGAAAAAAGATCAACCCCTAAATACATGAGAAATATATATAGTTGTAAAATTATAATAAAGTTTTGTCTAACATTATAATTTGTATTAATTTTATATCATATTTCATCCATTTTTGATGTGCTGACATACATCAGGTTTAACTAAAATTCAATTATTAAAAAAAGAAAGCAAGATAGATAGTTATGATAAAGTATTTTTTATTTTAAAGCTACTTTTTATTTTAGCATTCATAAAATATTTCATTATTTTTTGTTTTAATGTGCATGAATTTGATAAATTATTCTATTCGTTAATATATATGACATTTAACCCATATTTGTGTTCAAACATACTTTACTTTTAATAAAAAGTTCAATACCTCAAAAAATTAGAGATTAAGATATTTATTTTTGATAAAAATAAAAAAGTATTAATTTTAAAATTATTTATTGTTAGTACTTTTGAGATTTTGTCAATAATTGAGTGCTAACATACATTGATTTCAAGAAGAAGATCAATCCCTAAAAAATGAAACAAAATGTAATACATTGTAATGAAAATAAACTATTTTTTATTTTAAAGAAAACTTAAATATTAACATGCATATGAAATTTCATCCAAGTCTGACGTGTTAACATACATCAATTTTTACTGAAAGTTTAAATATTAGAAAAAGCAAGAAATTATGGCATATAATAAAAAAATAGTGTTTTGTTAACATTCTTATGACAATTCTTTAAAATTTGCGTGTTAATAACCACAAATTTTAAAATTTTTACCTCATTAATATATATATACACATATATGAGTTTTTATCCATATTTGTATTCCAACATACTCTAATTTCCCTTAGATTTTTATCCCTAAAAAACACAAGGAATATATTATGGGGAGCCTACACCCATTTGTAGGTAACTTATTTACACATGCTCCTTTTCCCCTCTTTTTTTTTGTTTTTTGAATGGAATCTTGGAGGTATTTACTTAGAATATTAAGTAAGATATGTGTTTCAAATTTTGTATAAAGGAAACTTCCTAACGTGTCCATCTGAAGGAGTCGTTTTCAACAAACCTGAGACTATTAAAATTTGACTACCTTGATGGAGATGCTAGAAGTTTCAAACTAAGTGGAAATTTGATAATACAAAAGCGATATATTTTTGTCTCCCAAGGACTCATTTCAAAAAAGTGAAAAATAGAGAGGAAAAAGGGCAGGTGTAGGCAAGTTACCTATACATGTGTAGGTTCCCTGTCCCATATAATATAAATTTTTTTATAAAAATAATAAAATATTTATTTCAAAATAAAATCGTGTCTACTAAAAATGTGAGGTTTCATCAATATTTGTGCGCTAACATACATTAGTTTTTAGAAAAAAAGATTTAACCCTTGAAAAACTCAAGAAAATGTTATATATATATCAATAAACATATAATAAAGTTTTATTTAAAACCCATTTTTATTAACATATTATATTTCATCCATATTTATCATGCAAACATACATCTATTCTAGTTAAAGTCTAAATACTAAAAAATCAAGAATGCAAGATAGATATATTATGGTTAAAATAATAAGGTTTATTTAAGAAATATCTTTCTGTATTAACATTCATTTTATATTTCATTAACTATCATGTGCTATTATACATATATTTTGAGAATTTATTTGACTTGTTAATAAATATGAGATTTTATCCACAATTACGTTCATAACATAATTTTAACTAAATATGACTTGTTAATAAATATGACATTTTATTTTATGATAAAAAATATTAATTTTAAAATAAATTTTGCGAGCTAACAAACATATGATATTTTATCAATATTTGTGTGCGAGAATATATTGATTTCACAAAAATATAGACCACTAGAAAACTCAATATGTGCATACATACACAAATTTCGAAAAAAGTTCATCCCAAAAATTTCAATAAAATGCTATTTATATTGCATTAAGAAAATGTGATAAAGTTTCATCTAAAATTAACTTTGTTTATTAATATTCATGTGATATTTCATCAATATTTGTGTTCTACCATACAAAAGACCAGGTTCAAATCCCACTCTTGCAGTGGTTGCGTTAGGTAGTCGACGGCCAGCGTAAAAAATAGATGAATCTTTCAACATGGATTTGAGCATGAATCCATGTAGCCGACTCTACTTATAGTGGGAGAAGGCTTAATACATTATATTTGCGTGTTAATATACACCGATTTTGAGAAATTATTCAACTAGGAAATATATTTGAGATTTTATCCATACTTGTGTTCCAATATACTCTAAATCAAATAAAAGTTTAATTCTAAAATAACCAAAGAATATGACCTATTGAATGAGAAAATAGTAAATTACAAATTTTAAAAAATAAAATTTTATGTGCTAACATACCCAAGAGATTTTGACAATGCTTATCTGTTAATTACACCGACTGTGAGAAAAACATCAACTACTAAAAAGACCAATAAAATGTTATATTTATTTTAATAAAAATACATTAAAGTTTATTTTTTTAAATTTAACATTCATATGAAACTTCAACCATTCTTGGCATGCTAACATACATAAATTTCAATTAGAAGTTCAAATACTAAAAAGAACCATGAAAGTGTGATATATATTATGATGAATCCAATAAAGTTTTTTTAATAATTACATTTTTAAAAATTATTATTCATATAAATTTCTTTCATATTTATGTTACTATATATATATCGATTTCAAAAAAATTATTCAACTTGTTAATATATATTAGACTTTACCCAAGTTAGTGGTCTAACATACTCTAATTCTAACTAGAATTTTAATTCCTAAAAAATAAAGGAATATGATATATATAATGATAAAAATGATAATATTTGAATTTTGTAAAAAAATTGTGTGCGAACATGCACATGCAATTTCACCAAAATTTATATGCTAACAAACACCTATCTTGAGAAACAAGTTGACCAAAAAACTGAAAAATATTATATATATATATTGAAAAAAATTATATTTGAGTTTTATCTAAATTATTTTGTTATTAATAATATGATATTTCATACATATTTAACATGCTAACATACATAAATACTAATTAAAAGTTCAAATACTAAAAACAAATAAAAAAGCATAATAGATATATTATGATGAAACTCATACAGCTTCATCCAATTACAGTTTTTTGTGTATTAACATTCATATGATTTCAATAATATTTTCATGAAAATATACATCAATTTTGAGAAATTGTTCAACTCGTGTACATATATAAGATTTTATTGTGCTCTAACATACTCTAATCAACTAAAAGTTTAATCCATTAAAAGAATAAAAGAATACGATATATATTTTATAATAGAAGTAGTAAAATATTAATTTTCAAATATAACTTTGTAATCTAACATACATATGAGATTTCATCATTATTTGTGTGCTAAAATGCACCAATTTTGGGAAATAAATATAGCCATTAGAAACTTTTAAAAATATTATACATTGCAACAAAAATATAATAAAGTCTAATTTAAATTTTACTTTTATATTAACATACTTAATAGAATTCAATCAAATTTGATGTGCTAACATATATTAATTTCAACTAAAAGGCTCAAGTACTAAGAAATAAAGAAAACATGATAGGAATATTATGATAAAAATAATAAAGTGTAATTCTTAAATTTACTTTTTTGGCATTGCCATTCATATGAGATTTCGTTAAAATTTATTTGTTAATAAACATCAATTTTGAAAATCTGTTAAAATATATGAGATTTTATACATACTTGTGTTCAAACATACTCTAATTTTAATTAAAGTGTTAATTCTTCAAAATTTAAAGTATAGACATATTTTTGATAAAATAAAATCTATTAAATTTAAAATATTTTTTGTGCTAAGATACATCTAAAATTGTGTCAATATTTATATACTAACATACACCTATTTTGAAAAAAAATGAAACCCTAATTACTCAAGAAAATGTTATTTATATTGCAATAAAATTATAATAAAGATTCATTTATATTAGTTCTTCTAACATACATATGGTATTTCATCCTTATTTGATTTGCAAATATATATCAATTTTAACTAAATGTTTAAAACCTAAAAAAAAGATTGCATGACAGATATATTAAGTTTGAAAGAATAATGTGCTATTTTGTCAAATTAATTTTTGTCTATTAACATTCGTACGAGATATTGTCAAATTTTGTGTGCTAATATGCCAATTTTGAGAAATTGTTCAACTCACAAATATATATATATATATATATATGAATTTTCATATTTCTGTTCTAAGATACTCTTACTTTAAAATAAAATTTAATTCTAAAAAAAGAAAGAATATAATATATATTTATGATAAAAATAATAAAATAAAAATGTTAAACCATTTTTTGTGCTAAGATACGTATGTTATTTTGTCAATATTTGTGTAATTAACCAACACCAATTTTGATAAAAAAATCAAAACACTCAAGGAAATATTGTATATAATGTATAATACAAATATAACAAAGTATTAGTTTGAAATCAATTTTTTGTGCTAACATTTCTAAAATTGAACTAAAAGTTTAAATACTAGAAAACGAGAAAACATGATAAACATATTATTATAAAACACATAAGTTTTTTTAAAATCACTATTTTATTTATTAACATTTATAAGAGATTTTGTTAATCTTTGTGTGCTAATACACATGTTTCTGAGAAATTATTCAACTCTTATATATATGAGATTCTATACATATTTGTGTTAAATATACTCTAAAAACTCATAGAATTGTTATTTATATTGCAATAAAATTATAATAAAGTTTCATCTATATCAATTCTTTTCACATACATAAGAGATTTCATCAATATTTGATGTGCAAATATACATCAATGTTAACTAAAAGTTTAGATACTAAAAAATAAAGAATGCTTGATATATTCATTATGATAAAAATAATAATGTGTTATTTTTTAAATTTTGTATTTGTATATTAAAATTTGTATGAGATTTTGTGAACCTTTGTGTGCTAATATGCACCAATTTTGAGAAATTGTTCAACTCGTGTATATATATATGTTTGATTTTATCCATATTTCTATTCTAACATACTCTTATTTTAAATAAAAAATTATTTCTAAAAAAACAAATAAAGTAATATAGACTTTACTGATAAAAAAATAAAATAATAATTTAAATTAACTTTTTACTCGCTAATATATATATGAGATTTCATCAATATTTGTATGCTAACATATCATACATAATTGATGTTCTAACATACATATATTTGATAAAGTTTAAATAATAAAAATAGAAAGCGTGATACACATATTATGGTGAAACAAATAAAGTTTTGTTTTAAAATAAATATTTCATTTATTAACATTTATTTAAGACCATTAATATTTATGTTCTATTATATACCAATTTTATGAGATTTTATCATTATTGGTGTTTTAACATACACTAGTTTTAACAAAAATACAACTCCTTAAAAAATAGAAGGATATGATAAAGTTATAATTAAAATAATGAAATAATAATTTTAAACTTATTTTTAAGAGCTAACATGCATAAGATATTTCTCAGTATTTGTATGCTAACTTACATCAACTCCAAGAAAAAAGGTTAGTCCTTAAACTTGAAGATATATATTGCAATAAATTTATAATGCCAAAATTAAGTTTCATTTAAAATTATTTTTTATATCAACATACATATGAGATTTCATGCATTTACATCCATTTTAACTAAAAGTTCAAATCTTAGAAAAATCAAAAAATCATGGTAGAAATATTTATTAATTCCAAGATATTTTATTAATCTTTCTGTGCTGATATACACAAATTTTGAGCATTTTTTAACACTTAATATATATGACATTTTATCCATATTTGCATATGAACACATTTTAATTTAACTTAAAATATAAATATTCAAAAATTAAAGAATAATGTATATATTATAAAAATAAAAAGATATTAATTTTATTTTTGGGGCTAACCTACATTTGAGCTTTTGTCAATAGTCGTGTGCTAATAAAAGCTGATTTCGGGAAAAAGGTCAACCCCTAATAACTTAGAGAAACTATAATATTTATTGAAATAAAATTAAAGTTTCATTAAAATTTCTTTTCTATAAATGTACATATGACATTTCATCGAAATTTGATGTGATAACATACATCAATTTTAAGCTTCGTCCCTCCCCTCGCATAGTCCTCATGAACAAGGAGTTCGGTGCTCGCTCCTTCCCTCCACAACGAGTAACGAGCGATAGCGAGGCTAGACTTGACAAACAGACTGGCTAGACCAATATCAACTTCTTATGGTTTCGAGGGTCATCCCTGACTTTTTAGAGATTGAGGATCAGAGAACAGTCTCTTTCCTACTCGTGCGAACCTTCCTCACGGATCTTCTCGGCCTATAAACAAACAGAGGTCTAATTCTAGGCCAGCCTCTGTCTTTTGCCCTTCGGTCGTAACAAAAAGTTTAAATGCTAAAAAATCAAGTAAGTATGATATATATTACAATAAAAATGATAAACTATTATTCTCTTATTATTTTCTAGCAATCATACGAAATTACATTAATATTTGTGTGCTAATAGAAACCAATTTTTAAAAATCTTTAACTTGATAATATATATGAGATTTTATCCATATTTTTTTCTAACATACTCTAATATAAATAATTTCATATACAAAATTAGGGAATATGTTATTTATTTTTTGACAGAAATAATAAAATATAAAATTTAAAATAAATTGTGGTGCACTAGCAAATACATGAGATTTTATTGCAAACAAACATAAACCAATTTTGAGAAAAAAGTTCAACACCTAAAAGCACTCAAGACTATGTTATTCTATTGTTGTAATAATATAATTAAGTTTTATTTAAAATTATTTTTTTGCATTATATTACATATTAGACTTCATCCATTATTATGCTAACATACATCTTTTCAAGTTATTAGTTCAATTAGTAACACAAATCAAGAACACAAGTATGTATGTATGTGTATCTCTCTCTCTCTATGTGTGTGTGTGTGTGCACGCGCGCGCGCGCGCGGGTGTGTGTGTGTGTGTGTGTGTCTATGTGTGTATGTATGTATATAGGGCCTTTCAAATGAGACGTGTTCCTTCCATCCCTAAGGAAGGCCAACGATCTGGGCCATCAGATTCAAATCCAACAACACCATCAATTTTGTTGCCCAAAAGGGTATTTTGGTCATCAACATTTGCATTAATTATGCACGATAATTAATATTATGAAATACTAAATTTAGATAGTTTTATTTTTGGTATTTTTCATAATATCATATTTAAAAAATATCTAGTTTTGTGCTGGGCGATATTATCTGGGGCATATATTTGTATCCTCATGTATTTTTTTGTAGAATTCAAGATTCCTTTTGTAACGATCGTATGTTTTTTGTAGAATCTGTTGTATATTCAAAAAGTCATCCGTTATTTGTAAATTTTGCATGGTTCTTTGTAAAATACAATTCATATTAGTAATTAATGTGTGGTTCTTTGTAACGATTGTATGGTTCTTTGTATAATAATATTTGTATAGTTTTTTTATAAAAATTGGGGTAGTCATTTACACTTAATTGATGCGAATATACAAACCAAATTTTTATAAAACACATATAAAATGTATAATGCACGTCCAAAATGTGTAATGCACATCAAATATACAAGATATTTAAAAATTTCAATTTTCATTCGCAACCAATTGATTTGTAAAAATACATCACAAATATGTATAATACATATCAAAAATGTACAATACACATAAATGTTTTATAATACACATCAATATTGTATCAAACTACAAATCATTCTTCATCTAGGACTGGTTGCAGCACCGTGTACAGGCATCGCCATCCGGGCTACGTGTTGTCGTCGTTGTTTGCATGAAGGTCTTCCCGTAGAGCCGCAACATCATTCCCTAGAAACTATACGTGACATCGACTACTTCCTTGCCGATAAGGTCATGCGTGATGCTAAAAACACAGAAACATGACAATTAGAACTAAGTGGAAGAGGTCGTGCATCATTCCCTGGCAACTTTTTATTCATTCACGATTCACCATGATTCACCATAAACAAAGATATTTACGATATTAAAAACATTTAAAAGGTCACAAACATTAAAAACATTACTCACCCGGTCACAAACATCTTTGAAGAGTCACGCTCTGCCATCGTGCTCGTCGTCCTCTTCCCCATGCCGCCGTCAACACCCGAGAATGATGCCTCATCGCATCAAAATATATAGGGTTTCAAATTTTGAATAAGCAAATAAGTTAACACTGATGGAGGAGATAATTGAGGTGGTTACATTCTATATTTAGATAATGTATAAAGACCAAAATGAGTTTTTGTTTAATTTATAAATAGAAGTAACATGTCATTAATTCCGACCACAAGATCAATTACGAATGGCTGAGATTGATTGCCTTCCTAATGGATGGAAGGACCATGTCTCATTTGAAAGATATCCTATATATATATATATATATATATATATATATATAATAGGGGCTGATGGGGCTGCCCCCTGGGGGCAGCCAACATGGCTGCCCCGCCCCATTTTGGGGCAATTTTTTTTATTTTTTTGAAAAATATCGTCATGTATATTCATCCTTATATCCCTCCTATATGCCATTCGAATTTCGTCAGAAACAGAGACTCCAACGGCCTCCATCCAGACAGAGTCGATTTGAAAAATCCTGCGACCGTTAAAAAAATGACGTCTAGATGGAGGCCGTAGGAGTCTCTGTTTCTGACGAGATTCGAATGACATATAGAAGGGATATGGAGATGAATATACATGGTGACTTTTTTCCAAAAAAATAAATTTTTTTGCGAAAAATAGGGTGGGGGCAGCCATGTTGGCTACCCCTAGGGGGCAACCCCATTTTTCCCTATATAATATGGCAAAAAAGTTTTATTTTATAACTATTTTTTGTGTATAAACATTCATATGATATTTCATTAGTCTTCGTGTGCTACTATACACAAATTTTGAGAAATTGACCAACTTTGTGCTCTAATATACTCTAATTTTAACTAAAAAATTAATTCTTAAAAAATAAAATTAGGGTGTATATTTTTTTTTATAAATAGAATAAAATATTAAATTTCAATAAATTTTTGTGAGAACATAAATATAATATTTTTTCAATATTTGTGTACTAACATACATCGATGCATGAAACTCAAGGAAATGTTCTTCATATCACAATAAAAGTATAATAAATTTTCATTTATATTAATTCTTTTCACATACATATGAGATTTCATCCATTTTTGATGTGCTAACAACCATCGATTTTAATTGAAAATTCAAATAGCAAAAATATCAAGAAAGTGTGATACATATATTATGATAAAAAATGTTATTTTCAAAAATTATTGTTGGGGTATTACTATTCTTATGAAATTTCATCTATCTGTGTGTAATAAACACCAATTTTGAGATTTCGTTCAACTCTTTATATATATATATATGAGATTTTATTCACAATTGTGATCTAACACACTGTAATTTTTACTAAGGGTTCAATTCCCAAAAATACAAAAAATAAAATGATATATATTTTAATATGAAAAATAAAATAATAATTTTAAAATAAAATTTTGTGTGTTAACAAACACATGATATCTCGTCAATATTTATTTGCTAACATGAAGCAATTTTAAGAAAAAACATGTAAAAAATTAATAAAAAATATAAATATTGCACTACAAATATAATAAAGAGTTATATAAAATTTTTTGTGTATTAACATTCATATGACATTTCATAAATGTTTGTGTGCTAATATACACCAATTTAAAAAATATTCAACTTGTTAATATATATGATATTTTATACATATTTGTGTTCTAACATACTCTAATTTTAATTTCAAATTTAATTCCTGAAAAAATAAACTATATGAAATATATTTTATTATAAATTATAAAATATTATTTTAAAACAAATATGTGAGCTAACATACATATGAGATTTCGTCTAGTGTGGTAAAATACACCAATTTTCAAAAACAAGTATAGACCAATAGAAAATTAAAAAAGTTATATATTGAAATAAAAATAATAAAGTCTCATTTAAATTTTATTTTTTATTAACATACACATAATATTTTATCCATATTTGATGTGCTAACATACATCGATTTTAACTAAAAGTTTAAATACTAAAAAAATCAAGAAAACGTGATAGATATATTATGAGAGACATAATAAATTGTTATTTTTAAAATTGATTTTTTGGCATTGTCATTCATATGAGATTTTGTTATTGTTTGTGTGTTAATAAACATTAATTTTGAGAATATGTTCAATTCAATAAAATATAGGAGATTTTATAAATATTTGTATTCTAATATATTATTTTTACTTAATAGTTTAATTCCTCAAAAAATAAAGTTTATGACATGTATTTTATGACAAAAATGATAAAATATTATAATTTTAAAATTTATGAGCTAAGATACATATAAGATTTTGACAACATTTATGTACTAACATAAACTTATTTTAGGAAAACAAAAACCTCAAAAAACTCAAGGATATTTATATTTCAATAAAGATCATAAAGTTTCATTCATATTAATTCTTTTCACATACACATGTCATTTCTTCCGTATTTGATGTGCAAATATACATCAATTTTTAACTAAAAGTTCAAAACCTAAAAAAGAATGCACAATAGATATATTAAGATAAAAATAACAATGTGTTATATTGTAAAATTAATCTTTGTGTATTACTTTTGTACGAGATATTGTGAATCTTTCAGTGCTAATATACACCAATTTTGAGAAATTATTCAAACCGTGTGTGTATGAGATTATATCCATGTTTCCATTAACTAAAAATTTAACTATAAAAGAATAATATATATTTTACAATTAAAATAATAAAATGTAAATATTAAAATTATTTTTAAAGCTAACATGCATAAGAGTTTTTGTTGATATTTGTAAGCTAACATATATCAACTTCAATAAAAAAGGTCAACCGTTAAAAATAAAAGATATATATATATATATATTGCAATAAATTTATGATAAATTTTCATTGAAAATTGAGTTTTGTAATAACATACATATGCGATTTCATTCATTTTTGATGTGCTAACATACATCCATTTTAACTAAAAGTTCAAATATTAAAAAAAATCAAGAAAGTATGCTAGAAATTTATGATAAATATAATAAAGTTTTTTTTCATTTTTTTGTTTTTTAATATTCCAACAGATTTTGTTAATCTTTCTATGCTATTATACACCAATTTTGAGAAATTGTTGAACTCGTTAATATATGAAATTTTATCCATATTTTCATACAAACACACTTTAATTTTAACTAAAAGTATAATTATTCAAAAATATTAAAGATTAATATATATATGTTATGATAAAAATTAAAATATTAATTTTTAATTTTCGAGTTAACATGCATACGATATTTTGTAAATAGTTGTGCGCTAGGATACACTGATTTCAGGAAAAAATTGGACCCCTAAAAACTCAAAGAAATTGAATTATTGACATAAAATTATAATAAAGTTTCATTTAAATTTCCTTTTCTATAAATGTACATATGAGATTTCATCCAAATTTGATGTGCTAACATGCATCAATTTTAGCTAAAAGTCTAAATACTAAAAAAATCAAGAAAGTGTGATAGATATAATACTATAAAAATAATAAAGAGACTTTCTTTAATTATTTTCTAGCATTCATACTCGATAATATATATAAGACATTTTATCATATTTGCATTCAAACACAATATAATTTTAACTAAAAGTTTAAATCTTCAAAAAAATAAAAATAATAAATAAATATTTTTAGATAATAAAAAAGTTATTAGATTTTATTTTTTTGGGCTGACATACATATGTGATTTTGTCAATAGCTGTTTGCTAACATACACTGATTTCAAGAAAAAAACGTTCATCCCTAAAAGACTCAAAGAAACTGTAATTTTTATCGAAATATAGTTACAATAAAGTTTATTTAATTTTTTTTCACATACACAATATATTTCATTCGTATTTGATGTGCAAATGTACATCACTTTTAACTAAAAGTTTAAATAATGGAAAAATAAAGAATACATGATAGATATATCGAGAAAAAAATAATGACATGTTATTTTGTAAAATTTATATTTGTTTATTAACATACATATGAGATTTTGTGAATCTTTGTGTGCTAATATACACCTATTTTGAGAAATTATTCAACTCGTGTATATATATAAGGTTTTATCCATATTTTCATTCAAATATAATCTTTTTAACTGAAATTTAATTCTAAAAAATTCAAAGAATATAATATACACTATACTGATAAACTAATAAAATAATAATATTAAAATAGTTTTTTATGTGCTAAGATACATATGAGATTTCATCAATATTTGTGTGTTAATATATCATACATATTCGATGTGTTAACACACATAAAATTGATAAAGATTAAATAATAAAAAATAAAGTGTGATATACATACTATGATGAGACATATAAAATTTTGTTTTAAAACTAAAATCTTGTTTATTAAAATTTATATGAGTTTTCATTAATCTTTGTGTGCTAATATATACCAATTTTGAGATATTATTTAACTTATTCATATATATGAGACTTTATCCTTATTTGTGATCTAACATAGGTTTATTTTTACAAAAAAATATTTCTTATAAAAATGGTATAATAAGATATATATTTTATAATGAAAACAATAAAATTTAAAATTATTTTAAATCTAACATACAAAAGTGATTTTGTCAAAATTTGTAAGCTAACATACCTCAACTTCAAGAAAAAGATCAAACCCTAAAAATTGAAAATAATTATATATATATATATATATTTCAATAAATGCATGGTAAAGTTTCATTTAAAATCAATTTTTGTATTAACATACAAATGAGATTTCATGCATTTTTGATGTGCTAACATACATTCATGTTAATTAAATATTCAAATATTAGAAAAATCAAGAATGAATGCTACATTTTTTTTTGTTTTTTTAATGTTTCAATAGATTTTGCCAATCTTTCTATGCTAATGTACACAAATTTTAAGAAATTATAAAACTTGTTTCACATTTGCATTCGAATACACTTTAATCTGAACTAAAACTTTAAATATTCAAAAAAAGATACAAATATTTTTAGATAATAATAAAAATTATTAAATTTTAATTTTTTGGGCTATCATACATATGAGATTTTCTCAATAATTTTGTGCTAACATACATCGATTTCAAGAAATTTGATCCGAAAAACTCAAAGAAACTGTAATATTTATTGAAATAAAATTATAACAAAGTTTACTTATATTAATTTTGTTCACATATATAAAAATTTCAACTGTTTTTAATGTGAGAATATACATCAATTTGAATTAAATGTTCAAATACTAAAAAAGGAATGCATGAGAGATATATTAAGATAAAAATAATAATGTGTTATTTTTTAAAATTTATATTTGTGCATTAACATTCATATGATATTTTGTGATCGTTGTGTGCTAATATGCACCAATTTTGAGAAATTATTCAGCTTGTGTGTGTGTGTGTGTATATATATATGAGATTTTATCCATATTTTTATTATAACACACTCTTTTTTAATTGAAAATTTAATTTAAAAAATTCAAATAATATAATATATATTTTATTGATAAAAAATAAATCAATAATTTGAAAATATTTTTTTGCATGCTACGATACATACGAGGTTTCATCAATGTTTGTATGCTAACATTTTATACATATTTGACATGCTAACATACATAAATTCGATAAAGTTTAATAAAAAAGAAAGCGTGATAGACCTATTCTGATGAAACTAAAATATTTATTTTATTTTTTGAGCTAATATACATGAGATATTTCATCAATATTTATATAATAACATACATTGACTTCAAGAAAAAAGATCAACCCCTAAATACATGAGAAATATATATAGTTGTAAAATTATAATAAAGTTTTGTCTAACATTATAATTTATATTAATTTTATATCATATTTCATCCATTTTTGATGTGCTTACATACATCAGGTTTAACTAAAATTCAATTATTAAAAAAAAGAAAGCAAGATAGATAGTTATGATAAAGTATTTTTTTATTTTAAAGCTACTTTTTATTTTAACATTCATAAAATATTTCATTATTTTTTGTTTTAATGTGCATGAATTTGATAAATTATTCTATTCGTTAATATATATGACATTTAACCCATATTTGTGTTCAAACATACTTTACTTTTAATAAAAAGTTCAATACCTCAAAAAATTAGAGATTAAGATATTTATTTTTGATAAAAATAAAAAAGTATTAATTTTAAAATTATTTCTTGTTAGTACTTTTGAGATTTTGTTAATAATTGAGTGCTAACATACATTGATTTCAAGAAGAAGATCAATCCCTAAAAAATGAAACAAAATGTAATACATTGTAATGAAAATATACTATTTTTTATTTTAAAGAAAACTTAAATATTAACATGCATATGAAATTTCATCCAAGTCTGACGTGTTAACATACATCAATTTTTACTGAAATTTAAATATTAAAAAAAGCAAGAAATTATGGCATATAATAAAAAAATAAAGTGTTTTGTTAACATTCTTATGACAATTCTTTAAACTTTGCGTGTTAATAACCACAAATTTTAAAATTTTTACCTCATTAATATATATATATATATACACATATATGAGTTTTTATATATATTTGTATTCCAACATACTCTAATTTCCCTTAGATTTTTATCCCTAAAAAACACAAGGAATATACTATGGGGAGCCTACACCCATTTGTAGGTAACTTATTTACACATGCTCCTTTTCCCCTCTTTTTTTTGTTTTTTGAATGGAATCTTGGAGGTATTTACTTAGAATATTAAGTAAGATATGTGTTTCAAATTTTGTATAAAGAAAACTTCCTAACGTGTCCATCTGAAGGAGTCGTTTTCAACAAATCTGAGACTATTAAAATCTGACTACCTTGATGGAGATGCTAGAAGTTTCAAACTAAGTTGAAATTTGATAATACAAAAGCGATATATTTTTGTCTCCCAAGGACTCATTTCAAAAAAGTGAAAAATAGAGAGGAAAAAGGGCAGGTATAGGCAAGTTACCTATACATGTGTAGGTTCCCTGTCCCATATAATATAAATTTTTTTATAAAAATAATAAAATATTTATTTCAAAATAAAATCGTGTCTACTAAAAATGTGAGGTTTCATCAATATTTGTGCGCTAACATACATTAGTTTTTAGAAAAAAAGATTTAACCCTTGAAAAACTCAAGAAAATGTTATATATATATATCAATAAACATATAATAAAGTTTTATTTAAAACCCATTTTTATTAACATATTATATTTCATCCATATTTATCATGCAAACATACATCTATTCTAGTTAAAGTCTAAATACTAAAAAAATCAAGAATGCAAGATAGATATATTATGGTTAAAATAATAAGGTTTATTTAAGAAATATCTTTCTGTATTAACATTCATTTTATATTTCATTAACTATCATGTGCTATTATACATATATTTTGAGAATTTATTTGACTTGTTAATAAATATGAGATTTTATCCACAATTACGTTCATAACATAATTTTAACTAAATATGACTTGTTAATAAATTTGACATTTTATTTTATGATAAAAAATATTAATTTTAAAATAAATTTTGCGAGCTAACAAACATATGATATTTTATCAATATTTGTGTGCGAGAATATATTGATTTCAGAAAGTATAGACCACTAGAAAACTCAATATGTGCATACATACACCAATTTCGAAAAAAGTTCATCCCAAAAATTTCAATAAAATGCTATTTATATTGCATTAAGAAAATGTGATAAAGTTTCATCTAAAATTAACTTTGTTTATTAATATTCATGTGATATTTCATCAATATTTGTGTTCTACCATACAAAAGACCAGGTTCAAATCCTACTCTTGCAGTGGTTGCGTTAGGTAGTCGACGGCCAGCGTAAAAAATAGTCGAATCTTTCAACATGGATTTGAGCATGAATCCATGTAGCCGACTCTATTATAGTGGGAGAAGGCTTAATACATTATATTTGCATGTTAATATACACCGATTTTGAGAAATTATTCAACTAGGAAATATATTTGAGATTTTATCCATACTTGTGTTCCAATATACTCTAAATCAAATACAAGTTTAATTCTAAAATAACCAAAGAATATGACCTATTGAATGAGAAAATAGTAAATTAAAAATTTTAAAAAATAAAATTTTATGTGCTAACATACACAAGAGATTTTGACAATGCTTATCTGTTAATTACACCGACTGTGAGAAAAACATCAACTACTAAAAAGACCAATAAAATGTTATATTTATTTTAATAAAAATACATTAAAGTTTATTTTTTTTTAAATTTAACATTCATATGAAACTTCATCCATTCTTGGCATGCTAACATATAAATTTCAATTAGAAGTTCAAATACTAAAAAGAACCATGAAAGTGTGATATATATTATGATGAATCCAATAAAGTTTTTTTAATAATTACATTTTTAAACATTATTATTCATATAAATTTCTTTCATATTTATGTTACTATATATATATCGATTTCAAAAAAATTATTCAACTTGTTAATATATATTAGACTTTACCCAAGTTAGTGGTCTAACATACTCTAATTCTAACTAGAATTTTAATTCCTAAAAAATAAAGGAATATGATATATATATAATGATAAAAATGATAATATTTGAATTTTGTAAAAAAAATTGTGTGCGAACATGCACATGCAATTTCACCAAAATTTATATGCTAACAAACACCTATCTTGAGAAACAAGTTGACCAAAAAACTGAAAAATATTATATATATATATATATTGAAAAAAATTATATTTGAGTTTTATCTAAATTATTTTGTTATTAATAATATGATATTTCATACATATTTAACATGCTAACATACATAAATACTAATTAAAAGTTCAAATACTAAAAACAAATAAAAAAGCATAATAGATATATTATGATGAAACTCATACAGCTTCATCCAATTACAGTTTTTTGTGTATTAACATTCATATGATTTCAATAATATTTTCATGAAAATATACATCAATTTTGAGAAATTGTTCAACTCGTGTACATATATAAGATTTTATTGTGCTCTAACATACTCTAATCAACTAAAAGTTTAATCCATTAAAAGAATAAAAGAATACGATATATATTTTATAATAGAAGTAGTAAAATATTAATTTTCAAATATAACTTTGTAATCTAACATACATATGAGATTTCATCATTATTTGTGTGCTAAAATGCACCAATTTTGGGAAATAAATATAGCCATTAGAAACTTTTAAAAATATTATACATTGCAACAAAAATATAATAAAGTCTAATTTAAATTTTACTTTTATATTAACATACTTAATAGAATTCAATCAAATTTGATGTGCTAACATATATTAATTTCAACTAAAAGGCTCAAGTACTAAGAAATAAAGAAAACATGATAGGAATATTATGATAAAAATAATAAAGTGTAATTCTTAAATTTACTTTTTTGGCATTGCCATTCATATGAGATTTCGTTAAAATTTATTTGTTAATAAACATCAATTTTGAAAATCTGTTAAAATATATGAGATTTTATACATACTTGTGTTCTAACATACTCTAATTTTAATTAAAGTGTTAATTCTTCAAAATTTAAAGTATAGACATATTTTTGATAAAATAAAATCTATTAAATTTAAAATATTTTTTGTGCTAAGATACATCTAAAATTGTGTCAATATTTATATACTAACATACACCTATTTTGAAAAAAAATGAAACCCTAAAAACTCAAGAAAATGTTATTTATATTGCAATAAAATTATAATAAAGATTCATTTATATTAGTTCTTCTAACATACATATGGTATTTCATCCTTATTTGATTTTCAAATATATATCAATTTTAACTAAATGTTTAAAACCTAAAAAAAAGATTGCATGACAGATATATTAAGTTTGAAAGAATAATGTGCTATTTTGTCAAATTAATTTTTGTCTATTAACATTCGTACGAGATATTGTCAAATTTTGTGTGCTAATATGCCAATTTTGAGAAATTGTTCAACTCACAAATATATATATATATATATGAATTTTCATATTTCTGTTCTAAGATACTCTTATTTTAAAATAAACTTTAATTCTAAAAAAAGAAAGAATATAATACATATTTATGATAAAAATAATAAAATAAAAATGTTAAACTATTTTTTGTGCTAAGATACGTATGTTATTTTGTCAATATTTGTGTAATTAACCAACACCAATTTTGAGAAAAAAAATCAAAACACTCAAGGACATATTGTATATAATGTATAATACAAATATAACAAAGTATTAATTTGAAATCAATTTTTTGTGCTAACATTTCTAAAATTGAACTAAAAGTTTAAATACTAAAAAACGAGAAAACATGATAGATATATTATGATGAAACAAATAAGTTTTTTTAAAATCACTATTTTGTTTATTAACATTTATAAGAGATTTCGTTAATCTTGTGTGCTAATACACATGTTTCTGAGAAATTATTCAACTCTTATATATATGAGATTCTATACATATTTGTGTTCTAATATACTCTAAAAACTCATAGAATTGTTATTTATATTGCAATAAAATTATAATAAAGTTTCATCTATATCAATTCTTTTCACATACATAAGAGATTTCATCAATATTTGATGTGCAAATATACATCAATGTTAACTAAAAGCTTAGATACTAAAAAAATAAAGAATGCTTGATATATTCATTATGATAAAAAATAATAATGTGTTATTTTTTAAATTTTGTATTTGTATATTAAAATTTGTATGAGATTTTGTGAACCTTTGTGTGCTAATATGCACCAATTTTGAGAAATTGTTCAACTCGTGTATATATATATGTTTGATTTTATCCATATTTCTATTCTAACATACTCTTATTTTAAATAGAAAATTATTTCTAAAAAAATAAATAAAGTAATATAGACTTTACTGATAAAAAAATATAATAATAATTTTAAAATAACTTTTTACTCGCTAAGATATATATGAGATTTCATCAATATTTGTATGCTAACATATCATACATAATTGATGTTCTAACATACAAACATTTGATAAAGTTTAAATAATAAAAATAGAAAGCGTGATACACATATTATGGTGAAACAAATAAAGTTTTGTTTTAAAATAAATATTTCATTTATTAACATTTATTTAAGAATTCATTAATATTTATGTTCTATTATATACCAATTTTAAGAAATTATTCAACTCATATATATATATATATATGAGATTTTATCATTATTGGTGTTTTAACATACACTAGTTTTAACAAAAATACAACTCCTTAAAAAATAGAAGGATATGATAAAGTTATAATTAAAATAATGAAATAATAATTTTAAACTTATTTTTAAGAGCTAACATGCATAAGATATTTCTCAATATTTGTCTGCTAACTTACATCAACTCCAAGAAAAAAGGTTAGTCCTTAAAACTTGAAGATATATATATTGCAATAAATTTATAATGTCAAAATTAAGTTTCATTTAAAATTATTTTTTATATCAACATACATATGAGATTTCATGCATTTACATCCATTTTAACTAAAAGTTCAAATCTTAGAAAAATCAAGAAATCATGGTAGAAATATTTATTAATTCCAAGATATTTTATTAATCTTTCTGTGCTGATATACACAAATTTTGAGCATTTTTTAACATTTAATATATATATGACATTTTATCCATATTTGCATATGAACACATTTTAATTTAACTTAAAATATAAATATTCAAAAATTAAAGAATAATGTATATATTATAAAAATAAAAAGATATTAATTTTATTTTTGGGGCTAACCTACATTTGAGCTTTTGTCAATAGTCGTGTGCTAATAAAAGCTGATTTCGGGAAAAAGGTCAACCCCTAATAACTTAGAGAAACTATAATATTTACTGAAATAAAATTAAAGTTTCATTAAAATTTCTTTTCTATAAACGTACATATGAGATTTCATCGAAATTTGATGTGATAACATACATCAATTTTAAGCTTCGTCCCTCCCCTCGCATAGTCCTCATGAACAAGGAGTTCGGTGCTCGCTCCTTCCCTCCACAACGAGTAACGAGCGATAGCGAGGCTAGACTTGACAAACAGACTGGCTAGACCAATATCAACTTCTTATGGTTTCGAGGGTCATCCCTGACTTTTTAGAGATTGAGGATCAGAGAACAGTCTCTTTCCTACTCGTGCGAACCTTCCTCACGGATCTTCTCGGCCTATAAACAAACAGAGGTCTAATTCTAGGCCAGCCTCTGTCTTTTGCCCTTCGGTAGTAACAAAAAGTTTAAATGCTAAAAAATCAAGTAAGTATGATATATATTACAATAAAAATGATAAACTGTTATTCTCTTATTATTTTCTAGCAATCATACGAAATTACATTAATATTTGTGTGCTAATAGAAACCAATTTTTAAAAATCTTTAACTTGATAATATATATGAGATTTTATCCATATTTTTTCTAACATACTCTAATATAAATAATTTCATATACAAAATTAAGGAATATGTTATTTATTTTTTGACAAAAATAATAAAATATAAAATTTAAAATAAATTGTGGTGCACTAGCAAATACATGAGATTTTATTGCAAACAAACATAAACCAATTTTGAGAAAAAAGTTCAACACCTAAAAGCACTCAAGACTATGTTATTCTATTGTTGTAATAATATAATTAAGTTTTATTTAAAATTATTTTTTTGCATTATATTACATATGAGACTTCATCCATTATTATGCTAACATACATCTTTTCAAGTTATTAGTTCAATTAGTAACACAAATCAAGAACACAAGTATGTATGTATGTGCATCTCTCTCTCTCTATGTGTGTGTGTGTATGTGTGTGTGTGTATGTATGTATATAGGGCCTTTAAATGAGACGTGGTCCTTCCATCCCTAGGAAGGCCAACGATCTGGGCCATCAGATTCAAATCCAACAACACCATCAATTTTGTTGCCCAAAAGGGTATTTTGGTCATCAACATTTGCATTAATTATGCACGGTAATTAATATTATGAAATACTAAATTTAGATATTTTTATTTTTGGTATTTTTCATAATATCATATTTAAAAAATATCTAGTTTTGTGCTGGGCGATATTATCTGGGGCATATATTTGTATCCTCATGTATTTTTTTGTAGAATTCAAGATTCCTTTTGTAACGACCGTATGTTTTTTGTAGAATCTGTTGTTTATTCAAAAAGTCATCCGTTATTTGTAAATTTTGCATGGTTCTTTGTAAAATACAATTCATATTAGTAATTAATGTGTGGTTCTTTGTAACGATTGTATGGTTCTTTGTATAATAATATTTGTATAGTTTTTTTTATAAAAATTGGGGTAGTCATTTACACTTAATTGATGCGAATATACAAACCAAATTTTTATAAAACACATCTAAAATGTATAATGCACGTCCAAAATGTGTAATGCACATCAAATATACAAGATATATAAAAATTTCAATTTTCATTCGCAACCAATTGATTTGTAAAAATACATCACAAATATGTATAATACATATCAAAAATGTACAATACACATAAATATTTTATAATACACATCAATATTGTATCAAACTACAAATCATTCTTCATCCAGGACTGGTTGCAGCACCGTGTACAGGCATCGCCATCCGGGCTACGTGTTGTCGTCGTTGTTTGCATGAAGGTCTTCCCGTAGAGCCGCAACATCATTCCCTATCAACTATACATGCCATTGACTACTTCCTTGCCCATAAGGTCATGCGTGATGCTAAAAACACAGAAACATGACAATTAGAACTAAGTGGGAGAGGTCGTGCATCATTCCCTGGCAGCTTTTTATTCATTCACGATTCACCATGATTTACCATAAACAAAGATATTTACGATATTAAAAACATTAAAAACATTTAAAAGGTCACAAACATTAAAAACATTACTCACCCGGTCACAAACATCTTTGAAGAGTCACGCTCTGCCATCGTGCTCGTCGTCCTCTTCCCCATGCCGCCGTCAACACCCGAGAATGATGCCTCATCGCATCAAAATATATAGGGTTTTGAATTTTGAATAAGCAAATAAGTTAACATTGATGGAGGAGATAATTGAGGTGGTTTCATTCTATATTTAGGTCATGTATAAAGACCAAAATGAGTTTTTATTTAATTTATAAATAGAATTAACATGTCATTAATTCCGACCACAAGATCAATTACGAATGGCTGAGATTGATTGCCTTCCTAATGGATGGAAGGACCATGTCTCATTTGAAAGATATCTATATAGGGGCTGATGGGGCTGCCCCCTGGGGGCAGCCAACATGGCTGCCCCGCCCCATTTTGGGGCAAATTTTTTTATTTTTTTGAAAAATATCGTCATGTATATTCATCCTTATATCCCTCCTATATGCCATTCGAATTTCGTCAGAAACAGAGTCTCCTACAGCCTCCATCCAGACAGAGTCGATTTAAAAAATCCTGCGACCGTTAAAAAAATGACGTCCAGATGAAGGCCGTAGGAGTCTCTGTTTCTGACGAGATTCGAATGACATATAGAAGGGATATGGAGATGAATATACATGGTGACTTTTTTTCCAAAAAAATAAATTTTTTTTTGCGAAAAATAGGGTGGGGGCAGCCATGTTGGCTACCCCTAAGGGGCAGCCCCATTTTTCCCTATATAATATGGCAAAAAAGTTTTATTTTATAACTATTTTTTGTGTATAAACATTCATATGATATTTCATTAGTCTTCGTGTGCTACTATACACAAATTTTGAGAAATTGACCAACTTTGTGCTCTAATATACTCTAATTTTAACTAAAAATTTAATTCTTAAAAAATAAAATTAGGGTGTATATTTTTTTTATAAATAGAATAAAATATGAAATTTCAATAAATTTTTGTGACAACATAAATTTAATATTTTTTCAATATTTGTGTACTAACATACACCGATGCATGAAACTCAAGGAAATGTTCTTCATATCACAATAAAAGTATAATAAATTTTCATTTATATTAATTCTTTTCACATACATATGAGATTTCATCCATTTTTGATGTGCTAACAACCATCGATTTTAATTGAAAATTCAAATAGCAAAAATATCAAGAAAGTGTGATACATATATTATGATAAAAAATGTTATTTTCAAAAATTATTGTTGGGGTATTACTATTCTTATGAAATTTCATCTATCTGTGTGTAATAAACACCAATTTTGAGATTTTGTTCAACTCTTTTTATATATATATATATGAGATTTTATTCACAATTGTGATCTAACACACTGTAATTTTTACTAAGGGTTCAATTCCCAAAAACACAAAAAATAAAATGATATATATTTTAATATGAAAAATAAAATAATAATTTTAAAATAAAATTTTGTGTGTTAACAAACACATGATATCTCGTCAATATTTATTTGCTAACATGAAGGAATTTTAAGAAAAAACATGTAAAAAATTAATAAAAAATATAAATATTGCACTACAAATATAATAAAGAGTTATATAAAATTTTTTGTGTATTAACATTCATATGACATTTCATAAATGTTTGTGTGCTAATATACACCAATTTAAAAATATTCAACTTGTTAATATATATGATATTTTATACATATTTGTGTTCTAATATACTCTAATTTTAATTTCAAATTTAATTCCTGAAAAAATAAACTATATGAAATATATTTTATTATAAATTATAAAATATTATTTTAAAACAAATATGTGAGCTAACATACATATGAGATTTCGTCTAGTGTGGTAAAATACATCAATTTTCAAAAAAAATTATAGACCAATAGAAAATTTAAAAAGTTATATATTGAAATAAAAATAATAAAGTCTCATTTAAATTTTATTTTTTATTAACTTACACATAATATTTTATCCATATTTGATGTGCTAACATACATCGATTTTAACTAAAAGTTTAAATACTAAAAAATCACGAAAACGTGATAGATATATTATGATAGACATAATAAATTGTTATTTTTAAAATTGATTTTTTGGCATTGTCATTCATATGAGATTTTGTTAATGTTTATGTGTTAATAAACATTAATTTTGAGAATATGTTCAATTCAATAAAATATAGGAGATTTTATAAATATTTGTATTCTAATATATTATTTTTACTTAATAGTTTAATTCCTCAAAAAAATAAAGTTTATGACATGTATTTTATGACAAAAATGATAAAATATTATAATTTTAAAATTTATGAGCTAAGATACATATAAGATTTTGACAACATTTATGTACTAACATAAACTTATTTTAGGAAAACAAAAACCTCAAAAAACTCAAGGATATTTATATTTCAATAAAGATCATAAAGTTTCATTCATATTAATTCTTTTCACATACACATGTCATTTCTTCCGTATTTGATGTGCAAATATACATCAATTTTTAACTAAAAGTTCAAAACCTAAAAAAGAATGCACAATAGATATATTAAGATAAAAATAACAATGTGTTATATTGTAAAATTAATCTTTGTGTATTACTTTTGTACGAGATATTGTGAATCTTTCAGTGCTAATATACACCAATTTTGAGAAATTATTCAAACCATGTGTGTATGAGATTATATCCATGTTTCCATTAACTAAAAATTTAACTATAAAAGAATAATATATATTTTACAATTAAAATAATAAAATGTAAATATTAAAATTATTTTTAAATCTAACATGCATAAGAGTTTTTGTTGATATTTGTAAGCTAACATATATCAACTTCAATAAAAAAGGTCAACCGTTAAAAATAAAAGATATATATATATATATATATATTGCAATAAATTTATGATAAATTTTCATTGAAAATTGAGTTTTGTAATAACATACGTATGCGATTTCATTCATTTTTGATGTGCTAACATACATCCATTTTAACTAAAAGTTCAAATATTAAAAAAAATCAAGAAAGTATGCTAGAAATTTATGATAAATATAATAAAGTTTTTTTTTTCATTTTTTTGTTTTTTAACATTCCAACAGATTTTGTTAATCTTTCTATGCTATTATACACCAATTTTGAGAAATTGTTGAACTCGTTAATATATGAAATTTTATCCATATTTTCATACAAACACACTTTAATTTTAACTAAAAGTATAATTATTCAAAAATATTAAAGATTAATATATATATGTTATGATAAAAATTAAAATATTAATTTTTAATTTTCGAGTTAACATGCATACGATATTTTGTAAATAGTTGTGCGCTAGGATACACTGATTTCAGGAAAAAATTGGACCCCTAAAAACTCAAAGAAATTGAATTATTGACATAAAATTATAATAAAGTTTCATTTAAATTTCCTTTTCTATAAATGTACATATGAGATTTCATCCAAATTTGATGTGCTAGCATGCATCAATTTTAGCTAAAAGTCTAAATACTAAAAAAAATCAAGAAAGTGTGATAGATATAATACTATAAAAATAATAAAGAGACTTTCTTTAATTATTTTCTAGCATTCATACTCGATAATATATATAAGACATTTTATCATATTTGCATTCAAACACAATATAATTTTAACTAAAAGTTTAAATCTTCAAAAAAATAAAAATAATAAATAAATATTTTTAGATAATAAAAAAGTTATTAGATTTTATTTTTTTTGGGCTGACATACATATGTGATTTTGTCAATAGCTGTTTGCTAACATACACTGATTTCAAGAAAAAAACGTTCATCCCTAAAAGACTCAAAGAAACTGTATTTTTTTATCAAAATATAGTTACAATAAAGTTTATTTAATTTTTTTCACATACACAATATATTTCATTCGTATTTGATGTGCAAATGTACATCACTTTTAACTAAAAGTTTAAATACTGGAAAAATAAAGAATACATGATAGATATATCGAGAAAAAAATAATGACATGTTATTTTGTAAAATTTATATTTGTTTATTAACATGAGATTTTGTGAATCTTTGTATGCTAATATACACCTATTTTGAGAAATTATTCAACTCGTGTATATATAATGTGTTATCCATATTTTCATTCAAATATAATCTTTTTAACTGAAATTTAATTCTAAAAAATTAAAAGAATATAATATACACTATACTGATAAACTAATAAAATAATAATATTAAAATAGTTTTTTATGTGCTAAGATACATATGAGATTTCATCAATATTTGTGTGTTAATATATCATACATATTCGATGTGCTAACACACATAAAATTGATAAAGATTAAATAATAAAAAATAAAGTGTGATATACATACTATGATGAGACATATAAAATTTTGTTTTAAAACTAAAATCTTGTTTATTAAAATTTATATGAGTTTTCATTAATCTTTGTGAGCTAATATATACCAATTTTGAGATATTATTTAACTTATTCATATATATATGAGACTTTATCCTTATTTGTGATCTAACATAGGTTTATTTTTACAAAAAAATATTTCTTATAAAAATGGTATAATAAGATATATATTTTATAATGAAAACAATAAAATTTAAAATTGTTTTAAATCTAACATACAAAAGTGATTTTGTAAAAATTTGTAAGCTAACATACCTCAACTTCAAGAAAAAGATCAAACCCTAAAAATTGAAAATAATTATATATATATATATATATTTCAATAAATGCATGGTAAAGTTTCATTTAAAATCAATTTTTGTATTAACATACAAATGAGATTTCATGCATTTTTGATGTGCTAACATACATTCATGTTAATTAAAAATTCAAATATTAGAAAAATCAAGAATGAATGCTACATTTTTTTGTTTTTTTAACATTTCAATAGATTTTGCCAATCTTTCTATGCTAATGTACACAAATTTTAAGAAATTATAAAACTTGTTCCACATTTGCATTCGAATACACTTTAATCTGAACTAAAACTTTAAATATTCAAAAAAAGATACAAATATTTTTAGATAATAATAAAAATTATTAAATTTTAATTTTTTGGGCTATCATACATATGATATTTTCTCAATAATTTTGTGCTAACATACATCGATTTCAAGAAATTCGATCCGAAAAACTCAAAGAAACTGTAATATTTATTGAAATAAAATTATAACAAAGTTTACTTATATTAATTTTGTTCACATATATAAAAATTTTAACTGTTTTTAATGTGAGAATATACATCAATTTGAATTAAATGTTCAAATACTAAAAAAGTAATGCATGAGAGATATATTAAGATAAAAATAATAATGTGTTATTTTTTAAAATTTATATTTGTGCATTAACATTCATATGATATTTTGTGATCGTTGTGTGCTAATATGCACCAATTTTGAGAAATTATTCAGCTTGTGTGTGTGTGTGTATATATATATATATATATGAGATTTTATCCATATTTTTATTATAACACACTCTTTTTTAATTGAAAATTTAATTTAAAAAAATTCAAATAATATAATATATATTTTATTGATAAAAAATAAATCAATAATTTGAAAATATTTTTTTGCATGCTACGATACATACGAGGTTTCATCAATGTTTGTATGCTAACATTTTATTCATATTTGACATGCTAACATACATAAATTCGATAAAGTTTAATAAAAAAGAAAGCGTGATAGACCTATTCTGATGAAACAAATAAAGTTTTATTTTAAAATAAATATTTTTTTTACATCTGTATGAGATTTTGTTAATCTTTGTGCTAATATCAACTAATTCACAAACACATGAGATTTTCTCCATATTTATGTTTTAAAGTATGCTTATTTTAACAAACGTATAATTTCTTAAAAATTAAAATAAAAAAAATAATAATAATACTTATTATATATTTGATAAATAAAAATAATAAAATATTAATTTTAAATTTTTTTATGAGATGACACACATACAGAATTTTATCAGTATTTGTATGCTAACATACATACTCTTCAAGAGAAAGGTCAACCCGTAAAAATTGAAAAAAATTTATATATTGCAATAAATTTATGATGAAGTTCCATTTAATTTCATGCAATTTTGATGTTCTAGCATATATCCATATTAATTAAAAGTTCAAATATTAATAAAAATCAATAAAGCATGCTAAAAGTATATATGTTTTTTCTTTTTGAACATTCCAAAAGATTTTGTTAGTATTTTTATGCTAATATATTCAAATTTAGAGAAATTGTTCAACTCGTTAATATATAAGATTTCCTTCCAATAGGACACATCCTTCTTGAATTCAGGAAGACCAGCCTTTTTTTTGTAAAAAATACAATGACTTTATTAGAATTTGCATGCAGTTTGTATTATAATGTGCAATTTTAATGTTTATATTATAATGTAGTTTTGTGTGCTGTTTTGTATTTATAATGCACATATATAATACAAACTGTGTACGTATTCTTCTAAAGTGCTCGTGTATTCTTGAAAAAGAGGGTGACCTTGCTGAACTCAGAAAGGACACATCCTATTGGAAGAATCCCCCTACATATATGCGAAAAATGGGGATGACCCAGGGAGCTAACTTGGCTCCCCCGTCTCACCCCCCCTTTTTGAAAAATTCTTCCATGGATTTTCATAACTATATCCCTATATTATTTCATTCAAGTTTCGTATGTAACAGAGATTCCTATATCTTAGATGGGGTCAATTTCAACAATTCTGCAACTGTTAAAAAATGAATGTCTGGATGAAGGCTGTATGAGTCTCCATTTCGCACGAAACTTGAACGACATAAAATAGGGATATAATTATGAAAACCCACGGAAGAATTTTTCAAAAAAAGGGAAAATTTGGACGGGAGAGCCAAGTTAGCTCCCTCACGAGGCAATCCAATTTAACCATATATATATATATATATATATGAGACATTCTATCCATATTTACATTCGAAGATACTTTAGTTAAAAAAAGTATAATTATTCAAAAATAAAAAAATAAGATGTACATTTTGTTATAAAAATGAAATCATATTAATTTTGTTTTTTTGAGCTAATATACATCTGAAATTTCGTCAATAGTTGTGTTCTAATATGCTATAATTGAACATGTATTAGATTTCACCCAATTTTGATGTACTAACATGCATAAAATTTAGCTAAAAGTTTAAATACTAAAAAATCAAGAAAGCGTGATAGATATATTGTAATAAAAATAATAAAGTGTTATACTATAATTATTTTCTAGCATTTATATGAGCATTCATTAATATTTTTGTGCGAATAGAAACCAATTTTAAGAAATCCTTCAACTCGATAATATATATATGAAGTTTTATCCATATTTTTTTCTAACATACTCTAATTTTAAATAAATTCCTATAAAAAATAAGGAATATGATATATAAATTTTTTAATAAAATAATAGAATATTATTTTTGAAATATTTTTTTGTGCGATAACAAACACACGATATTTTCTAATATTTCGGAAATAACACAAACTAATTTCAAGAAAAGTTCAACCCCTAAAACACTCAAGGCTGTATTATATATATTGAAATAATAATGATAATAATATAATCAAATTTTAGTTTATTTTTTGTATTTTCGTACATATGAGATTTCATCTATTATTATCATGCTAACATACATCTTTTTAAGTTAATAGTTCAAATACTAAAACAAATCAAGAACCAATATGCAATGATGATAAAAAAGTATATTTTATGACTATTTTTTCTATATTAACACTCATGTGATATTTCACTTGTCTTTGTGTACTATTATACAACAATTTTGAGAAATTGATCAACTCATTAATATATATGAGATTTTATCCATACTTGTGTTCGAACGTACTCTAATTTTAATTGAAATTTTAATTCCTAAAAAAATAAAATTTGAGATATATATTTTGATGAAAATAATAAAATATTAAATTCAAATATTTTTTATGAATAACATAGATATAAGATTTTGTCAATATTTGTGTGGTAATATACAACGATTCAGGTAAAACATACTCTTAAAACACTAAGGAAATATTTTTTATATTGCAATAAAGATATAATAAAGTTTCATTTCTACTAATTATTTTAACATACATATGATATTTCATCCATATTTTATGTGGTAATAAACATCAAATTTGACTAAAAACTCAAATAATAAAAAAATAAGAAAGCATGCCACATATATTATGATAAAAAATAAAGTGTTATTTTCAAAAACTAAAATTGGGGTTCCTATTACTCATATGAAATTTCATTTATCTACGTGCATATTAAACACCAAATTTGAGAATTTTCTCAACTTGTTAATATATGTGAGATTTTATGCGCAATTGTGATCTACCACTGTAACTTTTACTTTAGAGTTCAATTCCTAAAAAACTCAAAGAAAATGAGATAAATTTTAGTACGAAAAATAAAATACTAATTTTCAACTGAATTTTTTGGGATAACATACACATGTTATCTCGTCAATATTTGTGTGCTTATGTGCACCAAACTCGAGAAAACAATTCAACACATATAAAAAATCAAGAAATATTATAGGTATTGCAATAAAAATATAGTAAGAGTAATATAAAATTAGATATTTGTGTATTAACATTCATATGATATTTCATTAATGTTTGTGTGCTAATATACACAAATTTTAAAAATTTGTTTAACTCATTAATATATATATATGATATTTTATAAATATTTGTGTTCTAGCATATTTTAATTTTAATTTCAATTTTATTTCCTCTAGAAGCAAGTATATAAAATATATTTTATGATCAAAGTTATAAAATATTAATTTTAAATATAAAATTTGTGAGCTAACATACATATGAGATCTCTTCATTATTTGTATGCTAGATACACGAATTTTTTTAGAAAAAAATAGACTAGTAGAAAACCCAAAAATATATATTGCAACAAACTGTAATTAAGTCTTATTTAAGTTTTTTTATATTAACATACATATGAGATTTCATCCATTTGATGGGCTAACATACACAATTTTAGTTAAAATTTTATGCTAAAAAAATCAAGAAAACATGATAGATTTATTATGATAGAAATAGTAATTTGTTATTTTTAAAATTAATATTTTGGTATTATCGTTTATATGATATTTTTCTAATCTTTGTATTCTAATAAGCTTTTATTGTGAGTATATGTTCAAATATTTAAAATATATGAGATTTTATAAATATTTGCATTCTAACATACCCTAATTTAACTGAAAGTTTAATTCCTCAAAAATTAAAGTAAATGACATGTATTTTATGACAAAAATAATAAAACATTATGTTTAAGATAAATTTTTATGAGTTATGATACATGTAAAATTTTGTTAACATTTTTGTACTAACATACATCGATTTCAGGAAAGAAATAAACCCCAAAAAAACCCAAGGAAATTTTATTTATATTACATAAAAATTATCATAAAGTTTTACTTATATTAGTTCTTTTCGCATACATAGGAGATTTCTTCCGCATTTGATGTACAAATATGTATCAATTTTAACCAAAAGTTACTAAACTAAAAAAAAGAATGCATCGGAGATATATTAAGATAAAAAATACCGTGTTATTTTGTCAAATTAGTTTTTGTGTATTAACATTTGTAAGAGATATTGTGAATCTTTTTTTGCTAATATGCACCATTTTTAGAAACTATTCAACTCGTAATTATTTATGATATTATATCCATATTTCCATTCTAACATAATCTTATTTTAACTGAAAATTAAATTATAAAAAGTAATATTTATTATAAAATAATAAAATATAAATTCTAAAATTTTTTTCTAAGTTAATATACGTAAGAGATTTTGTTAATATTTGTAAGCTAACATACATCAACTTCAAAGAAAAACGTCAATCCCTAAAAACTGAAGAAAACTATATTTATTGAAATAAATTAATGATAAAGTTTCATTTAAAATTAATTTTTGTATTAACAAACATATGTGATTTCATGCATTTTCCATGCGCTAACATACATTCATTTTAGCTAAAAGTGTAAATATTATAAAAATCAAGAAAGCATGTTGGAAATTTATAATAAAATATAACAAAGTTTTGTTTCAAAATATTTTTTTGTTTCCTTTAACATTATAAGAAATTTTGTTGATATTTCTATGCTAATATACACAAATTTTGAGAAATTGTTCGATATGTTTATGTATATATATATATATGCATATACATACACACACATGACATTTTATCCTTATTTGCGTTCGAATGCACTTTAATTTTAACTAAAAGTATAGTTATTTAGAAAAATAAAGAATAATATATATATTTATTTTACTATATAAACAAAAAATATTAATTTTTAAAGTTTTTTGGGTTAACATACATATGAGATTTCATCCCCTAACAAACACATGAGATTTTTTTAATATTTGTGCAATAAAATAAAGTAATTTCGAGAAAAAGTTCAATCCCTAAAAGCACTCATGATTATACTATATGTATTTTACAATAATAATATGATAAAGTTTAGTTTATTTTTTTGTATTTTCATACATATGATCTTTCATCCGTTATTATTGTGCTAAAATACATCTTTTCTAGTGAATAGTTCAAATACTAAAACAAATCAAGAACTAAGATGTATTATGATAAAAAATTTTATTTTATTACTAATTTTTTGTTTTTTAACACTCATTTGATATTTCATTAGTCTTTGTGTACTACTACTATACACCAATTTTGAGAAATTGATCAACTCGTTATAATATGTGAGATTTTATCCATAATTGTGTTATAACATGCTTTAATTTTAATTGAAAATTTAATTCCTAAAAAATAAAATTTGGGATATATATTTTTTGATAAAAATAACAAAATATTAAATTTAAATAAAATTTGTGAGATAACAAACATATAGAAATTTATCAATATTTTAGTACTAACATACATCGATTCAATCAAAGCATACTCTTAGAAACTCAAGGAAATATTTTTTATATCACAATAAAGGTATAATAAAGTTTCATTTCTATTAAGTTTTGAACATACATATGAGATTTCACCCATGTTTTATGTGCTAACATACATCAATTATAATTAAAAATTAAAATATAAAAAATAAAAAAGCATGATACATATATTGGCTTAAAAAAGCTTATTTTCAAAAACTAAATTCTTAAAGAATTTCAATTATCTGTATGTGTATTCAACATTAATTTTGAGAATTTGTTCAACTCATTAATATATATGAGATTTTATATGCAATTATGATCTAACACACTGTAACTTTACTTAGAGTTTAATTCCTAAAAAACTAAAAGAAAATGATATATATATTTTAATATGAAAAATACAATATTAATTTTCAAATATTTTTCGTGTGACAACATAACATGATTTCTCATCAATCTTTGTGTTCTTATATGCACCAATTTCGAGAGAAAACTCAACACATATAAAAAATCAAGAAAATACTATAAGTATTGCAATAAAAATATAATAAAGAGTCATATAAAATAAGTTATTGTGTATTAACGTTCATATGATATTTCTTTAATGTTTGTATGCTAATATACACGAATTTTAAAAATTCGCTCAACTCATTAATATATATGATATTTTATACATATTTATGTTCTAACAAACTTTAATTAATTTCAAACTTAATTCCTCAAGAAATAAAGTATACGAAACATATTTTATGATAAAAAATATAAAATATTAATTTTAAAATGAAAATTTTGTGAGCTAACGTACATATGAGATTTCATCATTATTTGTGTGCTAAATACACTATTTTTTGAAAAAATATAGACTAATAGAAAACTTGAAAATATATATATATATATATTGTAATAAAAATGTAATTAAGTATAATTTAAATTTTATTTTTATATTAGCAAAGATATGAGATTTCATCCATATTTGATGTGTAACATACATCAATTTTAATTATTAGTTTAATTACTTAAAAAATCAAGAAAACATGATAGATATATTATGATAAAAATAATAAATTGTTAGTTTTAAAAACAATATTTTGGCAATTTCATTTATATGAGATTTTGTTAATCTTTATGTGATAATAAACATTTATTTTGAGAATATGGTCAACTATTTAAAATACATGAGATTTTATAGATATTTGCGTTCTAACATACTCTAATCTTACCTGGAAGTTTAATTCCTCAAAAATTAAAGTATATGACATGTATTTTATGATAAAATAATATAACATAAATTTAAAATAAAATTTTATGATCCAAGATACATATAGTTTATGGTTATTATTATTATATATATGATTCAAGATTTCTTAGTTTTTTTAGTAATTGAACTTTTAGTTAAAATTGATGTATGCTAGCACATAAAATATGGATAAAACTCACATGCATGTTAATACAAAAATAATTTTAAATTAAATTAAACTTTATTATAATTTAATTACTATATATATATATATATTAAATAATGAGTATTTTAGGGGTTGATCTTTTTTCTTGAAATGGGCCTATGGTCCTTCATATACATTGACAAAATCTCATGTGTATGTTAGCACACAAAGATTTATTTTGTTATCAATATTTTAGCATATCAAACATGGATAAAATATCATATATATATATATATGTTAGTAATGAAATCTAATTTTAAATGAAACCTAAATCAAAATTCACTACAATATATAATATTTTCTTGAGTTTTTTTAAGATTGACCCTTTTCTCAAAATTTGTGTATCTAGCGCACAAATATTTTCTTGAGTTTATTTAAGTTTTTTTTGGAGTTAATCTTTCAATTAAAATTATATTATATTAGAGTACAAATATGGATAAAATCTCATAATTAACGAGTTAAATAATTTCTCAAAAGTGGTGTAAATAGGCAGATAAAGATTACAAAATTCTCTTATAAACATTAATACACAAAAGATTATTTCTAAATAAAGCTTTATTATTTTATAATAATATATCTGTCATGATTTCTTTATTTTTTTAGTGTTTGAACTTTTAGTTAAAACTAATGTATGTTGGCACTTTAAATATGATTAGAATATCATATGTTTGTTAATACAAATAATTAATATTAAATAAAAATATATTCATCATTTTTTTGCAATATATAAAAAATTTTCTTGAGTTTTCTTTAGGGTTTCTCTTTTCCTTGAAGTGGGTGTATGTTAGCAGGCAAATATTATCGAAACATCTTAGCCCAATTTTTTTAAAAAATTATATTTTATTTTTATTCTAACAATTATATCATATTCTTTTAGTTTTAGTTATTAAACTTTCAACTAAAATTAGAATACGTTAGAACAATAATATGGAAAAAATCTTATATATTAAATAGTTGAACAATTTTTCAAAATTGGGGTATACTAAGGATGGGGAAGGTCATGTGCTTATTATAGAGACTAGATGGAAGCAATATTTCAATAAAATTTTCATCGGGGAAGGAAATAGACAGATCACTTTGGGTAATCTAGCTACTAGTGAAAGTTACTTGAATCGTGCAAGCTATAGAAGAATACAAAGAAAGGAAGTAGAGGAGGCTGAAGGTTATGAGACCTAGGAAAGGTGTAGGAACGGATGACATCCCTGTAGAAGTATGGACAGTTGTAGGTGAGTGTGGTTTGACTTGGCTTATGAAATTATTCAATGTTATTTGACGAAGCAAGAAAATGCCTGAAGATGAGGAGTATCGTGGTGCCTCTTTATAAGAACATAGGAGACATTAAAAATTGTTCAAATTATAAAGATATTAAGCAGATGAATCGTACTATCAAAATTTGGGAATGTGTGATCGGAAGAAGGTTGAGGTAAATTCCAAAGTAAAAGAAAACCAATTCGGATTCATGCCAGGTCGTTCAACTATTGAAGCCATCCATTTGCTGAGAAGAACAATGGAGATTTATAGAGCTAAAAGGAATAACCTCCATATGATTTTTATTGATTTGGAGAAGGCCTATAATTCTGTCCCGTGACAGATATTGTGGAGAGTTTTGGAGAAGAGATATGTACGTGTCCTCTAAATTATCCTAATAAAGGATATGTATGATATGGCTTTATCTTGTGTAAGGATCCCATCTGGGAAGATTGATTATTTTAACATCAACATTGGTTTACATCAAGGTTCAACTTTGAGTCCATTTATTTTTACTTTGATTATGGATGAATTGACAAGTCACATCCAAGATGAGATACCTTGGTGTATGTTATTTGCTGATGATATTGTGTTGATTGATGAAACTAGAGATGGAGTAAATGAGAAGCTTGAAATCTGGAGGCATGCATTGGTGACTAAAGGATTTCGTATAAGTAGAGCTAAAATGAAATATATGGAGTGCACCTTTGATGGAAGCAATGGTGAAGGAATCGAGGTGAAGATTGGTGATGATAACATTCGGAAGAGAGATTCTTTTAGATACATGGGATCTATTTTGCAACATGATGGAGAAAATGATGGAGATGTTACTAATAGAATAAATGCAGGTTAGCTAAAGTAGAGAGGAGCCTCTACTGTTCTCTGTGATAAGAACTTTAAAAATAAAAGAAAAATTTTACAAAGCAGCCATGAGACCCGCTATGCTCTATGGATCTGAATGTTGGCCTATGAACCATAGACATGTGCATATAATGGTTGTAACATAAATGAAAAATGCTAAGGTAGATTTGTGGACACACACATACATGTAAAGATCGGATTCGGAATGATGTGGTCAAAAAAAGTTGCTGTAGCTCCGATCGAGGATAAGATGCGAGAAAACTACTTAAGATGGTTTGGTCATTTGCAAAGAAGATCAGCTGATGCACCAGTTAGGAGATGCGAGTTTTGGGATGTTGAGCTGGGTAAGAGAGGGCGATGGCGAACCGAGAAGTGTTGGAAAGAGACTATATGAAGGGATCTTAGTTTTTTAGATATAAGCCCGAGGTTGACCCAAGATAGATCTGAATTGAGGCAAAGAATCCATGTAGCCAACCCTACTTAATTGTGGGAAAAGACTTTGTTATTGTTGGTGTTACCACACAAAGATTAACGAAATCTCATTTTAATGTTAATATCTAAAAATTAATTTTAAAATAAAACTTTAAATTTCTATAATAATATATATGCATCAAACTTATATAAAGTTTTTGTAATTGAACTTTTAGTTGAAATTTATGTATGTTAGCACATTAAATATGGATGAAATCTCATATGTATGTTAATAAAAAAATACTTCACATAAAAGTATATTATAAATAAATAAATATATATATATAAAATATTTTCGTAAGTTTTCTAGGTCTTGATCTTTTTTATCGATATGGATGTATGTTTGTTCATAATATTATCAAAATTACGTATACACGAGTATGAAAAAAAATATTTTGAATTTAATATTTTAGCGCATCAAATATGGATGAAATATTATATGCATGTTAATAATAAAATTTGATTTTAAATGAAAGCTTACTATAAATTTGTTGAAATATATAACATTTTCTTGAGTTTATTTAGGATTTATCTCTTTTCCCCAAATTAATGTATCTTAGTACAAAAATATTTTCGAAATTTCATATGTATGTTAGCACATTTTCTAAAATTAATATTTTATTATTTTTATTTTAAAATATTTATCATATTATCTATGTTTTTGAATACTTAATATTTTTGTTATAATTAAAGTATGTTAGAATACAAATATGGATAAAACCTCATATTTATTAATGAATTAAAAAAATTTATAAAAATTGGTATATATTATCACAAAGGTTAATGAAATAGTGTGTGGTTGTTAATAGGAAATAATTATTTTAAAGCAAAACTTTATTATTTTTCTCACAATATATCTATCTCACTTTCCTCATTTTTAGGTATTTAAACATTTCACATATCAATATGGATGAAATCTCATATGTTAATACAAACAATTAAGTTTGAATGAAACTTTCTTACAATTGTATTGCAGTATAGATTACATTTTATTGATTTTTTAGGGGTTGATATTTTTCTTGAAATTGGTATATTTTGGCACATAAATACTGACGAAATCTCATATGTATGTTAACATAAAAAAAGTATTTTAAGATTAATATTTTTTATTTTAAAATATATGCCATATACTTTGAGTTCTTTTAGGGGTTAATCTTTCAATTAAAATTAGAGTATGTTATGATATAAAATGTATAAAATCTCATATATTAATTAGTTAAATTGTTTCTCAAAATTATTGTATATTGATAGAAAAAGATTAAAAAATCTCATATAAATATACACACAAAATATTTTTAAATAAAAATTTATTATTTTTATCATAATATCTATCATGTTTCTTGATTTTTTATTTGAACTTTAGTTAAATATAATGTATATTAGCACATCAAATATGTATGTTTATATAACCAATTAATATTAAAAAAATTATTATTATGTTATTGCAATACATATAAAGTTTTTGATTTTTTAGAGGTTGAGCTTTTTCCTTGAAATGTGTGTAGCAGACAAATAATGATGGGAACTCTTATGTATGTTAGCCAAAAAAATTTTATTTTATTATTTTTTATTGTAACATTTATATCATATTCTTTGAGTTTTTTTATGAAATTAAACTTTCATACGGAATGCAAATATGGACAAAATCTTATATATTAACTAGTGGAATCGTTTCTCAAAATTGGTGTATATTAGCACATAAAGAATAACAACATATCATGTGAATTAAATATACAAAAAAATCAATTTTAAAATATAACTTTATTATTTTTATCATAATATATTTATCGAGCTTTACTATTTTTTTACATTTGAACTTTTAATTAAAACTGATTTATGTTAGCACATCAAATATGGATGAAGCCTAATATGCATATTAATATAAAAAAACTTTAATGTAATTTTTGTATAATTTAATGGCTATATATATATATAATTTTTGATAGATTTTTAGGGGTCGATATTTTTCTCAAAATGGGTGTTTGTTAGTTCATAAATATATATTAACTGTCATGCATATGTTAGCACACCAAAAATTCATTCAAAATTAATATTCTATTTTTATAATAAAATATATACTATAGTATTAGATTTTTTATGAATTAAACTTTTAGTTAAAATTAGAGCATGTTTGAATACAAATATGGATAAAATTTCATATATACTAATGATTTTAACAACTTTTCAAGATTGTCGTATATGAGTTCGAGGGATCATGACACCACTAGAGGGAGTGAATAGTGGTTCGAGGTGATTTTAAAAATTCTTTTCGGAATAATCAACAAGCATATATAAAGTATTCAACCAGACCAATTAGTACACTTGCACAATAATTTTATATGGAAACACACATGGGAAAAATCCACGACCGGATCTTCTTGACTCAGGATGTCCCGATTAGTCGAGCTAATCAACTGCTTCACTAATGGTCGAGATATTTACGTGGATATCTCAATCATTTACAAAGAAGATGATTCACAATATTGGATCAAACACCAAGATCAACACTAAATATCATAAAATGTAGCCCAAGCAAAAGAACATAAGAGTTTTCATCTTTTTTCGTTCTCCCTTGGAGATTTCACGTCCAAGAACTTCTCTGCACACTTAGGATAAAACACCTAACGTCCTATAGAAAGATATTGACTGGAAACAAGATATACATAACAAATGTAACATAAATGTTATCTCCAGACATATCAATAATAATTCTTCAAATAATGACAGATGATATCTTGAGATAAAGATAGCAACATAATTGCACAGATAATTATCAAAGAATAGCACACGCAATTATATCAAAAATATCACAACCGGATAAGCAAATATCGAACAATATAATAAATTTCATCAGAATGAGATGCGACCGCCAAAATAACTCTGACTTATAGAATGATCTTCCCAAAATGATTGATAAAATAATGGAAGCCTTTTTATTTTCTAAAATAAAAATATATTTTAAGTGGCTTAAAATTCAATATGAGATAATCGTGAAGATCTTGGCAGCAAAAAAGAATGGTGTAATCTTCCAAAAATGATTGAAGCATCCAAAAAGATATGGCTCAAATTTACAACTGGAATTGATAATTTAGTGATATATTGTAACATATTATGGGTTGCAAATGAAAATGAGCAGAAATATGAGGTCCTAGAAGAAACTCATTGATCATGTAACCTACTTATCCATGTAAAGTAAAAATGTACAAAGATCTACAACAGAAGTTTTGATGGTTGAGGATGAAAGAATATGCAAAATTTATTTCAAAATGTCTAGTATGCCAAAAAGATCAAAGTTAAACATCAGAAATCTACATGCTATTTACAACCCATGGATATACAAAAATGAAAGTGGATATATCACAATGGATTTTATTACCGGTATACTTGAGACAAAGAAATATTGTTATGACACCACTTGTATGGATGTTGGTCGATTCAACCAAATCACCTCACTTTGCACTCATTCACCTCGTTCAATCTACAAGCAGTCTTGCTGAGTTGTGAATGAGATAATTAGTTTACATGGTGTTCCCATGTCAACTGTGTCAAATCATTACATGGGATACACAAGTTGATGACCAATTTTTTTTCAAAAGGCTGTAGCCACATATTTCAAGTTAAGAACTTTTCATCTACAAGATGGTACTCAATCACAAAATGGTAAAATATTAAAGGATATGTTAAGAACATGTGCTCCGGATTTTGTAAGGAGTTAGGATGGACATCTCCTTTTTGTGGAGTTTTCTTAGAATAGTGGCTACAATTCAAGCATCAAAATGGCTCCTTACAATGAACAATATGGATGATATTGCAGACGACCTCATGTTGGAGTGACGCGAAAGAGAAATACATTTAGGACCAAAATTAATACATACTAGTAAAATGATGTTGATATAATTAGGTTGTCTCGATATGACTAGATTGAGATTGTTGGCAACACAAAGGAGAGAAAGGTATTGGGTTGATCATCACAAAAGAGATTTAAATATCGCAACTGGAGTTCAGGCCTTTCTCGGTCCAAAGGTGTATTACAATTTGTAAAGAAAGTGAAGCTCAATCCTAGATACACATGTTGGCGATGTAGTCTATTGTATTGTACTATTGCATCAATATTCAAATTTGTGACTGAGGACATTTTGAGTACCTACAAAGGATTGAAATCATCATATAGTTCCTATTACAGTTTTCTTTGGTACCATCACCAGAAGGAGGATGCTACTTGGGAGATGAAAGTGAGATACAATAGAAATATACATATCTTTTTAATATGTCTCTACTCCAAGAATTTTCATGGATGATTTTTTTAGGTTTGATGTAGCAAATTGAATATTTCCACCACTACCAAATCTCCTCCTTTTTCCTAATTACCATTATTTAGGATCATGAAAAATGAACTAGAAGTAACGAGGATTTGATATCCCATTAAACTCTCCTCGTTGATAACATGAAAATTTCATGAGTATTTACATCCCAACCTCATTCTCTTCCTCTTCTTGTGCTTACGAAAATGAAAATGAGAGAACAATTATGAGGTCCCTCTTCTTCCGCAAGAGATGCCGTCGGTGTCTCGAAGGAACATAGGCTTACAGCTTTGATGTAGCTGCAAATGAGTGACCGCGACTTGGAGAGATATGCATTAGACCTTAGGAATGTGTCAAACCCTTAAGATAAATGTGTGTGTATGGCGATTCCATCCAAAATAGAGCCTCCTGATGCATTAGCAGATGTACTTGGATTTACATGTCATTTCCTCGTTTCCAAGACCATCCTTCCCATTGACAACAAATGTTTCCAAAACCGAATTGAAGGTCGAACCACAAACCTTCTCGAAAAGGTTGGATCGGGTTGGACTACATAGTTAAATTGGTTCAACCAGATGACGATATCATCATTTTTTAAAATCAGATTAAATTGAACCGATGAGGAAAACGTGAACCAGCCAATCAGACTGGAATAAATAATAAATGTGTAAAATACATTTAAAAATCATTGAAACAATTGACAGAACTAATTAAAAAACGACATATATATATATATATATATATATATATATATTTACAAAGATCAATAAATAGATAACAAAGTTATAAATATGTAAATCTTATAATTTTTTAAAAATTACATAGATGTATATATTAACTAATGTATCTACATATATTGTAAATGGAGAAACTTAAAATGAGAAGGGGTCTCACTAATATTGTGGTGAGCCCTCAATCTCGTCCTTCTATTTTGGATCTCACGGTTGGATTTAATGATACATTAATTAAATTAATTTAATGGTTGAAAACTCATTTTCGTCATTGTCACATTCTAAATATAGAGTGTGACAATCATAGATCCTATTTTTATAGTAAGTCATTATGTTATTTCCATTCTCTCTCTATTGATTGACGAAGACACTCCCTCCCCCACCTCTCGTGATTCCGCAACAGCAACGCACATCCTTTCTATCTTGATTCGTCTACAATGATGTCAACCATCTCCACGCAAAGCATTTCGATTGTGGAGAAAGAAGTCATAGAGAAGATCCAGAGGAGGAAGATGCAGAGGATGAGGGTGTCGTGCAGAGGAGAAAGCCAGTACATGCGGCGGTGGTCGAGCATGGAGGTCACAACAAGTGGTGACTGCACCCCCTCTCTTTCGACGGTTATGTGCGATGAGGAGCATGTACGTGACAACACCGTCAGCGACCATAGTCTATGGCCTATTAGAGGGTGTCTATTCTCTCTACGAGGACGGTGAGGTTGAAGACAATAAAGGAGGAGGCGTGGAAGGAGGACAGATTTACATTATGGTATACTTTTCTTACATAATTGATATTTGATTTTACATACCGATTCACTTTTTTACAAATCTCATTATCAATTTCTTATCTTGCAGAGCTCTTCGGGAAATTTACAAGGTGGTCATGAGTTTTTATAAATGTAAGGAGAATATTACAAAGTAGCAAGATACAATTACAAATATTCACGTAAATTTTACAAAACAAAAATACACATTTATAAAAAACACGGAAGTTTACAAAGAGGAAAATTACTCTCACAAAAACTCGATGGAATTTACAAAATGCATATACCCATTTACCAAACGGAAATACCCAATTACAAAACAAGAATACAATGATGAAACGAAATTATTAATAAAAATACAAAGCAGATAATTACTTTTACAAAAAACTCGCTGGAGTTTACTAAAATACAATTGAATTCAAATAATTCAGAATAAATTTGGAAATTGACCATCAATGGTTTTGGTGGAAAATACCAAATCCAGAAAACTTAAAACGGTAATTTGGCTATTAAATGCATCTCGAATTTAATAAAATTTAGATGACGGAAATGCCCTTTTGGATAAGCTTTTTGATGCAACCGTCAGATTGAGATCTGGCGAATGTAAATGATGGCTCACCACAATATTGGTGAGACCTCACCTCATTTGAAAGGGTCCCTATTGTAAATATATACACATACAAACACAACCCAACAAATATAAACAAACTCATGCAAATAAACAAAATATATAAGATAGTTACATAATATATGCTATATTTATACAAAGAGGATAGGGAGTATGCACCCGGGTGCATGTAATTTTACATGCACCCGGCCTTATAACTTCCACTTTTTTTATCTTTTCGAAAAATACCGCCATGTATATTCATCTATATATCCCTCCTATATGTCATTCCAATTTCGTCAGAAACAGAGACTCTTACACCTTCCATCTAGAACATGTAATTTTAATGGTCTTAAAATTACTGTAATCGATTTGTTCTGGATGGAGGGCGTAGGAGTCTCCGTTTCTAACGAAATTCGAATGACATATAGGAGTGATATATAGATGAATATACATGACGGTATTTTTCGAAAAAATAAAAAAGTAGAAGTTATAGGGCCGGGTGCATGTAAAATTACATGCACCCGTGTGCATACTCCCTATCCTATTATACAAATACATATATGATATACACGCTTTTCCACAAAGCTGTTAAAAATGAATACATAACGTAAATATCTGACATTATACAATATTTTAACATATGCAACATTAAATACGTATCCACTTAATGGTGTGGTGGGAGTACAATGTGTCTACCACACAAAAGAATAGAATTTAAATCCCACTCTTGTAGGGGTTGCGTTAGGTAGTCGACGACCAACGTAAAAATAGTTGAATATTTCTACATTGATTTGAATAAGAATCAATGTAGCTGACCCTACTTATGGTGGAAGAAGATTTAGTACATTTTATGCAATATTAAATATTATACATATGTAATATTTAAACGAAGTATTGTCTAATTTTAGAGCAATAATATTTAGCATCAATTCCTAACAAAAAGTTGTGATTAAATTGGTTAGCAAAGGTCGTGGGTTCAACTCCCATATTAATAAAAAACACGCTTAAAATGGACGTACCGCCTTCCCTTGATGAATTAATCGTATTAACAAAAGCATATAAAATAATATGATGTTTTGTCCACTATGATTTCAATTTAAGATTATGCTTTAACTCATGGGGGTACATTTACCGACGTTTCTCTAAAAAGTTTGGTAAATAGGCTCATGTTATTATATATATTATTTTACAAAATTATGAATTCCAAGATTGATAAGAAAAAAAACATAGTCGATAATTTTTTTCTATGCAAGTGACATTTAACCAAATTTACTAACATCTTCGTATAAATTTATGCAAAAATGGATACCATGATTGGTAATTAAATTTGGATACCCATATTACACAATTAGCTAATGCCTTCACGTTGGCATTTAATTCAACCGATTACACAATTAGATATCCCATATTTGGAAGGGAAAACGTACAGTGCAAAATATTTCTTTTAAGTTTTTTTTAGAATTTTATTCCTTTGAAATTTTGTATTACAATCATGCCCTTTTCTTTTTGCAATACTACTTATGAGGCTACCTTCTTGAACAGGCGAGCAGATCCTCTTCAGTGTTGCAGAGATCTCTATGACATCCTGTCCTATGCAGTATAAGAGAAGCCGAGGACCAACAACTAGCAGTGTGTGGGGAAGGACATCATGCTGCATAGTGCATGCGGCACAATTTGCTAGTGAAGGAACTCTTCCTACGTCAACCTCGACTATGGCAAGCCTTCCTCCTCATCTGCATGGAAGGCCATATCAGTGGTATCGATATTGGTACTGTGTCGATGTGATATATCAACGCCATATCGCTGATATCAAACTGATTTTGTGATGAAAATGACCTTCCGAAACTAAATATCGGCCATATTGACGGTATATCTGGTATATCGGTGGTGCATATTACTGACGGCCTCTAACATTCCATGCTTTAAAATAATCGAATTTTATGGATCCAAAGCTGACACCAATTCTCAAGGTCGTTGATTTCTAACAGTTTTTTCTAATGCCCTTTAGTTACAGAGAAACTAAAACAGATGTTACAACCACAGCTGATTTTTAGCAGAGCATCTGAAGATAGTGAAGGTGAATTGTTTGCTGATTACCATATATCGGCGTCATTTCCCTCTGTCGAGTTCTCTCCTGGCGGTTGTTTCTACAGAACTTCGCAGGGAGGCCTGAGGACTGAATTGCCTCGGGAAAAAAATCAAGTCATCGGTGCACCGATAGAGTCTGCAAGTTCCTCAAGAAGTTGCTTTTGCTCCACGGAAACACAAGACTGCAAAGGCATCACAAGCAACCATCCCAAATATTAAACAGTCTAAATCAAACTTTTACTGGATGACGAAAAGAACTAATTATTACAAGCAAGAAAGTCTTGACGCCCCCCCCCCCCCCCCCAAAAAATAAAAATAAAATAACAGTGTAGAAATACAGGAATTACCTGAACAGCCACCTCAATATCTCCTGATAGAAAAGATGTGAGCTCAAAGTTCATCTTCAAACGGTGATCAGTCACTCTGTTATCCTTATAAAAATAGAATGAAGTCAATAAGATGAGTGCTGGTGCACAATATAGTCTTCTATTATTACTAGTAACCATATTCTTTTTTCGATGAATTCGACAGCTGACCCTTGAGGAATTTTCGTCCCAGGGGTAAGATGTTATACTTATTGCCCCTGGGCGGTACCCAATTTTTTTTATTATATATCATAGGTAAGTTGCCTCTTGAAGAGGCAGCTTTGGTTAAGAGAAAGCTGCCTCATCAAGAGGCAGCTCTGGCTAAAGCCGCCTCGAAGCGGCTTTGGGCCACAACATGAAAAAAAGAGAAGCAACGGCTCTGCTGGCAGCTTCTCCTTTTTTTTGGAAATATAGACTTTGATTGAAATCACACAATATGGTATAACAAAAGTTAGAATAACATTGTTCATAGATTAGTTGATAAAAGGTTCACATAGAACAAAGGAAATCATGCTACATGGGAACCACGATACTCAAGAGAACATTCCAAATATTATAAAGAGACATTTAAATACGAAGTTTATAAAAAATTGGCATGCATGCCTTATATTATAAAAATAATATAGATATCGATTTAGCCTTTACGCTCCATTCTCAGTTTGTATTGTAATTTGATTGGTCTGTCATCGGCCATCGATGTCTTAGGTGCGCTTGTGGCTGAGATCCATGAAGTTGGTTGTGTCGATCGATATCGGTAATGCTGCTCATATCCGTTCATTCAGCTCCAAGGAAGTCCAATGGGAGGGGTGAGTGACGCGAGGGTTCTGCATTCATAACTGCTCGATCCCATCGTGGTGCATCCATAACTGCATTCAAGAGGCGGCTCTTGCTAAAGTCGCCTTCTACGCCACATGTTCCGCATTGGGATTGAACTGTGTTCTCGTTCATGTCCATCTCATCTCATTATGAATCCTCTTGCTCTTTGGTCATCCCTGTTTCCTTATCCTGGTATTATTAGGAATCACAAGTGGATGATCGAACCTGGGCCACTTATCCTTGTCACCTATTGGGTAAAATAATCCCTCGTAGATGTGAGTTTACGCTTGCCATGTATACGAAGGACCTATATATTTTTCCACAGTGTTCAAGTAAGATAACACAACACATGCATGAGTGTGAGATTCTATGAATTTGCCATTTCTGATAGGTACATATTGCATCGCTATTCAAAATTAATAATGGGTCTGCAATGACTGAAGGTCGCAATACAAGGCCCAAATGCCCAGAAGGCCCTCTCAAATTGTGTCTATTTCTGAAACTGAACCTAAAAAGCTACGGAAGTTCATTGTAAACAATCTCTATTCCCTTTCTTCTTGCATCCCAAACCCTCCAGCTGACTTGGAAGCCAAAGTCATCCTGAAACTGAGGGAGATAACTTGATTTGATTAAGAAATCTGAGTGTCATGAAGTTGCAATCCAGCTGTGGACGATCTTGATTGACATCAAGATTCAAGCAATCATGCTGCTTGTCAACCATTGAGATAACAAATTGTCCATCTTGGTTGATGATGACCACACAATCTCCACATGCATCCCCTGCCCTGTTCGCTGCAGTGCACATCTCGGACCTTCTTGTCTGATTCAACTACCATAACGTTGTAATGTCGTTTAATGTGGAACACCTTCACATAGTACACTAGGTCAGTTTTGCATTTGAAAAGCATACCATTTTTCAACTCGCCACTCAGACTGATTCCATTATCACAGTTCATGCAATCTTCGCCATTCAAAATATAACCATCACATCCTCTATGTTCAGAAATAGTATGTCAGACACGCTACATGTTCCCAGATGATCCTGCTCCTCACTATCATCATTTTCCATACCATCGTCGGTATTCTGAGGCGAGGGTTCCATCAACCTATCAAGTTCTGGATCATTAACATGATTTCCTACACAAGGACCTATATTCACCACATGAGGAACAAATGTATTTCCACCTTGAGGTACATATAAATGAGGTACTGATCCGGGCATAAAAACAGTGGCAATAAATATCACAGACCGATACGAAACACTCAACTCCTCGACATATTTCACAATCTCGGACATCATCATCGAACTCAATGCACCCTATGTAAAACGCTGCATCATCTTGGGACATTATACGAAACACCTGCAATTTGACTCCTTGCGATAAGTCCATCCTGAACACGGACTTGATGTGCTCAATCAAACCCGTGTATTGACATTTCATGACCAATCTTGATGGTTTTCATACAACCTCTGACATAAGTCACATCCTCACTCGACTTCAAAATTGTTCCACCACAATGACAAAAATAATGAACTTCACGAGAAATCCTAAATTGCATTAGGTCGACAATAACTGCATAGTGATGAAAAAATATCAATAATTTAGAACATCTCGCATACCATTAAAAAACTCCCAAAAAACCCTAAATCCACAAAAGGCAATACCTTCCTTGAGGTTGGGGAGGGGGAGGGAATGGAGATGGTCGTAGATGGCGGGCACGTAGCGTGGAGGAAGTTAGCGGTGAGGACAGGGCGATGGGTTGCAGCGGGGGCACGAGCGAGGGGAGCAACGCCTTCTTACAGGAAGGGAAACAAGGGTGGGGTGGGTTTTGTTCGCTCGCCTGCGTGTTTAATCCCCAACCAAAACCGTCTCTTCAAGATGCGTCTTACCTACTGTATATAATAAAAAAGTTGGGTATCGCCCAGGGGCAATAAGTATAAAATCTTACCCCTGGGATGAAAATTCCTCGCTGACCCTCTTTTGATGAAATCGACAACTGACTCTTTCGAGCCACTGTACAAAGATTCTGATATTTCCACACCAATATTCAAATTAATCCCACACAAAACTTCCATCTATATTTAATAAAGCAAGCCAGTATATCCACCTATAGAGTTTAAGCAAATTAACGAACACAAATGTACCTCCTCCTACCCTAGCTACTCTCTAATGGCTTCCATGTTGGGATATCACGTTAAACCATAACCCCTGAATGGAAATTACCTATCATCCACCTGCAATATCGAGGAAATAAGTCATCATAAATGTGGATTGCATTTGATAGGGTAAATACATCCTACCACATTATAAACGGGATCCACAAGGTTTGTTTCAAGACTGATGAACCTAAAAGTGCACTGGTGGGGATGCGATCATGCGAGCAAATATACAACCAAATAACAATCTGCGATGCACATATATTTAGACTAAGTTCACCTTACACAATAGCCATGTCTTGTGCGTGAGCTTGGCCTTCCACTAACAGACACTGATTATAAGCAAGATTCAGGAAAGAGGTATGCGTATGCGTTCGGACAGGTCACTGAATAGCGATTAAGCGGTATGCAGGGGCATATGCGGGGTATATGCGGTTCTAAGCGGTTTTCTATTTTTTATTAAAAAATAAATACAAATCTACAAAAGTGACTACAACTAAACTAAATTTATGAATAAATGTGGTCCAATAGAAGATTTAAGAAAATTGGCTTTCATGTAGAGCTCAAAAATAATACAACTAAATATGAAAGTCATCAAAGATAGCATTACATAATCTAATTTAATATATAGAATCAAAATAATACAAGATCTGTATCTTAAGATCCGGATTCGATGACCCAGCTGGACCTTAAACGAGCGCACAGAGCACATATGTGCCTGCACGGCCTGCATATGCAGGCCATATATGCGTAAAGGGCGCATAAAGCGGGGCTTCAGGTAATCGGTGCGCTGAGGAGGCCGCTTAGGTATATGCGGCCGCTCGGACCGCTTTCATGAACAGAGATTATAAGAACTACTTTTAGGGGCTAATCATTTGATGAATAAGAAGGGATGTTCTTCATTATTCCTCTCCCACCATAGATGGTCAACATTTTGGTCCTGGAGTTAAAATGAGGAATAAGGTTTCCATCACTTTCCTCCATCATAGGCTTCTCCCCTCTAACAATACAAATAACTACCGCTTATCTAACAATCTTATCTAACATAACCCCCTTATCCCTTGTTATCCTCTCCCTCCTACTGCACATATAATAACAATTTATTTAAACCGAGCTTTGGGCTGGGTTTAAGTTAACTGGTAAACCGAGTTCTGTAAAAATTCTTGTAAAAACTATTTAAAATTGAGGGATTAAATTTTGTAAATAAAATCAACCTTTTTCAAAAAACTCATTAAATTTTGAAAAATAAAAAAATTTCTTCTGTAATTGCTATGACTACTAGGCGTAAAAATGAGTAGCTACTCTTCAGTGAGGGAACTTCGATCTCCCTTAGTAGAGTGGGTGGTTTAGAGGATACTAGATGTGGCTCTGTCCTTATGTAATACGGGTCCGTTTAAGGGTCCATACTTACACCCATACTGGATAGAAGAAGATGCAACTATTCATACGAGCCTGGACCAGTCATTAAAAAATGGAAAAACTAAAACTCATAAAAATTTGCAAAAGATCAAAAAAAAATCACTAACCAAGGAGTTGGTGTATTCTTGACACTTTCACATTTATCCAAAGCTTGAGGATTTGAGGCAAGGCCCTAAATGTCTGTTTCGGTCACCATTTCGGTATCGATCAAAACAGAATTTCGATGGAATTTCGGTGGAATTTCGATCGGGATTTCGGTCATTTCGGTCATTTTTTGTTCTAGGACCCCCATATTTCGGTCATTTCGGTCGAATTTCGATTTCGACTGGATATCGATATTCGACAGAAATTCGACCAAATTTCGCTGAAATTTGAGGCCATGATTTGAGGACACTTGATTTATGAGATCTTGAGAGTCTGAGTTAGCCAGCCTTAGTCATTAGGGTTTTTGAACTTAATAATCCATACTCCCCTAGTTTGAAAGATTTGAGCGCTATATTGCTCTCTTCATCTCTACCCTTTAAAGAATATGATCAACATATCACTTTCACAACTGCATGATTGATGAGATGAGTTGAGTTATCACTTGAGGAACTAGGAGAGGAGATTTGAGTCTAGACCCGATTTAATGATGCTCGAGGAAGGGATAAAGTTGATGAAGGCTTCAAGAAACCTGAGTGTCAGCAAAACCCTAGCCTATATGTGAACAAGTTCATATACTATCGTTTGATATTTAACTATATGCCAGGGTGTGATGAAACTTAATTAAATTGTTGCTCAATATGCACCAACTTTTGGTAAAAGCAGTGGAGCTAGCCAAAAAGAAAAGAAAAAAATATATTCAGAGAAAAGCTCTATCCTTCAAAGTCAAATTCAAAAGAGCTTCAACAAATGGCGAGCGCTCCCAACCATTTTCAAAGTATCCACTTGGACCAAACACTATTAGGACCAAGGAGTTGGTCTAGCACCATAAAAGGCTCTACATCGTATAGTGATACAAGTTTGGGTGTCGAAGATATCTTAGATACTCAAAAGAGTCACACCTCGGTGTACTCCTACAAAAACAAGTGCAGACGACTTCAAATTCTCTTAACGGACACATTGATCAACAAACTAAAAATCTACCAGTGTTGGGTAATAAGGCACTTGAGAGGCCCCTTGTTCCAATGTGAGGGAGAGATAAATAGACACAATCCTATGCCCTCCATCATTTGGCCGTCCATCTACACTTTCAAGTCTGACGAACTAATGAGACGATTGACTAAAGCAAGAATAGACTTATTCCCATTAGGTCTAGATGAGAGTCTCCTGGACTGGAACTTTAGATATGTCTCGACTCGACTCTCGTGAATGCAGTACACTAATCTTCATATCCTTATATTTTATGTACAAACAGAGAGTCTGATAATTAGAGAATGATTCCTTCTGACTAGAGCATGGTTGAGCCCAAAATTTTAGGATCACTTAAATTGAGGGTCATTGATGAATTGAGCCTTCAAATTTCCCATGCACTGTAAGGAATTAATCTGACTCCTTTATTTTTAGATGCTCGAGGACGAGCATAGTTTAGGTATAAGGGTATGATGAATCTCATATTCATCATGTTAAAATCTACATATTAAACTCCTTACTTAAATAATCAATAAAAATAACTAACATATTATTATCTTGTATTATATTGTACATATTCTGTGTATAATTAACCTATAAATACCTCTAAATAGCTAACTCTATTTATTATATTTAATTTCTTCTTTTTTTATATCTTATTAAAAACTCAAAAATTAGAGTAATTAATTGTCTAAAATTTTTTCTGACCTTTAAAAGAAATTTAAAATACAAAAAATCTCAAAGACCAAAAATGATGTTTTTATCCCTTTAAAAATACACCCAAAATACACTTTTGTACAAATGACCTCTTTTGGCTTTTTGTCCAACATGAAACTTGTAGATCTCATCGTGATCTACAACTTCCATGTTTTGACTTTTTCTTAATTAGAACTCTAACTATTTCTTTTAGATTTTTCTTTATTTTTTACCATTATTGATTTTTCTGGAGCAGTCACGTGGCGCTCTCTGGAGCTGCCACGCGACCGCCCCCTCTTCTCTCCACCTGATTGCTTCCTCCACCCTTGGATCATCCCAAGTCCGCCTCCATCACAGTTGTTCTTCGTCCCTTCACTCCTAGCCGTTAGATCTGATCTCAGATCAGATCTCAGCCACTCCATTCCGCCTCGCTTGCAACCACTGGATCAACCCTCATCTAGCGGCTCTTCTCGCTCCACGTCATCTCTCCATTTTCCACCCTCAGATCATCACCTCTCCTTAATCCTAGCCGTTAACTCACGCTTTTCTTCTAGCCGTAGGATCAGACCTTGATATCTGATCTCTGCCCCTCGCCCGCGACTCCAACAACTAAGAGCTCGTCCCCTACCTCTCGAAGTCCCCCTCTCCCAGACGTTACACCTCGTGCCACCTTCTTCCCCTTCCCAATTTAGCTCCGCCATCATTCCAATCCCCCGCTCCCTAACGGCTCCTCCCAACAACCACGAGATCCAACTCCCTCGCGTAACCACCAACGCCTTCCCCCTTCACTCCTAGGAATCATATCAACCGTTTAAAAACCCCTCGTCACCACCAAAACGGCCGGACACCCCGCTCTATAAAACGCCACCTTTGCCGATCACAACCTTTATCCACCATCCAATGGGCTACGTCCTAGCTTCTTCCACCCTCCGGTGACAGCAGAGGGTGGCAATTTCGAGGCGACGATGGCAACAAGCTGTGGTGAGATCCATGGCCTTTCAGCCATGTCGTGGCCACCCCTGTGCATCGCCGAGCCCCATGCTCATGCCGAGCATGTTGAGCGAAGACCTGAGATCCAAACGAACTCATCCCAGGCCAATACCTCCGCCTACTTTCTCCCTTCGATGAGGTACTCTGCTACCTCACATATCCTTCACTTTTCTCCGATTCTTCCCATCGCATACAACACCGTTCACCGGCCTTCGACCATGCGTTGACCTCCACCATATCACCCTCGACTTCGCCAATTGACTCGCTCACCCTCTCCCTTCTCCAGAGCTCCGATCATTACCGCCCCATCTCCTCTATCGTCACGGTGGAGGAAGCTTTAGGCCTCCATCTTCTTCGCACGATTAGGCCTCTGTCTCACCTCATAACACATGCACCAGCACGCCTCGGCTATGCCTTACCTTTTATAGGTCTCAGTCCTTTCATTATCCAGAGTTTGGACGGGGCCATGTTCTATAGCTTAGCCTCTGGTGTAGCTTCGTCGCCGGCAACTTCCATCCATCCTCGTGCCTCCTCCGCTACCCGAACCTCAACGCTAAAGCCTTAAGGACCTTCCTAGACCATCAAGCTGCCCCTTGGAGCACAGAAGAGCTACACGAAGGTCACCGAAGTGCAGCCCCCTCCGACGACATGCGTCAGAGCACGAAAAACAATGTCGTCCGATCATCTAGATCGGACGGTCTTGGTGATGCCATGTGGGTTGCACGAGCCTCATGCCGATCCTGTAGGCTTGGGTGACCTGAACCACTCTCCGAAGCCCGCAGAATAACCACGTGACCCGAGCCTGACTTGCCTCCCAAGCCTAGCCCGCGCGTGCCCAGTACGCATGGGGCTGGGTAATTTACACTACAGACCCCATACTTCCGGATATTGCATTCAGGTCCTCCAGGCGCGTGCCTCACGCGCACGCCTGGGGTAATTTACAGGGAGGTCTAGACTGGTTTGATTAATTCCAAAGAAGCCCCCACGCTTATGGAAAAATTACAGAGGGCCCCCACCAATTTTTGGTACTTGCAAATAGGTCCTTCCATGGACCTATTTGCAATGGTTATATTTATTTTCCCTCACATTTATATTACAATCATGCCATTGCACTGATTTGATCATATCTTGAGCATTTTAAGTCCAATTCGTATGATTTTAGTTTCATTTTGTTGCTTATTTCACCTCTATCTAGTGGCATGCTTAAATTAATGATTTGGCACTAAAATAAATGAGATGAGTTTTTACTGTGATATAGTGACCTTTGCTCGATAAAACTTTGCCATTAATAGATGCTTGATCCATTTGACTGTGCTAATATTTTGTAGGGCATTTTTGTACTTAATATTTTACATGCATATTCTTTGGATTTAATCATGCATTATGCTCATGCATAATCATATAATCACATCATAAAATAAAATAAAAAATTACATGCATCATTGTGTTTGCACTGATTTATCTGCATATGCATGAAGACCTTAAACTTGAGAATCTATCTACTCTTAAATTAATAGACAAAATTTGATAAATAGACGAAGAGGCTCATGTCCCTGAGTTCGACCGAAATCTGCCTCCTATACTATGACTATTCCTAATTATTAAAGGGGCAAATTTTACGTTCATCAAAGCGGTCTATGAAAGAAAGAGAAATAAGAAATAAATATAAAGAGATACTAATATCTCAACACTCCCCCTCAAGCTGGAGTATATATGTTTGACTAAGCTCAGCTTGGAACACCATCTTTGAAAAGGACCTCTAACAAGAGCTTTGACGAAAATATCAGCCGCCTGATCTCCAGTAGAGACATGTGAGGAGGATATGAGACACTTCTAGATCATGTCTCTAGTATAGTCGTAATCCACCTTTATATGCTTGATCCGTTCATGAAATACAATATTATTGGCAATAAAAAGAGCTGCTTGATTGTCGCATAGAAGCTGCGTGGGAAGAGGTACCTCAACAACAAGATCAATCAAGACATATCTAACCCATATCATCGTTGTGGTCCTTGAGCCATGGCCATGTACTCAAGACTCTGCACTAGATCTAGCAACCACTGTCTACTTCTTGCTTTTCCATGACACGAGTGAGCTCCCAACAAAAATAGCAAAGCCAGAAGTAGACTTCCTGTCTCTAGAGCATCCTGTATAATATGCATTTGCACAAGTTGTCACCTCAAGAGATGTACCTCTGCTGAATATAAGACCAATACCTGGCGAAGACTTCAAATATCTCAGAATCATATAGACATCATCCATATGAACCTTCCTGGGATGCTCCATGAATTGGCTCAACCTTCTTACAATAAAGGATATGTCTGGTTTCGTGATAATAACATAGAGAAGCTTCCCAACAAGCTCCATGTATCTCCTCTTGTCCACCTCCTCAATGTCTTCATCATATAATCTCAAGCTTGGATCCATAGGGGTAGTAGCATGCTTACACCCTGTCATCCATGTTTTAAGAAGATCTATAACAAACTTCATCTAGATCATCACAAGACCACGCTGGTTCCTGGTGAACTCTAATCCAAGGAAGTAACGAAAACTACCAAGATCCTTAGTCACGAACTGCTGACCTAGGAACTAATTGGCAGCCTGAATGCCCTGCTCATCATCACCTGTGATAATAATATCATCAACATAGACTAAAATAGCAACTGTACCTCCATGTGTCCTCTGAACAAAAAGTGATCCGTAGTGGACTACGCAAACCCCTGGTGCTCTATCACTCTGATAGCTTATGGTACCAAGCTCTCAAACTTTGCTTTAGGCCGTAAATCACCTTATGGATCCTACACACCTTTTGAGACCCCCTCAGCAGCAAACCCTAGTGGCTGCTGCATATATACCTCCTCTTGTAGATCTCCATATAGAAACACATTTTGACATCAAGTCTGGGTAAACCCTCGTGCTATAAGCCTTACCTTGTAGCGATCCATAATGCCATTTGCTCGTTGCTTCACTGTAAAGATCCATTTGTACCCCACAACAGAGGTGCTTGGAAGAACAGAAACAACACTCCATGTACCACAAGACTGCAAAGTGACCATCTCCTCTTCCATGGCAAGTCGCCAACTACTATCTTATATGGCCTCAAGGGTTCGTTTGGTTGCAGGGTTGGGCAGGGTTGGGTTGGGTACTATTCACAGGGGTACTCCCTCCTCACAGTTTACTATTCACCCAGCCCTGTGAATAGTACCCAACCCTGCCCAACCCTGCAACCAAACAAACCCCAAGGTTGTTTGTGGGACAGTAAAAGCACAGAGTCCCATGATAAACCTCCTGTACTCCTATGAAAGATGATCCAAGGAAACATGAGCAATTAGAGGATAAGTGGCACAGTTACAGCATGGCTTTCTCAAGGCAATAGGTACATCAAGGTCATCAGCCTCTATGTTCTATGTTATCAGCTCCTCTTGTATAGTATCATGTGGTACAATTATCTCACCAGTGCCGTTAGTAGAAACATTGCTTTAAGTGCATACCTGAGGTGTGATGGATGACGAGAAAGACACATGAGAAGAGGGGCGAGTAGAGGACCTGTGAATGTAAAACTGTGGCAGGAACTATGTCAGGGTAGACGGATGATGAGGCGGTGGAGGTGGAGATGATTGTGATTCAACATGGGGTATTGGTGGAGATAACATAGGTGGTGGAACAAAGACATCCTTTCCAGAGTAAGAGTTAAACAACATGTCACATATAAGAGAAAAATACATAATAGACTGATGAATCTCCATTTCATCATCTTTATTCTATCATTTTGACCTTAAAAACCTAGCTAATGCATGTAAATAACATCAGTTTGTGATAATAGCATTCATTATTTATTGTATCATTTGTATATAAAATAAGTTTTTAAATACCAAAATTATAGAATAAAGAGAAGAATTCTTTAATTATGCATTCTTGACACCTATTTTATTCTTTATTATTTATTTATTAAATAAAGAAATTTCGTACATGAAAGTTGTAGATAGTAATGTAAATAAAAATACAAAATTGAGTTTGTACAAAAATGATACACAATGTGCATTTTATACACAGAATAAAAAGCCAAAAACCAAACTACATAGACCCATATCTTTCAAATAAAAACTCAAAACTTATCATCTAATTGTATATAACTTTTCATAAGCTATTTAATGGTGATGGTTTTATATTTTTTGGAGTTACTTGTGAAAGTTAGGTTTTGGGCCCCTATTGTACATTCTACAGATTAAAATATTCAATTTATTCATTATTTTTACAAATTCATGTTTTTATAATTTTGTAAATATCATTCATAACATATGTGTACATTAAAACTAAAATAAAATCAAAAGAAAAATGCAAAATAAAATAAGTCTCTGTAAAAATATAGACAAAACACCTATGTTTCTACTTGTATATAAATAAAAGGGGAAACATCTTCTTTCACTCTTTTATTCTTCATATTTTTATAATATTGTAAATATTGTCTATATTATATTAAAAATAAAAAACCAAAATAAAACTCATTAAAATACATCAAAAATAAAAAGATATATGTAAACTATAGGTAAAATACCTATAAATATACCTATACAATTCACATACCTATTTATTTAAGTGTACAAATAACATCATAAAAATAAAATAAAAATATGCTTATACTCATACAAATAAGTTATAAATATATAAAATAAAATAATAAATAATAAAATATACAAAAAATATAAAGTATAAAACATAGATGAATATACCTATAAATACACTAATAAAAATTAACTACTAATAAATAAATCCAAAAAAATAAATAAAAATCATAATAAAATACTTCATTAAATAATAAACACTCTTGAGATGTGGGAGGCAGTAGCATCTTGTATCCGAAAGGTAGCCAAAGAGATGTTAGGCGAGCCAAAGGGATGAGCTCTAGGTCAAAAGGAGGATTGGTGGTAGAGTGAAGGGGTGCAAGAGAGGCTAAAAATTAAAAGAGCATGCTTTAAGGCTATGTCTAAGGATAAAATAGAGGAAACGATCAGAAACTACAAAATAGCGAAGAAGGAAGCAAAGAAGGCTGTAAGTGAAGCTAAGTCAAAAGCTTATGAAGTTTTGTATAAAAATCTCGACTCTAAGGAGGGCCAGAAGGATATATTCAGGTTGGCCAACTATTGAAGCCATCAATTTCCTGAGGAGAACAATGGAGACTTATAGAGCTAAAAGGAAGAACCTCCATATGATCTTTATTAATTTGGAGAAGACTTATGATGCAGTCCCACGAGAGATATTGTGGAGAGTTTTGGAGAAAAGAAAAATACCTGTCCTATACATTAACCTCATAAAAGACATGTATGATAGGGCTTTATCTTGTGTAAGGATCTCGTTTGGGAAGACTGGCTATTTTCACATCAACATTGGTTTACATCAAGGTTCAACTTTAATTCCATTTCCTTTTACTTTGATTATGGACGAGTTGACAAGTCACATTCAAGATGAGTTACCTTGGTGTATGTTATTTGCTGATGATATTGTGTTGATTGACGAGACTAGAGATGGAGTAAATGAGAAGCTTGAGGTTTGGAGACATGAGTTGGAGAGTAAATGATTTCGTATAAGTAGGGTTAAGACAGAATATATGGAGTGCTCCTTTGATGGAAGCAATGGTGAAGGAATCGAGGTGAAGATTGGTGATGATAACATTCGGAAGAGAGATTCTTTTAGATATCTGGGATCTATTTTGCCACATGATGGGGAAATTGATGGAGATGTTACTAATAGAATAAATGCAGGGTGGCTAAAGTGGAGAGGATCCTATGTTGTTCTCTGTGATAAGAAAATTCCTTTAAAAATTAAATGAAAGTTTTACAAAGCAGTTGTGAGACCTGTTATGCTCTATGGATCTGAATGTTGGCCTGTGAACCATAGACATGTGCAGAGAATGGCTGCAGCAGAAATGAAAATGATAAGGTGGATGTGTGGACACACACGTAAAGATTGGATTCGGAATGATGCAATCAGAAAGAAAGTTGGTGTAGCTCCAATCGAGGATAAGATGCGAGAAAACCGCTTAAGATGGTTTGGTCATTTGCAAAGAAGATCGGTTGATGCACCAACTAGGAGATGCGAGTGTTGGGATGTTGAGCCGGTAAAGAGAGGGCGAGGACGACCCTACAAGTGTCGGAAAGAAACTATACGAAGGGATCTTAGTTTTATGGATATAAGCTCGGGATTGACCCAAGATAGATCTGAATGGAGGCGAAGAATCAATGTAGCCGACCCTACTTAATTGTGGGAAAAAGCTTTGTTGTTGTTGTATTTACAAAATTAATAAAATCATTTACTATTTTAAAATAATTATTTTCAAATAAATATACTATTTTGTCCTGTAGCGGTCCCAACTGGACCAATCCCAACGCGTCAAATGTTGACCGCAGTCAACTTGACCCCTTGCCTCTTGATTTGACGCGGCGTATCTTTTCCCCGATTTTCTTGCATTTTTTCCGCATGATATGTCCATCAATTAAAGTCGCGTTCTTCATATGAAATGCTCCCAGATCATCATATATCCACGCCTTGTCCTTTGATCCACTGTATATAGCATCAAGAACAACAACAACAACAACCAAGCCTTTTCCTACAATTAAGTAGGGTCGGCTACATGGATTCTTCGCCTCTATTCAGATCTATCTTGGGCCAATCCCGGGCTTATATCCACAAAACTAAGATCCCTTCGTATGGTCTCTTTCCAACACTTCTTGGGCCGTCCTCGCCCTCTCTCAGCCGGCTCAACATCCCAACACTCGCATCTCCTAACTGGTGCATCAACTGATCTTCTTTGCAAATGTCCAAACCATCTTAAGCGGTTTTCTCGCATCTTATCCTCGATCGGAGCTACGCCAACTTTCTTTCTGATTGCATCATTCTGAATCCGATCTTTACGTGTGTCCACACATCCACCTTAGCATTTTCATTTCTGCTACATTCATTCTCTGCACATGTCTATGATTCACAGGACAACATTCAGAACCATAAAGCATAGCTGGTCTCACGGCTGCTTTGTAAAACTTTCCTTTAATCTTTAAAGGAATTTTCTTACCACAGAGAACAACAAAGGCTCCTCTCCACTTTAGCCAGCCTGCATTTATTCTATTAGTAACATCTCCATCAATTTCCCCATCATGTTGCAGAATAGATCCCAGATATCTAAAGGAATCTCTCTTCTGAATGTTATCGTCACCAATCTTCACCTCGATTCCTTCACCATTGCTTCCATCAAAGGTGCACTCCATATATTCCGTCTTAGCCCTACTTATACGAAATCCTTTAGTCTCCAACTCATGTCTCCAGACCTCAAGCTTCTCATTTACTCCATCTCTAGTCTCGTCAATTAACATAATATCACCAGCAAATAACATACACCAAGGTAACTCATCCTGAATGTGACTGGTCAACTCATCCATAATCAAAGTAAAAAGACCATTGTATATAGCATCGATTCTTTAAAATCAGCTAGTCAAATAAGGGTGCCATACATGTTCATAAATAAACCTCCTTCGTCCTCCTCTCAATTTTGGTCATTTTCCTAAGTCCTAAAGCCCCTAGGCTTGACCTAGCGTGCATCCCCGTGATAGGGGGAGATCCCCTGAGCTCCACGGCAACTCGCGGATGGAGGAGATGCACCCACGGCGGCGCTCTGGCGGCTTCTCTGCTCCTTAGCTCCGACCAGGTATGAGTCGCACACTTTATTCATTTTAGATAGCCTTTTATTCCAGCATTTTAATTATGTTATTAGATTAATCATTAAAGTAATGGTTTAGCTGTAATCAGGCGAACATTTCACCGTGCTCCGACCGTCTTCGACCACTGCTTTTGCCCTCATTCCATTCCCTTCTGGCTTCCCTTCGCCTCACGTATCATCGCTAACTTAGATCCTCATTGGATCTGAAGATCAGATCTTCACCTCCACCACCCTCGCTGGAGATCTCCGTCACGCCCATTTCCCATCCATTTCCACCAAATAAGGCCCCTGGGCCCCTATTTTTTTGTGTGAATCTCATTGCAGGAGATGAAGGCCAACGGACCCCCTAAGGGGTCGATTTGAGCAGAAGCCCTGGTACCTGGAGCCGCCCTCTGACCTTGACCTAGCGGTGATGCTCCAGTGCCCTTCAGGCCTTTTTGGCTCCGCCGTGTGGTTGAGGAACCTTCCAGGAATGATTTGCACCTCAAAGACGCGCCAAAGAACGCCTGAGATGCGAGGGGGAGGGGATCGAAGTTCGTCAGCAACGACGTTCTTCCCTATTCTCCCTCCTTCACTCTCCACCGTACGATCGACGGGGAGCGCCCAGATGTAACAGGAGACGTCGGATCCTCCAGAGCTTCATCCGTTGGATCACGTCAAGTGATCTAATCTCAGACGTCAGAGGATGAAGCGTCATCAGCCACTGGATGAGCGACGCATGGCAAGTGAAAAGATCTCAGTCGTTCGATAGCGTGCCTTGTTTGGGGTAATTGCATATCTCGCCCTACCGATTTTTGTTTTTATTATTTAGTCCTGTAAATAAAATATAGCATGTAAAATAGGGAAATTTTGCATAAAGGACCCTGAGCTTTTTATAATTGCAATTAGGTCCAGTCCACGTCACCTCACGTACCATCCCACGTGAGGTGGCAAAATTGCAGGGATACCCCTGCGAGTTTTGTAAATTAATTTTTAGTCCAATAATTTGAAATGCACGTTGTATATTTTTGTGAAAATTGCTAAGAGGCCCCTGAACTTTTTGATAATAACGTTTTGGTCCCTCCCAGCTGCGTCATGTGTAGTCTCACGTGATGGGGTAAATTTCACATGTACCATGGCAGATTTTGTAATTGTAAAATGGTTCTTAAAAATTGAATAAATGTTTATATACATTGGCACATTTGCAGATGAACTTCTGATATTTATTTTTATTGCATTTATACCCCTGCCAAGACATGTATTTTTTGTGTGTTTTATCTAATTATTAAAAATACATATAGTGCTCCTAAAAATCCACAAAATAGGATTAAATGCTTCATGCTATGTAGATTCACGCCCACATTTTTAATTGGCATTTTTTTGCATTTTATCTGTTTATTAAAAATGAAAAGGAGCCTCTTTTTGCCCTGTTTAGCTATCAAAATTCCCAAAAAAATATAAAAACTTTTTAAAAAATCACAAAAAATTATATATAGTGTATTTTGGTATTTATTGAGTCAAGAAAAACAAAAACCCCCAAAAATAGAAAAAAAGAAAATGATAGAAATCATAAAGCTCCTAAATCCAATAAAAATATATAAAAATTCAATAAAAATATCAAAAATTTCTGTTTATAATTATCTATATATTCATATTTATATATTAAAATTAATTTGGGTAATTTGGGGATTTAATTATTATTTTTTAAAACCCAAATTAATTTCGAGTTATATATTAATAAGTTATTCAGGATATTTTTGACTTTAAAAATACATAAAAATTAGTAAAAATCCCAGGAAAATAACAAAAAATAAGAAAATTATAAAAATAAAAAAGACATTATAGTTATTGTGTTTTATAGCTTTTTACATATTTTTAGCCATATGTATATATGTACATGATATTTAAATCATGATATTTATATTGTATTTATATTTATACATATGTACAAATATATGCATATATATACATGATATTTAGATCAAAAAGAAAATATAAAATTGAAAAGTATAAAAAGAAAATACAAAATTACAAAACTAAAAATAAAATAAAAAAATATAAAATTAAAACCCACAAAACAATAACTGAATAAGAGATAGATCAGAATTTTTGTGCATTTCTCGTGCCTCCTTCTCCCATTTGGTCCTAGTGTTCGACCTCTACACATGCTTACACCTATATATATTTGCATGTAGAGTTATAATAAATTTTAAACTCCACATTTTTGCTATTCATTGCTTGATTCTTATTGTGGGTTAATTGTTGTCTAACCGAGGTTGAGCGGTCAACGCATCGACTGGATCTCTCGCCTTGTGAGATTGCTATACCCTTGATAAATCTCTGTTATCAAATGACGCCGTTGCAGGAGAACAACGTCGTGTAGTAGGAGATTATTTGATTTTTGTCTTATATCTCTTATTCATTCATTTATTTATTGTTGCATTCATTTATTTATTTATTCATTTCCTTTACTATTATTTGATATTATTGATTAACTATTCTGACCACTCTCTTTATTTGTCTTTGATGCGAGGGACCGCCACGTGAAGGATGACATCTTAGGAGGATCGATGCACCCAAGCAAGGCGGAGTCAGCCTTCCTTGCTTGGCTGACGGGAGAGAGCATCAAAGGCAGATGGAGATGAATTTTTGCAGACAGTCTACTTTTTTCGCATTTTATTCATTATGTATATTTATGTGAGAGAGTGACTCCATAATTGTAATAATTTAGGACTCTCAGAGACTCTTCGACTTCCCGAGGTCCAGTGCCTGAGGGATTGTTCCCTTGGGGGCCTCGACGGTTTTGACACTTTTTCGCTTTTATTTTTATTTATTATTTTGTGTGAATGAGCCCTATCCTAGGAATTGTTTGCTGATAGATTAAGGTCCAAACCCCTAATATATTTGCATATACCTATAGATGCGCTTCTGGACTTAGTTAAATAATAATTGTTGGTTATTTAGTTTCGAACCCACGCGCCGTGAGAGACGTCGTACAACGCTGGCAGGACCCGTTGTGGCGGGCACCGAGACGTCTCCAAGATCGAACTTTAGGGTTTGGTCCTGAATAATCAACATCTTGTGCTTCACGATAATAGCAGTTACTACTCTAGGGCGATTTCATCGAATTGCATTTGCATATAGCATAAGTTTCAATTTTGTCTTGCATCCCGCATGCAGAGAGATGGGAAGCACTGTAAGTCTTCTTACTTTGCATACATCATCAATTTTCGACATGCATGGCTTTTCCAATCTTCTCTCTCTGATTTCGCTCACCTAGAATGTAAATGGAATTGGAAACCCCGTCAGGCACGTGCATTAAAAATAACCAAATAAAGTGATAATCAAAATAAAATCGGGACTGCTAGCTCTATTGGACCTAAAATAAAAATGTAATGGATTCCTTGTATTGGGGAGAACAACCCCCTTCTTGTATGCGCATTTTATTGTTACACACATGCTAAGGATTAGCGTCCAAATCCCAAGCCTATTTTCGGTGTGTTCAACTTTGTGATAATCACCTAACTCTAAAATCGACAAGATATATAGAACACATCTCGGTCTTCACTGTGTTGAGTAGGTGAATCGGGGGTTTGCCTTGTGTATTGATTGTGGCTTGGAGCCCATGTGCATTTTCATACCTCTTTGAGTTTTGCGGTCCCATCTGTGTAAGCCATCCTTTTCTATCTTTGAGTCTCTCTACCTCTCTTATACATATATCTCCTCATTTGCATTGAGTCGTGATATTGGGTCTTGAGATTCACTTTCTTCGTCGGATCTTGCGGCTTTCCTCGACTCGCCCATATCACCCACACCTACTCCGGTTCGAGGAGACCCTCTCCTTGAACCACAATTTTAACTGTGTCTACCTTTCATCTCGCCCACCCTCCTCGTGTCCCCCGTATCATCCTTTTATTACCCGGGATTGTTGTACTTACGGAACTAGCCCGCATCGATGAGTTTGACTTACATTGATTATTAGAGTAAGTCGTGAACATTCATAGGATGCTGAGATTGAGATACTTCATTTGGTGGATTTGACTCCCGATATGTGCATAAGAGCTTATTGATGACTTTGATGATGCACGATCACTAGGTGTGATTATTATTTGATGATTTTGATCTCGCACACCAGATCGAGGATGCGACATATTTTGATGGTTAGATGATGATTTCATGACTTATATATCTATTTTGAGATTCCTACCATCTTGATTTTGAGGATTGATTGATTATGTTGGTTTGTGCTTCATAGCAACGGTTCCTTTGCACGGGGACCCGGTCAATGTGCTGCATCTAAGAAATCTAGTGTCGGGGTCTCTACCTAGGTAATGGATTTGAGTGCATAAGTCTACATATGCATTCAAATCTGTGTATGGTTGTGTAGACATTGATTATTTGGTCTACAAAGCTCCAGTTCTCTACATCCGACAATATGTCAGAGAGCAAAGTCGATGTACCCGCCACGAACGCCTTCAGAGGACCAACGCCTATTGTCAAAATGGACAGGACAAACTATGAACTGTGGGCTATGCAATTCATGAGCATGATGAAGTCTGCCGGTAAGAAATACATTCTTACCGACGAGGAGCCGACTGAAAAGATTGGGGTTAACGCCTCACGGGAGGCGGATGATGTATATGCCAAGGTTTGGCTTTCAGGCACATTAACAATAGAGATCACCAATGATATACTCCATCAGCCCACAGCTAAGGCGGTGGGATATTCTTGCTGCCACTTATTCCCAAGCAAAGAATGAGACCAATATCCTATAGCTCCAGCATGATATTTTACTAACAAGCAGAATGGATAGCCACTTCACTCACTTTATACCTCGTTGCGTGGGATGTTTGAGAAGCTCTATAGCTTCATGCCTTTTACATATACTCCTAAATAGCAGAAGACGTATAGGAATGCCACCATGATTGGTGTATTCTTGGCAGCCCTATATCCTGAGTATGAGGTGGCCCATTCTAAGATTTTGTCAGACTCTACTATTCCTCCTATGGAGGAAGCCTTCTGCAGGCTCAGTCAGATCACTGTTTCATCTTCTACTGTCAGTCAAATGTCCTCAGGAATGGCGGCTTTCCGAGGCCGAGGAGGATCTTCTCAGTTTCGTGGTCGCAGACCTAGGGGTAGGGGAGGTCGCATTCGTCAGCCATGTACTTTTTGCCATCGTCCTGGATATACAGAGGATACATGCTACTCCAAGCATGGATTCCTTGCCTCTGCTCGAGTGACTGAGCATATTGAGCTCACAGTTGCTTCCTCTCCAGATCAACGTTTGGGCATCTTGTAGCATGTTTGAGGGGCATTATACCTCCTCCCGGCTCTGTGACATCTTCGTCAGCCTCTGGGAGTCATTTAGATGTAGCTGCTTCAGCCTCCTACAGTACCTCAGGTAGCATTTATGCATTCACTAGCAGTAGTGGACATGATACTATAGAATGGATTATGGACTCCAGTGCCACACATCATTTGTATGGTGATAGGGGTCAACTTACGGCCTACAGACAGGTTGCCCCATGATGAACTATGGTTATTGTAGATGGAACGCATTCTCTGATTACTGGACATGAGGAGATTAGTTTGGAACCCTCTATGCATCTACAGAATGTGTTGCAAGCACTCGTTTTCTCTATGAATTTATTGTCTATTAGTCAGATTACGAGGGACTTACATTGTCAAGCAACTGTTGACCCATCCTCTCTAATTTTTCAGGACATCCTTACGGGCAAGGTGATTGGTTATGGTCGTGAGCAGGGTAGTCTCTATCGCCTCATCCGAACTCCCTATTCCAGACTCTCCTCTCTATCTGTTGGATATGTTTCACCTTTTACTGGCACCTGCACTTTGGTCATCTCCCGCTCCATAAACTGTCATATTCTGCCTCAAATATCGCCTCACACATCCTTTGAATGCGAGGCATGTCAGTTGGGAAAGCATCATCACTCTGCCCTTCCTAGTCGTCAGTCGGAGCAGTACTCCATTTTTGAGTTGTTTCATATAGATATTTGGGGTCCCAGTCGTGTTCCTGATCACCAGGGGAGCAAGATTTATCTAGTTGTTGTGCATGATTTCTCTCGTTTGTCTTAGGTCTTCTTATTAAAGAATAAATCTGAAGCTGGAGATGTTATGAAAAAATTCTTGATCGAAGTCCAAAATGTCTTTTCTGCTTCTGTAAAAATTGTGCGAATTGATAATGCCATGGAATTTTGTACTAATAATCTCTCCAATTATTTTTCAACCAATGGAATTATTCATCAAACAACATGTCTATACTTCCCAACAAAATGGTATTGCAGAAAGGAAGCATATTCATTTGCTTGATGTTACTAGGACGCTTCTCATTCAGAGTCGTGCTCCTCATTCCTTTTGGGGCGATGCAATTCTAACAACATGCTACCTTATTAATCGCATTCCCTCGTCAGTCTTGGGTGAGAAAATTCCTTTCTCTCTTGCCTTTACCGTTCTCACTCGTTCCTCGTGTGTTTGGGTCAATTGCCTTCGTCTACCAGTTATCTCCAGATATTGACAAGTCCTCTCATAGAGTTGCCAAGTGTGTCTTTGTTAGGTACTCCAGGACATAGAAAGGATACATGTGCTATGATCCAATGCACATGAAGTATTATGTTGATGATGATGTCATTTTTTTCTTGTTCGTGATGTATTTTACTCCTACAGGTGATCGGTTGATGTCTTCAGACACTGATGATAACATATATATGCAACCACTACCATTACCTCCCACACCTCCACCACCACCACCTCTTTCCCCACCAACATCACCACTTCCTGTGCCACCTTCACTTTAACGGTCTCAGTTCGACCATTGCCACACCATTATACCCGTCGGCATGCTTCTGCTCATGGTCACCGCTCATCATCTAGCACACATGAGGTATGTTCTGATAATACAATTCCTAATGATGGGTCTAATGGTCTCCTGAGCAGGATTACAGAGAACAGATGTAGAGGCTGCAGATTTGGACCTACCTATTGCACTTCGGAAGCAGAAGCGTAGCTGTGTGTCATATCCTATACCTTCCGTGGTTTCCTTTGATCGCTTGACTGGTGTGGCAATTCCACGAAATTATCAAAATGCTATGAAAGACAATCAATGGCGTTTGGCAATGAAAGAAGAGATGGATGCTCTTCAGTCGAGAGGCACTTGGAGCCTCGTTCCAACTCCTACTGGAGTGTCTATAGTAAGCTGTAAATGGGTGTTAATAGTCAAGCATAATGCAGATGGTAGCATCGATAGTTACAAGGCGCGCCTGGTTGCTCGAGGGTTTACTCAAACATATGTGGTGGATTATCTTGACACATTTTCACCAGTTGCTCATCATTCCACCTTACGGATTCTTCTCTCTGTTACTGTAATTCGAGATTGGCTGTTGTTTCAGTTAGATGTCAAGAATGCATATTTCTGTATGGTGACCTTCAAGAGGAAGTCTACATGCAACAAACACATGGATTTGCTGTTGAGGGAGAGTGTTTACAGGTGTGTAGACTTTATAAGGCGATTTATGGCCTTAAGTAGAGTCGTAGAGCTTGGTTCCAGAAGCTCTCAGACTTATTTGAGAAACATGGGTACAAACGTTCGAATGCAGATCATTCCCTTTTTATACAGAAAACATCCAGAGGCATGATCACTATTATGGTATATGTTGATGATATCCTCATTACAGGAGATGACATATAAGGAATCGAGAGGGCGAAAGAACTTCTAGGTCGTGAATTTGTCAAAAGGATCTTGGAGTTCTTAGATACTTTATGGGATTGGAATTTGCCAGAAATCAACAAGGGCTTGTGATGACCCAGAGGAAATATGTCACTGATTTGCTAAGTGACACGGGTATGCTTGGATGTCTACCTGCCATCACACTCAGGGATCCAAGCATGAAACTATATGATGATGATACTAATGAGATTGATAGGAGGAGATACAGAGAGCAGGTAGGAAAGCTTCTTTATGTTACCATTACCAGACCTGATATTTCTTTTGCTGTTAGTCGGGTGAGACAATTCATGGAGCAACCACGTCAGATCCATATGGATGCTATACATATGATACTCAGGTATCTTAAATCATCTCCAGGTGCAGGCCTACTTTTTAGAAAAGGCAAGGAGGTCACCATCTCAGCATGTGTAGATGTAGATTATGTAGGGCGTCCAAAGGATAGGAAATCCACCACTGGATTCACTGTATATGTTGGAGATTCCTTGTCTCATGAAGGAGCAAGAAGCAAACAGTTGTAGCCAAATGTAGTGCTGAATCTGAATATAGGGCTATAGCCCAGGTTAGTACAGAAATGATGTGGGTTCGAGCTGCTCTTACCTATCTATATATAAAGGTTCCCCTTCCTATGGCACTGGAATGTGACAATCAAACCGTTATATTTATTGCAAATAATCTAACATTTCATGAGCGTACCAAGCACATTGATTGTCACTATATCCGAGATATGATTCAAAAGGGTTTTATTTCCACATCTCATGTCAGTTCAGGGAATCAAACTACAGATATCTTCACCAAGGCCTTACTCAGAGGACATTTTCAGAAGTGCTCGTCCAAGCTAAGCATGATTGACATCTATGCTCCATCTTGAGGGGGAGTGTAGACATATATTTGTTTACTTTATTTATTTCCATGTTTCTGTACTGTTTTTTAATTTCCTGTACTTATGAATGTCTTATGTAATTTACCCATAGGCTACTCTCCTATATAAGAGAGCCTATGGTTCACAGAATATACACATCTCTTATTTTCCCAAACAGTGTAGTTGTAAAGATATTCATGTTATTTTGTCATTTTTCCTATATTATTTATTTCTATTGTCTTGTTTATCTAATTTACCCTTAGAGCTTTTCTCCTATATAAGAGAGCTTTAGGGTTAGATAGAATACAACTTTCTTTTCCCATTCAACATGGTATCAGAGCGACGGTCCTAGATCGGAGCTTGTGCCCTATACTTCTGCCCCCACCAAAACCCTAACTCCCTGCGGGTGCCACCACCACCACCGAGCTCCTGCGACGTCGCCTTCACCTAGCCTGCGTACGTGCGTGTTCACACGTGCCTCCCAGCCGCCAGGCCACGCCGTCACACGCGGGTTCACGCATCCCAAGCTGCCAAGTCACTCCGCCAGGCCACGCCGCATTTGTGTGACCCCACGCAGGTTCACACAACCCAGTCCACGTGCGGCTACCGTCTACAACTGCGATAACCACTGTCCTTGTGTCGTGAGAGGATCAACGCCCACATGTAATTGTCCTGCTGATTTTTTGGGTACCTAGGTTGTGACATGAAGCCCTAAAAACATCCTAGCTACCTGATGAATCCATGATTCATTAACTTTTCTGTCGCATTTTGTCTTAAAACCCTTAACAAATATATGTAAATATCCATTAATTCTCATCTTTTAACAAATCACCATTCATGTGTAAATATTCACTTTTAACCACTAAAATCATGTAAATAAATAAAGAACAAGAAAAGAAAGAAAAAAGGCAGATTGAATATATGTATATATATACAATATGACTTAAACTATAAATATAGCTGTAAGATATATTTATAGCCCAACCCCCGAGACCAAGTCAGCATGGATTGGTCGACAAACCAATAAGTAGGGGGAGATAAGGAAAGAAAAGATAAAAAATAATTTAATACACACTCCATACATTCTCCATTATTTATACAATAAATACAAAATTTCAAAGAATTTTAATTAATCCATATGAACATATTTTTCACTAAACTCTTCTCCTAATTATTTCTAAAAATGTATATAAAAATATAAAAATAAGTTAAAAATATTACCCTATATATGCCAAGAAACTCATCCTATAAATTGTCAAAATCTCAACTTCCGAACATCATAACTTCCTCATACGAACTCCAATTCCACTCTACTCACCTTTAAAGTTCATAAAATAATATTCTCTAATTAATAAAGGTGGTTTCATCGAATTCGGAGTCCGTTTGCAAAAAGTCGGTTTTGGGACCAAAAGACAACGGGGTTTCTGGGCTATTTATTTTATGTAACACACATTATTTATAATTTTCTTAATTTTATAATTTTTAAATTATTTCATGATCTTGTAGTTTCACCATAAATTATTTCATAATTTTTGGAGACTATTTATTATTTTAATAAAATCAAAAACCCCAAAATATAGGTATAAATAAACTACCTAGTTACTTATCTTATTTATTAAAATATGTAAATTAATTTATTAAAATCCATAAAAATTCGTATAAACCTTATTTAATATTCTAATAATTAAGAAAATATAAAATTAATTTTTATTTATTTATTAAATTAAAAATCTAAAACCTATTTATAAATACATATTTATTAATATAATATTTATATTTTGAATAATATTTATTATTTATATAAAGTATTTAATTCATAAATTAGAGAATTAATTTATTTACACTTTTTGTATTTAAACTTATTTAAAATAACGTAATTTACTATTTAATACTTAATTTATAAGCTAATTCCATCCCTGGACCAACCAGGTGCTGACACTTGTCAGCACCTGGGGTCATCTTCCCCAAGATTCTGTTTAGTCCGCCTGTGCTCGACCTGCCGACTTCCCTCATTTTTCCTGCGCGACTCGAGAACATTCCATCCAATCTAAACCCTCCGATCCCTTCTCCTAACAACCCTCTACCTCTCTACCCTTGGATCTAAGCTTGGAGCCCAAGCAATCTCCCTATAAAAGCCCCTCAAGGTCCGCCATAGCCAACCAACTTTCCAACTGCTTGAGCCTCAGCTCCAAGCTAACCGACCCCCCTACTTCCAAGCCTCGTCTCGGCCAACTGGAGGAGGTGACAGCACCGTGCTCGACCCAGCGAGGAGGAGGAGACGTCGGAGATCGTTCCAAGCCTACGCCAGTCTTGTATCGCCGCCCACGCGTGCGTCGGAGCTCTGGTCTTTGGTCGCCGTCGAGCAGCTATTCCAGGTAATATACCTAGAATCTTCATAGACCTCTTCATCCATTTCTCGGATTTTCTCCTCGATTATCGTGCCACAATTAGCGATATTAATTACGTAGTTAGTTAGTTTGATCATATAGGTTAGACGCACAACCGATTACACCATTCAAACTCCTTTGAATTCGCTTCGAATCGCACATCAAACCATCGCCATCTTCACGCGTTTTGAAGTTCTTCTGGAAATCTGTATTTTTCCATGATTTGAGATTGTAAGTTTATCATTCCTCGGCCGATTCCTAGAGAATCGAGCATCTATACCATTCATTTGCAGATCCATCATCATTCAGGAGCGTTCCTCAGGATCTGGAAGCCAACCATCTTCAGCCAAATCCACCTCAAAAGTCGGACGACAGAACTGATCAACCTCTAGGGAGCTGAGACCGCCATCTTCTTCGCATCATCGCCGCCGCTCGGAGCATCGTCTGCCAACACCCTACCGCGGGCGAGCTCGAGGGGTGGAGGCGCCATCCCTCTGGCCCCACCGGCGTGCCAAAGCCTTCGTCGGTTGGCCGTGTAAATTCCGAGAAGAACGCTCGTCACCAGCAGTTGTAACAAACTCAAGAACAGACGACGCACAAGTGCGCGACACGTGGCACACCCGTGACCATCAGATCCGCGCCAGAAAGTTCTAATCTCAGCCGCCCGTTCTGAAGAGGTGTGAAATTTGCGTACTAAACCCAGGAGCTTCCAGAAACTTTCCTCCGCCCCCAGGTTTTCACTATTTGCATTTAGGTCCCTCCGCAGGGACCTAAATGGAAAGATTTATATATATTTCTTTCAGAACAGTCCTTGAGGACCATTTAGCAAACATTTTAATTAGTTTCTTCTGCGCTTATGCCCCTGGGCTGTAGGGGTTGTTTCGACTGCGTCTGACTTTGTTCTTTGACGGTTTCTTTAGGGTAGTTACGCAACTACCCCATCTACTTAGTATAAAGTTTTCGTGGGATTTTGACGTGTTTTCGACGCGTTTTGATTCTTCGAAATTCGTCTCATTTTGTTTTGTTTTCTTGAGTTGTTCGAGCTCGCGGCTCGAACCCCGATCACTTTACTATATTTTACCATCTAAATAATATCCACCTATTATACAATAAATAAATCTTCTTGAAAAATCTCCTTTTTTGAAAATTAAATAAAAATTGGAAAATAATAAAATCAAATAAAAATAATAAAAAATAAAAATCAACAAAAAGCTTCTTGACTTGATAACTTTGAGAAGAGATTAAATATAAAATTACAAAGATAAAAATCGAAGGACTCTATTCTGCCTCCTTGAGTTCGACCCAGGAACACTTGCCTGGTTAAATATTAGTGTAGGTTTTCCGAAAGGAAAACTGAATTTGTTTGATAGGTTGAAGATCGAATTTGTTTTGCGGCTTTTTGGCTACATCGACCGAGTTCCCTTTAAAAAACGAAAAGCCGCGAAAAGGGAAACTGAATTTGTTTGATACGAGCTGAGATCGTTCTTCTTGTTTTGCGGCTTTTTGCTACATCGACCGCGTTAAGAACTAAAAAGCCGCGAAACCGATTTTCAGCTTTATCACTACCCAAAGGACTCTTTGAGGAATGGAAGAAGTTGTGGTATAAGTCTATACCCACAACCATCTTCCTGTATGTCAGTGTAGACGTCGATATCTCTTGTTTCTAGTCTCGTCTTTAAGATAGTTGTCATCATTACCAACAACAAAGTGAAAGTTCTATCCCTGGATACCTTCAAAGGTCCGGCACCCATTGTCACAAAATGGATGGAACCAACTATGAACTGTTGGCCATGCAGTTTATGAGTTTGATGCAATGTAATGACAAGAAGCACATCCTTACGGTTGAGGAGCCATGTGACAAGACTGGGATGAATGCCTCATGGGAGGCTGATGATGCGTATGCTCGTGTATGGTTATTTGGGACTGTATCCACAGAGATAGCTAATGATATTTTGAGCTATCCTACTGAAAAGGCTATGTGGGACATTCTTACCGTGACATACTCTTTAGCAAAGAATGAGTCGAAGATACTATAGCTTCAGCATGATATCTTCACTTCGAAGCAGAATGGTCGTCCTTTTCATACCCTCTATACCTCTTTGAGGGGTATGTTTGAGAAGTTACATGGCCACATACCCTTGACTGCTACACCAGAGCAGCTCAAGGCATGCAGAGATTCTGTGATGACTAGAGTGTTTCTAGCGGCCCTGTATCCAGAGTATGATGCAGCTCGTGCCCAGATCCTCACTGATGCTACTATACCTCCAATGGAGGAGGCGTATCGTAGGCTGAGTGGACTATCTATATCCTCTGGTAGTCCTTTACAGTCCCGGACTTCTTCAGCTATGGCAGCTTCACGTGGTAGACACAGTCATACACTACATTTGGTAGGGGGAGTTCCAACCGTGACAGAGTAGGAGGAGGTCGACCTCATCAGCCGTGCACATATTGCCACAGGACATGTCATTCTGAGGAAACCTGTTATTCTAAGCATGGGTTTCCTGCATCAGCCAGAGTTACAGAGCAGACACAACAGGCTGGGAGTTCGTCACCTACATCTGATCAGAGATTTGACGAGCTTGTAGCACGATTAAGAGAGATAATGCCTGGCACAGTTGGATCTACCACTTCTCCTTCAGGATCCTCAGAGGTTGCTTCCTCAGTATCTGCGTCTACATCAGGTATAGCCTATGTGCTCACTAGTTGCTACAAGGCAGACTTATCAGAATAGATCATGAATTCTGGTGCATCCCATCATCTCTGTGGTGACAGAGGTTAGTTTAATGTTTTTCGCCCTGTTTAGCCTGGACGACCAGTTGTGATAGCAGATGGCATACATTCCCCCATCACTGGTCAAGCGGAGGTGCAATTGACTTCTACATTGAGGTTTCCTAATGTTCTCTATGCTCTTGAATTTTCTATGAACTTATTATTAATTAGTCAAATCATAAGAGATTTACAATGTTGTGTCATATTTGATCCATCTGCTCTTGTGTTTCAAGACATACTTACGGGCAGAGTGATTGGAACTGACCGTGAGCAAGGATGCCTTTACAAACTTGAGCAATCTCCATACATTGGCACCTCTTCTTCTCTGAGCACTAGGTCTGTTTCTCCGTACACATGGAATCTGCGATTGGTCATCTTCCTTTGCAAAAGATGGTCCATGTTCTTCCACAGATTTCTCCTCGCTTGCAGTGTGAGGCATGCCAGTTTGGGAAGCATCATCGGTCCTCTTTCCAGAGTCGTCAGGGTCCAAGTAGTCATAGTCTATTTGAGTTGCTCCACTTTGATATTTGGGGTCCTAGTCGTGTCCCAGATCTTAAGGACACAAATTTTATCTTGTTGTTGTTGATGAGTTTTCTAAGTTGTCTTAGATTTTCCTTCTTAAGAACAAGTCTGATGATGGTCCTATTATTCAGTCTTTTACTAATGAAATAAAGAACATTTTTTCTGCCAGAGTCAAGTAGATACATTCAGATAATGCTCTAGAATTTTGCAGTACTCAGCTCTCTCAATATCTTGAGTCTCATGGTATTGTGCATCGGACATCTTGTGTGTATACCTCCCAACAGAATGGGGTGGCTGAAAGGAAACACCACCATCTTTTGGATGTTACCAGAACCCTCTTGATTTATAGTCGTGCTCCTCATTCCTATCGGGGAGATGCAGTTTTAACAGCTTGTTATCTGGTAAATCGTATGCCTTCTTTGGTGTTAGGGGAGAAGATCCCGTTCTTGATTGCGTTTCCCGAAACGGATCTTTTCTCGCTTACGCCTCGTGTCTTTGGTTCGGTTGCGTTTGTTCATCAACTCTCTCTTGGTCTTGACAAGCTCTCTCCCAGAGCTGTCAAATGTGTGTTTGTTGGATATTCCAAAACCCAAAAGGGATATCGTTGTTTTGACCCTTTTCGACGAAGGTATAATGTCAGTGCTGATGTCACCTTCTTTGAGTCCATTATGTATTTTTCTCTCATAGGTGACATGCTTACCCCTTCAGAGGATGGAGAAGACATCTATATGCCTCCTCTGCCATTACCATGTTCTACTCCATTACCGCCACCTCCACCACCACCACCTCCACCATCGTCTCCTGGTTTCTTTCCACAGGTCTACCAGTAAAGGCCCCGTGAGCATTTGAGTTCTTCTAATGGCACGGGTGATTTGCATGTACAGACTGAGGTACAAGGTGCAAATACTATCTCTACTGCTCCTATTGAGGATCTGGATATGCCTATTGCACTTTAGCGGCAGAAACAAGCATGCACTATGCACTGTGAAGCACCGGGTTGATGGTACTGTAGACAGATACAAGGCCAGGCTGGTTGCTCGTGGATTCACCCAAACATATGGGTGGACTACATGACACGTTTTCTCCTGTATCGTATCACTCTACCTTCCGGATTCTTATTGTTGTTGTTGTGGTACGTGATTGGCCACTATTCCAATTGGATGTGAAGAATGCTTTCTTGTATAGTGATTTGCAGGAAGAGGTATACATGCAGCAGCCACCTGGGTTTGCTGTTGAGGGCGAATCCAGTATGATGTGCCGTCTTCATAAGGCTATATATGGCCTTAAGTAGAGTCCGAGGGCTTGGTTTCAGAAGCACTCAGAATTGATTGAACAGAAGGGTTTTGCCAAATCTACTGCATATCATACTCTCTTTGTAAAGAGATACCAGAGAGGTATTGTAGTCATCTTGGTTTATGTTGATACATTGTTTCACTGACATCGATGAACGTGGCATTCAAGCTGCTAAGGATATCCTTGGACAACAGTTTGCTACCAAGGACCTTGGTATGCTTCGTTACTTCCTTGGACTGGAATTTGTATAAAATCAACAGGATATGGTTATGACACAAAGGAAGTATGTCACCGATCTTCTATCTGAGACAGGCATGACAAGATGTAGACCAGCTACTACCCCGATGGATCCTAATTCGAAACTTTATGATGACGGATCTGAGAAGGTGGGCAAGAGATGATACAGAGAACTGGTAGGGAAATTATTATATGTTACTATTACCATACCTGATATATCTTTTGCTGTGAGAAGAGTAAGTCAGTTCATGGAGCAACCTAGGCAGGTGCACATGCATGCAGTTTTCATGATCCTGAGATATCTGAAGTCATCTCCAGGTGCAGGTCTTCTATTTAGAAGAGATACGTCTCTCTCTCAGTTACAGGGTGTGCAGATGCAGATTATGCTGGGTGTCCTAGTGACAGGAAGTCTACTTCATGCTTCATTAGGTTTGTTGGCAGCTCACGAGTCTCATGGAAGAGTAAGAAACAAACTGTTGTTGGTCGATCCAGTGCAAAATCATAATAATAGGGCAATGGCCCAAGGTAGTACTGAGATGATGTGGGTCAAATCTGTCTTGACCAATTGAATGGTTGAAGTACCTCTTCCTATGCATCTTAAATGTGATAATCATGCAGCTTTGTTTATAGCTAATAGTCCAACATTTCATGAAAAGACAAAGCACATTGAGGTGGATTGTCACTATACTTGTGATTTGATCCAAAAGGGGCTTATTTCAACATCTTATGTAGCGACATGAGATCAGATTGAAGACATGTTTACTAAGGCTCTGGCTAGAGGTCCTTTTCATCATTGTTGTTCCAAGTTGAACATGATAGATATATATGCTCCATCTTGAGGGGGAGTGTTAAGATATTCATGTTATTTTGTCATTTTTCCTATATTGTTTATTTATATTGTCCTGTTTATGTAATTTACCCTTAGGGCTTTTTTCCTATGTAAGAGAGCTCTGGGATTAGATGGCATACAACTTTCTTTTCCCATTCAACAGTAGTCATCATCTCTCTCAATCTAGAGACAATATTATAAAGCCTCACATCATGAGAAGGAGCTGGAATAGTCACTGTCTGCTCAGCTATACAGGCAAATACATGATATCCATGCTTCAGATAGCATGTCTCCTCCGAATGTCTTGGACGGTGGCAATGCGATCATGGGCCACGCTGACATCCTCCTCGACCACGGGATCCTCGCCAGCGAAACTGTGAAGTACCCCCTCTGCCACGAGAATCTGCCATCACAGAGGGGGTTTGGACCATGATAGTAGACGAAGTATTGATCCTGCTCAGCCTCTTGTAGACCCATCGGTGGTATCGTCTCTCCAGTAAGCAATTGAGTACGTGTTGCATCATACTCATAGTCAAGGGAGGACAGAAAGAATCCGATCATAGTAGCATTCCGGAATGCCTGTTGCTGCTCAGTGCTAGTAGTAATAGGCATAAACCTATGGAGTTGCTCAAACATGCCTCGAAGATGAGAGAAGTGGGCATGAAGAGGCTGACCATTTTGCTTAGTCGAGAATGTCATATTGCAACTGAAGGATCTTGCTCTCATTTTTGGCTTACCCATATGTGTCAGCTAAGATGTTCGGCATAGGTTGATTGACGATGTTGTTGGCAATCTCCATGGTGAGCATCCCGGAGAGCCAAATCCGTGCATAGGCATCATCTTGCTTCCAAGAAGCATTAGCCTCAACCTTGTCCGTCTACTCAGAATCAGTCAAAATGCGCTCCTTGTTATGGAACTACATAAGGGTGCAAAACAACATGGACCACAACTCGTAGTTGGTCCCATCCATCTTTACGATGAGAGCTGGGCCCTTAAAGGCACTGGGCAATGAAATAACATCACCCTTGTTCTTTGATATGATGAACAAATGCCAAAATTTCGTAACAACATTGGGAAGTAGACTACTCTGAGCAAGTCTACACAATCATAAGGAGTGGTTGTACGAGTAGACTCATACAACAATCCTCTCCAATCCTTGTTGTAGTCTAGGGCCGAAAAACATGATTTATGTGTCCGAAATCACAAATTTCGATCGAAATCAGACTGTATCTGACTGTAACAGTGGTCGAATTGCAGTCTGATGGAGATGGGGCAGTATGCGGCATGCCTCAACAACACAAGCGGCAGTCGGCGGTTGAGGGGGCATGCAGTGATCTGCAGTAACTGCTGTAGATGGCTGCTATTGCGGCAACCAACGGTTAAGGGGGCAAGCGATGACCTGCGGGGACTACCACAGGCGCCTGCGGCGACAGGTGGTGCTCTGCTGGAGGTAACAGCAGCAGGCGGTGCCCTGCTGGAGGCAGCAATGGTTGGCGGCAGTCAGCGAGGAGGGGGAAGGGTTCTGGAGCGGTGGTCGATGCGGGAGGGGGGGGACAGGTAGGGTTAGGGTTTTGTGAGATAAGGGAACTCCGGTATACGACCGTTGCTCCGATACCATGTTGGAGAAAATAGAATAGCTTATCATTATCGAGATCCTAGGGCTTTCTTATTTAGGAGAAAAGCCCTGGGTAAATTACAAGAGAGGTACATGAAAGAAAGAGAAATAAGAAATAAATATAAAGAGATACTAATATCTCAACATTTTCGATGTATCGCAGGGCAGCTGATGTTTCCAAAGAATCCACTGCATGTTCAAGGTTCAACTTCCACGGCAGTTTTAACAAAGGAATTAGGTTAGGCTGGAAAGGACTTTCCGCAATCATAGGGGGAAGATCTCCAGACCCTTCTCGAATCCAAACCTCGAGTTTTTCTCCATCTTCGGCAATTGTTGGTGATGAGGGAGAAAGTACCCCTACAGGAGGTCCCGAGTCAATCTCTCCCTCTTCGAGAGCAACCACAATCGGGTCATTCTCCAAGCGATGTCGCAGTGATCCGACATGCTCCTTCAGTTTGAGAATCGAACTTGGATCCATGCGCAAAAGCGGGTCCGAGCCCATTTGATGTAGCTCCACGAGCTTGACGTATTCGGAGCCTCTAGTAGCATAAGCTTGCGAGACGGATCCGTAACCACCCGATTGCGAGTGATGCTACAAAAATATCTAATCCTTTCTAGTAATAGCCCTAGCCCTGGGAGACAATGTGTGGTTATCTCCGAGATGTTCGAGATGACAACTCTAATTGATGCATTCCATGTTTCTAGAATTGGCTCTTCAACTCCCAGATTTGATTCTTCCCCCGACTTATTCTTTTTTCAGATCTTCCAAATCAGGCGTATTTTTGAAATCTGGCGTTAATTTCTCCGTGAAACGAATGATTGGAATCTTCCTTATCATCTCTGGTGACGATGAGCTCGTCGCATCTTCGACCGATAGAGCTAGCGACAATAGTGGAGGCAAGATTTGGACTAGAAAGCGAAAGGAAGCTCGACCTACATTCAGCTCGCACTCGGATTCACCGATCAAAATACATGTTCCCTCTAAGACAAACATCAGGATGAACGGATCTGACGCCAGTTGTCGGCCATCTGCGAGAATCCTTATCACATTCCCAAGCTTCCTTAGCGCAGGATTCCATGCTTCAACTGGACATGACAGGAAAGGCACATCAAAGATGCGTACCACTCTTACAAATTTCTGTTGTCCCTCCCCATCCACAAACCGCAAGAGTCGCCAAAATGTGCATTCCTTTGGTCTGCATGCAACAAGGTGGAATCTATTCGTCTCCAAGTCCTATTGCATAAAAAGAATTAGAATCCAAGTTGAGTATGTCTCCTGTAAAGAACCAAGTATTGAACACAACGAGGTCGTGGCCGTAACGATATCTCATGTTTCTAGGTTTGTAAATCCCATGAGAATTCCTGTTTTTACCGGTACTAGCTTGTGATTTTCTTGGTTGACGACTGAAACATACAAATGAATGGTAGGAAACGGGGCACGAACTTCGTCAGCTACTTTGGATACCGTACATTGGAGAAGATTCTTGCACAAACAATGGGATTTCCTATGTCCTTCCTTCCCACATAGGAAGCAACAAGGCTTAAACGAACAATAGACATCCCGATGGCTGTAGACCCCACATATGAAGCACCATTGTCCCAGTTTGCAGTGAGAAACCAACTTCCAGCCCTCTTCCTCCCTCTCCCTCCCGTATTTGGTATCTCTCACATGCCTCTTCGAAGGACTAGAAACCAACTTCCAGCCATCTTCCTCCCTCTCACTCTCACTCGCAAGTTGGATTGAAATAGCTAGATCCAAGCGAGGACTAGTTATGACCCAATAGAAGTATGCTACCGACATACTTCAGGAAATAGGAACACTAGGATCCAAGCCAATACATATACCCATGGATCTTAAGGGACACAACTATGAGCTAGGGGATATTGAAGATTCTTGTCGATACATGCAACTATTAAGCAAATTACTCTATCTTACCACTACATAAGATATATCTGTTGTTGTCAGGAAACTGAGTCAGTTCATGAACTCTTCTACTTTAGCTCACATTGATGTGTGCATGATGATCCTAAGGTACATCAAGTCCTATTCATGGAAGGTCCTACTACACCCAAGGCAACAACTTCAATCTCACGGCCTATTTAGATGCATATTATGGAGGATACACGATAGATAGAAAATTCACTATAGTGTTTTGCATTTGATAGGAAATCAAGTTACTTAAAGAAGCAAGAAATCAAAAGTGGTCTCCCTCTCAAGTATTGAGAGTGAATACAAAACCATGGATCGAGAAACAACAAAATTAGTATGAATTCGTTCCATACTCACAAATCTTCATATCACTCGCACTGATACTATGGAGCTCAGATATGACAACCATGCAACAATGCATAGGCAACATGTTCGTGTTTCATGAACACATCAGATATTTAGAAGTTTGCTACCACTGCACTAGAGATCCAATACAAAGAGTGTTATCTCGTACTCATGGTATACCATGTAAAAATCAGATAGCATATATGTTTACCAATCCAATCGTGCACACAATTCGATAAATGTTGCAACAAGTTGAGCGTGACTGATATATATGCTCCAACTTAAAGGGGACTATTGAGTGCTTAATGGTAAACTCTAACCCTAGAGGTATTCCGATCAGCTCACTATATAAGAGGTGACCCTCTGTAACCCTAACTCTAGACTCCACCTGCATAAGGAGCCCGAAGGTTCTCAATCTATTCAAGCAATTCATTTTGATTTCAATTTTGAGCCCAATCTAGAAGTAAACTTCCACATAGGCAAGCTGAAGCTTTGAACTGAACATAAATCCATATTTGATTTCATCCCACTTCTCTGGGAGTAGGGTTACACATAAATCCATATTTCATCTTGTTCATCGATGCCACACTATATATTTATGTATTTCCACACAAATATAAAAAATATCAAAAGCCTTTTATAGAAAATTAAAAACTAGAAAAGGAAATAGGAATAAATAAATAGTCATTTAATCTCTGCAATATATATACTTGAGTGTATCCACATTCCTGAGTTCGGCACATGCCGTCGCTATATAATTATATAAATTTTATCCATTTTGATCGAGATCAAATTTTGTACTGACTGTTTCGGGTCTTAGAAAACACGAGTACCACATATATACCAGTTTCTTTCACATACCATGATTCATAAGACAACAATTTGTTACAAGAAAAATACCTTATAATTGTACGTCCTGATTTTTTCAGCACGAGAAGCAGTGCCCACCTGCCAATTCAAATGCAAGATTCATGATGAGTTTCCAAGCACAAGATCACGAGTATTTCTGTTTTCTAACTTTTTCTAACATCCAAATCCAAGTATAAGATGGCGAGATGAGCTTGCAAATAGGAGATGCATGTTCTCATTTCGTTAAATATCATACGACGTGCATTCATTTTTTAGAGAATCTTGGTACACATTAACTAAAACAGGAAAACTAAAGGAAACAAGGCAGTACTAAATTCAATGTGTCACTCTGTATTACAATTCCCATCTCACCTGTAACTTCCTCTGATTTCTTAGAGATTCCTGCTGTTCCCTGACTTTTATTTCATATCTGTGAAGGAATGAAGATGGATGACATGGCAACAGCGCATTTGCAAAAAAAATTAAAGATAACAGACACGAGACTTTGATGATTTGAAGAACATAAAACAAGGAAACAAGGAAGACATGCGACATAGCTGGAAGCCTGGAACATCAAATAACATGTTACAAAATCACGGTTAAAAATAGAAGTTTACTGGATGCTTGAGCTAGAAACCATTTTGTTTGGATTTTGCTGCCCATTTTGTTTTGACCATTTTAATTGTAAAATTTATTTCGGTCCAAGAGACCAACAGAAATAAAAAATGCCTAGAGTAAAAAACGGGAACAGTCCATTAAGAATGAACGGAGAAAAAAAAGGCGAACACGGCATTAAAAAATTGAAGGGCTGACAGTCTAAGAAAAAAAATCTAACTTCAAATAAAGAAAGAAAAGTGGAAGAAATAAAAAAGTGATTGAAAGGTGATGGAGATAATGCAAGAAAAAAAGAGAATGGAAGAAAGCAAAATTTTCCCTTTAGTTATTCTCCCAACTTAGTCGATTACCCCTATTATTCCTACAAGTATGAGAGAAAGGGGAAGTAAGAGGTCACATTTGTTTTTCTAGCTGAAATTGCCCAATAGATTATTATCTCATGTATATCATACTTTGCTCATGGTCCCCACAATGAGATCTCTTGTCCGATGTTCCTATGTGAGATAACGCACCTCTTGAGGTCATTATATGAGAGAAACTTACTCTTTGAGGTCTCCATATGTATGGGAGAGTCCCTTTCTCACATTTTTTGTATACGACATGTCCACTCAAATCTTTGCATGGGAGAAAACCATGAAAAATTTGATGCTCGACATCAACTACTTCAGATGGACTGTGGAATGAGATAAATGAAAAGTTATATAGCTCATAACTCTAGAGCTCTCTTATATAGGAGAAAAGCTATATGGGAAAATTACATAAAATAGACTGGAGAAATAAATAAATATAAATAGGAATAAAGAAATATAAGAATCTCAACACTCCCCCTCAAGCTGAAGCATATATGTCTACCATGCTCAACTTGGAACAACAATGGTGAAAGGGACCCCTCGCAAGAGCTTTGGTAAACATGTCTGCAATCTGATCGCCTGAAGCAACATGAGAAGTGGAAATCAGTCCCTTTTGGATCAAATCACGAGTGTAATGATAATCTACTTCAATGTGTTTTGTTCTCTCATGAAAAGCTGGATTGTTAGCTATGAACATCGCTGCCTGATTATCTCATTGGAGGTACATAGTAAAGAGGCACCTCAATAGTTAGGTCAGTCAAGACAGACTTGACCCACACCATTTCTGTACTCCCTTGGGCCATAGCTCTATATTTGGATTCAACACTGGATAGAGCAACATCTGTTTGTTTCTTACTTTTCCATGAGACTAGTAAGCTACCAATGAACACAGTGAATCCTGTAGTGAACTTCCTGTCCCTGGGACATCCAGCATAATCCACATATGCACATCCAGAAACTGTAAGAGACACATCTCTTCTGAAAAGAAGACCTGCACTTGGAGAAGATTTCAAATATCTCAAAATCATGCATACTGCATCCATATGAACATGTCTGGGCTGCTCCACAAACTGACTAACCCTGCTTACTGCAAACGATATATCAGGCCTGGTAATAGTAACATATAGCAACTTTCATACCAGCTCTTTGTATCTTCTTTTATCCACCTCTTCAGAATCATCATCATAGAGCCCAACATTAGGATCCATTGGTGTAGTGGCAGGTCTGCATCCAGTCATGCATGTCTCAGATAGAAGGTCAATAACATACTTTCTTTGAGTCATAACAATACCCTTCTGATTTCTTGCAAACTCTAGGCCAAGGAAGTAACGTAGTGTACCAAGGTCCTTGGTCACAAACTGTTTCCCAAGGAAGTCCTTAGCTGCCTGAATGCCCTATTCATTACTGCTAGTAACAATGAAGTCATCAACATAAACCAGAACAACAATACTTCTCTAAGTTCTCTTAACAAAAAGAGAATGATCTGCAGTGGATCTGACAAACCCCTTATGTTCAATCAATTCCGAGAGATTCTGAAACCAAGCCCTCAGACTTTTCTTAAGGCCATATATGGCCTTGTGAAGTCGGCATGCCATAATGGACTCTCCCTCAACAACAAACCCTGATGGCTGCTGCATGTAAACTTCCTCCTGCAGATCACCATACAAGAATGCATTCTTTACATCCAATTGGAAAAGCGACCAATCACATACCACAACAATTGCAATAAGAATCCTCAGTGTCGAGTGTCGTGCAACCGGAGAAAAAGTGTCTTGGTAATCCACCTCGTAGGTTTGGGTGAACCCACGAGCAACCAACATGGCCCTATATCATCCACAATGCCATCAACTCGGTGTTTCACAGTAAACACCCACTTGCTGCTAACAACAGACGCACCTGGTGGAGCATGTACAACACTCCACGTACCACGAGATTGTAAAGCTGCCATCTCCTCCTCCATGGCCAGACGCTACTGGCTACTCTGAAGCACCTCCTGATAGGTCCGTGGTATTTCCACAACAGACAGTCCCACAACAAACTTCTGGAAATCCTTGGAAAGACATTACAAGGAGACATGGGAAGCAAGAGGATGCATAGTGCATGCATGCCTCTGCCTCCGTAGAGCAATAGGAACGTCTAGATCATCATCACGTGCAGAAGATATATCCTCCAACACTTTCTGTACCTCAGTCTGTATATGCAAATCACCAGTGCCATTAGAAGAACTCAAATGTTCGGAACATACCTTGGGTGTGGTGGATGATGGAGGCACATGAGCACGGGGCCTTCATGGGTAAACCTGCGGATAGATAGTAGGTGATGGTAGAGGTGGTGGTGGAGGCGATAGTGGTGGAGACGGTGGTAGAGGTAGTAGTAGAGACTGTGTAGTAGAGATCAGAGGCAGAGGCATATAGACCTCTTCTCTATCCTCTGAAGTAATGAGCTAGTCACCTGTGGGAGAAAATACATAATGAACTCAAAGAAGGTGTCATCAACACTAACATAGTATCTTTGTCGAACAGAGTCAAAGCAACGATATCCCTTTTGGGTCTTGGAATACCCAACAAACACACATTTGACATCTTTGAGAGAGAGAGAGAGCTTGTCAAGATCAGGAGACATTTGATGAACTAAAGCTACAGAACCAAAGACACGAGATGTAAAAGAGAAAAGATATATCCCGGAAAATGCAATCAAGAATGGGATCTTCTCCCCCAGAACCGAAGAAGTCATACGATTTACCAGGTAGCAAGCAGTTAGAACCGCATCCTCCTAATATGAATGAGGAGCACAACTCTGAATCAAAAGAGATCTGGTAACATCCAGAAGAAGGCGGTGTTTCCGTTCAGCAACCACATTATGCTGGGAAGTATAAGCGCATGATGTGCGATGCACAATGCTATGAGACCTAAGGAATTGGGTGAGCTGAGTACTGCAAAATTCTAGAGCATTATCTGAACGTATAAACTTGACTTTTGCAGGAAAATGTTCTTTATTTCATTAATAAATAACTGGACACAAGACCAACATCAGACTTGTTCTTAAGAAGGAAGACCCAAGACAACCTCGAAAACTCATCCACAACAACAAGATAAAACCTATGTCCCGGATGATCTAGGACACGACTAGGACCCCAAATATCAAAATGAATTAACTCAAACAGACCATGACTACTCTGACTCGGACGACTCTGGAAAGTGGATCGATGATGCTTCCCAAGCTGGCAGGCCTCGCATTGAAAGGTAAAGCGAGGAGAAATCTGAGGAAGAACATGACATAACTTTTGCAGAGGAAGATCACCGAACCGAGATGCCAGATATAGGGTGAGACAGATCCAGTACGAAGAGAAGAGGCACCATCATAAGGAGATTGAACCAATCTGTAAAGACCTCCTTGCACACGGCCAGATTCAATCACCCTGCCCGTGAGAATGTCCTGAAACACAAGAGTAGAAAGATCAAATATGACACGATAATGTAAATCCCTGGTGATTTGAGTAATTGATAATAAATTCATAGAAAATTTAGGAGCCTAAAGAACATTCTGAAGCTGCATGGAGGGAGTTAACTACACCTCTCCCGGACTAGTAATGGGAGAGTGTGTCCCATCTGCTATCATGACTAATCGTCCTGATAGAATCGGACGGTAAGTACTAAACTGTCCTCTATCACTACAGAGATGATGAGAAACTCCTGAATCCATGATCCATTCTGACAAATCTGCCCTGTAAAAGCTAGTAAAAGCATAAGCTATACCTGAAGTGGATGTTGATGCTGAGGCAACTACCTCTAAGGAACCTGAAGAAGAACTGGTTGACGCATGAGTGGGCATAATCTCCCTAAGTCATGCCACTAGTTCATCAAATCTCTGATCAGCAGCAGGTAATAGACCCCAACCCTGCTGACTCTGATCTGCAACCCGAGCCAAGGCCCTAAATGTCGGTTTCGGTCACCATTTCGGTATCAACCAAAACAGAATTTTGATGGAATTTCTGTGGTATTTCGACTGAAATTTCGGTCATTTCGGTCATTTTTTGTACTAGGACCCCCATATTTCGGTCATTTCGGTCGAATTTCGATTTCGACTGGATATCGATATTCGACAGAAATTCGACCGAATTTCGTTGAAATTTGAGGCCATGACCCGAGCTGAAACAGGAAACCCGTGCTTGGAGTATCAGGTTTCCTCAGAATGGCCTAACCTGTGACAGTAGGTGCACAGCTGACGGGGTCGACCACTACCTCCTCTACCACGGTCGGCCCCTCCTCTACTGCGATACGATATAGGGGCTTCCCCTACCACGAGATGCAGCAATGGCTGAAGATGTCTGAGACTGCAGGGTACCACCAGAAGAAATAGAGAGCCTGCTCAATCTTCGATATGCTTCTTCCATTGGGGATATAGTGGCATAAGTAAGAATCTGAGCTCGAGCAAAAGTTTAATTTCTTCATCATTTGAACAACACTTTAATTTCTAAGACAAACGTTAAACACCGAGTTTGTTTTGTAACTACCATCAATGAGATATATTTATTAGGTTAAAATATGACTTAAGCACATAACTTGCAGCAAGAGGGGGAGGGGGTAAAGAATTGTACCTATTTGGATCCTCCAAATTTGGAGAACAAATGCATGCAAGAAATCCTAAAAACAAGGAGTGGTAACTCCCAGTTGCTGTTTGGAGACTGCAGCAGGAGGGGTCTTCGGCAGCAGCTGGAAGCCCTAGGTGAATCTTCTAACAACAGCAAGGAGGTCTTCTAGCAGCTGCAGCAGATGGCTCTTCTAGGTGAAGAGAAGCAACAGCTTTGGCTGCTGTTCCAGCTGCTTGCAGCAGCAGCAGGAGCTCCAGCCGTTGATTGGCAGTGGTTGTGGTTGTGGCTTCTTGGAGCAACACTGGTAGCTAAAGGGCTTTAGCAGGAGATGGGAGCATCAACCTCAGTTGCTGAACAGAGAGGCAGCAACTCCAACTCAGCAAGGAGGAGGGGCTGGGGGTTGTTCCATCGGTGGTAAAACTTGGAGAGAATTTGGGGATTTTGTGTGGTACTGATAAGAGGAGGAAGGCTTTGGTGATGCCAAGTGGGGAGATTTTGCGCCAAGTGGAGGGACAACAGAGCCATGTGGAGAGGCTATTGTCTGCTAGAACATAAATTCTGAAATATTTTCCTTCAAACATTCTCTCTTTTTTTCGGCATATCAAAGTCATCCGTATTTGCACATTGAATTTCTGATTTAGACGCACAATATCTCGTTTTGACCATCTATTTATGATGATCAAACGATATAAATTCCGTACTTTTCTGATCCAAGATGAATACAGAACTTGATGAAATACTATCTTGATTTTTGATCAAATTTTGTGATTTTAGATTATCAAACGACCTCCGATCGACGAACGATTGATTTCGTTAGTCTTATTTTGTAAAGATGAATTTTTTGATTGTCTCGATTTGTTTTGCGGTTCGGGTTTTACGTTGTGGCTTTTTTGGTGACACACTTTTTGATGAAATTGATTTTTGATCGATTGATCCCAAACAAATTTTGATTTACGATCTATTGATCGATTCATATCATTTAGTAATGAACAATAGTTTTATCGGATTAAATGGATCATAATCGGGTCAGGTTCAGGTTATTCGGATCCAGATGTCACATCTACACACCTCCTCTTATGCTGGCTTCTTTCTTTCCTGATGTTGCGTGCGATTGCTCTTATTATGTCATCAAATGTCTTCATAGCACCATCAGGTTGGCAACCAACCTCGTTAAAGTGGGACCACTCAGACAGCAACACCTCCAGTATTCAGCCACTTCCTCCTGAAACCCCTCCTCCATCAGCCACGCCCGCTCAAACTGAAAGAAACTCCTCGATCTCTCCTCCCTCGACAACCATAGAAGAGGTGTATGGTCTGAATGAACCCTTGGGAAGGCCCAAGCCCTAGTAAAAGGAAACATGTGCACCATCTCCGTAGAAATCAAGAAACGATCATTTCGTGATCTGGCCCTAGAGTTTCTCCAAGTATATCTACATCTGGACGCACCAACGATCTACAGACCAAGCTCCCTAATCAAAGCGGATAGTTCCCGCGATCAAACATCAAGTCCACCTCTTAGCCTTGACCTGTCTTCAGCTGGCAGAGTAATGTTAAAATCACCAGTGATGATCCATGCCTCCAAGCGTAGCCTCATACACAACGACACCAACTCATCGATTAGTTTCAATACATTCGTCCCATTCGTCTGCCCATACACATTGGTGACAACCACTCGAGCTCCATCCTCCTACCTTTGTAGCACAAACATCATGGATTGCTTGTTAAGAATCGCTTCATCTTGTAACTCCAGCTTATCATCAATCCAGCCTGTCAGAAGACCACCAGATGCCCCATCGGATTCAATATATCTACATCCCCGCATCTAGGGATTCCCTACCTCCTTCCATACAGATTCAATTTCCCTTGAATGCTTCATCTCTTGCAACATAACCAAATATGCTCTAGCCTTTCTTAAACATCTCTCATAGAGCAATCCTCATCTTCGATCTCCCCAAACCTCTAATGTTCCAAGTTGTAAAAATCATTGGCGAAACAGTTTCAAACCCTGTCGGAGGCACAATTCCCAGATATTGCAGCACCTCCATCTCCAACCCATGATCATTTGAACCCCCTGTAATCAGCCACCTTTCTCGAGATTCTTTGGCTTTTTGTCCAGATATGCCCTCAAGCACAAAGGTCTCCACTTCTGCTCCTTTCTTCTTGGCCAACTCTGCATGGAGCGATACATCCCCCCTCCCGCTTCTCGTCATTTCCCTTTCCATTGCTGACCACATCCGCAACATTCATCGGCAATGTGTGTATCTCATTCTGCGACAAAAGACCATCCAACCATTTGTAAATTTCGAGTCTCCTTTTGTTCCTCTTCTCCTTTATATTTTTCCTTATGGAGAGGCTTCCGTTATGTTATGATGTAGAGTTACGTATTTCTTATTTACCTCATGTACGTCTATGTAATTTACCCAAGGGTTTTTCTCTCTATATAAGAGACCCTAGGGCTCTATGGAATAACACGACAACATATTTTTCCTCTGACATAGTATCAGAGCCAAAACCCTAACCTAGGGTTTTCCACCGCCCCCTCTCTCCCGCCGCCACCTTCTCTCTCTCTCTCTCTCTTCCGCCGCCACCTTCTCTCTCTCTCTTCCGCCGCCACCTCCTCTCTGCCGGCACCTCACCTCCCGCCGCCACCACCTCCCGCCGCCACCTCCCCTCCCACAACCTCCTTCTCACCGAGGCACTTACCGCCGCCGCCGACCAGCCCCCTCCCCCGGGCTCTTTCATCCGTCGACCGACACCTATTCCTCCATGGATTCAAGTGCATAAAGTTTACATATGCACTTGAATCCAATCAGGTCTTTGTATACATCAGTTCCTTTGTCTACCAATCCTAGGTCTTCGTCTCCGACAGCATGTCAGAACAAAAGGTGGATATGCCCTCCATCGGTGCCTTCAAAGGGTCGGCGCCAATAGTCAAAATGGATGGGACAAACTACGAACTCTGGGCGATGCAGTTCCTCAGCCTAATGAAGTCATGTGGTAAGAAACACATTCTTACCGAAGATGAGCCGGCAGAGAAGACAGGGATATATGCCTCCTGGGAGGCCAATGATGCCTACGCCAAGGTCTGGCTATTAGGGACGCTTTCAATGGAGATTGCCAATGACGTCCTCCATCAGCCCACCACCAAAGCAATGTGGGATATTTTGGCTACGACATATTCTCAAGTACGGAACGAGACTAAGATGCTGCAGTTGCAGCATGATATTTTCACAATGAAGCAAAATGGACGGCCTCTTCACTCTCTGTACACATCCCTACGTGGGATGTTCGAGAAATTATATAGCACCATCCCACTCACAGCTACCCCCGAGCAGCAGAAGATATTTCGCAATGCTACTATGATTGGAGTATTACTCGCTACCCTTGATCCAAAGTACGAGGCTGCCCGCTCTCAGATCCTCGCTGACGCAACTATTCCTCCGATGGAGGAAGTCTACAGGAGACTCAGTCGTATCTCTGTTTCCTCCAACGCAGCTACTCCACTTCCTTCGGCAAATGGCGGTTTCCAGAGGACGAGGTAGTTCGTCTTCTTTTCGTGGCCGTGGAGGTGTTGCACGTGGTCGAGGAGGTCGTATGCGTTCAACGTGCTCTTTTTGTCGTCGCACTGGTCATTCCGAGGATACATGCTATTCCAAGCATGGGTTTCCTCCTTCGGCACGAGTAGCTGATCATGTTCAGGCTCCGTCAGCATCTACTCCAGATCACAAGTTCGAGGAGCTTGTGGCACGGCTTCGTGACATTATGCCACAGTCATCATCAGAGGCTGCTGATACATCTGACGTTGCGGCTTCTGCGTCGGCTAGTACCTCTGCTACTGCCAGTACCTCAGATAGTACTTCTGCCTTTTGTCATAACCACGATCTATCAGGTTGGATTGTCGATTCTGGAGCCATCCATCATCTCTGTCGTGACAGAGATATACTGCAGTCCTACAGGGATATACAGTCTGGTCGTACGGTGCTCATAGCTGATGGCACTCATTCTCCTATTGTGGGACAGGGGGAGACTTCTTTATTACCCTCCATGCACTTGCAGAATGTTTTACATGCACCTGAGTTCTCTATGAATTTATTATCAATTAGTCATATTACAAAAGATATGCACTGTCATGCTATATTTGACTCATCATCTGTCATTTTTCAGGACATACTAACGGGCAGGGTGATTGGCTGTGGTTCTGAGCATAATGGCCTCTATCGTCTAGTACGGAATTCCTATGCTGGCGTCTCACTTCATTCTCAGGGATCCGTTTCTCCGTATACATGGCATCTTCGCTTTGGTCACCTTCCGCTTCAGAAGATGCGTCACCTCCTGCCACAGATCTCTCTGAATTCTTCATTTCGTTGTGAAGCTTGTCAGTTAGGGAAGCATCATCATTCTAGCTTCCCTAGTCGTCATAGTCGGAGACTGCTCCCCGTTTGAGTTATTTCATAAAGATATTTGGGGTCCGAGTCGTGTCTCTGATCATCAGGGACACAGGTTTTATATCGTTGTGGTTGATGATTTCTCTCGTGTCTCTTGGACTTTTCTTCTTAAGAATAAATCTGAAGCAGGAAGTGTTATCAAAAATCTTATCAATGAAGTGCAGAATGTTTTTTCTTCTACTGTTAAATATGTGCGCACGGATAATGCATTGGAATTCTGCACTCGTTCTCTTGCTCAGTTTCTTTCCTCTAAGGGCATTATTCACCAAACTACCTATGCTTACACATCTCAACAAAATGGTGTCACGGAGAGGAAACATCGACACTTTCTTGATATTGCTCGCACATTACTCATTCAAAGTTGTGCACCATTAGTTTTTTGGGGAGATGCTATACTTACAACATGCTATCTGGTTAATCGTATGCCCTCTTCCGTTCTTGGGGAAAAAGCTCCAATCTCTATTCTCTTTCCTGATAAGGACTTGTTTTCACTTACTCCTCGTGTCTTTGGAACAGTCGCCTTTGTTCACCGCTTGTCTTCAGGACTTGACAAGCTCTCTCTTAGAGCTGTTAAGTGCGTATTTGTAGATTACTCTCGGACACAAAAAGGATATCGCTGCTATGACCCTATTAACGACAAGTACTATGTTAGTGCTGACGTTACATTTTTTGAACCAGTTATGTACTTCTCCCCAGCAAATGACAGGTTGGTTTCATCCACATCTCCGGATGATAATGTCTATGTTCCTCTACCTCCAAGTCTGGGTCAATCTGAGTCCACTACACCACCACCACCACCACCGCCTCCATATCATCCCATTCCACCATTTCCTAAGTTCTACACAAGGCGGTCATGGCTTGCTCAAGCTACACGTCAACCATCCAACACGCCTCAGGTATGCTCCGATGCTATCACTAATGATGGGTTAGATAATGTACCGGTGCAGGAATCTTTGCTACAGGGGGAGGATCCGCCAGTCAATACAGTGGATAATGATCTTGATCGTCCCATTGCACATAGGAAGCAGAAGAAGCAATGTGCGTCCTATCCTCTTGCGTCTCAGGTGTCTTTTCATCATCTTACTGGTGATTTCCAGAGGTTTGCAGCAGCTGTATCGACGGTTGAGATCCCACGGACCTATCAAGAGGCCATGAAGATTGATTGCTGGCGTTTAGCTATGGAGGAGGAGATGCGTGCTTTACAGTCTCGAGGGACTTGGTCCCTAGTTCCTATTCCTCCTGGTGCTTCTGTGGTTAGTAGCAAGTGGGTGTTCACAGTTAAATATCATGCAGATGACCGTCTAGATCGGTACAAGGCCAGACTTGTTGCACGGGGCTTCACCCAAACCTATGGGGTCGACTATTTGGATACATTTTCACCAGTGGCTCGACACTCGACGCTTCGCATTCTACTATCTGTTGCTGTGGTACGTGATTGGCCCATTTTCCAACTTGATGTCAAGAATGCTTTCTTGTATGGTGATCTACAGGAGGAAGTCTACATGCAGCAACCACCGGGTTTTACTGCTGAGGGGGAGACTCACATGGTGTGTAGACTTCATAAGGCAATTTATGGCCTTAAACAAAGCCCAAGGGCATGGTTCCAGAAGCTCTCCCAGCTGATTGAACGATAGGGTTTCAAAAGATCAAATGCGGACCACTCGTTGTTTATTCAGAAGACTCCTAGAGGTACAGTTGTCGTCATGGTATATGTTGATGATATTTTGGTTACAGGAGATGATGCTCAAGGAATCGAGATGACTAAATCTCTTTTGGGAAGTCAGTTTATTACGAAGGATCTAGTTTCTGGGAATAGAGTTTGCGAGAAATGCACAAGGAATGGTAATGACTCAAAGAACATGTTACAGACTTGCTAGTTGAAACAGGAATGGTTGGATGCAGACCGTCGAGCACTCCTATGGACCCGAGTATGAAACTGTACGACAATGATACTGAAGAAGTGGACAAAAGAAGATACAGAGAGATGGTGGGTAAGCTTCTATACATCACCATAACTCGACCGGATATTGCTTTTGCAGTAAACCGGGTGAGTCAATTTATGGAGCAGCCTAGGCAAGTCCATATGGAAGCCCTGTATATGATATTGAGATACCCAAAGTCTTCCCCAGGCTCAGGTTTGTTATTTAGAAAGGACACAGATCTGTCCATTTCCGCTTGTGCAGACGCAGACTATGCAGGGTGCCCAAAAGATCGTAAGTCTACTTCAGGATTTTCTATCTTTATAGGAAGCGCTTTGGTTTCTTGGAAAAGCAAGAAACAAACTATTGTGGCAAGATCCAGTGCTGAATCCGAATATAGAGCCATGGCACAAGCAAGCATAGAAATGATGTGGGTTCGAGCAGTTTTGGAAGATTTGAATGTAAATGTCTCTTTACCCATGCAGCTTCAATGTGACAACCAGACAGCATTGTTCATTGCCAATAATCCATCTTTTCATGAAAGAACAAAGCACATCGAGGTAGATTGTCACTACACAAGAGACATGATCCAGAAGGGCTTGATTTCCACTTCACACGTCAATTCAGAGGGACCAGACTGCCGATATATTCACCAAGCCATTGCTCAGAGGACCTTTCCAGAGATGTTCTTCCAAGCTGAGCATGATCGATATCTATGCTCCATCTTGAGGGGGAGTGTAGAAGTTTACGTTATGTTATGATGTACCGTTACGTATTTCTTATTTACCTCATGTACGTCTATGTAATTTACCCAAGGGTTTTTCTCTCTATATAAGAGACCCTAGGGCTCTATGGAATAACACAACATATTTTTCATCTGACACCTTATGTACAACTTCCCGAATCTTCATGTTAGCTTCGTGTTATCGATAGGCTCCACCACATTTCCCAGCTGCCGATTACCCCCCCCCCCCACTCCGATTCTTCGAAAGACCTCTGAATGGCAAATCGACGCTCCCCTGAAGCAACGCCAAGCACCAGATCCCTGTTCGTCAAGATTCTGTCGAGATGTCCCTCTACCTTCGAGCCCCACATGTATTCCCTGCACAGAATAATCGGGTCAGTCACCTTGACCCAGTATTGAGAGAGCATATTTTTCGGAATATCTGCGTCAAAGCTCCAGAATCGCTCTAAATCCGCCATTTATAAACCGACATCGTGCCCATGCGAAATGGTGTTCGAACCTTTATTTGGGTCAGTGGTTTTACTCGACTTGAACCCCTTGTCCACGCTCGACTCTCTTGGCTTGTATTGTAAAGCATTGCCCTCTCAACATCTAACCAAGGCGCACGACATGCGAAGAATATCCGCAAAGGAGCGATTTGCCTTGGAGAATTGTGCCCTTCCAGATCCTTCCACGCCAGTTCCTAAGGCCTCCGATAATGCTTGGTCTTCCTCCACCCTTAGCGACACATCCACAACCCACCAACTCCCTCTGACCACCGGCAAACCTAGCCTTCCAGCCACCTTCATTGCCTTCGCTTTGTTGTTCGAAGCCCCGAGCACATATGATAACGAGTTGAGCTCCACCTGCACCTCAAGTCGAAATGAAGACCCCCACTTGAGCCTTGCATGTGCACGGAAGGGAGTGGTACATCTCTGACGCCATCGCGATAACGTCCAGCGAGCTCCTGAGGCACAACCCATTAGGTAGGATCTGTTGTACTTCCCCTACACACTCCATTGCCTTCCTCATACCCGCTAAACTCATGTTCTTTAGTGATAAACCTTTTATCAGAACGAAACTTCGAACTAGGATTTTAACGACGCCATCTCTCAGCCTGGGTCTCCTCCAATGCAGCTTCCTGATTGCTTTATTGTTAAGCGACAACAGCTTCTCCATCTCTCGAATCACTAGCCCCCGTGCGCATGCCGATACACCTTCCATTTTGATCACATCCCTGATGAAAGAAAACCCTACAGTTACGCTAATGTCGTCCATGGCTTCCAGAAGGTCATTGTCTTCACTTCTAGAATCACTAATTAAGATCCCGGTTTTCAAATCATAGCCAACACTAGAAACCACTTGTTTGGGCTTCCAAACCTGACCAACTCTGCAACTGAAGCTCCGGTGCCCATTCCTTCCACAAGAGAAGCATTTCATCGAGTCACGGCACTCAAAAGCACGGTATCCTCGCGCCCCATACCTCATGCACGACCCATCGAAGCTCTTCCCTCCGCCCTTCCCAACCACCTTCCCACGTCGCTCTCCAACTGGTATTGAGCACCGACTGCAATGCCGGACCATAGTCCAGTCATCCTCCGCTTCTCTCATCCTGCCCCCATTATATATGTGACATAATTCAAAACAATTTTATCTCTACTTTAAATGTTAGCTCAAGAGAACATACAATGGATTTTTTCACCAAGGATCTAGTTAGAGGGTCATTCCAGAGATGTTCCAAGTTAGCATGATTGACAACTATGCTCCATCTTGAGGAGGAATGTTGAGAGTTATATTTATCTCTCCTTATTTATCATGTATTTCTTATTTTTTTTGTCTTTATTATGTAATTTATCCCCTAGGATTTCTCCTCTTTCTACAAGAGAGCCCTATGGCCCTCCCCTTTCATAATCCAAGTGACTATTCTCCTTCCAAAGGTATAAGTGTACATGGTTGCCATGTCGAAAGCCCATTGTTAAGACTCCCCTCTATATGAGAGTTTAAAAACTATAGTTTTATGTTTATTTTATTTATCATGTATAAGATACATCCATGCGATTTGGGGTCCACTTGTGTGCAAATGCATGCTAGTTATCATCGATTTTCGCCCGATCTTGTTTTCCCGTGATATATTTATACATATAACATCTCAACCTGCTCCGCAAAAAAAAACATCTTGCAAAGAATGCACATCACATAGTGATACAAGACTAAGTGAAGCTGAGAAAAATGGATGAACCCTCTAAGAAATGCAGTGTCAAAAAGCACCAGGCTAGTTTAACATGAATCAAGGATTCATTATGTTCTCATAAGAGCTAAGGAAATCGTTAAAGAAGTAGCTAATTAAGTCAACATGATACGACAATAGTAGAAAGTGAATCATACCAAAAACAATTGTTATATGTGAGTAGAAATGGAGGATTCACGCCAAATTGGGTTACAATAGGAACCCACAATGGGTGCAGGATACAAGAATTGGCATACAGGGCCTCTAAGGAAAAAACATGTTGCGTTTAAAGCTCAAAAACCCATAATTACGGTCTTATAAAAACCATAAAACTAACACTATGGATGGCTAGATTATGACCCTGCGGACATCAACGAAACAAGCTACATAGAGTCTGCAGTAAGAGACCATTAAAGGCGACGATTGTTGAAGCCGATGTGCTACTGGAGGATGCATGACACTACACCAGCCGGAAGGCGCAACAAGTAGATAGAGTGGTTGCTCGATCGTGACCACAAGAGGAGGCCACGAAGGAGAATATGACCGCATAATTTCGAATGAGAAGGACGTCTATTTATGATCGTTGCTTTGGTACCATTTAGAAGCGAATATGTTTTTATTCGATACTGAAACCATTTTTATAAGAAAAGTGTCTTGGGCAATAAATAAGAAGCATCCAAGCAAAAAGCCAAAAAAAATGTGAAACAAAAATTATTGACAACTATAATGCAAAAGATAATTTTTTTGGAGATGCAAAAGATAACTTTCCATGGACATCTGTGTAGTTCTCTCTAAAAAACCTAATTACATAAATAACCGGTGCAAAGTAAACTCACAGTTTTGCTCGCAATAACTGAAAAGCACGATTCTTGTTTTGGAGCTGAGTTCTCTCCTCGGTACAAAAAATACGGATGCCTGTGGGTTTATGGAAAAGATCTATTGCTGTCTCCACCTTGTTGACATTTTGCCCTGAAATTATTCAAGTGATTTTCCTACCCAGATGAAGCATGGGCATACAGTTGAAAGACAACAAAGAGACCCAATGACAATTTTACGGTCCAAGCTAAATTGAGGTGTGTATCTTAATGTAGACTGTTTTCTTAAATTTGTTACCTCCAGCACCCCCTGACCGTGCAGTTGAAAGTTCAATGTCTTTTGGATCAATTACTACCTCAACTTCATCAGCCTAGTAGGGACAATAAATTCAATATTTCATGAATATCGTACAAAATATTATCTAATCATGAATTTAAAGTCTCAAAAGAGAGATATTTGAATGTCATCATTGATATATCCCTTTCTGAAAAAGACAATGCAAGATCATTGATGTATAAAGGATTTAACAAGTTCAATAATCGTAGACTTTGCAAGTTACGCTGGTCTTCTGAGTTTACATTTATTTCACTTGACTGAGTGGCTAAAGTTCAGCAGTACCTCACAAATACCTATCCTCACAAATACCCATTGGATATTTACATTCTATTGTTTCTCCTCTATTCCGAGGAGCCCAATGGCATTAAATAAACAGGTTATTTATTTCTTTCTGCATGGTATCATAGAAGTGGTCCAAGATCTTGGTATCCTTGATATCCTAAACCCCGCCTGTCAACCATCTCTGTCTCGTTCCTTGAATTTTGTGCCTCCCTCGAGCCAACTCTGCAGACGCACACCTAGTCGAGTCATGTGCCACCATTCTTGGAGGCTAGCATGGTGCTCGGTCCACGCGTCACCACCCTCGGACCTCAACCGGGTTGTGTTTCAGCACCCAACTAGTCGTCTCACCTATTCGACCGTGCCCAGAAGTCCCTTTGACTGTGACGTGAAGCATTCATAGTGCACGCAGGTTTCTCACGGCATCTCCTCCGGTGCGCATCCCCGAGTCCAATATCACTCATCAAGCATGCTGATTTTGGTGTAGTCCAAGATGATTTTAGGCATATAAATCCAACCCGCTACCGTAGAGCACATCCGGATTTAATGGGAAAATATGTGCTATAAGTCTACTCTTTACATGATAGTGTTGACAAAGATCAGACTTATCTTTCTCCCAGTCATGTACTCCTCATCTCCTTCGTTCATCACGGCAGAGCACAAGGTCGATATATCCTACTCAAGGCACTTCAAAGGTCCAGAGTCCATTGTCAAGATGGATGCAAGCAACTATGAATTGTGAGCAATGTTATTCATAAGTGTAGAGGGAAAAGACTTGATTGCATTAATGAGAGGACCTAGGTTTCTCTTATATACGAGAGGAACCTATTAGGCAAATTACATGAAGAAAACAAAATAAATAGATAAGAAGAAAAATAGAAAGAAAGATAAGAAATATCTCAACACTTTCCTTCAAGCTGGAGCGTAGATATCGATCAGGCTCAGCTTGGAACATCTCTGATAAGGCCCTCTGGCTAGAACCTTAGTAAAAACATCTCATGTTTGATCTCCAGAGATGATATGAGTAGTGGGAATAAGACCCTTCTGTATTGTTGAGATAGTTGTATCTCTCAGTGCTTTTATGTTTTACATTTTCTTTATGTATCTCTTGCGTAATTAATCCAGGGCTTTTCTCCTATATAAGAGAGCCCTTGTGTCTTCGTTTATCTTATGAACTTATTTTCCACCAACATGGTATCAGAACAACGGTCCTAGACCAGGGTTCCCGTATCCCACCCTACCCTAACCATACATCTCCAAGTCCCCCCTCCCCCCCACCCCCCCGCCGCCAGACCCCTCTAGGGCCCCCAGCCCTCCCGTGTCGCCCCCTCCAGCGCCACCCAGGCCTCCGACGCCCTCCCAGCCCCCTGCGACGTCACCTCCCAGGGCCTCCAGCACCTGTACGACATGTCGCAAGGGCTCCCAACCCTATTGCGCGCACCTCGATGCTTCTAGCCCTCTCGCCCAGCACCGTTCATCCATTCTTGCGCGGTCGTGGCCCTTTCGGCCACCGCTACCAGTAGAAGCACCCAGCCCCGAATCTTCTTGTGTTTTGTATGACCGGGCTGTGTGATACGAGGTCTGATTTGAGTCTAAACATGTGATTTTCTTCATCTAAATCACGTTCTAATACTTTAACCTTCATAAAGAGGCTATGAGGATGGTTGTATGAGTCTACAGATAAAATCATTCCTCCTTATGATTGTGTAGACATTATATAACTAGTCTACTTCTCAGCTTATCCGTGATTCTGATCATTGATATCATGTCCAACGTCAAGAGTGACGTGTTTTCCTTTTCAGGGGCATTCAAGGGCCCGGCTCCCATAGTAAAGAAGGATGGGACCAACTACGAGTTATGGTCCATGCAGTTTCGTACTCTTATATAATGTCATAATAAGGAGCACATTCTGACGGAAGCAGAACGAACAAACAAGACTGGGATGAATGCATCTTGGACAAAGATGATGCATATGCCTGCATCTGGCTCTCTGGGATACTTACCACGGAGATTGCAAATGATATTGTTAATCAGCCCACGGCCAAGGCTATGTGGGACATATTAGCAGACACCTATGGGCAGGCAAAGAATGAAAGCAAGATCCACCAACTACAATTTGACATTTTTTCGACCAAACAGAATGGTCAACCACTTCATATGCACTTCTCCCATCTGTGAGGCATGTTTGAGCGACTACACAACTTCATGCCCATTACCACCAGCATTGAGCAACAACAACAGTATCAGAATGCTACAATGACGAGAGTTTTCCTATCGTCCCTCGACTGACTCTGAGTACGATGTAACACGTACTCAACTTCTGACGGGTGAGACGATACCACCGATGGAGGAGGTCTACAAACGACTGAGCAGGATCACTACTATGCCTACCACTACACCGTAGACGACTTCCTCAGCTATGGCAGTTTCACGTATACGAGGAGGTCCTTCCCATCTTAATGACCGTGGACCGTGTGGTTGAGGTGGAGGATATCAGCGTGGTCCATGTTCCTATTGCCATCGTCCTGGTCATTCGGAGGAAAAATTCTTTCAGAAGCATGGATATCCACCATCTGCACGTGTTGCTGAGCAGACTAATCCTTCTCCTGTACCTACTATCGATGGATGCTTTGATGATTTTGTCTCGAGACTTTGAGAGATGATGACCACCCCAACGACTCCAACTTCAGGTCCCTCTGATGCAGCAGCTACCTCCAGAGCATCATCCAGTTCATCAGGTAGTTCCTATGTGTTTATCAATAGTAGCAGTTCCAATGCGACAAATTGGATTATGGACTCTGGAGCGTCTCGTCATATGTGTGGAGATCGGATGCAGTTTACCTCTTATAGATCTATCCCTCCTGGACGATCTGTGGTCATTGCCAATGGGGTTCGACTACCTATTGTTGGTCAGGGGGAGATTGTGTTAGCTCCTTTTATGCATCTACAGAACGTCCTATATGCTCCTGATTTTCAGATGAATATTTTGTCTATTAGCCAAATTACAAAAGATTTACATTGTCGTGCCATCTTTGACCCCTCTTCTCTTGTATTTCAGGGCATACTGACTGGCAGGGTGATTGGTCATTGTCGTGAGCAAAAAGGATTGTATAAGCTTGCCATTTCATCATATGATGTGGTGGTCTATATTTCTACTGGATCTTTTTCTCCATTAATATAACATCTTCGCTTTGGCCACCTTCCTCTTCAAAAGATGACTCATGTGCTCCCGCAGATATCTACTCGTACTACTTTAGATTGTGAAGCCTGTCAATTTGGGAAACATCATTGCTCCTCGTTTCCGAGTCGTTCAAGTCGTCATAGTAATCGGTCTTTCGAGTTATTTCATTTCGATATTTGGGGTTTGAGTCGTGTTCCTGATCATCAGGGACATCGTTTTTATATGGTTGTTGTGGATGATTATTCTAGACTATCTTAAGTATTCTTGTTAAAACATAAGTCTGAAATTGGTTCTATTATTAAAACTTTTCTTATTGAAGTCAACAATATCTTCTCTGCTAATGTCAAATTCATCGTACAGATAATGCCTTGGAATTTTTCACTTTACATTTAGCAGAATTCCTCAGGTCTCTTGGTAGAATTCATCAGACTTCGTGCAATTATACATCCCAACAAAATGGTGTGGCAGAACGTAAACATCATCACCTTCTTGATGTCATGAGGACTTTGTTGATTCAAAGTCGTACACCTCACTCTTTCTGGGGGGAAGCGGTTCTAACCGCCTGCTACTTAGTGAACCGCATGCCATCCACTGTTCTTGGAGAGAAAATTCCTTTCTTGACTACGTTTCCTAAGAAGGAATTATTCTTTCTCACTCCCAGAGTCTTTGAATCAGTGGCATTTGTCCACAACTTCACCCCTGGCCGTGACAAACTCTCACATAGAGCTGTCAAATGTGTCTTTGTTGGTTATTCCCGTACCCAAAAAGGGTATCAGTGTTTTGATCCTGTTAGGAGAAAATACTATGTGAGTGCCGATGTCACATTTTTTGAGTCCATTATGTATTTTTATCCTACACGTGACAGGTTGTCTGATACTAATGCTGGAGAGGATGTTGTGATTCCTCCACCTCCATCTTCTCCGTCACATACTCCTCGGCCTTCATCAACTCCACCACCGTCTCCACCTCCACCACCGCCACCACCTCCTCCTCCTGCAATCAAATCCATGTTTTTACCACATGTTTATACTCGCAGGTCTTCTACTCTCACCTCTGCTCATGAGCCATCCACATCATCCATCATGCCTCAGGTATGTCATGAAAATACTATTTCTACTGATGGCACTGGAGCTTTGAATGATACATGTTGGAGAAAAATGAGCAATCTATCGTTCCATAGAACCCTAGGCTCTCTTATATAGAGAGGACCCATGGGTAAATTACATAAAAGTCCAGAAGGAAAAAGAAAAATATGAAACAATACAGAACAACATAACATAACATAAATCTCTACACTCCCCCTCAAGATGGAGCATAGATGTCAATCATGCTCAGCTTGGAAGAACATCTCTAAAAGGGTCCTCTGAGAAATGGCTTGGTAAATATGTCGACAGTATGATCCTCTGAACTAACATGTGAAGTATAAATCAAGCCCTTCTGGATCATACCTCTAGTGTAGTGACAGTCTACTTCGATATGCTTTGTTCTTTTGTGAAATGCTGGATTGTTGGCAATAAACATGTTGGACATGCGAGCCCACGGCGAGCCATTATGCAATAAATGTTATTGCAATTCACTCCTTATTCTGAAATGAAGAATAAGTAATTTCCATAATAGGTCCCTTAGTACAATTAGGGTTATGTACCATGGTCATCTTAATGATCATATAACCGTTGATTTAATTATTGAATAATAGCGGTTGGTGCTTGGATGAATATCTAAAGAGTTAGATTGAGGACTCATCAAGCACCGTCAAATGATTGTTAAGATGTGATCTCCAGCCTGAGTAGGAGATTGCAATCTTTATCTCTAAAGGCTGATATCTGACCGACCTCTTGATGCAGGTCCTCTGCATAGGAATAGAGATTTGAAAGTGTCGGATTAGTTAGGTCAAAGAGTTGACTTAACGAGATCGAGATAAACAAAGACATATGTCGTATGCAGTCACGGTATAGGCACGCATCCTCTGACCGGGGACAGATGTGTTACTATATGTCTGAGTATGTACAATTAATAGACCAATAGGTTGATGTCCTAATCAAGTTCTATATACCGGCGAACTGGTTTGCATGCAAGGGCATATGAGTAATACGATCTCTTAAAGGGATCATACAGGTTCATTTACTGAACCGGAAGGCAAGAGCTCACTCATGAGATATTGGGAAGATCAAATTCCATGCACAGTCGTCTCACTTTGGAAGCTTGACTGAATTTGTAGGCTTGATATATGTATGATCAACGCTTAGGTATGATATGTGCTTTTGGAAAGTACATGATCGATACCGACTCTCAATGATCGAATGAGAAACTTAATGATAAAACCCTGAAGGAGACAGTCTAAAAGAGATCTAAAACTTCGAGTTTAATCTAGGTCTTCCAGTATGCAGGATGTACAGGTATTGGGAATACCTGAGGGTGATGTGATCATAAACGATTGTATAACCATGACGCTTCCATTCCTAGGGAGTGATGAAATAGGTCTGGATTTTAGTGACTCCTCTCGTAGAGAAGTGATCTAATCCTAGTCCAAATGGTGGACATTGATCTGAATATAATTCAGATACAATGAGAAAATTAGATCTACGGTCTTGATTTAATCAAGCATCTATGAGAGGTCCGCAAGATATGGATTTAAGATTTGATCTCAATATCCAAGTCACTATACGTGGAACAATACAATCGCCCTGTCCTTATCTCCAAGTATCCGCGAAGAAAGCGCATTATCCTTGAAAGAGTTCATGGATAGTTTCATTGTTGATATATGTATCCGAGCATTGAGAAAAATGGATAATTAAATGTGATTTAATTATCATGAATAACATGAATTTGATTCATATTATTTGAAGAGTTATCTAAGATAATTAAATGTGATTTAATTATCAAGGATATGAATAATGTGAATGTGATTCATATTATTTTGGCACATGAGAATTGAGATCCAAGATGATTAAATGTGATTTAATTATCATGGATAAGGATAATGTGGATAGCACTATCCATATTATTCAGGTATATTATAAATGTGATTTATAATATATCAAAGAGAGCATATTATGATTTATATTTGTTAATTTATTATTGATGTGAATTAGATTCACATTGGATGATTAATTAAAATATAATTTATATTTTGATTTGGGTTGTGAATAAGATTCACATAATTTCAATGGCATGATTGATATTTTCCATAAGATAATTTGGAATTATTTTTAGGTGAAAATATTGTCGACAAGAGATGATGATATATATCATGAGATAATGAGATCTCATGATAATTAGAAGAGATGGACCAAGTCCACCAAAGAGAAGTGGACGGCTACAACTCTCCATGAGAAGAGTAGTTGTCGCCTCTTTTTAGGAGATTGGTTTATTCTCTTCATTATCTTTTCTTGTCGCCTCTTTTTAGGAGATTAGTTTATTCTCTTCGTTATCTTTTTTCTTATAAAAATGATTTAATTTAAAATTAATTTTGTTGAATTATCAATGAAAATTAATTTAAATTAAATCATTAGTTGTTGTGTTTTTACAACATCTTAGCCATTGAAAGAAACACAAATCAATCTCATCCATTGATTATGTGTTGTCCATGGATTGGGATCCATGGGTTCCCAAAACCCTATATAAGAAGAGGCATCCATTGCTCGTCGAGAGATACGTTTACAACGAAAACTAATGCTCTTTTCTCTCTCTCTCTACACATCATGTGCCTTTCTCCCCCTCTCTCTTATGGTCGTCCACCATGGAGCCATTGAGAGAGTCGACATTGCCGCAACATCGTCGTTATGTTGCGGGAGTTCTTGCTCGTGGATCTCCGTCTCCTTCAGTACACCTCTCTCATGAAGAAGACGTCGGATCTCGTGTGACGAGATCAGGAGATTCTCCGCTTGGATCATCAACTTGGATTGCGAGAAGGACACGTCTCATCAACGCGCTCGCAAGCGTCTCCTCCATCGGATCGAACTTGAGACAAGAAGTCTCTTGGTTTAGAGACTCGATCGCAACCACGCTTCAAGAGGTAAACCTTATACCTAATTGTGGTTTAGATTAAACGATCTGAGAAAGGTTCTTTGTAACATCCGAAATCTACACAAACCCAAACTCGACCCGAATAAGGTTCGAATAACCCAATAAAGTGGTTGGTCGTTACTAAACAACCTAAAACGACCAATTGGTAGTGAATCAAAAGTTGTTCGGGTGAAATCGATCAAAAATCGGTCACTTCGTAATGCGCGCCGCGAAAAACCGCGACGTAAATTCAAAAACTGCAAGACGAAGCGAGACCGTCATAATTTCCGATTCGACGGAAGAAGACCAACGGAACCGACCGTTCATCAATCGGAGGTCGTTTGATATTTTTAAATCGTAAAATTTAATCTTAAAAAAACGTATCCGAAAATTTCGGCTAATCAAAACCCGATCGGATGTATATCAATATTATACTCATTTTGATCGCCGTTCGGAGACGATCAAATCAAGACATTGCGATTCGAAATCGGATGCTCGAGGTGCGATTATGGTCAACCTTAAGTGTGACAATTAAGTGAAGTTTTGGATATATAAATATATATATTCCTGTGATTACTATAGCTGTAGCAGACTGCTACGGGTTCAAAATATATATATATATATATATATATAAATAGAATAATATATAGTATTCTACTGTACAGCACAACACTTCACAGTCCGAACTTTCTCCCACGTATAGCTTCTTTCTGCCTCCAAATGGCAAGAAAGTAGTATATATGTGTCACTCTTTAATCCTCTTCCCTGTATAAATAGAACCCAAGAAGACAACTTTTCACCGTTTCCTTCCCATTTCTTTCAAAGTCTCCAACGAAAGCTTTCAGTTGTTCCCGTTAAAAAAAACATGTCTGCTGATCTCTGAAGCCCTGAGGTGGGTTAAGTTACTGTCGTCTTCTTTCTCCTGCTGGGAATTCCAGTCAACTCCCTTGTTGGCTGCTGCTGCTACCAATTTCAGATCTCAAATCCTCCATTTTTTTTGGAGCTCTCTCAAAGGTACACCTTCTATTGCTGCCATGCATGTACACCATTTCCCTTTCTATTTCCCCAACGAGAGAGCTTTCCCTAAAACCCTTCTTTTCTCTAATTGTTTCCATTCCTCCCCTTCAATTCACGGCTGAAGGTCCACAGCAACTCCTGTTGCTTCAAGAAGAAATCTGCGGCTCTGTACTGCTACATCTTGCTCCAGATTTCAGCCCTTCATACTTGTGATTCCCAATTTGGAAATCTTTCAAAAGGTACCTTCTTTTTCCATCTCTTGCTGCCATGCATGTAAAATTCCACTCCCTCATATTGCTGTACCCAAATTGTGCTACTGCATGCAAGTATTTTCTCCATTTTGGAGATCCAAATTGAGGCAATCCTTATGTACATCCTATCTCCATCCTATTGCTGCCAAGCATGTTGTCAAAAATCCAATTGCAAAAATCTGATTGTATTGGTTGAGATTTCCTGAAATGAAATTTGGAGTTGACTATAGCCTTTCACATTGAGTCTCTTTGTTGACGGCTAACTCCCTTTTTATTCAATCACATACGATTCCCTTTACAAGATCAGGTGTCAAACTATTATATCTTAATTTAGGTTCTGTACCATAACCTAGTAAGGTTGGAAAAAGTCACTAAAAATCAAATCATTTATAATGAATACTTGGTAGACAAACGGATGCCATGCAGTTATTATATTTTGGAGTTTCCACTCCAATCATATTTTAGTAATATAAACATTCAGAGCAATATATATGTCTGTGCAAATAGATCACAACGAGCTCTGACATCTATTATGATTATCAACTAATAAATATAAAAGAGAACAATTGCAACTAACGTATTCTGAACTGCAAGTTGAATCTAAAAAAATATCTAAAATATCTTTGGCATATATATATACACATACATATATATTCTGTTTCTATAAATTGGTTAGGCCGGTGGTGAAATGTTTAATACACAAGGGATCACATGTGAAGTCAACTTGCAGTATGTTATAGCTCTGAAATATACAATATACAAGGCTTATTATAAATATTAGTTGGGTTGTTTTCTCTAATTGATTTAGTATATATTCAGGTAGTATAAAATGACAATAACTCTGAAATTTGAATTGGACTAATTGATTATATGTACGGATGTTTGAATATGTTCGGAACTTTTAGGAAATCCCAAATTTGGATCTATACCTATGTTGGTAGACGAGTTTTGAATCTAAGCACGTGCCAAAAATACAAGGAAGGTTTGCCTTCTTCAAATTGAGTAGGTATAGGTACTCATTAAGTAAATCCTATTAGACATTCTTCATCCATCTATTGACATTAATGCAATTGATCTTTAGAGGCTCCTAAATGGTACTGTTGTCATCATATATAATTGTCATCCGTTTTCTCCATTAAAATAATTATAGATGGCATTTAACCGCAGTTTGTACAATGGTAAAAAAAATCATCATCAGGGACACTATGGTCAGCCCCATGAGGAGGATAGCAAAGTTATACATAAAGTATAATGCAAGTCAAGGGAGATGCGAGATGATAAGTATATGCATGCAGTTCATAGTCAGAACAACCGATATACTTGAGATACGTTTACGGACATCATAAATAGAATCTTAAATCGATCAATTCTTGAATACAATATTCTTGTATACATCATTAAAAATAATTGTGACTCATGCCTAGGTCTATAGGTCATCTATAGGAGAGACATAAGAGGGTTAAGTAATCAAGGCAAGAAAGAAATGGTGAATCTGTTGTTAATGATAAAGTCAGTAATGACTGATAAATTAATATAATGCCGGTCATGGTGATCCTTACACCTGACCGTGCGAGAGCGCGGTGACTCTCAGCTGGGCGGAGGAAAGGAAGCCCAGTTCGGGCAGCGGCTGCCAAGTGCGTGGGTCTAGGATCTCAGTCCTTTTTCGATTTTTACGCGAGCTCGCAGTGTTTTTACGCCTCGTTGGGATCCCGACTTTAGACCAGTTCTGCTGACCCTTTGTTTTAGGATACCCAGACGGGGGATCCTTGGTTTTAGTTTTCGTACGAGCTCGGTTGCCCGTTACCGGTCAGCTGTTTTCTAGAGTGACTTTTCCGGGAAGTCTCTCTCACCCGTCTCAGTGGCGTAGTTTGGGAGTAGACCTATCCCTCTATTGGACCGCGCTGCCAATTAGAGGGCGAGACGGAAGAGCCCTTTTGTTGGCTTCTTCACCGCTTGAGTTTTTACTTTCGCCAACAGACTTGGCGATCATGGCCTTAAATTTCGCCGAAATTCGGCCGAATTTCGGTCGAATTTCGGTTTCGGTGGGTGACCGAAATTCAACCGAAATGCCTATATCGGTCGAAATTTAGGGGGGTCTAGTTCAAAAAAACAACCGAAATGACCGAAATTTCGGTCGAATTTCGACCAAAATTCGGCCGAAATTTCGTTTCGGTCACTTAACGAAACGAAACCGAAATCCGACTTTTAAGGCCTTGTTGGCGACATGGCCTCAAATTTCAGCGAAATTCGGTCGAATTTCTGTCGAATATCGATATCCAGTCGAAATCGAAATTCGACCGAAATGATCGAAATGACCGAAATATGGGGGTTCTAGTACAAAAAATGACCGAAATGACCGAAATTTCGGTCGAAATTTCACCGAAATTCCATCGAAATTCTGTTTTGGTCAATACCGAAATGGTGACCGAAACCGACATTTAAGGCCTTGGTTGGCGATTCTACATCCAGATCATCCATATCTATATCTACATCATTTAGAGTTACATCTGAGATAGTTGCACTTGAGGATTGAAGGGATTACAATCAAAGTGGAGTAAATAGAAGTAAATATAATCTAATTCGAAATCTAATTAAGCTAGTGGACGTGTTGGGAACTTAGTTAGGATGCATTATACTACACCGCATGCCTACGGAGGCACCCCAACCCTAAGACATTCCCTAAGTCTTAGAGTCATAGTCTGAGGTTTCACACGAACCAAGACCACAGACTATCCACTAGACTTAAGAATTAAATAAATCATTATATCTTCTCATCTCATCTTTCCCATCATCAAAATCCACAAATATGATCTCTGAGTAATATGAGAATAAAATATACATACTTATGATCAATTAGTTACCATAGAAATATACTTATGTGGGAAATGTTGGGATAATTGCTGATCATGAGGTATTTACTAGAAATTTGGAAACCTTTTGCATTTGCAAGTAGAATTAAATTTTTAATTTGAGTTGTTCTGCCTCTCTACTTGCTTGCTTTTGATCATAATAAATGCCTGATATTTTTATATAAACTTATGGGAAGTACCAGCGCCCGATGACGCCTTTTCTTCCTTGCACGCATGGCAGGCAAGGAGCCTTTAGCACAGTAACGGGTTGATGATTTTAGGAGATAGAGTTTATACTCGACGGTATGGTATTTTGTGCCAGTTTTTGGTTTGGTTTATAATGTAGTATGTTTCTTTCTCTTCAGTCAGATTTTTGGGATATTGTTTGTAACATCCGGTTTTCAACCAAACCCGAAACCGACCCGATTAGGGTCCGATTAACCCAATAAAGTTATCTGACAACATTAAATGACTTAAAATGATCAATTTATCGTGAATCAAAAGTCGTTCGGACAAAATCGACCAAAAATCGGTCGCTTCGTAATGTGCGCCGCGAAAAGCCGCCACGCAAATTCGGAAATCACGAAACGAATGGAGACCGTCATGAGATCCGATTCGACGATATAAGACCAACAGAATCGACCGTTCGTCAATCGGAGGTCGTTTGATATTTTTAAATTGTAAAATTTAACCTAAAACAAAAACCATATCCGAAAATTTCGGGTATTCAAAACCCGATCGGAAGTATATCAACAATATACTCAAATTGATCGTCGTCCCGATACGATCAATTCAAGATATTGTGCGTCAAAATCCGAGGTCCGATGTGCGATTGCGGATGACTTTAAAATAAGAGAGAAATTGGAAAATAAAGATATATATATATATATATTTATTTATTATTCAGATTAAAGCAGCAGCTGTTGCCGTTGAGTGTTTTTTTTCTCCACGTGGCTTTTGATTCCATTCCATGTGGCTACACCCCAAGCTCCATCTTCCTTATAAATATCACCAAGAACCTCCCCCTCTCTCTTACATATTCCAGCCGTTGGGAGCAACCTCTCCTCTCCCTCTCTTGATTCCCAATTCCATTCTCGGTTATTCTCCAAAAAGCAGACTGAAGCTGTTGAGTTTTCTCCTGGAGCCTTCAGACAGACTTTGGAGCTGTTGCATGCAATCGTTTCCCTCCAATTTAGGAGATCTCCAAGGTACACTCCGATCTTCCCTCTATTGCTGTCATACATGTCGATTATAAATTTGATTTCCATTTTCCTTTCCCCCTTTTCTCCCTTTTCATTTCCCCATGTTTTATTCCCATTCTTCCTCCTAAAATCCCAGCCGAAGGGGCTCTTTTTCTCCAAATTGGCTGGAAATCTGCTACTGATTCTGGACCGTTGGAGACCCAGATTTTTCAACTATTGCTTCTTTCAGCTTCAGATCAGCCCTCCCAGCTTTGCATGCAGAATTAGCTCCAAGATTTAGAAGATTATTAGGTACCTCCTTCCCCTTCTTTGCTGCCATACATGCACAATCCTCCACTTCATTCTTGCTGCCATATATGAAGTTTCTACACTTATAGAACTTTTATTGATGCTCTTTTATGTAACAATATATTGCTGAAATCTGGGTTTTGCTCATAAAATAAACTTGGAACTATAAATTTTAGATCTTATTTAATTTAGCACTGCTTGCATGTCAATTTGATCCTATTAGGTACAATCCTTCTTCCTTTCTCTCTTGCTGCCACTCATGTGCTTTTGCACAAATTAATCCCTTTTGGTTAAGGAATTGGGACTGGAATTAGGAGGAAGTCAGGAATATATGCCAAGATCAGAAACTGCAGCTTCTTTTCTCCATAGGAACTGCTACAAGCTTGAATCAAAGCAAGTTTTTGATCTCTAAATTTAAGATTTCAGATGTACATCCTTTCCCTATCTTTTGCTGCCATGCATGTTGTGTTAATCATTCTTTATAAGTGTGCTTGATTCCTTTCCTTTTGAATCAACATTAACACCTCTAATCCATGTTCTTGTTAAAATTGTAAATCCTCAATGTGCTGCCATCTATTCTTTGATTTTAAACCAATCCAGTTGTTGTCAGAATGTTTGGTTTATAAAAGTTTTATATAGAGGATCTTTAATTTTTATCCCCAAAATCCAACTTCCAGGTGATAAATCGAAAATCTGCACTAATTATGAATCTTAGTCGAAGATAAGTTGTTAGCTGTTACCTATGCTAAAACAATATTATATATTAGTTATGTTTTCATAAGAGATGGAAACTAATTAATGTATGCCCAATTGTTTATATCAGGACATATATTTCGGAAATTTGCGGAAGCTTTATAATCTTAAACGTATAAATCCATGTGCACAGTACTTAAATATGTAAAATTAACCAGTGATTGAGATTTGGGATGGATTGGACTAACACTAAAGTCATGACAGGCAATGAGTGAAAATATATGAACAAGTGGGTTGGCACACACGATCTTAGTTGGCCAAGCAATTCTTGCTTTACTGGAATCCAACCATCCAACCAGTCTTATGCATCTCCATACGGGTTGAAGGGCTACCACTAAATCTAACCAGACAGTTATAATAGGGTGACAATGTGATTATTTTGAGTTAGTATGATACTATATATATATGTGTATGTGTGTGTGTGTGTATATATATATATGACAACCAATTTCAAGGATGATTATGGAGATACCAAGAAGAAATTAACTAAACTTAAAAAGGAAGAAATTGCTCATTTGGTTGGTATAGTGAAAAGGGTGTAAATATCTTATAGTTATTCTAACCATGCACAGTGCTAACTGAAGTGATACAGATGTATCATTTCCAAGTAATTAGAACTAATTCTTTTGTAATGCTTCATGATTAAACTCTATATACTTTAGCCGTTTGTGCATACTTTACCCCGATGACCTAGTGATGAAAAGTTAAATAAGAGAAGGTGACTAAGCAAAAGAATGGGACGAGTTAACCCTCTATTCATCTCGAACATATCAATTGAAGCCTCAGGTTTCAGTCTAATCATGTCATCCTTCTTGTGGGCTCTCAAGACATAAGAGAAAAACAACTTTTACAGGGGCTCACATCGAAATTTTCGACTTGAGCAACTGAAATTTATTGATCAAGTCAATACCCCGACATTTTACTTGTGGTAAGTGTAATCTTGTTTATTGGCCATCTCACGACATCAGTTATCAAGGTGGAGAGAGCCTTAGAGCCATTGAATTCATCATTATAGAGTCCCTTCATCACATCATGTTTAGAATTTGTATCTCAAACCTCTTTAAACATGGGATCAAAGGCATATGTGATAAACATCATCTCTTATTTCAGTGTAGTATCTCAAAGAAGTCAGGATTTCTCAGTGGTCTAAAATGGTTAGATGTGTCAAACCACTTACCGTTTCAGAAGACTTTTTCTTATCATCATTAATATCAATTTTTACTCATGGAATGTGAATTGAGTGCATCCATAAAATTTGTGACTCAGGGAAGCCATTTAATTGTGCCGGTCATAGTGACCTTTACTCATGACCGTGCGAGGGCGCGGTGACCCTCAATTAGGCGGAAGAATAGGAAGCCCAGTTTGGGCAGCGGCCGCCAAGTGCGCGGGTCTAGGATCCCAATCCTCTTTCGGTTTTTACGCGAGCTCGCAGTGTTTTTACGCCTCGTTGGGATCCCGATTTTAGACCAGTTCCGCTGACCCTGTTTTAGGATACCCAGGCGGGGGATCCTGGTTTTTCAGTTTTACGTACGAGCTCGGTTGCCCGTTACCGGTCGGGCTGTTTTTCTAGAGCGACTTTTCCGGGAAGTCCCTCTCACCCGTCTCAGTGGCGTAGTTTGGGAGTAGACCTATCCCTCTATTGGACCGTCCTTCCAATTAGGGGGCGAGACGGAAGAGCCCTTTTGTTGGCTTCTTCACCGCTTGAATTTTTCTTTCGCCAACAGACTTGGCGATTCTACATCCAGATCATCCATATCTATATCTACATCATCTAGAGTTACATTGAGACTGTTGTATTGAGGTTTGAAGGGATTGATTCTACATCCAGATCATCCATCTCTATATCTACATCATCTAGAGTTACAACTGAGACAGTTACACTTGAGGCTTTAAGGGATTACAATTAAATTGAGTAAAAGGAAAAGACTCTAATCCAATTCGAAATCTTAATAAGCTAGTGGACGTGTTGGGAACTTAGTTAGGATGCATTATACTACACCACATGCCTACGGAGGCACCCCAACCCTAAGACTTTCCCCAAGTCTTAGAGTCATAGTGTGAGGTTTTACACGAATCAAGACCACAGACTATCCACTAGACTTAAGAAATTAATAAATCATTATATCTTCTTATCTCATCTTTCCCATCATCAAAATCCACAAATATGATCTCTAAGTAATACGAGAATGAAATATACTTACTATGATCAATTAGTTATAAAATAAATATGCTTATGTGGGAAATGTTGGGTTAATGGCTAATCATGAGAGGTGCTTACTAGAGATTTGAAAACCTTTTACATTTGCAAGTAGAATTAAATTTTAAATTTGAGTTGCTCATGTCTCTCTACTTGCTTTCTTTTGTAAATAATAAATGCCTGTTATTTTTATATAAACTTATGGGAAGTACCAGCACCCGCTGACGCCTTTTCTTCCTTGCACGCATGGCAGGCAAGGAGCCTTTAGCACAGTAGCGGGTTAATGATTTCAGGAGATAAATTTTATACCCAATGGTATGGTTTATTTTGTGCCAATTTTTGTTCAATTTATATTGTATTATGTTTCTTTCTCTTCAGTCAGATTTTTGGGATATACTGTATGTACTGTCAGACTTTGTACATGTGAAATATATGGAAGTTAATGAAATAAGATTTTGGTGACAATTATTCTAATAACTTGTGGTTATGATTGTGAATGTCATGTGGAAAATTATCCGCGCGAAAAATTTCCCTGTATTTCCGTAGCTTATGCGATCTAATGCGAATGAATGTTGTAACGCGAAATGTGTGTAAACGGGTACCCGGATCCTCGGGGTTTCACATTGTTCGTATAGTCAACTTTGTACATGTTGTAGAATATATGGAAGTTAATGAAATGAGATTTTGGTGACAATTGTTCTATGAGCTTGTGGTTATAAATGTTGATGTGAATGTCAGCTGAAATCATTGCAGTGCGAAAAATTTCCCTGTTTTTATGTAACTTAATGCGATCTCATGTGAAAATAATAGTGCGAATGTGTGATTAACGGGTACCCGGATCCTCAGGGGTTCACATTCTTGGATCATGTGGTTTCATCATATTAATTTTTTTTAAATTCCGCTGCAACGAGCAACTAGTGCGACTAGTCGCTCTCGATCGCATTCGATGTGCGCTTCCGTGATGCGCTTGAGGATTCCCCCCATATCCTTCAAAACAAAGCTGCTTGATTTTCACACTGAAGTTGCATGGGTAAAGGTACATCTATATGTAAGTCTTCTAATACGGCTCGAACCCACATCATCTCTGTGTTCGCTTACGCCATGGCCCTATATTTAGATTCAGCACTGGATCTCGCCACAACAGTTTGTTTCTTGCTTTTCCAAGAAACTAGAGAGCTCCCCACAAAAACTGCAAAGCCTGAAGTAGACTTACGATCCTTAGGATACAATGCATAATCTGCATCTGCACAAGCTGAAATAGATAAATCTGTGTTCTTTCTAAACAACATTGAGCCTGGAGAAGACTTTAGATACCTCAGTATCATGTATATGGCATCCATATGAACCTGTCTCGGCTGATCCATAAATTGACTCACCCGACTTACTGCAAAAGCAATATCGGGTCGAGTTATAGTGATATAAAGAAGCTTACCCACTATCTCTCTATATCTTCTCCTGTCCACCTCTTCAGTATCATTGTCATACAGTTTCATACTTGGATCCATAGGAGTGCTCGATGGTCTACATCCAACCATGCATGTTTCAACCAGCAAATCTGTAATATATTTCCTTTGAGTCATCACCAGACCATGTGCATTCCTGGAAAATTCCAATCCCAGAAAATATCTTAGGGTACCAAGATCCTTCGTGACAAACTAACGGCCAAATAATGCTTTTGCCATCTGTATTCCCTGAACGTCATCTCTTGTAATCAGAATATCATCAACATATACCATGATGACAACCGTACCTCCAGAAGTCTTCTGAATGAACAATAAATGATCCGCATTTGATCTTTTGAATCCCTGACGTTCAATTAGATGGGAAAGCTTCTGGAACCACGCCCTTGGACTCTGTTTAAGGCCATATATCGCCTTGTGAAGTCTACACACCATATGATTCTCCCCCTCAGCAGCGAACCCCGGTGGCTGCTGCATGTATACTTCTTCCTGCAAATCTCCATACAAGAATGCGTTCTTGACATCAAGTTGAAATACGGACCAGTCATGTACCACAACAACCGATAGAAGAACGCGAAGAGTAGAGTGTCGAGCCACTGGAGGAAATGTATCCAAATAGTCCACACCATAGGTTTGAATGAAACCTCTCGCAACAAGTCGTGCCTTGTACCGACCAAGATTGTCATATGCATGATACTTAACTGTGAACACCCATTTGCAGCTAACAATAGATGTGTGCGAGATGGAGCGGTAATAAAAGATGATGTTGGCCTGACAACCGGGACAGGAGTGGACACAAGTGGACTCAGACTAGGAGGAGGAACATAGACATCGTCATTAGATGTGAAAGAAGCCAACATGTCACATGTAGGGGAGTACATAACAGACTCAAAAAATGTAACATCAACACCGACAAAATATTTTTTCATAGGGTAATAACAACGATAACCCTTCTGAGTCCGAGAGTAACCTACAAAGACATACTTAACGGCTCTAGGAGAGAGTTTGTCAAGTCCAGGAGTCAAGTGGTGAACAAAGGCAATAGTACCAAAGACACGAGGGGTAAGTGAAAATAATTCCTTATCTGGAAAAATAACGAAAAGAGGAATTTTGTCACCAAGAACAGAGGGCGGCATCCGATTGATAAGGTAGCAGACTGTAAGGACAACATCCCCCAAAAAAGTGATAAGCGCACAACTCTAGATAAGCAGGGTTTGAGTGATATCAAGAAGGTGGCGATGTTTTCGCTCGGCCACTCCATTCTGTTGAGATGTGTAAGCATAGGTGGTTTGATGAATAATACCTTTGGACGATAAGAAATGGGCGAGAGAGCGAGTGCAGAATTCCAATGCATTATCCGTTCGAATATATTTGACAGGAGAAGAAAAAACATTCTGCACTTCGATGATAAGATTTTAATAACGTCAACTGCTTTAGATTTGTTCTTTAAAAAAACCTAAGATACACGAGAAAAATCATCCACTACAACCAGATAGAACCTATGTCCCTAATGATCAGGAACACGACTCGGACCCCAAATATCAATATGAAACAACTCAAATGGGGAGCTACTGCTCCGAACCTGACGACTAGGAAAGTTAGAACGATGATGCTTTCCCTACTAACAAGCTTCACAATGAAACGACGAACTCGAAGAGATCTGAGGCAAAAGATGACGCATCTTCTCAAGCGGGAGGTGACCAAAGCGTAGATGCCAGGTGTACGGAGAGACTGATCTGGCTGAGTGGAAAGAGACGCCAGCATATGAATTCCGGACTAGATGATAGAGACCATTCTGCTCAGAGCCACAACCAATCAGCCTGCCCGTTACTACATCCTGAAAAATGAAAGAAGATGGGTCAAATATAGCGTGACAGTGTGAATCCTTCGTAATCTGACTAATGGATAATAGATTCATTAAAAACTCAGGAGCATGTAGAACATTATATAAATGCATAGAGGGTGACAAGGTGATCTCCCCCTGTCCAACGATGGGGGAATGAGTTCCATCGGCTATGAGCACTGAGCATCCAGGTGGAATGTCTCTGTATGACTCAAGTCTATAACGGTCACGGCAGAGGTGATGGGTGGCGCCAGAATCCATAATCCAATATGAGAGATCATGACAGGATGTAAAAGCAGTAGCACTACCTAAGGTCCTGGCAGCGACATAAGTACTGGCAGATGCTGAGGCGGCAATATCTGAAGATCCACCTGGAGAATCAGTAGAAGATTGAGGCATAATATCACGCAGGTGCGCCACAAGCTCTTCGAACCGGTGATCTGAAGTGGATGCCGACGGAGATGTAACATACTCGGCTACATGCGCCGATGTTGGAAACCCATGCTTAGAATAGCATGTATCCTCGGAGTGACCCATGTGATGACAGAAGGTGCACAGTGGCGAAAACGGCCTCCTCAGCCACGAGGTCCGCGTCCACGAAAGGAAGACTGACCACCTCTCCCTCGCGATATAGCCATTGCCGAAGGGGGTGGAGTAGATGTGCTAGAAGAAACAGAGATGTGGTTGAGCCTTCGGTAAACTTCCTCCATACGAGGAATAGTAGCATCGGCAAGTATCTGAGAGCGGGCGGACTCATACTCAGGATCAAGTGCTGCTAGTAGAACTCCAACCATGGTAGCATTCCGGAAGGTCTTCTGCTGCTCAGGAGTAGTATAGTGCATTATAGTTTCTTAAACATCCCTCGTAGGGACGTATACAAAGAATGGAGCGGTCGTCCATTCTGCTTTATCGTGAAAATGTCATGCTGGAGCTGTAACATCTTGGTCTTGTTCCGCACCTGTGAATAAGTGGCAGCCAGTATATCTCACATCGCCTTGGCGGTGGGCTGATGGAGGACATCATTGGCAATCTCCATCGACAGTATTCCTGATAGCCAAACCTTGGCATAAGGATCATCGGCCTCCCAGGAGGCATAGATCCCAGTCTTCTCTGCCGGCTCATCAAGTATATGCTTCTTACCGTTCGACTTCATGAGACTTATGAACTGCATCGCCCAGAGCTCATAGTTCGTCCCATCCATCTTGACTATTGGTGTTGGACCTTTGAATGCGCCTATGGAGGGCATGGAGGGCATATCGACTTTACTTTCTGACATGTTGTCGGAGACGAAAATTTAGGATTGTAGACGAGAAACCAGTATCTACATAAACTTGATTGGATTTGAGTGCATATGTAGATTTTTATGCACTTAAATCCATGGAGAGATAGTAGCCGACGGAGGAAGGGGTGTCGGCTCTAGAGAGAAGAGAACCCGGCAGTGAGGGTTCCCTACAGTGGCATTGAAGGGCCGATGTCGTCAAGGGCTGGCGGCGGGGCTGGAGGGACCGCCAGTGGGGCTGGAGGGACTGGTGACGGGGATGGAGGGTCTCGACAGCGAGGAGGAGGGACCGGCGACGGCGGCTGAGGGTTGGAGAGAGAGAGGGGAGCGGCGACGGGATGATGCTTTTAGGGTTAGGGTTTCGCTCTGATATCATGTTGGAAAAAAATGAGAATCTATCGTTCCATAGAACCCTGGGCTCTCTTATATAGAGAGGACCCATGGGTAAATTACATAAGAGTGCAGAAAGAAAAAAATGAAACAGTACAGAATAACAGAATAACATAACATAACATAAATCTCTACGACAGAGAAGCAGATGACCTGGAGATACCTATTGCCCTAAAGAAACCTCAGCGTCGATGTGCTACGTATCTTCTTGCTGTGCATGTCTCCTTGGATCATCTTTCAGAGGACTACATGAAGTTTGTAGTGGGGCTATTTGCTATCACGTACATATCAGGAGGCACTTCAAAACAACAAGTGGCGACCTGCAATGGAGGAGATGACAGCCCTTCGGACACGTAGTACCTGGAGCATTGTTTCTGCCTCGCTTGGTGCATCTGTTGTGAGCTGCAAATGGATATTTATGGTAAAGCAAAGGGCAGACGGTAGTGTGGACCGCTATAAGGCAAGGCTTGTGGCCCGAGGGTTTACCCAAACCTATGGGGTGGATTACCAAGACACCTTCTCTCCAGTAGCAAGACGCTCAACACTCCGCATTCTTCTATCGGTTGTAGTTTCCAAGGTCTGGCCTCTTTATCAGCTTGATGTGAAGAATACATTTCTCTATGGAGATCTACACGAGGAAGTATAAATGCAATGGCCGCCAAGGTTTGATACTGAGGGGGAGTCCCGGAAGGTGTGCAGACTCCATAAGGCGATATATGGCATGAAGCAGAGTCCGAGAGCTTGGTACCAGAAGCTATCGGAGTTGATAGAGCGGGTTTGTGCAGTCTACTGCAGATCATTCTTTATTTGTTAAGAGGACACCAAGTGGTTTGGTGGCTATTCTTGTTTATGTGGATGATATTGTCATTACAGGAGATGATGAACAGGGCATTATTGCTGCCAAGGAATTCCTAGCCCGACAGTTTGTGACTAAGGACCTTGGCAATCCTCGTTACTTCCTTAGGTCGGAGTTCGCCAGGAACAAGCGTGGTCTTGTGATGACTTAAAGGAAGTTTGTTATGGATCTTCTTTCCGAGAGAGGTATGACAGGATGCAAACTTGCCACAACTCCTATGGATGCAAGTATGAGATCGTATGATGAGGACATTGAGGAAGTTGACAGAAGGAGATATAGAGAGCTTGTTGGGAAGCTCTTATAAGACACCATCACCATGTCAGATATTGCATTTGTAGTAAACAAAGTCAGTCAGTTCATGGAGCAACTCAGGAAGGTGCACATGGATGTCTTTCATATGATCTTGAGATACTTGAAGATTACACCTGGTTTAGGTCTTATATTCAGTAGGGTACGTCCCTTGAGGTGACAGCATGCACAGATGCAGATTACGCAGGTTGTCCAAGAGACAGAAAGTTCATTTCTGGATTTGCTATTGTCATCGGCAGTCCACTTGTTTCATGGACAAGCAAGAAGCAGACGATGGTGGCTAGATCAAGTGCAGAGTTTAAATACAAGCGATGACCTAGGGAAGTGTTGAAATGATGTGGGTTAGATCGATATTGACCGATCTTACTATTGATGTTCATCTACCTATGTAGCTTATATGTGATAATCAAGAAGCTCTATTTATTGTTAATAATCCTACATTTCATGAACAGACAAAACATATGGAGGTGGATTGTCAGTACACTAGAGACATGATCCATAAAGGTCTCATATCCACCTCTCATGTGTCTAATGGAGATCAAATGGCCGACATCTTCACCAAAGCACTTGCTAGAGGTTCCTTTCAGAGGTATTGTTCTAAGTTGAGCATGATAGATATATATGCTCCAGCTTGATGGGGAGTGTTGAGATAGTTGTATCTCTCAGTGCTTTTATGTTTTACATTTTCTTTATGTATCTCTTGTGTAATTAAACTAGGGCTTTTCTCCTATATAAGAGACCCCTTGAGTCTCCGTTTATGTTATGAATGTATTTTCCACCAACATGTATCATGTCACGAGTGTAGTGACAGTGCACCTCTATGTGTTTGGTCCTCTCATGAAAAGTACGGTTGTTGGCAATGAAAAGAGCAGTTTGATTGTCACATTAGAGGTGCATGGGAAAATGCACCTCAATAGTCAAGTTAGTAAGAACAGATCTGACCCACATCATCTCCGTCCTAGCCTATGTCATAGCCATGTATTCTGACTCAGCACTCGATCTGGAAACCACGGTCTGCTTCTTTCTCTTCCAAGAGACCAGGGAATTCCCTATGAACACAACGAAGCCTAAAGTACATTTCCTATCCTTTGGACACCTAGCATAATCTGCATTTGCACATGCTGTAACTGAAAGAGATACAGGAATATGGAGACCAAATGCTTCGTAAAAGCAAGACTGGTGCAAACACTTCGTGGAAGCAAGATAATACATGGATGACATACAACCAAGGCGATGTGAGATATTCTCGCCGTCACATATTCCCAGACGAAAAATGAGACGGACATCCAAAGATATCCAACACCACCCTGACCGCCATGCATTCCGCCACTCCCCCTTCAACAAAAAATACGGTATCATCCGCATAATGCAAAATCGGGACCGAAAAATCCTCCTTGGAATAGCCCTTGAAGAACTCTCCCTCCTTTGTGATTCCTATCATAACTGCCATCGTATCTGCGGCCAGAACAAACAACAAGGAGCCAAGGGTCACTCTTGCCTCACCCCCTCTAAGGCTAAAAGAACACACCCTCTTGCTTCCCATTAACCAACACCAAAATGAGGAAGTGGTAATACATCTCTTCATCCAATTGACCCAAACCTCCAACAAACACCTCCGAACCAAGGATGCCCAGATGAATCTTTAGCTCATGCAATCATACCCATTCGAAAAATCAACCTTCTAGAGGAAGCCAGCTACCCCTCTCCTCTTCTAATCCGCCACTATCTCTGACGCCATAACCACTCCCTCCAACAACTGATGACATGTAATAAACGATGTCTAAGCAGGCATAATAAGAGCATCCAGGATATCCCAAAGGCGATTGGCCAACACCTTAGCCATAATAACGTAGGTATCATCGGACAATGCTATGGGTCTAAACTTGTCAACATGCTTTGCAACTTCCTTTTTTTGGAAGCAAGAAAAGTTGGGATCTATTGAACTTCTCCATGCCCAGGTTCGCATCTCTATTATCCATGACCAACCACACGACATCCTCCTCAACCACATCCCAAATTTTCCTATAGAAAATGATCGGTACGCCATCTGGTCCCGAGCACCCATCTGCATTAAGATCAAAGATTGATCTACGCGCATCTTTCCTTGTGAATTTAGAAACAAGCATCACATGTTGTTCAGGCCTCAAGGACCGGGCTCCCCTCCCTGTAACATCCGGATCCAACTAAAGTCGAACCTGACTCGATTAGTGTCTGATTAACACAATAAAGTTATCGAACAATATTAAATAACTTAAAAAGATCAATTGATAGTGACTCAAAAGTCATTCGGACAAAATCGATCGCATAGTAATGCGCACCCGAAAAAATTGACGTAAATTCGGAAACTACAAAACAAACCAAGACTGCCATAAGATCCGATTCAACAAAATAAGACCAACGGAATTGACCGTTCGTCAATCGGAGGTCGTTTGATAAATCACAAAATTTAACTGTATCTCAAAAATTTCGAGGATTCATCCTCGATCAAAAGGACATCAATATTGTACTCATATTGATCGTCGTCCACTGATGATCAAATCAAAATATTGCGCATCGAAATGCGACATTCGAGGCACGAATACAAACATTTTTTAAAAAACATTTCAAATAAATAAATAAAAGAAAAATAAATATGAAAATAGTTATTTTCTGCTGAACCAGACGTGTCCTTCTGTTGCAGTTTTTTAAAAATAGTAATAATAATATTGTTTTCTGCATACACTTGTGCAGTTTTTTCCCCAAATGCTTCCACGCATACATCCTTCCTTCCATCCTTATAATTATCACTCAAGCCTTCTTCTCTTTTCCATCTTCGTGATCCCCCTTTCCTCCAACAAAGAACCCATTTTCACAAACCTCCTTCTACTCCAAGTTGTTGTTGTCGATTGTTGCAAAATATTGTTGCTTTGCAAGCTTTTGTTGCCATTACATGTTATTGTTGTGGTAAAGCATGTATTCCTTAATTTTGTGGATCTAAGGTACAATCTAAACTCTCCATTGTTGCCTTGCTTGTCGTATTTCCTTCACACAATTTGTGTTTTGACTATCCTTTTTCCCTTTTTCTTAAATTTTGTTGGCCTCTCCATACGTTTATATGGTCTGATTTTTTAACTTCATCTCCTCCTCTTGATATACTGAGATTAATCAAGACCAGAGTGAGTGAGTTAAATTCTGGATCTATAGGTTAAGTATGTTAAGATTTAGGAGAGGAAAAATGCTCTTTGATCTTGTAGTTTTCTTACAACATCATCAGATGGATTATAAATTAGACATTACATGTTGTAAATAGTTGTCTCAATGCATGCAATGGGTGCAACTTGCAGTTTAATTAGTGATTCTGGATATGTACAGAAAAGTCTGCAGTATCAAAAATAAAAAAGAAATATTTTACATTAATCTCTCAAGTCAATTTAGTTGATGTATGCACCTTATTCCATTATCTTAAGCTTGCATGCTCTCTCATTTAACATGAAAAATTGTTTTGTTTGATTTTTGTGAGATATTGATACTTTGTTACGAATATTTAGTGCCTATCCTCCTTACCAATTGATGTAATGTTATCATGTCTCACATACTTGCGCATGTTGCTATCCAAACGATTTTCTGGACTCTTTGTCCAAACTTGCCTAAATGGTGACAATACTATTTCATTGATTTGTTAGGAGTCATTCTCTTCATTAACAAGTTATTCCAGTGGAGCAACTTACTGTTAAACCAAATATTTTTCTTTACTTTCATCTTATTAATACATATGATATTTTCATGACTAATACATGTGCACAGGAGAATCTTATTGAAAACCATGACAATTTCAATTGTGATGAACATTACTTTCCTCTCAATCTAATATGTTCCATGTTCGAGTTATTTTTGAATTTCAATTCATCATGTAATAATCTGGTAGTCAAGCATGCGTACTTACTTTTAAGAGAGATGTGGTTCAAATTATAGTTCTTAGTAAAAAAGGGATTCCCACAATAGTCTAGTTGTTAACCATACATACCTCTATCTTATAGGACTTAAGATCAGATCCTAGAAATCACTCATATAGAAAAAAATGATGTTATGATTCTAGGAAATATATCTGATTAGATTTGTTTGAGGAATCCAGTTATACTTAGGACCAGATCCTAGAAATCACTCATATAGAATAATGATGTTATAATCCTAGGAAATATAACTTATTAGATTTATTTAAAGGAATCAAATTATTTGTATACGCAAATATGCTAGTTTATCATCACATTGCAATTTTGTAAATATTAGGGACACCAAGATGAAGAATCAATGCTCAAATTATAATTATCATCAATATAAAACTATATCTCGATTACACAAATCACATTGATTATATATTATGTTGAATAATATCCAAGTAAGGTAGTTCAGAATACCTTATCAATTACAAATCAGAATGTGATGACTGATAATAGTGCCGGTTATGATTATCTTTACACCTGATCGTGTGAGAGCGCGGTGACCCTCAACTGGGCATGAGATATGAAGCCCAGTTAGGGCAGCGACCGCTAAGTGCGCGGGTATACGATCACAGTTTCTTTTTCGATTTTTACGCGAGCTCATAGTGTTTTTACTCCTTGTTTGGATCCCAACTTTTGACCTATTCCGTTGACCCTCTGTTTTAGGATACCCATGCCGGGGATCCTCGGTTTTAGTTTTTCATAGGAGCTCGTTTGCCCGTACTAGTCAAGTCGGTTTCTAGAGTGACTTTTCCGGAGAGTCTCTAACCCGTCTCTGGGGCGTAGTTTTGGAGTAGACCTTTCCCTCTATTGAACCGCACTTCCAATAAGAGGGCGAGACGGAAGAGCCTCTTAGGAGACTACCTCACCGCTTGAGTTTTGTTTACTTTCCGCCACCAGACTTGGTGATGCTACATCTGAATCACCTAAGGTTACATCTGAAACGACTGAAATTGAGGATTTGAGGAGTTACAATAAAAGTTGAAATGGTTATAATGGATCTTAGCTAAGAGATGAAATTAATGTTAAATTGTGTTGGCCATAGTTGAATATAATTAAGTTGGATTCGGAATCATTATACGTTAGCGGACGTATTGGGAACTTAGTTAGGATGCATTATACAACACCGCATACCTACGGAGGCACCCCAACCCTAAGGCACCTTTCACACCTTAAAGTCATAGTGTAAGGTCGCACACCGACCAAGACCACATACTATCCATTTAACTTAGGAATTTAAATAATATCAAGAGTTATTCAAAACCAAAATCTTCCTTATTATAAAAATCAATATTTAAGATTTCTAAATAACAAGAGATAATAGTTATATGTATATATACATATGAGTCATCAACTATCACATGAATATATATAAGCCTACGAGACAATTGGGGAAATTTATACATATGTCATTGACTACCATATAATAATGTGAAATATGTGAGGTAATGGGAAAACTTTAAGCATTCTTCACAATAGCATGAAAACTTCTTTTTCATAAAAAGTAGTGGTAACTTTTGGTTGTTATGCCTTTCTACTTGTTTATTTTGCACATGTTAAATTACTTGCCATTTTGTTAAACTATTGGTTGTACACACATTTATGACATCATTTTCTTCCTTGCATGCATGGTACGCAAGCAGCCTGCAGTACAGTAGCGGGTTGGTGATTCCTGGCGATCAGGTATATTCTATATGGTACAGTTTCTGTTGTCTCTGTTTTTTTTCAGCTCATATTGTAAATGCTTTCTTTCTCTTATGTATATATTTTGGGATATATGTATACAATGTCACCTCTTTTGTGTGTGTATAAAATTATGGAAATTAATGAAATGTAATGTTGGTGGCACATATTACTATTGTTGTTGATGTTTCTGTGGTTATTTCTTGAATGTGAATGTCATATGCAAAAGCAAAATGTGAAGAAAAATTATCCTTATAATTTCAAACTTAATGTGATTCTAGTAAATGTATTGCGAATGTTGCGTATATGGGTGTCCGGATCCGAGGGTGTCACACTCCGATCCATCTGGGCTCCGGAGGATGGTGCCCTCATGCTAAAATCCTGGAAGTGCTTCACAACTACCGCATCTATTTCCATGTCCCCCTTAATCCTCTCCCCTTCTACCTACAAGTCGTGTATCAAATTCCTCCTCCTTCCACTTGCCACAGCATGGAAGAACTTTGTCTTCACATCATCCTCTTTTACATTAGTATCTCATTGATGCAAATATGGCAATGTCCTTCACGCTCATCCTCTACACCATCAAATATGGCAATCTCCTTCATATCATTATATCATTGATGCAATACAGTGTTTCTCGACCCCCAACATCTCAGTGCTTCCTGCACCATGACCATGTCTTCTGATGAAAAACACTTGATCTAGCAACAACTATTTCCTTCTTACTTTTTCATGAGACCAGTAGGCTCCTAATAAATACTGCAAATCCAGAGGTTGATTTCTTGTCTTATGGGCATCCCGCAGCATATGCATAAGTTGTGACCTCAAGTGTTGTTCATCTGATGAAAAGTAACCTCTACCTAGCCAAGATTTCAGGTACCTAAGTATCATGAAGTCATCATCTACATGAGTTTGGCGTGGCCACTCCATAAACTAGCAACTTTGCTCACATGGAAGACATGTTAGGTCTAGTGAGCATTACATATATGAGCTTCCCAATGAGCTCCTTATATCTCCTCTTGTCTACCTCGTTTGTGTCATAATCATAGAGCTTCATGCTAGGATCCATAGACTCTAGAAGGAGATCAGGGACGTACTTCCTCTGAGTTATAACAAGTCCTCTCTAACTTCTGACAAATTAAAGCCATGAAAGTACCGTAGTTCGCCAAGATGCTTGGTGACAAACTATTATCCAAGGAACTCTTTGCCTCGATAATCCCTTGTAAGTTATCTTTGGTGATAATAATGTCGTCAACATAGACTAGAATGCCAATAATACCTCTCAATGTCAAGAGAACAAAGAGAAAATGATTTACATTTGATCTCTTGAATATATGTTTCTCTATCATGTTCGAATACTTTTGGAACCATGCTCTCGGACTACGATTAAGGCTATAAATCGCCTCATGAAGTTCGAATATCATCTGACACCCATCCTCAACAGCGAACCAAAGTGGTTGTAGCATATAGACTTCCTCTTACATATCATTGTATAAGAAGGCATTCTTGACATCAAGTTGGGAGAGTGACCAATCTCATACCATAACGAAAGAGAAGAGGATTCTAAGCATAGAATGACGTGTCACTTGAGAGAAAATGTCCTGATAGTCCACCGCATTATATGAGTGAATCCACGTACCAAAAATCTAGCCATGTAGCCCTTTACATTATTATATGCCATCGGCTTCACTGAAAAGATCCACTTGCAACCAGCCATGGAATCCCTTGCTAAGGCAGTTACCAAACTCCATGTGGCTCGTAATTGGACTGCAATGTGAACCCCCGAGGATCCGGGTACCCGTTAATCACACATTTCGTGTTACAACAATCATTACTATCGCATTAAGTAACTGAAAGTACGGGGAAAAATTTTTCGCGAATGAAATAATTTCATCTGACATTCATATCAACATTTATAACCACAAACTCATAGAACAATGGTCACCAAAATTTCATTTCATTAACTTCCATATATTTTACATGTACAAAGTCTGACAGTACATACAATATATCCCAAAATCTGACTGAAGAGAAAGAAACATAATACATTATAAATTGAACAAAAACTGGCACAAAATAAACCATACCGTTGGGTATAAAATTTATCTCCTGGACCCATGTATAGCTACTGAACTGCAGGTTGTTTGCCTGCCAAACATGTTAGGAAAGAAGAGGAGTCAGCAGTTGCTGGTACCTTCCAAAAACTTATATAAAATAACAGGCATTTATTGTGACCAAAAGCAAGCAAGTAGAGAGGCAAGAACAACTCAAATTAAAATTTATTCCTACTTGCAATTGAAAAGGGTTTCCAAATTCTAGTAAGCACCTCTTATGATTAGCTATTATCTCAACATTCCCCACATAAGCATATTTCTATCGTAAGTGATTGTATATTTTATTCTCCTAGTGCTCAAAGATCATATTTATGGATTTTTGATGATTAGAAAGGTGAGATGAGAAGATATAAAGATTTATTAAAATCTTAAGTCTAGTGGATAGTCTGTGGTCTTGGTTCTTGTGAAACCTCTCACTATGACTCTAAGACTTGGGGAATGTCTTAGGGTTGGGGTGCCTCCGTAGGCATGCGGTGTTGTATAATGCATCCTAACTAAGTTCCCAACACGTCCACTAGCTTAATGAGATTTCGAATTAGATTATAGTCTTTTCCATTTACTCAACTTTAATTATAATCCCTTAAAACCTCAAGTGCAACTGTCTCAGATGTAACTCTAGATGATGTAGATGTAGAGATGGATGATCTGGATGTAAAATCAATCCCTTCAAACCTTAATGCAACAGCCTCAAATGTAACTCTAGATGATGTAGATATAGATATGGAGGATCTGGATGTAGAATCACCAAGTCTGTTGGCGAAAGAAAAACTCAAGCGGTGAAGAAGCCAACAAAAGGCTCTTCCGTCTCGCCCCCTAATTGGAAGGACGGTCCAATAGAGGGATAGGTCTACTCCCAAACTACGCCACTGAGACGGGTGAGAGGGACTTCCCGGAAAAGTCACTCTAGAAAAACAGCCCGACCGGTAACGGGCAACCGAGCTCGTACGTAAAACTGAAAAGCAAGGATCCCCCGTCTGGGTATCCTAAAACAGAGGGTCAGCGGACCTGGTCTAAAGTCGGGATCCCAACGAGGTGTAAAAACACTGTGAGCTCACGTAAAAACTGAAAAGGGACTGGGATCCTAGACCCGCGCACTTGGCGGTCGCTGCCCTAACTGGGCTTTCTTTCCTCCGCCCAGTTGAGGGTCACCGCGCCCTCGCACGGTCAAGTGTAAAGGAGCATCATGACCGACACAAGAATTTATAAGATATTATTGATTCACAATCGTCATCTCAGTGCTTATCAACTCCTCTCTTTATCAAAGTTTCTTTTTCCGTGGTTAATCGAACAGATCTAGATCTCGTATCCATAACATCATTTTCTGTAAATTTTATCGGATGATACTAGGGATGTTTTCTTTTCAAAATATGAGAAGTAAAGAATTCCTGTTAAGTACACATAATTTGATTCAACTTAAATGGTATATGTACACCTATCGTGGTTATTGGTTGTTCTATAAGCTGAATTCTATTTGACGTTGTTAATACGTTTAATGCTAAGGGTACAGCTTAATCATCTATACGTGGAGGAAATTTTTGAAATTAACTTGCTATAATTAGACACAATACTTGTACCATCATAGCCCCCCCTTTTTTTATATATAATTACTAATTGTGGATTCGTGTATCCTAAAGTAAAGAATGTAATATAATACAACAGGTTACTACTTTCTGTTACATACTTTGATGACTTACCGAATTACTGATACTATATCAAAACTCCATGGAGAAGAAATATCAGGATTACGATAATAATTATTCCCTCTTTTGATACTTTATATTTTAAGGATTTAAACAATATGCTTTGAGGATTAAATCTCTTAAACAGGATTATATGTATTTTCTTTAAGTGTAACTGGAATGAATACTACTATCTTATATATATTTATCAGTAGAGTATATCAGGGACTGATATTAAACATTTCAATGACTTTAACTTACGTCTTGGAACATTTGATCCCAAGTGGAATTTAATCATAAGTTAAAGATTTAAAGTTTTGTAAGTACTAACAGTAAGTGCATCACATTTCATTTGAATATGAGACTCAATCTTTAAAAGTAATTTGCATAGACAGTAATTTCCCTTCCTCAGGATCTTAAGGTCACGTTCTCTTTTCAAAACAACTTAGTTATAAAAAAAAATCTTCAAAAATATGAGTGACCTTTTAATAATAATAAATAAGATCTTTCGTATGAATTAAATCTGGATATTATTATGGATGACCTCCCATAATGAAAGAACATTTTTACTACTGAGTCAATTGATTTGAAAGAAAACCACATAACTGGTAGTGACCAGTAAAAATGTCATTTCAACTAAATCCTGGTTATAAACACAATAGAGCATTCAATCTCTGAAAAAAATACTCCTCATCGTAATGTTTACAGTAGAGAGATTATCAAGAAGTAATGTAATATGTGTAGATGCTTGCAGAGAAAAATATTTAAATGTTCCGATTAATAAACTCCAACAATCCAGTAGATTATTCAACCAGATAGAACAGAAAAGATTGAGTAGTACAAATCAAAGGGAGGTATAGTAGCAGTTTGATCCCAACCAATTTCAATCGAAGATTTGAGAGTCTTTATCCATGATTCAAAGGTCTAACTCAAGAATCAAAAATTAATTTGCGGTGCACTTGTGCACTTAAAATCATGATTTTGAGAGGTGGTTGGCTGCACATAAGTCCAACCCAAAATACGTCTAGAAGGATATTCCTACATCTTTCAAAAGAGTAGATTTGCTTGTATTGGTATTTAAACAAAGAACAGATTACCAAAATTTACATATCATTTTATAAGAGATACAGAAATTTAAGTTCAGACCCAAATTTCGATTTTTTTATAGCAGATTACATGAAAGCAACAGAGAATCTAATTCAGATCTAAAATTTAAACTTTTAGAAGCTTATTTCCTGATGTAAAATCCAGAAATTCCAAACAAAAAGGGAAATCCATTGTGAGAACACATGCATGGCAGCAAAGAGGAGGGGAGGAGGTACCTAATTTGATTTGCATGGGAGGAGGTACCTAATTTGATTTGCATTGTTATGGATGGGTGATTTGGAGCAGCCCCAAGGCTCCAATGTTGCAGATTACTGAATTGAAGCTACAACAAATGAAAGGACTGTAGGGTACTTGGTTGCTTGTCTTGGCAACACCGTGTGTAGCTCGAATGAAGAGGAGTTGCTCCAGCAATAATTCTGCAGGTTGAGCTCTCCAGGTGGAAAATAGGAAGAAGAAGAGAAGGAATTCGGGAGAAAGGAAAATGGAAGAAGGAAAGTAGGGAATGTACCTTTTTATTCTAAATCTCTCAAAATGGAGGTCAATTAGCTTGCATGCTATGTTTGCAATAAGGTGTGGCAGCTCCCAATTGCTTTGCTTCTTGGGAGAAGAAAGAGCACAACAGGGAATGGGGGCTGCAACAACATATTTAGTTGCTGGAAATGTCAACAGTAAGAGAGGGTTGGATGGATGGTACCTTTGAATGATCTCCAAATAGGAATTCACTAGTACGATGGCTGAAATTTAACTCCCCGACGTAGCTGCTGGTTCCAGCAGCTCAACGGCAAACACATTGGCTTTAAGTGGAAACTGGAAGGAGATTGGAACTCTTCTCTCGTTTGTGGAATTGAAGAGTTTTTAGAGAAAATGAGGAGGGGGTTTGGGGTGATACTTATAAGGTGGAGTGGGGTCTTTTTTTTAGGCTGAAAAACGGGGGACACACGCGAAGGTGCTCACCCCAATGCATTAAAAAGAGGAAGAAATACTTACAAGGGGGAATGGAAGAGCAGAAAGTACAAAACAAGGTACAGGGGGTAAACAAAGGGCCTGTTTGGTTGCAGGGTTGGGCAGGGTTGGGTTGGGCTGGGTTGGGCTGGGTGAATAGTAATCTGTGAGGAGGAAGTACCCTTGTGAATAGTAACCAGGGTTGGGCCAACCCAGCCCAACCCTGCAACCAAACAGGCCCAAAGAGCGTTACCCCCGCAACAAAAAAACATATTACAATGAGGTTCAGTCACGAAGGAAGCCCGAGGCCGTGGAGCGAATATTCTCCAAATAGAACCGCTGCCGAGCAAAGATAGCTTCATTTCGTCCCAGCCAAAGGCTCCAAAGCCGCAAAATTGGATCCAGCAGCGCAAGCCGTGGCCGCCCCCTACCACAGAACAAGCTATGACAGAAAGGAGCGAAAGATGACAGATCCAGCCAACCTAAGTCGGCCCATAGAGCACAAACACAGCTGCAATGAAGAAATAGGTGATCAATACTTTCCGTTTCCATGTTACAGAGTCCACAGAGAGGCGAAGAATTTGGAAACATCCGAGCACAACGATCACGAGTTAGCAATCTTCCCCGACGGAGAAGCCAAAGGAAAATACCAACTCGCTCAGGAAGCTTGAGCCCCCACAAGAATCTGCAATCTCTCAAGAATATGTCATCCGCCCCATCGAAGATGGGCAAGATGGCCTTATAAGCGTCACTGATAGAGAAAGACCCATTCTTCCAGGCCAAATAGTCACGGCCCCAAGAAGGCACGGGGGCATCAACAAGAAAGGAAATGAGAGCGATATAATCGTGCATCCGCTGATCCGACAAAAACTCAGAAATTGGAGGGCACCAAGCACGCCCATCCCAGCAGCAGGCCACCGTTACATCTTTGTTGGGCACCAAGGCGTAAAGGCGGGAGAATAGGATCCGTAAGGGCCCCCTTCCCGTCCAGTCATCCTCCCAGAAGCGAATCAAATTACCATCACCGAGCTTAATTGAAAAAAAGGAGCGATTTCTGATAAGAGCGCCCATCACCCCTCGCCAAAAAATTGATACCTGACCCTGATAATCACCACGAAAGGCAGAAAGAAAGCCATCCCCAGCCGCAACCCTCAAGCAGTTCAACAAGAAATTGTCCTCCCTACCCCAAATTCTCGCCGCCCATTTGAGCAATAGAGCATCGTTCACCGTCGCCAGGCGCCTCACGCCCAGCCCGCCCTCCTTCTTAGGACGTGTGACCTCATCCCAGGCCACGAGGTGCACACCCTTCCCCCCTTCCCCCTTCTTCCCCCACAAAAAGCCCCGCATACACTTCTCCAGACGCAAACGAACCCCCTTTGGCATCCCCCGCACCGAGAGAAAGTATATAGGGATGGAAGATAAAATCGTTTTAAGAAGCACTAACCGCCCACCACGGGAGAGAATAGCCGCGCGCCACCCAGCCAAGCGATGCTCCACCTTTTCGACGATCGACTTCCAATCACGAGTGCGCGCGCGACCCACCGTCAGAGGTAAGCCCAAGTAATCAAAAGGGAGATCGGAGGCAGGACAGCCCAGCAAACGCGAGCACTCCGCCTCCTCCGCCATGGACATGGAGAAAGGGACCGCCTTAGATTTGTTGCCATTGATTTGAAGACCCGAGAGCTCGCTGAAAAGTTGAAGAGTAGTAGCCATAGGGGAAACATTCGAAGGATCACCCTCGATGAAGCAAATTGTATCATCAGCAAATTGAACAAGCGGGACGTGGTAAGGGCCAAAAGAGCAGCCGCGAGACTGCCCAGCCGCCACAACACCCTCGATCATGCGCGGCAAAACATCAACCGCCAAAACGAAAAGGAGAGGAGCAAGGGGGCAGCCCTGACGAATCCCCCTCCTAGGATGGAAAGAGCCCCCAACCGAACGACCATTGATCAAAAGAGAAAGTGATGCCGTTGACACACAACGCCGCATCCACGTAATCCATGTTGAAGGGAACCCCCTTCTCCAAAGAACGGACCATAAGAACCGCCAATCAAGAGTATCATAGGCCTTCGCAAAATCAATCTTCCAGAGAATCCCCTTAGTGGCATTCTTCCTCCATGCCACAATAATCCCGGAAACAACCGCATAGCAATCTGAAATCTGCCTTCCACGCACGAAAGCGGCCTGCGCAGGCGAAATGAGCGAGTCGAGGAGCGGTGCCAGGCGCCGCGCCAGGTGGAGTGGGGTCTTCATAAGTTGACAAGTGGAGGTGGGATTTTTACAAGTATTAGAAGGAAAGAGGGCCGGTTGTTCTGGAAGCTGCTAGCAGAGTAATAAAAAAATATTTTTTTATTTTGGTCAATTTCTCCTATTTATAAGATACAAAAATCGTCCGCATTCGCGCCTCGCTTGTCGGATTCCGATGCGAAATGTCTCGATTTGATCGTTTTTCAACGACGATCGAAATGAGTATAATATTAATATACTTCCGATCGGATTTTGAGTACCCGAAATTTTCGGATACGGTTTTTTTTAAGATTAAATTTTGTGATTTAAAAAAATATCAAACGACCTCCGATTGACGAACAGTTAATTCCGTTGGTCTTGTTTCGTCGAATCGGATCTAATGATGGTCTCGATTCGTTTCGCGGTTTCCGAATTTGCGTCGCGGCTTTTTTACGGTGCGCATTACAAGGCAACCGATTTTTGGTCGATTTCGCCCAAACGACTTTTGATTCATGATTACTTGGTCGTTTTAGGTTGTTTAGTATTGACCGACAACCTTATAGGGTTCATTGGACCCAAAATCAGACGAGTTCGGGTTTGTTAGGATATGGATGTTACAAATATAAAAACCTCAAAGGGAGTCTCATCCTCGAGACTCGAGTCAAGGTTATTAGGTGTTTTATTTGGATTTCATGTGGCCATAAAAACCTCAAAGGGTTTTAAACCCATAAAAACCTCAAAGAGAAAACAAGCCATATATTTTAACATATATATCTAATTACAAAATCTTGTTTTGCTTATCACATCAAAAAAGCTGCGGGTATTGTGTCTGCATGTCGGCTTCAGTCTCTCACGTCGCTTCCTTGATGCCATGTCGGTGTCACAACACCTTGACCAATGGAATTTCTTTGCTGCGAAGCTTCTTCAAAGCACTATCAATGATCTGGACTGGCTTCTCCTCATAAGTCAGATCTGACTCCACGTCAAGATTCTCGTAGCTGATGACGTGCCGAGGGTCGTGCACATACTTCTTCAGGTTGGATATGTGGAAGACATCGTGAATTGTTGATAGATGTGGAGGAAGGGCTACTCGGTAGGCCACCTTCCCCACTCGAGCAAGAATCTCGAACGGTCCAACGTATCCTGGCGCCAACTTGCCACGAACACCGAATCTCTACACTCCCTTTATGGGAGATATTCGCAAAGATACCCAATCTCCAACCTGGAACTCCAAGTCTCTTCTCCGACAGTCTGCATAGCTCTTCTGGTGGCTTTGTGCCGTCAGAAGCCTCCGTCTCACAAGATCAACAGCTCTCGCAGTCTCCTCCAAGAGATCTACGGAGTAGAGAGCATGGTCACCTACCTCCCGCCAACTGAGAGGTGTAAGACATCTCCGCCCGTATAGGGTTTCGAATGGTGCAATGCTGATACTGGAATGATAGTTGTTTTGTACGTAAATTCAACCAAAGGCAAGTGGTCCTTACAGGACCCTTTCCACTCCAAAGTGCATGCGCGGAGTAGATCCTCAATCGTCTGAATGGTGCGCTCACTCTGCCCATCTGTCTGAGGATTGTATGCAGAACTCATCTTCAACTCTGTCTGTAGTGCTGACATTAACTAATGCCAATAATGAGATGTAAATCTCGAATCCTTGTCAGACACCACCTCTCGTGGTATACCATGAATTCTAATGATATTCTGCACATAAAGCTTGGCCAATCTGGATGGAGTGTAAGTCGTGTTGACAGGTATGAAATAGGCTGACTTGGTCAACCTATCAACAACGACCCAAATAGAATCATGGCCACCTGGTGTTTTCGGCAAACCTGTGACAAAATCCATAGAAGTGCTCTCCCACTTCCACCCAGGAATGGGGAGAGACTGCAGTAATCCTGGTGGTCTCCTGTGCTCGGCCTTGACCATCTGACAGGTCATGCATCTGCTGACATGTAGTGCCAAATCGTGCTTCATTCCATCCCACCAGAAATGTCGGCGCAAATCACGGTACATCTTCGTGCTACCTGGATGGATAGATAACCGTGAACTGTGTGCCTCATCAAGAATATCTCTGCGTAACTGCTCGTTGTTAGGCACAACAACTCGGCCTGCCTTCCATAAAATAGACTCTGCCCAATAAAATCATCAAATTCGTCCTTGACGGCGCGCATGTATCTATCTCGGATCCAAGGATATGTCTTCTGGCCCTCTACAATATGATCCCAAAGACTGCTGTATCGTGGAGGCACGACAGTAGAAATGGATGCGCTCTCCTGAGGATGCCAATCGGTTAAAGCGGCAAGCGTATCCCATGTATATAGCCAGTTCGTTGTACCATCAGCATGCGCTCTCCTGCTGAGTGCATCAGCTACCACGTTTCCCTTACCAGGATGGTAAGAGATCGTGCAATCATAATCCTTCAGTGGCTCGAGCCATCTGCGTGCCTCATGTTCAACTCATTCTGATCAAAGATGTACTTCAGACTCTTGTGATCTGTGAAAGTCTCAAAGTTCACTCCATAAAGATAGTGACGCCAGTATCTTCAAGGCGAAGACAGCTACCGCCAACTCCAAGTCATGTGTTGGGTAGTTCCGCTCATGTGGTCTCAACTGCCGTGATGCGTAAGCAATCACCTGTCCTCTCTGCATCAACACTGCTCCTAGACCTTCTCCAGATGCATCTGTGTAGACTGCATAGTCCTGAGTGCCTGAAGGAAGAGCGAGAATAGGCGCTGTAGTCAACCTCTCCTTCAGTGTCTGGAAGGCCTGCTCACATGAATCGTCCCAAATGAATGGAACTCCCTTCTGCGTCAACCGTGTCAGAGGACGAACGATGCGTGAAAATCCATTGACAAAGCGTCTGTAATAGCCCGCTAGCCCGAGGAAGCTCCGAATCTGCGTGACAGTCTTGGGCTGCTCCCAAGACATAACTGCATCTATCTTTGCAGGATCAACTGCAATGCCTGCTCCAGAAATGATATGCCCGAGAAATGAGACCTTCACATTTGCTCAACTTGGCATATAGCTTGTGCTCCCGTAATGTATCTAAGACGATCTGCAGATTATTAGCATGATCCCAGTCATTCTGTGAGTAAATGAGCATATCATCAATGAACACCACTACAAACTTGTCCAAGTATGGACGGAAGAAACGGTTCATCATATCCATGAAAGCCGCAGGTGCATTGGTGAGCCCAAACGGCATCACCACAAACTCGTAGTGTCCATAGCGAGTCTTGAAGGCTGTCTTCGGAATGTCCGACTCGCGAATCCTCAGCTGATGGTAGCCAGAGCGAAGATCGATCTTTGAGAACACCGAAGATCCCTGGAGCTGATCAAACAAATCATCGATACGTGGCAAAGGATAACGGTTCTTTGCCGTTCTCTTGTTCAGCTGCCTGTAATCGATATATAACCTCATGGATCCGTCCTTCTTCTTGACAAATAAAACCGGAGCACCCCAAGGTGAAGTGCTCGGCCGCACGAATCCTAAGTCAAGTAACTCCTGTAACTGCACCTTCAACTCCCGCAACTCAACTGGTGCCATACGGTAAGGAGCCATTGAGATCGGGTGGGTGTCTGGTAATAATGTGATCTCGAACTCAATCTCTCTCTCAGGAGAAAATCTTGGTAGCTCATCAAGAAACCTATCCGGATATTCAGATACTATTCTGATGTCCTGTGTCATCGGCTCCTGATCAGATATCTCCCGAACAAATGCAAGATTTGAATCACAACCCTGATCAACAAGTCACTGAGCTCGCAACATTGAAATACACTTCGTGGTGGAGTCATGTATAGCACTCTCAAAAGTGAACTCGGGTAAATTTGTAATTCTGAAGACAGCCGTCTTCCTAAAGCAATTACCAAGTGCATGGTGAGTAGATAGCCAATCCATGCCCAAAATTAAGTCAAACTCATCAAGCCCTAGAAGTAGACAATCTGTGAGCATCTCGTGTCCTTCTATCAGTACGAGCAAGTGCCTAACTATCTAAGAAATAACAACCAGCTGGCCACCTGGCCCTTGAATGTGATATGAAGAAGAGAGAGTTTCTGCGACTCTACCTAAAGAAGCAATTAGCCTCGAAGTAAGAAAAGAATGGGTCACACTAGAATCAAATAGACTATGGAAAGGTCGATACGAGTAGTCACTATGTGTGCTAGTTTGTTAGTCATCTCCTGGTCTGGTCGGGATGACATGGCTCTGCATGAGAACCATTTATTAGTCATAAAATCAATGGTTCGCAGATAATATGATATATGTTTTTCTCTTCTTGGGATATAATATGAAAATTAATGAAATTGGTGACAATTGTGGTGATTAAATCTGAATGTCGTATTTCCCTTCCCGGACTCACGACAAGTCGGAAGATTGCCGCTATCTGAGAACTCAATGCAATCGGAATTGTAATACTGCGAATGTGCGTATCGGGGTACCACTGCTCTGATACCAAATTGTGAACCCCCGAGGATCCGGGTACCCGTTAATCACACATTTCGCGTTACAACAATCATTACTATCGCATTAAGTAACTGAAAGTACGGGGAAAAATTTTTCGCGAATGAAATAATTTCATCTAACATTTATATCAATATTTATAACCACAAACTCATAGAACAATGGTCACCAAAATTTCATTTCATTAACTTCCAAATATTTTACATGTACAAAGTCTGACAGTACATACAATATATCCCAAAATCTGACTGAAGAGAAAGAAACATAATACATTATAAATTGAACAAAAACTGGCACAAAATAAACCATACCGTTGGGTATAAAATTTATCTCCTGGACCCATGTATAGCTACTGAACTGCAGGCTATTTGCCTGCCAAACATGTTAGGAAAGAAGAGGAGTCAGCAGTTGCTGGTACCTTCTAAAAACTTATATAAAATAACAGGCATTTATTGTGACCAAAAGCAAGCAAGTAGAGAGGCAAGAACAACTCAAATTAAAATTTATTCCTACTTGCAATTGAAAAGGGTTTCCAAATTCTAGTAAGCACCTCTTATGATTAGCTATTATCCCAACATTCCCCACATAAGCATATTTCTATCGTAAGTGATTGTATATTTTATTCTCCTAGTGCTCAGAGATCATATTTATGGATTTTTGATGATGGGAAAGCTGAGATGAGAAGATATAAAGATTTATTAAAATCTTAAGTCTAGTGGATAGTCTGTGGTCTTCGTTCTTGTGAAACCTCACACTATGACTCTAAGACTTGGGGAATGTCTTAGGGTTGGGGTGCCTCCGTAGGCATGCGGTGTTGTATAATGCATCCTAACTAAGTTCCCAACACGTCCACTAACTTAATGAGATTTCGAATTCGATTATAGTCTTTTCCATTTACTCAACTTTAATTATAATCCCTTAAAACCTCAAGTGCAACTGTCTCAGATGTAACTCTAGATGATGTAGATGTAGAGATGGATGATCTGGATGTAAAATCAATCCCTTCAAACCTTAATGCAACAGCCTCAAATGTAACTCTAGATGACGTAGATATAGATATGGAGGATCTGGATGTAGAATCGCCAAGTCTGTTGGCGAAAGAAAAACTGAAGCGGTGAAGAAGCCAACAAAAGGCTCTTCCGTCTCGCCCCCTAATTGGAAGGACGGTCCAATAGAGTGATAGGTCTACTCCCAAACTACGCCACTGAGACGGGTGAGAGGGACTAACCGGAAAAGTCACTCTAGAAAAACAGCCCGACCGGTAACGGGCAACCGAGCTCGTACGTAAAACTGAAAACCAAGGATCCCCCGTCTGGGTATCCTAAAACAGAGGGTCAGCGGACCTGGTCTAAAGTCGGGATCCCAACGAGGCGTAAAAACACTGTGAGCTCACGTAAAAACTGAAAAGGGACTGGGATCCTAGACCCGCGCACTTGGCGGTCGCTGCCCTAACTGGGATTTCTTTCCTCTGCCCAGTCGAGGGTCACTGCGCCCTCGCACGGTCAAGTGTAAAGGAGCATCATGACCGGCACAAGAATTTATAAGATATTACTGATTCACAATCGTCATCTCAGTGCTTATCAACTCCTCTCTTTATCAAAGTTTCTTTTTCCGTGGTTAATCGAACAGATCTAGATCTCGTATCCATAACATCATTTTCTGTAAATTTTATCGGATGATACTAGGGATGTTTTCTTTTCAAAATATGAGAAGTAAAGAATTCCTGTTAAGTACACATAATTTGATTCAACTTAAATGGTATATGTACACCTATCGTGGTTATCGGTTGTTCTATAAGCTGAATTCTATTTGACGTTGTTAATACGTTTAATGCTAAGGGTACAGCTTAATCATCTATACGTGGAGGAAATTTTTGAAATTAACTTGCTATAATTAGACACAATACTTGTACCATCATAGCCCCCCCTTTTTTTATATATAATTACTAATTGTGGATTCGTGTATCCTAAAGTAAAGAATGTAATATAATACAACAGGGTACTACTTTCTGTTGCATACTTTGATGACTTACCGAATTACTGATACTATATCAAAACTCCATGGAGAAGAAATATCAGGATTATGATAATAATTATTCCCTCTTTTGATACTTTATATTTTAAGGATTTAAACAATATGCTTTGAGGATTAAATCTCTTAAACAGGATTATATGTATTTTCTCTAAGTGTAACTGGAATGAATACTACTATCTTATATATATTTATCAGTAGAGTATATCAGGGACTGATATTAATCATTTCAATGACTTTAACTTACGTCTTGGAACATTTGATCCCAAGTGGAATTTAATCATAAGTTAAAGATTTAAAGTTTTGTAAGTACTAACAGCAAGTGCATCACATTTCATTTGAATATGAGACTCAATCTTTAAAAGTAATTTGCATAGACAGTAATTTCCCTTCCTCAGGATCTTAAGGTCACGTTCTCTTTTCAAAACAACTTAGTTATCAAAAAAAATCTTCAAAAATATGAGTGACCTTTTAATAATAATAAATAAGATCTTTCGTATGAATTAAATCTGGATATTATTATGGATGACCTCCCATAATGAAAGAACATTTTTACTACTGAGTCAATTGATTTGAAAGAAAACCACATAACTGGTAGTGACCAGTAAAAATGTCATTTCAACTAAATCCTGGTTATAAACACAATAGAGCATTCAATCTCTGAAAAAAATACTCCTCATCGTAATGTTTACAGTAGAGAGATTATCAAGAAGTAATGTAATATGTGTAGATGCTTGCAGAGAAAAATATTTAAATGTTTCGATTAATAAACTCCAACAATCCAGTAGATTATTCAACCAGATAGAACAGAAAAGATTGAGTAGTACAAATCAAAGGGAGGTATAGTAGCAGTTTGATCCCAACCAATTTCAATCGAAGATTTGAGAGTCTTTATCCATGATTCAAAGGTCTAACTCAAGAATCAAAAATTAATTTGCGGTGCACTTGTGCACTTAAAAACATGATTTTGAGAGGTGGTTGGCTGCACATAAGTCCAACCCAAAATACGTCTAGAAGGATATTCCTGCATCTTTCAAAAGAGTAGATTTGCTTGTATTGGTATTTAAACAAAGAACAGATTACCAAAATTTACATATCATTTTATAGGAGATACAGAAATTTAAGTTCAGACCCAAATTTCGATTTTTTATAGCAGATTACATGAAAGCAACAGAGAATCTAATTCAGATCTAAAATTTAAACTTTTAGAAGCTTATTTCCTGATGTAAAATCCAGAAATTCCAAACAAAAAGGGAAATCCATTGTGAGAACACATGCATGGCAGCAAAGAGGAGGGGAGGAGGTACCTAATTTGATTTGCATGTTATGGATGGGTGATTTGGAGCAGCCCCAAGGCTCCAATGTTGCAGATTACTGAATTGAAGCTACAACAAATGAAAGGACTGTAGGGTACTTGGTTGCTTGTCTTGGCAACACCGTGTGTAGCTCGAATGAAGAGGAGTTGCTCCAGCAATAATTCTGCAGGTTGAGCTCTCCAGGTGGAAAATAGGAAGAAGAAGAGAAGGGAATTCGGGAGAAAGGAAAATGGAAGAAGGAAAGTAGGGAATGTACCTTTTTATTCTAGATCTCTCAAAATGGAGGTCAATTAGCTTGCATGCTATGTTTGCAATAAGGTGTGGCAGCTCCCAATTGCTTTGCTTCTTGGGAGAAGAAAGAGCACAGCAGGGAATGGGGGCTGCAACAACATATTTAGTTGCTGAAAATGTCAACAGTAAGAGAGGGTTGGATGGATGGTACCTTTGAATGATCTCCAAATAGAAATTCACTAGTACAATGGCTGAAATTTAACTCCCCGACGTAGCTGCTGGTTCCAGCAGCTCAACGGCAAACACATTGGCTTTAAGTGGAAACTGGAAGGTGATTGGAACTCTTCTCTCGTTTGTGGAATTGAAGAGTTTTTAGAGAAAATGAGGAGGGGGTTTGGGGTGATACTTATAAGGTGGAGTGGGGTCTTCATAAGTTGACAAGTGGAGGTGGGATTTTAACAAGTATTAGAAGGAAAGAGGGCCGGCTGTTCTGGAAGCTGCTAGCAGAGTAATAAAAAAATTATTTTTTTATTTTGGTCAATTTCTCCTATTTATAAGATACAAAAATCGTCCGCATTCGCGCCTCGCTTGTCGGATTCCGATGCGAAATGTCTTGATTTGATCGTTTTTCAACGACGATCGAAATGAGTATAATATTGATATACTTCCGATCGGATTTTGAGTACCCAAAATTTTCGGATACGGTTTTTTTTAAGATTAAATTTTGTGATTTAAAAAAATATCAAACGACCTCCGATTGACGAACAGTTAATTCCGTTGGTCTTTTTTCGTCGAATCGGATCTAATGATAGTCTCGATTTGTTTCGCGGTTTCCGAATTTGCGTCGCGGCTTTTTCACGGTGCGCATTACAAGGCAACCGATTTTTGGTCGATTTCGCCCAAACGACTTTTGATTCATGATTACTTGGTCGTTTTAGGTTGTTTAGTATTGACCGACAACCTTATTGGGTTCATTGGACCCAAAATCGGACGAGTTCGGGTTTGTTAGGATATGGATGTTACATGCAATCACCTCTTCCTCCATAGCAAGATGCTATTGTTTGTCATTCATAGCCTTTTAGTATATGTGTGGGATTGTAATGTCTTACAATCCCACCACAAACTTCTCAAGCTCTATGATAGATGTCCTAATAAAACATGGCCAGAGAGAGGGTATGCAACACATGTACGCCTCCTTTTTCGAAGTGTAATGAGGGGATCACATATCGATATCGCCAAGTGACCGATATCGTTACCGATATGGCGATATGAGTGATGTTTCGGTCATTCATTCACCAATGGACATTTATATGACCGATATATCAGTGAGATAGATCGTCGAAATATTGTATCGACATGGGACCGATATAGTGACGTCGATATCGATATTTAAACTTTTTAGTGCAATAGGTTGGTCAAGATCCCCTGCTGAGGTAGTTACCAAACTCCATGTGCCTCGTGATTGGAGTGCAACCATCTCTTCCTCTATAGCAAGATGCTATTGTTTGTCATGCATAGCCTCTTGGTATATGTGTGGAATCCCACCACAAGCTTCCTGAAGCTCTATGATAGACACCCCAATAAAATATGGCCTGAGAGAGGGCATGTAACACATGTACGCCTCCTTTTTTAAAGTGCAATGAGGGAATCATATAACGATATCGCCAAGTGATCGATATCGGCACTGAGCGATATCGGCAAGGAGGATTCACAAATGGATGTTGATATGAGCGATATTTCGGTGAGATAGATCGTCAAAATATCGTATCGACATGAGACCGATATAGTGATGCCAATATCGTTATTTAAACTCTTTAGTGCAATAGGTTGGTCAAGATCCTCTGAATGATCTGGCTCTTGTACCACAATCTCCTAAGGAGTTGCACTCTCACTGTTAAAGTCTAGTGTTGTACATAAACATCAATATTGTCATCAAGAAAATTAAATGTTTAAGATTTACCAGAGGCGTGTTAGATGATGGGGAAGGCACATGAGTATAGGGTCTAGTAGTCAGCCTATGAATGAATACTTGAGACAAAGTATGAACTACAAGAAGTAACACTAAGAGCAATAGGAAAAGGAGGAGGTGGAATGTAAACCTCCTCTCCATACTTAGAAGAAATATTGTAACATATAGGAGGAAAATACATAATAAACTCAAAGAATGTCGTGTTAGCACTGACATAGTACTTTTGTCTGATATGATCAAAGCACTTATACCCCTTCTGGGTCTGAGAGTAGCTAACAAAAATGCACTTGATAGCTATGGGGGAGATCTTATCAACGCCATGAGTTAGGTAATGAACAAAGGCCACACAACCAAAGACACAATGTAATAGAGAGAATATGTCTCGCTGCGACCTAGATGGTCGAGCGAAATCTGTGCCACGTCCGACAAGTGCTCCTTCTAAAGTAGTCGATGGAGAAGAGCGAGTATTGCCTGAGAATGACGAACCTGTAGGTCGGAATCATCTGGCTGACCTCTACTGCTGAAACGGTCGACGAATCGGTCCAAAAGATCGCCGCGGTTTATGTGCTGCTCCAGATGAGCTCTCGAATCGTCGCTCTCAGATATCCTCGAACTTCTCTGCTGTATCAGTAGCCTCGGAGATGGAAGTGATGTGTAAGCCAACCAGCTTCTCCTGCACCTCCTCTTGCATGCCTCTAATGAACTTTTCCAGATTCTCCTCTGGAAATGCGCCAGCAGCTCGTGTATGTCGTGACAGCTCTGTGTATTGGACAAAGTAATCTCTAGCTGTCATCTGTCCATGACGAAGCTCTACAAAAAGTCAGTGCTGGGACTCTTTCCACTTTGCAGAAAAGAAGTGGGCTCTGAACCTTGTCTCTTGACCTAACTCAGATACTACAGCATCTCACCATCTCTCAGCAAAGTCTATCAATGAATACTTCATGAAAGATAGCCATGTGTCTCGTGGTGCGTGAATCATGCTGAGTACCTTCGTCACTCTCTTCAGCTACTGCTTAGCAATATCTGATGTACCTGTGCCCTCGAACAATGGTATATTGGCCCGCCGGTAGGATGTGAAGATGGACTGATGCCAATGGATAGTAGAGTACTCATGTACATCTCTATCTGCAAAATTAACAGGGTCCTGCTCCCTGTCACCATCTTCATCTTCTGCTTCTACTCTGGCATCGCCTCATGTGAATCGTCGGAATGAGGCTTCTCTACCTCAACAGACTAGTGTTGATCCTGTCGTGTTCCATCCTGAGATGGATGGTATGTAAAATCTGATAGGTCCTCAAACCATATCTCTTTGTCTGTCTGTCTGTCGATAATCTCGGTTTGTTGGGCCAATATATGATCCCGCTGACCTCGCATGGCAGCCTGCTGCTGTTGGAGGTCAGTGAGAGCAGTCAGAATGCGTGCCAACTGGTCAGTCATCACCTGTCCTGGTCGGGATGCCATGGCTCTGCATGAGGATCATTTGTTAGTCATAAAATTTATTGTTTGCAGATAATATGATATATGTTTTTCTCTTCTTGGGATATAATATGAAAATTAATGAAATTGGTGACATCTGTGATGATTGAATCTGAATGTCATATTTCCCTAATCAGATTCACGACAAGTCAGAAGACTGTCGTTATCTGAGAATTTAATGCGATCGGACTTGTAATACTGCGAATGTGCGTATCGGGGTACCACGGCTCTGATACCAAACAGTGAACCGCCTCGGATCCGAGTGTCCGTTTACGCTGCATTCACAATATTACATTCATTGTCATCGCATTAAATGTACGAATTTAGGGGGGAAGAATTTTTCACGCTGCTTTACCTTTGTGTATGACATTCACATTCCACATTCATCAAATTCAAAACTGAGACAATTACCACCAAAATTTTATTCCATTCATTTTCATAATATATACACATGTACATCAGAAGTTAACAATTCATTTGTACATACGTCCCAAAAAAATATATACAGAAGAGAAAAGAAAACTGAAACAAAAGAAACATACGGTCTAGTATATACCCTATTGTCTGGAAACATCAATAGCTACTGAACAGCAAGCTCTTTGCCTTCCAAAACATGTTAGAAAGAAAAGGCATCAGCGGGCATTGGTGCCTCCCAAAAATTTATAAAAATAAACATGCATTTAATATGTTCAAAAGCAAGCAAGTAGAAAGGCAAGAACAACTCAAATTTAATTCTACTTGCGTATGTAAAAAAAAGTTTCCAAGTGTCTAGTAAGCACCTCTCATGATCAACCATTTTCCCAACATTTCTCGTATACAACATATTTATCTTATAATTGATTGGTCCTGATCTTATATCACTAAATTATCATGTTTGTGGATTTTTGATGATGTGATAGGTGAGATTGGAAAGGTTCATTGATATTTTTAATTTTCAAGTCTAGTGGATAGTCTGTGGTCTTGGTCAGTGTACGCCCTCACAATATGACTCCCAGACGTGGGGATTGCCTTAGGGTTGGGGTGCCTCCGTAGGCATGTAGTGTTGTATAATGCATCCTAACTAAGTTCCCAACACGTCCACTAGCTTATAGGGATTTCGAATCAGATTATAGTCACTTCCAATCAACTCAACTTTAATTGTAATTTCCTCCAAACCTTAACTGCAACTCTCTCAGATGTAACTCTAGATGATTTAGATGTAGATAAGAATGATCTGGATGTAGAATCGTCAAGTTGTTGGCGAAAGTAAAACTCAAGCGGTGAGGTAGCCTACAAAAGGGCTCTTTCGTCTCGCCCTCTAATTGAAAGTGCGGTCCAATAGAGGATAAGATCTACTCCAAAACTACGCCCCAGAGATGGGTGAGAGAGACTCTCCGGAAAAGTCACTCTAGAAAAACGGTCTGACTAGTATGGGCAAACGGGCTTGTACATAAAACTGAAAACTAAGGATCCCCCGCATGGGTATCCGAAAACAAAAGGGTCAGTGGAACTGGTCAAAAGTCGGGATCCCAACGAGTCATAAAAATACTGCGAGCTCACGTAAAAACCGTGAAAGGGATTGGAATCCTAGACCCGCGCACTTGGCGGCCGCTGCCCGAACTGGGCTTCCTATCTCCCGCCCAGTTAAGGGTCACCGCACCATCACACGGTCAGGTGTAAAATTCACCATGACCGGCATTCTTAATTATAGGACATCATTAATTCACCATTTTCATTTCTTCCTTGACTACTTAAATCTTCCTTTGTCTCTCCTATAGATGACTTGCAGATCTAGGTATTTGTCACAACTTTCCCCTTAGTGATATGATTAGGTAGATGATTAGATTTATAGGTATTAAGAGTTTCTATTGAGAATGATCTAAGAAAACCATTTGAATCTTTCAATGGTTTTTCCTGAACTATCTTTCTCAATTAAAATGGTGGAGTTAACTTTTTGATATTCATTATGATGCAGATAATGTAAGATAACATATTGACAGATCATGAGCAACTCAAATATATATATATATATATATACATTGGATCAATATAGACAACTCGGTAGAGGTCGAAACACACAGATCATGATTAATAGCTAATTGATTCACCATGATCCACAGTAACTATATTTATTATCCATAAAGACGTGTGTTTCTAGCGCTACGTGCCCAGGGCAATGTATAAAAGTCAATACAAAATGGGTATAGGGACTCAACCTAATTGATTTCAGATTATATCATGGAATATAAAGCATGCATGTTACAAACTAGAAAGATGGCACCATTATGTTAGAAGTAGTTCCAAAGAAATGTGAATTAGTCAACCTGGAAAATTTTATGAGATGCATGAATTTATGCTACTACATAGATGCTGAATTAATGGGTTTTATAATAGTATTGTATAATGGTTTCGTTGAGATGGTATCTTTTTTTTAACTAGTTTGGTTTCATGCTTTGCTATAACTGAATCCATAATCTATAATAAGGGACTTCATCTGGTCCTTATTAGATTATGGAAAATAATGGCACAATTTGTATGTAAACTTGATAAAAGACCTGTACAACGAAGCAATAGCTTGTGAGAGAATTGCAAGTGACTTGACAAAACATTTCGATATAGGTATTAGTCTGTACTACGGATAGTAAGTAGCTTAGTACTTTATATAAATAATAGAGAAATGATAATCCTTGTCTAGTATTAGACTCCAACTTTTGCTCAAAAATTTGCAAAGTGAAACCAATACCGAAGACAGAATGCAATTATTTGCTGAGATGATAATGATGGATGTACTGGGCCACCGTTTTTACATCTTTTGTAATTATCAAAACAAGAAAAGAATTCACGTGATAACCTAAGGCAGGGAGTAAAATAAAATTTTCTTAGTGACAGTTTTAATAATTATAGAAGTTAATTAAAATGAAATATACCAAATGAATTAGGTATAATTAAAAATCAGAAACAGAATGCCCAGTTACCAAACAGAATGCCCAATCACCCTGAGCTTACGGGCTAAAATCCAAATGAAATTCAAACTAGTAGAAAAGAGATCATAGTGTATCTGTTGAGAGGGAAAAGAAAGATATATTTCATCGAACCCTAAAGCCCTCTTATATAGGAGAAAGGCTCTATGGGTAAGTTACATAAACAGGACAATAAAAATAAGAAATACGAACGACAAGATAACACGAGTATTGTAACACTCCCCCTCAAGCTGGAGCATATATATCTATCATGCTCAGCTTGGAGCAACAGTTATGAAAAGGACCTCTAGCCAGAGCTTTAGTAAACATGTCTGCAATTTGATCTCCTGACGCAACATGAGATGTTGAAATAAGCCCCTTCTGGATCAAGTCCCGAGTGTAGTGGCAGTCTACCTCGATGTGCTTTGTTCTTTCATGGAATGCTGGATTGTTGGCTATAAATAAAGCTGCTTGATTATCACATTTGAGATGCATCGGAAGAGGTACTTCAATTATTAAGTCAATTAAGACAGACTTGACTACATCATCTCAGTACTGCCTTGGGCCATTGCCCTATATTCTGATTCTGCACTGGATCGAGCAACAACAGTCTGTTTCTTACTCTTCCATGAGACTGGTGAGCTGCCAACAAAGACAATAAAGCCTGAAGTAGACTTCCTGTCATTAGGACACCCAGCATAATCTGCATCAGCATACCCTGTGACTGAGAGAGATGTATCTCTTCTAAACAGAAGACCGGCGCCTGGAGATGACTTCAAGTATCTCAGAATCATGAATACAGCATCCATGTGCATCTGCCTGGGTTGCTCCATGAACTGGGTTACTTTACTCACAGCAAAAGCCATATCAGGCCTGCTAGTAGTGACATATAATAATTTCCCTACCAGTTCTCTATAGCGTTTCTTGTCCACCTCCTCAGATCCATCATCATGAAGCTTCACATTAGGATCCATTGGCGTAGTAGCTGGTCTACATCCTGTCATTCTTGTCTCAGATAGAAGATCAGTGATATACTTCCTTTGTGTCATAACCATACCCTGTTGATTTCGTGCAAATTCCAATCCAAGGAAGTAACGAAGCGTACCCAAGTCCTTGGTAACAAACTGATGTCCAAGGAAGTTCTTTGCTGCCTGAATTCCCTGTGCATTACTGCCAGTGATAACAATGTCATCAACATAAACCAAGATGACCACAATACCTCGTTGGTCTCTCTTTACAAAGAGAGTATGATCTGAAGTGGATCTGACAAACCCCTTCTGCTCAATCAATTCTGAGAGCTTCTGAAACCAAGTCCTCGGACTCTGCTTAAGGCCATATATAGCCTTATGAAGACGGCATACCATATTGGACTCCCCCTCAGCAGCAAACCCAGGTGGTTGCTGCATATAGACCTCCTCCTGCAAATCACCATACAAGAACGCATTTTTGACATCCAATTGGAAAAGTGGCCAATCTCTCACCACAGCAACAGAAATGAGAATCCGCAAGGTAGAATGACGCGCCACAGGAGAGAATGTGTTATGATAGTCCACCCCATAGGTTTGGGTGAACCCACGTGCGACTAGCCTGGACTTGTATCGGTCCACTGTACCATCAGCGCGTTGCTTCACTGTAAAACCCATTTGCTACCAACAACAGACACACCTGGTAGAGGCTTGACGACACTCCACGTACCACGCGATTGCAATGCCGCCATCTCTTCTTCCATAGCTAAACGCCACTGACTGCCCTGCAAGGCAACCTGATACGACCGTGGTATCTGCACAGCTGACAGGGCCACAACAAAGTGCTGAAAGTCCTTGGACAGTCGCTCCAAGGAAACATGAGAAGCAAAGTCCACGCCATACTTGGTGTTCATCGTACGTGCACGCTTCTGCCTCTGAAGTGCAATAGGAATATCGAGATCATCAACATTAGTAGTAGATATATCATCTGCACCCTGTAACTCAGCCTGTACATGCAAATCACCCGTGCCATCAGGAGAACTCAAATGTTCAGTACATACCTCGGGCGTGCTGGATGATGGAGGAGGCACATGAGCAGAGGGTCTTCGCTGGTAAACCTGAGGAAAGAAAGTAGGCGACTGCGACGGAGGTGGTGGCGGTGGTGGTGGTGGTGATGATGGTGGTGGTGGAGGTGGTGAAGAGCATGGTAGTGACGGAGGAGGAGGCATATAGATATTTTCACCATCCTCTGAAGGAGCAAGTCTGTCACCTGTGGGAGAGAAATACATGATAGAGTCAAAAAAGGTGACATCGGCACTGACATAGTACCTTCTTCGAACTGGGTCAAAACAACGATACCCTTTTTGAGTTTTAGAATACCCAACAAACACATTAACAGACCTGGGAGAAAGCTTGTCAAGACCAGGAGAGAGTTGGTGAACAAATGCAACTGAACCAAACACACGAGGCGTACGCGAGAAAAGATCCTTTTCGGGAAACGCAACCGAGAACGGGATCTTCTCCCCTAACACTGACGAAGGCATACAATTTACCTGATAACAAGCAGTTAGAACCGCATCTCCCCAATAGGAATGAGGAGTACGACTCTGAATCAAGAGGGTTCTGGTAACATCCAAAAGATGGCGGTGTTTCCTTTCAGCAACCCCATTCTGTTGGGAGGTATAAGCACACGATGTCTGATGAGCATTGTCAGGACGTATGTACTTGACTCTGGCAGAAAAAATGTTCTTCAATTCATTAATTAAAGACAGAATAACATGACCAGCATCAGACTTGTTCTTAAGAAGAAAAACCCAAGACAACCTCGAAAACTCATCGACAGCAACAAGGGGGTGCGAAGTGGGTGAGTGGTAGCTATCCCAGGAGCTAATCAAAATCGTTAATGAAAAGTGGTCATGCTTTGATCCGCCTATTTTCACTAAAACCTGTGTCTCTGATGATCTGGGACACGACTTGGACCCTAAATATCGAAACGAATCAACTCAAATAGACCATGACTACTTAGACCCTGACGACTCTGGAAAGAAGACCGATGATGTTTCCCAAGCTGGCATGCCTCGCACTGAAAGGTGGAGCGAGGAGAAATCTGTGGAAGAACATGAACCACCTTTTGCAGAGGAAGGTGACCAAATCGCAGATGCCACATATATGGAGAAACAGAACCATTGTGTAGAGAAGATGAAGCACCAGCATACGGAGACTGCACAAGTCTGTAAAGGCCCCCTTGCTCACGGCCAGTTCCAATCACTCTGCCCGTGAGTATATCCTGAAACACAAGAGCAGAAGGATCAAATACGGCACGACAATGTAAATCTTTGGTGATCTGACTAATTGATAAATCATAGAAAATTCAGGAGCATAGAGAACATTAGGAAGCCTCAAGGTATCAGTCAACTGCACTTCCCCCTGACCAGTGATGGGGGAATGTGTACCATCTGCTATCACAACTGACCGTCCATGCTGAACAGGAGTAAAGACACTAAACTGGCCTTTGTCACCACATAGATGATGTGGTGCACCTGAATCCATAATCCACTCTGACAAGTCTGCCCTGTAACAAGTAGTAAAGGCATACTCTGTACCTGACGTAGACGCTGATGCTGATGCAGCAACCTCTGATGATCCTGAAGGAGATCCGGTCGAACTGGCAGTGGGCATAATCTCCCTGAGTCGAGCAATGAGCTCATCAAATCGCTGATCAGAGGCAGGTGAAGGGCTCCCAACTGGTTGCATCTGCTCTGCACCCGGGCTGAAGGAGGAAATCCATGTTTGGAATAGCATGTATCCTCAGAGTGGCCAGATCTATGGTAGTATGTGCACGGCTGATGGGGTCGACCAACCCCTCTTCTGCCACGGTTAGAGCTCCCTCTACCACGATATGGTAAATGGCTTCCCCTACCACGAGAGGCGGCCATAGTTGAAGATGTCTGGGACTGCAGAGTACCTCCTGAGGATATAGATAGTCTACTCAATCTGCGATATGCCTCCTCCATTGGAGGTATGGTAGCATCAGTAAGGATCTGGGTACGAGCAACATCATACCCAGAATCAAGAGCTACTAGAAAGACTCCAGTCATCACATAATCTCTGTATGCCTTGAGCTGCTCTGGTGTAGCAGTCAAGGGAATATAACTATGCAACTTCTCAAACATACCCCTCAATGAAGTATAGAGGGTATGAAGGGGACGACCATTCTGCTTGGATGTGAAGATATCGTGCTGGAACTGAAGTATCTTCGACTCATTCTTCGCCGGTGAGTATGTGGCGGCGAGAATGTCCCACATAGCCTTCGTCGTTGGCTGGCTCAGAATATCATTTGCTATCTCAGGTGACACAGTCCCAGATAGCCATACTCGTGCATAAGCATCATCTGCCTCCCATGAGGCATTCGTCCCAGTCTTGTCACTCGATTCCTCCCGAGGATGTGCTTCTTGCCATTACACTGCATCAGACTCATGAACTGCATGGCCCACAATTCATAGTTGGTTCCATCCGTTTTGACAATGGGTGTCGGACCTTTGAAAGCACCCAGGGATGAAACATCCATTTTGTTGTAAGACATGATGACAACTATCTTCGAGACTGGGATGAGAAAGTAGAGATAATGGCGTTTACACTGACATACAGGAAGATGGTTGTGGGTGCAAACTCATACCACAACCTCTTCCATTCGTCAAAGAGTCCTTTGGGTAGCAAGGATGCTAGGGCTTCTACGTGAAACCCTAGAGCACCAAAAGAACCAAGAGCCCGCAGGAAGTTCTCACGCGTGAAGATGAAATGGACCACGCGTGACGGAGAGGAAACCGCCGGGTGGGGCGGCTACGGTGGCAGCCGCAAGGGGGGGGGATTGGGCGGCGGCTGTGGACCCGAAGTGGGCTAGGCAGCGGCGGCTGTGAGCCCGAAGGAGGGGTTAGGCGGCGGCGGCGAGCCCGAGGATTAGGGTTTTGGTGGGGCAAGGTTTTAGGGCACAGGCTCCGGTCTAGGACCGTCGCTCTGATACCATGTTGAGAGGGAAAAGAAAGATATATTTCATCGAACCCTAGAGCCCTCTTATATAGGAGAAAGGCTTTATGGGAAAGTTACATAAACAGGACAATAAAAATAAGAAATACGAACAACAAGATAACACGAGTATTGTAACAGTATCCACATGAATGGTAGCCAAGATGGGATGGGATTGTACCTAATTGGACCAAAATAGCATGCAATAGCTTTGATTTGCAGAAGAACAATAGTAAGATGAGGAAGAAGGCTTCAAACACAGTTCCAGTTGCATTCCAGAAAGAGAAAGAACAGTGGATTTTGATTCCCCGCAGCTGGAGAAATAGTAGATTTTAAAGACAAGGTTGTTATATATATAAGGAGAGAGAGGGTTCAATTGCTTGCCAAGTGGTGAAGAGAAAAATGTTAAGTGGAAACAGGGTAAAGGCCACGTGTGGAGGGAATAAAGAGATAAGGCCGACTGTTGTGTCTTACCAAAATTAAATATTTTATTTTTTTATTTTTTTTCTAAAATCCCTTTATTTAACATACTTAAAATATACCATACGCGCACCTCAGGCCTTGGATTTTGACGCACAACATCTCGATTTGATCGTCTCAGAACGACGATCAAAATGAGTGAAATATTGACATACTTTTGTTCGGGTTTGGATCCCCTAAATTTTTGAGATATGGTTTTGATTTTGGTTTAAATTTTGTGGTTTTAAAATAGCAGACGACCTCCGATTGACAAACGGTCGACTCTGTTGGTCTTATTTCATTGAATCGGAATTTATGACGGTCTCGGTTCGTTTCGCGGTTTCCGAATTTACGCCGCGGCTTTTCCGCGGCACGCATTACGATGCAACTGATTTTTGGTCGATTTCGCTCGAACGACTTTTGATTGACGATCAATAGATCGATTTAAGTTGTTTGGCATTGACCAACAACTTTATTGGATTAATTGGAGGTCGAGTTCGGCTTTGTGTAGATTCTGGATGTTACAGTAGGGAAGGTCAAGGGGGTAAGAGAGCTCCTGTCTAAGACCGTCGCTTTGATATCACATGGAAAAGAGAACTAAGGGTCATAGGATTCTCTTATATAAAGTAGAGGGCAAATTACAAACTAAAGACAAAAGAAACTGAAAATACATAATAAATAGGGAAAATATAGATCTCAACATTAAATGGTGAACTGGATCCAGGATAGGACCCCATTACCATTGTACTCTAATTGCATTTCAATGGGGAGTTGCCTATTGAATAGAGCTATGATGAATGCCTTCACAGAAAATATAGGTTTTTAAACAAGTAATTGCAGCAAAAATGATGTCTACTGAAATCACATAATGAGCACTTTGAAAAGAATCTGTTTGATACTCAAAAATGCAAATCATTATGGAGCTAGAAGTAGAGCGTTACCAGGTATAGTATTTCAGCATATTCCAAATTCCACAAATTAGAATAACATTCCTAAAATTATGCATTATATATTCAAGAGGGGAAAAAGCCAACATAAAATTAAAGAGAGGAAACTTGCTTCGGGCATGATTGCTACAGTTGCCGTGGATGTATGGACACGTCCTTGGGTTTCTGTTTCAGGCACCCGTTGCACACGATGTACTCCAGACTCGAACTTCAATTTACTGTAAACTTTGGTTCCCTTAATTTCCATGACATAGGTCTTGTAACCACCCTTTTCTGCCTAAAAAATATCAGCGAAGAATTGGACATGTATCATTTTAGATAGAATCCACGTTCAACCAAATAGATTTGTAATTCTCTAAGACTGAGAAGAGCCACCGGCAGATATACTTAATTTTTGTAGTCGAGCAAAACAAAGTCATATATATCATATAGCAAGTACCTCTGAACAAGAAACAGGATTGAACCTCCAATAATTACGCTCACTGTACTTTTGGTACATGCGGACCTGGACATTATACATCTCAGTAAATTTCATTGACAAGCACATAACTCAGTAATTATAAATGCATTTCCAGAAACCTGTAAATTGTAAAACAAATGACTTAGAAACTGTGAAAAAGACTTCAGTAAGCAACCAGCTTCTCCGTAGGAAGCCATTTTACTTTCTGTTTCCAAAACAACCCCGGTAAAGGTGGAATTCATGTTAAGTAGCTGCAGCCAGCATGGAAAAAGTTGTACCACTTTGAACATGGATTTTAGCAAATATTCATTAGCCTCTTCAAGTACAAATAACTTTTGTCCAGTAATGGAAAGTAAAGCAGCATAGGTTAATAGCAATCCACCTTGTTATTAGCTTATTCTTTTCTTGTATCGTTGTTATGTTTTCTTATATTATTTGGACGTTATGTAATTTATCCAACACAATTTTCCCATAAAAGAAAAATTAGTCACCCATTGTTCAATAGACAAGGTGATTTCTTTTACATGTTTACAAAATAGTGATCCTACATGGGTGTTCAATACCTACTCTATCTCCCTTTCTTTCTGAAGGATACCGGAGGATCCTTAAGCACATCACGGAAGCGTGATGATCGTATCATATACGATCAAGAGCGACTAGTCATACTAGTTGCTCGGTGCAGCGGAATTTAAAAAAAATTAAACGACGAAACCAAATGATCCATAAACCATTTATGAATCGTTTCGTCTAACCACATGGTAGATATAGGAATATCTGTTGTAGTGTGGTTGCAATCGAGCTTCTAAGAGAAGAAGCTTCCTGTCTCAAGTCCGACCTTCGGAGGAGACGCTTGCGAGCGCGGGGATGAGTCGCGGGGATCTCGCGATCCAAGTAGTTGTCCGAGAAAGGGAACTCCTGATCTCGTCACACGAGATCGTATGTCTTATTCGCGAATGAGAAACACCAAATAAGATGGAGTACCGAAAGTCGTCGAAACACAACACAAGGCGACGACGAGGGCCTTCTTCCTTCTAGGGTAGGGTGGACGGCCACCCAAGAGAAAGGAGGAAGAGGGCACGAGAGAGTGAGAGAGAGAGAGTAGAGAGACTTCGTCAAGTCGGGGTCCTTCGAAGAGCAAGGCATGCCTCTTCTTATTTAGGGTTTTGGGAGTCCATAGATCCCAATCCATGGACAACACACAATCAACGGATGAGATTGATTTGTGTTCCTTTCAACGGCTACGATTTTGTTGGTAAAACACATCAAGTAATTTAATTTAAATTAATTAATATTGATAAATCAATATAATTAATCTCAAATTAAATCACCTTTGACTGGAGATAGGATAATGAGAAGACCATGGTCCACTCCTAAAAAAAGAGGGAACGGCTACTCCTCTCCACATGCAGAGTTGTAGCCGTCCTCTCTTGTTAGATAAGACTGGTCAATCTCCTAATATATCAGGAGATCTCATTATGTCATGATATCTCCTATGACTCTTGTCGAAAATAATTTTCACAAAAAAAAAATTCCAAATTATCTTTTGGAAAATATCAATCAAGCCATTGAAAAATTGTGAATCTCATCCACAATCCAAAACTAAATGTAATTATATTTCAATTAATTATTCAATGTGAATCGCATTCACATTAACAATTAATCAACATATATAAATCACACAAGTCTCTCTCTAATGTATATTATAAATCGTATTTACAATATGAGGTAAATGGGGCTGCCCCCAGGGAGTAGCCAACTTGGCTACTCCCACCCCTATTTTTCCCTCATTTTTTTATTTTTTTGGAAAATAAAAATTTGTATATTCATCACTATATCCCTCTCACATTCTATTAAAATTTCGTCAGAAACAGAGACTCCTACGGCCTCCATCCAAACATGGTCGATTTAAAAAATCCTGCGACCGTTAAAAAAATGACGTCTGGATGGAGGGCTTAAGAGTCTCTGTTTCTGACGAAATTTTAATAGAATGTGAGAGGGATATAATGATGAATATACAAATTTTTATTTTCCATAAAAATAAAAAAATGAGGGAAAAATAGGGGTGGGAGTAGCCAAGTTGGCTACTCCCTGGGGGCAACCCTATTTTACCCTTACAATATACATGGATAATTGGATAGTGTTATCCACATTATCCATATCCACAATAATTAAATCACATTTAATTACATTGGATACTTATTCTCATGCATTCAGATAATGTAAATCGAATTCACATTATTCATGATAATTAAATCACATTTAATTATCCATTTCTCAATGCTCAGATATAATTCAACCTTGGAATTATTCTTGAACCCTTTTAAGAATAATGCGCTTTCTCCGCAGGTACTTGGAGATAAGGACAGGGCGATTGTATTGTTCCACTTATAGTGACTTGGATATTGAGATCATATCTCAAATCCAGATCTCACGTATCTCTCAGAGATGCTTGATTTAATCAAGGCCGCAAATCTAATCTTCGCATTGCATCTGAATCTCATTCAGATCAATGTCCAACACTTGGACCAAGATCAGATTGCTTCTCTACTGAGAGGAGTCACTAAAATCCAGACATGTTTCATCACTCCCTCGAAATGGAAGCGTCATGGTTATACCATCGATTATTGATCACATCACCCTCAGGTATTCCTAATACATATACATCCTGCATACTGGAAGACATGTGATCAACCCGAAGACATAGATCTATTTTACACTGTCATCTACACGGTTTCATCAACAAGTTTCTCAATCTTGGTCATTGGGTTTGGTATTGATCATATGCTTTCCAAAAGCATATATCATACCTTCAAATTCGTGTCATGCTTCTAAAGCACGACGACCATGCATGGAATTTGATCGGTCCCAATACGTCATGAGTAAGCTCATGTCTTCCGGTTCAGAAGTGAACATGTATGATCCCTTTGAGAGATCGTATTACTCATATGCCCTTATATGCACACCAGCTCGCTGGTGTATAGACCTTGGTTAGGTCATCAACCTATTGGTCTGCCAAATGTACATACTCAGACATATAGCAATACATTTGTCTCCGGTCAGAGGATGCGAGCCTATACCGTGACAATATTTGATATAGGACTTTGGTTATCTCAATCTCGTTAAGTCAACTCTTTTACCTAACTAATCTGACACCTCTGAAATCTCTATTCCTGTGCAGAGGACCTGCATCAAGAGGTCGGTCAGATATCAGCTTATATGAGAAAAGGATTGCCATCTCCTACTCAGGCTGAAGATCATCTCTTAACAATCATTTAACGGTGTTTGATGAGTCCTCAATCTAACTCCTTAGATATTCATCCAAACACCAGTCTCTATGATTCAATTATCGAATCAACAGTTGTATGATTATTAAGATGACCATGGTACATAACCCTAATTGTACAGAGGGACCTTATAGTGCATTCATTTACTTAATTTCAGACAGGGAGTGAAATAAACCAATAACTTTTATTGATATATCAAACATTACAATAACATTTATTGTAGGAATGGTTCGCCCCGGGATCACATTGCTAACACTTTCTCCACCAAAAATGTCACAACTTTCTTCTGTCAGCGTCGTCGTCAACCTATGTGCAAGCAACCCCGTTCCTCAACAAGGTCACCCAGCATTGTTGATCGATACACATGCAGCATCCAGTGTTGCTTTAAGGACCGACAGAAGCAGATCCTCCTGACATTGTTCCCGCATTGCCCTAGTGCAGGTGTGTCTCTGAATTCCCTTAGTGCCGCTTCAGCACAAGCATTGCACTGGCACTATCACCTTTACAGGCATTTACCACTTAATTATGCCACATTCACGTTGACCAGTAGTGAAATAGTCGCATCTGCAAGGATTTTAGGCCTTAGCTATCCTAGGATCCTTCTATAAGACCCCTTTCTACCATCATTCGAACCGTGTCATGTATAACCAATCCATTCACATGCAAAAAAGATAATTTGATCGTTATTTCCATAAGTAAAATAATTGAACCAATACAAAGATTGAACCGTCGGGTTTTGATCCTATCGCTAAACCATTGTTTTCACATAATCGAGGAAAAAATCAATGGTATTGGTTTCAGTGAAAATGAAGTTGGTTTATATCAAAAGAATGCTCGATCGGCCTTTGAGGTAATTGATCGATGTAACTCAAAATCGGATTGTGATCTAAGTTTTGGATCGTCAAATGACATCAATTGAACTGACTTGAAGAAGCTTTCCAAAGAAACTGATTTTGTAAAAATTAAACATTGGATGCAAAAGTTATGGGACCTCTAAATTTGCCGAACTTTTACAGTACAAACCGAGCACTATAAATTCAAAGTATGTTTTGACAAATCTCATAAAAATATTGTGAATTCATCCGGAAAAATAATGGAGCTATCCCCTTAATGGAGCTCCATCATCTTGTGCTTTCTTCTCCAACCAGTCGCTACACAAAAGAATCAAGTGTTAGCATCATCCTCCTTTAGCGACCCGTGTCTAGACCGATGCCAGTACTCCACCTCCCGCTTCTTATCCTCTTCAAGGAACATTGATGCTCCCTTCTAGCCTCCCTCTCCTCCTCCAACAGCTCCCCAGTATCCTCAAGCAAGTCAAGGCGAAACACCTCCCATTGCGCCCGCTTCCTTCTCTCCCCACGATGAGACATCACCTCAAGCATGAACTCTAGCAGTAGTCCATGCAGGACTGCAAGCTTTGGGACAAGCACTCTAAAGGACGACCAAGAAATAGAAAGATCTGACCAGCACCAAGACACATGATCTTTGGAGCCCTTCTCAAGTAGCCATGAGCGCTCGGAATGGAAAAAGCCACTAAACAGCTCCCATTGCCACTCTCTCAATATGTGGCCACAATATGATCGCAATTGGACACCTCCTCTAAAGGGAATGTCTCTAGTAACTCAACCGAACTAAGAAAGTGGTCCAAGTGAGAACGCGAAATCGAGCTCTGCCAAGTGTAGTACAAACTCGTGGCATCCATAACCTCGAATGACATGTCCCTTAAAAACTGGCAAAGAATGGGGAACTAGGGTCTCCCCTCCCCCAGGGACAATCAACTGCGAACATAATGACATTAAAGTCACCCACACTATCCACCAAAGCTCATGAAACTGGCACACGCCATTTGCAGTTCATCCCACCAATCGACGACAATAGGACCTACGCAATACATACAAAATAGAGAAATAAGTTGCATGTCGTCTGACCATCAGCGTAGCACCACCAACAACGAATATCATGTATTTACGATGTCCACTAGCCCAGAAGGTCGTCGTTCCACTCCATCAAAATACACCTCAATCTTCCAATTGAGGAAACATTCTAAAACACAAAGGGCCATGAGCCAACCACCGACCTCATGGTAAGAGCATCCCATCTTTCCAACTTCCTGCAAGTTGACCACATTTGCCCTCTACTCACCAAGTAGGGATCCCACCATCCTTCATTTGTTCGACTGCACCAGACCTCAAAGAAATTTAACGATAATATGACAATAAAGATGAATGGCCAAGGGATGTGAAGAAGAGGGAGTATACCATCTTCTCAAATCTCCACTTGTAACATCTTCTACTAATCACCGACCTTCCACTACTTCCGCTTTTTTAATTCATCAGTGTTTGGGTCATCGATCCATCAGCAAGACTTGGCACCTTTTGCCGAATTTCATAGGGATGCAAATGAACCAAACAGAATCATTTTTTAACCTAACTGGAGTATAATCCAACCTTAACAAGATTTTAAATTTTTCCAATGCAACCCACTGAATACATAAATCTAATCCACCAAATTACGTATTGGATTGCAATTTTAGACTTAAATATTCCCAGTTAGCAGTCTACTCTAATTTTTCCAACACACTAGTACTCGACATTTGAATTATGATTCGAAAATCGAGAGTATTTTGATAGATGTAAGAAAAGAACATATAAAAGATTTAGCATGGTCAATAATTACATAACTAAATGATGTACCTTTAATCCATAGAAAAACTATGTTGGTTGTTAATAAAAAAATCAAGTATTGGTATATATCGATAGGGAGCAATATATAACTATGAGATCCTAGTTATCTTTTTATTATTCTATATATTTCCTTTCTGTCACTCCATATTATGTAATTTTCCAAGTAGGTCTCTCCTCTATATAAAAGAACCCTAGGGCCTCACGAATAAACAACTCATTATTTTCTCTCCACATGGTATCAGAACGACGGTCTTAGACCGGAGTTCTCGTACTTGTGCCCTAGACCCCACCTGTTGTTGACTTCTCTACACCCCACACACCGTCAAGCACCATCCTCGGGTTGTGTGCCGCCACAAGGCTACCTTAGGACCCCTTTCGATGTCGCCCAACCTTTCCAAGGGTTGCAGCGCCACGCAGGTCCCCATAGGGTTGCTTTGTGCCACCACATGCCCACCCTAGGTCACCTTTCAACGTTGCCCAACCCTGTTTTGGGCGACCTAAACTCTGCCAGCCCCAAGGGTGCTTCTCAGCTGTCGATATGCCCCTGAGGGCCCTTCTTAACCTCTCTATCACCACCCAGATCTGTTGTACAAACTGATTTTGATTGAAAAATGTGATTTCAGACTTACAAATCGCATTTCTGACCCTAACACAAATCGAGGAATGACAATGATGGTTGTATAAGTCTGCACATATAACCAAGCCTCTATATAATCGTTTAGTCCCACTCGGATCGGTCTACTACCCCAGTCAAATTCTGTTTTGGTCCCTTTTCCTCATCATGTCAGAGAGCAAGGGTGATGTATTCTCTCCGATTGATGCCTTCAAGGGTCCAGCTCCCATCGTGAAGATGGATGGGACCAACTATGAGTTGTGATCCATGCAGTTCTTGACCCTCATGCAGTGCAATAACAAGGAACATTTTCTGACAAAATCGAAGCCAACGAATAAGACTGGGGAGATCGCTTTGTGGAAGCAGGATGATGCCTACGCGTGAATTTGCTCTCTGAGACTCTAGTCACAGAGATTCCAATGATATCATGCTTCGTGAAAGCAAGATGACACGTACACGTGTATTTGGCTCTCTAGGACTCTAGTCATGGAGATTGCCAATGATATTGTGAACCAAGCCACAACTAGGGCAATGTGGGATATCCTGGCAACCACATATGGTCAAGCGAAGAATGAGGAAAAGGTGCTTCGGTACATTTTAACATCTGCATGACCAAGTAGAATGGTCTACCTCTGCACAGTTTCTACTCTTCACTTCGTAGCATGTTCGAGAAACTTCACAGTTTCATGCATGTGATCGCATCTACTGAGCAGCAGATGGAGTACAAGAACTCTACGATAGTTGGAGTTTCTTGGCTGCTCTAGGCCATAAGTATGAGGCAGTACACACACAAATTCTTATCAGTGCAATTATACCTCCCATGGAGGAAGCATACAGTCTTCTCAACGGGATTACTGTTTCACCACCTGCCACGACACAGACCTCCTCGGCGATGGCTGCATCCCGCAACAGGGGAGGTTCTACTCAGATCAAAGGGTGTGGTCCCTATAGCAGAGGAAACAGATGTCAATATCGTCCATACACCTATTACCGTCATCCTGGTCATTCAGAAGATACATGTTATCAGAACCATAGATATCCCGCTTCTGCTCAACTACCCGAGAAATCAGAGCATCGTGACAGTTTGGACCCTTCTACAGATTCACGACTAGATGACATTATCTCTCATCTAAGGAAGATAATGGCCTATGCTGTCGATACCACTACAGGTTCCCCAGATGTTGTAACATGTGCCAGAGCATCTTTGAGCTCCTTAGTTTTAGCATGTGCTTTTACCGGTTGTAGCAAGACAGATATGACAAAGTGGATCATGGACTTCGGTGCTTTGTGTGGAAACAAAGCGCAGTTCAGTTCGTTTAAATATGTAGCTATTGGTATATCGATTGTCATTGCGAACGAGTTCATTTACCTATTACAGGACAGGGGATGTTTACTTGATGCCATCTATGCGCCTGTAGAATGACCAATATGCACATGATTTGAGATGAATTTACTTTTTATTAGTCATATCACTAAGGATTTGCATTGTCGTTCTATTTTGGACCCCTCTTCTCTTGTGTTTCAAGACATACTCGCGGCTAAGGTGATTAGATGTGGTTGTGAGCAGAGGGGGCACTACAGACTGGATTAGACTCCATATGTTGGTGCCTCTACCGTTCCTATCGAATCAGTCCCAATATACATGTGGCATCTTCGATTTGGTCACCTTCCTCGGTAGAAGTTGTATCATGTCCTTCAACAGATCTTTGTGTTCTGCCTTCTAGATCAAAGCTTGTCAGCTTGGAAAGCATCATCGTTCTTTTCCTGGTCATCAGAGTCATAATAGCAGTCATTTATGTGAGCTTGTCCATTTTAACATTAGGGTCCCAGCGTGTTCCTGATCACGCAGGTTCCTTTTAGATATTTTTATATAATGAATAATGTACAATAAATTATATGCGATGTTATTCTCATTTTTATTTGGTTTTAAAATAAGAAGAAACACATAAAATAACAATACTTTAAACACATATATTTTCTACTGAATTATATAAATTAATTAGCCTTAGTAATTTATGTTGGAAGAAAATGATCAGTTGTTTATTCCATAAACCCTAGGCTCTCTTATATAGGAGAGGTGCCTATGGGTAAATTACATAAAGAGTCCATAAGTAGACAGAAAATAAGAAACAGAACAACACAATGAAATGGCGGCATAGCATAATATATATATATATATATATCTACACTCCCCCTCTAGATGGAGCATAGATGTCGATCATGCTCAGCTTGGACGAGCACTTCTGGAATGGTCCTCTAAGTAGGGCATTGGTGAAAATATCCGCAGTCTGGTCCCCTAAACTGACATGAGTTGTGGAGATAAACCCTTCTGAATCATATCTCGTATAAAGTGACAATCAACCTCAATGTGCTTTGTTCGTTAATGAAATACTGGATTATTTGCAATAAATATAGCAGCTTGATTATCACATTCCAGTGCCATAGGAAGTGGCACATCTATAGATGGATCAGTGAGAACAGCCTTAACCCACATCATTTCTGTACTAGCCTGGGCCATCGCCCTATATTCAGACTCTGCACTGGATCTTGCTACAACAGTTTGCTTCTTGCTTCTCCATGAGACGAGAGAATCCCCAACATAAACCACAAATCCAGTAGTGAACTTCCTATCTTTAGGACACCCTGCATAATCTGCATCTACGCATGCTGAGATAGTAATTTCTGTGCCTTTCTTAAATAATAGTCTTGCACCTAGAGATGATTTAAGATACCTGGGTGTCTTATGTATAGCATCCATATGGACCTGACGTGGTTGCTCCATGAACTGACTCACCCGACTAACTGCAAAGGATATATCGGGTCTGGTAATGGTAACATACAGAAGTTTTCCAACCAGTTCTATGTATCTTCTCCTATCCACCTCATCAGTATCATCATCATATAGTTTCATGCTTGGATCCATGGGTGTAGTGGCAGGCCGACATCCAAGCATTCGTGTTTCATTCAGCAAGTCAGTGACATATTTCCTTTGAGTCATCACGAGTCCTTGTCGATTCTTGGAAAATTCCAATCCTAGAAAATATCTAAGAACTCCAAGGTCCTTGGTCACAAATTCACGGCCAGCATTTCTTTTGCCCTCTTGATTCCTTTTATATCATCTCATGTAATGAGAATATCATCAACATATACCATAATTGCAACCATACCTCTAGATGTTTTCTGTATAAAGAGGGAACGATCTGCATTAGAACGTTTATTCTGCATTAGAACGTTTATACTCCTGCTTTCCAAATGTGTCAAGATAATCCACCCCATATGTCTGTGTAAATCCTCTTGCAACTAGGCGTGCCTTGTATCTATCGATGTTGCCATCTGCATTTTGCTTGACTGTAAACACCCATTTACAGCCAACTGTAGACATGCCCGTAGGAGTATGAACAAGATTCCATGTACCTCTCGATTGAACGTCATTTCTTCCTCCATAGCTAATCTGACATCTGTCATATAGAGCAATAGAAAAGCTCCTGAATTCACCACGCAAACGATCAAACGAAACCACATATGATATAGGATATAATGCACGGTTTCGCTTATGTTTGCGAAGCGCAATAGGCAGATCTAAATCAGTGGCCTCCTCATCTATCCCCTGTAACTCAGCCTGCTCAGGTAAACCATTAGATCCATCATTAGAAATAATATTCTCATAACATACCTCATGCGAGCTAGATGATGAGCGATGACCATGAGCAGATGCAGGACTACGTGTATAGTGATGTGGCAAAGGTGGAACAGGAACAGTAGTGGGAGGGGAGGCATGTGTAGGCAGAGATGGTGGTGGCGGAGGTGGTGTTGGTGCCGAAGATGGAGGTGTTGGTAGAGGAGGTGGCATGTATATGGAGTCATCAGCTTCAGACGACATCAACCTATCACCTGAAGGAGAGAAGTACATAACATACTCAAAAAATATAACATCAACACTAACATAATATTTCCTGCGCAGCGGATCATAACACTTGTACCCTTTTGTGCCCTATAATATACGACAAAAACACATTTGACAGCTCTAGGAGAGAGCTTGTCAATACCGAGAGATAGCTGGTGGACAAGGGCAACCGAGCCAAACACTCGAGGAGTAAGTGAGAACAGTTACTTTTCAGGAAAAGCCACAAAGAAAGGAATCTTCTCACCCAAGACAGACGATGGCATACGATTGATAAGATAGCAAGCCGTAAGAACAGCATCGCCAAAGAAGGAATGAGGGGCACGACTCTGTATGATAAGAGTCCTAGTGACATAATGATGATGTTTCCTTTCTGCAACCTCATTCTGTTGGGAAGTATAGGTACAGGTTGTTTGGTGGATAATTCCTTGGGTTGAAAAATAACTAGAAAGAGAGTTGGTACAAAATTCCACGGCATTATCAGTCTTCACAATTTTCACATGAGTAGAAAAGGCATTCCGAACTTTATTTATGAAATTTTTGATAACATTTCCAGCTTCAGATTTATTCTTTATAAAAATACCCAAGACAAACGAGAAAAGTCATCAACCATGACAAGATAAAACATATGTCCCTGATGATCAGGAACACGACTTGGACCCCAAATGTCTACATGAAACAACTCAAAATTAGAGGTACTACTCCGACTCTGACGACGGGAAAAGGTAGACCGATGATGCTTTTCCAATTGACAAGCCTCACATTGAAATGACGTGTGAGGTGAAATCTGAGGAAGAACACGACATAACTTCTGACGCGGTAGATGACCAAAGCACAGGTGCCACAAAAATGGAGAAACAGGTCCAGCAGGTAGCGAGGAGATTCTAGCATATGGAGGTCGAACAAGGCGATAGAGACCCCCCCTACTCACGACCATGACCAATCACGTTGCCCATAAGGATGTCCTGAAAAATAAGAGAAGATGGATCAAAAATGGCTCGACAATGTAAATCCTTCATAATTTGGCTAATCGACAATTAATTCATAGAAAAATCAGGCGCATACAGCACATTCTTTAGATGCATAGGTGTCAAGCTAATCTTCCCCTGACCAATAATCGGGGAGTGTGTTCCATATGCAATAACTACAGTGCGTCCAGGAGAAACCTGTCTGTAGGCTGAAAGTTGACCACGGTCTCCACACAGATGATGTGTAGCACCAGAATCCATAATCCACTCCATAGTATAAGAACCACTACTGCTAGTGAGAGTATAAGTACTACCTGAAGTACTAGAGGAGGCTGAGGATGCAATATCTGGATGACTCTCAGGAACTGGTGAAGACATCACTGGACCGGATGGAGGTATAATACCTCTCAAACGAGCTACAAGATCATCAAATCGTTGGTCCAAGGGAGACGCAGCTGGAGACTCAGTCCGTTCAACCACTCGTGCAGAAATCGGGAATCCATACTTGAGCGAAAAGTATATGGTTGCCGAACACGACCTCCCTTTCCTCGAGGTCCACGTCCACGGAATGAGGAGGAACCACCACGACCTCAAGATGTTGCCATTGCTGAGGATGTCTCATTTGTAATAGAAGATGGGACAGTTGTACGACTGAGTCTGCAAAAAGCTTCCTCCATAGGAGGAATGGTAGAGTCCGCCAGTATCTGAGACCGTGCCACCTCGTATTCTGGATCAAGTGCTGCCAGGAAAACGCTAACCATGGTGGCGTTCCTATAGGTCTTCTGTTGCTCAGGAGTAGACGTAAGAGGCATAAAGCTATACAGCTTCTCAAACATCCCACGAAGGGATGTATATAAAGAGTGTAACGGACGACCATTCTGTTTGATGGTGAAGATATCATGTTGGAGATGTAAAATCTTTGTCTCGTTCTTATCTTGTGAATACAGTGCAGCAAGAATATCCCATATTGCTTTGGTGGTGGACTGATGTAGTATATGATTGGCAATCTCTATTGCCAACGTACCTGAGAGCCATATTTTGGCATATGCATCATCCGCCTCCCATGAGACGTTAATCCCAGTCTTCTCAGCCAGTTCTTCCTCGGTAAGAATGTGTTTCTTACCGGTAGACTTCTTCATACTCATGAACTGCATAGCCCACAGTTCATAATTCGATCCATCCATCTTGACTATGGGCGCTGAACCTCTGAAGGCGCATGTAGAGGGAATATCCACCTTGTTCTCTAACATATCGGCCTGAGAAGACTAGAATTGAATACTTGATTGGATTGTGTCTAAACCAACATAAAGAGATTGGATTGCATGTGTAGACTCATGCATCTAATCTCAACATGTGATAGGCCTAGTCGAGAAAGACGCACGGGCTTGCAGGGGCTTAGGAATGCACTCGCGCATGGGGTGGGGCACACAGCCTCACCGTCGACGTGCTGGAGAGATGCGAGGCGCGGGCTGCATGCGGGTGGCACTCAGACGGAGCGCAGGTGATGTGCGAGCAATGCGCGCAGGCGGTGTGCAAGTCGGGCGGCGTTTGAATGGCGCGAGCGGCGCATGGACAGCGCGCGGGCGGCGCACAAGGCGAGCGGAGTCGACGGTGGAAGACAAGAGAGAGAGAGAGAGAGGCTGGCGGGTGGGGATAGGATTAGGGTTAGGGTTAGGTATTCAGGCTCTGGTCTAGGACCGCCCTCTGATACCATGTTGGAAGAAAATGATCAGTTGCTTATTCCATAAACCCTAGGCTCTCTTATATAGAAGAGGTGCCTATGGGTAAATTACATAAAGAGTCCATAAGTAGACAGAAAATAAGAAACAGTACAACATAATGAAACGGGCCAAACGGCAGCATAGCATAATATATATATCTCTACAATTTACAAGGGGTTAAATGTTAAATATAATAAATTAGTTGTTAAATGAATTAATTAATTTAAGATAGAGGGATAATTAATTGAAATAAAGATGATGAATATGAGATCATCGCCCCCTATACTTAAACTTTAATCGTTCTCGAGCAAATAAAGAATGAATAAGTTAATTGAATCCTCGATCGTGCATGTAATGTACAAGATTTGACATGTCGAACAAGTAACTGAGTAGGAGGAGGTGGAGGAGCTAATGGCAGTGGTGGTGGTGGAACAACGGGCACAGATGGTGGTGATGACGGACTCATAGGAGGATGTGGCATGTAAACCTCATCATCAGAGTCTGATGAAGCCAACATGTCACTTGTAGAGGAAAAAAACATTTCAGACTCAAAAAATGTGACATCAACGCTAATACAATATTTCCTACGCAATGGATCATAAAACATGTATCCTTTCTGGGTCCTGGAATACCCAACAAACATAAATTTGACAGCCCTAGGAGAGAGCTTGTTAATACCTGGAGCCAATTGGTGGACAAATGCAATAGACCAAAGACACGAGGAGTAAGTGAGAACAACTCCTTCTTAGGAAAAGCTATGGAGAAAGGAATTTTCTCACCCAAAACAGACGAGGGCATGTGATTCACCAGATAACATGTCGTAAGAACAACATCACCCCAAAACGAGTGTGGGACACAAGTGTAAGCACAGGTTGTTTGATGAATAATATCAGGGGATAAAAAGAAATGTGATAAAGCACGAGTACATAATTTCATATCTTTATCGGTTCTTACATATTTCACAGAAGAAGAGAAAGCATTCTGCACTTCATTAATAAAGGTTTTGATCACATCCCCTACTTCAGATTTATTTTTCAATAAAAAATCTATGACAAACGAGAAAAATCATCAACAGCAATAAGATAAAACATGTATCCTTGAAGATCAAGGACGCGACTCGAACCACAAATGTCAACATGAAATAACTCAAAAAGGAAGCTACTGCTCTGACTCTGACGACTAGGAAAAGCAGACCGGCAATGCTTACCCAGCTAACATGCCTTGTACTGGAAGGAAGACTTGGTGAAATATGCGGCAAAATATGACACATCTTCTGAAGAGGGAGGTGACCAAAACGAAGGTGACAAGTGAAAGGAAAGGCTAGTCTTGTTGAATGAGAGGATACGCCTGCATAGGAAGTTTGGACCAAACGATACAGACCACCCTGCTCATGGCCACAACCAATGACTATGCCCGTAAGAATGTACTGAAAAGCAAGAGACGATGGGTCAAAGATAGCCTGATAATGCAAATCCTTCGTAATTTGACTAATAGATAAAAATTCATAAAGAAATCGAGAGCATGTAACACATTCTGAAGATGCAACGAAGGTGTTAAACTAATCTCCCCTTGCCTGATGATCAGGAAATGAGTCCCATCGGCTCTAACTACAGTTTTCCCTGGTGGAACATGCATGTATGATGTAAGCTGGTCTATGTCCCCGCATCGATGATGTGTCTCCCCATAATCCATAATCCACTCAATAATCTCAGATCCAAGATAAGATGTAAAAGCATAAGTACTACCTGAGGTACTAACTGCAGAAGTACTAGCAGAGGTGGAGGTTGCAACATCGTAGTGACCTCCTGGAGATGGTGAAGAAGCAGGGCCATAATATCTAGCCAGGCCACGAGGTCATCAAATCTCTGATTTGAAATAAGAGCAACTGAAGGCTAGACCTGTTCCGCTACGTGGGTTGATGCCGAAAAATCATGCTTGAGTAGCATATATCCTCTGAATGACATGGACAATGACAGTACGTGCAGGGATGACCAATGCGACCTCCTCTACCACAAAGTCCACATCTACGAAAAGAAGATAAGCGTCCTCTACCTTGGGAGGCTACCATTGCTGAAAAAATCTGGCTAGTGGCAGTGGACAGAATAATAATCATGCTAAGTCTGCGAAAAGCTTCCTCCATCGGAAGAATAGCAGCATCGGCTAGAATCTGGGAGCGAGCAACATCATATCCACGATCGAGGGCCGTTAAGAATACACCAACCATGGTAGCATTCCTATATGTTTTCTACTGCTCTAGAGTGGTTGTGAGAGGCATAAAGCTATGGAGCTTCTCAAACATCCCACTTAAGTATGTATACAGTGAACTAAGAGGTAGTCCATTCTGGTTGATAGTATATATATCATGCTGGAGTTGGAGAATCTTGGTCTCGTTCCTCGCTAGAGAACCACGACGCATTAACCTCAGTTTTCTCTACCAGCTCCTCATTAAGAATATGTTTATTAGCGTTAGACTTCATAAGGCTCATGAACGGTATAGCTCAGAGCTCATAGTTTGTCTCGTCCATCTTGATAATAGGTGCTAGAGCTCCGAAAGCGTCTGTGGCAGGTACATCAACTTTGTTTTTTAACATATTGTCAGGTGAGAATTACTCGGGCTATGTAAACCAACGGATGAATGTCTACACAGACATACGTGGATTTGAATGCATATGTAGACTTACACACTCAAACCCACTAGCCAAACCGAAGGCCGATGACGGAGCGGAAGAGGGGAAGTCGTCTGCAACGGAAGTTGACATCCATGGAGGTGCAGTAGCGCGGCAGGGCCTACCGCTTGGCGGTGATGGCAGCAGGGGCCGGCAATAGTGGGCGCCATTGTTCGACTTGGAGGGAGGGCGGTGGCGCGACTCGGATGGTCGGCGGCGGCACCGACCTTGGAGAGAGAGAGAGAGGGACGACGGGTGGGAGGGGGCTAGGTTTAGGGTACGGAGCTCCAGTCTAGGACCATGGCTCTAATACCATGTTGGGAGAAATAGAAAAGATGTTTATTCCTAATAACCCTAGGCTCTCTTATATAGAGGAGAGACCTATGGATAAATTACATAAGATGGATATAAAGAAATAAAATAAAGAAAAAATCCACAGATAATATAGAAATATCTTTACATTTTGTCCCAAGTGTTGTAATTCTATGTTTGCATGCCTCCCACGATTCCCCATATTCATGGGCCTTTACCGTCATCCAATATGCCTCAGGTTTGTACTGAGCACATTGTTTCTACTGCATGGGCCTTTACCGTCATCCAATATGCCTCAGGTTTGTACTGAGCACATTGTTTCTACTGATGACACTAGTGCTTTGTCTATGTAGCATACTACTTTACAGGATGAGCATGTGCCCTCTCAAGAGGATAGTTTATAGATTGAAGAGGAACCAGGTGATCTAAATGTGAAGTGCTCTGCAAAAGTGGAGACATACATGTACGTATCTTCTTGCAGCCCATGTTTCTTTGGGGTGACTCTTAGATGATTTCAGGAAATTTATTATGAGGCTATCAGTTGTGGAGATACCACTGACATACCAAGAGGCAATACATGACAATCAATGACGCCTTGCCATGGAAAAGGAGATGGTTGTGTTACAGTCACGTAGCACGTGGGGTATCATAACAGCTCCTACAAAAGCTTTTGTCGTAGGAAGCAAGTGGGTGTTCAAGGAGAAGCACGGAGCAGATGTCATCGCTACAAGGCAAGCCTTGTGGCTAGTTGGTTCATCCACATGTATGGGAAGGACTATTACAATACCATTTTTCCAGTGCCTCACCATTCTACACTACGAATCCTTATATATGTTGTAGTGACATGGGACTGGACCCAATATCGGCTTGATGAGATGAATGTGCTTGTGTATGGTGACCTGCAAGAGGAAGTCTACATGCAACAGTCACCAAGATTCACTGATGAGGGAGAGTGTCATAAGGTGTGTAGACTTCATAAGGCTATTTATGACCTTAAGCAAGTTCAAGAGCATAATTTTAGAAGCTCTCAGACTTGATACAGCAGCAAGGGTTCATGAGATCGACTGCAGATCGTTCACTATTTGTTCAGAGAACTCACAGAGGTACAATTGCTATACTGGTTTACGTTGATGATATCATTGTTTGAAAACGTGATTTATAAGTTTGATATCACATTTCTCAATCAAAATTAGATCGTACAACAGATCTGGACTGCGCTGGAGAGCAATGGAAGAGCCCTACGAGGTCTATCGGAGGACAAGGAGGGCCTAGAGGAGGCATAGGACGCCTGGTGGAGGCATAGGGTGCCCAAGATAGGGCAGTGCAGTACCAAGGGTGCCCTGGCACCGATGATGGAGGCCTCCAAAAGCCTAGTTGCTACGGAGCCCCAAAAACAGGTTGGCAGCACTAGTTGAGCCCCTCGAGAGGCTATCAGCAGCGGCCCTTGAGGGTTGGGGCCCTTCGACTACGTCGCTAAGACCTTAAGAAGACCTTACAACGTAGCCTAGGGTCCACGAGAGACTAATGCGGGCGATGCGCATGTGAGGGAGATGAGAAGGAGAGGGCGATTGATGGAGTTAGGGCACATGGTACAAGAACTCCGGTCTAAGACTGTCGCTATGATACCATATGAAGAGAAAAGAACGAATAGTTTGTTTATTAGGTCCAAGGGTTCTCTTATATAAAAGAGAAACATGTTTGGCAAATTACATAAGATGGATAGAAAGAAAAGAAAATACAAGAAAGCAATAAATGACAACTAATATCTCGACATAATTATAAAGTCAAATAAGAAAATGCAGACATGAAAATTATTGTCACGCAAACTCCTAGTAGAACCCTAAACATGTACTTACAAAACAAGTATCAATATCCAATATTCAGCATGTCAACAGCATCAGAGTGCTAGATTTGAAAGAGGTTAAGTTAATCTTACCAGATCACCAGCCCAAATTCCTGCTTCATCACCTCCAGTACCTGCTCGCACTGCGAGAAAAATTGAGAGAATAAATCACATATTAAAAAATATCCACATAAGGTCATGAATGATAAGTTTTGATATATCATAACCACAAATCTCAAAATTACTTCAGGTCCTCACGACCAAAAATGTGTTGCTACTAAGACAATCCCATAATGTACAAAATTACAAGCATCAATTTTTGGAAGCTCATGTCAACTGTTCAAAAAGAAAAACAACTAAAAATTAACTTCAACGTTGTTACTCCAATTCCACAAGCTACTATCTCTCATGGTCTCACACACCATGAACTTCATCTCTACAATACCACAAAGGCTCTCATCAATAAGTAGCTTCAAAAGATCTAGATTATCATTCTGATATAGCTCTTAATGATGTTTTTTCAAGGAAAGATAAAAACATGGTGAAGTAAAAACCCAGTATCTATTAAGATACTATTTATTTTTTGCTTCTTTTATATATTCTTAGCCGAACCTACTTAATTGTAGGAAAAGGTGGTGGTGTTGTTGTTCTTTTATATATTCTCTATTCTTTCCATTCTCTTTATATAATTTGTCCAACGGGTTTCTCCTCTATATAAAAGAACCCCTAGGGCATCACAAATAAGCAAGTGATTGTTGTTTCCCAACATGGTATCAGAGCGACATTCCTAGACCGGAGTTCTAGTACCCCACATGTGCCCTAGCCCCCACCCGCCAACCTTTACGCTGACATGCGCCTCGGCACGCAACACCAGGCCCAATGGTGGGACCACCTAACACCCATGAGCAACCTCGTACCTCTATAGTAGCGCCCCAGCGGCCAACGCGGCTGCGTCGTTTTTGTGTGTCGTAGCACGAACCATCGTGCCTTTGTGCACCTCCACAGCTCCTTCCGACGTCGTATACAATCCCTGGGCTGATTCATCTCCTCTCTGAGGTTGAATTGCGATCTAAAATGATTTGATTTTGACTAGAAAATGTGATTTCAAACTTTTAAATCATGTTTTCTGGCCCTAGCACGAATTGAGGATTGACGTTGATGGTTGTATGAGTCTAAATGTACAATCAATCCTCTATATGATTGTGTAGACTTGCTCAGATCGATCTTTCTCCCGAATCGAGTTCAATCTTGGCCTTCTTTCTCATCATGTCAGAAAACAAGGGTGTCATTTTCTCTTTGTCCGGTGTCTTCAAGGGTCTGGTTCCCATCATGAAGATGGATGGGACCAACTATGAGCTGTGGTCCACGCAGTTTATAACCCTTATGCAGTGCAGTAACAAGGAGAACAATTTGACAAAGCCTGAACCGATAGATAAGACTGGGACAATGCTTCATGGAAGCAAGATGACGCGTACGTAAATGTCTAGCTCTCTAGGACACACACCACAAAGATTGCCAAAGATATTGTGAACCAGCCCATTGTTAAGGCAATGTGGGATATTTTGGTAATCACGTATGTCCAAGTGAAGAACGAAGTCAAGATTCATCATCTACAGTTTGATATATACACGACCAAGCAAAATGGATGTTCCCTGCATACACTCTACTCTTCGCTTCACGTTATGTTTGAGAAGCTTCACATTTTCATGCATGTTACGACTTCTATGAAGCATCAGATGGCATACAGGAACTCCACGATGGTTGGCATTTTCTTAGCAGACCTGGACTCGGAGTATAAGATCGCACGTGCACAGATTCTTATAGGCGTGTCCATACCTCCCATGGAGGAGTCCTACCGTCACCTTAGCATGCTTCTTATCACACCTGTTGCAACCACACATACCACCTCAATGATAGTTGCATCTCGCGGTAGGGGAGGTTCTACGTAGTTCAGAGGGTGTGGTCCCCATGGCAGAGGAGGTGGACGTCAACATAGCTCCTGCACCTATTGTCATTGTCCAGGTCACTCCGAGTACACATGCTATTAGAAGCATGGATAACTCGCATCTACTCGTATCGTAGAGCAGATTGAGCCTCCAGACACTCCGACTCCTCTGGCAGATCCATGCCTTGATGATATTGTCTCTTGTATATGGGAGATAATGGCTCATGTTGTCGTCACCACTACAGGTTCCTCAGAAGTCGCAGCTGATGATATAACCTCTTCGAGCTCCTCAGATATAGCACATGCGTTTACCAGTTGTAGTTAGGCAGATATGATAGAGTGGATCACAGACTCTGGTGCTTTTCACCTTCTGTGTGGAGACAGAGCCCAGATCTGTTCTTACATATCCATACCCCCTGGCAGATGGGACATCATTGTGAATTAGGTTTACTTACCAACCACATGATAGGGAGATGTATATTTGATGTCATCCATGCTCCTGCAGAATGTTTTATATGCTATTGACTTTCAGATGAATTTGCTTTCTATTAGACAGATCACGAAAGATCTACATTGTCGTGCTATTTTTAACCCCTCTTCTCTTGTATTTCAGGGCATACTCACAAGTAGGGTAATTGGATGCAGCCATGAGCAATGGGGACTCTACAAGCTGCATTAGCCTCCTCATGCCGGTGCATCTACTGTTACCACTGGATCAATTTCACCATGTTTCTGGCATCTTCATTTTGGTCATCTTCCTCTACAGAAGTTATGACATGTCCTTCTAAAGATCTCCACGTGATATTCCTTCCAGTGAGAGGCTTGCTAGCTTAAGAAGCATCACCGCTCTTCTTTTCCTGGTTGTCGGAGTCATAGCAGTATTCAGTTATTTGAGCTTATCCACTTAGATATTTGGGGTTCTAGTCGTGTTCCAGATCATTAGGGACATTGTTTTTATCTTGTTGATGTGGATGACTATTCTTAACTATCTTAGGCCTTTCTACTAAAATACAAGTTTGAATTCAGGTACGTCATTAAATCATTTATTAACGAAACAAAGAACATTTTCTTTGCTACTGTCAAGTTTCTACGCACTAACAATGCATTAGAAAACTGTACATTACAGCTATCCGAGTTTTTCAGGTCTCTTAGCATTGTACACCAGACCTCATGTGCATATACATCCCAGCAGAATGGTGTTGTCGAACGTACACTGTCAATTACTTGATGTGACCCAGACACTTTTGATCCAGAGTCGAGCTCCTCACTCTTTCTGGGGTGATGTGGTTCTAATTGCTTGCTACTTGGTAAACCGTATGCCATCTTCTGTTTTAGGAAAAAATATTCCTTTCTCGAGTGTGTTTCCCGAGAAGGACCAGTTCTCCCTTACACCCCGAGTTTTCGGTTGTGTTGCATTTATTCACAGTTTGAAGCATGGTTGTGACAAGCTCTCCCTTAGAGCTATCAAGTATGTCTTTGTTGGCTACTCTTGTACCCAGAAGGGGTACCGTTGTTTTGATTTGCTTCAACAAAAATTCTTTGTCAGAGTTGATGTCACCTTCTTTGAGTCAGTGGTGTATTTCTCTCATACAGGTGACAGGTTGACTACATCCGACTCAGGTGAGGAGGTATACGTGCCTCCTCCTACGACTGCACCACCTCTGGTACCTACACCACCACCACCCCACCAACACCTCCACCACTGCTACCACAACCTCGGTACCTACACCTACTCATGTGAATACCTCTGGACCACCACCCAATACCTTGGCTTAATTAGTGCCATGTGTCTTTGTTCGCAAGCCTCGCATATTTCCCCCTGCTCAGGGGCCTTTCCCATTATCCACCACACTCCAAGTATGTAATGAGCACATTGTTTCCATTGATGGAACTAGTGATTTTACTGTGCAACAGGAATCTTTACATGAACAGGTGCCCTCTCAGGAGGGCAGTTTACAAGTTCGGAAGGAGGCAAATGATCTATATGTGTAGATCACTGGAGGCTCCTGACAGCGTTGAAAACGGCGCCTGGATGCACTAGGGACCCCATATCAGCTCAGGATATGTCCGTAGTATAGCCACAGTAGATAGTCACATATCATCTCTTGATATGTCTGTGGTATAGCCACAGTAGATAGTCACATACTAGTTGTCTGATCTCTTGAGCTAATACGTGACTATCTACCGTAGCTATACCACGGACATGATTCCACAAGGATTCATCTCTAAGTCACATATCAGCTCACGAGATAAGACAACTGACATCTTCACCAACGCGTTAGCAAGAGGATTATATCAAAAATGTTCATCCAAGTTGAGCATGATTGACATCTATGCTCCATCTTGAGGGGGAGTGTAGAGATATTTTTATGTTATTGTACCGGTTTCTATTTCTTTATGTTTACTGTCTCGCTTATGTAATTTACCCATAGAACTCTCCCTATATAAGAGAGCCTAATGTCCCATGGAATAATTATCTCTTATTTTCCCAAGAGTGATGACACTGAAAAGATAGACAAGAGGAGGTACATAGAGCTCATTGGGAAGCTTCTATACAGTACTATCACCCGTACAGATATATCTTTTGCAATAAGCAAAGTAAGTCAGTTCATGGAGCAGCCTAGACAGGCATATATGGATGCAGTCCATATGATTCTAAGGCAACTGAAGACCTCACCCGACACCGATCTTCTATTTAGCAGAGGTACATCCCTTACCATTATAGCTTGCGCAGATGCAAATTATGCAGGGTGTCCCAAAGACAGGAAGTCTACCTCTATTTATGATTCATTGGGAGTTCCTTGATGTCATGGAAGAGCAAGAGCAGGCAATGGTCGCCAGATCCAGTGTACATGGTCATAGCACATGTTAGTACATTGATGATGTACATCGGATCTGTTCTTACTAACCTAACAACTAAGGTGCATCCTCTCATGCACCTCCAATGCGACAACCATGCTGCTCTCTTCATTGCCAACAACACAGTCTTCCATGAAAGGATAAAGCATATCAAGTTAGGTTGTCACTATATTCGAGACATGACTCAGAAGGGCTTCATCTCCACCAATCATGTTAGTTCAGGAGATCACATAGCAGACGTGCTCACCAAAGCCCTAATCAGAGGGCCTTTCCTGAGATGTTCCAATCTGAGCATGATTGATATCTACGCTTCAAATTAATATTTATTTTTTGTTTCTTTTAAGTATTCTCTATTTTTTCTGTTCTCTTTATGTAATTTGCCCAATGGGTCTCTCCTCTCTGTAAGAGAACCCTAAGGTCTCATGAATAAGCAAATGATTGTTTTCTCCCAATAGTATCTTTTGGAGAAAATCCCAGGGAACCAAGGCACATATTTTTGTTGATAATATTAGTGTTGTCAATTGGATAAATTGATCTCTACAAGATCCAATTACACACCAGTCATGTGTTTAGTCCCACATTGTTGTGTTGGTAGGGCTACATAAATAACCTTATGCTACTCGTCTTCCTAGAAAAAGCTAATAATAAGATCCAACCCACAAGATTTTCTCAGGTGGAGAAGGACAGTAATGTAAAGCATTTTTTAATGACTTATTTGGTTGCATTTATTCGTTCTATTTTAGTCTTTCACATTCTATCAAAGCATAAGATATTTCGCAAGTTCGTTGACACAAGTGTCAAGTTCATATTCATCGAGGTATCTAACATAAGGAGATGACACCAATCGCATTAAAGCAAGATTAGCACAGCCCATAATATGGCAATATGTGACAAAAGCAAGCATTAGCTTGCTCGAACACATTGATCAGGTCGGACGCGACACGTTGTTACACCTGAAGTACCACAAGCCCCATGCAACGGAGTAAACACAGGGAGGCACCAACAGCGATGTGAGAAAAAGCTGAAAAAAGGAAGCGGTTTTGCAAAGGCAAGCAAGGCAGCACGTAATACTCATAGAATGAAGGAGAGAAGAATGGGATGTGTGGCTGATGCTCGCAATCGAAGCGAGTAGCGCCTCAAGAACGAAACAAGTGGTGGTGAGACCCTAGGCTAGTTACAACTCTAGGTGGTGATCCCATAGAAAGTAAATTCTCCCAACTATACGAAGACAACAACAATACACGGCTGATAGGCTTAATTGATTTAATCATTATTGTATAAGCATTTCCGATGAAAAATGAATAAATTTATATCTCTCTCGAACACTATTTTTAGATTATTTTTGTTATACTGACACGGCATGTGGCAGCTCATTGCCTTAGAATTGTCATCTGGTCATGGAGGGTGTGGTAGAGGTTGAGACACTTCTATAGTAGGACAGAGTGGTCCTATGGTCCGATTCGGCTAATTGCTTCTATCAGTAGTAGTAAAGTCTCCTTTACTTTTCGTAATAGGAAGCCACATTGAGGAGACATGTTAGACTAAGCATGGAGGACCTATACTGCCAATGTGGCTATAAATGGTGACACAGTGACTTTTATCTCAGATTTGTCTAAAAGATATATCCATGCGCATGCGCATTGCTCAGACACCTTCCACATTCACTGACATGCCAAACTAGATTGCAGTAGTGGATATTGCATATTGCATCGTCCTTTATAGTTGTGTTAGCTCAGATTCTATTGCTTCCCACCATCTCTATGGAGACAGGAGATAGTTTGATTGCATCATATCGATTCTTTCCTGGAGGACCATTCGGTTAGTAGATGGCCACCTATTCCCTGTAGTGGGATTGGGGAAGGTTTCTTGACACCTACCTTTACGTTTGTAGTCACATTTATAAGGCTATGCACTGTAGAATGATTTTTGACAATTAGACGTTGTCTTAATTTTAAGCCATTGTTAGGGGATTATGATTGGCAAGGATAGCAAAGAAGAGGGAATCTCCCATATTGCAGTATCTACTGATTGCTTCTACTACTATGCACATGTCTTCTGTGGCTTTAACTTTCTTATCACTGAAGAAGGCACGCAATGCGTTGACTAATACCATAGTTTTCACACCTAGTGATTTGCAACAGAATTGCAAAGTTATCTGAAACTCTAAAATAACCCTTGAGAATGAAGATGTTTCTTTGACTTCCGAGACGTGGTCAGGTTATGGAGACCCACGGGGATATATTTGCAAATGATCCAGATATGACGTACCCATTGTGTGATGATAGCCCTGAGGATATTGAATATGTAGAGAAAGGTTTGGATGAAGCCATCTATGGAGTGACTTGACTCTTTGTTCTTGGAGACTTTCTTGGCATCCCTTTATGTTGTAAAATTCAATGAGCAAATTAAACCACTTTTTTGTAGGTGATTTAGTTTTTTTTGAAAGCCATAATCAGGGGGAGACACTCGATGGTGTTTGCCCCAAATATAACTTGTTTAGTTAAAGATACACGCACAACAACATAAGTAAAAATCAAGTGAAAAGAGCTAGAAGACCAATTACAACATCCACTCCTCCACTAATCTCACGGCATGAATCTCCACGTTTTCTTTGTAGAATCGTTGTCCAGAAAATAGTAGAGCATTCCTTCCCAGCCAAATAGCCAACAGAATAGCAACTAGATAAATTAATTCCCTCCTCACCCTGCCCTTATTCGCCACCATCGTGCCACAGAAAGACTCCAAATCAACGGCACATAACCACGGTAATCTGCCCTCCCCCCAAATCTGAATTACCTTGGGGCACTTAAAGAACAAATGTTCCACCGATTCAATCGCCTCGTCGCACAAAAGGCACCTATCAGAGGTGGTACCAAGAAGAGTAGCACATCTGTCCCTCGTCATCAGCCTTTGTCTACGCAACAACCATAAGAAGAAACCAATTCTCTCGGGGAGCAAGAGAGCCCAGAAGAACACACAATCACGAGATATAACCTCCGACCGAGATGGCGGAGGCCTGCAAATTGCCCCAAAGGCCTTCTTAACCGAGAAAGGGCCCGCTCTCCACCCCCAATGGTCCCTCCCCTCCGTTGGACACCCCACCTACTTGACGGCATCCAGCAGCGCTAGGAAGTCCTCAAATCTCTGGTCGGAGAAGCTAGATGAGAAAGGCGGAAACCAATTACCGTCCAACTAGCAGGACGCAACCGTCACATTTTTATCATCCGCAAAAGCAAACAAACGAGGGAAGCACGCGCAAAGGGGTCCCCCCGTCCAGTCATCGGACCAAAAAGCTAAGGAACCACCATCGCCAAGGATCGGCCTAAAAAGAGAGATATGCTTCGAGAAAACATCCACCATCCCCCTCCAGAATGGTGAGAGAGAGTCCATGCGAGCATCCGGTCTCGGCGGAGCCCCCCCCCCCCCCCCCCGACCTCGTATATCTTGCGCAGAACGGAAGAGAAAAAATCCTCCCCAGGGCCCCAAATTCTACTAGCCCATTTTAGAAGCAAGGCCTCGTTCATTTGCTCCAGACGCTTCACCCCCAGCCCCCCATCATTCTTGTGGCGCGTAATTTCTTCCCATCCGACAAGGCGAATGCCCCTCGTCACCTCCCCCCGTTTGCCTCATAAGAACCTGCGCATAAGCTTCTCAAGTCGATCACGAATTCCTTTCGGCAATCGGCGGTTGGATAGGAAATGAATAGGAATCGAGGATAGGACCAAGCACCCCCCCTCCCCGAAAGAATGGCCGATTTCCAACCCGTCAGCCTCGTCTCCACCTTCTCGACGACTCTAAGCCAATCTCGTAACCTCGTCCTCCCCACCGTCAATGGCATCCCCAGATAATCCACCAGCAGCGAGCGGCAGTCCGACCCCAACGCCCTCGCACAAGCACCAGCCTCGTCCCCGGAGAGGCCAAGAGGGATGACCTTCGACTTGGTCACATTCTTGAATAAACCTGAAAGCTCACTGAAAACATCCAAGGCCATGGCCATGCCACTGGCCTCCTGAGCTCCCCCCTCAATGAAGATCGTATCATCGGCGTATTGTAGCAGCGGGATCAGCGACCCCCGCCTCTCATAACCGCGAGGGAGAGCCCCTTGGATCATCCTCGGTGACAGCAAAGCACCTCCAGGTAGAGCTTCGATCTCTTCTCCCTCAACAAGATCCGGCTAACAACCTAGTCATAGCAACCGTCCAGCAGGCCGCTTGAGCTCCGTCGTAGCCAAGGCGTGGAGCAAGAACATCAAAGCTCCTCCGAGCTCCTCTTCCAAGCTACTCGACCCAACCCTCAGGTATCCTCCCTTTTCTTCTTCTTCTTCTTCCGTTGTTCTTCTCTTTCTTCTCCAGGTTTTTGCACGGCATGAGGGTGAGAAACTATAGACCACAACTCATAGTTGGTCCCATCCATCTTTGTAATGAGAACCGAGCTCTTGAAGGCACCGGATGAAGAAAAATATATCACCCTTGTTCTCTGACATGGTGGTAAAACAGTCAAACAACGGAACTCGACTGGGGGGTAGACCGATATAAACAAGTCTACACGATCATACGGAGGATTGGTTGTACGTATAGACTCATACAACCATCCTCATCAATCTTCGATGCACGCTGGGATCGGAAAACGTGATTTATAGATATGAAATCATGTTTTTCGATCATCTGACTGTTTCAGACTGCAGTTCGAACCGCAAAGGTGCATGGAGAAGTGCCGAGATGCGAGGAGCAAGGAGGCCCGCACGAGGCTGCAAGGATTTGCAGCAGCCCTTTAACGGCACTCAAGAAGGGTCAGTGACGGCTTGGGACCTGCGCGTGGGGGTTGCTGGGCTCGACAGCGTTGGGCTGGGGTCGATGACGGTCAGTAGGGGTAGGGGCCCACGCGGTGGCCAGGGAGGAGAGGGTGGATGCCGGCGACGGCGTAGTGGCGTGTGAGAAGAGGGTTCGGGAGGTAGGGTTAAGGCTTGGATGGAATATGAGAACTTCGGTCTAGGACCGCCGCTCCGATACCATGTAGAAACGAAAGAATGAATTACATTATTGAGAGGTCCTAGGATTCTCTTATATAGGAGAGAAACATGTTGAGCAAATTACAAGAAGAAAAAAGAAATATATAATATGAAAACAATAAGAAAGATAATTAATATCTCAACACAATTATCTCTTCAGCTTTTGATATAGGAACTTCACCAATCTTATTGGACTGAAATAAATGAGGGATCTAATGCCATGTAGGGCATTGACTTGTTGCTGCAGTTGTTTAAAGTTCCCTATGGGAACCTATCAAGGAAGAAACTGTACTGATGTGCCAACCATGGCATCTGTGAAGACATATTAGTCACAATCTCCATCCCAAACCACACATTTTACCTTTGCTCCTTTTGCTCGCAATTAGGAACTCTGTTATCAGAGTTTCCTCCATAAGGTATGCTATGAACATGCACCATCTCAGTCATTCTCTCCTAAAGACAACACAAAATCAATGTCCAGGAAAAGATTTTTTTCATGACACCACCTTTGTGGGACCATCATCTATCAGGCCTGCAGCATAGATCTGATATGTGTAACCAAGTCCCATGATTGATAATAACGTGATGTGTAATTCCCATTTCTATGCGGTCGGTCACGTAACTACGGAGGATGTACCACCATGCTAAGCAGGAAAGGGGGAATCCATCGCCCTTGATCTTATACAGTCGCAGGTGATTGAGCATCAACAACCTCCATTTTTGACCAATCATCATCCCAACGGCAACTATAGTCATGAATCGAAACCCTAACACCTCTTGAGTGTGTCAACACTTTGATGCATCCATCTTCAAGAGCACAAACAAATTATTGTTAGGGTTTTAATTGGACCGTACATGACTTTCAATATCTTCAAGAGACATCAAAGGAAAAAAAACCCACCACGAACTTCAAGAATAAAATAAAAGATAGACATAACAAAGTAAATTTCAATATCAACGAGCATGCCAAATAAGAACGCCTTATTTACATGGAACCCCACTGCCTAGGAGTATGATGAAAAATGACATATTAAAGCTCTAAGAGCTATGTTTTCTATTGTAGTTTTATCAATGAGTAAACGGTAGAAAATAATATTATGAAAGAAAATCAAAGCAAGAACAATAAAAAAGAACAAGGTAAATTCCTACGTAGTGCATCAGAAAAACAAAATTCTCCGTCTAAGCCACGGGATTTAATTTACCTGAATACTGAAACGACGATGCATCTATGCCATCTAATAGACGCGTCGATGGGTCATATGGTGGTGCAGATTCTGAATGTGTCATATGTATAGCACATAAATAGCATGCACTATATGGACAATTCCCTGGAGACGCATAGGCTCTGTGACTCATATGTGTCGCTTCTTTAAGATATGTTATGTTGAGAATTCCCTGGATTGCCCATAGTGCATTCCAAAGGTGCGATAGATACATAATCCCTAAGAAAAGTCTATTTCCATGGCCTGGTTCTTTGGGATGCATTATGAGCAGCACAATAACATGAATTCAATCTCATCTATGCAAAAGTGAAAGAAGCACAACAATAACATGATTTCAATCATCATCAACCACTTGACCTAGCCACGAAATTCATTCATAGTAATGTAATACATGCCCTTCCATATAAAGCATAGTATTACACATATTACAAAGTTGGTGTATTACAAATGTTTGTGTTACACAATTATCTCCACTGCATCTTCTTATGTGTTCTTGGCATCTCAGGTTATTCAAATGGCATATGATACGCTCCATGATCAATCCTTTCTTTTTTTTAGAAGAAAAGGGAGGCATCCTAAGATCGGACCCACCACAACAGTATATATATCAAAAAAGAATCATGTTACAACATTCCAGATTGAACACAATGCCTACAATGCCCAACTACATTCTCCGTAAAGAACCGTTGGCCACGAAAAATGACCTCATTTCTTCCACATCAGATTGCCCACATAATCATGAATGAATAGGAAAACCATTGTCGGAGGCTGCTCTAATGGAACTCGAAAAGCTAGTGTCGCAGTCCATCTTGAGCCAAGATAAATCCACCCTCCTCAAATCCTCCATAGAGTGACAGCAAGTATAAAACAGGTGTGCCAAATCTTCTAGCGCGAACCCGCACCTATCACACATAAGATCATCCACCTGCGGCAACTGGCCCCTTCACTTCTTTGTAAGCACTCTGCCCAATCTGGCAAGCCACTAGAACACTTTAACTATATTCGGTATTCTACTCTTCCATATCAAATCTGCATCAAGTTTCACCTCACCCCGCACTTCAATATTATCCTCCACGAAGAAGATATGCCTTTTTCACTCTGAATCGGTTGTCTTTGCAAATAAAATGGTCTCTCCCACTCGACGGAGCCCTCAATTATGACAATTCACACTATAGATCCATGAATTCTCCAAATCGATGATCCGACAGCTCTATAGTAAAGATAGGTGTCCACAACTCGTGTTCGCACATCAGTCTCATAGTCACCTCTCTATTGCTTGCTATAGCGAAAAGGCGAGGAAATCGTTCCCCCAGACTTCCATTCCCCGTCCAATCATCAATCCAGAATCTAAACTTCTCTACATCCCCAGTTATCGACCGCATCTTTAGTGCCAACTCCAGGAGGATGTTGGTAATACCCAGCCATAACGAAGACGAAGCACGTACCTGGCAGGTCACCAAGGATCTCGATATCTCGTATATTTTCCTCGGAAGTCAACAAACAAGATCATCAGAGCTACCCTAAAGTCTCACCACCCATTTTGCCATTAGCGCCTTATTCATGCCATCTACTCTCAGTATCCATAAACCCCTTTTCTTCTTTGGATTCGTAATTTTACCCCAATCAACCGAACGAATCCCCCACTTATTATATTTTCCATCTGACCAAAAAAACTTCATCACCATGCTTCCAGTACCATTTCCGATCAAATCATCTCAAAGCTTGTGGAAAGCAAGTGTAACCACTTGATCCATATAGTCTTCAAAACTTGATCACCACCACACCATCACCCAGCCGCGGATGCCTCCATTGACCCGACCGACGGTTATGTTTTTGTGGCTTAGCAGCTTTGACACATCCTCCTTAGACAGGCCTTGGGCGCATACCATCAAGCCTCGCATTTTGATCACATCTCCCAAAAATGATCGATCAATGGCACTTCTGATATCTTCCATTGCATCTGCAAGGCTTCTATCTTCCCTGCAGCACACAACAAGTAACAGGTTCCCAGATCCCCCCTTCACCGTGGGGAAAGCGCCTTAGGCTTCTAAAACTAGTGTCGGTTACATTGAGATTGACGATGATTGTTCTGCCCACAAGTGAAAAACCTAACATGATCCATGCATTCCTTCGCCAAATGACCCTTGGCCAACATATCGAAGGCAGATCCCCTTTAATCATTTTCCTGATTCGATCTCGAGCTGACACAATGGTAGCCTCGAGCATTGCAGACGACATCATCCCCTCTCCCACCCCTTTGTGTCTCCCATCCTATTTGAGAACTCCCCCCATCTTCTTCATCATCGAAATTCGGCACCTACGATGGCGTAATTGTAGTGTACACGGCTTGAGTTCTCCCTATCGTCGTCTCTCATCTGAATCCTCATTGGTTCTTGAGGTGCTTGCATTTCGGTCATGGGATGCTCAGTCATTGGTGTGTTAAATTGTGTCTCCATAACAAAGTCCTGAATGATGTCAACATCTTCGAGATCAACCTCAGCTTCAACACCGGCTGCAACCTCAGCTTCAAATCTGCTCCACGATATCTAGCATGACCACGTCCACAACCCGACTTTCTTTATGACATCGACTCCTTGTTGGAATTTGCCCTAGACTTGAGTTGATAGTGCAGAAATTTTTCTGGGGTAAATCTGGTCTAAACACATCAAGGATTCATCTCGAAGATAGGGATATAGTCATCCTTCTCAAAGAGGAAGGAGGATTCGGGACCTCCCGCCCGGAAACCATGAATAAAGCTCTACTACTGAAATGGATTACTAGGATTAAGGGAGCTTTGTTGCAAGCTCATTAAGGGAATCTATGGTATTCACACCCAAGCTACTTTGGTATACCACCCTTCTTTATACAATTCTGCTTTTTGAAAGGGCCTTCGTCTCAGGAATTTGATTTATTCCTAGCACATCAAATTGACAAAAGCAGAGCAAAGGCGGCAGAAGCATCCTCTGGTGAATAACCACATGTCGATCTAATGGAGCTCCAAAAAGACATGTCATCTGCAGTCCCAATCCACAAGATAGCATCTCTCTTACACAAGTAAGATGAGGCGATGCACCCAAAGAAGAGATGATCCATATCCTCTTGTTTAAGTCTGCATCTTTCGTACATTGCATCCTGTTGGAGAAAAATAAGAGCCATGTAATTTCTGAGAACCCTAGGCTCTCTTATATAGTAGAGAGGCCTATGGGTAAAATACATAAAGTGGAAAACATAACTACAGAATAAGAAAGAGATACATATGAAATATGAAAATATAAATATCTTCACACTCCCCCTCAAGATGGGGCATAGATATCGATCATGCTAAGCTTGGATGAACACTTCTGAAATGATCCTCTAGGCAGTGGCTCGGTGAAGATGTCTGTTGTTGCTCTCCAGAACTGACATGGGAAGTAGAAATCAGGCCCTTCTCAATATGTTTTGTTCTCTCATGGAACGCAGGATTGTCTGCAATGAATAGAGCAGCCTGGTTATCATAGTGTAACTCCACGGGTAGAGGAACCTTTACATATAGATCACCTAGTACTGCTCGGACGCAAATCATTTCTGTACTTGCTTGAGCGATAGCCCTATATTCGGACTCGGGACTTAATCTTGCTACAATAGCCCTATATTCGGACTCGGGACTTGATCTTGCTACAATAGTTTGTTTCTTGCTTTTCCAAGAAACGAGAGAAGTGCCAACGAATATTGCAAATCCCGAAGTCGATTTCCTATCCTTAGGACAACCTGCATAATCTGTATCAGCATATGCGGATACAGAGAGTGTTTCTCCTTTCATGAATAGTAATCCTGAGCTTGGAGATGATTTTAGATATCTCAATATCATATATATAGCATCCATATGTACCTGTCGAGGTTGCTCCATGAATTGACTCACTCGACTCACTGCAAATGCAATATCCGGTCTGGTAATTGTAACATAAATGAGTTTTCCAACCATCTCTCTATATCTTCTCTTATCGACTTCATCTGTATCATCATCATATAGCTTCATGCTAGGATCCATAGGAGTAGTGGATGGTCGACATCCAATCATGTCTGTCTCTGCAAGCATATCTGTAACATACTTTCTTTGGGTCTCACAAGATCCTGTGCATTTCTACCAAATTCCAACCCCAAGAAAGACCTTAGGGTGCCCAGATCCATAGTCACAAATTGACTGCCCAGAAATTCTTTCGCCATCTTGATTTCCTGCTCATCATCTTCTGTAACAACAATATCATCAACATACACCATGATTGCAACAGTACCTCTTAACGTCTTCTGCACAAATAAGGAATGGTCTGCATTTGACCTCTTGAATCCCTGTCGTTCAATCAGGTCTGAAAGCTTTTGAAACCACGCTCTAGGACTCTGTTTAAGGCCATATATTGCCTTATGGAGTCTACAAACCTGTTGACACTCCCCCTTAGCAGCAAACCCCGGAGGCTGCTGCATATAGACCTCTTCTTGTAGATCTCCATATAAAAATGCATTTTTCACGTCAAGCTGGAATAACTGCCAATGACATGCTACAGCAACTGAAAGAAGGACACGTATAGTAGAATGTCGAGCAACCAGAGGAAACGTGTCCAACTAATCAACTCCATAGGTCTGAGTAAAACCACGTGCCACGAGCCGTGCCTTGTACCGATCAAGACTTCCATCTGCATGGTATTTAACAGTAAACACCCACTTGCAGCTAACAATAGATGCTCCCGGAGGAGGAGAAACAAGTGTCCAAGTTCCACGGGACTGCAACGCGGCCATTTCTTCTTCCATAGCAAGGCGCCATTTGCTATCTTGTAGTGGATCCTGGTAATTCCGTGGAACTTCTACGGCAGATAGAGCAACTGCATCTCTGGAAATCGACTGTAAGACGATGAAAAGAAACATGGGAGGCAAGTGGATAGGATGCACAAGTACGCCTCTACTTCCTAATAGCGATAGGCACGTCCAAATCTCCATGATCGTCATCCTGCTGCGTTCCCTGTATCAATATATCTTCAGACTCATCGTTAGAAATCAAGTTATCAGAACAAACCTGAAGCCTGCTGGATGACGGACCATGACCATGAGCAGAGGAGGACCGACGAGTATAGTACTTTGGTAACGGGGGGACAATGGTTACTGGAGGTGGTAAAGGTGGAGGTAAGGTATGACAGGAGTTGGTGGTGGAGATGGTGTAGAAGGTAACTGACTCATAGGAGGAGGTGGCATGAAGACCTCAGTATCAGAATGGGAAGTGGTCATTCTGTCACCTGTAGGAGAGAAAAACATCATATAAATTCAACGAAGGTGACATCGGCGCTAACAAAGTATTTTCGACGCAGCGGATCAAAGCAACGATATCCCTTCTGTGTCCTGGAGTATCCCACAAACACACATTTGACAGCCCTGTGAGAGAGCTTATCAAGACCTGGCACCAATTGATGGACAAACACAACACAACCAAAGACACGGGGTGTAAGAGAGAACAACTCCTTCTCAGGAAAGGCTATAGAGAAAGGAGTTTTCTCACCCAAGACGGACGAGGGCATGCGATTTACTAGGTAGCAAGCAGTGAGAACCGCATCACCCCAGAATGAGTGTGGAGCATGACTCTGAATAAGTAGGGTTCTAGTGATATCCAATAGATGACGATATTTCCGCTCTGCAACACCATTTTATTGTGAAGTATAAGCATATGAAGTTTGATGAAATATACCACGAGATGAAAAGAACAAGGAAAGAGCTCTAGTACAGAATTCCAAGGCATTGTCAGAATGCACAATTTTCACAGAAGAAGAGAAAATATTTTGAACTTCATTGATAAACATTTGAATCACATCTCCTGCTTCAGATTTATTCTTCAATAAAAACACCCAAGACAAGCGAGAAAAATCATCTACTGCAACCAGATAGAACCTGTGTCCCTAGTGGTCAGGAACACAACTGGGACCCCAAATATCAATATGGACTAACTCGAACAAGGAGCTACTGCTCCGACTCTGACGACTCGAGAAAGTAGACCGATGATGCTTTCCCAACTGACACGCTTCACACTAGAAGGATGACTTCGGAGAAATCTGGGGCAAAACACGACACATCTTCTGAAGAGGGAGATGACCAAATCGGAGATGCCAGGTATATGGAGAGTCTGATCCTGTAGAATGGAGAGATGCACCGACATAGGGAGTATGGACCAGACGATAGAGACCATTCTGCTCACGGCTACAGCCAATCACCTTGCCAGAGGGTATGTCTTGAAAAACAAGAGACGATGAGTCAAAAATAGCTCGACAGTTCAAATCCTTTGTAATCTGGATAATGGACAGTAAATTCATAGAGAAATCGGGAGCATATAACACATTCTGCAGTCTCATGGAAGGTGTCAAGTTAATCTCCCCCTGTCCTGTGATTGGGGAATGTGTCCCATTGGCTATCACCACAGTTCGTCCTGAAGAGACCGGTCATGCGCGAGGGCTGTGAGCGCGATGCAGCGCACGAGGCGGCGGCGAGCGCGAGACAGCGCGCGAGGCAGCGCGCGAGAAGGTGCGCAAAGGAACGCGCAAGCAGGCGCTGTGCGCGCGGTGCATCCTGCTGTGCGCGCGAGGCGAGCGCGCGAGCCTTGCCGGGGAGAAGCGCAAGGTCGCGACGCACTCGGCGATGGCGCGCACGCACGAGGCGAGGAGGCGGCGGTGCACAAGGAGAGGGTTGGCGGTAGGGTTAGGGTTTTTCGGGAATCGAGAGCTCCGGTCTAGGACCGCCGCTCTGATACCATGTTGAAGAAAAATAAGAGCCTTGTTATTTCTGAGAACCCTAGGCTCTTTTATATAGTAGAGAGGCCTATGGGTAAATTAAATGAAGTGGAAAATAGAACTAGAGAATAAGAAAGAGATACATATGAAATATGAAAATATAAATATCTTCACACACCCCATTAATACATCAACTTGTCTATGTGCAACTTGGTTAACAAACAACCATGCCTCCCAAACCAAAGAAAAACGTTGAGCTACATCGGATTTTACTAGCCCGGATAATTCTCAATCCCATCTGAAATCATCATGCATGGTATTCGACGTAATGGCGAAGAGGTGATATGCCTTTTTTACTAAAAATTTACCATGAAGTGATCCCTACCTCTTGTGGTGCCCTCAACATCCAACAAATCACCAAGCAAGGCCATGTAGTCATTCAACCTTTGTTTAGAGAAGGAAGAAGAGAAAGATGGACTCCACGTGTCAGCCGACTAAACATGATAGAGCAAAGCGTTCAGATCATCCGCAATAGCAAAAACGAGCGGGAACATCTCCTTCAGTGGGCCCAAACTGATCCAGTTGTCCTTCCAAAATAGAAATATCTCTCCGATGCCCACCACCAGCCGAACATAGTCCCCCGACATCGGTAGAATCTAGGTAACACCTACCAAAGAGACGAGGGAAATGTATGATACCCTCCCTCTTTGGGGAGAACCATCTTTGCCACCTAAGGGTGTCCGTCGTTGGCGCACATAAAAGTGTAGGGGAACTCTGGAAGATGGCCTTGAGTATGGGTTTTGTGTTCTTCTTCTTCAACTTGTGTGTAAGAAAAGGGTCTCAAACCTTTGCACGTGTTAGGGGATCGGCCCCTCTTCTTCTTGTGGTTGTAGGTGGAGATCCGACATTACCTTGGTTGCAGTGAAGGGCTTGTGCGCAGAGGCCGATGGTAGAAACACCTGGAGGGGCTTCATGATCAAGAAGATTAGGATCTCATCTGTGTGTGAGGGTGAATGATGCCTCGATGTCATGCAAAATTAGGGTTTCAACCAAATCGTAGAACAAACTATGTGGAACAAAAACAAACAAACTCAAACTGATCTTTAGATATTAATAAACATGAACATAATAAAACTTTAAAAACAAATCCATATTCAAAACTACTCTGATACCATGTAGAAAACATAATGCGAAAGCCACAATCAGAGTAAACTAAAATGAATGAGGAAGAACACGGATATTTATGTGGAACACTACTCCCTAAGGAGCGGGATAAAACCATGGGGAAACCGAATCACAAGGTCGATGTGATATTAAACTCTCTCTCTCTCTCATTGACAGGCCATGTGGGGCTTTTTATATAGACCCACTTGTATGACCAAGTCACATTCCTACATGATGTGGGGCTAAACATGACATGTATTCTCTAACATCTACTAATATATAATTACCGAGCAAACGTATACTCATATATAATGGAAAACGGTTCTCACATCCAAAAAGGTACCCGAAATCATACACATCTTACATGGCATAACGTCAACAGGCACATAGGACCATCCATTGCTTCTATGATGGATGATGCAAGAGAACCCGTTACATTTACAAACATAGCAAGTGGCATCCTCTTACGATGATCATTAAACAAAGATGCCAAATCTCGAATCCAATTGGATATTTTCACTATACTCAGAGTAGATCGTCGGGTCAACTTGCCAAAAGCTTAGGAGTATACCATATATTTAGTTCGGACTAATGATAGGATTTTGAACCAAGCTACCATAGGTTTAGAGACATATCATATTTTTAGTTCGTCTTTGCAATAGGTCTCCGGGCCAACCTACCATTTGTTTAAGGGACCTCCTATTTTTCTATTTAAACTTATGGCTGGTCTTGGAAAAACTTTACATTTGATTCAGAGATCTCCTATTTTTCTTGTTAAATTTACGTTGATGGTCGTCTCCTTCCTCTACCACCACCATTGTTGTGCACATCATGCCACCACCACCATCATCACTCACGTGTACCATTGCGTGCACCTCCACTCATATTGTTGAGCACCATGCAACCACCACCATCACGGATGCACCATTGCATGCACCATTGTGTAATCATCGCCACAGCCTCCATGCCATTGCCTCACTACCACCATGTCACCATCACAATTGCTATGTGCATCATCATTGCACCACTACGCATTACCATCACGCACTACACCTACATCGCTCCCTCATGCCACGGTCATCGATGCCCCCTCATCCCCACCACCACTGACGCTTGCATCTACAAAGGGGCAGTGAAATGGTTCTCTTTCCTTTTAAAAAATTTTAAAAAAATGAATTCTTGACATCCTTATTGCTAATGCGCATGTAGAATTTTGATAGGTTTTGAGTGTATATGCTAGATGTGATATATAATCCAGATCTAATAAATGACAAAAGTAACTGAAATTAATATATAAATTACATTAATAAATATGTATCTTATGGTTGTACCTTCAAGCAAAATATTCCGTGAATCAAGCGGATCGGTAGGTAACAACATTACCTGTAAAAGATAAAACAATAGCTTAAATTGAAGCCCCCGAATATTGTCTGCTATGCATGTAACCAACTGTGAGATGATACATTTAAGAACTTAAATGGTGAAATAACAACATTACATAAGCAGAAAATTGGGAACATTACGCCATAACCAAGGCATGTGATCTAATATTAAAATATTGATTTTACTAGACATTTCACTATGTCTTTTGAAAAAAAATTGACTAGGTCAAAAGCATACATAATAAGACAAATGTCTATTCGTGCTCTCAATAATTTTGAAATAGATTATGCAGAAATATTGAAGAATCAGATAATCACCAATTTTATAATTCGGTCCTTGATATACATATTATATACAAATGATTGGTTAACGTAATTTGCAAATAGCTTATAGAATTTTTTATAACACCCAGAATGTCATTTGGAAACCACTCCAAAACTATCAAAAAAATGGAGAAAACACAAAACTGTTCTATTGCTGAAAAAGAAATAGTTATATTAATAGAACAGTTATAGCTCAATGATAGCATTAAAGCTTATTGGCTGAGAAATATTGTGATTCCCGACTAATTTGTAGTACTTGTACATTTGAAAATTCAAAAGCAAGCAACCGACAATCGGGCTAATAGGTACGTCAAGGTTCAGGAAAGCGTTATGCGTATGCGTTCGGACTAGTCACCGAATACTGATTAGGCGGTATGAGGGGGCATATGCGGGGTTTATGCGGTTCTACGCGGTTTTCTAATTTTTAATTTAAAAATAAATAAATATCTATGAATAACATTACCACTGAATTTATGTATTTAAGTGGAGGTAAAGAAGATCTAAGAAAAACAGTTGATGTTAAATGGGAGTGTATATATGCTTTTAATTGCCTCATACTTAATCACAAAAAAAAAATTTACCATAAAACTTCACACATTATATGATTCGTAATGACAAAACTTCAATATACACACATGCACTACAAGAGCAAAACCTCAATCGACATATATAAAAAATATTCGACGATACATTTTATATACTCGTGAAATCAATACTGTAGAGACTTATATATATGTTACGTTTTATTGTTTCCTAATTTCTATTTATATTTTGTAAGACTCTGTAATTTACCCAAGGGTTTTCTCCCTATATAAGAGACCCGAGGGCTCTATGGAATAAACACATTGAAGTATTCTAACATGGTATCAGAGCCATGACCCTAACCTAGGGTTTTTCCACCGCCGCCCCCCCCCCTCTCTAGGGTTTCGCAGCCCCTGTCGGGCCCCCTCCACCGCCGCCGGTCCCTGCTGGGCCCCTCCACCTACCGCCGGGTCCCCCCCCCCACCGCCGCCGGGCCCCCCCCACCTGCCGCCAACCCTGCCGCAAGGCCCCACCTGCTGTCCAGTCGTCGCCGTCCCCTTCTAGTCGTCGTCTTTGTCAAGTAGAGGCTCTCAAAGCCTCTACTCGTTGCAGGTGTGCCGCGTTCTTCGGACTCGGCGTCATGTTTGATTCAAGTGCATAATCATCTACCTATGCACTTGAATCCTACAAGGTCTTGGTAGACAGTTTTCTTGGTCTATCAGTAGTTGTTCTTCTCCGGCATTATGTCAGATCAGAAGATCGATATGCCCGTCATAGGTGCCTTCAAAGGTTCGGCACCAATCGTCAAAATGGACGGGACAAACTACGAACTGTGGGCGATGCAGTTCCTCAGTCTCATGAAGTCGTGTGGTAAGAAGCATATTCTTACCGAGGATGAACCACCGGAGAAGACAGGGATCTATGCCTCATGGGAGGCTGATGATGCGTACGCCAAGGTGTGGCTCTCAGGTACGCCCACGACAGAGATAGCGAATGACGTCCTTCACCAGCCCACCGCCAAGGCGATGTGGGATATTTTGTCTATGACGTCCTCTCAGGTCCGCAATGAAACGAAGATGCTCCAGTTGCAGCATGATATATTTACCACGAAGCAGAATGGGAAACCTCTTCATTCCCTGTACACGTCGCTTCGTGGCATGTTCGAGAAGCTCTATAGCACCATTCCGCTTACAGCCACGCCGGAACAGCAGAAGACGTTCCGCAACGCCACTATGGTTGGCGTATTGCTCGCTGCCCTAGACCCGGAGTACGAGGCAGCACGTGCTCAGATTCTAGCAAATGCCACCATCCCTCCGATGGAAGAGGTATACAGGAGGCTCAGTCGTGTACCTGTTCCGTCCAATACAGCGTATGCGACTCCGTCAGCAATGGCAGTCTCCAGGGGACGTGGTGGTTCGTCCTCATTTCGTGGAAGAGGAAGTGGTGGACGTGGTCGCGGAGGTCGCATACGTTCCACGTGTTCATTCTGCCGCCGTACTGGTCACTCAGAGGACACGTGCTATTCCAAGCACGGCTTCCCTCCTTCTGCACGTGTCGCGGATCATGTTCAGGGTCCTTCAACTCCTGCTACAGACCACAGGTTCGAGGAGCTAGTGGCACGGCTTCGTGATATCATGCCACAGTCATCGTCAGAGGGTGCTGACACCTCTGAGATTGCCGCTTCGGCATCTGCCAGTACATCTGCCTCTGCTACTGCCTCAGGTAGTCCTCCGGTCTCATATCATAACCATGATCTCACAGGTTGGATTGTTGATTCTGGAGCCACCCATCATCTATGTCATGATAGAGATATCCTGCAGTCATATAGAGCTGTTCAGCCTGGTCGCTCTGTACTCATTGCTGATGGTACTCATTCCCCGGTCGTCGGTCAGGGGGAGACGGATTTGCTGCCCTCTATGCACTTACAGAATGTTTTGCATGCACCAGAATTCTCTATGAATCTATTATCCATTAGTCAGATTACTAGAGATTTGCATTGTCGTGCTATATTTGATCCATCTTCTGTCATTTTTCAGGACATACTAACGGGCAGGGTGATTAGCTGTGGTTCTGAGCACAATGGCCTCTATCGTCTTGTACGGACCTCGTATGCTGGAGTCTCACTACATTCTCAGGACTCCGTCTCACCATATACCTGGCATCTTCGATTTGGTCACCTGCCACTACAGAAAATGCGCCACCTCCTGCCTCAGATATCTCCAAGTTCGTCTTTTCGTTGTGAAGCATGTCAGTTAGGGAAGCACCATCGGTCCAGCTTCCCCAGTCATCAGGGTCGGAGCAGTCGCTCCCCATTTGAGTTATTTCACATAGATATTTGTGGTCCCAGTCGTGTCCCAGATCATCAGGGGCACAGGTTTTATTTAGTTGTTGATTATTTTTCTAGAGTGTCCTGGACTTTTCTTCTCAAAAATAAATCAGAAGCAGGAAGTGTTATTCAAAATCTTATCAACGAGGTTCAAAATGTTTTTTCGTCTACTGTTAAGTATGTGCGTACTGACAATGCCTTGGAATTTTGCACTCGTTCTCTTGCTCGCTTTCTTTCTTCTAAAGGCATTATTCACCAAACCACATGTGCATACACATCTCAACAAAATGGTGTTGCAGAACGAAAGCATAGACACTTTCTTGACATTGCTCGCACATTACTTATTCAAAGTTCCGCACCCTTATCTTTTTGGGGGGATGCTATCCTTACAGCATGCTATCTGGTCAACCGCATGCCTACAACTGTACTTGGCGAAAAGTCTCCTTTCTCTCTTCTATTTCCTGACAAAGATTTGTTTACACTTACACCTCGGGTCTTTGGTACTGTTGCGTTTGTCCACCGGTTATCTCCAGGACTTGATAAGCTCTCTCCTAGGGCTATCAAGTGTGTTTTTGTGGGCTACTCCAGGACACAGAAAGGATATCGTTGTTATGATCCCATTCATAACAAATACTATGTGAGTGTTGACGTTACCTTTTTCGAACCAGTCATGTACTTCTCCCCTGCAGGTGACAGACTGATCTCCTCCACATCCATGGACTCTCATGTCTATGTGCCTCCACCTCCAAGTTTGAGTCAATCCTCTAATCCACCTCCACCACCACCACCACCCCCAATTATATCATTTCCTAAGTTCTATACAAGGCGAACAGGGCCAGCTCAAGCTACATGCCAACCATCCAGCACGCCTCAGGTATGTTCTGATGTTACCACTAATGATGGATTAGCCAATGCACCGGTGCAGGAGTCTTTACAACAGGAGGAGGATCCACCAGTCATAGACGATCTTGATCGGCCTATAGCTCAAAGGAAGCCAAGGCGACAGTGTGCTTCGTACCCGCTTGCTTCTCATGTCTCATTTCATCGTCTCAATGGGGACTTCCAGAAGTTTGTAGCTGTTGTCTCGTCCGTTGAGATTCCACGGACCTATCAAGATGCCATGAAGATTGATTGCTGGCGTCTAGCCATGGAAGAGGAGACGCGTGCTCTGCAGTCTCGAAGGACTTGGTCTCTTGTTCCCATTCCTTCAGGTGCTCCTGTGGTGAGTTGCAAGTGGATCTTTACGGTGAAATATCATGCGGATGGACGTCTTGATAGGTACAAGGCAAGACTTGTAGCACGGGGATTTACCCAGACATATGGGGTAGATTACATGGATACTTTTTCACCGGTGGCTAGACACTCCACTCTTCGTATCCTCCTATCTGTTGCTGTGGTACGTAACTGGACCATTTTTCAGCTTGACGTCAAGAATGCTTTTTTGTATGGAGACCTACAGGAGGAAGTCTACATGCAGCAGCCACCAGGATTTGCTGCTGAGGGGGAGACTCAGATGGTGTGCAGACTTCATAAGGCTATCTATGGCCTTAAACAAAGTCCCCGAGCATGGTTCCAGAAGCTGTCTCAGCTAATTGAAAAACAGGGGTTCAGGAGATCAAATGCGGACCATTCATTGTTCATCCAGAAGACCCCTAGAGGTACAGTTGTTGTTATGATATATGTTGATGACATCTTCGTCACAGGAGATGATGCTCAGGGGATTGAGATAACCAAGTCCCTGTTGGGAAACCAGTTCATTACGAAGGATCTGGGCACGATACGATATTTTCTGGGGATAGAGTTTGCACGAAATGCACAAGGAATGGTGATGACTCAAAGAAAATATGTCACGGACCTGCTAGCTGAAGCAGGAATGACTGGATGCAGACCTTCAAGTACACCTATGGACCCAAGCATGAAGCTGTACGATGATGATACCGAGGAGGTGGACAAAAGAAGGTACAGAGAGATGGTGGGTAAGCTCTTATATATTACTATAACTCGACCGGATATTGCCTTTGCAGTAAACCGGGTGAGTCAATTTGTGGAGCAGCCAAGGCAAGTTCATATGGATGCCTTGTATATGATATTGAGATATCTGAAGTCTTCCCCAGGCACAGGGTTGCTATTTAGGAAAGATACGGATCTATCTATTTCAGCTTGTGCAGATGCAGATTATGCAGGATGTCCAAGGGATCGTAAATCCACTTCTGGATTTGCTATCTTTATAGGAAGCTCTTTAGTTTCTTGGAAAAGCAAGAAACAGACTGTTGTGGCGAGGTCCAGTGCGGAATCCGAGTACAGAGCCATGGCACAAGCAACTGCAGAAATGATGTGGGTTAGAGCAGTCTTAGAAGATCTGACTGTAGATGTCCCCTTGCCTATGAATCTCCAATGTGACAATCAGGCAGCATTATTCATTGCCAATAATCCAGCTTTTCATGAGAGAACAAAGCACATCGAGGTGGATTGTCATTTTACTAGAGACATGATTCAGAAGGGCTTCATCTCCACCTCTCATGTCAGTTCAGAGGATCAGACGGCTGACATATCCACCAAACCACTGCTCAGAGGACCTTTCCAGAGATGTTCTTCCAAGCTGAGCATGATAGATATCTATGCTCCATCTTGAGAGGGAGTGTAGAGACTTATATATATGTTACGTTTTATTGTTTCCTAATTTCTATTTATATTTTGTAAGACTCTGTAATTTACCCAAGGGTTTTCTCCCTATATAAGAGACCCGAGGGCTCTATGGAATAAACACATTGAAGTATTCTAACAAATACATGAGAAAAACATAAACATTGCATATACATAATGGTATAATGCATTGCGATTGTATAGAAATGCATGTCATATTCTTACCATTGAATGAAGGAACAGGCAGATTTACGGAATTAAGGACCTGAATGAGAAAATTGAAAAGTTGGAGCTGTTGAAGCAGTATGCGGGGCATATACGGGATATACGGGGCATATGTGGGGCATATACGGGTCGCATATGCGGAGAGGGCGCTTACTGCACTGATTCATGTAATCGGTGCGGTCTGCATGCCGCGTGGGCATATGCGACCGCATATGCGGCCCATGCCACCGATTTAGTGAACACTGAGGTACGTCCTACAATCTTTAATGCAAATTTATATTTTTACTTTATAGAGATATTTATATGCTTATATGTACCTTGTCGCTTATTTGATTTCTGTATGTCTCTTTCATTTAATTTACCCATAGGTCTCTCCTCTATATAAGAGAGCCTAGGGTTACTGGAATAAACAAGTTCTCTATTTTTCTCACCATGGTATCAGAGCGACGGTCCTACATCGGAGCTCTCGTGCCCTAATCCTACCCTACCCCCACCTCCCAGCCTCTGCACCACCAGCACTCGGCCCCCGCGTGCCGCCCCTCCGCCTCTCGACCTCGCGCCGCCCCTCGGCCCCATGCCGTCCCTCGGCCCGGCCCCGCGTGCCCCCAGTTCTCGCGTGCCTCGACAACCCCACGTACGCGCCTACGTGCGGCTGTGGCGCATGCGGCGCTTGTACTTGCGCGGTTGCGTGTCTCCGCATTGCTCTTCATAGGCATGCGTCTGCGCGCTCCAGCGTTCTAGTGCCGCCTCATGCTCGAGGAGTCTCTCCCACGTTCTTCAGTTGGTTGATGGGGATGGTTGCGCTCTGAGTCTACACATTCAACCACACCCCTTCATGTTCGTGTAGACGATTATCTTCAGACGTCTATCAAGCCTAGTCTTCCTCTATCAAAATCATGTCAGAAAGCAAGGTTGATGTTCCCTCGACTGGGACATTCAGAAGTCCAGCGCCTATTATCAAGATGGACGGGGCAGACTATGAGCTCTGGGCAATGAATTTCATGAGTCTCATGAAGTTGAGTGGTAAGAAACATATTCTTACCGAGGAGGAACCGGTGGAGAAGACTGGGGTAAATGTGTGACGTCCTCAGATCCGGGTGCCCGTTTACGACGCATTCGCAATACTATATTCAATAAATATCGCATTAGTATATAAAATTATGGGGAAATTATTTTCTCGTTGCTTTGCCTTTGTGTATGACATTCACATTCAATAATTATTGTATCAACCACAGAATAAAACACCAACAAGTGCAACCAACAAATCTTTTCATTAATTCTCATAAGTATTTACAACATGTACACGAGGGTTAACAGTACATTTATACATGTGTCCCAAAATATATTTACAGAAGAGAAAGAAACACTTACATCAAAACTGACTAAAAACTTCAAATAAAGAAACGTACCGTCTGGTATAAACCCGATCACCAGAAGTCATCAACTCGTTACTGTGTTGCAGGCTCCTTGTCTGCCACACATGAAAGGAAAAAGAGGCGTCAGCGGGCGATGGTACTTCCATATGACATAATATTAAAATAAGCAGGTATATTAAGTGGTTGCAAAAGAAACAAGTAGAAAGACAGAAACATCTAAAATTTACTTCTACGTGCAACGTAAAAAAGTTTCCAAATGGCTTGTATGCACCTCAACCTCTTTACCTTTTATTCTAACATTTTCCATATAAAATATTTTTATATTGTAAGTGATTGCTCATTAGTATATATATTCTCATGTTATTCAAATATCACACTATGACTCTAAGATGTGGGGAGTGCCTTAGGGTTGGGGTGCTTCCGTAAGCATGTGGTGTTGTATAATGCATCCTAACTAAGTTCCCAACACGTCCACTAGCATAAGGGATTTCGAATCCAATTTTATTATAGTCACTTCTAACCAACTCAACTTTGATCGTAACTCCTTCAAATCTCAACTGCAACTGCCTCAGATGCAACCCTAGATGACTTACATGTAAACATGGATAATTTGGATGTAGAATCGCCAAGTCTGCCAATAAAAAGTAACCAAAAACTCAAGCGGTGAGGTAGCCTCCAAAAAGGCTTATCCGTCTCACCCTCTAATTGGAGGTACGGTCCAATAGAGGGAAAATCTACTCCAAAACTAAGTCACGGAGACGGGTGAGAGACTCTACGGAAAAGTCACTCTATAAACTGGCCCGACTGGTAACCAGCAACGAGCTCGTACCAAAAACTAAAATCGAGGATCCCCCATATGGGTATCCTAAAATAGAGGGGTCGGCGGATTGGTCAAAAGTCGGGATCCCAACGAGGCGTAAAAGCACTACGATCTCGCATAAAAATCGTAAAAGGACTGGGATCCTAGACTCGCGCATTAAGCTGCCGCTGCCCTAACTGGACTTCCTATCTCCCGCCAAGTTGAGGGTCATCGTACCCTCGCACGATAAGGTGTAAGGGTCACTATGACCGGCACAATATCCAACATCGTTGATTTCCATCAAACCAACTGCCGGAATAATATATCCAGAAACATTGAACATGGTTTTATCAATACCAAACCCACAAAGGGGGAGGATGCATAAACTAAATCCAAATGTTTTAAGTTCTCATTGTCTGAATTAGGAGTGTATGCTATTCATAGGGTAAATACACTTATCTCGAACAAATGCTAGATAGGAATCGCAACCCTGATCAACAAGTCGCTGAACTCGTAACACTGAAATATACTCCATTTTGGAGTTGTGTAAGATACCCTTAAAAGTGAACTCAGGTAGATCTGGAATCCTGAAGACAACAGTCTTACCTAAAGCAATCAACAAGAGCATGATGAGCCGATAACCAATCCATGCCTAGAATCAAGTCAAACCCATCAAGCTCTAGGAGTAAACAATCTGCAATCATCTCATGACCACCAATCAGTACTGGCAAGTGCCTGAGTATCAGTGAAATGACGAATAACTGGCCATCTGGCCCACGGATGTGATATGAAGAAGATAGAGTCTATGCGACTCTACCTAAAGAAGCTAGTAGCCTCGAAGCAAGGAAAGAATGTGTCGCTACAAAATCAAATAAAACATGGAAAGATCGATCCAAGGTTGAGACCATATCTTTCACCACAGTAGCTGCTGAACATGCCTGCTCCTCGGTCACTGCGTGTAGCTGACCCTGCCTTGCTGATGTGGTACTATAACCTGCCACACTCTGTATCTGTCTCTGTTGTTGCCTCCTAAAGTTGGAGTTCCTACCACAGAAACTCCCTGAACGTTGTGCCTGAGGCTGCGACTGTGAAGGATGTGGCTGAGGCTCATCAGATCTTTGGAGATACTGATGTCGGTAATGTCCCCACTCATGGCATAAGTAACATCGGACTGGCCGGGTAGATGGAGTGGTTGTGTCTGTGCTCCAAGCCGGTCCTGTTGGAGGTCTATCTGTTCGTTGCGATCCAAATGGTTAAGTTGAATCGGTGCCACGTCCGGCAAGCGCTCCTCCTAAGGTAGTCGATGGAGATGAGAGAGCACTACCTGAGAATGATGAACCTGTAGGTCGGAACCGCATGGCTGACCTTTGCTGCTGAAATGATCGACGAATCGGGCCAAATGATCGTTGTGGTCTATGTGCTTCTCTAGATGAGCTCCCGAATCGTCCCTCACGAATGTCCTCAAACTTCTCCTTGCATCAGTAGTATTGGAGATAGTAGTGATATGCAGATCGGCCAACTTCTCCTGCACCTCCTTCCTCATGCCTCTGATGAACTTCTCCAGATTCTCCTTTGGAAATGCAGTAGCTGCCGGTGAGTGTTGAGATATCTCGGTGTATCTGATGAATTAGTCTCTAGCTGTCATCTGTCCCTGACGAAGCTCTGCAAAAAGTCGGTGCTGGGACTCCTTCCACTTAGCCCTCTCTTAGTCGGCTCAACATCCCAACGCTCGCATCTCCTAACTGGTGCATCAGCTGATCTTCTTTGCAAATGTTCAAACCATCTTAAGCGGTTTTCTCACATCTTATCCCCGATCGGAGCTACACCAACTTTCTTTAGGATACTTATGAGAATTAATGAGAAAAAATGTTGGTGGCACTTATTGGTGTTTTGTTCTATGGTTGATACAATGTTATTGAATGTAAATGTCATACACAAAGGGCAAAGCAGCGCGAAAAATTTCCACATAATTTCATATATCAATGTGATATTTAATGAATATAGTATTGCGAATGCGTCGTAAACGGGCACCCGGATCATAGGGTGTCACAGCTGGTAACATGCGGAAAGAAACTAGATGTGGCAGGTGGTGGAGAAGGTGGTGGAGGTGTTGAAGTGAAGCCTGGAGTAGACGAAATCGGAGGTAGCGACATGTATACCTCTTCTCTATTCTCCGAAGGAATGAGCTTGTTAACTGTAGGAGAATTACATAATAGACTCAAAGGTGACATTCACACTTACATAATACCTTCTCGAACAAGGTCAAAGCAACGGTATCCCAATTAGGTCATGGAATACCCAACAAAAACACACTTGACAACTCTTGGAGAGAGCTTGTAAAGACCTGGAGACATCTGATGAACAAAAGCAATTGAACCAAAACCCAAGGCGTAAGAGAGAAAAGATCCATCTCAGGAAACGCAATCGAGATCGGGATCTTCTCCCCCAGGACCAATGAGGGCATACGATTCACCAGGTAGCAAGCAGTTAGAACTGCATCCCCCCAGTATGAGTGAGGCCTGGCTTTGAATCAAGAGAGCCCCGGTAACATCCAAAAGGTGGCGATGTTTTCGTTCAGCCTCCTCATTTTATTGAGATGTATAAGCACAAGAAATCTGATGAACGAATGTACTTGATATTTGCAGAGATAACAATCCTTATCTCATTAATAAAAGACCGAATAACATGACCAGCATCAGACTTGTTCTCAAGAAGAAAGACCCACGACAATCTTGAAAACTCATCCACATCAACAAGATAAAACCTATGGCCCTGATGGTTTAGAATATGACTTGGACCCAAATCTGAAAAAAAATCAACTCAAAAAGACTCTGACTACTTGACGACTCTGAAAGGTAGACCGATGATGCTTCCCAAGCTGGTAGGCCTCGCACTGAAAAGTAGAGCGGAGAGAAATCTATGGAAGAACGTGACACAGCTTCTGCAGAGGAAGATGACCAAATCGAAGATGCCACACATAGGAAGAAACAGATCCAGTGCGAAGAGAAGAAGCACCAGCATATGGAGATTGTACCAGTCTATAAAGACCTTGCTCACGCGAAATCCCAATCACCCTGCCCATAAGAATATCCTGAAACACAATATCATATGGATCAAATATGGCACGACAATGTAAATCCTTAGTGATTTGACTAATAGACAGTAAATTAGTAGAAAATTCAGGAGCATAAAGACATTCTGAAGTCGCATTGCAGGAGTTAACTGCACCTCCCACTGATCAGTGATGGGAGAATGTGTCCCATCTGCTATTACTATCGATCTCCCTGATTGAGTCGGATTGTAAGGACTAAACTGTCCTCTATCACCACAAAGATGATGGGATGCTCCTGAATCCATAATCCATTCTGACAAATCTTCCCTTTAACAGCTAGTGAGAGCATATGTTATGCATGATGTGGACGTTGATGCCGAGGCAGCTACCTCTGAGGATCCTGAAGGAGAGCTGGTTGACCCAAGAGTAGGCATAATCTCTCTGAGCCGCGCTACAAGTTCACCGAATCTATGATCAGATGCAGGCGATGGACTCCCAACCTGTTGAGTCTACTCTGCAACAAGTGCTTAAGCAGGAAACCCATGCTTAGAATATCATGTCTCCTTTGGGTGATCTAACCTATAGCAGTAGGTGCATGGCTGGCGGACCAACTACCCCATCTCTTGCCATGGTTACCTCGACGACGGTACTGCATAGGGTTCCCCCTACCACAAGATGCAGCCATAGCTAAAGAGGTCTGAGACTGTTGAATACCACTAGAAGATATAGAGAACATGCTTAATCGGCGATATGCCTCCTCCATTGGAGGTGTGGTGGCATCAGTAAGAATCTGTGCTCAAGCAGCGTCATACTCAGGATCGAGAGTTGCTCGAAAAACTCCAGTCATCATCGAATCTCTGCATACCTTGAGTTGCTCTGGTGAGACAGTCAAGGGAATGAAACCATGGACCTTCTCAAACACAACCCTTAGATAAGTGTAAAGGATGTAGAGAGGACGAGCATTTTGCATCGACATGAAGATATCGTGCTCAAGTTGCAGTATCTTCGACTTGTTTTTCGTTGGAGAGTATGTAGCGGCGAGAATGTCCCAGATAGCCTTTACAATAGGCTGACTCAGCATATCATTGGCTATCTTCCTCAGATAGTGACACACGTGCATATGTGTCATCTGCCTCCCATGAGTCATTAACCCCAGTCCTGTCACTTGGTTCCTCCTTCGTGAGGATGTGGTTCTTGCCATTATACTGCATCCGGCTCATGAACGGCATGGCACATAGTTCATAGTTCGTTCTATCCATCTTGACGATGGGTGTTGGACCTTTGAAGGCACCTAGGGATGAAACATATACTTTGTTGCCTGACATGATGACAACAACATCCAAGACTGGGTCTGCAAACTATACTACCTACATCTACACTGACATATGAGAGGATGGATGTGGGTGTAGACTCATACCACAACCTCTCCCATCCATTGGAGCCCCCTTTGGGTAACTAGGTGATTTTAAATGATAAAATCGCACCCTAGAAATCCGAAAGCATACCTAACAGGAGACGGAGCCTGCAAGAGGCGACACGAGTTGTGAGAGCGGAGGCAGTAGCGGCATAGACGAAGGCCTGGTCGATGGTGGTGGCACGGGCGGCTGTAGCCGGTTCGGGGCAGAGGCGACAGCTGCTGCCGCTATCCAGCTACGCAGCGGCGAATTGCGCGAGAAGGGCCGGCAACGGCAGCGCCGGATGTGTGAGGGTTTAGGTGGGGTGGGGTTTCTAGGGCACAGGATCCGGTCGAGGACCGTCGCTCTAATACCATGTGGAAAGGCATAATACGAAAAGATAGATTCCATCGTAATCCTAGAGGTCTATTATATAGGAGAAAAGTTCTAAGGGAAAATTGCACAAAGTGGACAGAAGAAATAGGAAAATACAAAATAAAGATAATAAGATATAAATATCTCAACAAGAACATGTTAGGCATCTGAGCTCAGATCGCCTTCAATGTGAAAGCTTGATCTCCTTCAACCTCTAGAAAGGAAGCAGATGCATATCGCTTTCCTATCCAACAGTAGCAATTATTGGTATTTGAGTCCCAACTACCTCCAATAGAAGACCACTTCAATATTACCTCGAGCATGTGAGAACCAAAGAGACGATGGTAGTAGAAATGATAGGCAGCTCAAGTGTAGCAACACAAGCATTTCCTTGAGAAGCTCAAGTTAGCAAGATCTCATTTTAAGTTGCTTCAAATATGAAGTCCAGTTTTACAATGACCCATTAAAAACAGGCTACGGTCAGTATTGCAGAAGATGGTATTCGGTATTCAATCGGAGGGATCACTGAATAGAGAATAATCGATATTCGAGCGACTACTCGGAATTATTCGATTTTGTATTATTAATTATTTTTAATACAAAAATGATTCTTAATATATATATATATATTCCTTTATATTTACACATATATTATCAACAATCAATAAGAATCTAACAAAAAAGTATCCATTAACAACATACATATACAAAGCTTTAACTTTTTTGGTAATATCATGACAAATGGTAACTCTTGAGAATTTAAAAAAAATCCCGACGTTTAACTACCAGTCAGCTGAATAGTCGGCCAGTCGACCAAATAATCAGACCGACTATTCTGTTAGATCGACTAGAGGTTATTCAGTGGGAACCCCGCCGCCCCGTACCTCATAATCGGTCCGAATAGTCGGTCTAGTCAATCGACTATTACAACACTGACTACGGTGCAGCAAAGATCCAGTGATGTCCTAGATTTTTGGCAATGATGAGGATAGTTTCAACCATTCCAAAGCTCATTTTCTCTTGATCATCAAGCTTTGTTCGCTCCAAATTTTTCATAAATTGATGTAAGTTTGAGATAGAAATCTTGAACCAAAAATTTTTCTGGGTACGAGTTTGTAATATGATAAGTCACGACCTAAGGTGTGTTCTTCCTGTGAAAGTGTCACAGATAAAGAGAAAACATCATATTTCAGGCCAATGATAAAGTAGAATAACTTAATTTTTTTTGAAAGCCTGAAACGACGGGGATACACTCGTTGGTGCTCGCCCCAAGGTTTTATTCAGAAAACGAAGATAGAAGCAAGGAGGAAAAAACAAACACACGCCCACACTAGAGAGAAATTACAAAACCCAATCCTCCACCAAACGCTTGGCATGAATCCCCACGTTCTCCATATAGAACTGTTGGCCCGAGAACAGCAAATCGTTCCTACCTCGCCAAACCGCCCACAGTATGGCCACAGGATAAAGCAACTCCCTCCTCGGCCTATCTTTATTTGCCAGCAGCACGTCACAGAACGACTGGAGATCCTCAGTACAGCACCAGGCCAAACCGGCCCCCGGCCATATCTAAATCACCATGGGGCACCTGAAGAAGAGGTGTTCCACGGATTCAATCGCCTCACTGCACAGAAGGCACCTGCCAGAGACGATTCCCAAAAGCCTGGCACATCGTTCCCTCGTCATCAGCCTCTGCCTCCTGAACAGCCATAGGAAGAAACCTATTCTCTCTGGAAGCATGAGAGACCTCAAGAACGCACAATCGCGGATTATAATCTCCGATTGAGATGGCGACAGCATGTTGATAGCCCCAAAAGCTTTCTTGATCGTAAACGGGCCCTCACGCCAACTCCAGTGGTCCCTCCCCTCATAAGGGCGTCCAACCTCCCTCACAGCATCCAGCAAGGCCAAGAAATCTTCCAATCTCTGGTCGGAGAAGTTGGCGGAGAAAGTCGAGCACCAATTACCATCAGACCAGCAATCTGCTACCGAAATCTATTTGTCTTCAGCAAGAGCATACAAGCGGGGGAAACATGAATAAAGCGCCCCCCCCCCCCCCCCGTCCAATCGTCCGACTAAAAGGAGAAGGATTCGCCCCCTCCCTAAGATCGGCCAAAAGAGTGCAATATTTTTCAAGAAAACCTTCACGACCCTCCTCCAAAAGGGGGTGGGAGAGCCCAAGCGGTCGACCTGCGTCGGCGCCCCCCCCCCCCACATACACATCATAGATCTTTCACACCACATCACAGCAAAGATCCTCGCCCCGTCCCCCAAATTCTGCTTGCCCACTTAAGTAACAAGGCGTCGTTCATTTGCTCGAGCGATTTTACCCCCAACCCGCCTTGATCCTTCTTGTGCGTAATAACCTCCCACCCAACAAGGTGGACCCCCCTCGACCCACCCTACTGCTTTCCCCATAAGAAGGCTCGCATCCGCTTCTCCAGTCGATCTCTAATTCCTTTTGGAATACGTCGATTTGATAAGAAGTAAATCGAAATGGATGACAGTACCGCCTTTAGGAGGACCAGACGGCCCCCTCTCGACAGGACAACGGAGTTCCATCCTGCCAACTTCGCCTCCACCTTCTCCACTACTCTGAGCCAATCTCTCGTCCTCGTTCTGCCCGAAGTCAAGGGCATCCCCAAATAGTCCATCGGCAAGAATGAACAACTCGAGCCCAACGCCTGCGCACATGCTTCGGCCTCCTGCACAGAGAGACCGAAAGGGACGATCTTCGACTTGTTATCATTCTTAAGCATCCCGGACAGTTCGCCATAGATCTCCAGAGCCATGGCCATGCCACTGGCCTCCTCCAGACCCCTTCAATGAAGAAGAGGGTATCGTCGGCATATTGCAGAAGCGGAACCAGCACGCCTCCCCGCGAATACCCATTAGAGAGCCCGCGATTGACCACACGAATCGCAATATTACTCAGGACATCCGCTGCTAGGATAAACAACATAGGCGCAAGAGGGCAACCCTGGCGCACCCCTCTTCGAGGTTGGACCAATCCCCCCTCCGGTCGGCCATTCACCATGATCGAAAATGAGGACGTAGTAACACACCGCCTCATCCAAGTGATCAACTTCTCCAGGAACCCCCTTCTTCGAAGCACCGACCATAGGAACCTCCAATCGAGGCTATCGTAAGCCTTCGCAAAGTCCACCTTCCAAAGAACACCGCATTTGCCCCTCCTCTGCCAATCTGCAATGATCTCGGATGCAAGAGTGAGGCAGTCTGAGATTTGCCTCTCCGGAATGAAGGCTGATTGCATCGGCGAGACAATACTGCCAAGAACGCAGCTCAGCCTGCTAGCGAGTACCTTTGCAATGATTAGATATAAAGCGTTAGAGACCGCAATGGGGCGAAAATCGTCAATGGAGTCCGGCATCGATGATTTGGGCAGCAAGATGATAAGAGCACGGTTAACCCTATCGAATCCCGCATTGCCCAGGCAGAACTCAGTGACCACCTCCAACACCTCATGGCCGACGAGATCCCAAAAGTCCTTGTAAAAAGACACCGGGAAGCCAACGGGGACAAGGGCAGCATCAGCATTCAGGTCCCACACCGCATCTTTAAGTTCTTCCAAGGTCACGTCGCGAGTGGGCATGTCACAGAAGGAATCCGCCAAAGGCGTCTTATCGAGGCCCAACCACCTCCACGTCCTCGGAATAGTTCTTGAAGAGACGTCCTTAAAGTGATTAGCAATAGCTCTCCTCATTTCTTTGTTCCTCTCCACGCGGACCCCACCAATTGATATGGAGCGCAGCGCATTGGACCTGCGTCTTCCACAAGCAACACGATGAAAGAATGTTGTATTTGCATCCCCCTCCCGTAACCACACGCTTCTCGACCTCTGTCTCCATTCTGTGACTCTCTTCCTATCTTCCAAAGTAACTTTCATCTGAGCAGCTGTGCAACATGCCAATTCGTCCACCGAGAGTTCCCTAAGGTCCTCCAACGCATCGAAGCTCCGAATGATCTCCTCCGCCTCCTTCCTCGAAGTGCATCTGGCCGCCCTAGACTCCCTCTTGAAAGCAGCTAGCCGTACCCGTAATGAAAATAACTTCTGAACAAAACGAGATGCGGCGGACCCATAAACAACCACGCCAGACCAATGTGATGCCACCAACTCCCTAAAGTTATCCTCCAACAACCAGCATTTTTCATACCTAAAAAGCCCCCTATGCGCAGGGGCAACACCAGAGGACCAAACAATTGGAGTGTGGTTCGATAAAGTCTGCAGTTTGGCCTCCACGCAGGAAAGAGCCCAAGCCTCCAGAAGCTCGTTTGAAGCCAGGAAGTGGTTGACTAAGAGCAAAGTCATCCACCAATTATGCCCTATGTAGGTCGCCAGGAAGCAGTGTAGGATAACTTAATTATGCCCTTTTGTCTCAATTGTTCGCCAATAGAGCAAAGTCATCCACTAAGGAGCAGGTATGCATGCTCTATGTAGAGGAAAAAATGAATTGCTTATTCATGAGGCCATAGGGTTCTCTTATATAGAGGAGACACGTTGGGTAAATTACATAATGAAGATGGAATCATGTCTTAAGCATAGAAATAGTATACCTCGATATGCATGGTCCTCTTACAGAAGGTTGGGTTGTTGGCGATGAAGAGAGCAACCTGATTATCGCATTGGAGGTGCATGGGAAGAGGCAACTCAACAGTTAGATCAGTAAGAACAAATGTAACCCACATCATTTCTGTGCTAGCATGTGCCATGGTCATGTATTCTGATTCTACGCTGGATCTAGTAACCATCGTCTGCTTCTTGCTCTTCAATGACACCAAGGAACTTCCTATGAACACTGCAAAGCCAGAGGTAGACTTCTTGTCTTTGAGACACCCTGCATAATCTGCATCTGCACAAGCTGTGACGGCAAGGGATGTACCTTTCTGGGTACGAGATAGCCAACGAAGATACACTTGACAGCTCTTGGGGAGAGCTTGTCACAATCAGACAAAAGATTGTGAACAAAAGCCACAGATCCAAACACACGAGGTGTAAGGGAGAACATATCCTTCTCGAAAAATGCAATCGAGAAAGGAACTTTTTTCCTAAAACAGAAGATGGCATACGATTCACCAAGTAACAGACAGTAAGAATCACATCACCCCAATAAGAATGAGGAGCACAACTCTAAATCAGAAGGGTTCTAATCATATCGAGAAAATGACGATGTATACGTTCGACAACACCGTTCTGCTAAGATGTATAGGCACACGAGGTCTGATGTACAATACCAATCTAAGAAACTTAGATAGCTATAAAAGACAAAACTCTAAGGCATTATCAGAACGCAAATACTTAACAACAGAAATATATTATTTATCTTGTAATAAAATTGTAGCGATATATTATTTATGCTTTATGTATCGTTTCTTTCTTTTCTTTCTACTTATGTATGAATCATGTAATTTACCCATAAGCTCCTCTCCTATATAAGAGAGCCTAGGGTTATGGAATAAACTATGAAAAAGTTTTCTCCCAACATGGTATCAGAGTAGCGGTCTTAGACCGAAGCTCCGAAACCCTAACCCTAGTCCCTCCACCATCTCGCCTCTCCGCGCCGCCCCTCCGATCAGCGCCGCCTCCTGCGGTTCCTAGCCCCAGACCAGGGCTCCCAGCACCGCCCCCTGCGGCTCCCAGCGCCGCCCCCTACCCCCTGCGACAACCAGCGTCGCCTCAGCAGCTTCCAGCACCGTCCCTTACAGCATCCAGTGTCGCCCCAGCGGGCCCCAACGACCAGCCCCTAGCCCCGAGCGACCCTCAGCCCGCCATCTGTCCCGCCACCAACCGCTAGCGGCCCTCGGCGAACCCCCTTCCTGTTGTTGGCTGCTAGGAAGCTCGTTGTCATCTCGTTCTATATGAGAGCGATTGCATAAATTTGCATATGCAATCAACTCTCTCTCTCTGTCAAGGTAGATAACACGGTATGTTATCTTCATCACTAGTCTTTTCGAGCCATCATGTCAGAAAGCAAGGCCGACATTCCCTCCACGGGCGCCTTTAGAGGTCTTGCGCCCATAGTAAAGATGGACGGGACTAACTATGAACTGTGGGTTATGCAGTTCATGAGTATGATGAAGTCTACAGGTAAGAAACACATTCTTACCGAGGAAGAACCGGCCGAGAAGACTGGAGTTAATGCCTCATGGAAGGCAGATGATGCTTATGCCAAGGTGTGGTTGTCAGGCACATTAGCACTGGAGATTGCCAATTACATACTTCAACAACCCACGGCGAAGTCAATGTGGGACATTCTTGCTACTACCTATTCACACGCTAAAAACGAGACGAAGATCCTACAACTGCAGCATGATATATTCACCACTAAGCAAAATGGACGCCCACTCCACTCCTTATATACATCACTGCGTGGGATGTTTGAGAAGCTCTATAGCTTCATGCCTCTCAAATCCACTCTTGAGCAGCAGAAGAGTTATCGGAATGCCACCATGGTTGGTGTCTTCTTGGCAGCCCTGGATCCTGAATATGAGGCAGCTTGCTCGTAGATACTGGCGGATTCGACCATTCCTCCAATGGAGGAAGCCTTTCGTCAGCTTAGTCGGATCATTGTTTCATCTTCTCTCACTAGCCAGTCCTCTTCCGCAATAGCCGCCTCTCGCAGTCGAGGGGGCTCCTATCATTCCCGCAGACGTGGACCTCGCGGCAGAGGTGGTCGTGTACGCCAACCTTGCACCTTCTGCCATCGTTCTGGGCATACCGAAGATACATGCTACTCCAAGCATGGATTTCCAGCTTCTGCTCATGTGGCTGAGCATGTTGAGCCTCCTGCAGCTTCTTCTATGGATCAGCGGTTCGATGATCTTGTGGCACGATTGAGAGGTATCATACCTCCAACTCCTCCACCAGTGTCTTCCTCGGCTCTTGGCGGTCACTCTGATGTGGCAGCGTCGGCCTCCACCAGCGACTCAGGTAGTACTTTTGCACTCACTAGCAGTTGTGGATCGGATGTAGTCGAATGGATTATGGATTCCGGCGCCACACATCATTTGTGCGACGACAGAAATCAGCTTACAGCATACAGGTTCGTTCCTTCCGGACGTAGAGTAGTTATTGCAGACGAGACTCATTCCCCAATTACAGGACAGGGCGAGATCAGCTTGACACGCTCTATGCATTTACAGAATGTTCTACATGCCCCTGATTTTTCCAAGAACTTGTTGTCTATTAGCCAGATTACAAAGGATCTAAATTGTACAGTCATTTTTTACCCTTCCTCTCTCGTGTTTCAGGACATCCTTACGGGCAAGGTGATTGGGTGTGGCCGTGAGCAGGGCGGCCTCTTTCGTCTAGTTCGAGCACCTTTTGCTGGATACTCATCTACATCTGCCGGATCTGCTTCACCGTTCTTGTGGCATCTACACTTTGGTCATCTCCCGCTCCAGAAACTGTGTCGTGTTCTACCCCAAGTTTCGCCTCACGCGTCCCTCAAATGTGAGGCATGTCAGTTGGGCAAGCATCACCGCTCGACCTTTCCTAGTAGTCCGAGTCGGAGTACTAGCTCCATTTTTGAGTTATTTCATGTCGACATTTGGGGTCCCAATCGTGTTTCCAATCATTAGGGTCACAGGTTTTATCTAGTTGTTGTTGATGATTTTTCTCGTCTGTCGTGGGTCATTTTATTAAAGAATAAATCTGAAGCTGGAGATGTTATCAAGAATTTCTTGTCTGAGGTTAAAAATATTTTTTCTACTTCTGTGAAAATTGTGAGAACTGATAACGCCTTGGAATTTTGTACACATGCTCTATCCAAATATTTTTCAACCCAAGGTATCCTCCATCAAACTTCATGTGCATACACGTCTCAACAAAATGGCATTTCAGAAAGGAAACACCGGCATTTGCTTGATGTTACGCGCACGCTCCTCATCCATAGGTCGTTCTCCTCACTCATTTTGGGGTGATGTTGTGCTTACGGCATGTTACCTTATTAATCGTATGCCCTCCTCAGTCCTGAGTGAGAAAATTCCATTCTCCCTTGTATTTCCTGATAAGGAATTGTTCTCACTCACCCCTCGTGTGTTTGGCTCCATTGCATTTGTCCATCAGTTGTCACCAGATGTTGACAAGCTCTCTCCTAGAGCTGTCAAGTATGTGTTCGTTGGGTATTCCAAGACACAGAAAGGGTACAGGTGTTATGACCCATTACATAGGAAGTATTATGTTAGTGTCGATGTCACCTTCTTTGAGTCTGTGATGTATTTCTCTCCTACGGGTGATCGATTGACTCCATCATAAACTGATGACAACATATACATGCCGCCACCACCTCTACCACCTACCATACCACCACCATCACAATCTACACCTACGCCATCACAACTACCTATATCGGTCCCAGTTCCACCATTACCACATCATTATACCGGCGGCCCACTCCTGCTAATGGTCAATGCTCAACATCAAGCACGAATGAGGTATGTTCTGATAACACATTTTCTACTGATGGGTCTAATGGTCTACCTGAGCAGGATTCTATAGATGAGACAGATATGAAGCATGCAGATTTGGACTTACCCATTGCACTTCGGAAGCAAAAGCATCATTGTGCATCTTATCCTATGGTATCTGTCGTGTCCTTTGATCGCTTGATTGGCGACTTCATGTCCTTTGCATTTGCATTATCAGAGGTGGTAATTCCAAGAAACTATCAAGAGGCGATGCAGGATAGTTGGTGGCGATTGGCGATGGAAGAAGAGATGGCTGCTCTTCGGTCTAAAGGAACGTGGAGTCTTGTACCAGCTCCTCTAGATGCTTCTACAGTTAGCTGTAAATGGGTATTTACAGTTAAACAAAATGCAGATGGCAGCATAGACAGATACAAGGCACGACTAGTTGCACGAGGATTTACTCAGACGTACGGTGTCTATTATCTCGACACATTCTCCCCTGTCGCGTGTCACTCTACCTTACAGATACTTCTCTCTGTGGCTGTAATTCGTGATTGGCCATTGTTTCAATTAGATGTTAAGAATGCATTTCTGTATGGGGATCATCAAGAAGAAGTCTACATGCAACAGCCACCTGGATTTGCTGTTGAGGGAGAGTGTTCACAGGTGTGTAGACTTCATAAAGCGATCTATGGCCTGAAGCAGAGCCCTAGAGCTTGGTTCCAGAAGCTCTCAGACCTGTTTGGGAAACATGGATACGAACGTTCAAATGCAGATCATTCCCTTTTTGTACATAGAACATCCAAAGGTACGGTTGCTATTATGGTGTATGTTGATGATATTCTCATTATAGGAGATGACATGCAAGGAATAAAAAGGGCAAACGAATTATTGGGTCATGAATTTGTTACCAAGGATCTTGGAACTCTTAGATACTTCCTGGGACTGGAGTTCGCCAGAAATCAACGGGGACTTGTGATGACCCAAAGGAAATATGTTACTGATCTGCTACGTGAGACAGGAATGCTTGGGTGTCGACCGGCCACCACACCTATGGATCTAAGCATGAAACTATACGATAGTGACACTGATGAGGTTGATAGGAGGAGGTACAGAGAGCTGGTAGGAAAGCTCCTTTATGTCACCATTACCAGACCCGACATCTCATTTGCTGTTAGTCAGGTGAGCCAGTTCATGGAACAACCACGTCAGGTCCATATGGATGTTGTACAAATGATACTCAGGTATCTTAAAACATCTCCTGACGCAGGACTACTATTTAAAAAGGGGAAAGAGGTCACCAGCATGCGTGGATGCAGACTATGCAGGGTGCCCAAAGGACAGGAAGTCCACAACTGGATTTGCTGTATATATCGGAGATTCTCTTGTCTCATGGAGAAGCAAGAAGAAAATTGTTGTAGTGAGATCTAGTGCTGAGTCAGAATATATGGCAATGGCACAGGCTACTACAGAAATGATGTGGATCCGAGCTGTGCTTACAGATTTACATATAGAGGTCCCTCTTCCTATGGTACTTGAATGTGACAATCAGGCTACTATTTTCATTGCAAATAATCTAGCATTTCATGAACGCACCAAGCACATTGAAGTTGATTGTCATTACATATGAGATATGATTCAGAAAGGTTTTATCTCTACATCTCATGTCAACTCAGGGGATCAGACTGCGGATATATTCACCAAGGCTTTACTAAGAGGGTCATTTAAGAAATGTTCGTCCAAGCAGAGCATGATCGACATCTATGCTCCATATTGAGGGGGAGTGTAACGATGTATTATTTATGTTTTATGTATCGTTTCTTTATTTTCTTTCTACTTATGTATGACTCATGTAATTTACCCATAGGCTCCTCTCCTATATAAGAGAGCCTAGGGTTATGGAATGAACTATGAAAAAGTTTTCTCCCAACAAAAATGATTTAATGACAGACCCAACCTCAGACTTTTTCTTTAATAAGGTAGAAGTTTAGTTAATGTTTATGTATCTTTTATTTATTGTTCTTTTCGTTTGTCTACCTTATGTAATTGCCCATAGACCTCTCCCTATATAAGAGAGTCTAGGGCTCAAGGAATAAACACAACGCTTATTTTTCCCAACATGGTATCAGAGCGGCGGTCCTAGACCGGAGCTCTCCTGCCGAACCCCAAACCTAGCCCTCCAACTTCAAGCCTCGGCGCGATGTCTCCTCCACGTGCATCGCCGCCTCCACGTCCCCCCCCCCCCACGCGCGCTCCTCCTTGCGCGCCGACCCCTTCCTGTGCGCCGCCCCCTTGCGCGTGCCGCCTGTGCCCGTGCGGCTGTGCCTTGCGCGCCTCACGCACGGTTGTGCGCCTCACGCGTAGTTGTGCGCCTCATGTGCAGTTGTGCCCGTGCGCCGGCTGTGTCCCTAGGGTTTCACCAACCCTAGGGTTCGGTGGTCATCTTTATAAGGGGCTATTCGCTCGCTTACAGGATGATGGGTTTGGTTGCATAGAGGTCTACACGTGCAATTAAACCTAATCATGCCAGTTTAGACCAAGACTCGTCTTATCTACAACCCTAGTTTTCTCCAGCCAAGATGTCAGAAAGCAAGATCGAGATCCCCACTATAGGTGCCTTCAAAGGTCCTACGCCTATTGTGAAGATGGATGGATCCAACTACGAATTATGGGCTATGAAGTTCATGAGCCTAATGAAGTCAATGGGTAAAAAACATATTCTTACCGAGGATGAGCAAGACGAGAAAACATGGTTATATGCCTCATGGGAGGCTGATGATGCATAGACTCAGGTCTGATTGTCTGGTACTCTGATTCCCGACATTGTTAATGATGTCTTGCATCAACCTACTGCCAAAGCCATGTGGGACACTCTTGTTGCCACGTATTCACAAGCCAAGAGTGAGATAAAAATCCTACAGCTCCAGCATGACATCTTCACGATAAAGCAGAATGGTAGACCCTTGCATGCTCACTGCACTGCATTGAGGGGAATGTTTGAGAGGCTTCACAGTTTATGCCTCTCACGGCTACTCCAAAACAATTGAAGACATATCGGAATACGACGATGGTGGGAGTCTTTCTAGCCTCTCTTGACTCATAGTATGAGGCAGCTTCTTCTCAGATTTAGGCAGATGCTACAATTCCTCCCATGAAGGAGGCCTTTCGTCGATTGAGCCGAATCAATATCTCAAGCCTAACTATTGTGCCAAATTTTTCTGTTATGGCAGCCTCTAGAGGAAGAGGCAAATCATCTCATTTTCGTGGACGAGTACCACATGGTAGGGTTGGCTGTGGTCGTGGATTATAGTGCACTTATTGTCGTTGGATTGGTCATACATAAGACACATGTTACTCTAAGCATGGTTTCCCAGCATCTGCCCGTGCAACAGAACAGATACAACATCACGGTGCTATGCTAGTGTCGGATCCACGATATGATGACCTAGTGTCTCGTCTACGTGATATCATGCCATCAGCCAGTACTCCTCCACCGGTTTCATAGAGCAGCTTGGACGTTGCTGCTACTGCAGAAGCTAGTTCCTCAGGTAGTGCTCATACTTCTGTTTTCTACCAAGGTTCACGTACCTCAGAATGGATTGTAGATTCAGGTGCCACACATCATTTGTGTGGAGATAGACACCAACTCACATCCTACAGGCAAGTCTCCCCAGGAAGGACCGTCGTCATCACAGGACAGGGATAGATCACCTTAACACCTTTCATGCAGTTGTAGAATGTGCTCCATGCTCCTAATTTCTCAATGAATTTACCGTCAATTAGTCAGATTACTAAGGATCTACATTGTCGAGCAATATTTGACCCATCATCTCTTGTGTTTCAGGACATTCTCACGGGCAACGTAATTGGACATGGCTGTGAGCAAGGAGAGATGTATCGACTGGTCCATACACCTAATGTTGGAGCATCATCCCATTCCACAGGACTTGTCTCTCCTAACTTATGGCATCTGTGCTTTGGTCATCTTCCGTTTCAGAAACTACGTCAAGTCCTTCCTCAGATCTCACCCTGCTCGTCGTTCAATTGTGAAGCTTGTCAGTGGTCTGTCTTCCCTAGTCGTCAGAATCAGAGCAGTAGCTCTCCATTTGAGTTTTTTCATATTTATATTTGGGGTCCAAGTCGTGTTCCAGATCATCAGGGACACATGTTCTATTTAATTGCTATGGATGATTTTAGTCGTTTGTCTTGGGTTTTTCTGCTAAAGAATAAATCTGAAGCGGGCATAACTATTATGAATTTTATTAAAGAAGTGCAGAACGTGTTTTATGTCTCTATCAAGATTGTGAGAACTGATAATGCCCTTGAATTTTGTATTCGAACATTATCTCAGTTTCTTTCATTCCATGGCATTCTTCACCAAACGTCTTGTGCCAACACGTCCCAACAAAATGGTGTTGCAGAAAGAAAATACCGCCACCTTCTTGATGTCATTCGTACGCTTCTTATCCAGAGTTGTGCCCCGCATTCATTCTGGGGCGATGCGGTTCTTACTGCATGTTATCTCATTAACCGCATGCCCATGTCTGTGTTGGGGGAGAAGATACCTTTCTCCCTCGTTTTTCCTAACAAGGAGTTGTTTTCTCTAACTCCACGTGTCTTTGGCTATGTGGCATTCGTTCACCAGTTGTCTCCAGGGGTTGACGAGCTCTCTTCTAGGGCTGGCAAATGTGTTTTTGTCGGGTATTCCAGGGTTCAAAAGGCGCATTGTTGCTATGATCCATTACGTCGAAGATATTATGTCAGTACAGATTTCACGTTTTTTGAACCAGTCATGTTTTTCTCACCTATAAGTGACAGGTTGGTGTCATCAGATATAAATGATGAATTATATATTCCTCCTCCACCCTTGTATGCACCACAGCAAGCTCCTACATCTCCACCTCCATCATCCCCATGACCACCACCATCTCCACCACCGCCACCACAATTACCATCTCCCATATCGTTGGTTCCTCCTCTACCACGCCACTACAGTCGACAGCCAGCCCCTGCTCATGATCATGGTCAATCATCAAACATGTCTCAGGTTTGTTCTGATAACATTATTTCTAATGATAGGACTGACGACATTTCTCAGCAGGAACAGGCAGGGGATAACACGGATGTTGGTACAGCTGATGCAGATCTTGATTTGCCGATTGCATTAAGGAAGCAGAAGAGGTCATGTACTTCATATCCGATTGCTTCTCATGTTACCTTTGAGCGTCTGGCAGGAGATTTCAGGAGATTTGTAGGTGCTTTATCCGTTGTGAATATTCCCAAGACTCACCATGAAGCATTAGTTGATAGTCGATGGCGTCTGGCTATGGAGGAAGAGATGGCAGCCCTTCAGTCGAGAGGTACATGGAGTCTTGTTCCAGCTCCTACTGGGGCATCTATTGTGATTTGCAAGTGGGTGTTTACGGTGAAGCATAATGTCGATGGCAGTATTGATAGGTACAAGGCTCGACTGATTGCTCGGGGCTTTACTCAGATGAATGGAGTAGATTATCTTGACACGTTTTCTCCTGTTGCTCATCACTCTACCTTACGAATTCTTTTATCTGTTGCTGTGATTCGAGATTGGTCCTTGTTTCAATTAGATGTCAAAAATGCATTTTTATATGGTGATCTTTAGAAAGAAGTTTACATGCAGCATCCACCAGGGTTTACTGCTAAGGGGGAGTGTGGACAAGTATTCAGGCTTCATAAGACGATCTATGGCCTAAAGCAGAGCCCAAGAGCTTGGTTCCAGAAGCTCTTAGATTTGTTTGAGAAGCAAGGGTTCAAAAGGTCAAATGCAGACCATTCTCTCTTTGTACAGAAGACATCCAGAGCCAGAGGTATGACTGTCATTATGGTGTATGTTGAAGATATACTCATTACAGGAAATGATATGCAGGGAATAAAAATAGCAAAAGAATTCTTGGGTCGTGAATTCGTTATCAAGGATCTAGGAGTACTTAGATATTTCCTTGGATTAGAGTTTACTAGAAATGAACAAGGACTCGTGATGACTCAGAGGAAATATGTCACTGATGTAACATCTGGACCTGCACAAACACGAACCCGACCCGATTAGAGTCCATATAACTCAATGAAGTTATTAATCAGTGTTAAATAATATAAATCGATCAATTGATCATGAATCAAAAGTAGTTCGGGCGAAATCGATCAAAAATTGATCGCATCGTAATGCGTGCCCGAAAAAGCCGCGACGCAAATTCGGAAACCGCGAAATAAATCAAGACCACCCAAAAATCCGATTCGACAAAATAAGACCAACGAAATCGACCGTTCGTCGATCGGAGGTCGTTTGATATTTTACATTCGTAAAATTTAATAACCAATCAAGACCGTATCCCGGAAATTTCGGGGATTCATCTTCGACCCGAAGTATATGAATATTATACTCATATTGATCGTCGTTCAGAGACGGTCAAAACGAGCTATTGTACACCAAAATCCGAGACTCGGTGTGCGAATACGGACCACTTCGATTTTCTAAATAAGAGAGAGTTTTAAGATATATATAAAAAAAACTTAATTTTTCTGCTATTGTCAGAACACAGCAGACAGTGACAATTGGCTCCTATCTTTTACTCCATTTGGCTCTAAATGCTGTTACACTTGTCAAACACATAAACAACCCATCCCCTTATTTATATCAGCCCCAAATCCTCTCTTTTCTATCCAAACCCCATCCGAAGGAAGCTTCAACCTTTCCCATCTTCTACAACAACAGCTGCAGCCTTCTTCAAGCTGGAGAACCCAAGCCACTACTGCAAACTTCAGCCATAGCTACTGCTCTTGAAGAAGTTGTTGCATGCTTTGTTGCATGCAAGATCAAAGTCAAAAGAGGTACAACTGAACCCTCTTTTGCTGCAATTCATGTACTTCTACACCTTTTAGTCCATCATTGGGGGTTTCTTTTAGACTTTGGGAATGTGGGTATTGTTTGATTCACGGGTTTGGATCGAGATGCGTGGAAAGTGGTTGAATCGGGTTTGATTTAGTGGATTTTGGGTGAGATTTTCCTTCAACCTTCCTCTTCCTTCAGATGAAGTTCGGAACTGTTTTTACAACTGTTGATTTTGCTATTTACCATGCAAACAGAACACCATTAGGTCCTGCTCACATCAAATGCCATTTTTGAATCACTAGATAATAGTCCTGGAGAGTGTATTTCAACTAGCTTAGATGAATTGGATGTCAAATTATAAATCATTTACAAAGTGCAGAAGTAATACTTATGTAGAGATCTCTATAAAAAAATCCTAGAAATAAATCAGAATGTAGAACAAGGGGTTTTAATATTTTATTGATTGGATCTGTTATATAAGAAGATGAAATTTGGATTGCATTACTCATAGCAAAACATCTTTCTTGGCCCATGGTGCCTAACATCTTGTCAGGGTTACGCATCTGAAAAATGTCCAATCCAATTCGTCTTGAAATATCTTTTCATAGACCATCTTGATCATGCTCTCCTCTCAGATTTGGTAAAGAGACGGCTCAATCAATACAGTTTTTCAGCCGATCAAATGTCAATTTCCAACAAAGGCAGCTAAGTAGAAAAATTTCTTACATGCAATGACAATGATGGTTTCATTAGAATCATCAAGTCAAACACATCTGGAGAACTCTTCAATAGAGCTATGTATTGCCCAAATTAATTGCACATGTACTCCAGAATGATGTAGTCTGAGTTATAGGGAATAACATGTAATATATGACATGGATGTGTATGGGATTTGTGTGAAATCCGGCCCAAATACTCGATATTTTTCATCAATAAAGAGTTTTCCATACCAAGTCATACGGGTAGCTGCTAAAATAGGGGCAAGAGAAATTGATGGGATGATTAGCTTAGCCATTGGCTTTGTTGTCGGATGCAATAAAAGAGCATATTACATCGCAAAACAATATGGATTTTTAGGGTTGTCGAAGTATACAATAATCTGAATATGAAAACTGACATGCACAAAGAGAACAAATATGAGGTAACATATGTCTCATCCATATAAGGACTCGTTTGATTATCCGCTGAAGATACACAAACTTTATTCTTATACTTGATTCAGCTGCAATTAGGTTCTTTCCTCACTTGTCTCGCATTCCTTGCTGCAATAATGCCACATTATCCAGTTGGCCTTTTCAATATTTATGCTTGACAACAAGACAATTGACATAATTCAGCGGATCAACCTCACGTAGTGCTTTTATTGCCCAATTTCTGATCTCTAGGTTGACATAAACCTTGCATGGGCAGAGCAACGTTACCCATTCAATATCATCTGTATGACAATGCATATCGACTATAAAACTCTGTGCTTCTAGTAATTTACATGCTTGGCCATATTGATAAATTATCCATGTGTAATGATCCACATAAGAAGTGATACCATGATCTTTAACCATAGAATAGTAGTATTTAGTTCCTACTCCACTAAGTCTGGTCTGCTACAAGTTGATAGAACTACGATAAACATCATGCCATTGAGTTTCAAGCCATGAAGAAGCATCTTCTCGAATAAATCTATTGTCTTATCAACCTTTCCAATCTAAGTGATTCCATCAGATTATGAAAAGAGTAAGTGATCTCTCATGGATAGTTATAGTCGAGAATAGAATTTAAAAATCTACTCTTTTATAATAAGAAATACAATTGTTCCTTAAGTATAATCTACTCCTTATACATATAATCAAAGATAAATTAGTGACAAAATAAATAGATCTGTAAAGTTAATCACAACAGAGATTAAGAAAGGATGAGAAATCAAGTCAGTGATGATGATTCAGCAATGACTAATAATTATGAATGCCAATCATGGTGACCTTTACACCTGACTGTGCGAGGGTGCGGTGACCCTCAGCTGGGCGGGAGATTAGGAAGCCCAGTTAGGGCAGCGGCCGCTTAGTGCGCGGGTCTAGGATCCCAATCTTTTTCTCGATTTTTTGCGAGCGCTCGCAGTTTTTATGCCTCTCTGGGATCCACATGTTTTCTTTTAAAGACCAGTTCCGTTGACCCTTGTTCTTTAGGGTACCTAGGCTGGAGGACCCTTGTTTTTAGTTTTTCGAGCTCGTTAGCCCGTACCGGTCGGACCGGTTTTTCTTTTAGAGTGACTTTTCCAGAGAGTCTCTCTCATCCGTCTCAGTGGCATAGTTTTGGAGTAGACCTATCCCTCTATTGGACCGCCTTCCAATTAAAGGGCAAGACGGAAGAGCCTTTTGTAGGCTACCTCACCGCTTGAGTTTTGTTTATTTTTCGCCAGCAGACTGGGCGATGTTACATCCGAATCATCCATGTATACATCTGAATCCTCTATGACTACATCTGAATCAGTTACAGTTGAATTTGGAAAAGTTACATTGAGATTGGATTGAGTCACAAATGAGTTTGGTTAAAGTTGAATTTCAGTTGAGTTGGTTACATGGGAGCTTGATTCAGTCGAGTTGGTTGTAGTTGAGCGTAGTTTCCATTGAACTAGTTACTGTCCCGCCAGTAATTCCTGGCGAAGAGAAAAGACCAGTTTATGAAAATCATCCTTATCAGACTACAAGCTACTATCACAGTTGTTTGAAATAGCTAGTGGACGTGTTGGGAACTTAGTTAGGATGCATTTTACTCCACCGCATGCCTACGGAGGCACCCCAACCCTAAGGGGGTGTTTGGATAGTGGGTTTAGGTGGGTTAAACTGGTTGCAGGTAACCCATTTTTGGGTTTTGGTGTTTGGATAGAGGGTTAAAGTGGGGGTGGGTTAGAAGTGAGTTTGGGGTGATGTGATTGTATTGGAGTTTGAAAAAGTGAGAAGTTATTGTGATGTGATTGTATTGGAGTTTGAAAAAGTAAGTAGAAGTGGAGTAGTTTATAATTTTTATATGATATGATGGTATAGTATATAATTTTTTGATGGAATTGATGATGGAGAATTGATTTATTTAATTTTTTTAAAAAGATAAAAAGTGGGACCCACGTGGAGGGAGAAAATATGGGGTAGGGGAGTTAAACCACCCTTGAGGTGGTTTAACCCGATACAAGAACGCACCCTAAGGCTTCCTTACTACCTTAGAGTCATAGTGTGAGGTCTTACCCAGACCAAGACCACAGACTATCCACTAAGCTTGAGAAAATCAACAAGAAAAGAATCAAAACCCCAGATCCATCATATACTCTTACTATGATCAATCCACAAGATTCCTAAACATCATTATAAGCATTTAATAGAGATAATGATCATATCTGAGACTCATCATTCACATTCTCAAGACCCATCAAACATATATTATAATTAATAGAAAGGCAATGACTTAAATATGGACCATATGATATTTGTATATAAATGATTAATATGGGTAATTAGTGTAGGATGAGTAGAATGGGGTTGTACATACCAAACAACTTGAAAGCCTGTTTCATAGCAAGCAGCTCTAAATTTTAATTGTCAAGGCCAATTTACTTGCTTTCTTTTGGAACCACTAAATTTCCTATTATTTTTAATTAATTAGATGTGCTCAACATTTGTTGATGTTCTTTTCTCCCTATTCCATGGATTGCAGGCAAAATACCTGCACCATTGTACTGGGAGAGTTGAACATCAGCTTCTGCAGTTACAATTATCAGGTACACATGCTATAGTTTGTTTAAGATATTATATACTTTTATTTCTCTTCTGATATAATTGGGATGCATGTACATAATACAATTTCTGTTGTTACATGTTAATTGCTATGGAAACTTATGCAATATAATTGTGGCATACTGTAGTTCTGTGGCTTATTATTAAATTGTGAATGTCATTTGAGAAATTTTTTTTCCTAATTTCCAGTTCCCTAATGCGATCTCTAGTGAACATGATATTACGGATGATGTGTAAACGGGTTTCCCAGATCCGTGGGAGCGGGCTTCACAACTGACTTGTTAAGTGACACAGGTATGCTTGGATGTCGACCTGCTTCTACACCCATGGATCCAAGCATGAAAATGCATGATGATGACACTGTGGTTGACAAAAGAAGGTACAGAGAACTGGTAGGAAGGCTTCTTTATGTTACTATTACCAAACCAGATATTACATTTGCAGTAAATAAAGTGAGTCAGTTTATGGAGCAACCTCGTCAGGTACACATAGACGCCATACATATGATACTAAGGTATCTTAAGTCATCTCCAGGTGCAGGATTGATGTTTAAAAAGAATGGCACTATTGCTATCTCAGCATGTGCAGATGCAGACTATGCAGGGTGCCCGAAGGATAGGAAATCTACATCAGGCTTTGTTATATTCGTCGGGGAGTCACTTGTCTCATGGAAGAGCAAGAAGCAAACAGTAGTTGCGAGATCTAGTGCTTAATCGGAGTATAAAGCTATGGCCCAAGCATGTGCAGAAGTGATGTGGGTTCACGCAGTTCTGACAGATCTACATATAGATGTTCCTCTTCCCATGTCACTAAAATGTGACAATCAGACTGCATTATTCATTGCAAACAACCATGTATCTCACGAGAGGACAAAGCACATTGAGGCGGGCTGCCATTATATCCGTGATATGATCCAGAAAGATTTCATTTCTAGACCTCACGTCAGCTCAGGACACCAAACAGCAGATATTCTTACCAAAGCTTTACTTCGGGGTTCTTTCCAGAAGTGCTTATCCAAGATGAGCATGATAGATATCTATGATCCATCTTGAGGGGGAGTGTAGAAGTTAGTTTATGTTTCTGTATCTTTTATTTATTGTTCTTTTTGTTTGTCTACCTTATGTAATTTGCCCATAGACCTCTCCCTATATAAGAGAGTCCACGGCTCAAGGAATAAACACAACGCTTATTTTTTCCAACAAATAAGATAATCCAAGAGAGTCTAGAATAGTCATCTACAACAACCAGACAAAAACAGTGTCCCTAGTGATCAGGGACACAACTCGAATCCCAAATATCTAAGTGAAGAAGCTCAAACAACTGAGAACTGCTCCAACTCTAATGAGATGGAAATGAAGAACGGTGATGATTCCTAAGTTGGCAAGCCTCGCACTGGAAGGAAGATCACGTGGAGATCTGAGGGAGGACATGACACAACTTCTACAGAGGATGGTGGCCAAAACGAAGGTGCCACAGGTACGACGAGACTAGTCCAGTGGGAATAGTAGAGGCACCAGCAAGAGGAGGTTGGACCAATTTGTAGAGCCCCCTCTACTCATAGCCACATCCAATCACCCTACCCATGACTATGTCCTAAAACACAAGAGAAGAGGGATCAAAAATGGTACGACAATGCATATCCTTTGTAATCTGACTAATAGAAAGCAAGTTTATCTAAAAATCAGGAGCATATAAAACATTATGCAGGTACATGGATGGTGTCAAATGCACCTCCCCATGTCCAATGATGGGTAAATGAACCCCATTTGCTATGATGACCCATCTACCGAGGGGTATGACCTGTAAGGCCTGAACCGGGCTCTGTCTCCACACAGATGATGAGAAGCTCCAAAATCCATGATCCGTTCTGTTATATTTGAACTACTACAACTAGTTAAATCATATACAAAACCTGAGGAGCTCGAAGAGGCTCTAACTACAGCTACAGTATCTATGAATGATATAGTGGCAGTGCCGGCCACTGGAGTCATGATCTCCTGTATGCGAGAGACAATGTCATCAAGGAGTGGATCTGCCTGAGGAATTGTAATGTTTGAAGGCTCAATCTGCTCCACCACGCAAGCATATGTGGGGTATCCATTCTTCTGATAGCATGTGTCCTCAGAGTGTCCTGGAGGATGATAATAGGTGCAGGGACCACACTGACATCTACCACCTCTGCTACGAGAACCATGCCCTCTAACTACATAGAACGTCCCCTACCGTAAGATGTAACCATCACTGAGGAGGTCTGTGTGGTGGCAGCATGTGGGATAAGAAGCCTACCGAGGAGACCGTAGGCCTCCTCCATGGGAGGTACGGTTGCGTATATAAGGAGCTGTGTGTGTGCACCCTCACACTCCGGATCCAGAACTTCTAAGAAAATTTCACCGTCGTGGAGTTCTTATATGCCATCTGTTGCTCCGTGAAGTGGTGATAGGCAAGAAGCAGTGAAGCTTCTCAAACATGCCACAAATTGAAGAGTAACACGTATGCAGTGGACGGACATTCTGCTTGGTCGAATACGTATCAAATTGTAGCTGAAGAATCTTGGCCTCGTTATTTGCATGGGCATACGTGGCTGCAAGAATATCCCACACCGCCTTAGCGGTGGACTGGTTCACAATATCGTTGGCGATATCTATGGTGAGTGTCCCAAAGAGCCAAACAAGTGTGTATGTGTCATCTTGCTTCCACGAAGTATTACGGTCTAATCCATTGGCTCGGGCTTTGTCAAGATGTGCTCCTTGTTACTGCACTGCATAAGGATCATAAACTGCATAAACCACAACTCATAGTTGGTCTCATCCATCTTGGCGATGGGTGCCGGACCCTTGAAGGCACCGGACGAAGAGAAAACGTCACCCTTGTTCTCTGACATGATGAGAAAGAAGGTCAAAACGAAACTTGGTTGCGGAGAAAGATCAATCTAGGTGTATCTAGACGACCATATAGAGGATTGGTTGTACATGTAGACTCATACAACCATCATCACCAATCCTCGATTCGCTCTAGGGCAGGAAAACATGATTTAGAGATCTGAAATCATGTTTTCCGATCAAAATCAGATTGTTTCATACCATACTCCGGCATCGAAGAGGAAATAAATCAGCCCCGGGGATCGTATATAGCGTCAAGAGGCACGAGGGATCGTGAGGGACCACACTACGGTGAGCAGCAATAGTGCGGAAGCGTTGCGGAAGCACTAGGGTCGTTGGAGCTCCCTTATGGCAGCGCCAGGGCCGCTGGGGAGGGGTTGCGGCCTGTTGTTGTGGCAGTTGTGGCAGTGCACGGAGCCCCGATACGGCACCACGCAAGGCCCTGATGGACGCTTTAGCAGTGCGTGGGAAGCAGGGACACATGTGAGGGCTGGCTGGTGGGGGCTAGGGCATCGGTGTGGTACTCGAACATTGGTCTAGGACCGTTGCTCTAATATCATGTAGAGGAAAAATGAATTGCTTATTCATGAGACCCTACAGTTCTTTTATATAGAGGAGAGACATGTTAGGTAACTTATATAATGAAAATGGAAAGAATAAAAAATACATAAATGATATAAAATATAAATGATATCTCAACACTCTACAATAGAAGGGCTACGCTAATGTTCACACTTGGATCATGAAATGCTCAATCAAGAGTGCAAAGGAAACAATTGCAAGACCACGAAGTAAACGTGGTTACATATAGAATGGCAACACGATCATTCAACTCCAACACAACAGTTCATCTTAAACAAGATAGGCGTCCTCTTGCACACTCTAATCCTCTCACAAGTCTACATTCAAGCATCTTAATTCGTTCACTCCATTGTGTACACGTCCAACTCAAAAGCCTAATTGCACGCAACAAGTGGATGGGCATTTCCTTGTCGGAGTGGATCATGCATATTCCTTAGCAAAGTATCATATTATCAAGGTATCTAACTCGGAAAAGGTGTATATATACCACATCTTGAAGAACCAAGAACTGTCCAAGCAACCAAGATGAGAGCAATGTAATGGCAATAAATTGTAATGGCAATTAATGAAGTGAATTGGGCACGTACAGAATCTCTTGGCCAAGCATCACAAATGTAATAGCAATAAATCAGATAGAAAACGTACTTAACCGAATGAATAATTTTGCCATATCGCAGTTGGAAACAAAACAAATCAATAAAAATATTTGGAAAGGAATTCAATCTTTTTGGACTACGCACAGGAAAAACATGTACATAATTAGCAACTTCATTTAATACCTATAGTGTAACCAACTCGGACCTATTAAAATAGCAATGATGAAAAACTACAATAGTAAATTCATGATATTTTTCTAAATATCACTAAAAAACTTGCAGTTTCAGAGAAAATATGAAGACCCTAAAGAAGACCTTTAATTCCTCCCCTAATTCCTCAAGTTGTTTGGATAAACTCTCGATTTCATAAGCTATCATATCCGCCATGTCTGGGTCGCTCCCTTCCTCCTTTGCCAAGGCTACAACAAATAAAAATGAGATAGATATTGCTTAAACATAATAGTCACAAGGTTATCACCTTTTGCTTCTTCTATTTGTTTCTCGCAGTCCTTGTACATCTTGTAGGCTGACACCACCTGCTAATTCATATTATAATAGCATAAAAGTCCAAGGAACAAGAAATGAGATGGAAATAAACATATGATCAAGTCTTCTGCGTAATAAGCCATAATCAAAGGCATACCTCATCTAACTCTGCCATTGACTGTGCAAGTTTTTGATACTCAGAGGGATTGGATACTACATCAGGATCAGCTAACTTGACCTGCAAGTAGAAGTAAAGAGATTTTATCTCGTGTTGGCGGTTAAAGTATGTTTTTTACTGAGGTGGTAAACAAATTCAAAACTAGGTGCATTGGTAATTAGGAAACAGGAATTGGCTTGTGAAGACAGCTGCCATTTACGAGTTTGAGGTCACAACCTTGACGTAAGAGTTGCTCCAAAGAGTGTCAGCCGGAGCCATGTTGCCACATGGTTTAAATGGGTCACAGTCCCCCAATTTCTAATACAGCCCTCATTTGTTGGAGTATATCCGTCACTTGTATAGACACACCCAGTGTTTAGTTCCACATCTACATGTGATGGGACTTGGGGCTCTGTGGAGGCTATATAAGAAGCCCCAGACCTCCTGTATCAGATGAGAAAGTTGAATGAACGAATCAGCCCTTTGATGTGTTTTCTCGTTGTTTCTTCCCGCAGCCCGCTCCTTAGGGAGTAGGCTCCACGTAAAAATTATGTTCCTTGATGTTTATTATTTATCCCTGGTATTAGCTTCCACATTGTAGTTTCTAACACGGTATCGGAGCAGGTTCGATTCTCGTGGATTTATTGTTGAAGATTTATGTCTATGTTCTATTTGAGATTCGATTCAATTATTGTTCATTCTTGAAGATCATTTTTATGAAGATCATGTTTGTGATTTGTTCAAGTTCAAGATCTGGTTCTATGGTTTCTTTCGAAACCCTAATTCGATTCTAGGGTTTTTTCTATTGAAATCCTAATTCGAGGCGGCATTCAGATCTGCAGACAAGAAGTCCCATCGACGGGCTTTCTTCCTTATTCATCAAAGAAGGTGCTCCTCCCATCTGCGATCCTCCACGTGGAACCATCTGCAGCAGCATCCCTAGCCGCACAAGCGGCAACAGTCCTAGCCGCAACAGAGCGCAGGTGTCGCTCATCCTCGCACATGATACCTCCGGCATACGACATCTCTATGTTGGAAGCCCTTCTATCCAGACAGAGCTCATGCAGCCGCAATCCTAGGTGGTGCAACCCTCTTGCTCCATATTCCAAGCTGCCGCAAGGTGGCGATCTCCATCGTGCAGGCCTCGATTCCAGCGACGCATAGTCCCTCCAAGCGGCAACCCCAGTCCTCATCCTCCTCACGCGAGCCTCCAGTTCAATCTAGACCCGCGGAAACTTGAGGCAGCAGTAACGCCCCTCAGCCTTCTTATCTCCCTGCACACTTCCCGAGCGAGCCTCCTGCATCAGGAGGTGACGACATCCTATTTCCTCTAGGCGAAGCTGCTCCCGTAAGTCAAAGGTGGTAGCGGTATTTTCACAGCCGCCTCATTTTCTCCAGGCAACGGCCAATCAAAGATGCACTATCTCAAGCACACCTTTGCACCTCCACTTCCAGCATATCGACGACGGAGCTGCCACCGATCTCACGTCGTCCCTCCGATCGTCGCTCAATCAGCCAAGTTTCAAAGCTCCAGTTCGAACATGATCATTGTTGTAAAAATCCCTCGACTGGTCCGACTAGTAGGTCCGACTAGTCTACTCGGTGGGGTGGCCGACCGAGTATTGACTAATTCCGACTAAGGTCAACTAGTCGATCGATTTTTGCTTGAAGATACCATATATTTTTTTTATTTTTTAAAGCAAACTTATTCTAATATGCTTAACGTTTTATTTAAATCAATTTCTTCTTTCTCTCATTATGATAATATAAAAAACATAAAAATCTATGTAAATATATATAAGAATATACATACAAAAATGATTTATATATTTAAAACAATTAAAAAAATCAACCGATTAAAGCCTGACTAAATCCGATTAGTCGTCCGACTGTCGATTAATCCTTAGTCAGTGACCCAACCGACCGAGTACCGACTACCGATTTTTGCAACCTTGAACACGATCATGTAGTGGCACCCTTGTGAGGGGTTCCCAATCAGGGAACCCTAAATAGGAATGGGCCCAATGTTGGGGCCGAAAAGAATATAAAAAATCGTTGCATATTCGAGAACCAGGCAGGCCGGGTTGAGAAAAAAACAACCCCAAGTGGGTTGATGCATTCATGGACCCGGTGCAGGTCGTGTTTCAAAAAAAATGTGTGTTTAAAGAAAAGGCGCGTACAAAAAAAGTCGTACGCAAAGAAAAAAAGAAAAAGCCAAAAAAATGAATGACATATTTAAAAAAAATGACGACTATTAAAAAATGAAATGGCTAGAAAAAAATGATTTGAAAAGAAAAATTCAAAGGAAAAGCTGAAAAAGAAACGTAATCGGCTTATGCGATGTTTTCCCCATTTTCTTGTCTTCTCCAACTTTGTCAATGCCATGTTTTCCGACAAGTATGAGAGAAAGGGAGAGTACTGTGTAGAGTTACAGGTCATATTTTCAGATTTTCCAGATTCCAGACCATCCAGATTTTAAGACTCTATAGTTCAGTTTCAGACTCTGCGGATTGGTTTAGAGTCCACGTTAGAGGAAATCCATATTTGAGTGACCCAATTTCTTCGAGTTCTCCAGAGAGACTCTTTTTCAGATGCACATGTGTGCGATCATTTTGTGTGGTCTCCATCTTTTGTTTTTGATCTCAGTTTTCATGTGATCCATAGGGACTCTAGAGTAGAGATTCCATTCCCTATGCCATGTGGACTAAGTTTTTCATGTGATTTCATAGGGACTCCAGAGTAGAGATCCCATTCTCTGAGCCAGTATGGAAGAGACACAGTTCTCCGATGAGGAGACTTTTCAGACTATTCTCCAGTGACTGTAAACTCCGACGAGAATGTCTCCACGACTTCTCAGTTAGGCCCTTCCGAGATGGAGCAGTTGTCCACATAATTGTGGCGAGACAGAGTACTCTGACGACGAGACTCATTTCAGTTTTTGTGACTCTGACATGCACAACATAGAGCACACCCAGTTCAACTCATATTCCAGTCAATTTATTCCTCCTCAACTGCACGAAATGAGAAGTAACATCCTCGACAGCAACCGACAGTTATGTTTGCGTTGAGTTGATATTGTCTGTAGTGTCGTGTATTATGAGTTTGAGTGAATTCTTTCTGTTTTTCCAAACTGAGCATCGCATGCTCCAGCTTGAGGAAAGTGTTGGAGTATATGTGTCACTTATATAGATGGGTAAATAGATCCCTCCAGTATCCATTTACCACATCCAGTGTTTAGTCTCGCATATGTTAGTAGTGAGTGTTGGGAAAAATAGAAGAGTTGTTTATTCCATCAGCCCTAGGCTCTCTTATATAGGAGAGTAGCCTATGGGTAAATTGCATAAAGCATATAGCTGAAAATAAAAATAATAGAGAGATACAAAGGAAATTAATATATATGTTAACACTCCCCCTCAAGATGGAGCATAGATATCAATCATACTCAGCTTGGACGCACACTTCTGGAATGGGCCTCGTAGTAATGCCTTGGTGAATATATCGGCAGTTTGATTTGCTGAAGTAACATGGGATGTAGCAATGAATCCCTTCTGAATCATGTCACGTATGAAGTGACAGTCAACCTCAATGTGCTTGGTTCGCTCATGGAATGCTGGATTGTTTGCAATGAACAAGGCTGCCTGATTGTCACATTCTAAGTTCATAGGAAGTGGTACATCTATACATAGATCTGTAAGCACAGCCTTTACCCACATCATCTCTGTGCTAGCCTGGGCCATAGCCCTATATTCAGATTCAGCTCTAGATCTGGCTACCACCGTCTGTTTCTTGCTCCTCCATGAGATTAGAGAATCTCCAACGTAGACTGCAAATCCCGAGGTGGACTTCCTGTCCTTGGGACAACCTGCATAGTCTGCATCCGCACATGCTGAGATAGAAATCCCCTTGCCCTTCTTGAATAGCAAACTTGCACCGGGAGATGATTTGAGGTATCTAAGTATCATATGTATGGCATCCATATGAACCTGACGTTGTTGCTCCATGAACTGGCTCACACGACTCACTGCAAAGGATATATCGGGCCTAGTGATCATGACATACAACAGTTTGCCTACCAGTTCTCTGTATCTTCTCATGTCCACCTCCTTTGTATCATCATCATATAGCTTCATGCTGGGGTCCATTGGTGTTGTAGCAGGCTGACAACCAAGCATACATGTTTCACTCAACAGGTCCGTAACATATTTTCTCTGCGACATTACTAACCCATACGGATTTCTAGCAAATTCCAGCCCCAGAAAATATCTAAGGACTCCAAGATCCTTAGTGACAAATTCGCTACCCAGCTTCTCTTTCGCCTGCTTTATGCCTTGTTCATCATCTCTTGTAATCAAGATGTCATCTACGTAAACCATAATTACAATAATACTTCTTGAAGTCTTCTGTACAAACAAGGAATGATCAGCATTAGAGCGTTTGTATCCCTGTTTTTCAAAGAGGTCTGAGAGCTTCTGAAACCATGCTCTGGGGCTCTGCTTAAGGCCATAGATAGCCTTATGAAGTCTGCACACCTTGGAACACTCCCCCTCAACAGCAAAATCGGGTGGCTGTTGCATGTAGACTTCCTCCTGTAGGTCTCCATATAAGAACGCGTTCTTCACCTTTAACTGATATAGCGGCCACTCTCGAGTAACCGCGACTGACAGCAAGATCCGTAGGGTAGAATGACGGGCTACTAGTGAGAACGTATCAAGGTAATCCACCCCGTATGTCTGTGTAAAGCCACGTGCAACAAGGCGAGCCTTGTATCTGTCAATACTACCATCTGCATTTTGCTTTATTGTAAATACCCACTTGCAGCTCACCGGTGTCACATCTGCAGGTATAAGAACTAGACTCCAAGTTCCCCTAGATTGAAGTGCTGCCATTTCTTCCTCCATTGTTAGACGCCATCTACTATCCTTCAGAGCATCTTGATAATTCCGTATAATATCTACAGCTGACAAGGCAACCACAAAGGTCCTGAAATCCCCAGATAGTCACTTAAATGATACAGAAGCTGATAAAGGATATGTAGCACAGCTACTCTTCGATTTGCGTATAGCAATAGGAACATCTAAAGCAGTTGTGTCCTCATCTGGCTCCTGCAACATACCCTGCTCAGAAATATCATTAGATCCATCAAGAGTAGTATCTTCAGTACATACCTTAGGCAAGCTAGGAGATGAGTCATGACCATGAGCTGGAGGAGGCTTGCGGGTATAATGGAATGGTAGTGGTGAAACAGGGATAGTACGTGGAGCTGGCGGTGGTGGTGGTGGTGTCATATATATGGCATCAGTAGTCACTGGAGGTAGTTGTTGATCACCTGAGGATGAAAAATACATTACTATTTCAAAAAATGTAACATCTGCACTGACCATATACCGCCTACGCAAAGGATCAAAGTACTTGTACCCCTTTTGAGTTCTGGAGTACCCAACAAACACACACTTGACAGCCCTAGGAGAGAGCTTGTCAGAACCAGGAGACAGCTGGTGGACAAAGGCAACTGAGCCAAACACACGAGGAGTAAGGGAAAACAGATCCTTACCAGGGTAGATAAGGGAAAAAGGAATTTGTTCATCTAAGACAGAGGACGGCATACGGTTAATTAGGTAACATGCTGTGAGAATTGCGTCACCCCAGTAAGAATAAGGAACATGACTCTGTATAAGAAGTGATCTTGTGACATCTAGTAGGTAGCGATGTTTCCTTTTCACGATCCCATTTTGTTGAGATGTATAAGCACAGGATGTTTGATGGATAATCTCTTTTGATGAGTAGTAGTTGGCTAGGACATGAGTACATAGTTCTAGGGCATTATCACTTCTCACAAATTTCACAGATGTGGAGAAAACATTTTGAATTTCGTTCAGAAAATGGATAATAATATTGCCTGCTTCAGATTTATTTTTCAACAAAAATACCCATGACACACGAGAGAAGTCATCCACAATAACTATATAAAATCTGTGTCGTTGATGATCAGGTACACGACTCGGACCCCAGATATCAATATGAAATAACTCAAACTTGGAGGTACTACTCCGACCTGGACGACTGGGAAAGGTAGACCGGTGATGCTTTCCCAACTGACACGCCTCACATTGGATAGATGTGTGAGGAAGACCCTGGGGTAACACACGACGCAACTTCTGAAGCGGTAGATGCCCAAAGCGCAGATGCCACAGCAGAGGAGATACTGGTCCAGTAGGAAGGGATGAGGTACTAGCAAATGGAGTCTGATTTAGGCGATAGAGGCCTCCTTGCTCATAGCCACGACCAATCACGTTGCCCGTAAGGATGTCCTGGAAAATAAGAGAAGATGGATCAAAAATTGCCCGACATTGTAAATCCTTCGTAATCTGACTGATTGATAACAAATTCATTGAAAAATCAGGTGCATGTAACACATTCTTGAGCTGCATAGAAGATCTCAGTCTAATCTCCCCCTAACCAGTGATGGGGGAATGTGTACCATTGGCAATGACCACTGTTCGGCCTGGAGGAATCTGAGAGTATCCTGTAATTAAACTCTGATCGCCACATAGATGATGTGTAGCGCCCGAGTCCATAATCCAAGGTAATGTATCTGATCTACTACTGGTAAATGCAAGTATGCTACCTGAGGCACTGGTAGACGCAGAGGCAGATGCAGCAGCATCAGATTGACTCTCAGTAGTAGGTGAAGGGCCAGATGGGGGAATAATGCCCCTTAGACGAGCAACTAGATCATCGAACCGCTGATCCAAGGTAGCAGCAGATGGAGGCTCTATCTGCTCAGCGACTCGTGCAGATGCAGGAAATCCATGCTTAGAGTAGCATGTGTCTTCATTGTATTCGACGCGATGACAGTAGGTACATGTTGGCCGAGTGCGGCCTCCTCTGCCACGAGGTCCACGTCCACGGGTCTGATGATGAAATCCACGATCCCTGTTGGCGGCCATGGCTGAAGCATTCTGATTCGTGGCCGTGGAAGGAACGGTGATCCGGCTCAGTCTGTGAAAAGCTTCCTCCATGGGAGGAATAGTAGAATCGGCCAAGATCTGGGATCGTGCCGCCTCATATTCTGGATCAAGTGCAGCAAGGAACACGCCCACCATAGTCGCATTCCGATACGTCTTCTGTTGTTCTGGCGAGGCTGTCAGGGGCATGAAGCTGTATAGCTTCTCGAACATCCCTCGCAGGGATGTGTAGAGTGAATGTAGAGGGCGACCATTCTGCTTTATAGTGAATATACCATGTTGGAGTTGCAGAATCTTCGTCTCATCCTTCTCCTGGGAGTATGTGACCGCCAGAATATCCCACATGTCTTTGGCCGTGGGCTGATGTAGAATGTCATTGGCAATCTCGATCGCCAAAGTTCCGGACAACCAGACTTTGGCGTATGCATCATCTGCCTCCCATGAGGCATTGGCTCCAGTCTTCTCAGCAGGCTCTACTTCGGTAAGAATGTGTTTCTTACCAGTCGACTTCATCATACTCATGAACTGCATTGCCCATAGTTCATAGCTTGTACCATCCATCTTCACGATAGGCGCTGGACCACGAAAGGCGCCTAACGATGGAATATCCGCCTTTCTTTCTGACATACTGGAAATAGAAGACTTGGAGCGATAGACTGGTGAGAAGATCGTCTACACGGACATAGATGGGTTTAGTTGCATGTGTAGACTTCAAGCAACCAAACCCATTTAGTTGACGGTGTGCGCTCTAGATATGTGATTCAAGGGCACACGAACAGGGCACTAAGGTGCCCTAGCGCTGGATGACTGGGGCTACGCGCACGGATCGCCTACAGCGCGCAGTCGCGCTAAGGCGCAATAGCGCGCTAAGGCGCAAGGACCGCAGGCGTGTTAGGCGCAATAGCGCGCAGGCACTGATGCACAAGGGCACAGGCGTTAGAGCGCGGCTGCTCAAGGCACGGGCGCACAGGCGCGAGGTTGAGACCGCGCAGGCGGCGGTGGAGAGGCTCACGGGCACACGCGCAGGCGCTCGACGGCAGAGAGACTCGCAGTCAAGGATGTGCACCGGCGGCGGCAAGGAGAGAGAGAGGCACGCGGGTGGGGGCTAGGGATAGGGTTAGGGTTTCGAGAACTCCGGTCTAGGACCGTCGCTCTGATACCATGTTGGGAAAAATAGAAGAGTTGTTTATTCCATCAGCCCTAAGCTCTCTTATATAGGAGAGTAGCCTATGGGTAAATTGCGTAAAGCATACAGCTGAAAATAAAAATAACAGAAAGAAACAAAGGAAACTAATATATATGTTAATAGTGAGACTTGGAGGGTCTGTGGAGGCTATATAAGAAGCCCCAGACCTCCTGTATCAGATGAGAAATTTCAATGAACGAATCAGCCCTTTGAGGTGTTCTCCTGTGATTTCATCCCACTCCTTAAGAAGTAGTGTTCAACGTAAAAATCTCATTTTTCTTTCCTGTTTGTTACTTATCTTTGATATGAGCTTCTGCATTCATAGTATCTAACATCATTAAACATTATTTTTCCACTTATATCATTGTTAAAATAATAAAATGTGGAAGCAAATAATCAGAACAAGAACGAGAAACATAAATATATTGTTTTACGTGGAACCCTAATCAATTAAGAGCGAGGATGAAATCATAAGAGAATGCCACTAAGAGTTGGCTATTCAATTAGACTTTCTCAATGAGTACAGTGGGGATGGGGCTTCTTATATAGACCCACAGACAAATCGGAGTCCCACTTATAAATGTGGGACTAAACATGAGGGGTAATTGGATCTTGAAGAGATCTAATTACCCATCTATTAAATACTCCAACACTCCCCCTCGAGCTGGAGTTGAGAACATGCAGCTTGCAACAAAAGAAAATATACACCACTCATCTTCAACCGATACATCTGAGAGAGACATGGATAGACATATGCTCGAAGTAATCGTTGTTGGTAGAAGGCCTCGTAAGAGAATTTTGCGACGATCAGATCGTGCATGTAGAAAATTCGCTACGACAAGCAAGTCGTGTTTGAAAGAGAGTCAATGTAGAAGAAATCAAGCAAGGAAGGAAGTCGCACAATAGCATGTGTGGAAGTAGTCGATGCTCAATGAAGACGACTAATATTAGTAGTCCGGAGTGTCGATCTGTCATGTTGTAGATGGGTAGTAGAAGTCTGAGACGATCCCATGTAGAAAAGTCCATGCTGATCTCGAGGATAGATACCTGAGGATCAGGGATAAACAGTTGATGTAGTAGTCGTCCCCAATGCAGATCTTTAGAGTTGGGGATAGGCACCAATTGATTCGGGAAAGACATCCAATGCAAAGATTGCTTTTGTTGAGGAGCTACGAATAGAAGACGGACACTTATAGATATCTGATAGTTATATCTCAAGAAGAAGAAGAAATACTTCCCTACACTTACTCCCTCTTTTTCTCATACTTGATTGAATAAGGACTATAGATCTCAAGTTGGCAGAAAAAATGAAACATGCAGTTTTTTCCCAATTTATTTTTGTAGGTGGAAAAAATAATCTGTATTATTCATGATACCCTAGGGCTCTTATATAGAGCAGAGTCTCAATGGGTAAATTACATATTGTGGACAACATAGATAGAGAATAAATAAACAATACTAAACCATAGAAATATGTCTGCATTCCCCCTCAGCATGGAGCATAGATATCGATCACGCTCAGCTTGGATCCACTCTTCTGAAATGGGCCTTGGTCAAGGCCTTGGTGAAGATATCTGCATTCTACTCCCCTAGGCTGATATAGGAGGTGGAGATGAAGTCTTTCTTAATCATGTTACGTTTACAATGGCAATCCACCTCAATATGCTTTGTCATTTCATGAAAAGCAAGACTATTGGCAATAAATAGTGCAACTGGGTTGTCACCTTGTAAGTGCATGGGAAGTGATACATCAATGCCAAGGTCGATCAAGACTAATCTAACCCACATCATCTCAATAGTCCCCTATGCCATAGCTCTGTACTCTGATTCTGTTTGGATCTAGCCACCACTGTATGTTTCTTGCTCTTCAATGATATTGGAGAGCTGCCGATAAATACTACTAACCCTGAGGTAGACTTTCTATCCTTAGGGCATCATGTATAGTCTGCATCTGCGTAGGCTGAGACATTGAGAGATGTCCCTTTCTTGAATAATAGTCCTACACCTAGAGATGACTTCAAGTACCTCAGAATCATTTGAACAACATCCATATGTGGTCCTGTCAGGGTTGCTCCGTGAACTGGCTAGCCCTACTAACAGTAAATGAGATGTCCGATCTGGTAATCGTAACATAAAGCTTCCCAACCAGCTCTCTGTATCTCCTCTTATCCACTTCATTTGTATCATCACCGTATAGTCTCATGCTGGAGTCCATAGGAGTAGTTGCAGATCTGCACTCGATCATGCATGTTTCTGCTAAAGGGTCTGTAACATACTTCATTTGGATCATCACAAGACCCTGTTGGTTCCTAGCGAACTCTAATCTCAGGAAGTATCGTAAAGAACCAAGATCCTTGATAACAAATTGTTGTCCAAGGAACTCCTTAGCCTTGTTAATCCCCTGTACATCATATCCTCTAACGATGATATCATCAACATAAACCATAATAACAACTATACCTCTTTGGGTTCTTTGAACAAACAGCGAGTAATATGCATTTGACCTTGTGAACCCTTTCTAATCAATTAAGTCTGAGAGCTTATGGAACCATTCTCTTTGACTTTGCTTAAGGCCAAGATAGCCTTATGAAGTGACTGAAATCTACAAACTTGCTGACACTCCCCCTCAGCAAAAACCCATGGCGGTTGCTGCATGTAGAATTCCTTTTGGAGATCGCCATAAAAAAATGCATTCTTGACGTCGAGCCAAAATAATAATCAATCGCGCACCACAGCAACAGTAAGAAGAACCCAAAGTGTAGAATGGTGGGCCACTGGTGAGAAGGTACCCTAATAGTCTACTCCATACGTCTGGGTGAACCCTCGCACAACAAGCCTTGCCTTATAACAATCTATTGTACCATTTGCTCAGTGTTCCACGATGAACACCCACTTGCAACTGAAAATAGATGCATCAACGGGAAATGGGACTAAACTCCACATGACTTGTGACTATAACGCAGTCATTTCCTTCTTCATAGCAAGACGCCAATGACTGTCTTTCATAGCCTTATGATAAGTCTGTAGAATCTCCACGGCAGATAGACCTACAACAAACTTCTCGATATCCTCCTATAGGTGTGCCAAAGAAATAGTGGAAGAAAGAGGATACGAGGCATTGTACGCCTCTACTTCCAAAGTGTAATGGGCACCTCAAGATCATCAGCAACCTCATATACGTGCTCACTAGCTTCCTGTAAAGGAACCATCTCATTGTGTATAGTAGCATGTTGTAGAGACAACTCATCATTTCCATCAGTAGAAACATTGTGATCAAAACATATCTGAGGCGTGATGGATGATCGGGGCATCCCATGAGCAGTAGACGACCTGTGAACGTAGAAATGCGGTAAGAGTTGCGCTATGGGACAGGAGAAAGTGGTGATGGTGGTGGAGGAACCGTAGGTGGTATTGGAACATGTGATGGTGGTGGTAAAGGAAGTAGAGACATGTAAACCTCCTCTCCAGAATCTGATGGAGTGAACTTGTCACTTGCAAGGGAAAAGTATATCACGGACTCAAAAATGTGATATCAGCACTAACATAATACTTCCAAAAAAGTACACCGGTATCCCTTCTGTGTCTTGGAATACCCTACAAAAACACACTTGACAGTGTTGGGGGCAAGCTTATCAAGGTCAGGTAACAACTGATGCACAAATGCCTCAGTCAGAGCCAAACATACGAGGAGTGAAGGAGAACGGATCCTTCTCGGGAAATGCAATAGAGAAAGGAATCTTCTCACCCAAGATAGTGGAAGGCATACTATTCATAAGATAGCAAGCGGTCATGACACCGTCACCCCAAAAAGAGTGAGGAGCACGGATTTGAATCTTAAGAGTTCATGTGACATCAAGTAAATAATGGTGTTTATGTTCAGCAGCAACATTCTGTTGGGACATGTATGCACATGATGTCTGATGTAAAATACCAAGCGATCGAAAGAAATGTGAAAGTTGTAAGGTACATAAATCCAACACATTATAAGTGCGAACAAATTTGACAGTATCATAAAAGATATTCTTTATTTCATTGTAAAAGATTGAATCACATTCCCAGCTTCGGAGTTATTCTTTCATAGAAAAACTCATGAAAATTCAGAAAAATCATCTACATCAACAGGATAGAATGTGTCCCTGATGGTCGGGAACACGACTCGGACCTCAAATATCCAAATGAAAACTCAAAAAGATAACTACTATTACGATCCTGACGATTCGGGAATGAATACCGATGGTGCTTTCCTAACTGACAAGCTTCGCACTGGAAAGTAAAACGAGTAGAAATTTGAGGAAGCACATGACACATCTTCTGAAGGGGTAGAGGCCAAAATGAAGATGCCACATAAATAGAGATATTGATCTTGCAGAACTAGATGAAGCACCAGCATGAGGGGTATGGATCAGTCGATATAGGCCTCCCCGCTCATGGCCACAGCCAATCACCATGTCCGTGAGTATATCCTGAAACACGAGGGTAGATGGGTCAAAAATAGCATGGCAAAGTAAATCTTTAGTAATCTAACCAATAGACAATAAATTCATGGTTAAGTCAGGTGCATGAAGCACATTCTGAAGACACGTGGAAGGAATCAAATTGATCTCCCCCTATCCTATGATGGGACAATGAGTCACATCGTCTATGGTCACTGATCTGCTAGGAGCTATATGTTTGTATGATGTAAATTTGTCTCTATCTCAATACAGAATATGAGCGACGCCAGAATCCATAATCCATTCCGTAATTTCAGCCAGTGCCCTGGCAGTGGGCTAATGCAGAACATCATTGATGATCTCTATCGCCAATGTACTAGTCAACGAGACACGTGCATACGCATCATCAGCCTCTCATAAGGCATTTGTCCCAATCTTGTCAGTCGGCATTTCTTTGGTAAGAATATGCTTCTTACCAGTAGACTACATCAGGCTCATGAACTGCATGGCTCATAATTAGTAGTTCGTTCCATCCATTTGACTATTAGTGTCGGACCTCGAAAGGCATCTGTGGAATGTTGAGATAGTTGTTTTTATTCGTCACTTATTCATATATCTTATTCCTTTGTCTACTTTATGTAATTTTCTCATAGGGCTTTTCTCATATTTAAGAGAGGCCTAGGGTCACAATGGCATGCATCAATTCTTTTTCCCTGCCTGTATGGTATCAGAGCGACAGTCCTAAACCGAAGCTTGTATCCTAGTCGCCCCTTCCCCACCAAATTCTTAAGGGGGCGCGTCCCCTTCTTGTTTGGAAACGGCAGCGGTTGTACACCGTTGCCGCCACTGCCCCTCGTGTTTGGTAGCAACAACGGCGGTCGCCTAGTGCCACCGCCGACTGTGAAAGGACTCTTCCTCTCCTCTCGAGTGGTCTCGATCCTTGTGGCACCTTGGAGGTCCTCTTCAACATCCGTTGAGGATTGAAAATCGCTCCCAAAAGTGATTTGATTCACTATTCAGTCTAATTTTGGGCTCTTAGGGTGTTGTTTGATCGCCTAAAACTACACTAGTTAACCGGAGAAGCCTCTAACGGATGGAAGAGGTTGTGGTATGAGTCTAGACCCACAACCATCTTCTGGTATGCATGTGTAGACGTATTTATTCTTGTGTACAACCCGTAGCAATCATCATGTCAAACAACAGGGTCGACTCCAAAGCCAACGTCCCATTCTTGGGTGCCCTCAAAGGTCCAGCATCCATTGTCAAGATGGAAGGGACTAATTATAAATTCTGAGCTATGCAATTTATGATCCTAATGCAGTGCAACAGCAAGAAGCACATTCTCACACAGGACGAGCCAATAGACAAGACTGAGGTTAATGCCTCATGGATGATACATATATGCATGTCTGGCTGTTTGGGATGGTGTCCATGGAGATAGCCAATGATATTCTGAGTGTGCCCACAACGAAGGCGATGTGGGATATCCTCGCCGCTACTAACCCTCTGGTGAAGAATGAGTTGAAGATAATGCAACTTCAACATGATATATTTGCATCTAAGGTGTCATCTTCATACCCTTTACACTTCTCTCATGGGTATGTTTGAGAAGCTTCATGGTTTCATTCCATTGACTACTTCGCCAGAACATCTCAAGGCATACAGAGATTCGATGATGACCGGAGTCTTTCTAGCAGCTCTTGATCCTAAATATGATGCAACTCGATCACAGATCCTTACTGATGCCACTATACCTCTAATGGAGGAGGCATACCACAGATTGAGCAGGCTCCCTATAGCATCTGGTGGTACCACTCAATAGTCACTGACCTCCTCGACTATGGTCGCATTTCGTGATAGAGGGAATTCTACACAGTATCGAGGGTGGTACCCGTGACAGGGGAGGGAGTAGTCGACCCCGTCAGCCGTGCACTTACTGCTACAGACCAGGTCATTCTGAGGATACATGGTACTCCAAGCATGGCTTTCCTACTTCAACTCGTGTTGTAGAGCAGACTCGGCCAGTTGGTGTTCCTCTCACATCTGATCAGAGGTTCGATGAGATTGTGACATGACTGAGAGAGATTATGCCAGCACTTGGGTCATCTACTGCTTCTTCAAGATCTTCAGAGCCAGCTACATCAGCATCTACCACCACATCAGGTACCGCATATGCTTCTACTAGTTGTTACAGAGCAGATTTGTCAGAATAGTATATGGACTCAGGAGCTTCACATGATCTCTGTGATGATAGAGGACAATTTAGTGCATATAGATCGATTCAGCCAGGCAGATCTATAGTCATAGAAGATGGGACCCACTCTACATTACTAGACAAGGGGAGGTGCAGTTGACTTCGGCAATGCGTTTACAGAATGTTCTTTATGCTTCTAATTTTTCTATGAATTTAATGTCTATTAGCCAAATCACTAAAGACTTACAATGTCGTGCCATATTTGATCCGTCTTCTCTTGCATTTCAGGACATTCTTACGGGCAGGGTGATTGGATCTGGCAGTGAGCAAGGTCTCTATAGACTGGTCCGGTCCCCGTATGTTGGTGCTTCGACCATTCGCACTGGATTAGTCTCTCCTTATGTATGGCACCTACGGTTTGGTCAACTTCATTGGAGAAGTTGTGTCACGTCCTTTCTTAGATTTATCCTCGCTCAACCCTCTAGTGCGAGGCTTTCCAGCTTGGGAAGCACCACCGGTCTACTTTTCATAGACATAGGGTCATAGTAGTCATAGTATTTTTTAGTTGATCCATCTTGATATTTTGGATCTGACTCGTGTCCCGGACCATTAGGGACAGATTTTATCTTGTTGTTGTAGATTTTTCCAGATCATCTTGGGTATTTCTACTTAAAAATATGTATAATGCTAGTCTTGTTATTCGGTCTTTTCTTGATGAAATAAATATTTTTTCTTGCAAATGTCAAGTATATTTATTCTAATAATGCATTAGAATTATGTAGTTTACAACTTTCACAGTTTTTCAAAACCATTGGTATTGTTCATCAGACTTCATGTGTGTGTACATCCCAACAAAATGGGGTGGCTGAATGCAAACATTGGTACCTTTTAGATGTCACCAGAACCCTCTTAATTCAGAGCCGAGCTCCTCATTCTTATTGGGGAAATGCAGTTCTAACTAGTTTCTACCTGGTGAATCGCATGCCCTTGTCTATGTTGGGAAAGAAGATTTCGTTCTTGATTGTGTTTCTCGAGAAAGATCGCTTCTCCCTCACTTCTAGTGTATTTGGGTCAATTTCCTTTGTTCATCATACGTCTCCTGGCCATGTCAAGCTCTCTCCTAGAGCTGTCAAGTGTGTCTTTGTGTGGTATTCCATGACTCAAAAAAAAACCATTGTTTTGATCATGTTCGACAAAAGTATTATGTTAGTGTGGATGTCACTTTCTTTGAGTATATTATGTTTTTCTCCTACAGGTAATAGGGTCAATTCCTTCGGAGTTTGGAGAAGAGATATACATGCCTCTATCTCTGGTTTCGTCTACCACACCTATGACTCCTACACCTCTCACTCCTTCACCACTGTCCTCACCACCACCTCCACTTCCTCCATCGGCAGCCTCCATCTTTTTGTCACAGGTTTATACGAGCCAACCTCGTGCTCATAGGCCTCCTCCATCATCCAGCATGCCCCAGGTATATTCTGAGCACTTGGTTTCTATTGATGGCACTAGTGATTTGCATTTATAGAAGGATGAGCACGTGGTTGTAGATGTTCATATCTCAGTCACTGAGGAGGTTGAGGACCTTGATGTGCCCATTGCTTTACGGAAGCAGATTCGTACATGTGATACGTACCCTCTTGCTTCCCACGTTTCTCTTGCACGTCTCTTAGAGGAGTTTCATAGGTTTATTGTTGGACTATCTGTTGTGGATATAATATGGACATATCATGAGGTATTATAAATTAGTCAGTGGCGCCTTGCTATGGAGGAAGTGACGAATGTGTTATAATCTCGTGGTACGTGGACTATTGTTCCTGCTCCACCAGGTGTATCTGTTGTGAGGAGCAAGTGGGTATTTACGGTGAAGCATCGTGTAGATGGTAGTATGGATAGATACAAGGCTAGACTTATTACTCGTGGGTTCACCCAGACATGTGAGGTGGACTGTCAGTATACATTTTCTCCTGTCGCTTAGTATTCTACATTGAAGATTCTTAATTTTATTGTCGTGATACGTTATGGGTCTCTCTTTCAGTTAGATGTCATGAATGCCTTCATATATGGTGACTTGCAGGAGGAAGTCTGCATGCACCAGCCTCCAGGTTTTGTTGTTGAGGGGGGTCTCGTATGGTTTGTAGATTTCACAAGTCTATTTATGGCCTTAAGTAGAGTTCGAGGGCTTGGTTCAAGAAGCTCTATGAGTTAATTGAGCAACATGGATTTGTCAGATCGACCGCATATCACTCTCTTTTCGTTCAGAGATCCCAGAGAGGTATTATTGCTATTTTGATTTATATGGATGACATCATGGTTACATGGGATGATAAACAGTGTATTCAAGCAGCTAAGAATTTCCTTGGACAACAGTTTGTGACCAAGAACCTTGGTAATCTTCGTTATTTTCTTGGCCTCAAATTTTCAGGTAGCGTGGCATGGTGACGACGCAAAGGAAGTATGTTACCGATCTCCTAGCCGAGACGGGCATGACAAGATGTAGGCATGCTACTACTCCGATGGATCTTAATGTTAAACTCTATGATGATGACACTGAAGAGGTTGATAAGAGACGATATAGAGAACTTGTGGGGAAGCTTTTATATGTCACCATTACCAGACCTGATATATCCTTCGTAGAGAGCAGAGTTAGTCAGTTTATGGAGCAGTACATGCAGGTACATATGGATGTTGTATATATGATTTTGAGATATTTGAAGACTTCTCTAGGTGCAGGACTCTTATTAAGTAGAAATGAATCCCTTGCAGTTACAGCATGTGCTGATGCAAATTACGCAGGATGCTCCAAATAAGGGAAGTCTACCTCAGGCTTAGTTGTCTTTGTAGGGAGTTCACTTGTTTCATGGAAGAGTAAACGGATGGTTGTTATTAGATCTATTATCGAATCAAAATATAGAGCCATGGCACAAGGTAGTACAGAGATAATGTGGGTCAATCCGTCCTGACTGACCTGACTATTGAGATGCCAATTCCCATGCACCTCTAATGTGACAACCAGGCCACCATGTTCATAGCCAATAATCTAGCCATCCATGAAAGAGCGAAGCACATTGAGGTACATAGTCACTACACTCGAGATATGATTCATAAGGAATTTATCTCCACTTCTCATGTTACTTCAGAAGATCAGACTACATATGTGTTCATCAAAGCACTTGTTAAAGGCTCATTCCACCGTTGATGTTCCAAGCTGAACATTATGCTCCAGCTTGAGGGGGAGTGTTGAGATAGTTGTTTTTATTTATCCTTTATTCATATTTCTTATTCCTCTGTCTACTTTATGTAATGTTCCTATAGGACTTTTCTCTTATATAAGAGAATCCTAGGGTCCTCGAGTACATGAAGAACATTGTGCAAGTGCATGGACTATGTCAAGCTTTTCCTCTACATGCAATAAACCCTCTATGGGCGGTCCTCCATCAGACCTACGAATCTTTTGAGAAGAAGGGTGGTCTTGAGTGAGCATAGCATTTCTAGTCAAACCACCGAATCACTCATCTTTTTTTTGTGGGAGGGTACTATGAGTAATCCCCCATATTGCTGTAATGGGAGAATATACCCCCTCAGCAACAACTTATCTGCCAGGTTGAATTGATCTGTAGGAAGTGAACTGAGCTATATCTCCACATAAGTCATGGGAGGCACCCAAATCCATGATACACTCAGAGAAGTTTGTCATGTAACAACTAGTAAGGGCATAGGCTATACTTGAAGTACTTGCAAATGTGGAGGTAACGATGTCAAACAGACCCGATAGAGCACTAGCGGGTCCTAAGAGGAGGCATAATCTCACTCGAATGAGAGACAAACTCATTGAACCTCTAGTCACAAGACAACAGGAGTCTCGACCTACTTTGTGGCACCGGCAGATGCTGGGAAATCATGCTTCGAATAGTAGGTATCCTTAGAGTGACCAAAGCGGTGACAGTAAGTGCATGGTTGACGTGGATGACCGCCTCCTCTGCCACTAGCATTATGTCCTTTAAACTGAAAAGATCCTCCTCTACCACAAGATGTGGCCATAGCCGAGTAGGTTTGAGTGGAGGTTGCAGCATGGATTGTAATCTTGTTGAGTCGATTGTTTGCTTCCTCCTTGGGAGGTATGGAAGTGTCTGCAAGTAACTAAGTTTGTAATGCATTATACTTAAGGTCAAGAGACACCAAAAAGACTCCAACCATGGTGGTGTTTCTGTATGCCTTCTGCTACTTTGGAGATGTTGTCAAAAACATGAAGTAGTGAAGCTTCTCAAACATTCCCTGAGATGAATAGTAAGTATGAAGATGACATGCATTTTGCTTAGCCGTAAAAATGATAGATTGGAATTGTAGTATCTTCATCTCATTCTTTTGCTAAGAATAGGTGACGAAAAGGATGTCACACATTGCCTTGGTAGTAGGCTGATGCAGGATATGGTAAGAGTACCGAATAGCCAAACTCACGCATGTGTCATTTTGCTTCTTCTCATTGCATGCGTAAGGTTCACGAATGACATGGCTCACAACTCGAAATTAGTCTCATCCATCTTCACTATAGGTGTCGATCTTTGGAGATGCTTGAAGATGATAGATCGATCTTGCTCTCTGACCTGCGGAATGATGTAAATGCATCTACATGATCATACAGTGAATCAATTGTGTGAGCAGACGCATGCCACAATTATTCACATCACTTTTTTATGGTTTCTAAGGATGATGGATAATTTACAGTTCTCAAATCACCCCAAAGACTTCAAAATCAAACTGTTGGTGTACCCTAGATCATGTTGATGGCAAGGAAAACCATTCTCCTGGGTGTGGGGCTGCTCAAGTAAACCTAGGGGTTATGGTCGCTATAAAGACGAGGCCTGTGGAGGTCGGCGCATAGCGAGAGAGAGAGAGAGAGCAACACCTGTGCACGGAGTGCTAGGCGGCGGTTGGCGGTACGGTGGAGAGGGGCAAGGATAAAGCGGTGGCGGCGCATAAGAAGAATAGGAGGAAGAAGGGTGGGCCAGCGGGTGGGGTCGAGTCTAAGGGTAACGAAACTTCGATTTAGGACCATCGATCTGATATTATGTGGAAAGTAACAGTGGCTTATTCATTCATTCATGAGGCCGTAAGACTCTCTTATATAGAGAGGAGAAACCTTAGACAGCAAATTACATAATAGAGACGAAAAATAAAAACACATAAAAGATAAAGAAAGATAAATATATCTCTCAACACATACCTTATCCAGAATTAACAAATAAAAAATCTCCAACAGATCAACTTACAAATAACAAATCCCAAGCATACTTGTTGCAGATAGCCCTCATATAAAATGGCACTCATACCTTATCCATCACCTTACATCCCTTTATAACGGATAAAAAATCTCAAACAACAAACAAACACATATAACTCCATCACTCACGTATGCCAATACCACAAAAATATTTATACACACCTATCCCATGCGATATCAAGAAAGTTATCAAGTTACCTTATGAAATAAAAGAACTTATCTCCAAAGCAAGCACGATAATCACCCACTTTAGTGTAACCCAAAATATATGCAACAATATTCTTGGTAAGAAGCAGAAACAATCCAATTGTGACAACAAATTGTAACGTTGACATAGTTCGAACTAGTAGTGAGTTATGGAGCTGAGACACAGTGACAGCATTCAAAAATTTATTTTTAGTCAGTCAAAGCACTAACATGCAGAATATTCACAAGCATACCGATAACCCTTTCCACGTTTTCTCAGCAGAATCCAATTTCGCAATCAGATATGGAGGAGCCTGCAATCACAAAGCTTAAAAATCACCACCATAAAGCATATGAAAGAGAATAACAAATGGATTCAAACATTAAAAGTTGATTTTAGTGATATCGTAGGATATAATGGATTCATTATATCACGTGTCTCATAGGATATAGTTGATTTGACTATATCCTATGCAACAGGATAGTACAGAAATCGAATAAGCTATCTGATGCAATCCCAAATTAGGGATTTGACAATTTTATCAGTATATTGAATCCATCATTGTTTTGTTTTTCTTCTAGATAAATTCAGATCAATTGTTAATCTCCGAGGTAAGAAGGTTGTCATGAGGTTCCAGAGAATCCTGAAATTAACAAGCATAAATGGAGCAAGCTTCAGACATATCTAAATACTCAAAAATATATGTTAAAACACATAAAATTTAAAAATGCACATTGAATTGAATTAACACTATAACTCAATAAAATACATGGTTTATAAATAAATCAAAATTGATTGGCAGAAGGAGGAGGAACCATATTCAGGAGCTTGGGGGGGGGGGGGGGGGGGGGGGGGTTGGACAGAAGATTTCCGGGGAAGCGCAAATAGGTTGTGCACTGAGAGGGCATTTTGTGGAGATGTTGCGGAAGAGGAAAGGGGATATGTGGGGCTGGCTGGGGAGGGGTGAAATCGGCATCGTCGGTGCAGGTTGAGGAGTTAGTGGCGCCCTTCTCGGAGTTGAGGTGAAGAAAGCAGTTTGAGGGCTGAATCTGGGCGGGGCACATGGGCCAGACGGTTTTCCGGTCTTCTTTTATAGAGAGTTTTGGGACTTGCTGAAGGATGAGATCCTAGAATTATTAGAAGAGTTCAGTGAAGGCAACAGAGATTTTGAGAAGGTTAACAGGGCAGTGTTGTTCTTGCTTCCAAAGAAAAACATCCAGTACGAGTGGAAGACTTCAGATCGATCATTCTATCAAATGGGCTCTACCTCATTGTGGTTAAAATGTTGGTAAATAGGCTCAAGGGGTCATGGACTCTATAGTTCTGCAGGGGCAATCCGCTTTCATACCGGGGCATCAAATGACAGATGGGTTGGTTGTGGCTTCGGAGATTTGCTTGGAATGGAGACGCAAGAATGCAAAGGGAGTGATGTGGAAGATTGATTTTGCCGAAGCATATGATTGTGTGGACTGGAGTTTCTTGTGATTGTCGTAGAGGAGAAGAGGATTCCCGGATTGCTGGGTTACTTGGATGAAAAAATTTGTCACTACGTCGTCCTTTTCGGTCTTAGTGAACGGTAGGCCGGAGGGGGGCTTTTTTCAGCCATAGAGGGGAGTGAGGCAGGGATATCCCTTAGCGCCCATGTTGTTTATTGAGATAATAATATTTCTTATTATCTTTTTTTTATTTATGTTTTCTTTATGTATCTCTCATGTAATTAATCCAAGGCTTTTCTCATATATAAGAGCACCCTAGGGTCTCGTCTATGAGATGATTTTCTTTTCTCTAACATGGTATCGGAGCAACGGTCCTAGACCGGGCTTCCCGTATCCCACCCTAGCCTTAACTCTACACGTCCAGTCCCCCCCCCACCCCCACGCCACGCCGTCATCGTCACCGTCGGGATCTGGCCACCCATCCCGCGATGCCAGGGCACCTCCAATCCATTCGCGTGCTGCAGTTGGGGCCTCCCCAGCCCACCCGCGCCGCCAGAGCACTCTCCCTTGGCCCCTCCAGCCGTTGGGCACCTATCCTCCAGCCGTTGGGCACCTATCCTCCCGCCGCCGTAGCCGCAAGGGGCTCCAACCCCTGCCATGTGTGGCAATGCCCCTGTTAGGTGGATGGGTGGTACATAACCACTAGTGGTGATTGTTGTTGCAGTTGTCGTCGTGGCTAGTGGTGGCTAAACATAGCTGTTGGGGGTTGTTGCGGCAAGTTGTTGTGCCGCTAGCGCTGCTATCGCACAGGTAGTAGTGCAGCAAGATCCGGTAGGGCTACTACGCCTCGAGATGGTGTTGCAGCTAAACCTCGTGACGACAAGATGTGAGGGAAGGAGAGACTGGTGGTGACACGAGAAAACGGCGACGCGTGGAGAGAAGAGGCGACGAGCGGAGCGGGGGTAATGGGGATACATAGCTATGTTCTAGGATTGCCACTCTGATACCATGCAATGACAACAAAGCATTTTCCCACATTAACTAGGGTCAGCTAACCATTCTAATACTATGTGGAGAGAAAATAGTGAATTAATTATTCCGTGGGTCATATGGCTCTCTTATATGGATAGGAGAAAACTTAGATGAAGAATTACATAATAGAGACAAATTAAATGAGAAAACACAAACTAACTCTCAACACAATGTGAACATTAGAATTTTGAGAATATAAAAAACAAAACCAAGAATACCATAAAGGTAAATAGAATACGTTCGGTGGAAGAAGAAAATGAATAAATAGTTTTCAGAAGCACCAAAAAGACTGTGAATGGAAAAAATAAACATATTTTCCAAATAAATAAGGGAATGGAAAGAGAAGTGGATAGGTTAATGTAATTTTACCTAGGTTTTTTTTTACACTCTAATTTTACCTAGGTTCCCATTCCCATCATCTGACTTCACCTCCAACCTTAGGACAGTTTAAGTTATTGTGATGTAAAGTGTTTCGATGCAATTATTTTCCATGGAATTGGAATTTGGGTTTGGTGTTAAATATGATTTATAATTTGATGTTATACTCGAAGTAACTCTTTTTACTTGTTGTGGATTTGTTAACTAGGTCGTGATTAATTGTATCGATCCTTTCTTATGCACCATGTATCTATATGCGGCATTATCCAATTTTACATTAATTGCAATTATAATATATGGAAAAGAAACTCATGGATAAATAGTAACATGGTGATTAGAAACCAAATCACAATCCATTTTATCATAATCCATCCAATCTTGCGAGGAGGAGAGAAACGAGACTTCACAATCTATTGTATCATAATCCATCCAATCTAGGTAGACGAGAGAAAGGAGACTTTCTTTCCAATTCAGGTATCGATTAGAATAAGAATCGAATCCTCGGCCAAGAAGTGAGAAATGTACGCCATTGACAGGAATTCGTCCTCAAAAATACTCGAAAAAGGAAGAAGAAACATATGGTTATCTCTCTCGAGGTCACTTACCGCCATGCACACGATGTTGAACCTCCGCGGATGAGTGCAGTGCCACAGCGAGCTCATGCCTTTGTTTGGGATAATTCTTGGCATGGATTTGGGGAGCAGGAAGGACGCGGTGGTGGAGAAGTGGAGGTGTGGACACTCCATCAAGAGACGAGGAAGGTTGAACCGCTGCTGCTTCAGAACGGACTGGATAAAGGACGGGCGAGGGAAATTAGCACTTTCGTGTTGAAATTTACCAGAAACACCCTTTATAAAAAGGGCAAAAGGAGCATGCTTTCTGAGAGTAGCCAACCAGGCTACTCTCCCACCCTTATTTTTTCCTCAATTTTTTTATTTTTCTAGAAAATAAAAATTAATATATTCATCACTATATCCATCTAACATTTATTAAAAATTTGTCAGAAACAGAGACTCCTAAGCCCTTCATCCAAACGTCATTTTTTCAACGGTCGCAGGATTTTTTAAATCGACCATGTTTGGATGGAGGCCGTAAGAGTTTCTGTTTCTGAAGAAATTTTAACAGAATGTTAGAGGGATATAGTGATGAATATACAAATTTTTATTTTCCAAAAAATAAAAAAAAATTGGGGGAAAATGGCGGTGGGAGCAGCCCGTTGGCTCCTCCCAGGAAGCAGCCTCATTTACCTCTTTTATAAAAATATGTGTACCGATGTGAAATCCTTCTTTAAATGTGTATCTAAATACAATAGATACATGTGATCCAAATACAATAATTAACTACTAATATTTACACGATATATACTCTCATCCTACCCAGTATTGCAAAGGCCAAAGACATTTAATTTAAAAATGCGTTGTAAGATCATGAGTAACAACATTATTTGATCTGGTGTATAAATAAAAAAGATTTTCTTACACAGATAATCCTCAGGAGTAGCCATTTTTGATCAAAAATTGTCAAGCCATTTTTGATCCAATGTATCTTGGATTTCAAGATATGCAAACATACCAGGTGATTTTCTATGGTCGTAAAGAAGGGGATGTGTACCACTTGATGCAATCTTCTTTTGTGGGTCATGTTTCTGCCTCTACCGAGGAGTCATCTTCTGACACATACCACTAGCGTCTTGGTCATCTACCTTTACCGAAATCAATAACAATCCTACCTCGAATTCTGTCTTCAGCATTCCAACGTGAAGCTTGTCAAGTTGGAAAGAATCATAGGAGTCGTTTTCCAAGTCATCATGGTGATGAATCTGCATTTCATCGTCTTTATTCATTTATTTTAGTTTAAAATCTCTTATAAAATACATGTATATAACACTAACTCCATATTCTTACTAACTTGCATCTGTGTGTAAATATTGTATATTTATTATTATTTTAACCTAAAATAAATAAATACATAAATAAAGGAAAATTAAAGAAAAAGAAAGATTGTATATATGTAATAGATACAGGATGACTCGAACCTCGAGAGAAGGTCAAGACTTGACCCGATTGATCATAAATAAAATAGGGGGAGATAAGGTCCTTAATTAGAAAATCCGAAAAAAAAATATGTTGTAAATACTTATTACTTATTTTGTGTATATCTGTATAAAACTGACACTATTTTGTTTGTATACAAATTGACCTTAAAATAAATAATTTTCAAAACAAAAGTTGTAAATAAAAATATTTTCTAATAATAAAAAGAATTGCAAAATAAAATCATGTACAAAATAAAAATAGCCACATCCGGAAAAAACCCATTAAGCAATAATTGAAAGATCAATTCCTGCTCCATATGAACTCAACTTGATCCGAACTCACTTCCATTGTATTCTAAATTAAATTATCTTTAAAATGGTTGTGATTTCATAATTTTTGGAGTTATGGTTGAAAAGTTGGTTTTCTGGGGTGGTTTGTGCAATTTAACCATTTATTTATTGTATATATTTATTTCAATTATATTTGTAAATAATTGTACATATTTTTATTAATTATTTAAAATAAAAAATAAAAATGTTAAAACAAAAAACTAATTTCCTTATTTAACTATGTATATAATGTCATATATGTATATAGTACATGTATATAGTTAAATTTCTTAATAACCACCACAAAAACATAAAAAAATTAACATTTATTTTTCAATCTAATAAAGTGACGAAAATACAAAAAATTAGTTAATTTTTGTAAATAATTTTTAAATACTAATTGTTTTTTATCTTTATCTTATTTCAAATTTTCTTATCTCTTATCTACATTCGAATTTTGAAAGTTAAACTCCATATTTTTATCCACTAATATGGATCATCCTCCATCATTTCAATTTGGTCAATATTTGGTGAGAGGAGCTTATTCTGTGAGAGTCTTCTTGTAGCAAAAGGGTGCCTAGCCTCTGAACCGTCCGTTGACAACGAGTCAGCCTTCGTCAAGGCGATCACGGTCTTTTCCTCTCCTAAGGTCATATCCTTTTTTTCTTCTCTTACTTTTAGCTTAGGTTAATCGTAGTTTACTTTTTGCATTTTTATTTCGTTGTCATTTTTTCTCTAGATCTTAGAATCCATCACCACGATTTGATTCGTCCGATTTGATTTTCCATATCATTTTCGATTTCCCATCGTTTCTTATCTACCTCTCATGATCTTTCAACTCCGACCGCGTACAGTGGTCAGAGACACGGATTCACTCCTCATTTTTCACTGGATCCCCGTTTACATATTCCATTTTGATTTTGGGATTGAGATGCCATGCTCGCATCCTAATTTGTTTATAAATAAATTTAAAAAATATAAACAATAGTTTCTTTCTAAAATTTATTTTACAGGACCATATAAAAAATTTAAAAAATAATAAAAAATTTCCAAATTAAAATCACTAAAAATTTAAAAATCAGAAAAGAAAAAATCAGAAATTAAAAAATAAAAAGATAAAAAAATCCACAAAAACCAAGGGTAATTTGCATTTGAGATTCTCTTTTTCTCTTAATTGAATTTTTTGATTATTGGAATAACCTTCGGGAATTGTACCTCCTGAGTTCGATCCTGTTTGCTAAACAGGTAAATAAGTAGCAAAATATTTCTCTTACTCCACATTATTCTTTGTAATTATTTTAACTTGAGAATAAAAAATAAATAAATTTTTGTTTGTTGAAGCTTGATTGGGTTGCAACGACTGGTTCATAATTCAAATAATTAAAAACCCGTGAAAATCATTACAATAAAATGGTTCCATTGCTGGAGAGGCACGATGAGGGTAGTTAGGTTTCTCTTTTGACCTAATATTATTGGTTGTAAATATCTATTTATATTTTATCACATTATTTCATTGTTCATATTCATTGCATTTATTTCATTTTTCTTGATCATATTTGATAATTGTATTTCTTACACATTCTCTTTTTTCTTTCTTGCAATGTCTCGTGGAGAGAAAGAGGCGATACTAGGAGAGCCGAAGCATCTAAGCGAAGCGGGGGCAGCTTGATTCTTCACCAAGCCGCAGGATAGCATAAGAGAGGAGAAGAAGAGTTAAAGGTGACCAAAAAAATATAATTTCTTTTATTTATTTCTAGCATTTGAACTCTTGTAAACGGACATTCATTTATCACGGGACCTATTTCGCCAAGTACCGGTACACTTGGGGTACCTCACCGATTTTGTTTTCATCACCTTATTTTTCTTTGTTGCACGCGGATTTCGTAAGCTTCCTATTGATTGATTTAATTAATTTACTTGAGCCAGGTAATTAATTAGGTCCATACACCCTAAACACGAATTTTTATACCTATAGAATAAAAGTAATTGGACTTAGTCAAATTTAACCGGTTCTTGCCCGTTAATAGAAGCTATTGTTAGGACGGTTCACCAGCATTTGCATATAAGTTAGTTTACTTTCTATATTTAAATTCTGTGCGTATTATTTCGCATGTAGAGTGCTGGCGATAAGGTACGCGTCTCTTAACCCCTGCATGCATCAGTGTGTTTAATCACGCATTGGCATTTCCGATCTCCTTCCTAGTTTTCACTCATGTAAGTTAAAAAGGATTGGACACTCGGTAGGCGATTAATTGAAAATATTAAAATCAATTGATAACTTCGTAAAATTTGGGACTGCTAAAATCACTCGACCCTAAAATAAACGTAAAGAAAAATATTTATCTTTGGGAGAGTAACCCCCTTATTATATTTGTTTTAAATTTCTCGCGTACACACTAAGGTTAGTGCCCAAATACCGTAATTCAATATAAGTGTTTGTACAACTTTGTGTTTGATCACCTAACTCTAAAATTGACAAGATAAGAGACCGAGCTTTCACCGTTTTCACTGAGTTGAGTTGGTAAACTGGGTTTGAATTGTATTTGATTGCTTATGTGCATACTAGATCCTTATGTGCATTTGCGCCTTTTTTCTTCACACCTTTTGACTTGATCCTTGTGCTCTCCCAATCATTTTCTCTTGTTTCGGAGAAGGCCAACTAGAGTTATTTTAATCCGATCTCCATGGATCCCTCATACCCTCCAGCCGATCCACCTTTCTTTTTCCAGGAGGACCTTCCTCCTGATTTTTGTGCATATCCACCTAACCCCATTATTTCAGGAGTCGGAATTTGATTCTCCCCCACCCTTATCCCACTCACCCGATCCTGGATTTTGGAGTCACCTTTCATGATTTCCATACTTGAGACCATGAACAGATAATGGAGCATATGAATTCGAGGATTAGAAATCTATTTAACATCAATAAGGGCCAGAATGTTGCTCCACTATTTGAGGATATGGAGTCACTTGAGATATTCATGAGAGCTTGCAATCATCCAAACTATAAAAAATGAGAAAAATTCAAAAATCCAAAAAGAATTCAGGTAGACACATCGCTGATTCATTTTGTGACGAGATGACACCCATGCCAAACCATTTTCCCACACAGTCTTTCACCACATGTCCCATCTTTGACCCTGAGGATGCCATTGTACAAACTGCCCTTGACAATCCTCGTATATATGCTGATATTGATCTCCTCCCTTGTATGAAGGAGGTTTAAAACTTCAAAAAAATGTTGACTGGACTTGAAGTGGTGGCCACCATTCATGAGATCATTAAATCCCCACTTCAACATGACATGACCCATCTATCTGCTCCTCAACCCAAGAAGAGAAAATGGAGGAGCATATTTGAGCGTCACATCTTGACCATGGCCGCTGCCTACGCCATCTCTCACCATCTACATTTTAAGTAAGGGAACACTTCCACACATATTGTGAGTTGCTCCATCTCTGACTATTCATGTGACAACACTCTCCTTGACGGTGATGCTTCAATAAATATAATACCCTTCTCTATGGTACTATCTCTTCATCTTGGGCCTCTCAAGAAAACCAGGATGATAGTTCAATTTGTTGATGGATCAATTAAGAGGCCGAAGGGTATTCTAGAAAATGCTATCATTCTTATTCATGGCATGAAATTCACTTCTAATTTGGTCGTATTGCCCATGGAGAACACCACCCCTGTGGAGAACCCTCCAATCATCCTGGGATGACCTTTCCTTTCCTCTGTGAGAGCCGTTATTGATTATGGATCGGGAGAGATTTGCTTCCGTTCTGAAGTAGGGAGCGATGTGTTGATCACTACACCCATTACCAACTAGAGGCCTGCATCCCATGAGAGCGTGCATGTGTTAGCCAACCCCAAGGACTTTGACCTTGATGATACTATTGGAGATTTTTGTTGTTTGTTAGATGATACTAAGACCCAAGAATTCCTCTTCAAGGAGGAAGAATCGGAAAGCATAGACCTCGGAGTTCCCCCTTCTGGTACGTGGCGATGCATGATGACATTCGTAGGATTTACACAATAGATACCCTAGAGCATAAGTCAGACTCTGAGATCAGACAGAACGAACAAGATTTGACTACATTCACTGATGAGTCCGTTCCTTTTCTCCCTGATTTAGATGAGACTGATAAGGCCGAATTTGATTTGATTGCTTTTATAAAGGAATTTGGGCTTTTTGATAAAAATGATGATCCAATAGAGGCTCCCCAAGTTGGAATCGATCTTACTTTTTCGGATAATGAGTTCGAGCCTTTTTAATTTGATATTTGCGAGACTTCCCAGGCTAGACATGACCACACTACTTCCACTGACGGATTTAGGCATGCATACTCTGAGACCGCTGAGGATACATACGTGGTCGATCCTAATCAGTTTGTGTCTAATGATGACCCTAATATCGACCTACACCTTATTAGATCCATTCTTCAATGATCGCAAGAAGGTCCGCTTTCGACCTTATTGACCTTTGTACATCCACACCTTTTGTATATCCTTTCGTTTCATTCTTTCTTCTCCTGTTTTATCATTCACCCCTTTCACGTATGTATATATGCTATACTTAGGATGTGCTTTATCCTAAGTATAGGGGGTGAATGATTTGTGTTGTTCATATTCGTCATGTTCATCACTCTTGTTGTTGCATATACTTAGGGATACTCTACCCTAAGTATAGGGGCGGTGATGCTATTTATATCGTCTTTTTTGTTTTCTTCGTTGAGTATGTACATTCTCCTCATCGATTTTCCTTTTTGTACAGTCTACTATACTTAGGATTACTTGATCCTAAGTATAGGGGGATCACTGATTTCTCTTCTTTTTATCTTTTCTTTGAGTCATTGTAGCATAGGAGTCTTTTCACTTTTTTATACTTAGCACGAATTATGTCTTCCTCTGTCGCTCTCTTATCACTATGAGGACATAGTTCGAGATAAGTATAGGGGTGTCGTGTGTGTATATATATATATATATATATTGTATATATACTTTAGACATAACTCAAACTTTTAATATGATTATTTTGGGGATATGTATACGAATTCGTGAAATCCACGTGTGTATATAGACTTTAGTCACCTTTTACAAAAAAAAAACATAAAAAATAAAAGAAAACAAAAAAACCAAAACAAAAAAAAACAAAAAAATCTTCTTGTATATACTTGTATATATTTTACTAACCATTTTCCCATAAAAATCCCTAAAAACTACAAAAGAAAAAATCTATAAAATTTTCATAATTAAAAAAATCTTTCTTTTCACATATGCAACAATTTTATTCTTTCCAACAAAAATCCATAAAAAAGTTCAAAATTAGAAGATTGTTTCAAAAAAACTTTGTTCTTTTCACATGTACATCATTTTTTTATTTCAAAAAAAATCCATAAAAAGTTCAAAATTAGAAAATTGTTTCAAAAAAATTCCTTTTCTTTTGCATTGTACATATTTTCTTGCATTTGCATGTGCATTTTTCAGGATAGTATTGCCATTTAAATCAAGTCTCGAATAAAATTGAAGAATGAAGCTTAGTTGAACCTTAATCCATTTAATTTCAGAGGAACCTGATAAGATCTAGAGTTAAGACTTTTCAGGTCCTAGTGACTTAATTCTTTGAGTTCATAGGACTATGTTCACATGTCGTCTTGAGTACTCTAAGTAGAATATTCAACAACACACGCATGATTCTTTCATACCGTGGCTTATGTTGGACAAGCACTCTACACGTAGCTCTTCATGGAGGAGATAGTGAGGAGGCATAATCTTTTGGCTTGGGGTAGCATACGAGGATAGTACATCTAGGCAAAACCTCTCATCTTCCTCTAAGGAGGGAAGTGCATCTCAACCTGGTCCAGTGATGTTGAGGTATAACGGCAGGATGTTGTGAGGGTGCAATAATATTTCAAAAGAGGGATAGTCTACTGGCTTAAGAAGAAAAAACTCCTTATGTACATGTTGCACCTTGTATATATTTTCAAAAAAGAAGGAAAAAATGCAGAATCTCCAAAAGTGGACAGGCCTGATTGAAAAGTAAAATGCATGCTGGAGTGTATATACAAGGATAAAAAAAGAAAATAATAATAATAATAAGAGATTCAAAGTCAAATTTTTGTAAGCTTACAATGGTTGACTTGGCTATACTAGTCTTGATGAAGCCCAGTTTCATTGTCATAATTCATGGTTATTAAACCGCTTGCTTAAATTAATGTCAATAAAAATCGGATAAATCCTTGTATATAACTGACTCATAGAAATAAAAATATAAAAACTAACAAAATTAAAATCCGGTGTTTTTATACCTTAAAAATACTAACAAAAATATTTCTCCATTGGTTTGACCTCATCTCCATTTTTGGTCAACATGAAACTTGTACATCTTATCAAGATCTACAACTTTCATGTTTTGAGTTTTTCCAAACACAACAATCTTCATCCTTTTTTACGAGATTTTACCTCTGAATAATCTGATTGGGTCACGTGGCGCCTTCTGGTTGCACCACATGACCCGTCTCCCCGCGCACCACACGCCCTTGTCCTTCAGCCATTGGATTCATTACTGGGCGTGCCCATCCATGTCGTTCATCCCTGCTCTTTTCCTAGCCATCAGATCAAAGCCCCTAGATCAAATCATCACATTCGCTTCCGCCTCTATCCTAGCTCGCCACGTGTCTTCCCATTAGCCACACGATCATCTCCTGGCGATTCCATGGCCATCGCTCCTTCCCGCTTCATTCAAACCATACGATCCTTCTGATTGATCAAATCACGCCCGTTCTCTACCTCCCTCCTATGCGCACGACGTGTGGAACTCTTCACGACCATCCGATCAATGCCTGGAATCCATCTCAGCTGCTCACCTCCACCTGCACCTAATCACGACACGTGGCGCTCTATTCGCCTTTGATCCACCATCCCTCGATTTAATCCGCGCCTCTCATTTGTGCCCTTCTCCTAACCATTGGATTGCAAGATCCGATGGTCAGGACATCGTCGTCTACCTCCAATCTCCTCCTCGCCCACATCGCCAACCTCATGCGATCGATTCACCCTTTCTTTTTCTCCCACCATCTCGATCAACCTCTCCTCCCACGAACCAACCCACGTCCACGTCTGTTCTTCCCTCATCCTCGCAGGGCACGTATCACCACTCATCCCTCTCTCTCGCACTCCATATCCCCCTCTCATCCCATGACGAATATCATATGGACCACCAAACTCCGCCTTCAAAAACATCTGCACCTCCGCCATTCCACGCCGTCTACCTTTACATGGGGAGCTGCCCAGCAAGCCTCCGCTCCTCGGTGACAGCGAGGAAGCGCTATGGAGCGCGAAGACGATGGACTCCTCGGGTGTTGACCCCTAGCCCATCACGACCAATCTCGTGGTGGCTTCGCCCCCCTAGCTACCACCAGTAGCTGAGGTGGTCCAGCGATGACCAGAGCGTCTCCCAGCCGCTAGTGTCCAAGCTTTTGCTCCATCCAACCTTAGGTAAGTCCCCTCAATCCCTCTTTGCATTTTCTTCTTAATATATCTGAATTAATTAGGCCAACCTCACCGTTATCACCCTCCATTAAACATCCTCCTATCTTCATCACTCCTCCCCCATTCACGCGCTACCTACCACGCAACTCCCTGTTCCTCCATAACCTCAGACCACTCCGAACTCCCCCTTCTTCCGAACTCATCGGAGAAGATGATCGACCGTCACATTCTCCGCCCCATCATGGCCTGCCATTCCATTCCACCTCGCACATACAATGCACTTTTTTCGCTTCGGCTATATCCTAACCTGCCGGTACTTAGACCATCAGTGCCTGGAGCCTTCACTGGAGCACCCTTGGCAAGCTTCAACTTTGGCGTACAGGAGCAACAACAAAACTCCAGATACTCCATATGCTCCATCGAGTCACCACGATGCTATCTATCCCTTTATGAGAGGCCAGGTGATGAATCTGTGATTTATCACTCTAAAAGTTGAAAATAGAGATTTGTTCCCGAGTAATTAGATGTATATTTCTACTTATATTGCATAATTAGCATTCATACATGCATAAGTAATATCTGCATTTTAGCATTCATATTTGCATTAAATAAGAAGCCCAATTCACTTGTAAATATTCACATGTATATTCACCATATATCACCTATTTGTATATATATTTTATACTAACTCCAAATCCAATAATATCAATTCTATATGTATATATTACTAACACCAATTAAAGAAAAAAATCAAAAAAATATTAACTTGTAAATTTGACCAATAAAACCCCAATCCAAGTTTGAAACTAGGAGCCTTAAAATGCACATATCTCTCTCTTACAGTGTCCGATTTAGGTCTACTCACTTTAGGTCTACTCACTTTTAAAGTAATATGCATTCAGAAATCTTCAAAACAAGATCAATTTCATTAAAATCAGAGCTCGTATGCAAAACTTCGGTTTTGGGACCCTTTTGTATATTGTACATATTGACCAAAATGCCCTTGCATTTTATCCTTTTATTTTCTTAATTATTAAAAATAAAAAATTTATATTAGATTATAAATATTATTTTCATATTTTTCCTATTTTTATTTTAATTTTTCTCTCATTTAAAAATGATAAAAAATGCAAAAGACAAAAATGTGGTATTTTATACCTATAAGGTACCACTCAAAAATAAAATTTATACAGATGATTTCATTTGATTTTCAACTCTTCATGAAAGTTGTAGATCTCATCGAGACGAGCAACTTTCATGTTGACCACTTTTTGATTTAATCCCTTTTGTTATTTCTTTTTAATTTTTCTTTACATTTAATTTTTGAATTTTCTAGGAGCGACATGTGGCAGCTCCTGGAGCCACCACATGTCACTCCATTTTTTTTATTATTTTCAGATTTATTTTATTATTTTCAGATTTATTATTATTATTTTATGATTACTATTTTTATTATTTTAGTAGCCTACTATATTACTATATTAAATTATTTATTTTATTCCTCTTTTACTTCTTCTCTACTTGCCTTCCACTCCAAGCCACCACTTTCTCCACCAGTCCATTCCCTCCACTCCTTCTCCAACTTCCCTTTCCACCTCTTTTTATTCCCCCCATCCTCCACCATTTTTCATCATCTGCCATTCCGTATTCCAACGAAAAAGAGAGCAAGCTTGGAGTGTTTCCGTCGGTGACAGCGACCTAGCATCATCCTTGAGCAACGACCTCTCCACGGCAAGATACGAGGTGGTCTTAGCCACTTCATCGCATCCATCCCTCGCAGGAAGCTGCTCAAGCTTCGGAGGCCGCCATCTCCTTGAAGCGACGATCATCGGAGTCGAAGTTTATCTCCTCCCCACTTGCGACAACGTCTACTCGTCACAGGTAAATCTCTCTATCTTCACTTCGTCAATTTTTTTATCTAACATCTATTGTTTGTTTTGTGCATCTTCATTACAATTTCACCATCATTTTATTCAAACATTCACAATCACAACCACCACAATCATTCATATCACCCCTCCTTTTTCATATATCCATTTCCAGTTTACAAGAAAAAAATAAAAAAAAATCTAAAAACAAAAAAACAAAAAAAATTTAAAAAACTGCAGGGCAATCCGCACAGCCGCAACCTCCAGCGGCATTGCCATCTTCCCGTCGTGCTCGAGTCTGCACCGCGGCCACCCGCGACTGCCTGCCGCGCCACCGCTCGACCCCCTCGCGCGCGCGTGCCGCGTGGCCCCAGAAGCGCGCGCAACCACCTTCAGCTTCCTGGGCTCCCACGCCAGCCTGCGCGGCTACGCTTCACGGTCGGCCGCTGGCCCCCAACCGTCGCCCTCCCCAGGTGCCAGCCACATTGCTTCGACCTCCAGGCCTGGCTGCGCGACGTGCCGCCAGTACCCTCCCCCCGCACCTTCTTCCTCTGCGCGGCTGACCGCATGCGCGCTCTGTGCCGCCAACAACTTCTCCGGCCACCCAACCCGCGCGTTTCTCGGCCGTGCGCCGCACGTTCACGCGTGCGGACGTCCGCCATCGCCGCGCCGCCGCCTCTGAACTGCACACCTCCGTGCTCCAGGCCGCCAGCACCCCACTCCACCTCGTCGTCTACGCACCGCTCGGTTGTAGCACTCTGTGCCTTCGCACCCGCGCGCCGCCCTCCACGCTTCGCCACGCGCGCCACCGTCACGCCCTTGCACCGCGCCCTAGCCTCCCCCACGTACTTGAGCCCTAGCTTGCAGGAGAAGAAAATCCAAAGGTCCATTTTTTTCTTTTTTATTTTCTATTGTGAAAATTGCACTTGTCTTCCTGTAAGTTTTAATAATTGCAAAAGTGCCCCCATACATAGTTTGTTTATTTAATTTCAATTTTCTATACTGCAAAGAGCCCCCTGACTATGAGTGATAATTTTGACCTCAAAATAGCACCGTATTATTCAATCAAAATAGCATTTTGATGAGAAACTAATTCTTTATCTTGTGGCTATTTATTTATATTTTTGTGAGCATCAGGTTATTAATTTAAAATCAGAGATTGAAATTGAGTAATATTTTACCCTTTTTTGCTCTGAAATTCGACATCGTCAAATATTCCTCCAAAAATTGTGAAAAAAGTGTAAATGATGTCTCTACGTGTGCTTTAATTACAGTCCAAATTTTGTCCAATTTGGAGTTGTCTTTTGCAAAGAATAAATTATAGAGTGAATTCTGTAATTGATTTTTAATTAAATCCATGAAGATTCTTTTTGAGAAATCTCAACTTTTCTGGATTCCTTGTTAAAATATCTATTTGATATAAATAGCTTTCGGGATAATTTCATTTCGTGGATTAATTAGAAATTAAATACTAGCAGTCACTTTGTTTTTAGTAAAAAATCATAAAAAATCATAAAGTTTCAGAAAATTCCAAAAAAAATTAGTGTAGCTTCATTTCATCATATTTAACTTCCCTTAAAATTTTCATTATTTTTGCATATCATTTGCATGAAAAATTGCATAAAAATCCCCAAAAGTTTCATTTTTCATTTGTTTATCTTTCATCCAAAAATTCCAAAAAATTACATTTGCATTCATCATTGGATTAGATTTACATGAAAATATAACTTGGCCAATTTGGACTAATTCACACTTAAATTAATTTGGGCTAAGTCGCTTATTTTCTTAATAACCTAATTCATCGGTATCGGTGCATCTGCATTTTTATTGCATAAAAAATTACAAAAAATCTCACTTGGAAAACAACGATCTAATTCATCTAATCTGATCTCGAGTTGTTCCTTTGCCTCCTTGAGTCGACCTTGGGGCTTGTCCAGGTTAAACAAAAATAAAACTGCGCGTTAATTTCATTCAACGATTCATCGATCTGTGCGGTTATTTTTGATCGATCCGGATTTATCTGACTGCAACGAAATTGTTAATTCGACACTATTAAAAGGGTAGATCCGGGATCAATCACCAGGGATCTTCATCGTACTCGATAAGAGATGCCGGAGCTCGAAGCCTATCACCGGAGGTCCGAATTCACTGTCATTCGCAGAAGAGGCGGACGATACAATTACCGTTGGATGCCACCCTTCCCGGTGGTCTTCCAACGGTCTACAAGAAGCCACATCGACATCACCCCACGCTATACAACCGTCATCCGATCAGCTAGATCAGACGGCCCATAGGTGTCCATGACAACAACCCCGAGCCTCTTCCCCGTGCCTTTAGGCTCGGGGTTCCCAAGCCTCTCACAAGCCTCATGAGCCTACCTTTGACACCGAGCCCAACAGCTGAAGCACCAGAGCAATCCCGAGCCAGCTTCGATCCTGCAAACCACCTGAACCTCTCCATCACATGCTTGTCACGTGACTGGACGTGTATTTTGTAGGGAGGTACCCGAAACTTGTCATAATTGCACACAAGTCCCTAAAGCATGTGCCATTTACGTACGCGTGGGATATTTTGCACTCGACCCCCTACGGATTTTAATAATTGCAAATATACCCCCGCACGTGTGGGTAAATTACAGGGAAGGCCTCGCGACTTTTGTTATTTGAATTTTAATCCTTCCAGAGACATGTTTGCTATTTTCCCCTATTTATTTCATGTTTTTCTTGCATTTATACCCATGGTTTGTTTATTGCTGAGCATACGAGCTCCGTTTGAGTTGACTTTGGTCTTATTTTGAAGCTATTTTAATTCTCTTTCTAATGTCAAAACTAGTGTTCTATTTTGGCACTTTTGATTTTATTAACTAAATCCAATTATCTACTGTCACTTATTCAATTATTTTCATGCCATTGGGTAGCTTGTAAATGAAAATAGCTGCATGACCCCTTTCTGAAATTGACTACCATTTTATTGCTCATTGATTCTGTATAAATTGGGCATAATTGTAGTGTTCTAATTTTGCATTTCTTTACATGATGAAAAGGAAATAAAAAATGCATATCTTCATGTTTATTTATGCATCTTGTTTGTCTTCAATCATTCTTTGACCTATGAATCTTTAATTCACCACTTAGCTCAAATAATAAGAGTCTAAATATACGCTTATGAGGTTCGTGTCCCTGAGTTCGACCTTGGGCTCGCCCAAGTAAAACAAAATTCGACCGCTTCATTTTGATTGATTATTTTAAATCAAGCGATTTTTGGGACATCCGATTCGGCCAACTACAACGCACTAAAATGACTAATTAAGAGGTCAATTTTCGACTCGTCAGTCATGCATCCAAGGATAGGTAGCTACACTGGTTACCATCCATTCTTTTCTCCATTTCCTCTTCTTGAGCAGGTTGTACTTGAACATAGAAGGCAATATACCCGCTCCTCGAGGAAAGAGTTGTTAGATTGGGGAACTAAAGTTACCTTGTTGAGGGATGCTGTTTTTTTGTTACGAGATGGAGAGCTATAATTCACTTACACCGTACAAGCAAAGATTCATAATCATAAGAATTTGAGTATGTAGACTTGTTCTGACCTGACTATTGAGGCGACCTGAATAGAAGTCTTGTGGAACTGAGAGGTTATTAGGTTTTAAATCCATTTCTCATTAAGGTTCCACCACACTAATAATCCAAAGGTCTGACAGAGCTCTAAAATATAATTTTATGAAGATAAGTTTAATACTCAATATTGTCCTCATTTCTTTTTTTCCTTTCCTTTCTTTTATTCACTTATTCTTTCAAATAAGTGTTTGTTAAAGTACTAGCAAAGGTAAAGCATAGGGGGATTATGAATCTACATTTCATCATCTTTATTCATTTATTTTAGCTTAAAATCTATTATAAAACACATGTATATAATATTATCTTCATATTCTTACTAACTTGCATATGTGTGTAAATATTGTACATTTATTATTATTTTAACCTAAAATAAATAAAGAAAGAAAGAAAGGAAAAATAAAGAAAAAAGGAAGACTGTATATATGTAATAGATACAAGCTAACCCAAATCCCAAGAGAAGGTCAAGACTTGACCTGATCGACCCGAAATAAAGTAGGGGGAGATAGGGTCCTTAATCAGAAAATCCAAAAAAAATGTGTTGTAAATACTTCTCACTTATTTCGTGTATATCTGTATAAAACTAACACTATATTATTTGTATATAAATTGACCTCAAAATAAATAATTTTCAAAAGAAAAGTTGTAAATAAAAATATTACCTAAATAATAAAAATAATTACAAAATAAAATCATGTAAAAAATAAAAATAACCATACATCTGAAAAAAGCCATTAAGAAATACTTGAAAGATCAAATCCGTATCCATATGAATTCAAATTGAACCAAACTTCCATTGTATTCTAAATTAAATTATCTTTAAAATGATTGATATTTCATAATTTTTAGAGTTACGGTTGAAAAGTTAATTTTATGGGGTGATTTTTACAAATTTATCATTTATTTATTGCATATATTTATTTTTATTATATTTGTATATAATTGTGAATATTTTTAATAATTTTTTAAAATAAAAAAACAAAAAAATTAAAAATTTAAAACAAAAAACTTATTTCCTTATTTAAATATATAGTTAAATTTCTTAAATAACCATCACAAAAAATAAAAAAATTACATTTAATCTTCAATTTAATAAAGTGACGAAAATACAAAAAAATAGTTAATTTTTGTAAATAATTTTTTAAAACTAATTGCTTTTTTTATCTGTATCTCATTTCAAATTTTCTTATCTCTTATCTTCATTCAAATTTTTGAAATTTAAACTCCATATTTTTATCTATTAATATGGCTCCTCCACCCTCGTTCCAATTTGATAAATTTTTGGTGAGAGGAGCATATTATTCGAGAGTCTTCTTGTCGCAGAAGGGTGCCTAGCCTCAGAGTTGTCTGGTGACAGCGAATCAGCCTTCGTCGAGGCGTCATGGTCTTTTCCACTCCTAAGGTGATATCCATTTTTCTTTTCTTATTTTTAGCTTAGGCTAATCGTAGTTTACATTTTGTATTTTTATTTCAATGTCATTTTCTTTCTCTAGCATCACCACTATTTAATTCACCCGATCCGATTTTTCATATCATTTTCGATTTCCCATCGTTTCTTATCTATCTGACACGATTTTTCAACTCCGGCCACGTACAGTGGTCGGAGACACGGATCCATTCCTCATTTTTCAGCAGACCCTCGTTCACATATTCCATTTTGATTTTGGGATTGAGCCGTCGTGTTCGCGTCCTAATTTTTTTATAAATAAATTTAAAATATAAAAAATAGATACTTTTTCTTTCAAACATTTGTTTTGCAAGATCATATAAAAAATTTAAAAATTAAAAAATTAAAAAAATCAATTACAAAAAATTACTATTCTGTCAAACAAAAATAATATATACAAAAAATAAAAAATAGGGAGGCACGACTTCCAGCCAGCGGTTGTGCCACCCCACCACCGGCAGTACCACCTCACAGTCGGCCGAGCTCTCCCACGCCCTTCGTCAGCCAGCCGTCGCAGCCTCCACCGCACCATCGCCGCCTGGAGTGGGGGCGTGTGTCGCCCCTCCTCCTCCTCCATCCTCGCTCTCCCTCGACGACCCTTGGCAGAGGAGATCCCCACCATCCTTGGCGTCCGCCACTTCCCTCCGCCTGGAACCTCCGTCTTCACCCGCGCTGGATCACTACCGAAGCGTGCCACACCATCCAAGCACCTTCATCGCCGATCAATCTGCTGACCTGCACAAGACCACACCCTCCCACCGATCAACTTTCCTCATTCCTCGTGGAGGGTAGCATCTACGACCGTCGCGAGCTCCTGCAGACCACCGCCTGGACCTTGACGCACCGTCGTTCGCCACCGCTTTTCCCTAGCTTGGAGGAGAAGAAAGGGGCGGGCGATGGCCGCCCTTCCCCTTCGCTTGTGAACAAGAGAGATCTACAGTAATCGTAGGGGAGGTAATAAAATATTTGGAGACTTTACATTGAAGCCCCTGGATTTTCTGAGAATTGCAAAAGGACCCCGGCCAGATTCAAGCACGTGCCACGCATGTGGTTCTTGGGTAATTGAGTTTTTCATCCTGCTTTTATTTACTTGTTATTCTCTGATGTAAAAACATTGAGTAATTGCCTTTCAATCCATGTTTCCATACTTTAATTTACATGATCTTTTCTTTGAAATAAGTACTTTTGTTGTCAATTAATTTTGCAAAAATCATGCTATTCTCTTGATGTGTGAAACTTTCAAGCATAATTTTTTTATTGCATTTTATCATCACATGATATTATAAAAAAACAAAACATGTCATATTTCTCTTTTTGAACTTTGAAAAATAATAAAAATTTAAATATTGCTTAGAAATTCCAAAAAATTAGATTATTTTTCTTTTGCTCTATTTTGATTTATTTTCAAATTGTACGCATTAATTATTTATAAAACCCCGAAAAATTACAAATTTCCGAAAATATTATAAAAATCATACAAAATTTTAGAAAAATCCAAAAATAGTGATTTCAGTTCCTGTTTGTAGATAATTACCTCTGAAACATAATTTTCGCAATTTTTGATTTCATTTACTATTTTTAAATTGTGGAATAGTCATGTTTATTCACTGTTAGCATTTTCCCTTATTTTTATTCATTTCAAAAATATTAAAAAAATCTAAAAACCTCTCAAAAATTACAAAAATAGTAAAAAATTCATAAAAACACAAAAAATATTTTATTTGAACTTTTTTGAGAATTTTTATCATATTTGAAATAAAAATAAAAATTGCATTTCTTTTGTGTAGAACTTTGTTTTGATAATCATAGTTTTAAACATTAAAAAAATTACAAAACTAAAAATTATTAAAATTTAAAAATAAGAAAATAAAAAATAGAAATCAAAAAATAAAAAAATTTAAAAGAAAAAAATCAAGGATAGTTCGTATTTGAGATTCCCTTTTCTTTTAATTGATTTTTTTCAGTTATTTGAATAATCCTCGGGAATTGTAGCCTCCCTGAGTTCGATCTTGTTGCTATACATGTAAATAAGTAGCAAAATATTCTCGTACTACACATTTTTTGTAATTATTTCAGCTTGAGAAGAAAAAATGTTTGTTTGTTGCAAGATATTTGGGTTGCAACGACCCTTGTGCATTTATTTTTATCAATAATTTATAACCCTGAAGATCTTGTCTCATCACATGGTCATGCTAGCAAGTCTGTCTTTGATCTAGTACATTGTGATGTGTTCGGGCCTAGTCAAGTCCCAGGTCAATCAGGATATAGGTTTTATGCAAGTTTTGTAAGGCTTTCTTGAACTCAAAATCCGAAGTTAGTACTATTATGAAAATTTTCTTTATGGAAATGAAAAATATGCTTGGTTTTCATGTTAAGACTATTTGTATTGATAATGCACTTGAATTTTGCAATCAATATATTCACTTTTTTTTACTGAGTTAGGGATCATCCACATCATGCCCATATACATAACAATAGAATGGCGTGACTGAAAGGAAATATCACCATATACTTGATGTGGCGCATCCTTTACATTGTTCAAAGTGTGACCCCTTTTACTTTTTGGGGTGATGATGTTATCATATGCATTGTTTTAAAAAATGTGCCTCGAGGTGCTAAGGCGTACGTCTCGAGGCATTTTTGAAGGAAAAATGCCTCATAGCTAAAGCCTCATGCAACCTCAGTGAGGCGTGCGCCATGAGGCGCTGCCTCACTTGTGTGCTGATTTTTTACAATATTTTTTCTTTTCTTTTTGATTGTGGGCTTTTCAAACAAGTATTTCAAGTCCTTAAGCTCACAATTCACCGAAATATATTTTTTAGTTTATTAAAGTATTGAGCTTATTTTTACTTTTTTATGAATGTTCTTTATAAATCAACATGAACAAAAAGTTAAGTCTTGAATCTTTAAATCTAATGCCTCTACTCTTTAGTATGAATCAAGAACAAATGCTTTGTTTATTAAAGTGTTTGGAAGCAAGTCCCCTACTTTGACCTAAATTTAGAAAAGTATATTTTTGTAAACATGTCTCATCTTTTCTTCTATTCAATCGAGACTAAATTAATACACATCAAAGCATACATAAACGAAGATTGTCATAACATGCAATATTCAAGTATTTTATCCCCCAATCCTTATGGTAAAGTAAAAAGTGATATGATTCACCGCTTATTATCTTGTCCTTATCAATTAATTGACACCCATATCTCACCTAATTTTGAAAATGGTGTGTTACATCTAGTCCTAGCTAAATTTTATTCAAAATTTTAAATTTTCCAGAGAGTTACCCATTATAGTACTTGCTTATCCATATTTACTTGACTCCTTACAGATTTAGAGTCCAAAAAAAGAGAGTTATATAACAACTTGGATGTTTAAACCATGATGTTAGCCTTGAAATGTCATGGAGTTATGTATTTAATCATAACTATTTAATTTTTAGAACTTGAAAATTGTAATTACGATTAATTATTATTTCTTTGAATTTTTTTCATGAGCGAGGCTTACGCCTTGATACATATCAAGGTAATATTGGGAAAACGTCTCGATACGCCTCACACTTTTTAAAACCTTGCTCATATCTGCACACCTAATAAATTGTATGTCGTCAACCATATTGAAATAGCAAACACCGTATTCTCTGTCGTTAACTGATAATAGCCTATTCGATGTTACACCTAAAATCTTTTGGGTGTACTTCATTTGTCCACATTCATTCTCCTGGCCGCGACAAAATGTCTCCTCGGGCTGTAAAATGTGTCTTTGAAGGCTACTCCAGAACTCAGAAGGGGTATCAGTGTTATGATCCGGTACATCATCATTACCATTTTAGTGCAGATGTGACATTCTTTAACTCTATGATGTGTTATTCCACCTCTGATTCTCGGGTTGTGTCTCTAGATGACGTAGAGATTACCAATCTCCCTATGACATCTCCTCAAAGCAGGTCTCTGACTCAGGATACTGAAGTCGATGATAGTCAATAATTTTGGTTAGTGTATACTTGTCGGATGACACCTCCTATTATCACACCAATACTGATATCGGGGTATGTTTAGATAAGAACACCAATGAGATTGTGTTCGAGAAAATTACACATACAAGAGAGCAGGTTGTTGAGTAGGAGATTCAAGACTCCCAAGATCAATCTGATCTGCCCATAGCTCTTCGAAAAAGGAAATGTAAGTGTACACTATATTCTATGTACACTATATTCTATCTCCAACCATTTGTCCACAGGGAGACTATCTGCACAGTATAAGACTTTTCTAGATGAGCTTTCAGCTGTTACATTTACTTCCACTAATCAACAAGCATTATTAGTTCCTGAATGGAATGCGGTTACGAAGGAAGAAATGGATGCGGTTACGAAGGAAGAAATGGAGCCTCTTTTGTCCAAAGGTACATGACAGCTTGTTGATCCCTCAAGGAATGAAACCGTGGTTGGCAACATGCTGGTTTTTACGACACCAAATATCTTCCATATGGTTTGGTGGAACATTATAAGGCTCAAATGGTAGTAAAGGGATACACTCAAGCCTATGACATGTGTTACCTTAACACTTTTTCACCAGCGGCTCGCCTCCCGACTATGCAGATTCTCATTTCCATTGCCTTCCACTCTCATGTACACTCTACCAATTGGATGTGAAAAATAATTTTGTGTACGTAGATCTAAATGAAGAAGTACAATGCAACAACCTCTTGGTTTGAGACCAAGGGGGAGTATCAGAAGGTATGGAAACTCCTAAAGCAATATATAGTCTCAGACAAAGCCCTTGAGCATGGCTTCAAAAATTATCTGACATTGTGTCTAAGGTTGGTTTCATTTGCTCCACAGCAGATCGTTCTCTATTTATCAAGAAAATAGAGAAAGAGACAATTGCTATATTTGTATACGTTGATGAAGTATTTTAATTGGGGATGATACTAATGGTGTAACATATATTAAAAGGCATCTTGCAGAACACTTTATCATCAATGAATTAGGATAACTATGCTATTTCTTGGGCACCAAAGTTGCAAGGAATACTGGTGGTCTGATTCTCTCACAGAGGAAGCATTTTATGTATCTTCTACATGAAACAAGAATGTTGGAATCTAAGCAAACATCTATTCTTTGGATCCCAGTGCATGAATGTATGAAGGCTCTCCTGTGTATGTTGATGCAAAATAATACAACACTTGGTGGGAAAACTCATGTATGTTACAATTACCCTACATGATATCTCATTTTCTATTAACCGGGCAAGCCAGCTCATAGTTAAACCGTGCCAAGTGCACTGGGAGGAACTTCTGATGATCTTGAGATACTTGAAAGCTGCTCTAGGAAAAGGCTTGTTATTTACTTGTAGAAAGACACTTGATATTATGTCCTATTCTCTTGTTGTTTATGCATGGTGCTATAATGGTAGAAAGTCTAATATTGGTTACTGCACCTGTCTTGGTGGTAACCGAGTCAATGGAGGAGCAAGAAGCACACAATATTTGCTAGATCTAGTGCAGAATTTGAATACAGAGTAATGACCCAAGTTGCTACTAAACTAATATTGATCAAGTCAGTTCTAAAGAATTTACACTGATCGGATTCAAGCTCTATGATAATGCATTGTGACAATACTTATGCAATGGTCATTGTAAACAATCTTACCTTCCATGAGCATACCAAACATGTGTGGTAGACTGCCATTATACAAGGGATATGATACATGAAGGAAACATCAAGACATAGTCAGTTACTTCAGAGGAACAAACAGCTGACATTTTCACTAAGTCACTCATTCGATCGCTATTCACCAGATGTGTCTCCAAGCTAAGCATGATGTAGATCTATGTTCCAGCTTGATGGGGCGTATTGAAGTATTCCAGGTGTATGTTATTGTGATGTTGTGTTTGTAATTGTTGCAATAAACACTAGACTCCCTTCTATATAAGGGAGTCCTATCTAATGAGAAAGACAACTAATTTTTCCATATTATCTTCTTTTTTAACAATACTCATGAGGCCTAATTAGATTAGGACTCGTACATTGTGATATTAAAATCATAATAATAATTGTTATTATTTCAAGGATTTGGACATTAATTAATATAAATATTGATTTATAATAGTTAATATCTATATGAATATGATTCACGTATTATTTTCACGATACATACAAATATCCCCTCTCCCTTGCTCCTCTCGCCCCCTCTCTCTTTATCTCTCTTACCCCCTCTCAATTACCTGCTATCCCTTCCCCTCCCTTTCCCTCACCCTCCCCCTCCCTCTCCCTCTTCCGCTCTCCCTCCCCCTTCTCTTCTCACTTTCTCCCCCTACCCCTCCCCCTCTCCCTTCTCTCCCACACTCCCACTTCCTCCGTCCCTCTTCCTCCCCTACCCCTCTCTCTCCCTCTCCCTCATGCTCACCCGTCCCTTTCTTTCTCCCTCCCAATCTCTCCCTCTCCCACCCCACCCCCTCTCTTCCTCTCCCTATTGACCTCTCTCTCCCCATCCTTTCTGTCCCTCTCTCCCTCTCCCTCTCTCCTCTGCTCTTCGTAAGGCAGATGACTCCCTATGTGGACAAGGGGGACTTGATCCATCCCCCACTTCCTTCCTTCCTCAATCTCTTGAGAGCGAAACTTCAATGTGCTGCCTGTGTTGCCTTTATAGATGCTAATTGAATCAAATACATTTGAATCCACCGGGATTTTGATGCAGTTCAATATAGAAGTTTTGAATCCAAAGTCGAAACAAATTTTAAAAGAAGTTACTAATTTAACTTCAATTTCAATTTATTTTGACTTTCAAATATTCAAATTCGTTTCATTTTGAATTGGAAATGTCAATTACATTTTAAAGTTCATATAAATAATATTATATGAAGACCAATTTAATTTAAATATGTTTTCGTATAATTCTAATTTTGAACATAGATTACTAAGTTGAAATTTATATAAGGAAAATATTAAAGAGATAATATATAGTAGACAGAAATACCTATCTTTTACAAATATTATATGTATTTTATAATTTAGATATACTATTTTTATAGGTATTTTTACCATGCTAACCTTAGAACATCATAAATTATTTTCTCGACCTTGTAAACATCATTATTATCCCCTCGACCTCGTAAACTTGCTTTAATATCGAAAGACTAAGTCAATGAGAATGAAACATACCAAATTTTTGATGTACAAAGGAACAACTTGCATTACGTTGTGAAGAGCTTGTAGATTACTCATGTCTTGATAATTATAACTATCAACATGAATTATCATGCGAAGAAAATCAAAACAACAAAAAGTTAGAAGATGAATATATGGATAAATCTTGAATCATGACAAACGTTAAGGAGGAATCTAAAATAGCATGCCCATTGTGTTCACATGCTTGGAGAAGGAGACCAAAATCTACCATGGGTTTGTTGGATCTTTGATTAATAATGAAAAGGAGAATGGAAAAGGTAGTGTAAGGAATGTGGGAATATGAAAATAAATGTGGGATAGGGAATTGAGATAACAATATGAAACATTTGATCTTTCTTACTAGATGTCTAGTACTTTGCACTCCTTTTTTATATTCATTATCTTTAACTAACATGACTATACATGCTTACATATATACATATATTAATTAGGAATGTCTTCGAATGCTTGCGATCCTCTTAGTGCCTCACAATTTCCAAATAGCATGTATGTTTAATTATTGTACTTATACTAAATAACTCATACCAAGCTAATGTGATTAGGCTAAAATAGGAGCTAGAGAATGGAACTATATACATGTTTTGAATAACCGATGCACGGAGGACCAACATCTCTGATTCATGACGTATTTGGGAGCTAAACCACTTGAACTTTGTTATAGAGGAGAAAGGAAAGAGATTGGATATTATATTGCGATGACCCAATATTGCATATACACGTCACGCATTGACATGCCACATAAATGTAGCCTAGGAATAAGGAAGGAATAGGGAAATTATGTCGATGAAATATGAACGTGATAAATTATACCAACAAAGCCTAGGCACGATAATAAATATAAGAGTAACAACTTAATCACTATAGTAAGTTGGTTTAAGAGTACCTTTAGATGCTTGTTACAACATGACTTGGATGGTATTTTTTCTCTTGCATAGTCAAATTAGCAGCTAAACTTTGTGAACAATGAAATCAAAATAGAAACGAGAAATCGCTTATTTCTGTTGCCATTTTTTGACATGTTATTGTTAGTGACACAATGCATAGATCTTTCAATGTGAATTGAATGTCATAACATTTGCTAGTACATATCTATATATTGTTTTGTACATCCATTTACTTACAAATGAATTGGACGAAATGCATGTCAACTCTTCGATGTAATTATGCCATGACTCCTTGCATGGGAATGTTTGGGAAAAATCCCGATCGGCCAAGGTGGGGCTACATGCGTATCTATAAATATGTATATACATTATTTGCATGTATATATGTACGTAATATATTTATAAATATGAACATATACACACACACACATATATATATATATATGTGTGTGTGTGTGTGTGTGTGTATGTGTTTGTGTAAATATCAAATCAAATTATTATCAAACAAATTCTAGATTCGATTCATTTGAGAATCGAATGCACACGTCAAATTCGAATGCAGTTCATTTTATTTCGAATCGAACTTTTTTCGATTTTTTTATCGAGCGAATCCTAATCGAAGTCAAATAATTCAGTTCAATTAACACCTTTAGTTGCCTTCTTTCGCATAGAAAGATCCAATTGCACCATTTGAGTTGAGAATGAGTTACGTACCATCCCATCACAAATCTGGAGAGCTTCTGTGATGGGTCTTGGATTTGATTCTTGATGTTGGATTTGAGCTTGTAAGGAGGAGAATTTTGATGGTGTCTTTAACTAATCGAGGACAATATGGAGTCCATTAGGGAGAGGGCCATTATGCTTGGAGGTATCGAGATCTTTAACTATGACTTGAGACATGCAGTACCCAAACTTTATGGTTTGTCTAAATGTGGTCCTTGAATCATGAAATTTAAAATTAGAAATACGAAATGATCAACTAAATTTCGATAATCAAGGACCACATTGAACAAATCTTCAAGTTCGGATACCACGTTGTTACTTTTCAAAGTTCACATATGACATTGAAATCACATGTATAATTCAAGAACTTTTTTGTAGTTTATTCTATAAAATATAGTAAATGACATGGATTTGCCAACTACATTCTTTTGAGAGGGTTGTTGGGACTACTATTTTTTAGCAATAAGTCATATGCATGCCCGATCTAATCAATTTTTATGCATCTTGCACGCATATTACATGTGTACCTAGATCAATGGAGAACATAAATACACATGATATTGCTGAAGTTGTATATGGTAAACTTAGTCACAGTTCAAAGCTCTGTCATAGGCTCATAGCGTTGGCTACGTAGTTAAACATATGCTACGTAAGATGGTAAGACATAAATACAAACTAATAGGGAAGGGTATTACCATACATGTTTATGGAATTCAGTTAGATAGATTATTATTATATAATAAATTAGGATGTCGTGAAATGTTATCAAAGTGTACATAATTTAGTAATCATGGCACAATAACGGTGATCCAAGATAAGTGCTACACCGCTCTCTAGAGTCACATTATTACTAAGAATGACATGGACGTCAATGGCAAGGCAGCACCTCTCGGAGATGTCATGTTGAATATAATCTAGTTAACCTTAAAGCTTTTAAATTGTTACAAAAGAAAATTAAAGTTGAAGATATTGTTATAATACTGTTCTACTTTAACTATGTCATTTGACATGTCTTATTCATTCATGTTTCAATAAAAACAATTTGAATATGCCAGCATAGTAAAGTTCAATGAAGAAAACGATTTGAAGATGTCAACATGGTAAACATTGTACTCAAGAGTACAATGTGTCTACAACCCAAATGACCATGGTTTGAATCCCAAGAGAGACGCCCAAGAGAAGATGTAATCTACACCGGAATATGGGCTCCAAGAAAGACAAAACAACCTAAAATGTGCGGAACAACCTGAAAAGGAGCACAACTATGGGGATACCCAGGATGAAGATTTAATATACATCAGAAGATGGGCTCCATGAAGGACGAAATAACCCGAAATGGAGCACAACTATGGACAGAAGAAGAAAATTTCAGAATAACCCATATGTGGTATTGAAGGCAATGTTGACCTTGTGTCGTGATCGAAGGCCATATTGGTCAGGTAGTGTTGAGAAGGCCATGTGGACCACGTGTTTCTTGTAAAGGCTATGCCTCATAAGTGCATCATGAAGGAGATACCCGAATGCCCAAAATTACCACGATCACTATTTAAATGAATCAAGAGTATAAAATCAATAATCGTTTATCAAAGCAATGTCATGGAGTTGAAACTTCTCCTTTATCTGTATGCTAAGTTTGTTTTCTATACCACTGTACGACGTACAATTCTTTCGTCGAGTCAAAGATGATTGGACTGCCACTCATAAGTTTCCTCTACGGATGAAGAATGGAGCCATAGAATCAGTATTGAAGGTGATGTGGGCCATGTGTCGTGTTCGAAGGTCATGTTGGCCAGGTGGTGTTGAGAAGGGCATGTGGGTCACATGTTTCTTGTAGAGGCTATGCCTCATAAGTGCGCCATGACGGAGATACCCGGACCTCCGAAAAATTACTGCAATTACTATTTAAAAAAAAACAAGAGTATAACATCAGTAATCATCTCTTTAAGCAATGTCCTGGAGTTGAAACTTCTCCTTTATCATAATGCTAAGTTCGTTTTCTCTCTCACCGTACGGCGTGCAGTTCCCTTGTCGAGTCGAAGATGATCGGACTACCACTCCGAGTCTCTTCTGCAAACGAAGAATAGAGCCATAGGATCGGGATATAATAAGATCCCCAAGATTCACTGACAGGCGAGAAGAGATTGTGAAAAAAAATACAGGAGCTATATATCTATATCTATATCAAAAAAACTTATGATACGGTTGCATAGACACTGAAAACTCATCTGCTAATCAATACCATACATACACGTGGAATTGTTAGAAGCCGCACATGAAAAAGATTGATTGGTCCCAAAGCCAAAACAAATGATTCATAAGCGAGGATCAACAGGTCATGTTTCAGCGAAATATCGAAACGACGTCTCCCAAGCAGTCGAAGAAGTGGTTTATGTCAATCTTTTCGTGCCCCGCATATATTGCCTCAGAGCTTCCTCCTTTAGGTCCTTGAGCAGCCATGTCGACAAGCCTGTAGAGCGTCTTGATCGGCATCTTCAGGAAAGGGAAACAAAATGTCAGTGATCGTGAAAGCATTGAATATGACAATGTTTGAGGTTTTTTTTCAATCAGCAGTTCATCTAACACTTCATTATAAGTAACATATGAGCAGCACTTAATCGAGCAACAGTTGAGCATGGGAACTGCCAAAATACTGAAAGGAAAAGCCGCAGCACTGAGCTCAACAAGAATGATGAGGTACATTTCCTAGTTTCACATGAGATTGGATCTGATGAGGATATTATTATACAGATCTTTACAAAGGCAGTATTTTGATTCCAAATTGCTCCTTTCAAATAAGATGACAAAATATTAGGTTTATATCTCCATAAAAATGTACTAAGCCTTATCCCACTATACGTAGGGTCAGCTACATGGATTCTTGCTCAAATCCATGTTGAAAGTTTCGAATATTTTTTACGCTGGTCGTCAACTACCTAACACACCCCCTGCAAAAGGAATTTGAACCCTGGTCTTTTGTGTGATAAACACACTGTACTACCACTAGACCATTATGTGGGTAGGCTTACATCTCCATGTCGGGAAAAAAATTCAACAGTTGGAACAAATGTACTATCATGAGCATGTGGAAAACTATTCAATCTCGAAAGATTCCTACCCAACAGTGCATTTTTTCTCACCCAAACATAGATCTGCTAATGCAACAGATTCACTGGAAAATAGATATGGTGCCAAAAAGACAAGTGGAGAAAAGCCAATGCGAAATGGCACTCACATCATTAACTGCTTCAGCAGCAGCATCAATGTCCCCTTCAGCAAAATAGCTTAAAGTATGCAATACCTACAGAAAAACAAGAAGAGAACATACTTTAAGTCACTATGGCTTAATATTGAAAAATCCATAATATTGGTGGATGAAGCATACAAATTAAAATATAAGACCAACAAGTTTAAATCAGTAAAATCAGAATGGAACCACTCCATTTTTTTATTCGAGAAAATATTAATTTGTGGGGCTTGAATCCTGATCCTTTTGGTCGAAAGCATGTTATTCTACCATCATGCTGATATACTACCGGATTATTTTTCCTCATTTTTGAGAAGTATGCAAATTATTCAGATCTCCCTATGCTGGAAATGAGTACATGTAAGAGAAATGTCTAGCATAAATTGCAATATTGAGTATGCCCAGAAATTGGGGAAACGAGCTCTTCTCTCCATAATTTCCTATAAACACCCAAATGCGTGGCCATATAACCTAATCATATGAGTGTAGACAGTATCAAGCCCTTTTTCTCTACCACATGCATCCTCCTCACAATTTTGTTTTTCAGATGGTAAATTGAGCTTTAAGTGATGGAAACGGTCATAGCAGTACAAATTCACAATGAATTATTAAAGTCTAAGAAGCTATGCTGAAGGAATGCAGTTCATTCAACCAATCCCTCCAACTCTATAATCTCTGCAATTTTTGGGATGTGATTATAAAAGGCATATATACCGAAAAAAGAACCTGTTTATAATACACAATTTTCATCTAGAGATGATGTCCATAGTTGAAATAAAACTTCCCTTTAGGAATATCTTCCCCGCTATTTACCTTTTTGGCATCTTCTGTTCTCAATGTTGGAACATGGTGAATTACCGAGAAAGCATTCCAAATTCCGAGAGACTCCAGAAAACCTGCCTCACTTGTAGTCCCTATAATTATAAGCTTTTTCCCCTGAATGTAAATACAGTTCATAAAGCATATTGATTTTAGTGTATATAACTTGCATAAATAACATGCATAGATCATCACAACTGACCCCCATTTTCTTAACTAATGAACCCAGATATAGGAGCCTGGGTCACCCCTTTTGTTCATAGACCTTGAAAAGATAGTTTACGAAGAAACTAACCTTGGGAGGCAGCCGTTTGAGGAAGACCAGCAAAGTCTGTGAGATCAAATTTGAAAAACGAGGTCCAATTGGAGTATACTCTAGCAACCTGAAGAAATTCAAATTTAAACATACCAAGAACATTTGTGAACTGCCATAAGAGCCTAGAAGAGAAAATTCCACCAACAAAGTAATAAAGCTTATTCTCCCAGAGATATCATTTATGAAGGAGACAATGCATACTAGTCAGCCAACCGACCCCCTATTGACTGAGTAGTCAATAGTCAGTGAGTCGACTATTGACTAGTCGGGCTAGTCGATTGACTTTTACAACTACGAATAACTCCAACTGATGTTCCAGTCAAAAGAATGAAAGGATGCATGAGTTGCACACGGTTAGTAGTTTGGGCTTGTTTTTCTTCGATTCATTTTCTTTATACTAAAATGTATATTGAAAAAAATCCCTTCCAACCAAATTTTATTACAAGTGGAAGTCACATAAAATGGTAAAAACTGACCATACCGAGACCAAAACCTATTAATTCCTGCGAAGTCTATTGTGGAAGCATGACGTGAAAAATTTATTGCCAGTCAAGGTGATATGTAGAAGATGAAGCAGTTCCTAGGGAACCACTAACCAGAATCTATATCTATATACTTTAATTAAAGCTGGGTTTTCACCCTAGCTCTAGCCACGTGGCTCCCCCTATTCTCTTCATTTCTCATTGGCCCCCATCATCACATGTGCACCATTCCAACCCGAGGAAGGACGGCATGTACATCACACATAACCATTATTTCATATAACCCCCCGAGGTCTGAAGAATTACATGAAGGCCCCACCATCGAAGTCTCATCTCCAGAACCTCGGCACAAGTTCCCCTCGGGCTTTTTACATCAATATGACCAAAATATATGTCATAATCTTTCATCTATGCTACATTTTGACGAGTTTTGTTACCTAGAATATGTAAAACACATATGTATACAGCACATTAAGAACATATATTGATTACTATGTGTTCGTGACAGCTATCTTTAATATTCAGTCTTCAATCTAATGTGGGTCTACGATCACACACAAAAATTGGATTTTTTTCTAACATATTGAAATGTCTTCTGTACTTGATGATCTATCTCCAACAGCAATTATCTTAACAAATTACAATATTCTTTTTTCATTCTGTTTATAAGCAAGTCAAAACACCACATGTTTATTAAACACGATCGTTATAATTCTGTATATTTTTTATCCTCTACCGATTAGATGCCTTTTTTTCTTTTAGACAAAGACCGCACATATATTTTAAGGTTTTTATCAGTTGTGTTCCTCTGAGATATTGCAATATCAGTTTTGCCTCTCCATTTTTTGGAATATTAGCTGTGCCCCTACCTTCTTGCAAAATTCACAGTTCCGCCCTTTTGTAATATCACCTATGTCCCTACTTTACCTTAACAGAACGGCAAAACTGTGAATTTTGCAAGAAGGTAGGGGCACAACTGATATTCCAAAAAAGGAAGGGGTATAACTCAAATTGCAATATCTCAGAGGGGCACATCTGATAAAAACCCTTATTTTTACATTATGGTAGGGATCGATATATTTTGAGAGATATATAATTCTTGGGTTCGATGTTATTTTTTACATCATGTTTACTATTGACGTGTTGATATTGTGTTTTTTCTTGCTGTTTATCAGGCGATATTCAAGATATAAATAACATCCTTCCTGTTATTATAATTCTTTATCTATTTATATTTTACTGTTGATATATAATTTATTATAATCTCAAAAATCCAAATTATATAAATACCATTTTTTTACGATGCTTCATCCTTAACACACAGCATTATAAACCCAACAAGATCCCATGTTATGTCTTTATGTTCTTTTAATGATATTAAAGTACCTAAGCAACACGAATAATCATTCTTTACATTTTTCTCTGACTGCCAAAACTACAGTATTTTCAATTTCATTCAGCATATTAACTAAAAGCTAACTTCTATTTTTGTCCGGATATTTTTTAATCAAAATTTACTCTTGATTTTTATTCCTGTCATTTCTCTAGGTACCCAGATGTATATAGTACAAATGAAATTTTATTTAGTTAAGAGAAATGGGTTAAATTAAGAAGTATCATGCTAGATATATGTTGCATATTCACATTTTTTTCGTACTAATCAGATCTACTATATTGTAAAAAATGCTAAAGCTTAGAAAAATACATTTAGAAATAAAACCATACTTATAGGTATTACGTCTTCCCAATGCAACATAATTTATGTTTATAATAGGATAATTCCGAATTTTCAAAATCCTTTATATTAACGTCACTTTGTTAAATCTCTGTCATGGAACCTTTTTAAATGCAGTTAATAGATCTAATGTCATTCTTTTATTTCTAATTCGATATTCTATTTTGTTTGTAAATTCATATTGGCAAAGTCTGCTCTTAGCAATAAGCGGCAACATTTCAAGTTGTAACTTTAATTTGGTAAAATCATATAAGATAATATGAAGGTTTTATGAATTGCATGAGAGTTGCAATGTTACAACAACAACAAAGCCTTTTCCCACAATTAAGTAGGGTTGGCTACATGGATTCTTCGCCTCCATTCAGATCTATCTTGGATCAATCCCGAACTTATATCCAATAAATTAAGATCCCTTCTATAGTCTCTTTCCAACACTTCTTGGGCCGTCCTCGCCCTCTCTTAGATGGCTCAACATCTCAACACTCGCATCTCCTAACTGGTGCATCAGCTGATCTTCTTTGCAAATGACCAAACCATCTTAAGTGGTTTTCTCGCATCTTATCCTCGACCGGAGCTACACCAACTTTCTTTCTGATTGCATCATTCCGAATCCGATCTTTACGTGTGTGTGTCCACACATCCACCTTAGCATTTTCATTTCTGCTACAACCATTCTCTACACATGTCTATGGTTCACAGGACAATATTCAAATCCATAGAGCATAGCAGGTCTCATGGCTGCTTTGTAAAACTTTCCTTTAATTTTTAAAAGAATTTCTTATCACAAAGAACAACAAAGGCTCCTCTCCACTTTAGCCAGCATGCATTTATTCTATTAGTAACAACTCCATCAATTTCCTCATCAATTGCATGAGATCTACAATGTTAATAGAAAAAATGAATATAGTAAATGGAGTTACTTAAAACAAGTCTATTATGTATTACCATATAAACGAGATGAAATAATTCAGTAGAACAAACAATTTAAAAGAATAATAGACATTTTATGTAAATACAAAATTAGTAGAGGTTTATATAGACAAAAGTTCAACGTCAATTCGTAATGATATACTTGAAAGTCTTCGATAATCCAATTGAAATCTATTTACCATTGTTTCATCATCGAACCTCCTACATCATCTGAAGTACCACGTGTCCAATCCACAATCCTTCGATCAAATATAACCAAAGTGATCCAAATTGTTCACTGCTTAAACCAACACACAGGCTAAGTGCGTGATCTCTAGATACTTTGGCGATTTACACGTAATACCCTTAGAATTTTGCATTATTGTGAATAGGTCCTTATTCATTGAACACATCAGATCTGCGATCGGATGACAGCACAACGAGTAAAGTGTGCACTTCAACATCCATCGTTGACCCACCGCTCAACTTAGCTCACATGCTCTGCACGTGCTTTCTAGATATTTTGGGTCATTGCAATTACACACTCAAACATTATCCTAATTCCGAACATGTTCTAGGCTAGGAAAAGACTTACTTTTTCATAGAAAGATAATTATTTTTAATTACTTATTTTAAAAATAAAATATTTATTTAATATTTTAAAAATTTAATGTATTATTTTACGATTATAAATATTTTTATTTTAATAATACTATTCAATTAGATAAATAAAAAGTATTGTGTACACTACAGGTACATCATACCTATCTATTAAGTATAATTATTTTTATTCCTCAATTTAATTTACATTTTATCCTTTTGTATTTTATTTATTTACAGCAGATGCTAAGGATTTTAAATAAATTTTTAATATGTATTTATATCTATATTTACAGGTGTCAATAAACATGACTACTTATAATATATGCAGTACAATTTACCAATATAATAAAGACGACATGAAACCTAAGTACCAATAGTCAAAACCTACAACCTGCAATAAAGAACAGATATCTGAAGGAAATATTTTGAAGGCCCTTCCATATAATATTTGCATCGTTTAGCAAACAAAAATTATACAAACAAGACCGTTCTTCTATGTACCATATTCCCTTTCTGGTCTCTTGTCGCGCAACAAAACCATAATAACTTGACTGTGAAGAACCGATGGAAAAAGTAATAGTGAGTAGAGATCTCAATCCCCTCTCTAACATAGATGGAGTGGAACCTATTGTCAGAACTTTATATTTTCAAAAAAATATGTATTTTTACAGGACCACATTACTAAAGGTGAGTGTGCGTACAAAGACATAGCACATTCATGGACAAAGCCTACATATCCCTTTGTAATTTAATAGTCATTCACCGTATTCTTCAAATCCGCAGCGAAGCACGGGGTCATGCACTAGTTATTGTAAACAATTAATTAGTGGAAAAAAATAGAACCCCAGAAATCAATAGCTACAAAAAATGTTTGAAACAGCTCCACTCAATCACGGTTTCCATCATGCCTGTCAAACTCTTACTAGCATTTAGGAGAGCATAAATATGAAAAAGAGCATATTCTGGCTATAATCAAAATATGGCTATATATTTTTAGACAACTATCAAGCATTTCTCCTTACCAACGTCGCAGAAGTTGGTATTCGATATTCACTCGGAAGGGTCACTGAATAAAGTATTCAATATTCGGGAAAATATTGGGAATTATTCGGTTATGCATCTTTTAATTATTTTAAATATAAAAATTATAGCCGACCCTACTTAATTGTGGGAAAAGGCTTGATCGAAATCTCATTCATTTTCCATAAGGAAATTGCCGTGCAAAAGCAATTATGGATCATTTCATATGCATGAGTTGATACTTGGCATCCAATGTTTGGTGGCTTAGTTTGGGGGTTTCTTGGGTTTCTAGAGAGGACGGTGATGATTTTATCAAGGATTTCACGTTGCAAGAGATTCTAAAGGCAATCTTTGATCTTAATGCGGATGAATGTCCTAAGTCTGAAGGGGAATATTCTTCATCAAGTTGTGGGATTTGGTAGCGAAAGCGGTAATTGCTATGACGTCTAATTTTACCAACAGGAACTCATATTTCAGTCACTTGAATCGATGCTTCATCTTTTTATTGCAAGAGGAGAGGACTTTTATCCCATTGCATCTTCCAATGTGGTATATTTAGTCATTGCAAAGGCACCGGCAAATATAGACTGAACGGGGTATTAGGTAGGTTGGTACCGCCTGCAGAGAGTACTATCCTACCTGGTAGGTAGATGATGGATAGCATCATGATGGCTTAGAAATTATTGCAGATTGGAAAAATCATGGTGGTTGCGTGTTGTGGAAGGTGGACTTCCCAAAAGCTTATAATTGCGTAGATTATTGGTTCCTTTGGGCATCACTACATTAGAGGAGGTTTCAGACACCTAGATTTTTTTGGATAAAGCAATGTATCACAACTTCATCTAGCACTACCCGTGTCAATGGGTTGGGGGGTTTCTTTCAGCCACAAGGAGAGTTGGCAGGGTTGCCCACTAACCATGCTTCAATTCATCCTAATAATTGATGACGACGATTATGATTGAGTATGTTGTTGCTTGTGGTTTTTGTTTTGGTTATTCGAGATCAGAGCTGTACATCCCAATCTTGCAGTATACAGATAATAAAATCTTATTTACTAAAGGTGGGTGGATAGTTGCAAAGGTCTTTCGACGGTGCTTGACATGTTTGGTGATATATCTGGACTAAATATCAACAAAACCAAGTCTGCTTTTGTGCCTTTTGACTTGAATGAGTGTGATATTATGCTTTATGGGTCTCCTTGAGGTCCCCGAGCGTGTTTGCCCCAACAATACCTTGGCCTTCCACTGGTAGCTAAGAAGTTACAGCAGGTGGACGGGTTCCTAGAGAAGAGGTTGGTTGGGTTGAAGTCCTTAGGCCTTTCTAAAGGTGGTAGGATGATGTTGCTCAAGTTCGTACTTTCAACTATCCATATCATCTCTCTCTCTCTCTCTCTTCCAAACTGCTACTATCATGAGGCGATTCTTTTAGTCCACTTCACGTGGTGACTTCTCCGGTATGTTGTTAGTGGTCTAGAGGATGACCATTCTTTCTAGGGATGATAATGGGCTTGGCTTTCTCCATCCTAAAAAACAAGGCAATTTTATCCTAAGTGGATCATGTGCCTTTAGGGAGACAGTGACAACTTACTTTCTATGCCAATTCAAAAGATTTATGGGTATCTTCTCATTTTTCAAAATTTGTGGAAGGTGGTAGCTCATTGTCGATGTTCTGGAAGGAGAGAAATTCCTAAGTAGTACCTTGGATTTACTTGAATCTCTAGGTACTACGAAATATTTTTTTATCTGGGAGCTGTAGTGGTGTCGCATGTTGAACATGCGACACCCGTTAATGTTTTTTTTACCTGGGAACCATAGTCGTATCGCATCTTCGATATGTGTTTTCTATATAGCATAATAAACACGCGCTATACTTAAAACACGTAACTCGCATGTTGAACATACGCTATTTAAGGAACGTCCTGCAACATTTCCAGGAAGTCTCACGTAACTCGCATGTTGAACCTGCGTTATGTAAGCAACACTCTGTAACATTTCTAGGAAGTTTGACGTAACACGCATGTTGAACATGCGCTATGTAAGCAACACTCTGTAACATTTCCAGGAAGTTTCACGTAACACCCATGCTGAACATGCGCTATGTGAGCAACTTCATGTAATATTCCAATACGTTTCAAGTAACTCGGATGTTCAACATAATGTGAGCAACTTCATGTAATATTTCCAGGAAGTCTCAAGTAACTCGCATGTTCAACGTACGCTATTTGAGCTATTCGCAACGCTCGAATATTACTTGAGTCATTCTCAAGTAATATTTCCAGGAAGTATTGTTTGCGACCTCGAATAATGTACTACGTACGTCGAATACCACTAGACACCACAAACAATATGTTTGGATGCCTTTGTATTCGCATTACTATGTGTCCATTCACAGGTGCACTCCAACGTTCCAGCTCTGTTGCTACAAAAAGTGTGAATTTACGTCCTGCGGCAAGGGATATGCTTGCCTCTTCTGTACGTTGGTTAAAGTATAAGACATAATTATAAAATGTCTTCTTGATCAATGCAGAAATCGACAAACAATGGGCATCTTTAAGAATTGCATTATAGCTTTCACTGAGATTTGTAGTCATCTGACCAAACCTATAACTACCATCATAAGCCAAAGTCCATTGCTCTCGGTGACAATCGTGAGTTGAAAACCATCTACCTGCTTCTGTGTTCCACCTCTGCAATTTCCTCATGAAATGAACGATCTTCCTACTTGTCCTTTGTATTGCGGCTGCTTGTACCAAAGTTTTCATAGAGCCGTTCTTGAAAACGCTATTGAAGTTTCCTACGACATGCCTTGAACAGAAACGCAAGTATGCAAAAGGTTCTAGTAAGTCCACATCAACGTCATTCATTGCGGATTTTATTCCATGATTATAGTCAGAAATGATACATATTGGTCCTGCACGCATGCCAATTACCCTGATACGTACCAAGGAAAGAAACCACTTCCATGAAGGATCGGATTCCTCATCAACAATTCCGAAAGCAAGGGGAACGACATGTTTATCCCCATCAATCCTGCAAGCAATGAGCAATTTCCATTTTTACTTGCCATACAACTAGGTCCCATCAATACTAATCAAAGGGTGTCAATATTTGAATACCTCAATGGAAGGGTCAACTGCCTAAAAACATCGTTGAAATCTACGACAATGAGGTTTCCGAAGATCAGGATGTTCGCTATGTTCGATATCTATTTCATTCCCCGGTATGGCGACCTTCATTGCATGCAATAGATACGTCATTTCAGAGATAGACTTCTTCCAATCATCGTATAGGGTAGACTATCAGGACACTTTTTCTCCAGTGGCGAGACATTCGACACTACGAATTCTGCTTTCTGTTGCAGTTTCAAGGGACTGGCCGTTACATCAGTTCAATGTAAAGAATGCCTTTCTTTACGGGGACCTTCAAGAGGAAGTTTACATGCAGCAGCCACCTGGGTTTGCTGCTGAGGGCGAGTCCCAGCGTGTGTACAGGCTATACAAGGCGATTTATGGTCTGAAGCAGAGTCTGAGAGCTTGGTACCAAAAGCTATCGGAGTTGATTGAGCACCACGGGTTTGTGAGGTCTCTGCAGACCTCGGAGTTGATTGAGCACCACGGGTTTGTGAGGTCTCTGCAGACCACTCACTTTTTGTTCAGAAGACAGAGAAAGGTACGGTTGCCATTCTGATTTACATCGATGACATTATTGTTACAGGGGACGATACTCAAGGCTCCGGATAGCCAAGGAGTTCCTAGGTCAACAGTTTGTGACTAACGACATTGGCACTCTTCGTTACTTTCTGGGGTTAGAATTTACCAGGAACCAGCGTGGTCTAGTGATGACTCAGAGGAAGTTTTGCGATGGATCTCCTTTCTGAGACATGTACGACAGGATGCAAGCCTGCTACTACTCCTATGGATCCAAGTATGAAATTGTATGATAAGAAAATAAACATGCGGAAGTGAACATGTTAAAAGATAAAGAACACGAAGAACGCAGGATTTAACGTGGAACCCTACTCCGTGAGGAGCGGGATGAAACCACGGGAGAAACCCTCAATGGGGCATATTTTGCATTGCTTTTCTCAATGAATACAGGAGGTCTGGGGCTCCTTATATAGCCACTCCAGAGCCTCCAAGTCCCACCACTAGGCGGTGTGGGACTAAACACTGGATGGGGTAAATGGATCTTCTTCAGGATCTATTTACCCTGCTACAACTCATGACGCATACAATGAATACTCCAACACTCCCCCTCAAGCTGAAGCATGCAATGCTCAGCTTGGACAAATAGAAAGATACTCAACTCAACGCTACAGGACATTACGGACAATATCAACCCAATGTGCACAACTGCTGCTGTCGAGGACGTTGCTTCTCATGCCGTGCATGTGAGGAGGACGAACGGGCTGGAGTGTGAGTCTGCTGAATTTCCTCTTCGGAGAGCATGCGCTCTGAACTGTGCCTGTCAGAGTCGCTGCAACTGGAAATTGAGTCTCCTCGTCGGAGTACTCTGGCCCACCACAATAATGTGGACAAGTGCTCCATCTCTGAAAAGGGTCGAACTGAAAAAGGCCGTGGCTGTGCAATCCTCGTCGGAGTCCACGGTCGCTGGAGAATGGAGTCTGAAAACAGTCTCATCTTCAGAGAACTGGGTCTCTCCCATCTGGCTCATGGAATGGTGCACTGCTTTGGTGTACCTATGATACCGCATGAAAACCCTTGCCAACATGGCATAGGGAGTGGTCCTCTACTCTGGAGTCCCTATGACTCACATGAAAACTCTGGCTGAAAATAAGAAGAAAGATGGGGACCACTGAACTGATGGCATACTTGTGCTCACCTGAAAATGACCGCATCCATGTGCATGTCTGAAAATGAGTCTCTCTGGAGATCTCGAAACTGGACCTCTCATCTTGGAGTCCCTCGAATATGGATTCTGACCAATCTGTCGAGTCTGATCAACTGCGCATCACACATGTGGACTCGGAAACTGAATGTCGAGTCTGAAACTTGCGCATGGAGAATCTTCATCTGAAAACCGTAGAGTCTGAAAATCGGTTGGTCTGACAAATCTGGAGAAATCCAGAGACATGTGACTCTACATATATACTCCCCCTTTCTCCCATACTAGTCGGAAAACATGGACATCGACCAAGTTGGGAGAAGACAAGATATATAAATATGGGGAGAGAAATAACATTCACAAAAAGTTCCTTGCGGCTTTTCCTTTTTTAAGAAGCCGTCACCTTTTTTTTCGAAAACATTTTTTTAAAGTCGTTTCAACTTCTTTTTCGGCTTTTCATTTTTTTTAACATATGCGTACGGCTTTTCTTTGTACGCGCCTTTTCGACAATAGTTTTTTTTTGAAAACTTTACGCACGGTTTTTTTTCAAATACTCAGTCCACTTGGGCTCAAAAACAAGTAACAGCCCAACATGCCTTTCTTTCTTTCTTCCCTTCTTTTCTTTTCTTCCCTTTTTTTCAGCATCTTTCTACTTTTTTTTAGCCCAACAGTGGGCTTCTTTCATTTTCCTCCTTTTTTTTATCTCTTCATTTTTTTGAGTACATGATGTGGCCCATTTGGGCCTGATCTTGAAGCCCAACAAAAACCCCCTGTTTCTTTTTTTTCTCGTGGCCGCAGGCCCTTGGATCAATATAAATTTTTTTATATGTAGAGTCACAGGTCTCAGGATTTCTCCAGATTTGTCAGACCATCCGATTTCATCATCCATCATTTTTTTTCCGGCTTCTCAAAACATGGATATTCAAAATCATTGCTTCTTTCTTTTCCTTTTTTTGAACATTTTTTCGGCTCTTCTTTCTCTCTCTCTCTCCTTTTTTTAAAGCCGTTCAACCCCATTTTTTTCGAAAACATTTTTTAAAGCCGTTTCAACTTTTTTTTTAGCCCAACAGTGGCCAGAGACTTGATCGCATGCGCCTGGGCGATCACGAAGGGGCCCGGGTTACTCCGCATGCGCCTGCGCCTGCGACTGGAGGGAGATGGGGAACGCGCACACTGCGTGACTCTGATCATGCATTCCCAACCAGCTACGGCCAGCCGCCGAGCGCCGCCGTGGTTTCAGATCTGGAACAGTGCGACTCTGATCCTGCACGACTCTGATCACGAAGCAGCCCCGTGGTTTCAGATCTGGAAGAAGGGGAGCGCCGCCGAGCGCTCCTGCTTGAAGCACGAATGGTGCACTTACGCATATACGAAGGGTGCGCTGGAGGGCTTTGAAGGAGCCGCTAGGGCTTTTGTTGCCGTGGAGACCAGATTAGGGGTTTCCCACGAAACCCTATAGATTATGCGCCTGCTGCTGTTAAAAAAATTCAAGGAAATCTCTTCTTCCAAGAATCTCCACTTATCCGAATAAATCATAACTTGCATCGACCAACAAATCTTCAGCAAGATGATTAGGATTTCAATGAAACCCTAATTGAATCTTGAACTCAAAAATAAAGAACATCAAACTCCTCGAAAAATAATAATGAAGATATTTCCTCGAGAATCAAACCCGCTCTGATACCATGTTAAGAAAATAAACATGCGGAAGCGAACATGGAAAAAGATAAAGAACACGAAGAACGCAGGATTTAACGTGGAACCCTACTCCGTGAGGAGCGGGATGAAACCATGGGAGAAGCCCTCAACGGGGCATATTTTTGCATTACTTTTCTCAATGAGTACAGGAGGTCTGGGGCTCCTTATATAGCCTCTCCAGAGCCTCCAAGTCCCATCACTATGCGGTGTGGGACTAAACACTGGATGGGGTAAATGGATCTTCTCCAGGATCCATTTACCCTGCTACAACTCATGACACATACAATGAATACTCCAACATATGACAATGATACTGAGGAAGTAGATAGTAGGAGATATAGAGAACTGGTTGGGAAGCTTTTATATGCTACTATCACTAGGCCAGATATTATGTTTGCGGTAAGCAAAGTTAGCCAGTTCATGGAGCGGCCAAGAAAGGTACATATAGATGCCGTCTATATGATTTTAAGATATTTGAAGAACTCATCTGGCTTAGGTCTCTTATTCAGTAGGGATGCATCCCTTGAGGTGACAGCGTGCGCTGATGCTGATTATGCAGGTTGTCCCATAGACAGAAAGTCTACTTCGAAATTTGCAGTTTTTGTTGGAAACTCACTTGTCTCATGGAAAAGCAAGAAGCAGACAGTGGTAGCCAGATCGAGTGCAGAATCTGAATATAGGGCCACGGCACAAGGGAGTGCAGAGATGATGTATGTTAGATCGGTGTTGACTGATCTTACTATTAAAGTTCCTCTTCCTTATGCAACTTTTATGTGATAATCAAGCTGCATTATTCATTGCCAATAATCCTGCATTCCATGAACGAACAAAGCATATTGAGGTGGATTGTCACTACACACGAGACATGATACAAAAAAGGCTCATATCTACCTCTCATGTTTCAACAAGAGACCAGACAGCTAACATCTTCACCAAGGCTTTATCTCGAAATCCATTTCAGAAGTGTTGTTCCAAGCTAAGCATGATAGATATATATGCTCCAGCTTGAGGGGGAGTATTAAGATAAACATATATTTCTCTGTCTATTTTATGTAATCGTTTTCTTTAGGTACTTATCATGTAATTAACCCAAGGGCTCTTCTCCTATATAAGAGAGCCCTCAGTCTATTCTAATGAAATATTCATTTTTCTCCCAACATTTATTAATTAGAAAAAGAGTATACATAAAACATTAGATTATGCATACATGATACTTTTTTGAACATGTAAATATGGGGGAGGGGGTTTGAACCATGTTCATTTGGGTGGTAGACAAACTGCTCTACCATCAGACCATTGAAGTGGATTGACCATACATAATACTTACAAGACATTACTTATAAAAATACATTTCTTTACTTTTGCTTATGTTCAAGAAATGCATATTCAGCAATTCTTGATTGTAATATTAGATATGCAAAGTGTTTGAAAGTAAGAAAAATCACTAATGTAGTACAGACTTAGTTATAATTTATTGATAGATTAAGCAACCCTAAAACCTAAATCACTATTGTACTTGCAATACGTAAACAACATGAACGAAATAAGGATTGTTGGATTCAGAAAACAATGTGAAGGACGAAAATTCCACGTGCAAGTAAAACAGTAATATAGAATATCTCAGCAAGAAGATTCCAAGAACGTGATGGGATTAACCGAGCGCAGGGTACTACAATGCTATGATTGGGAACCAAAGAACAACACCAACAAGAAGGTGCTCCATAAAGGAGAAGGCAAGGTAGCCTAGGAGACGATCGGTCGAGCGGAGGCACTCACTCAAAACACTCAGGTGAGCAGCAGTCTGAGATAGACGAGCATCAGTTCGTGGAGCAACAATCCAAGGCGATGGTCATGTTGGTCCCGAGCAGGAGGATAGGTGATGGTTGCTGCGTTTAGGTTTTTCTGTCCCAAGCGCCTCAATGGATCTTTAATTTAATCCGATTGTTTGAACATATCTGAATCCTGCATGATCTGATCATAGATTTGGGTGCATAGATCCACATAATGGGGTGGATATGTGGCATATACGGATCGGATATGCACAAGGAGCACATAATTGACCGATCAAGGAGATTGGATTGGTCCTATGCCACACGGTTATATGCGGCCCATGCGACCGATTTCCTGGGCATTGCTTCTGCCTGCTTATGGGGATTCATTTGGTTCAAATTGGTCTAGTTCTGAGGAGGATGAACTACATTTGTAGTCAGGGCGTGCGCTCTTTGGTTGGACAGGAAAGTGATAGTGTTCCATCAGGATAGATTTTGTATTGAGAATGCAGTAGAGCATACTAAGCATTTAGATGAATCCTAGTCCTTGTAATTTATTTGGCTCTTAAGCCTTATACTTGTAATACGATGAAATAGTGAAATTTTGTGTGAGCTAACTTAGTGGTGAATCGCCCTTTCCTTTCAAAAGCAAATTGCTTGTTTACATCATTTTCGATAGAAAGAATAGTTGTTACTTTTCACTAATTAACACTTGCCATCAGCTTTCTTCTGAGAACAAATAACCATAAAAACCTTGTAACTTACAAAACAACTTCAATAACTGAGGATTCAGACTAGAAACTTATAATTAAGAGAATATTTTATATAGAAAGGAAACTAACTATACCTTTCAATATCATCAAGGATGACAACACTTAGCTCGGATTTATAGGCATCTTCAAAGACCTGCAAATGATCGAAGAAACTAAAACAAATTCGAAAGCACTTAAGAAACTGAAAACACATTGAACCTTTGTTATTTGTTATATTTTGGCACCCTTATTATATATGATTTTACTTGTGGATGTTTTTTTATAATTCGTCTAGCATCCCTCCTCTGTAAAGAAGGATTAGGGTTTCACTGGTCAAAAACATGTGATTTTCTTCAACACTTTCGTCTTCCTAACAAGAAAGCATCTCCCTTCACTCTCCCTACACAATAGACGCACAAAAAATGAAAATATTTTTCTTGAAAATGAGAACCAAATGAATTAGGTCTATATAATTGGAGTTGAAAGGAACGGAACTCTTCCTAGCTTGTTCTGTGGTAGGGGGCGACCGCGGGTGTCGCTACTGGAACCAATCGTGCGGCTGTGGAGCCTATGGTTGGGAAGAAACGAAGCAATCTTTGCTAGGCAGCGGTTCTATCTGGAGAATATTCGCTCTTCGGCCTCGGGTTTTCTACTTGATTGGACCTCAACGTAATATGATGCTTTTGTAGCGGGGGTACCGCCTTTTGGGTACCCCCCGTCACTTTGTTTTTTGTTTGTTGTTCTTCCATTACCCCATGTAAGTATCTCTTTATCGTTTTTAATGCATTGGGGTGAGCACCCGTGAGTGTGTCCCCCTTTTTTTGAGCCTCAAAAAAAATAATAATTGGAGTTGAAAGAAACGGAACTTAATGGATACTTCATTAATAAACTCAAGTCTTCTTTCTATATTAAGAGGCTACGAGCAAGTTACAAGTATATCCTTTCCTGGGGAAGAAAAAGTAAACTTTGATAAGAATAGAAAATGGTTACAGATACTCCGAATGACCGACTCACATCTTATTTCAACATTTGTTAACCAACCTCCAAAAATCAAATTGGAATGAGTTGTCTTGGGTTCTAAAAGGGAAAAAAGTGACCTAGGCACATATATATAATAGTATAATCATTCCAACCTTAATAATCTGTGCGCACTTGCCATTCTCACTTAAGCCCATCATGGATTCTGCTGAGATCTGTCCGAAAAAGAAAAAAAATCAAATGCTCAGTAACATACACAATAAACAGAATATTTTAACCAGAGTATCTCTTACAATTTTAACGTAGGGGAAGTCACTGTTTATAGCAATCGTGGCTGCCGCTGCAGATTTTCCACTGCCAATAACAAGAACTTTTGTTTTGAGACAACAAGTAAGAACATGATTAATGAATAGTGTATGAAATTATATACATCCAAATTTGGAAGTCCTACCTTCCAGCTGGACCTTCGAGAAGGCAACTTGCAAGTGGAGTGACCTTGCTGACTTTAACTTGCTCCACAAGTAGCATCACTCTTTGATAAATATGGTTATGTTTTGGACCGCAATCCACAATGCCATAAAGCCTACCAAAAATAAACACGAAACATTTTTTTTTGTAATGTCATTCTGGTGATATTCGCATCCAATCAAAGTCATGCATAGAAACAAACATCAAACATGAACGTCGAGCGTAAATGCTCATCATAAAGAGCATATTTCCTACTCTGCCTAGTTCGTGGGACACTCAATAAGAACGAGACCTCCCTAAGCATCGTCCTCATTGAGGGTGCAGTCAGAACTATTTCAATTAAAAAACTTCCGTGAGTTACGTTTCATTTTGAAGTTGTAAAAGCTATTCTTTACAAGAATAATTCCTTTAGTCACAGTGTACCAGTTGATAGATATAGTGGCCACATTTGGCCCTTCCCCAAGCCACTCTACCCAATTACTTTACAACTGTGCCCACCAGTTTTCTCTATTGTCTTATCGTAGCCCTAGTTTGGTTGCAAGGATAGCTTCCTGTGGATCAGAGTGTTTGATGAGGGGTCTGTCTTTTGTGTTTAGTTTGTAAGTTAGTTGGTGGGGTAACATGTGATTTTGTGGGATATTATTATGTGAAGGTGTTTGTTATGCATGAGGGATAGGTGGTAGATTTGAAAAGGGAAAGACGTCATTGCCCTTTGACTTTCTATTATGATAAAATAGGTTATGGTCCACCACTTATTCCTAATAGCTTCATGCTATTGGTTAGTCATTTCCTCCTAATTATTACTAGAGACAATTCCATATCATACCTTTTTACTATTAGAATGATTCCACTCTGCTAACAATCATACCATCTTTGACCTAGTCTAAACTCTTATCAAGCAAAAACTAACCAGGATACCTTGTCAGGTTCATGTTAAATCGGATCCAATGGCAATCATGCAAAATGCTTAAGCCCGAGTTAACCCTAAATGCCACCTCTTGTAACCCACTCTCACTTCTGTTAATTTCCTTTTGGACCACTACATGTCTAGAGGGACTTACCAATTAATAATGATGCTCAAAAGATGCATTTCCAAGAATACACTCTGCATAAATAATGTAATTTTTTTACCACTTAGATCAAGTGAAAGATATTGAAGAGTTACGTCGGAGTGGTGGACAATTGGCGTTATCCGATGTCACAGATTCTCATCTCAACAAAGAACACTGTGAGAAAGAACCAACTAAATATATAGGGTTTTAGAAGGGCAAGGTGGTTGAGGAAGATCCCATCAACACCTTCCATCCCGTCTGTATCTTGCAAAGGTGAGGGGGAAAATCATCTTCCAACAACACGCCAAACATCATTTACATTTTCCTTCAAGGATAAGGCCGATTTATGACAGAAGGAGCTCATGGAATAAAGTGATGATATCTTTGTTGAGTGATATTTTATCTTTTCCAATTTTGTGTATTCCTTTTTCTTCCTCTCTATTATGAAATTTTTCCAACAAAGTTTTCTTATATAAGAGAACCCTAGAGCCTCAGTATGAAACATTCATCATTCTTCTCACATGGTATCAGAACGACAGTCGTAACTTGGAGTGTTGTGCCCTGACCTAATCTCCTTCACCCCACCCGCCGGCCATACCACCTCACCGTCGGCATTGCCCTAACGATCTCCCCTCGTTGTCGCCGCCCCAAGAGACCCTCCTCACCGTCGCCAAATCCGCAGGAGCCCCCAGGGGCGTTGCCTGGAGGCCCTAGGCCTTGCATGACCACCGAATCCGACCATTGGCGGCACCCTTGCAACCCTAGGGGCATGTGTAGGGATCCTTTTCAGCCATGTGCTCTCGTTTTACTAAAAAAGCTATTCCGATCCTATTTCGGTGTCGTCCAGCAACTTCCAGGGCGTCGCAGATCTGACTATCACAAGTTTATGCCTCTCTGGGGCTCAAAACATTCTGATTTTGATCTATTTGCAGTAAAATCAAACCTATAGTCCATCTACAAGACCTAATGTGCTTCCCAATTGATGGGAATGGTAGTGGCATGAGTTTGCACACACAATTGGTTTCCTATATGTCCGGATAGACACATTCACTCAAGTCTACAAACCTAGACTTTGCTTATTATCGACATCATGTCAGAGAACAAGGTTGACATTCCATCCTCGGGCGCCTTCAAAGATCCGACGCCCATCATTAAGATGGATGGGACCGACTACGAGTTATAGACCATCGCCCATGCAATTGATATATGGGGTCTCAATAGTGTCCCTGACCATCATGTGCACACATTTTATCTCGTAGCTGTGAATGATTACTCTAGATTGCCATGGGCTTTTCTATTGAAAAACAAATCCGAGGCCCGATCTGTCATTCGATCATATATTTATGAAATAAAGATGTTTTTCTGTTATGATCAAGTATGTTTGCCCTGATAATGCCCCAGAGTTTTGTATTACTTAGTTATCTCATTTCTTCAGGTGTCATGGCATTATTATACATCGGACTTCTTGCCCTTACACTTCTCAACAGAACAGTGTTGCAGAACGCAAATATCGTCATCTTCTTGATATGACCAGGACTCTTCTCATTCAAAGTCACGATCCCCACTCCTTTAGGAGAATGTTGTACTTACTGTATGTTACCTAATCATTGGGATACAGTCTTTTGTGTTAGGTGAAAAGATTCCTTTTTCGATTGTGTTTCACGATAAGGATCTTTTCTCTCTAACATCTTGTATATTTAGTTCAATGATCTTTATTCACCATCTACCCCCTGGTTGTGACAAGCTCGCTCCAAGAGCCGTCAAGAGCATTTTTGTGGGATACTCTCAAATCTAGAAAGGGTATTGTTGTTTTGATCCAGTTAGACGAAAGTACTACGTTAATGTCAATGTCACATTTTTTAGCCGGTTATGCATTGTACTCCTGCATGTGATATGATGACTACCTCTGTGTCATTTGGAGGATATACATGTACCATCTCCTCCTTCTTTACCACCAGTTCCTCCTCCTACAGTGGTCCCTCCTACACCACCGCCTCCACTGTCACATCCTAATGTGGTTGCTCCTCCGTACCCATCACTTAGTATGTTTTTTTTGAAGTCTGCAAGGTAGGGGGAAGCACTCGGTGGTTCCCGCCCCATCAAAAGTTTATAAATAAAGGCAAAAGGTTACATCACACGGTAACGACACCCCAAAACACAAAACAAAAAAGATCATTACATCACCCACTCATCTACCAGTCTCCTTGTAAAGCACTCGACATTTTCTTTGTAGAATCTCTGGCCCGAGAAGACCAAATCATTTCTGCCATGCCAAACCGCCCACAGAGTACCCATCACTTAGTATGTTGGTTCAGTTTTGCCACAATTTTACATTCACCGGCCTCCCATTATTCCCCCTTCACGTTGGCCTTCCCCATCATCCATCATGCTTTAGGTATGTTCTGAGCACATTGTTTCTACTGATGGCACTGGAGATTTGTCTATGCAACAGGTTACTATACATGACGAGCAGAAGCCAGTTCAGAGAGCTAGTTTACAAGCTGAGGAGGATGTTGATGACCTTGATGTGCCTATTGCTCGTCGGAAGCGAAGACATACGCATGTTATGTATCCTCTCGATGCCCCATGGCTTTTTAGGCATCTTCTTGAGGATTTTAGAAGGTTTGTCATGAGTCATCAACCTTAGCGATTCAACGAGCATAGAGGAGGTGCGAGACAGTCAAAGGTGCCTTGCCATGGAGGTGGAGATGATCGTTTTACAGTCACATAGCACGTGGAGCTTGTTCCAGGTCCGACATGAGCATATGCGATGGGATAGAAGTGGACGTTCACAATGAAGAACCGTGCATATGATAGTTTTGATTTCTACAAGGTAAAGCTTGTGGCTCATGGGTTCACCCAAACATATGGGATGGACTATCAGGACATCTTCTCTCCCGTGGCTCGTCATTCTATAGTGTGGATCCTTCTCTCAGTTGCAATGATCCGGGACTGGTCCTTATCTCAGCTTGATGTGAAGAATGCATTTCCTTATGGTGACCTGCAGGAGGAAGTGTCAGATGGTTTGTAGACTTCACAAAGCTATCTGTGGCCTTAAATGATGCAAATCGAATGTTCGGCAATGGCGGGGAATAAATTTTAGCGGTGGAATTTAAGGTGGAGAAGAGAAATAGAGGGGTTGAGAAGAGAAACTCGTCGGGAACACGAGGGGTGAAGAGGAGAATGTGAAGATCACGTGAGGGGAGAGAGGAGAAGGGAGAGGAGAGATAAAAATCTCAAATTTTATAAATCACTGAACTGTCTTAAACAACTAGCCTATCATCCCTTTATATAGGAGGGATGAGGTTACAAATATGGAAACTGGAATTCAAATCGAAACTAACTATCCTAAATTGACTCTAATCGACTAACCGACTAATTTGAAATTCAAATCTCTAACTAATTGAGATCACAGGCGATCCCGTTTATTTAATTAAAAATGCGACAACTCAAATAAACGTACATAAAATTAACGGATAAAATTAAATAAATACGCGGCCCTATATTTCTGTTCCACGCTGCATCAACTCTCCTCCGCTTTTAAAAATTCGTCTCTCGACGAATTGTTGGATCTGCAGGCTTGGAGGCCGATAATTTCAAATCCGCGTTTTCTGTCATCCCATGGAAGAATTGGTGTGGAGCGAATGGCGGAATCCATACATGCGCGACGCGGGCGTTGGCGACGTGGGCTTCGTGGTGGAAGAGTAGGTGTGGCGCAGGGCTTCCAGCCGGATTTCATCCCGTTGACATGGTGCTCGAAGAACTGATGGGGCATCGTCATGACGATCAACTTGGCCTTTGGAGAGTCCATAGCAAAACAATAGCACAAGGAGAGTAGATGAGGAAAGGTGTCCAATGAATGAAGCCATGGGGCCTTTAAATAGGTGAAACCCATGGTCCTAGTCCTAATAGGATAAGGAGATCTTCCAGATTTCTTCTTTTCAGCACTTCTTTTAAAATATTTCTGCTCCAGGGGGTCGAAGTGCAAATTTCGTACCCCTTCATTCCTTCTTAAATTCCTGTCGATTCTGGCCTCTTTGCAAATAGGGATTTCAGGGGGTATTCTTTTGCAATTTCTCCCAAAATCCCATACATCACGGGATTGTTTCTTGGGAAACAACCCAGGAGTCCGCGGGACTCGGTCTTCTTTCTCTTGATGGACACGGCGCTGTGTTTGGCGGTGAAGGCGGCAATCACGCCGGAAGCGCGCGTGACAGCAGCAGAGCCTCGAGATCAGTTGGCAGCGGCGGCGGGGGTCACTCGAGCCGTGTGTGTGGGGCTGATGGCCATGCTCTCGGGGAGGACAACGAGGAGGGGCTCGCGGTGTACTCCTTCGGTGCGGTGGTAGGGGGAAAGACGGTGGATGGCAAGGAAGGGATGTAGGGGAGGGGGTGGTGCGGGGCCAAGTTGGAGGGGGTGGCGTTGGATAGAGAGGGTAAGTGGAGCAGAGAGATAGAGGGGGTAGGCTGGTGGCAATGGGAGCCAAGGTTTGGGAGGTGATGGGTGGTGGTGTGAGGGGTGGGAACAGTAGTTGGCAGTGGTGCATGACCGAGGGGGTCTGTAGGAGGCGTGAGGGTAGTGGAAGAGGACGATGGGGCTGGGAAATGCGTTGGGGTGAGAAAGGCGGGTGGCGCCGACGGGGTTTGGGGAATGGGAAGGGTCTGCGGCGATGGTGGGGCTAGAGGTGTGAGTGCTGCGGCGGGCATCGTAGGGGGTTCCAGGGTTGCTGAAGGAGCGGAGGCGGGGGTTGGGGGCCGTGCCGTGAAGGGACTGGGGCTGGGATTGCAGCGAGATGGGGGCCCGGAGTTGCGAGGATGGTGGTGGGGGTCCGTGAGAAGGCCGCGGAGGGGGAGAAAATCGATTCCGGCAGTTTTAACGAATCTGGATATACCCGAACAACAAGCGTTTCGTCGTTTTTTTCTTCTGAAATGGCCTGGACAGCAAGTAAATCATCATCGATGGCGAGTTTTTCTTCGTCAACAATCTGGACAGCGGCTTCGGTAGTGGACAACTTTGATTTGGTGGCGCATAGGACCTCGAAGTTAGCCAAAAAATCTCGAAACTTGGAGTGGAATATGGTTTGTAAATCAAGTAGCATGTGCTTCGTCTCCTTGTTGTAGGCGTCGTTGGCTCGCTGTTTTTGTTCGGACGAACGATAGTCCCTCGATGCATGTCGGTGCGAATGTCTGGACGGATCGTCAGATCGTGAGGACAATCTGTAGGCCATGTTCTGATACCAAATGATGCAAATCGAATGTTCGGCAATGGCGGAGAACAAATTTTAGCGGTGGAATTTAAGGTGGAGAAGAGAAATAAAGGGGTTGAGAAGAGAAACTCGTCGGGAACACGAGGGGGTGAAGAGGAGAACGTGAAGATCACGTGAGGGGAGAGAGAAGGAGAAGGGAGAGGAGAGATAAAAATCTCAAATTTTATAAATCACTGAACTGTCTTAAACAACTAGCCTATCATCCCTTTATATAGGAGGGATGAGGTTACAAATATGGAAACTGGAATTCAAATCGAAACTAACTATCCTAAATTGACTCTAACTGACTAACCGACTAATTTGAAATTCAAATCTCTAACTAATTGAGATCACAGGCGATCCCGTTTATTTAATTAAAAATGCGACGACTCAAATAAAGGTAAATAAAATTAACGAATAAAATTAAATAAATAGACGGCCCTATATTTCTGTTCCACGCTGCATCATTAAGCAGAGTCCCAGAGAAGGGTTTCATAAGCTCTCAGACTTTATAGAACCGCATGGATTTATGAGTCTGACTGCAGATCATTCACTGTTTTTTGGAGGACTCAGAGGGGCATAGTTGCTATATTAACCTATGTTGATGATATCATTGTTACAAGAAATGATGTGCATGGTATTCCTGCAACCAAGGATTTCCTTGCACAACAGATTGTCACCAAGGAACTTGATAATTTACGTTACTTCCTTAAAATTGAGTTTGTCATGAATCAGCGAGGTCTTATTATAACTCAGAGGAAGTGTCACTAATATTCTCTCTGAGACAAGCATTGCAAACTATAGGCCTACCACTAATCCTATGTATACATACATGAAGATATATAATGATGATACGGATAAGGCAAACAAGAGGTGGTACAAGCAGCTCGTTGAGAAACCTCTATATACCATCATCACTAGGTCAGACATCTCTTTTGCAATGTGCAAAGTCAGCCACTTTATGGAGTAGCCTCGACAAGCACATATGGATGCGGTCCATATGATTCTGAGGCACCTGAAGTCCTCTCCTCGTATTGGATTGTTCTTTAACAAAGGGTCATCCCTTGCCGTTACAACATGCATAGATGCAGATTATGCAGTATGTCTCAAGGACAGAAACTCTACCTCAGGTTTTGTAGTGTTCATAGGGAGCTCTTTGGTGTCATGGAAGAGCAAGAAGCAAACTGTGATTGGCAGATCTGGAACACAATCACAGTACAACGCCATGGCACAGGGGAGTACTGAGATGATGTGGATTAGATCTATTCTGACAAGCCTAGCTAATGGCATGTCTCTTCCCATGTCTACAATGTGACAACCACACTACTCTTTTCATTGCCAACGGCCTTTCCTTCCATGAGAGGACCAAGCAAATTGAGATTGGTTGTCACTACACTCGTGACATGATTCAGAAGGGCTTTATCCCTACTTCCCACGTCAGCTCAAGGGAACAGACAACATATATGTTCACCATGGCCCCGACCAGATGGCCATTCCATAGGTGTTGTTCCAAGATGAGTATGATATCTTGAGGGAGAGTGTTGAGAGATATTTTATCTTTTCTATTTTTATGTATTTCTTTTTTCTTTCCGTCTCTATTATGTAATTTGCCAAACAAGATTCTCCTCTTATATAAGAGAACCCTAAGGTCTCAATATGATACATTTATCATCCATCTTTCCACAATCTTAGCTAATTTGGGATCATCACTTACTAAGATTGTGGAAAGCACATCCTGCAACATTCTCCCTACTAAGATTTTTTTGGGGGTTGTGGCGTTCTCTGTACAGTTGTTGCCTTTCTCTTTTGTATCTATATTTGTTTCTTTTCCTTCTCCATTAATATATTGGGGCGAACACCGCTAAGTGTATCCCCCTCTTTTTTTGGCGTCAAAAAAAAATTAAAAGGTTGAGTGAAGCTAGAAGTTGCAGGATGTTCTTGACCTGGCTCTTGGAGATGGCAAGGGTTCCAATATTGATGAATGGTTGAATGAGAAAGGGATGGGAGATGTGCCTACAATTGTTAGTCCTAGTAGATGGGGTTGATGTTTGGATATCGAAAGTGGGTAATAACTTGTAAAAGATATATCGTGTAGGGGTTGCATTGCTAATCTCTGAGATGGAGGCAAGCTGGTAGGTAAGCGGGGTGCATCATCCATGATGCACTGGTTATAACAAGGATACTCCTCAGTGAGAAAGGCTTGATTTCTTAAGGTCCTTACTTGTCATCCATTTTCTATTGTTCAACAAATCTTCACTTTCGTTGTTGTAAAGCCTTGGAATTTTCTCTTATTTGAACAAAGGGGAAGATTTTTTTCTTATTTGAACAAAGGAGATACTGAGTGGAGGCAACTACTCTGTGTTACACAGGACTGGAAGCTGGATTGTATCTATAGCAAAGATGAAGATAACAAGATGGATGTGGAATAGTGCACAAGTGCATCAAATCCATAATGAGATCATGAAAAGGATGGTGCAGTGCCAATCGAAGCTAAAATAATAGAGCACTTGAGGTGGTTTTGCTACCTTCAAAGAAAAGCCGATTCCTCCAATCGATTTCCTAATTTGAAGATGCAAAAAGCTGGATGAGGGATGTTACAGGTGTCAGGCAAGATCAATGTAGTGTTAGCAAGAAACTACGAGTTAAGTCTGAATAGGAACCAAGGATAAATCTATGCGACGACGACAAATCCATGCAGTTCATCATGGTTAACATGGGAAAAGCTCTAATTTGATTTTGATTAAGCTAGAATACATTCAAAATATACATGACACTTTTTCTCATATGGATTTCCACAAGAATCACGAAAGTCCATGGAAGGTGAGAGGATTATCAAAATGTACTATGCCATATTTTTGTATACCACCTGTAAATTAAGTAATCAATGTAATACTATCAAAATAACTAATATAGATAAATTGTCAAGGCAGCCTCTATACCTATATCTTTCAAGGTAATCTGTTGATGCCCCGAATGCAGGAGCAATTTCTTGAAGAGCGTTCAGGAAATCGTCCATTGTAACCCTGATGCTTTCATGATCCAAAGGTTTCGTGAGGTCATCCATACTGATTTGTCTATTCAGAGCAAATGAGACGGCACTCTTTACAACACCTTCAATCTCAGCTCCACTGTAGTTCTTCGTCCTGGCAGCTGAAACATATTATGCAATCACAGTTACAAACAGAATGATAACAAAAACAGAAAATACTCAATTTTCATGTAGCATGTCTCTCAGGACAGTTTCTAGAAAGAAAATAAATAAAGGAAAATGGCAGGACTATAATAAATAAAAACTGTTGAATTTAATGTATAGCCGGAGTTGTGTGTTAACCATCACATTAAAACTCAGAAAGAAATCCACAAGACATGTAATACTTTGATTAAAAGATTGGGAAGCGTCAGGTGCATACCTAGTTCCTCAAGGTTTACATCAGGAGCAAGAAAAGAATTTTCCTTCATTTTATTTGTATGTATTTGGAAAATCTGTAGACGCCCTTTTTCATCAGGGAGGCCGATCTCTACATGCACCTCCAAACGTCCAGGTCTGCATGCAAGCAAAAGATATCAATCCCTTATTCCGTGACGGATGTATATTAATGTCATGCTCTGATTTCATATCTACCAAATATTAATATGTGAAACCACGATGGCCATCACAAAGCTCAGTTATACTTCATAAAAAGAAGTGTACAAAATACATTAAAGATTGGTTATACTTTGTTAAAAAAAGACTAGCTACATTATATTTGACCATGGGCCATACTAATAACATGAACAAAAGAGTGAAAATATGCAACCATGAAGATGCCGCAGTATGCCACATATATGGATCCAACGCACATAAAAGTACAAGATGCAATCAGCATTTAAAAGCTTTTAGATATTTATGGATCTCGCTGCATGGAGGTTCGTCCGCGCGCTGCGCAGAAGTCCGCTACCATCGTGAATGTCAGGGGGTCCACTCGATATCGGGTGGGAGTTTGCAAAAGCGTAGGGAACAGCTTGGGAGATGTGATGGAGGACATCGGTGGGGCTGCGGGTTGCAATTTCGGAGGCGACGTTGTAAAGCTTGGCGGGCCACTGGTTTGTGAGCATGATCTGACGGCGGAGGAAGCCCAGAGGATCCTGGACTTCTTGTGGCACAAGGTGGGGTGGGTCCACTAGAGAAACCCCCTGGTTCGAGATGGGATGTTGAAGCCTCAGCGGAAGGTCCGGCGGTTCTCGATCAGAGGCTTCCCCCTAGTTGGGCGGAATCTGGAGGAGATCCGCCAGATGCTTGCGCCGGTGATCAGTGTCACGAGCATCATCGTGAACGATCTTCATCATGGACAATCGTCGTGGGTTGTTGCGCAGGGGTCAGTTTCTGGTAGTCCCTTGCTCTTGTTTCTCGAGGCAAGGTTCTCGGGATGCCCTCTGTGCTTGGAGGTTCAGGAGGATGATCCGTCGGTGGAAGTTGTGTGAGGAAGACCGGCAGTAGGCGGCGTTTCATCAGAGAAGACGCGATCGGAAGAGGGTGTTGGGTCTTGGAGATCTTGAATGGAGGGAGCCATTAAGGGCAAAAGTGGGCAAGTTTTCATGTGCAAGAAACTGTGCAATTTCCAAGGCGAGTGGGGTAGTTTTCGACGCTAGGGCTTCCTATGCAAAGGTTCTAATCGGGTTTGCGGACCTGCTTTGGGAGAGGGAGGGTGTAACGGATCGTCAGGTGTTTGAAACCGATTGTGCGAAGCCGAAGGATCCACTAGAGAAGGAGGCTTTTAATTGGGGATATTCGAAGTTTAACCCCATTGCTTTGGGTGGAAGCGACAGGTATATAGCCAATCTGGATCCCCATATGGTATCGATGAACTTTGTTGAGGCGTTGCGGTCGAAAGATCGAGGTTCGATTGTCGATTCGGGTGAATGCACGTGGTCGAGAAAATCTGATGGGGAGTCTGCCTCTGTAGTTGTTGTTGATGGAGCAAGAGTCGATGGTGTTTCACGTGTGCGGGAAGGGGAATCTACGGATGGGTTGGGGGTGACGCCCTCGATGGCTCATGTTTCCCACAACGGGTCAGGAGGGGTTGCGCAGAAGATCCCCAAGGGGTCCTTTTGTGGCTGGTCTCGCGTGAGGGAGACTCGCAAATGGAGGGGAGGTTCGATTGGTAATATGCTCATCGAGGGCTAAGGGATCGAAGGAGGGAGAGGACCTCGAAGGTGTATCGAGGGTTGCAGTCAGCTGGAGGGCATGGGGGCGGCCACTCGGGAGTGTCGGAACTGAGCGTGGGGGAAGGGTGTCCTTGGGGCCGTAAGAGGCGGTGACATCGGGGAGACATGTAGATGAGGAGATTAAGAGCGGCAGCGAAGGTTGGTTGAACCTGGGGATGTGAGCGAAGGAGGGGAGGTGGAGAGGAGGGCGAGTTGGGGATGTGGCCCGACGCGGACCTGGAGGAGGAGGTACTGAGATGCCTTAGTCTAGTGCCACCGAAGGGGGTTCCCGATGGTGGTCAATAAACTGCATTACTTGGAATGTAAGAGGCCTGGGGCAGGCCGAAAAAGGGAGTTGTGCGGCAGTTATTGATGGATCAGAGAGCGGACGTGGTTATGTTGCACGAAACTAAAATCTGGCAAAATTTTGAGATGTTAGGAAAAGAGGTTGGGGGCAACAAACTATGACGGTTCAGAGCAGTTGCTTCGGTTGGGGTTGTAGGCAGGTAAATGATGGGATGGAATGGTGAGGTTTTTCTACGAAGGGAGAGGAATTGAGGGGGAGGATCTCACTCAAGCGGATGGTCGCAGGTTGTTGGTTACAAATGTGTATGGGCCATGTAACGGGGCTAACACTGCTCAATTGGTTGAGGATATGTTCATGGTTAGGGGGATGTAGTAGGATGCGCCTTGGATTACTGCTAGTGACTTCAATGTGACTTCGTTTTTGAAGGAACGACCCGACGACCATGGTGGGAGAGATGTCGGCTTGGTGGAGTAGGCAGTGATGGTGTCTGAGCTTGGGCTTCTGGTTGTGGACATCGTGGGATGTATGTATACTAGGCGAAACTCGAGATCTCGGTCACGTATTGATAGATTTATGGTGTCACATGAGGCATTGGGGTTTCTCTACTTGGCTAGGGCCCGAGCTCTACTAAAGGCGCATTCGGACCACAAGCCTCTTTTGTGTTGTTTGGGGGATGACATCTGCCCTCAGACTTCCTTCGGAGAACCAAATTCCTAAGTAGTACCTAGGATTTACGTAAATACCTAGGTTCTACAAAATGTTTTTTTACATCGAAGCTACAGTGGTGTCGCATGTTGAACATGCGACACCTGAAAAGTTTTTTTTACCTCGTAACTACAGAGGTAGCGCATATTAAAGATGCGATATATAAAGCGCATATCGAATATGTGATTTCTGGGCTAAATAAAAGACGTGCATATCCGATTCACTCCCCACGCGCTCCTCATACCCGACCATCCTCTGCCGCCCGCAACTCCCACTGTGCCACCCGCCGTCCTCCGCCTCCTCCTCTCCCACAAACCTCGTTTTTTATCACTCCTAGGTGCGCGAAAAACTCCTTTTCCGTAGCTTCTTTGGTCGGTACCGTACTAACCTCCACCGCCTCCCACTAGGGCTTAGCCGTTGTTGCATACATTGAGACTTGGTAAAAAAAATTTCTTGAGATTATTGATTATATAATATGCATATGATTCTTTATTTCATGAATATATTTTTTTACTTGTGCGTTGTGTCACGTATTAGGTCGGAATGGAAGCGTTGTATTGTATGTTTCATTTGAAGGGTACGCTTATCGGCGATTCGACGACCAACGTACGGAGTTTGCATTAATGCCAAATATGACGTTCGATGAGATGTTAAACTTGGTTTACTGTAAGTTCAACCTGGATGGCAATAGTCAAAAAATCTGATTACTACATCGCATCCCTCGAGGCCAAGGGGAAGAACCATCATTTTCGTCTATCGTCGATGATGATGATGTGCAGGGAGTTTTTGTGTATGCTCGGACCATTGGGAAATCAATGCCTACTGACATTATTGTTGAAGATGTCTCTGCGAGCGAAGTCCCCAATGTTGTGGATACCACGAGATCGTCCTTTATGGAAGTGTTGACGAGGAATCTGATCCTTTGTGGAAGTGGTTTCTATCGTTGGTACGTATCAGGGTAATTGGCATGCGAGATGGGCCAATATGTATCATTTTCACCGAAATTCTGAAATAAAATCCGCTATGAAAGATGCTGGCGTGGACTTATTAGAACCTTTTGCATATTGGTGGTTCTGTTCAAGGCATGTCGCGAGCAACTTCAATAGTGTTTTCAAAAACGACTCCATGAAAGCCTTGGTTCAAGCAGCAACATTACAAACGACTACTATAAAGTTCGCTTACTTTATGAGGAAATTACAAGAGTGGAATACAGAAGCGGGTAGATGGTTTTCGACTCATGATTGTCGTTGTGAGCAATGGACCTTGGCTTATGACGGTGTTTATAGGTTTGGTCAGATGACTGCAAATTTGAGTGAAAGCTACAATGCAGCTCCTCCCTTGAGGTTGGTGGTGCCTTTTTTCAGGGGGAGCAGGAGTTGGGTGCGGCATTGGTTAATTACTTCAGGAATTTTTTTGACCGCCAGCCTTCTTGCTCGTGGCGATGGATGGGCCGTAGGGCTCCTGTCATCGCCCCTTCGGATGCGGATTTGTTATCTCGGCCTTTTTCGATGGAGGAGCTGAAGGGGGCGGTCTGGGATCTTAACATTGACGCCGCCCCCGGTCCTGATGGATTCCCCATTTCTTTTTACCGGGACTTTTGGGATGTTATCGCTCTTGACGTGTTGGACGTTGCTCTCGATTTTTGTGCAGGAAATAGAGGCTTCGACAGGATTAACCGGGCTAATTTGGTTCTTATCCCAAAGACCCATGGCGCAAACCGTATTGAGGACTTCCGGCCAATCTCTATTTCTAATGGCATCTACTTAATTATTGCTAAAGCCCTTTCTAGGAGGCTTGCGCCTCTCCTCGGCTCTCTCATCTCTCTCTCCCAGGCCGCCTTTGTCCAAGGGAGACAAATCTCTGATTGCTATGCGTTGGCCTCCGCGATTGTTGATGGTTGGAGCAGAAATGCTAAGAAGGGGATGCTTTGGAAAATTGACTTTGCTAAGGCTTATGACTCTTTGGATTGGAGATTCCTTTGGTCGGTATTGAAGCGGCGGGGCTTTCCGCCGATTTGGATTTCATGGGTTCGCCGGTGTGTTACCACCGTATCTTTCTCCATCTCTATTAACGGCCGGCCGGTTGGGGGGTTGGTCCAGCCGCGCAGGGGGGTTCGCCAGGGGTGCCCCCTTGCCCCGCTTCTCTTTGTTTTGGCGGTCGATGTGTTGCCGCGTATGATTCATGGGGTGGCCGATGCTGGTCTTACGCGCGGTTGTTCTCTGGGCGGGTTTCATATTCCTATCCTTCAATTCGCTGATGATACCCTCTGTTTTATTGAGGGGGATCGGCCTTCTGCCTTGGGGATGGCTACTACGCTCCAACTATTTTGCGAGATGTCGGGGCTCCGCATCAATGGGACCAAATCGAAGGTTGTGTCGTTTGCTTTGACGCCGTCGGAGGCTGAGGAGTGCTCTTCTATTCTGGGCTCTTCCATTGGTGGCCTTCCGCTGGATTATCTCGGCTTGCCTCTCTCGATGGGCCGTGCTCGCTTGCGGGACTGCTGGAGGGTGGTGGAGAAGGTGGAGGCTCGGTTGGTGGGCTGGCGCGCGTCTCTTCTCTCCAGGGGGGACGCTTGGTTCTTGTTAAATCTGTGATCTCTGCTATCCCGATTTATTTCTTGGCTGTGCGCGGATTGCCGAAGGGGGTTCGGGTGCGTTTAGAAAAATGTATGAGGGGCTTTCTTTGGGGTAAGAAGGGCGATGGGAGAGGGGGGTCCATTTGGTGGGTTGGGAGGATGTTTCGCGTCCCAAGCGCGAGGGGGGCCTGGGCATCCGGCGGTTGGAGGTGGTGCGCGAAGCTTTGCTTCTTAAATGGGCGGTTAAGCTGTTGGGGCGGGAAGATGATTTCTTGCTGCGGTGCCTTCGCGAGGCGGCGGGGAGTGCTTTTGCTAGCGCTTTTGGAGGGCGTGCCCAGGGGCATGTTCCCTCCTTTTGGCGCGAGGTGATGTCTGCCTTCGGTCGAAACCGATCTTTATTCAAGCCTACTCTTGGTGATGGGACTTCTTTCCGCTTCTGGTCGGAGGATTGGTCCGGGAGGGGCGTCTTCCGGACTTTGTTTCCGAGATTATATGCGTTGGCGGGAGACAAATTAGCCTCTGTTGCTGCATGCTGGGCCGATGGTTGCTGGTGCCCTTTGTTGGTGGATAATCTTTCTGATCAACGGATGCTCGACTTCTCTGCCTTGATGGCTCTCCTTTCTGATGCTCCCACGCCCTCCGGGGGCCGTGATCATTTCGCCTGGAAGGAGGGGTCTTTCTCTACGCGGAAGGCGTACTTCTCTATTCTCCCCACCGCCGAGGGGATGGATGCATCCCTGCACAATCACTGCAAGCTCATTTGGAGTCTCAAGCTTCCGGAACGGGTGGGTATTTTCCTTTGGATTCTTAGGCGTGGAAGGCTTCTTACTCGTGACCGTTGTGCCTTGATGTTCCCTACTGTTTCGCGATTGTGTGGATTGTGTGGTTCGGAGGAGGAAACTGCCGGTCATCTTTTCCTTCACTGCGACCGTGTGCGTGCCATTTGGGGCGACGTGGGGTGGCTGAATCTGGACAGTATTGCTACGTTCTGTGAGAGCTTGTCTAACGCCGGGAGTCGGTCGCGGGTAGACAGGCTGGTTCACATTGCGCGCCTTTGGAGTATCTGGCTGGGAAGAAATGAGGCTTTATTTGCTCGGCAGAGGTTCTATTTGGAAAATATTTGTATTACAGCGTCTCGTTTTTGTCTTGATTAGTCTGCCTTGTAGCGTTATGCGGGTGCGGGGATGACATCTCTATTGGTTTCATCCTCCATTCTGCTTTGTTTTCCTCTTCCGCTTTGTTCTATTCCGCATTGTAAGTACTCATCTATTTACTCTTTAATATATTGGGGCGAATAACGCTGTGTTTCCCCCTTTTTTTGAGCGTCAAAAAAAAGATGCCCGTTGCTTGTCGATTTGTGCATTGATCGAGAAGACTTTCTATAATTGTGTGTTATACTTTAACCAGCATGCTGAAGAGGCAAGCACAACCATTGCTGCAGGTCGCAAATACACGCATTACGCATCCACGGAGTTAAACCGTTGGAGTGCAGCTGCGAACGGGCACACAGTAACTCAAATACAAAGGCAGTCGGATATATTGTTCGAGGTTTCTAGTGGTGTTCGACGGACGTCTAGTGGTCTTCGCGGTCGCAAACAATACACGGTAAATTTGTTCCAACGTAAATGCACACGTAATAAGTGGCAAATTTTCCGTATCTCATGTTCCCATGCCATTGCGGTCATTTCAAACCATCGAGCGGAAGTGGATTCCTATGTTGGAGAGTAATACACGTGGCAACACCAACTGAAAGTGTATGGAGGGAAATTTTTTCCCATCGGTGATCGGGAAACGTGGGCTCCTTTGGACTATCCAAAACTACGTCCTGACCCAAAGCGTAAGCGCGGCAAAGGTTGACTACGCACAACAAGAATTCATAATGAAATGGATGTTAGAGATGTGATTCGCCACAATACTTGTTCGTTTTGTGGGATATTGGGTCACACACACCGTGGATGTCCCAATAAAACCACAAGGGATTCTCAAGCATCAACGTCTAACGCGCAGACGGTGGGAAGGAATAAGAATAAATGTGGTAATTGTGGTGGCGTTGGTCACAACAAGCGCAAATGATCTATTTTGAGTAAGTTTGCTTCTTTTTCTCTTTTAATTTATAGCATAATTACTCTTATCGTTTATTCTTCTTTTTTACATTGTATATTCTAACATTGAATTTTTAAAATTGCAGATGGATCCCGGGCCACTTGACCCATCTGTTTTGACTCTCCAGGAGCGACATCGTTCTCGTCGTGCCTGGGCTGGTGATGTAAGTCTTTTTTATTATCATTTTTCTTTACTTGTTTTGCTTATAACAATTATCTTGTAGGAATCTTCATGGTTACGTTGTTGACGTCGAGAGACACATGTTCGCCAGATTCCTTTGGTTGATCGACTCCAGACGTATGTAGCTCAAGCGGGCTTTGGATGCATATCTGAGCTGGAATTTATCACGTTAGATTGGCATTTGGTAACGGCGTTGGTTGAACGCCGAAGGCCCGAGACACACACTTTCCACATGGTTAGTGGGGAGATGTCCATCACCTCGCAAGACGTCGCATTCATCATGGGGCTACGAATTGATGGACATGTTGTTATGGGGGAGACTACACCTGAAGCCACATGGGCGGATACGTGTGAGGAGTTGTTGGGTGTAAGGCCTCTTCCATCTGAAATCGTTGGCAGCAGGGTGTTAGCGAGTTGGTTATTCACCCATTTTGCAAACTTGCCAGAAGATGTAGACAATGTGGTCTGACAGAGACATGCTCGAGCTTATATTTTGCAGTTGCTTGGTGGTGTATTATTCACAGACAAGTCAGGATCGTTGGTTTCTCTTGTTGCGCTACCACATCTGCATGATCTGGAGTACTCTGGGACGTTGAGCAGGGGATCTGCCATACTTACGTATCTATATAGACATCTCTGTATAGCAACGGATATGGCGACCGAGGAGATTGGAGGCTCGATCATATTGCTTCAGCTATGGGCATGGGAGCAATTCCCCCACATTGCTCCTGTTGTGAGGGAAGGCAGACAGTGGCACGGGCGGCCGTTAGGAGTTCGTTGAGCAACGTCATTTGCGCATCGTCGACAGCCTACACACGTAGTGAGACCATACCGCGGTGATTTTGACATGCAATCACTAGAGTAGGTAATTTTTTGCATCCACAAATTAATTCAATTTCAACCCAAAAAATTATTGATCTAAATACAATTTTCCCATGCAGGTATTGTGGGTGTCGTATCCCAATGACATCCGCGTAAGTCTCCCTACCAACTATCTTGAAGGCGATCGCATTTGGAGGGCGTGTGTACTGATGATATACTTCCACATTGTGGAGTATTACTTCCCGGACTGATTTCTGAGACAATTTGGAGAACATATCAGCGTAGGAGAAAGCGTTGAGTTCTACATTTTGTAGTTGTTAATGTGATACAAATATGACAATGTATCTCCGTGGCCAATTTAATATGTGTAATTTCTGTGATTGTCTTTGTGCATCAATATATCCTTTGTGAATGTGTGTGCATCGATAACCCACATTTGTGGTTGTGGAGACGTGTATTCATTAGGAAGACCGGCACTCTGCAAGTTAAAATGCAACTATGAAAGAACTTCAAGGAAAGATTAGGTTAAATGGAGATTGGTAAATTGTGTTTAAGCAGGGTTATCGGTAAAAATTACTGGATTTTTTCCAGGAAGAACCTCATATGTCGCATGTTGAACATGCGCCATATGAAAAACTTCCTGTAATCGTTCCAGGGAGAACCTCATATGAGATATAAGAGATACTCATATGAGATACTTCTTGGAATTGTTCCATGAAGATACTCATATGGCGCATGTTGAACATGCGCTATATGAGAAACTTCCTGGAACAATCGCTATATAAGAAACTTACTAGAACTGTTCCAGGAAGTTTCTCATATAGCGCATGTCCAACATGTGCTATGTGAGAAAGTTCCTGGAACTATCCCGGAACAAAACTAGGGAGATCACCGTATATCGCATCTTTAAGATGTGCTACCTCTGTAGTTACGAGGTAAAAAAAACTTTTCAGTTGTCGCATGTTCAACATGCGACACTATTGTAGCTTCGGTGTAAAAAAAATATTTTGTAGAACCTGGGTATTTACGTAAATCCCAGGTACTACTTAGGAATTTGGTTCGACTTTCTTCCACTTTGAGAGGGCTTGGTTGTTGGAGGAAGGCTTCCACGAGGCTGTTGCGAAGTTTTGGGAGGTATGCATACCTAATGGGTCGCCGATGAGCGGACCAGCAAGAAAGTCGGTTTCGCTCAGAAAGCATTTGATGGAGTTTAAAAGGGCCAACCGACTGCAGCATAAATTTAGAAAACCAACGGCTCAGGAGGTGTGCAGGTTGGACAGACAGGAGGATGGAGAGCGAGGGGTCGTCTTCGGGCGAGGATCACTATGTCTAGGGAGATGGGAGGTTCACGATGAAAGAAACATATCGTTTCTTGGTGGAGGGTGGAGAAGAGGTAGAGGAAGAGGTTGGTGTTGATGCGGGCATGATTTTGAGATGCAAGGTGCCAAATCGAGTTAAGGTTTTCCTTTGACAATTTAAGCTTGGGAGGATTCTAACCAAAGGTCGTCGTGGGCAACTGCTGGGCGAGGATGATGTATCGTGTGGTAGATACGGGTCAAAGCTGGAGGATGCGGATCATTTGCTTTTCTTTTGACTGCTCTCAGATGAGGGATGGAATGGAGCCAATATAACGTGGCTTTTACGGCAAGATTGCCCCACTTTCTGGAGAGATATTAGATCAGTTTGTAGCTTTGGACATGAGAACAGTCCGTACCCCTATGCTTTAGTGTGTTATATTAAAAATATGAAATGTGGAAGCATAACCAGAGAAAAAGAAATAAACACCGAAGGAACACCGAGATTTTTACTTGGAATCCAACTCTCTAAGGTGCGGGACGAAACCACGAGAGAACTCCTCAAAAGGCTGAAGGTCTATTAAACTTTCTATCATCTGTTGCAGAAGGTGTGGGGCTTCTTATATAGCCCCCACCAAGGTTGTAAAAGTCGGTAGTCGGTACTCGGTCGGCCAAGTCACTGACTAAGGATTAGTCGGCAGTCGGGTGACTAATCGGATTTAGTCAGACTTTCATCAGCTTTGATTTTTTAAATATATAAATCATTTTTATACATATATTATTATATATTTACATAGATTTATATACATTTTTACTATCATAATGAATCAAAAGAAGTAATTGAATTTAAATAAAACATTAAGCATATTAGAATAAGTTTGTTTTTAAAAAAGTAAAAAATATGGTATCTCCAAGTAAAAATTGGTTGACTAATGGAACTAGTCGGAATTAGTCAGTACTCGATCGGCCACCCCACTGACTAGACTAGTCGGACCTACTAGTCGGGCTAGTCGGGTGATTTTTACAACATTGGCCCCCACTGAGTCTCCAAATCCCACAAATGATAGATGTGGGACTAAACATTGTATGTGGTAAGGAGGGACCCATTTATACTTCTACACAAATGACACATATACTCCAATACTCTCCCTCAAGCTAGAGCGTGAAATTCTCAGCTTGGACAAATAGAAAGAAATCTCAAACTCACAATACAAGACACTACATACAATATCAACTCAACGTAAATACAACTGTAGGTTGTTGTCGAGGACGTTGATTCTCATGTAGTACAGGTGAGGAGGAATAAATGGGCTGGAGTGTGAGTCGAATTGGGTCTCCTCGTCAAAGAACATGTGCTCTGTATTGTGCCTGTCAGAGTCACAAAAATTGAAAAGAATCTCCTCGTCGGAGTACTCTAGCTCGCTACATGTAGAAGACTACATCATGTGGACAACTAATCTATCTTTGAAGAACCGAACTGAAAAGGTCGTGGAAACATCCTCATCAGAGTCCACGGTCATTGGAGAATGGAGTCTGAAAAGTCTCCTCCTCGGAGAACTGAGTATCTCCCATACTGGCTCAGAGAATTAGATCTCTACTTTGGAGTCCCTATGAAACCACAAGAAAACCCTACCTCACATGGCATAGGGAATGGCATCTCTACTCTGGAGTCCCTATGGATCACATGAAAACTCTGAGACCAAAAACAATAATGAGGACCACACAAATGATAGCAAATATATGCTCCTCAAATTGAGGATTCAGAATCTGATTGTCGAGTCTGAAATTTGAACTATAGAGTCTAACATATGGCGAGTCTGGAATATAAAGAATCTGATATATGAATTTGATCTATATCTCTACACAATACTCCCCCTTTCTCACATACTTGTCGAAAGACAATGACATCAACAAAGTTGGTGTAACATCCGGGAATTCGCGTAAAACCAAACTCGTCCGATTTTGGGTCTAATGAACCCAAAAGCATTGTCGGTCAATATTAAACAACATAAAATGACCAATTAGTAGTGAATCAAAAGTCGTTCGGGCAAAATCGACCAAAAATGCTTGGTATCAGAGCAGTGGTACCCCGATACGCACATTCGCGGTATTACAATTCCGATCGCATTAAGTTCTCGAATAGCGACAGTCTACCGACTTGTCGTGAGTTCGAGAAGGGAAATATGACATTCATATTCAATAACCACAGATGTCACCAATTTCATTAATTTTCATCTTATATCCCAAGAAGAGAAAAGCATTTATGATAAATATCTGTTAGGGCATCCTAATGACTAATTATGGTTCTCATGCAGAGCCATGGCATCTCGACCAGGTCAGGATACTTCTGACCAGCTGGCACGCATACTGAGCGCACTTACCGATCTTCAACAGCAGCAGGCTGCTATGAGAGGCCAGCAGGAGCAGATATTGGCCCAGCAGACTGAGATTGCTGACAGGCAGACGGACATAGAGATGAGATTCGAGGACATGTCAGATTTCACGTACTATCCATCCCAGGATGGGATACGGCAGGACCAGCACCAGTCCGTTGAGGTGGAGCAGCCTCATCCTGACGATCCACTAGAGGACATTCCAGAGCATGAAGCTGAGGAGGATGCAGACTTAGACAGGGAGCAGGACCCTGTTGACCTTGCTGACGAGGATGCACACGAGTATGCAGCCATTCACAGGCACCAATAAGTCTTCACTTCTTATCAGCGGGCCAACATACCCTTGTTCGAGGGCACAGGTCCACCAGATGACGCTGAGCAGTGGCTGAAGAGAGTAATGAAGGTGCTCAAAGCGATTCATGCGCCACGAAACACGTGGCTATCTTTCATAGAGATTCACTGACAGACTTCGCCGAGCGATGGTGGGAGGCTGTAGTGTCCGAGTTAGGCCGAGAGCCTACTTGGAACGATTTCGAGACGAGGTTCAGAGCCCACTTCTTTTCTGCGAAGTGGAAGGAGTCCCAGCGCCGACTGTTTGCAGAGCTTCGTCAGGGACAGATGACAGCCAGGGATTACTTTATCAGATACACAGAGTTGTCGCGACATACACGAGCAGCTGGCGCATTTCCAGAAGAGAATCTGGAAAAGTTCATTGGTGGCATGCGAGAGGAAGTACAGGAGAAGCTGGCTGGACTACACATCACTTCTATCTCCGAGGCTACCGATGCTGCGGAGAAGTTCGAGGACATTAGAGGGAGACGTTACGGGAGCTCGTCTGGAGCACCGCCTAGACCGCGGCAATCTTTTGGGCCGATACGTCGACCGTTTCAGCAGCAGAGGTCAGCCAGACGGTTCCGACCTACAGGTTCGACATTCTCTGGCAGTGCTCGCTCTTCTCCATTGACTACTCTAGGAGGAGCACTTGCCGGACGAGGTACAGAGTCCACTCGACCATCTGGGTCGCAGCGAGCAGATAGACCACCTGCAGGACCAGCTCGGAGCACGGACACAGCTACTCCCTCTGCTCGACCAGTCCGGTGTTACCGATGTCACGAGTGGGGACATTACCGAGCACAGTGCCCACAGGCTTCTGGCGAGCCTCAGCCACAACCTTCACAGTCACAGCCTCCGACACAGCGTTCAGGGAGTTTCCGTGGCAGGAACTCCAACTTCAGGCGACCGCAGCAGCGACAGACGCAGAGTGTGGCAGGTTCCAGTGCCGCACCAGCCAGACAGGGGCAGATACACACAGTTACTGAGGAGCAGGCACGCTCAGCCGCTACTGTAGTGAAAGGTATGGTCTCAGTCTTGGGCCGACCTTTCCATGTTTTATTTGATTCCGGCGCGACACACTCTTTCCTTGCTTCGAGGTTGCTTGTTTCTTTAGATAGAGTTGCAGAGACGCTATCGTCTCCATATCACATCCGAGGGCCAGGTGGCCAGTTATTTGTCATATCTCTGATAGTCAGGCACTTGCCCGTACTGATTGGCGGTTACGAGATGATCGCAGACTGTCTACTCCTACAGCTTGATGAGTTCGACTTGATTTTAGGCATGGATTGGCTATCCACTCATCATGCACTTCAGGATTCCAGATCTACCCGAGTTCACTTTTGAGGGTACTACACATGACTCCACCATGGAGTACATTTCAGTATTGCGAGCCCAGCGACTTGTTGATCAGGGTTGCGATTCATATCTTGCTTTTGTTCGGGAGGTGTCTGATCAGGAGCCGATGATACAGGACATCCGAGTAGTCTCAGAATACCCTGACGTATTTCCTGATGAGCTACCAGGGCTACCTCCTGAGAGGGAGATCGAGTTCGAGATCACATTGTTGCCAGATACGCAGCCGATCTCTATGGCACCATATCGCATGGCACCAGCCGAGTTGAGGGAGCTGAAGGTGCAGTTGCAGGAGTTGCTTGACTTGGGATTCGTGAGGCCGAGCACTTCACCTTGGGGTGCTCCGGTTCTATTTGTCAAAAAGAAGGATGGATCCATGAGACTATGCATCGATTACCGGCAGCTGAACAAGAGAACGGTGAAGAACCGTTATCCCTTGCCACGTATCGATGATTTGTTTGACCAGCTCCAGGGATCTTCGGTTTTCTCGAAGATCGATCTTCGCTCAAGTTACCATCAGCTGAGGATTCGCGAGTCGGACATTCCGAAGACAGCCTTCAGGACTCGCTATGGACACTACGAGTTTGTGGTGATGCCGTTTGGGCTCACCAATGCACCTGCGACTTTCATGGATATGATGAACCGTATCTTCTGTCCATACTTGGACAAGTTTGTAGTGGTGTTTATCGATGATGTGCTCATCTATTCACAGAATGAAGGGGATCATGCTAATAATCTGCGGATCGTCTTAGATACATTACGGGAGCACAAGCTATATGCCAAGTTGAGCAAGTGTGAGTTCTGGTTATCCCAGGTCTCGTTTCTCGGGCATATCATTTCTGGGGCAGGTATCGCGGTTGATCCTGCAAAGATTGAGGCAGTCATGTCTTGGGAGCAACCCAAGACAGTTACACAGATTCGGAGCTTCCTCGGACTAGCGGGCTATTACAGACGCTTTGTCAACGGATTTTCCCGCATCGTTCGTCCTCTGACACGACTGACGCAGAAGGGAGTTCCATTGATTTGGGACGATTCATGTGAGCAGGCCTTCCAGACACTGAAGGAGAGGTTGACCACAGCGCCTATTCTTGCTCTTCCTTCAGGCACTCAGGACTATGCAGTCTACACAGATGCATCTGGAGAAGGTCTAGGAGCAGTGTTGATGCAGAGATGACAGGTGATTGCTTACGCATCACGGCAGTTGAGACCGCACGAGCGGAACTACCCCACACATGACTTGGAGTTGGCGGCAGTTGTCTTCGCCTTGAAGATCTGGCGTCACTATCTATATGGGGTGAATTTCGAGATTTTCACAGATCACAAGAGCTTAAAGTACATCTTTGATCAGAAGGAGATGAACATGAGACAGCGCAGATGGCTCGAGCTGCTGAAGGATTATGATTGCACGATCTCTTACCATCCCGGTAAGGGAAACGTGGTGACTGATGCACTTAGCAGGAGAGCGCATGCTGATGGTACGGCGAACTGGTTATATACATGGGATATGCTTGCATCTTTGACAGATTGGCATCCTCAGGAGAGCGCATCCATTTCTACCGCCGTGCCTCCTCGATACAGCAGCCTTTGGGATCGTATTGTAGAAGGCCAGAAGACCGATCCTTGGATCCGAGATAGATACATGCGCGCCGTCAAGGACGAATTTGATGACTTTGTTGTGATGGAGTCTATTTTATGGAAGGCAGGACGGGTAGTTGTACCCAATGATGAGCATCTTCGCAGAGACATTCTCAATGAGGCACACAGTTCACGGTTATCTATCCATCCAGGCAGTACGAAGATGTACCGTGATCTGCGTCGACATTTCTGGTGGGATGGAATGAAGCGCGATGTGACGCTACATGTTAGCAGATGCATGACCTGTCAGATGGTCAAGACTGAGCACAAGAGACCGCCAGGATTACTACAGTCTCTCCTCATTCCCGAGTGGAAGTGGGAGAGCATTTCTATGGATTTTGTCACAGGTCTGCCAAAGACACCAGGTGGCCATGATTCCATATGGGTCGTTGTTGATAGGTTGACCAAGTCAGCCCACTTCATACCTGTCAACACGACTTACACTCCGTCTAGGTTGGCCAAGCTCTATGTGCAGAACATTATCAGGCTGCATGGTATACCACGAGAGGTGGTGTCTGACCGGGATTCGAGATTCACATCTCATTATTGGCACCAGTTTATGTCAGCACTACAGACAGAGCTGAGGATGAGTTCTGCATATCATCCGCAGACAGATGGGCAGAGTGAGCGCACCATTCAGACGCTTGAGGACCTACTTCGCGCATGCACTTTGGAGTGGAAAGGGTCCTGGAGGGACCATCTGCCGTTAGTGGAATTCACGTACAACAACAGCTATCACTCCAGTATTGGCATGGCACCATTCGAAGCCCTATACGGGCGGAGATGTCTTACACCTCTTAGTTGGCGGGAGGTAGGTGACCATGCTCTCTACTCCGTAGATCTCTTGGAGGAGACTGCGAGAGCTGTTGATCTTGTGAGACGGAGGCTTCTGACGGCACAAAGCCGCCAGAAGAGCTATGCGGATCGTCGAAGGAGAGATTTAGAGTTCCAGGTAACCTAATTAATTCTTATTCATCTATGACATATATATATATGTCCAAATTAATCTCATATTAATGACACTCCTATCGATTATAGGTTGGAGATTGGGTATTTTTACGAGTATCTCCCATGAAGGGAGTGCAGAGATTCGGTGTTCGTGGCAAGTTGGCGCCGCGATATGTTGGACCTTTTGAGATTCTGGCTAGAGTGGGGAAAGTGGCATACCAAGTAGCCCTTCCTCCACATCTTTCAGCTATTCATGATGTTTTCCACATATCCAATCTGAGGAAGTATGTCCACGACCCTCGACACATTATCAGTTACGAGAATCTCGATGTAGAGCCGGATCTAACTTATGAGGAGAAGCCAATTCAGATACTTGACCGTGCTGTGAAGAAGCTTCGCAGCAAGGAGATTTCATTGGTCAAGGTTTTGTGGCACCGACACGGCGTCAAGGAAGCGACATGGGAGACTGAACCCGACATGCGGGCACGATATCCGCAGCTATTCTGATGTAATCGTCAAAACAAGCTTTTGTAATTAAACACATTATAAATATATGGCTTATTTTCTCTTTGAGGTTTTTATGGATTCAAAACCCTTTGAGGTTTTTATAACCATATTAAATCCAAACAAGATACCTATTAACCTTGACTCGAGTCTCGAGGACGAGACTCCCTTTGAGGTTTTTATAATTGTAACATTCGGGAATTCGCGTAAAACCAAACTCGTCCGATTTTGGGTCTAATGAACCCAAAAGCATTGTCGGTCAATATTAAACAACTTAAAATGACCAATTAGTAGTGAATCAAAAGTCGTTCGGGCAAAATCGACCAAAAATCGGTCGCTTCGTAATACGCGCCGCGAAAAGCCGCGACGCAAATTCGGAAACCACGAAAAGAACCGAGATCGTAATTAGATCCGATTTGACGATACGAGACCAACGGAATCGACTGTTCGTCAATCGGAGGTCGTTTGATATTTTTAAATCGTAAAATTTAACCTTAAACAAAAACCGTATCCGGAAATTTCGGATATTCCAAACCCGATCAAAAGTATATCAATATTATATTCATATTGACCGTCATTTTGAGACGATCAAAACGAGATATCGTGCATCGAAAATAGACACCCGAGGTGCACATACGGTAGATTTTTACAATATGTTAAACAAAGAGTTTTGTTTTTTTTAAATATATATATATATAATACATACGGCTCCTGTTAACAACAGCAAATTCCAGCTATCTTATATCCCCCATTGGGCACTTTCCTAATCACCATTTGGCTCCTCCTTGCATAACACTTGGACTAAAAGATATTACAAGTGTCATGAAAATATAACTCTTCGTTGGGTATATAAACCCCTTCTTCTCTATACATAGCTGTTAACCCCTCAGGATCCGGGTACCCATTTACGCGCATTTCGCAATAATTCATTCACATTTGATCGCACTTGTCGCAGAAAAACAGGGAAATTTTTTTTTTCCGCGTAACTATGACATTCATTCTCAACACATGACCACAAGTAAAAGAGACAGTATGGCACCAAAATTCTTTTCATTAATATTCATATCTGTTTTCAACATGTACAAGGATCTTCCATTTACAACATATATCCCAAAGTGTGATACAAAAGAGATAACATTTACATCATTATCTGAACAAAAACTGAGACAAAGTAATTCATACCGTCGGGTATAAACTCTGTCTCCAGGAAGCATGTATAGCTACTGAGCTACAGGCTGTTTGCCTGCCAAACATGTTAGGAAAGAAAAGGCGTCAGCGGTTGCTGGTACCTCCCAAAAACTTATATAAAATAACATGCATTTATTATTTACAAAAGAAAGCAAGTAGAGAGGCAAGAACAACTCAAATTAAACTTTATTTCTACTTTGCAATGAAAAAGGTTTTTCAGGCTACTTGTAAGCATCTCAAATGTTTGTCCCATACCCCAGCATTTCCCACATGTGACATATTTTATAGTACTTGAGTATTCATGAGTATCTGAGTGTAAGCACATATCTATTCAGAGATCACGTTGTTGAGTGATAATGGAAAAGTTATGATTGGAAAGATCTATTAATTTATTTAAATCATTGGGTAGAGAGAATGGTCATTTCCTACTAACCCTAACTTTTGATCGTAACTTCTCAACTCTTAACTCCAATGTTTCAGATATAACTCCAGATGGTGTAGATGTAGATATGGATGATCTAGATATAGAATCGCCAGTCTGTTGGCGAAGTAAACTCAAGCGGTGAAGAAGCCTACAAATGGTTCTTCCGTCTCGCCCTCTAATTGGAAGCGCGGTCCAATAGAGGGATAGGTCTATTCTCCAACTACGCCACTGAGACGGGTGAGAGAGACTCCCTAGAAAAGTCGCTCTAGAAAAACAGCCCGACTAGTACGGGCAACCGAGCTCGTACGTAAAGCTGAAAAACCAGGATCCCCCGCCTGGGCATCCTAAAAGTCAGGGTCAGCGGAACTGATCTAAAGTCTGGATCCCAACGAGGCGTAAAATACTGCGAGCTCGCGTAAAAACCGAAAGAGGACTGGGATCCTAGACCCGCGCACTTGGCGGCCGCTGCCCAATCTGGGCTTCCTATCTCCCGCCCAGTTGAGGGTCATCGCGCCCTCGCACGGTCAGGTGTAAAGGTCACCATGACCGGCACTCTTGATTTGTAAGTCCTTCCCGTTTATGAAATGAATAATAGAATAGATTGAGAGTCCAAGGATATTTGAACCGCACGACTGACTTGTACTTTAGTGAAAATGAAACGTGGCTTTTATTTATTTTTTTCTTTAGCACGGGCGAGATTCATATTATGGAACGTCATTTTGGTCAGAATAATAGATGCAATATGTGTCGATGTGACTGTGAAGCATACTGGCAGAAGATGGTGAGTCCTGTCTAGTTTGGCCAAACATGGTTTACTACTGATGTCTTAAATGGCTTTCATGGAACTCATTATTCGAGTCTCAATTTTTAAAACCCTTCTTAATTCCACATTTCCTTGCCCGTTAATTCTTCTGGCCACTATTTTGTTATGGCTTTTAATAGGAACATAATCTCTCATGGTAACACAGGAGATCGTGGAGAAGTACGCATCCTAACAGATGGAGGATGAGGAATATCTTATATTGAGCAACATTGATACGTATAGAAAGAATATCCGAATGCAATAAAACTAGTCCAACAAGCAGTGGGCTGGACAGGTTATACTCAACGAGATTCTCTTATTGAGTATAAGCCTGAAAGCTATAACCTCTTCTTGGTTATGATAGCACAGATTGGGAGAATGTTACTTATGAAATTTATCGAGTATTTGTCCATCAAGCATACCAGGATTTATGATTTCACATTCATCATCTCTTAAGTCAAATAAACAGTAGATTGAATGTGGAGAATCTATTTCATTGTACATCCTAACTCAATGTAATCACAAGTCAAAAATTCAGAAGTGTTCTACTGAACATGTGCTCCTAATTATATTTATTTATATGCAGTGGCAGAGATATATCTACTGAACATGACCATTCTCTCTACCCAATGATTTAAATAAATTAATAGATCTTTCCAATCATAACTTTTCCATTATCACTCAACAACGTGATCTCTGAATAGATATGTGCTTACACTCAGATACTCATGAATACTCAAGTACTATAAAATATGTCACATGTGGGAAATGCTGGGGTATGGGACAAACATTTGAGATGCTTACAAGTAGCCTGAAAAACCTTTTTCATTGCAAAGTAGAAATAAAGTTTAATTTGAGTTGTTCTTGCCTCTCTACTTGCTTTCTTTTGTAAATAATAAATGCCTGTTATTTTATATAAGTTTTTGGGAGGTACCAGCAACCGCTGACGCCTTTTCTTTCCTAACATGTTTGGCAGGCAAACAGCCTGTAGCTCAGTAGCTATACATGCTTCCTGGAGACAGAGTTTATACCCGACGGTATGAATTACTTTGTCTCAGTTTTTGTTCAGATAATGATGTAAATGTTATCTCTTTTGTATCACACTTTGGGATATATGTTGTAAATGGAAGATCCTTGTACATGTTGAAAACAGATATGAATATTAATGAAAAGAATTTTGGTGCCATACTGTCTCTTTTACTTGTGGTCATGTGTTGAGAATGAATGTCATAGTTACGCGGAAAAAAAAATTTCCCTGTTTTTCTGCGACAAGTGCAATCAAATGTGAATGAATTATTGCGAAATGCGCGTAAATGGGTACCCGGATCCTGAGGGGTTAACAGTTGGGAGAAGAGATGAATATGGGGAGGAATCACATAAGTCGATTCTAGATTTTTTTCGGCTTTTCTTCTCGCATTTTTTTTCAAATCAATTTTTTCTGATTATTCCTATATTTTAGTCATCTCATCTGGAGGTCGATGTTGAAGATCTAGGAGGTCCTGCATTTCATCCTCACGGCTTGACAACATGGAGGACTCGAGGACTGTGTAAGGATTCCTGCTGCCTCAAGATGCGATGTGACCGAAGATGCTCGATGGTTGCTTGCGGTTGGACAAGAGAGCACCAAAAAGAACATGGTTACATGATCGGGGACCATCAATGATGATCGCAAATTGAACAAATCTCAAACAGACGGAACTGGAATCGAATCCGCTTTGATAATAAACCTGTACAAAATTAGGGTTTCTGAAGTCTTAAAACTCTTCTCAAACAACTCATGAAATAAGAATGAATTTCAATAATAAATTACCAAAATTGAACCCCAAAAAAATCCCAAGAACGACTTGCTCTGATACCATGTTAGAAAGATGGGAGATTTGGCAATAATCCACAATCTGGAGGTCTGGATTTGTTTTGTATAGTTAGGGTTTCTGACAAAACCCTAGAATTTTCTAGAAACTTGGCGGAGATCAGTGCTGAACTAGGGTTCCAGAAAACCTTAGATATATTCTTCAACCAGAACAGAACATCAGATCGTATGCGGTATGCCAGAATCAAGACTCGAATAAATGAACTTCTTTGATCATTGTTGGCGTCAACGCAAAATTAGAGTTTGGATAAACCCTAGATTTGAATCTTGAAATCGATCATGAACTTGAACGATACATAATAATAATCTTCAAAGACTAAATCTTCAAGAACAAAACGCCAAAATCGAATTTCGAACAAATGATGAAAATAGTTCCTCGAGAATCGAACCCGCTCTGATACCATGTTAGAAATATGAAATGTGGAAGCATAATCGGAGAAAGGAAATAAACATTGAAGGAACACCGGGATTTTTGCGTGGACCCCTAATTTCTAAGGAGCGGGATGAAACCACATGAGAACGCCTCAAAGGGTTGATGGTTCCATTGAACTCTCTCGGGCTTCTTATATAGACCCTGTTGAGCCTCCACATCCCACAACTGGTAGATGTGGGACTAAACACTGGATGTAGTACCCATCTACACAAGTGATGCATATACTCCAACATGATCAATTTGGTGCACTAGGAACAAGGCTATTTGAGGGGGGGCAAATATTTTATAGCATGAATGTAATGGAGCGTTGTAGGGCATTCTATTTATCTTGGCAAATGTAATTCGATGTAATACCTAAGTTTTTGATACACTGAGGTGGATCCCAGCTTGGAAGGCCACCCTTCATTTTTCTCAAAAAAGACAACAAAAGTATTCTAGTGATCACACAATCAGAAGAGCTTCTGGCATCTTAAAAGTGGTGGATGCTTAAATCTGAAATCTTTTTTTTGTTTAAATCCGAAAAAAAATGATGGATGCTTAAATCTGAAATCTTTTTTTTGTTTAATTGAAATATGAACTCTAACCCCTCCTGGCTAAAATTATAAAGATCACAATTGTAGTGTAGAGGTCACCTCAGCAAAGCTTCATCAAGCATATCTTTCCGGTTCGTCATTCCAATGAGCAAAACATTGTTCAAGGAATCAACGCCATCTATCTAGAACACAACCAAAAATTAGCTATGATGCCAAGATATCATTTTAGCTTCTAACTGAATGATACAACAGGGACAAAAAGGCCATACTAAAAATTTACCTTGGTCAGAAGTTGATTTACAATACTATCATGCACTCCAGTACCATCTCTAGTTGAGCCTCTAGACTGATGTCAGATGCAAAGAATCATAAACAAAGTTTATGAACAAATCATTTTTATAGTTGCGTGAGAACAAAGTGTGCCCAGAACTTACCTGCAAAACAGTTAAAAGAGGCATCATTATCATATAGTCATGCCAATATTTTTTATGACTATTCTTAAGCTCTAAGTAAACCACCCTCCAAACCCACCCGGTGGATGTTTAATCCAAAAAAATGGAATTTACTTATACTTGCCTTCACAAAAAAAATGAGGGGCTAAATAGAAACTGAGGTAAACATAAACAATTTGAAAAACTGGACAATTATGATGTGCAGCGTAGACGAAATTGACAAGGTATAACATCAGCTGAACTTCTTATTCATATGAAATTGATGTCAAAATGGAAAAATGAACCAGATGAATTTTAGCTGATTCAAAAAATGAGTGTACCCTCTCCTAATCACACAGCACAATGAATGACAAATAGATACCAATGTGATAATAGTGTAAAGAGATTTTTACCTTACAAATAGCATCAATTTCATCAAAAATAATTACATGCAGTTCACTCTCATCACCTGAAATGAAATAAATAATATAACAAGCATCAATAAAGACCACATATCGTAAGTCTTGTTGCAGTTAAACTAACCCCGAGCCTTCTGTTCATTCTCAGCATCAGCAAACAGATCTCTTACGTTCTTTTCAGTTTCTCCAACATACTTGCTTAAAACCTCAGGCCCATTCACAATCTAAAAATCACAAATGCAAAAAAACTAATGATTAGGAAATTAGGCAAAATTTTCTAATAATCTAAAATTACTTTTTCCAGGACAATGTGCCTATCCAACAGTGATATGCGAACAGTTAAAAGTCTTTGCATATTGGCTATGTATGGACTCTTGCCACTAACTAGATACTTGGTAAGAAAATGGTCTATCATACCTTTGGTTCCTTTCCATTCAGTAGTTTTCCTATTTGCCGAGCAATGAGAGTCTTTCCTGTCCCTGGGGGGCCAAAAAGCAGCATACCCTTCACATGTTTGATGCCCAGTCTGTAGAAAAGAACATCAGAAAGTTTCTTGGGGGTACACGACAAATAAATTATAGGAAGATTCGGGTTTTACTTGGTAGTAACATGTGATGGGAAAATGCGTGAAGCAAAAGCTCTTCGAAAAATTTCACTGAATTCATCACTTAAACCCCCGATCCCCAATTTTTGAAGATTGAATTCCTTTTGTCGGAAGATTTTGCTGCTGGCAGCTTCACGCTGATTGACAACCTGCATCCATACAATGCAAAATTAGTTTTAATTAAAGAACTATCGACTGCATTCAATATATATCTAATTAACAATGTAAAAAATGCTACTTGGACAAACTGAAAATGAAGCAAAAGATGACCTTAATCCCTGAATTTGGAGCAGCTTCAAATATAAAGTATGTGTCCGAAGAAATCATTCCCCTTTCAACAGAATTAGTGTTGTCTTGGCCCTCAACCACTGCTTGAGTAACTGTAAAGATGTAATTCGTTCCACAATATTCAAAAGAAACCCTCTGCCCACTTGTCACAATCTGCAAACAACAAAGATTTTACATAACAGGAACATTTCTTGCTTCAGCTTTTTCGAGTAAATAGGATGTTAAATATATAATCTATATATACATTTGGTGGCTCTATTTTGGATATAAAGATGCATATTTCTACTCGTTGGACACTGTTCAGATTGTTGTATGTTAGAAAATCGGAATGCGGAAGCGGAATGATAAACAGAGCATAAATCAGAAAGGTAAAACATGAACACAGACATTTTTTACGTGGAACCCTACTCCCTAAGGAGCGGGATGAAATCACGGGAGAACGCCACAAAAGGTTGATGCTTCTATTGCTTTTCTCATCTGAATACAAGGGGTGTGGGGTCTATATATAGCTTCACTGAGTCTCCACATCTCCTAACCGGTAGATGTGGGACTAAACTCATGGATGTGGCCATCTACAACTCAAGTGGCGCACAACCAAATACTCCAACACTCCCCCTCAAGCTGGAGCATGCAATGCTCAGCTTGGACAAACAGAAAGAAATCTCAACTCACAATACAAGACACAATAGACAATATCAACTCAACGCACACAACTGTCGATTGTTGTCGAGGATGTTACTTCTCATGCCGTGCAGATGAGGAGGATGAATGAACTGGAGTGTGAGTCAACCGAATCTCCTCGTCGAAGAGCATGTGCTCTGTACCGCCTGTCAGAGTCACTGTAACTGAAAATGAGCCTCGACCTGGAGAACTCTGACCCGCCACAACATGTGGACAACTGCTCCATCTCTGAAAAGGGTCGAACTGGAAAGCCGTAGAGTGCAATCCTCGTCGGAGTCCACGGTCGCTGGAGAATGAAGTATGAAACGTCTCCTCATCGGAGAACTGGATCTCTCCCATATGGCACAGAGAATGGTACTCTACTCTGGAGTCCCTATGAAACCACATAAAAACCCTAGGAAACATGGCATAGGGAACGGTACTCTACTCTGGAGTCCCTATGGATCACATGAAAACTCTGACCAAAACAATAACTCATAAGAATGATGGGGACCACTATAAATGATGGCAAACATGTGCACATCTGAAAAGAAGATCGCATACATGTGTGTGTCTGAACTGAGGACTCGGAATCAATCGTCGAGTTTGATCATCTGAAAAACTGTAGAGTCTGGAAATCTGACTGACATGGAATCTGGAGTCTGGAGAATATGAATCTGACAATGAGGCTTGTAACTCTACATATACTCCCCCTTTCTCCCAGACTTGTCGGAAAATCAACATCGACCAAGTTGGGAGAAGACAAGAAAATGGGGAGAACAAATGAATAACTTAGCCGATAATATTTTTTCCGGCTTTTCAAATCATCATTTTTATCGCAAATCATTTGTGTACGGCTTTTTTTATTACACGCTTTTTTTAAAACACGGCACATCTTGGGCCCAAAGATAAAGCGACCCCTTTTTTCTTTACTCACGGTCCCATATTATTATTATTTTTTAATTCACGCCAAAACAGGGCCACCACTTTCCTTATCTCTCGTTTTTTAATAAAGGGAAGGGTCATTGGGCCTTTTCTGCATAACCCTAGGGTTCCCATCGTGGGAACCCTCTCTACGCCGCCGCCCCTCTTATTGGGGTTCTATGATCAGGTTGGAGGAGTGATGGTGGGTGCTTGGAGGCGGCGAATGCTCGGAGTTCGCGCACGATGCTCCCAGCGCCTGCGATGATGCTTTGGGGTTTCCAAAGGGGATCGTGACCTGCAAGGCTGCAACGCAAGCTAAAGGTGCGCGAGGGTGGGGTGGAGGCTTGGCTTCTCCTAGATGAAGGCAGATCGTTGGCGGGTCTATTGAGGATCGCTGGAGGGCTACTCATGCGTTGTCGTGTTCCTGATATGCGCGAATCGGAAGTGGGTGCGACATCGGAAGGGCGCAAGGAGGAGGCCTCGTTGTTACAGATCTGCCGCCGCCGCCTGGCTGATATGGTGAATGGTTGGAGATGCGCAGACCTGAAAAACCGATGGGAAAGCCACATCGAGAATAAAATCTGCTACCGCTTGAGCTACCTGGAGGGATCTTCGACGCGATGTAGGGTTGCCAAAAGAGATGTGGCGGAGGGATGAGACTGAAGGAGTGCCGCAGAACATCAAATCTAGGGTTCAAAAACCCTGGATCATGAACAATCTTCGAACATGAATGTAATCTTCAGCAATAACTTTTCAGTAACAGATCTCTGAACATGTGAATAAGATGCCGACAAATCTTGAACGAGCATGATCATGAACAGAACTCCAGAAGTTAGGGTTTCAATAGAAACCCTAGAACTTACAAAACTTAAACAAATAAGAACAATCTAATTTCGAATAAAAACTAATGAAAATAATCCTCGAGAATCGAATCCGCTCTGACACCATGTTAGAAAATAGGAATGCAAAAGCAAAATGATAAACAGAGCATAAATCAGAAAGATACGAACACAGAGATTTTTTACATAGAATCCTATTCCCCAAGGAGCAGGATAAAACTAGGGGAGAACGCCACAAAAGGTTGATAATTCTATTGCTTTTCTCATCTGAATACAAAGGGTGCAGGGTCTCTATATAGACTCCACTGATTCTACACATCTCCTAACTGGTAGATGTGGGACTAAATTCAAAAATGTGGTATCCATTTACCCATCTACAACTCAAGTGACGCACAACCAAATACTCCAACATTGTACATCATTGGTGTTATTTCATATTTTATTTTCTTTATGTACCTCTCTTGATATTTACCCAGGATTTTTCTCCTATATCGGAGAGCCATGGGGTCTCATTAATAAACAAGTCGATCAGTTTTCATAACATGTTATCAGAGCAACGGTCTTAGAACTGGGTTCCTATATCCCACCCTAATCTTAACCCTACCCCCCAACCCCCTTCCCCCCCACCCCGCCTGCGCACTTCTCCCCACGTGTCGCGCCCTGCTCCAACACACCGCGCGCACCACCGCACATCTGCGTGCACTCCCTCACATCTGCGCACCAGCGCACATCTGCATGCATCCTGCGCACATCTGTGTGCATTTGTGTGCATTGTTGTCCTTTTAGCCAGTACGGCCTAGCCTACAACAACATGAGACGAGGATGGTTGTATGAGTATATAAATACAACCAATCCTTTGTACATGATTGTGTAGACTCATTTATAATGGTCTACTCCTCAGTTTTGTTCCTGATTCGACATTCTTGCTACCATATCAGAGAACAAGGGTGATGTCTTTCCATGCGGTGCCTTCAAGGGCCCGGCTCCCATCGTAAAGATGGATGGGACCAACTACAAGTTGTGGTCCATGCAGTTTCGCACCTTGATGCAGTGCCATAACAAAGAACACATTCTGACAGATCCAGAGTTGGAGGACAAGATTGGGGCTAATGTTTCTTGGAAGCAAGATGATGCATTATACTCATATCTGGCTCTCCGGGACGCTTACCACGGAGATTGCCAATGTTATTGTCAATCAACCCACAGCAAAGGCTATGTAGGATATCTTAACAACCACGTATGGGCACGCAAAAAATGAGAGCAAAATTTTACAGTTGCAGATTGATATTTTTTGACCAAGCAGAATGGTCAACCGCTTCATGCACACTTCTCGCATCTTGGAGGCATGTTTGAGCATCTGCATAGCTTCATGCTTATTACTACGAGCACTAAGGGCATGTTTGGTTGCTGGGTTGGACTGGGTTGGGTTGGGGTACACCGGTGTACCCATCCTTCCAACCCTCCCAATCCTCCTCACAGTTTACTATTCACAGGGGTACAATTTACTATTCACAGTGGTACCCCAACCCAACCCAACCCAGTCCAACCCAGCAACCAAACAGGCCCTAAGAAACAACAAGCATATCAAAATGCAACTATGACAGGAGTATTTTTGTCATCTCTGGATTCTAAGTATGATGCATCATGTACTCAACTTCTTACTGGAGAGACGATACCCCCGATGGAGGAGGTTTACAAGAGGCTGAGCAGAATTACTACATCCTCTACTACTGTGGCTCAGACTCCTTCTGCTATGGCAGCCTCTCGTGGCAGAGGGGGTACTTCGTAGTTCCGTGGCCGAGGACCACATGGTCGAGAAGCAGGTCGTCAGCGAGGTTCATGTTCACATTGCCACCGTTCTGGTCATTCTGAGGAAACATGCTATCAGAAGCATGCGTATCCGACCTCCGCCCGAGTTGCTGAGTAGACCGAGCCTACTTCTACACCTGCTCCGGCTCATGATGCATGCTCTGATGATATCGTTTCCAGGTTGCGAGAGATAATGACTACTCCTACTACTTCGTCCGCAGGTTCTTCAGATGTCACACATATTGCTAGAGCCTCTTCAAGCTTGTCAGGTATTACTTATGCCCTTACCAGTAGCAACAGTTCAGATTTGTCTGACTGGATCATGGACTCTGTAGCATCTCATCATATGTGTAGCGAAAGAGCACCGTTTATCTCTTACAGATCCCTCCAGGTAGATCAGTGGTGATGGCCAATGGGGTTCATCTACCCATTATTGGGCAGGGGAAGATTGTTCTAGCTCCCTCGATGCGTTTGCAAAATGTCTTACATACGCCAGCATTTCAGATAAATCTTTCGTCTATTAGTCAGATTACAAAAGATTTACATAATTATGCCATATTTGACCATTCTTCTCTCGTGTTTCAGGACATATTCACGGGAAGGGTTATTGGATGTGGTCGTGAGCAGAGGGGACTTTACAGACTAGTCCAGCCTCCTTGTGCAGGGGTTGCCACTATCCCTTCTGGATCAGTCTCCCCGTTTATGTGGCATCTTCGCTTTGGACACCTTCCTCTGCAGAAGTTGTGTCATGTCCTCCTGCAGATCTCTGCTCGTACTAGCATGGAGTGTGAGGTATGTCAGCTTGGGAAGCACCATCGTTCCTCTTTTCCAAGTCGTCACAATGGTCAATTGTTTGAGTTGGTTCACTTTGATATCTGGGGTCCTAGTCGTGTTCCTGATCATCAGGGACATCGATTTTATATGATTGTTGTAGATGATTTTCTAGATTATCTTGGGTATTTCTGATGAAGAATAAGTCTGAGGCTGGTCCTGTTATCAAATCTTTCCATATTGAGATTAAAAACATCTTTTCTACTAATGTAAAATTTATTCGCATTGACAATGCCTTGGAGTTTTCTATTTTACAGTTATCAGACTTCCTCAGATCTATTGGTGGTGTTCATCAAACTTCATTTGCTTACACTTCACAGCAAAACAGTATTGGTGAACGCAAACATCGTCATCTTTTGGATGTCACAAGGATTCTTTTGATTCAGAGTCGAGCTCCTTATTATTTATGGAGTGATGCGGTTTTTACTACATGTTACTTGGTGAACCGCATGCCGTCTACTATGCTTGGATAAAAAGTTTCTTTCTTGATTGTATTTCCCGAGAAGGACTTATTCTCACTTACCCCCAGAGTCTTTGGATCTGCAGCTTTTGTCCACAATTTTACTCTTGTTTGTGACAAGCTCTCTCCTAAAGCTGTCAAATGTGTGTTCGTTGGCTATTCTCGTACCCAAAAAGAGTATAGAGATGTATTGATCCTATTAGGAAAAATATTATGTTAGTATAGATGTCACATTTTTTGAGTTACGTATGTTTCTCCTTCATGTGACAGGTTTTCTAATGATGACTCTGATGAGGATATCTTCGTTCCTCCACCTCTGATATCTCCACCAATAAGTCCTCATGTTGAGTTGCAGTCACCTCCACCTCCTCCTCCACCTTCGGCTACCATGACTCAATTCCTACCTCGTTTTTACATTAGCAGGTCCTCTACTCGCCCCTCTGCTATGCGCCTTCCCAGTCATCCAACACGCCCTAAGTATGTAGTGAATACATTGTTTCTACTAATGGCACTGGTGCTATATTTGATCCACATTATACTACACAGGAGAATCTGATAGCAGAGAACAGAGAGGATGATGACCTCGATGTATCTATTGCCTTGAGGTAGCCCCGTCGCAACTATGTTACGTACCCTCTAGCTGTGCATGTTTTTCATTGGATAATCTTTCAGAGGATTACAAGAGGTTTGTTATAGGCCTTTCAGCTATTACTATACCACGGACATATCGGGAGGCCATATAGGATAGCAGTTGGCGGCTTCCCATGGAAGAGGAGATGGCCGCTTTGCAGTCTCGTGATACCATGAGTGTTGTTTTTGCCCCTCCAGATGCATCTGTTGTGGGGTGCAAATGGATATTTACAGTGAATCAACGAGCGGATGGCAGTGTGGATCGCTACAAGGCAAGGATTGTAGTACGTGGATTCACCCAGACTTAAGGGGTGGATTATCGGGATATCTACTCTCCAGTGGCCAAACACTCAACATTATGCATTCTCTTATCAATTAATGTTTCACGGGACTGGTCTCTTTACCAACTTGATGTGAAGAATGCATTTCTTCATGGAGATATACAGGAGGAGGTTTATATGCAGCAACCATAAGGGTTTACTGTCGAGGGGGAGTCTTAGAAAGTGTATAGGCTCCACAATACGATCTACGGCCTAAAACAGAGTCCCAAAGCTTAGTACCAGAAGCTTTCAGAATTGATAAAGCATCAGGGGTTTGCCCGGTCCACTGTGGATCACTCACTTTTTGTCCAGAGGACACAGAGTGATATTGTTGCTATTCTTGTCTATGTTGATGATATTATTGTCACGTGTGATGATGAGTAGGGCATTCAGGTAGCCAAGAAGTTCCTAGGTCAGCAGTTTATGACCAAAGACCTAGGCAATCTTCGATACTTCCTTGGATTAGAGTTCGCCAGGAACCAGCATGGTCTTGTCATGACCCAGAGGAAGTTTATTACTGATCTTTTTCTAGAGACAGGCATGACAAGGTGCAAACATGCTACTACTCCTATGGATCCAAGTATGAGACTATATGATGTTGATATTGAGGAGGTAGATCATAGGTTATACAGAGAGCTGATTGGAAAACTTCTATATGCTACCATCACCAGGCCAGATATATCCTTTGCTGTGAGTAAAGTGAGCCAGTTCATGGAACAACTTAGGAAGGTTCATATGGATGATGTCTATATGATTTTGAGATATTTGAAGTCTTCACCATGAAGTGGTCTTATATTCGACGGAAGCACTTCTCTTGATGTAACAGCATGTGCAGACATAGATTATGCAGGATACCCTAGAGACAAGAAGTGTACTTCTGGCTATGTTATATTTGTTGGCAACTCACTCGTGTCATGGAAAAGTAAAAAACAGACAATGGTTGCTAGATCTAGTGCAAAATCCGAATACAGAACCATGGCTTAAGGAAGCATGGAGATGATGTGGGTGAGGTCGGTTTTGACAGATCTTGCAATTGATGTACCTCTTCTTATGCAGCTTCTACGTGAGAATCAGGCAATACTTTTTATTGCAAATAATCCTGCATTCCATGAACATACAAAGCAGATCGAGATGGATTATCACTATACCAGAGACATGATCTAGAAGGGTCTCATATCCACCTCTCATGTTTCTACTGGAGATCAGACTGTTGATATCTTCACCAAAGCTCTTACTAGAGGATGTTTCCAAAGATGTTCCAAGCTGAGTATGATAGACATATATCTTCTAGCTTGAGGAGTGTTGAGATTACTGTACATCTTTAGTGTTATTTCTTATTTTATTTTCTTTATGTACATCTCTTGATATTTACCCAAGGTTTTCTCCTATATAAGAAAGCCCTGAGTCTCATGAATAAACAAGTCACTCAGTTTCACAACAGACACAACATGCATCACAAGGTTGTAGCATGACAATAGTAGCTTTGAGAGCTATACATTCCTATAACCAGCTTTTGGAGGTGCACCTTATACTCCTGTACCTTAAACATTTTTTACAAGGAATCCAGCTCTTATCAGCAATATCTATAGTAAATATTTTAAAAAAGAGAAAGGATACCCATCCCAAGGTGGGACCCACCACATTTTATATTATATTAAAAAGTAAAAATAAGGTAGTACATCATTCTACATTGTTCCAAGAGTCACACAACGCCCTACAATGTCGAAGAACATTTTCGGAGTAGAACACTTGCCCATGGAAAATGGCCTCGTTTATGTCACACCAAATTACCCACAAAATCGCAAATGGATAAGAGCTATCATCAGGGCCATTGCCGCACACCGATCTAACGCATCGCCATGGGATATTGGCACTGCTCCAGATCTGTGCTAAGTGAGCACAAAACAGAATAAATAGTCCAAGTCTTCTACCTCCAACCCACATCTGTCACAGTTACTATCGTCAACACACAACAGTTGGCCCTGTTGACTCTTGATAAGAACCCTACCAAGCCAAAATAGTCACAGAAAAACCTTGACTCTGTTAGGCACTCTGCTCCTCCAGATGACTCCAGCGTCGAGTCTGACATCGTTATGCACCTCTCCCACCATCATCGGTGACAAAGCTATAAGCCTTATTTACCTTGAATCTTCCATCATCCCAAACAAAATGGCCTCTGCCAGTTGATAGCCCCTCCAGCTCCGCCAATTCCCTCTGCAGTTTAATAAGTTCCTCCAATCACTAGTCAGATAGCACTGAGGAGAACGGAAGATCCCAGGTCCCTTGCTCCCACATATGGCAGACAACCCCTCTGTTACAAGTCGGAAGAGCCAAGGGAAGCGCTCACTCATGACATTGTCTTATGTCCAATCGTTGTACCAAAATCTAAATCTCTTTCATCCCTCAAAACAGGTCGCATCTTCACCGACATCTTCGGAAGAATCCTCGTAACAGACTGCCACAACAAGGAGGGAGCATGCATCAGATGGCATCCAAATACAAAGAAATTCCATAAATCATCCTCATAAACCGACAAACAAGGTCATCTGAATTCCCCAAAACCGAACCACACATTTTGCTACAAATGCCTTATTCATCCCTTCCATTCTTGTTGAGATACATTATATTTCTTTATATGTTACCCTGTAATTTCCCTATTTATGTCGGCTATCTATGTAATTTTCCCTAAAGCTTTTCTCCTATATAAGAGAGCTCTAGGGCTACGATGAATAGTACGAATGTTCTCTTTACACTTCTACATGGTATCAGAGGACGGTCCTAAACTGAAACATGAGCCCTAATTCCTTGTCCCCACCTAAACCCTACGTGTCACGCACCACCGCTGCCACCGTACGTTCCGCGTCACACGCGCTAGCACCTCACATGTTCGGCAGCCTTCCTCGCCCGAGCCAGCGCCTCCGCTCGCCTCTACGTGCTTGCGCACCACGCGCGTCTGCGCCTGTGCGCGCTCACGCCTACGCCTGTGTGCGTTTGCGCCCTAGCACCTGTGCACGCCCCAGATCTTGTGCATGTGCACGCCTGCGCCTGTGAGCGGTAAATCTCCTGTGCGCACGCCCCTCCAGGGTTGTGTGCTGCACGCACATAACCGTGCACCTGTGAAGACTCCTTCTCAAGCCCCACTCCTTCAAAGTAGTTTTCAGAGCATGGAAATGGTTGTGGTATGAGTCTACAACCACAACCATCTTCCTATATGTCTGTGTAGACATCCTTCATCCATGTTTGCAACCCCAGTCTTGAGGAATCGTTGTCATCACGTCAGATAACAAAGCAGATATTCCGTCCATGTGTTCCTTCAAAGGTCAAGTACCCATCGTGAAGATGGATGGAACAAACTATGAACTATGGGCTATGCAGTTCATGAGTTTAATGTAATGTACTGGCAAGAAACATATCCTCACACAGGAGGAGCATGTCGACAAGACTGGGATTAACGCCTCATGGGAGGCAGATGACGTGTATGCACGAGTATGGCTATCTGGGACAGTGTCCATGGAGATAGCAAATGAAATATTGAGTCAGCCCACTGCAAAGGCTATGTGGGACATTCTCACCATTACATATTCCCCAACGAAGAATGAGTCGAAGATTCTGCAACTTTAACATGGCATCTTCACTTCGAAGCAGAATGCTTGTCCTCTCCATACCCTGTACACTTCTCTGAGGGGTATGTCTGAGAAACTACATGGGTACATTCCCTTAACTACTACACCAGAGCAACTCAAGGCATACAGGGACTCTGTGATGACAGGAGTCTTTCTAACAGCACTGGATCCTGAGTATGATGCAGTCAGGGCATAGATCCTTACCGATGCCACTATACCTCCGATGGAGGAGGCATATCACCGACTAAGCAGACTCTTCATATCTTCGGGTGGCTCTTCACTGTCTCAGACTTCTTCAGCCATGGCAACATCTCATGGTAGGGGGATCAATATGCAGTTATGTGGTCGTGAAGGCCGTGGAAGAGGAGGGAGCAGTAGACCTCCTCATCAGTCATGCAGTTACTGTCACACGCCATGTCACTCAGAGGAAACGTGTTATTCTAAGCACGGATTTCCTGCTTCGGCTTGTGTGGCAGAACAGATCCAACAAGGCAGCAGTCCCTCAGCCGCATCTGACCAGAGATTTGACGAGCTAATTGCTCGACTTAGGGAGATTATGTCGTATCCCGGGTCGACTGGCATACAGTCAGGATCTTCAGAGGTAGCAGCCTCAGCCACCATCCACATCAGGTACAACATATGCTTTTACTAGCTGTTACAGAGCATACTTGTCAGAGTGGATCATGGATTCAGGAGTATCACGTCACCTATGTGGTGATAGAGGGCAATTCAGTACCTATAGCCCAACCTAGTCAAGTAGATCTGTGGTGATAGTTAAGGGACACATTCTCCCATTACTGGTCAGGGGGAGGTGCATGCAGTTAACCCCTGAAATGCGGCTTCAGAATGTTCTTTATGCTCCTGAATTCTCTACGAATTTATAATCAATTAGTCAAATCACCAAGGAATTACATTCTCATGCCATATTTGACCCTTTTGCTCTTGCGTTTCAGGACATGTTGACAGGCAAGGTGATTGGAATTAGTCGTGAGCAAGGAGACCTATACATACTGGTGCAATCCCCATATGCTAGTGTCTCCTCTCTTTGCACTGGTTATGTCTCTCTGTATATGTGGCACCTCCGTTTTGGTCATCTTCCTCTGCAAAAGCTGTGTCATGTACTTCCTCATATTTCTCCTCACTCTATTTTCCAGTGTGAGGCATGCCAGCTTGAGAAGCATCATAGGTCCACTTTCCAGAGTTGTCAGGGTCAAAGTAGTCATGGTCTTTTCAAGTTGATTAATTTGGATATTTGGGGTCCTAGTCGTGTTCCTGATCTTCAGGGACATTGCTTTTATCTTGTTACTGTTGATGAGTTTTCTAGATTATCATGGGTTTCTCTGCTTAAGAACAAGTCTGATGCTAGTTATATTATTTAGTCTTTTATCAATGAAATAAGAAATGTCTTTTCCGCAAATGTCAAGTATATTCATTCTGATAATGCACTTGAATTCTGTAATACACAACTCTCTCAAGTTCTTAGAACTCATTGTATTGTGCATCAGACGTCATGTGCTTATACGTCCCAACAGAATGGAGTGGTTGAGAGGAAACATCGCCATCTCTTGGATATCACCAGGACTCTTCTAATTCAAAGTTGTGCTCCTCATTTGTACTGGGAGACGTTGTTCTTACTGCATGTTATTTGGTGAATCGTATGCCGTCATTGATTCTGGGAGAGAAGATTTCGGTCTTGACTGCATTTCCCGAGAAGGATCTTTTCTCTCTCACACCTCGTGTTTTTGGATGTGTTGCTTTTGTCCATCAAATGTCTCCAAGTCTTGACAAGCTCTCTCCTAAAGCAATCAAGTGTGTTTTTATTGGGTATTCCAAGACCCAAAAGGAGTATCGTTGTTTTGATCCTGCACGACGAAGGTACTATATTAGTGCAGATGTCATCTTTTTTGAATCCATCATGTATTTTTCTCCTACAGGTGACAAGCTCACTTCGTCAGAACGTGGGGAAGAGGTTTATATGCCACTTCCTCCTGCCTCTCTTACTCCACCACCACCACCACCTCCTCCACCACCAATACCTCCATCACCTCCACTGCCTCTGCCTCCTGCTACATCTAATTTCTTTCCACAGGTTCACCAGTGCCGACCTCGTGCTCATGTGCCTCCTCAATCATCCATTCTTACTAAGGTATGTCCTGAGCATTCGAGTTCTTATGATGGCACTGGTGATTTGAGCATGCAGGATGTTGTTGATAATACTCCTTCTGAGGATACAGAGGATCTGGACATACCCATTGCTTTACGACGGAAGAGACGTGCATGTACGATGCATCCTCTATCTTCTCATATCTCCTTGGAGCGCCTATCTGACAACTTTCAGAGGTTTGTTATTGCCTTATCAGCGGTTCAGATACCAAGATCCTATCAAGAGGCATTACAGAGTGGTCCTTGGCGTCTTGCTATGGAAGAGGAGATGGTCGCCTCACATGGAGTGTCGTTTCTGCTCCCCCAGGTGCTTCGGTTGTTGGCAGTAAATGGGTGTTTACTATTAAACACCGTGCAGACGATTCGGTGGACAGGTACAAGGCCCATTTGGTTGCATGTGGGTTCACCCAAACTTATGGGGTGGGCTATCAAGACACTTTTTCTCCTGTCGCGCAGCACTCTACACTCTGTATCCTTATTGTTGTTGCCATAGTGAAGGATTGGCCTCTTTTCCAACTAGATGTCAAGAATGCCTTTTTGTATGGCGATCCGCATGAAGAAGTTTACATGCAGCAGCCACCAGGGTTTACTGTTGAGGGGGGTCTAGTATGGTGTGTAAACTTCATAAGGCTATATATGGCCTTAAGAAGAGTCTGAGGGCTTGGTTTCAAAAGCTCTCAGAGTTGATTGAACTACAGGGCTTTGCCATATCTACTATAGACCATTCTCTTTTTGGTAAGAGAATTCAGAGAGGTATTGTTGTTATTTAGGTTTATGTAGATGATATTGTTGTCACAGGCATTGATAGTGAAGGAATTCAGGCAGCCAAGGACTTTCTTGGACAACAGTTCGTGACTAAGGATCTTGGTAAGTTAAGGTACTTTCTTGGACTAGAATTTGCAAGAAACCAGCAGGGAATGGTAATGACGCAAAGGAAGTACGCCATTGACCTCCTATCTGAGACGGGTATGACAAGATGTAGACATGCTACTACTCCAATGGATCCCAATGCTCGGCTATATGATGATGATTCTGCAGAGGTGGATAAGAGACAGTACAGAGAGATGATAGGGAAGCTATTGTATGTCACCATTACCAAGCCTGATATATTGTTTGTAGTTAGCAGAATTAGCCAATTTATGGAGCAACCTAGGCAAGTCTCATATGGATGTAGTCAACATGATCTTGAGGTATCTCAAGTCTTCTCCGGATGCAGGACTTCTATTCAGGAGAGACTTAACCCTGACAGTGTCAGGAAGTGCGGATGCAGACTATGCTGGATGTCCCAAGGATAGGAAGTCAACTTCAGGTTTCACTCTGTTCGTATGCAGCTCATTGGTTTCATGGAAGAGCATGAAATAGAAAGTTGTAGCCAGGTCCAGTGCGGAATCAGAGTACAGGGCAATGGCCCAAGGGAGCACAGAAATGATGTGGGTCAAGTCCATCCTGACTGACCTATGCATCTACAATGTGATAATCAAGGTGCATTATTTATAGCAAATAACCCCATCTTTCATGAAAGAACAAAGCACATTGAGGTTGATTATCAGTACACTCGTGATTTGATTCAAAAAGGGTTTATATTCACTTCTCATGTTGCTTCAGGTGATCAGATTGCTGACATGTTCACCAAAGCACTTACTAAGGGATTGTTTCATCGTTGTTGTTCCAAGCTGAGCATGATAGATATTTATGCTCCAGCTTGAGGAGTGTTGAGATACATTATATTTCTTTATATGTTACTCTGTAATTTCCCTATTTATGTCGGCTATCTATGTAATTTTCCCTAGAGCTTTTCTCATATATAAGAGAGCTCTATGGCTACGATGAATAGTACGAATGTTCTCTTTACACTTCCATAATTCTCAACGCCCCCAAACATCCCTTCCTCTTTACACATGTAATCTTGTCCCGATCAACCAGATGGATCACCTTCTTCGCAAGCTTCCCATCAGACCAAAATAAACGTCAACCACCCATTTTGCTACAAGTGCCTTCTTCATCCCTTCCATTCTCAACACCCTCAAACATCTCTTCCTCTTCACACTTGTAATCTTGCCCCGATCAACCAGATGGATCACTTTCTTCGCAAGCTTCCCATCGGACCAGAATAAATGTCTCAACAAAGACTACATCTTCGAGCGAACTCCCGCAGGTAGTAATCTCGTGGAGCAGAAGAAGAACAAGATAGATGAGAGAGCATGCATCAAAAGAATCAATCACCCCCTTAGAGAGCATAGCTACCTTCTATCCTGCCAATCTTCCCTCTAATCCCACCGATATTGGTCTCCAATCACAAGACCTGAGCGGTCCAGCCACCACGGGATGTGATAGGCAGACCACCAATAGATCATCGCAAAATAGCCTCTGCCTCATGTGCTACCTGGTCCGATAGCCCAAACTGCACCACCATGAACTTCTCCCTGTTGATTTGTAGTGTCGTGACATCTCCAAAGATGTCCAAGATAAGCGATGCCCAACAAATCTGCACCATATTAGCTCCGAAGAACATCATAGTGTCATCAACATATTATAGCAATGGAATTGAAATGTTGTCATTCCTATAACTTTTTTTGAATGAGAACGGGGTGGTATCCCAAGCTCACACCCACCTCAGTGTGTATGTATGTATGTATGTATGTATGTATGTATGTATGTATGTATGTATGTATGTATGTATGTATGTATGTATATTATTATAACAAAAGATTATTAGCTACATTATATAACTACCACACCAATTGGCATCCGTCGCCAACCGCATAAAAGCAACTAACGCTTCCGCCACAACAATGAAAAGCAACGAGGCCTAAGGGTACCCATGCCTCCCTCAGGGGTTGAAACAAACCCCCCCTCTGGTCTACCATTGGTGAAAACAACATAGAAAGCTATCGTAACACATCGCTTGATCCATGATATCCACAACTTAGGAAACCCCACTTCCCCAAAGAGGTTTATGAAATGCCAGTTGACACAATCGTATACCTTTGCAAAATCGGCTTTCCAAAGCAAACCTTTTACCTTTTTCTCTTCTAATCTGACACCATTTCAGATGCCATCACCAGTCCATCTGCCATGAATCTCCCAAAGCACAAAAGTCATCTGCTCAGGAGGAATAATTCCAGGCAAGCTTGTAAAAGTCGGTCGACTAGGCTGACTAGTCGGTCTGACTAGGTCGACTAGTCAAGTCAGGGGGTACCCGATTCGATTGGGCCTAGTCGACCATTAGTCGGTCAACCCGACTAATCGACCGACTTTTACATCAAGCTTTTATATTTTTAGTTTTTTGTCTTTTTAAAAGCAAACTTATACTAATACGCTTAATGTTATATCTAAAGTCAAGTACTTATTTTGTTTCATGATGATAGTAGACGAAATGTACAAAACTATGTTAATATATAAGAATGTGTGTATAAAAAAATATTTATATATTTAAAAATTTTAAAAAAAAATCAAAACCGACTAATGACCAACTATATCTGATTAGTCATCCGATTGCCGATTAATCCTTAGTCAGTGATCCCGCCGACCAAGTATCGACTACCGCTTTCTGCAACCTTGATTCCAGGTAGTACCCCCATAGCCAGTTAGATAGAATCTTGACGATAACGAGATATATTGCATTGGAGAACGTAATAGGTACGTAATCCTCCATCCTGTTGGGAACCTCCTTTGGCAACAGAAAAAAGTAGGACCTTATTCAACTTTTCAAACCCCTGATTTCCAGCACGGAACTCTTGCATTACGTCCATAACATCATTCTTGACCACATCCTAGAACTACCTATAGAAGAGGACCGAAAAAACAACCGGACCAGGCACTCCATCAACGTTAAGTTAGAATAAAGCGTTCTAGGTTTCTGCCTTCGTAAAACTCTGAATAAGCGAACTCGACTCGTCTAAAGGTTAGAGATCCTCGAAACCCCACTTCACTACCAACAACATCCAGCATTCGTTCGCACAGCCTGGTCTCCCTAAACCATTGTACCTCTAACCGCAACTTACAAAATTTCTACGTCTCCAACCGCTAGCCATGGCATGGAAAAAATGTATATTTACATCCCCTTCATTCAAGAGATGGATCATCCTAATTCCTAACAAGCTGACCAACCTTCCAAACCAAACCCCTCCTTACCAACAATTGGAGGTAACCAATTGACCTGTGTTGAGAGGATTAGACCAATGATGATGAGATGCATGTGTTAATATGTACAACGATTTCAATCTGCACAAACCTGTTGACAATGATATAATCCATATTTATGAAGTAGCGTCGTTCTCCAAGATTTGGTGATCACTGTGTATATCCATGCTTCCCGTAAACCACCACTACATCTACTTGAAACTGCCACATAATGAATGGAACTCCTATCATTAACCTATTCTTAAGCCCTCTTTTTATTATGCAAAAATGGGGAAAACATGCAAAGGACTCTGCCTCATACTTAGATTAATAAAGTGATATATTACAAAAGACAGGATTATCACAATGAAGTCCATTCCCTACCTAAAAATGCACCCCCACAAAAAATCACACCATTTCAAGCAATCAACAGCGCCCATAGAATCACGATCGGCCTCATGTGCACAACATTGGTATAGAACCGTGCCAGATGTAAGGACTCCCAAAACCCTAAAAGTTTTAGAGATTCAGCCAAGCGTATTGAAATTTGCCCAAATAATCTTCACCTTCTTACATGCCAGAAAAGGATGTTTCATCGTCTCGCTTTCCACACCATGTATGGTGCAGTTGTTGCTGGCGCCCAAGAAAATATGCATATACCTTTCTTTGGTCATAAATCTTCCGTGTGGTGATAACCACAGAAAAAATTTAGTCTAATGTGGAATGTGTGCATCCCAAATACCGCAATTGTGCAGTAAGTCTCCTGACATGAGAGGCGGGATATATCTACTGCCCAATAAGCATGTCTCAAAAATCATCATCCTTCCATGTCCAGTGATCCCAATGCTCAGAAGATCCATCCAATGACTAAGAACTTCCATCAGAAACTCTTGAACGTGTCGATCTGAAAAGTCTGCCCTAAATGTTGAGAACCAAGCCTCATTTACCCAAGCCTCGGTCACCAGTAACTCATTGTCTATGGTCAAAGCAGACAGACGCGAGAATCTCATCACCAATGACCTCCCATCAGTCCAATCATCCTTCCATAATTCGAAGGAGCAACTGTCACCCACAACCGGATGAAAATGAGTGGATAGATGTGGCAAAACAGATCAAATCATCTTCCAGAAGGCGGAAGTGAGGTGGATATGTTTAGGCTCTCCAGATGTCATTGGGTATCTACTGTACCATATATCCTATGAATCAGCCTGTAATGCAGATTCTTACTGTCTAACCGTATTATCATCACCCATTTTAGTAATAGTCCTCTATTCATAATCTCCAACTGAGGAATACCAAGACCCACAACCTCCTTATGAAGTGTGACAGTGCTCCAATCCCCTAAGAATATCCCCACATTCTCATCACCCACTTCAGGAATAGTCCTCTAATTCATCATCTCCAACCGAGGAATAGCAAGGCGCCCATCTTCCTTCTGAAGTGTGGCAGTGCTCCAATCCACTAAATGTATCACATGGATGTTCTGCTCAGAAGTTCCCCGTAAAAATTTCCTCAATAATCAATCAAGGCAGCGAACCACGACCAGCAGCAAAAGCCTCAAGAACATAAAGAACACATGGACTGCTGCAAGGTTCGCCTTTAGTAGCATGAGGCGGCCACCTCGTGAGAAACGGCGCCTTCCAGCCAGACAGCTTGCACTCCAACTTCTGAATAATTGGCATCCAATCTGCCATATGAAGCTTGCCGCAACCTAATGGCAACCTCAAATATTGTATCGGCAAAGAACCAACTGCAGAGCCCAACTCCAAACCACATTCAACCATCTCAGTCTTTGAAAGACCAAAAAGGACAAAATCAGATTTGCCTCGGATAATCCTGAGATCTGAAAACTCCCTGAAAATATCATGTTGGGAAAATAAGAGAACTTGTTTATTCCATCAACCCTAAGCTCTCTTATATAGGAGAGTAGCCTATGGGTAAATTACATAAAGAGTCCAACGGGAAAGATAAATAACAAAAAGATACATAAGTGAATAATATATGTTTACACTCCCCCTCAAGATGAAGCATAGATATCAATCATGCTCAGCTTGGACACACACTTCTGAAAGGGACCTCGCAGTAATGCCTTGGTAAAAATAGCTGTCGTTTGATTCTCTGAACTAACATGGGATGCAGCAATGAACCCCTTCTGAATCATGTCACGTATAAAGTGACAGTCAACTTCAATGTGCTTGGTCCGTTCATGGAATGCTGGATTATTTGCAATGAATAAGGCCGCCTGATTGTCACATTCCAAAGCCATAAGAAGTGGGACTTATATATGCAAATCTGTAAGTACAGCCTTTACCCACATCATTTCTGTGCTAACCTGGGTCATAGCCCTATATTCAGATTCAGCACTAGACCTTGCCACCACAGTTTGTTTCTTGCTCCTCCATGAGACTAGAGAATCTCCAACATATACAGCAAACCCAGAGGTGGACTTCCTGTCCTTGGGACACCCTGCATAATCTGCATCTGCACATGCTGAGATATTAATCACCTTTCCATTCTTGAACCACAAACCCGCACCTAGAGATGACTTGAGATACTTGAGTATCATATGTATGGCATCCATGTGTACCTGACGTGGTTGCTCCATGAAGTGGCTCACTCGACTCACAACAAAGGCTATATCGGGCCTAGTAATAGTGACATAAAGAAGTTTGCCCACCAGTTCTATGTATCTTCTTCTATCCACCTCCTCTGTATCACCATCATATAGCTTTTACTAGGGTCCATAGGTGTGCTAGCAGGTCGGCAACCAAGCATTCATGTTTCATTCAACAGGTCAGTGACATATTTCCTCTGAAACATTACCAACCCATAAGGATGTCTGGCGAACTCCAGTCCCAGAAAATATCTAAACGACCTAGCATTTCTTTCACCTCCTTTATTCCCTATTCATCATCACCTGTAATCAGAATGTCGTCTACATAGACTATAATTGCAATAATACCTCTGGAAGTCTTTTGTACAAACAAGGAATGATCAGCATTAGAACGTTTGTATCCATGTTTCTCAAAGAGATCTGAGAGCTTCTGTGTGCACCAGAGTCAAGAGCTTTAGAAGGTCACGTGCATGGACCACTCGCTGGGCACGTGGAGATCACCCGCACGAATCACGTGCACAGGTGGCGCGCACAGCACGCCGATTCACTGCACGTAGGGACACAGCGTGCACAGTGCGCATGTAGGCGAGGAGGCAAAGAGCACTGTGCCCTAGCACACGGAGGCGTACAGTGCGCAGAGCACGTACACAGAGAGTGCGCAAGGGTCAGTCGTGCACCGTGCGCAGAGGCGGAAGCACACCGTGCGCAGATGCACAGAGGCGGAGGCGCACCGTGTGCAAGCACGCGGAGGCAGAGGGCGCACGGAGGCGGAGGGCACGCGGAGGCGGAGGGCGCGCGGAGGCGAAGGGCGTACGGAGGCGCGAGGGCTTGAAGGTGGGGCTAGGGTTAGGGTTTTGGCTCGAGAACTCCGGTCTAGGACCGTCGCTCTGATACCATGTTAGGAAAATAAGAGAACTTGTTTATTCCATCATCCCTAGGGTCTCTTATATACGAGAGTAGTCTATGGGTAAATTACATAAAGAGTCCAACGGGAAAGAAAAATAACAAAAAGATACATAAGTGAATAATATATGTTTACATATCCAATATCAAAACCATGCATTTAATTTCATCCTTCGTGTAGATGAAGATGATAGTATCATCTACATATTGAAGGACGGAGATAGAGATGTTTAAGTGCATGTAGCCTGCTGTGAGCCCCTGAACAACCACCAGGTCCACAAACGAGTTAGTATGCTTGCGGCTACAACAAAGAGCAGGGGTGCTCTCATGCAAATTCATAAATGAATTAACATGCATAGTTGTTATATATCACTTTTAAAATTCTCATGTTCCCACAATAGTCCAACCTATTCGTAATCCACCTTCTCTCAATCTTCGTTATCTCTGGCACTGCTCTCACTATTATCAAATCCAATATCCATATATCCACAAGGACAGAGATCCATGGGTCTATATGTATTTGACTAAGGAAGAGATATCATTGCCATAGTTTTGAAGTGCATGCAGCTCGTAGAGACCCAGTAATGCAAGCAATTTCTCCCAGCATCCTTGAAGTGTAAAGTCAAATATGAAATCGGGACATAATACTCAAAAGGTAATAGGGCATGTTTCAAATATCCAGTATCACCACATAACCTCCAACCAAAGAGACGGAATTAGTTCCACCAGCCCCTTGGGAGGTGATCTTTCACCTTCCACAAAGTAAAGGAATGCCAAAAAGTCACCCCAAAATCCATCATAATACCGCCGCTCCAAATCCCCCAGCACAATGCATAACGAGTAGGATTTTTTTCTAATGGAATACATGACGTGGCTAGGCAATGAGAAAGGAAGATAGCCACTTAATTATCGGTCAAGGACAACATGTTGGCAAGGAGAAGGGATGAATTCATAATCACAATGTCTAATGGAAAGATTGAACAATACTTTGTTATCATTATTCTTAATTGATCCATGACTTATGTGATAGGGTTATGTACAAGGATTCACTATCATATACAAGCATACCGGTCTTTCTTGACAATAAATACACATCCTTGGAGCTATGGAACTTTCATACGCTATAAATTCGACTAACGTGCTATAGGCTACCAGTCCTGTAGCAACTTAAAGTCTTACACGTGGATGTGTATTCAAAGTAACCTAAAATTAAATGTTAGCATTGAAGAATCAGGCAATTCATGTTACTCTGCAATGGAGAAAATAATGCATTACAGTTTGCAAGATTATCACTAATAATCACAGGTAGATGTGCTGCAGTGAAAGGGTGTATATTACATCATAAATTTAAAAGAAAATCCCTCTCTACTTGCCTGTGTACGTTCTGATAGAAGTTTGTAAATCAAGACTTCAATTTACGAACTAACAATATGTCATATAAAAAATTTGCATTCTACCAAGGTGCGTTCACTTCCTCTTTGAAAGGCAAGGACGTGATCGTTTGAGTTTACAGACTTAACAGGAACATCAAGTTAGACTGTAAAAGTAGACAAACTCCTACCAATAAAGTAGTCACATTGTCATACGAAGAAAATGGATGGGTAGCCTAATCCTATCACTAGATATTCTTAGATAATAAACCGCTATTCGCATGTCTGTCTGATCAACTAAAACCTAAGTTATAGTGACGAAATTCTTTTTTCTACTTTAACTGAAATTAGATTTCACAGCATTATCACCGTTCCTTCACCTTTTGTCTCTGCAAAAGCAAAACCTTGGCCATGAGACGACTTAAGTACATGTCCTTGATACGTAGACCCGCCTTCCAATCCATTAATGTGCAAGCATATAAATATTTTTGAACATGTAATCAGGCATCAAAAACCTCAACTCAGGGATCACAAATAACTGCTGCCAGTTAAATCAAAGAACAAAAAGTTTTATTTGTCATCAAAGGTGTGTAAGCAACATCTTCGTTGCTTGGTTATATTTGGCATCAAAGGTACGTAAGCATTATCTTCGTTGCTTTCTTGAGAAAAATAAAGAAATTTTATGGAAAGTTGGTCCTCAAAGCAGATAAGTGATGTGTTCACCTGGTCATCAAACCTTTTGTGTATCTGTTGGGAGAGTAAAGCAGCATCTATCTGGAAATAATACACGCACATGTTTCCATATGGTCATTTGCTGATTAAGACAATGAAGTTGCTTTAAAAAGTCCTCGTCAATGAAGATCTTACTTGCTCAGATTTATTTGCCCTTCCCTTCACAAACTCCAGCTCCACAGTAAGAACCGCCAGATTAAACCGATCTGGAACCTCAAACCTAAACAAAGCAATCAATTCCCGTCCATGTGACAAAAACCACCATTCAATTCAGAGTGAAGAGTAGAACCTGTTGAGCGATATCTTATCCCCCGCGGACACCCTCGTATGTCGTCTCTGGATTGCATTCAGAGCTATATTGCCCGACGCAATGCTGTCGTGAGCTGTTTCTCTCTATTAAGGCCAACAAACTATCAACATCAGGCAATTTCGCATGTTATATTGAAAACATGGACCGTTTTCGTACATAGGCATAAAAATCGCATCTTGGCAACATATATGCACAATTTCACATGTTTTTCGTGAAAAGTTGGTTGTTTCTGGGTCAAGATCAGATCTTTTTCCACATTTCAGCATCGAAATCACCTATACATTAGATATAGCGTGTTTTTATTAAAAAAGGTCGTGTATCAAAGGATATCTGAGGGTGAAGACGAGGGAATCAGCGACAATGGCGTAGACGTGCTTGGATCCGGGGAGGGCAAAGGAGCGGAGGTCGGAGGCGGAGCAGTACGCGAGGTTGGTGAGGGCGAGCTCCTGGCTGGGGGTGCTGACCACCGTCATCGTGACGGGAAACCCCATCGAGCAGATCTGGAGGAGATCCGGGAGGGGCGATCGCGGGAGGAGGTGAACAACGAATGCTGCCGCTACTTCTGAACGAAGGAATGGAAGAAGAGGGCAAAATTACAAATGACCGACCTACTTCTTGCTTTTGCTCCTGCCACCAAACTTAAATAATGAGGGGGAAGCGAGGTCATAATGCAATTTTCCCCTTTTTTTAATCGCATTTGTGGTTTTCGATCATATTTTAGTGGCATTTAGGTACTGCTGTGTTTACAAAAAGAGTGATTTTATGAGAGTCAAACCCTGTGAGATCACGAGGGTATGCATTCTGGATCACATGATCCAATCAGGAGAGAAAAGACAAGGAAAGAAAAAACAAAATCATGTGGTCCACAATGCATGCTCTCATGCTCTCACATTTTTTGCTCTCATAAGATCAGTCCCCCTGTTTACGAATCTTTAAACGAGGTGTTATCCAAATGACATGCAATCGAAAATAGATATATCATTATCTATCTATATTTTTTATTAATAACATATACAAATACGGATAAGGTCAGTTTTTAGAATTTTTCGGATACAGATGTGGATGTGATTATCGCTATTTTGAAGATGTATACACTGATATGGTTATTGTTTTACGGGGTGCCTCTGTATATATTGGTATTATTTAATTTATGTGCACATATATGTGTGTTAAAATGTTATATTGGTATGAGAAAAAGGATGAGTAGGTAACTTACCTACTTCATTTTTTTCAAATTTTTTTTATTTTTTTGGAAAAATACTTTCATAGATTTTCATAATTATATCTCTCTAATATATCATTCAAATTTTGTTTGAAATCGAGACTCCTATGGCCTTCATCCAGACGATCATTTTAACGGTCGCAGATTTGTTATATTTTCCCTGTTCTGGATGGAGGCCGTAGGAGTCTCCGTTTCCGGTGAAATTTGAATGACATATTAGAGGGATATAGTTATGAAAATCCATGGAAGCATTTTTCCAAAAAAACTAAAAAAAACATTGAAAAAAAGAGAAATGGAGTAGGTAAGTTGCTTACTCCATGGAGTAGTATCCCTTTCCTCTATTAGTATACGTAGGATATTACATTGTTGAATTATTTTTAGATGTAGGGAAACATGCAAATCTTTATACTACTTGATTATTTATTATACAAGTTTTTTTATGAAGTAGTTTACTTTATTTTCTCTTTTATGCTATTGTATTTGTAATTTATGCAATTTTCTTTAGTCTGCAATTAGTTTCAGATTTACAAATTGTTCAGTTATATATTATCTATATACATTCATTAAATTTTTATATAAGTATTTATTTCTATATCTATATATATTCGAGGATATAATATCTAACTTTTCATGTTTATTATATATTTTCGCATATCTATATATGAATTTAAATTTGGATAAAGATATGATAAAAGCATATATGTATTTTTATTAGTCGGTGTAAACCTTCACCTAATAGAGTAGTTTTTTTAGCTTGTATATGTTACATTATCATATGAGCTATATTATTATTTTACTATATACGACATAAACATGTGATTGTGAACCATCGATATCTTTATTGTAATAAAAATATGGTTTATATATTGACTATATAATCAGAATATCTTAAAATTATTATTCCTTATCATGCTCTAGTATATTGATTTTATCAGAATATCTTATGATTTTAGCTTTTAATTTTTTCTTAGTGTCCAAAATAAAATAATCAAGTCATACATATCATTCTTAGCCAAAGAGACTAAACAATAAAATAAGCACAGAAGATTTAAATTGATATGGTATAATTTGTTATATAATATCAAGCTGACAGAAGGAAAAAGTTATAATCGTATGAATTCTTGTTTTTAAGCCATATCATAGAAGTTAAATAATATGTGCAAAAACAGTTTGTCTTAACTATTTTTTGAGTGCATGTAATATGATAAATGGATTTCGGATGAGGATCCATTTACTAATTTGAGAACTTTATTTTTCTCTCCCTCTCCTCATGTAATCTGTGAGTGTGAAAAACAAAATGAAGAAGTAAAACCCTAGCCATTGAGGATGGTGCAGGTATTTGGATGTGGTTTTTTCCCTTCAACTTGAAGGGTTTCCACATTAACTCTACCATGTTTTGTGTGGTTCTTTGTCAAGATGGCATCTGAGCAAGAGATATTCGAGTGGTTCTGATCAGTTTATGACTTTCATCTCTTGAACATCATCACCCGATATGAGAAGGTCATGTTGCCTTCTTATTAGGAAGGCATGTACCTTCGCATAAAGCAGGCATCGACAACAACACTCTGTTGTCGGTGGTTGGAGAAGCCTCTTCAAGCAAGTTTGTTGTATGAGAATGTGCTAGTTCGTGACCTACGTTGACAGCAAGGTACGGGTTGGTGACCTGTTGTTGTGACCTAACATCAAGAATCCTCTCTCACGTAAACATGGTATGTGTAGCTTTGATTGGTCTAAAGCATTATCCTATGGTCTTGCTGAAGGCACTTCTTTGTCTCTCACATTTAGTTGTGGAGTATGGTTGTCAGCCTCCTTTTCATTGATTGTGAGAATACATAGTTTGTTTACAAGTCCCTTTTTTGTACTATTTGTTTATAAGTCCCTTTTTTGTATCTATTTGTGTTGTTTCATGATGGTCAAGTTGAAGATGATTTTTTCTTTTTATATTGATTGTGTTATGAGCAATGGAAGACAAAAGCAAGATGGGGGAGCAATATACAAAAATAGACAATTAACTTGTTCAAATTACAACTATTTAGTTAACCAAAGAGAACTTTCTATTGTGGACTGCTGCTATAGATATGGATGGCATGTCGGGGTCGGATTGGTTACATTAGTGGCCTCCAAATCATTTCTAATGTTAAAGTTCTATCATGGGAAAAAATGGTTTCTTGAGGACAACCAAGTAAATACTTGGATTATTAAACATGTTTCAAATGATATACAACATCTCACTCTTCGAAAGAGACCTGTTCAAGGGATGTGGATGATTGTCAAGAGCATGTATGGTTAATGGAATAAGGAATTGTGAATTTACCAATTAACTCAGAAGATTTATAATATTCATCACGGTAGAGTTGTCTGTGTTTTGCTTATAATGGTGTCTTGTTGTCAAAGTTGGAAGATCTTGTTATCATTCTAAAAAACCATAGAAGTACCGTACTAATTATAATATCTATTGGGACAGGGAGTGGAAGAATAGAACCTTCATCTTCTTGGGTGACATGGATTCCAAATTTAGAAATGTAAGGAATCAGATATTGAATTATGTTGTTATTCTTAGCATTCAGGATGTTTATCTTCAGGTTGAGGTAGGGAAACAGAAAAGATTAGTGATGGACAGTTCACATATGGTAGTCTCGGGATAGTGAGCGATCTACACTCGTATCTCGAGGGGGTAGATCATGAATCAATGAGATGGTCTCTTATCTAACACGCTAGACAAGTAGTCGTTGCATTGACCAACCATTGAATCAATCAACAATCAACCCGTAATTCAGATAAATCTATGTGTACGTGTGAGTCAAAATTAATTTTATATCTACAATAGTGTATATAGGTGCAAGTACGGCAGAGTGTCGAACTCGGGGAAGCCTAACGAAGGTAGACAAAACAATAATTATTTATTGCTAATTAATACGTGTTTTGGAATTTTGCTTTTCTTATTTTTATTTCTTTTTGTTTTGTTTTTGTTTTTGCGGATTTTTAATATATTAAAAGTTTTATGAATTTTAATGTTTCGTACTTTTGTATGTTTTAATTTTTCAAAATTTTAATTTTTTTAAAATAAGATACATAATATTATATATAATATATATATATTCTGTATAGGTATTATAATGAGAAAATAGGTTTTTGGATTTTTAATAGTTAAATAAAGTCAAAAGAAAAGAAATAAATATTATTGGGAATTTTGTGGTATTTTTCTAATTTTTATGTATTTTTTAAAGTTGAAAAATACTCATAATAGTGAATAAACAAAATTCAAAAACTTATTTAGGGTTTTTAAAATATATAGTAGTTTCAAACGAACCCTAACCTAATTTTAATATATAATATACAGAATAAAGAAAATCAGAGATAGAAAAATACAATTTTTAGATTTTTCTAGAAGTTTTTAAAATTTTTATTATTTTTTAGAGCTTTGTAATTTTTAGGATTTCTATTTGAGACATATTAAAATATGACTAACATGATTATTTTGGTATTTGTAGACAAATATTCAAATTTTTATGGGTTTTTAATTGTTAAATAAGATAAAATAGCATGTTTTTAACTTTTAATAAATAGAAAAATAATTCTAAAGACCTTGCAAAAAATGCATGTGACAAGTATAGGTTCGATGCACTTGGTGTAATTTAACTATAATTTTTCATACAGGGAAACAATAAATAAAAATAAATACACAAAATAAAAATAATCTACAATACAAGGACTGATATGCAAGTTAAATAAACCTTCCATACATTTCAGAACATACAAACAAACTGCAGGGGCAAAGGTGCAAAATATCCTACTACATTTGTTTTAAATGGGCCTAGCAGGAACTAAAATACAATTTCAAAAAAAGAGCTCTAAGCATTTAATAACAAGTCCAATAAATTTAAGGATATGTCTGCAAAATCCCCAGAAGTCGCCTCACATGGACGACAAGTGAGGTGACTCGGTGAATGACTAAATTGCAAATACTAAAAAAAGCATGTTTTTAACTTTTAGGGCTTTGTAATTTTTAGGATTTCTATTTGAGACATATTAAAATACGATTAACATGATTATTTTGGTATTTGTAGACAAATATTCAAATTTTTATGGGCTTTTAATTGCTAAATAAGATAAAATAGCATGTTTTTTAACTTTTAATAAATAGAAAAATAATTCTAAAGGCCTTGCAAAAAATGCATGTGACAAGTATAGGTTCGATGCACTTATTGTAATTTAACTATAATTTTTCATACATGGAAATAATAAATAAAAATAAATACACAAAATAAAAATAATCTACAACACAAGGACCGGTATGCAATTTAAATAAACCTTCCATGCATTTCAGAACATACAAACAAACTCCAGGGGCAAAGGTGCAAAATATCCTACTACATGTGCTTTAAATGGGCCTAGCAGGAACTAAAATACAGTTTCAAAAAAAGAGTTCTGAGCATTTAATAACAAGTCCAATATTTTTAAGGATATGTCTGCCAAATGCCTAGAAGTCGCTTCACATGGAACAACAAGTGAGGTGACTTGGTGAATGACTAAATTGCAAATACTCAAAAAATTAAGGTCCTAATACAAAATATCCAAAGTCTATTACACAGTCAAATACTGAAAACAAAATAGAAAAAGTGACAGCTGAATATGTAATATACCCTCAAGGGGCGTCGATGAACGATTGAGACACGCTCACTTAACACGTGGACACTCTAGATGGAGTAATGGCTCGCCTCGGCTTCGACGATGGAGATTAGATCTGGTGTTGTGCCTTGATCGAATTGCAGAGAGGATGCCTGGAAGAACAATCAAGAACTATTGCCTAGGGCCGCTTCGATAGGGCGCTTCTCCTTTACCCAACATTGATTCGAATAGCTGGAGGTCTGAAGAATTCCTGGGGGGCTTCCGCAAGTGCTGGAGGTGTTTGGAATGTCCAGATCTCACTAAGAAGAGATCTCGAGCTCGAGGAAGTTCAGACTGACCTGAAGCTGGAAATTCACAGTTTTATCACCAAAGAGGGGCTCCTCCAGGACTCTATCCTACACCAAAGCTCAAAGACAAAGGTCCTTGAGCCTTGGTTGACACAAAATAGGGAAATATGGAGTGGGATGGTGATCTACAGTGAGAGGCGGGTGAGAGAATATATGATCTCGTGATCTTTTACGCGATCAGGGGAACTGGAGTGGTTGAGGAGGTGAAGAATGCATAGAGGAAGGTGATGAGGTGCTCAGGTGGTTCGGAACAGGGCCGGAATGGGAGGAATATAGGTCGGAGCATAGAGCTCTAGCGAAGATTTTTTTGGATTGTTAATGGAAACAAAAAGGAAAAACGCTAAACTAAGTGTGGGACTATGCTAAGTAACTAAGAACGAACATAACAACCTAAGATTAAAGGGCTCACGTGGTCGGAATAACCTGGAAGCAGAACCACCTGGAGCTCGCCTCCAACGATGGTGAATCCATCCTCCTCTGCCTTGTCCACACCTCAGATCGATGAAGGTGCACCTCCTGTCATTTGGGCACTCTCTCCAGGTTCAATCCTAGGGGTTATGGTTGGGAAATGGTGCGACATCCTGAGATCCGGGTTATCCATTTACACAATACTTGCAACACTGCATTTGATATTGATCGTATTAGGTCATTGAAATTTAGGGGAAATTTTTCGCAATTCTCGTAACATTCAAAATTTTCATAACAAGCCACGGAACAACAAGTGTCACGGAATTCATATTTGCAATAATTTCCATATAAGATTACATGTATAAAAAAACAACATTATGTACATATATCCGAAAATATAACAAAAGAGAAAGAAAAAAGCATTTACAATGGCATGTAAAAAAACTATAACATGTGTACCGTCGAAAGTAATTGCGGAAGCTCATGTCCAGCTGTCAATCAACCGAGTGGCAGACGCCTTTCCTGCCATTCATGTTAGGAAGAAAATGACGCCAACAAAGGTTGAGTACAATCTAATTTACTAAAATAAAACATGTATTTCAAAGGTTTCAATAGAAAGCAAATATATAAGTGTTGACAAATAATTTTAATAACTACTTGCGTAGAAGTTGGCTTTCAAGTTGTCTATATATATATATATATATATATATATATATATATATATATATATATATACGATTTCTCTTTTTTGCTCACCTCCTTAACTATTCCCACTCAATGTTCTAATTTAATTACAAGATCCATATTTAGGTAAACAACATTTTATTGTTTATAAGACATGTTGACAGATCTTAGAAGAAGTAGATGAAGTGTTTCATGTTCTGATATTAATCCTTGTCTAATTCCTTAAGCTTAGTGGACAGTATGTGGTCTTGGTCCGGGTAAGACCTCACACTATGACTCTAGGCAGGAAGAATGACTTAAGGTTGAGATGCCTCCATAGGCATGTGGTGGAGTGTACTGCATCCCAACTAAGTTCCCTACGTGACTACTAGCTTCACCTAACAACCTGTAGTAGTAGCTCTCATTCTAGTGTAGAATATTTTTGTGTCACGATCTTTTATTCCTTCCAATTATTATAAGATATCATATGTGATGATGGAACTTCTTAAATGTTGATGATCAATTATTGATGATTGGTGATTGAAGATTTCAAGGATCTAATCTCTTTCCTTACCAACACCTACTGGCAGAACCGTAACCACAACTCAATTCCATCTGACAACGATCTTTTCTTCACCAGGGCCTACTGGAGGAACAGTAACCAAAAAATCAAGTGACGAGGAAGCATCTTAAGAGACTCTTCTGTCTCTCTCCAAGAGATGAGGAACCAAAAACTCAAGCAATGGTTGTTGTTGTGATAGTGCTTGGTCGTGGGCCTATACGTAGTATACATGCTGGACTGGCGACACCTAACTTGGACTCTATGATTGAGCTTGTGATGTGGCAGAAGTCTCAGCTGATTAGCTTGTAGACTACACATGTTGATGGTGCTGACCAGGATTTCCAGATGCTTAGTGATCTGGTTAAGCTTGTTTATGTTCTTCATCATCTGTTCAATCACATAATGTTTTTCCAGATCATGTGATCATTCTCGATGATGTCCACTTTGGACAGGTGATTGCCAATGATGATGAGATTCGAGATCTCCCACCTGTCCTCTTCTTATAAAGCTACCATATTTTAGAAATTTTGTGGAGGATTTGCAATTGTTTCTGATATGTATGGGATGAAGAGAGGGAAACCTCTTCTTTATCCATTTCCCCAAAAATTTGCCACATTATGTCTTCATCCTTGTTAAAATGGGATCCTCCATGGACGACGTTCACCAGCCTTTGACAATTCTCAGTCAAACTCCTAAAGAAGTGTTGATCCGAACTGGTCTTTGGAATGTCATGATGAGGGCATTTCTCCAATAAATCTTTAAACTTCTCCCACGCTTCATGGATAGATTCATGAGGTCTCTGGGAGAAGCTTACTATCTAGGCCCACGTCAGATTTATATGACCTAGGGGATAATATTTATGGAGGAATGTAGACTTTAATTCCTCCCAGATCGACACCACCTTCCGCAAATGATTGATCCATAAAGCCTTGTCATGAAGTTTTAACGGGAAGGCCATCTGACGAGTCGCTAAATACGATATTTAATTTGAGTTCGTTGTAATATGTGTACTTAGCTATTCAGTCAGAACCGAGAGAAGGATCTCCGTGAAAAGTGTCTCGGCTTAATTTATATCTCGAGCAAGTCCGAGGTCGAACACAGGGAGGCAAAGGAACATCTTGAGGGTAATCTAAAACTTAGATCTTGATTTTCAAATGCGATTTTTTAATATTTTTTTATGCAAAATGAATGCCAAATGCGAATGCGGTTGAATTACGACACAAAGAAAAACACACAACTTAGCCAAATTAATTTTAATGTCAAATTAGTCCAACTTAGCCAAATTATATTTTTTTTCTAGAATCCTAATCCAGTGACGAACACAAAACACATTTTTTTTGTATTTTTCGGGGTTATCATGCAACAATGAAAAATGCACACTTTTTATGGATCTTTTCGCAATTTTCGAACAAATAGTAAGCAAAAATTATGAAAATATTACTGGAATGAAAACATGACACAAGGAAGTTATAGTAATATTTTTGGAATTTTTTGATAAGCTATGAATTTTTTACGGATTTTTTAGTGAAATCAGAGTGATAGTGAGTAAATAATTCCTAATAAATCCATGATATCAAATTAATCAGATTGCAAATTTTCACAAAAAGATATTTTTATATAGAATCCAGGAGACTCGAAATTTCGCAAAAAATGTATGTGGATTTAATTAAAAATCAAATGCTAAATTCACTCTACAATTTATTTCAGGCACAAGACATCTCCACTTTGGATGAAATTTGGAAAGTACGTTAATCACATATCAAGGCATCATTCCTAATTTTTGTGGAATTTTTAGAGCAATCTGTGTGAGATATAAATTTAATAGCTCAATATGGGTAAAATATGCAATATTTCAGTTGAACAATTTTAGTTAATTCACAATATCTCACAAAAATACAAATAAATTTTCAGATGATAGACAATAAGCTGCTCAACACAATGCTATTTTTCTTTAAATAATATGATGCTCAACAGATGTCCAAAATAAAATACAAACACAGGGTTATCAGTGCAAATCAGAAATTGAAAATGGACAACACAAGCATATACAAGGACGATTTTGCAATTACGAAAACATAAAATATCCACGAAGTAATTTTTACATTAAAAAATTTTCACCCTCTTCTTCAAGCTTGGGCTGTGGGGAGAAGAACCCAAAAGGGTCAGGTCGGCGGCTCGCCGCTGGGGATTGAGGCGGCGCCGCCGCACGCGGGCGGGCGGCGAAGAAGGGGGCGGCGCCGCGTCTGCGCAGGAGGCGGTGGCGACGAGGCGGAGGAGGGGCGGCTGCGTGGGCTTTTGCAGGCGGAGGCGTGAGGAAGGGGGCGGCCACCTACGGGTGGCTGCGGGCAGCGGCGCGGGGGTGGAAGCCGCAGCCAGCTGGGGCGCGCGCTGGCGGTGCGGGCGGCGCCTCCGCGCGCAGTGGAGTGGAGCGGCGTGGCCGCGGTGACTAACGACGATGAGGAGAGGGGGTGGGGGCGGCGGCGTGGAGCTGCTGTTCCCCTCCATTTTTTTATTTTTTTTTTGATTTTTTTTTATTTTTTTAAAGATTTTTTTGTTTTAGATTTAATTTTTTTAATTTTTTTTTATAAACAGGAAACAAAGATGGTGTGGTGATGATGGGGGTATGATGAGGATGGTGGTAATATGATGAAGGTGGTGGTGATGAAATGACGTGATATAAAAAAAGGAAACAAAATAACAAGAGAAATGAAGAGAAAGACTTACCTGATTCTTCGCCGGATTTGCGGAGCAACTACGCTGGACTCCTGTCGTCGCCTCAATCCAATTGGCAAAACAAAAATTGGAGAAGCTACACGAGCTCGATGGGGAACTCGTGACGCGGAGCGGAGCTCCGCGGATCTCGCCTGAAGGAGGTCGTCGCTTGAGGAAGATGCCTCGCCGCTGTCACCAACAAAACACTCCAAGCTCTCTCCTTATTCTATAAGAATGGCGGATGGGGAAAAATGAGGATGTACATATGAATATAAAGAGAAGAAGACTGGGAGTTAGAAAGATGGTGGAGTTGAATGGGAGGTTAAAAAAATGGTGGAGTGGAATGGAGGTTAGATGAAGACTTGGTGGTTAATGGAGGAAAATGGAAGTTATTGTAGAGAATGGGATTAAATAAATAAATAAATAAATAATGATATAAAGTAGGCTACTTTAAATACAAAAAAAAATAAAGAAGGAAAAAGAGTGGAGAATTTACAGGGGAATACGTACAACATGTATATTTTTTTGTTTGCTTTTCTAATATGTATTTTTTTGTCTTTTAATAAGAGAGATTTACAACGGAAAATACAATAAAATACTGCAATTAAAATACAGCACAATCATGATGTTTTTGTATTTTTAGTAATTAGAAAAGATAAAATAAAAAATGAAGAAGGAATGAATATATACATAATATACAATGTAAATCTAGGTCCCAAAACTCAACTTTTGCAAATGAGCTCCGATTTTAATGAAACCACTTCCGTTGGATAGATAATTTTCTAACTTGAACTTTAAAAGTGAGTTTGGTGAATTTGGATTTTATACGGAGCGAGAATTTGGCTTGGAAGTTGGTCTTTACAACTTTTTTCCCTTTGGGATCTAGGAGCATTTATTTAAGATAAAATTTATTTTGTATTTTTGTATTTTTATATACATTGATATGAACACGTTAGAGAAAGAATTAGCCAAAAAGGAGTTGAAATGGAATTATGAAAAATACATGAAGTTTTGGGCTATTTACATGTATAAAACTCTTTTATTTTTGCGGCTTTTTATGTGTAATTTATTTTGTACAATCTAATATACAATAATTAGTGTGTTTTATTTACAAGAGTTATTTTGTTAATTTATTGATTTTATGGACATTTTTATGGGATTTTACTTGGGGATTTTGCTAAGCAAGATATTGCGATGATGAATCGCGGATTCATCAAGTACACCCAACATGATGTTGGGGTAGTGAGTGATTTTGTAGATGCGATCAAATTGCTGCAGATGGATATACAATACTTCTTGAGAATTCTTGTGGAATGTTGGGAGAATATATAAGAGCTGCATTTTCAGCTCAAAGTGTCTATGGATTGGTGGGATCCGAATCCACTCAGTTACCTGTCTAGCACTAGGATTGTATGTCTCCTTTAGTGTGGGCTTAGGAGCTTCTCTTCTTTCTTCTTCTTCTTCTTCTTCTTCTTATCCTAAGGTACATCTACATGGTGTTCATCACCTCCTCCTCCTCTTTGTTCTCTACCTCTCCTCATCTCTAGGAGCATATCTTGGAAGGTGGCCTATGCATCAACCTGTGCGGTCAGTTGTTGTATCATATGTATAAGGGTGAGCATCTGCGCATTGACTTCATTCTGCTCAATTTATTGTCCCTTCCATTTCTACTGAGCCATCTATGCTTGTAAATCTGACAATGAATAGTCTACATCAAGTTCTCGATCTGCAAGTGGAAATACACCCTGATCGGTTGGAAATACACACTAAATATATAGAAGAATTCAGAATTAGGGCCAATTCTGATTTTTTTTAAGATTGGAGATGTTAATAAGCACCGAACGGTCTCCATTCTAATGCCAGACAACTCAGGAAGAGAGTCATCCTGAGTTGTTGAGGAAAGGATTGGAGAGTCCTAAGAAATATTCGCATGGTCCGAACCAAATTCGTGGGAATCACCACAAATTATTGGAGATGTCGGGATTGAGGAATCGATGTGGATATTCACAGATTCTGAACTAAACCACTCTGCTTTGACATCTTGAGAGAGAAAAAGGAGAAGATGGGGAATTATAAGAATATAGAATGAATCAGACTTTGAACAAACCTCAATACAAAATTTGGGTTCACCGACTCAACACACGAAGCCGTGAAGGTTTGACTTTTTTATCTTGTCATTTTTATTGGTTGTTTTCAAGCAATCTTTCAGACTTAGCCTAGCGCTACCCCTATAGGAGAGTGAGTACTACTAGACAAGCATCCGGTACTTCCCACATCCTTTGTAGTCAGTAGCCTATATGTTTTTAGGTCCTTAATATCGTATCTAGGCCTGCTACTCAACCAAAGAAATAGAGAGAGTAAACTGATATAGTGAATCGAATACTTCTCATGAAGGGTACTCAGATGTGGTACGATGAGATAGGGTCTCATTGACACATTACCTCTACACTCAAGCAATTCAATCAAAGTCTGCAAGTAAACTCACCTCTACCCGCACACGCATTGATAGAAGCGCTACAGTACTTCACAAGCCCATGCAATAGTCACGACACAGGATGGGTTAAGATCTCTAAATCCAAAGGTTCATGCCTCACTTGGTCTGGAAGGTACCGAAAAATAATGATGGCTTTAGGAAATCAAAACAATGAAGTTCATTAACTAATTTTATTTAGGTCGAAGTGATATTAAAAATACCTTTTTTAGATTTTTTATTTTCACTTTTTTGAGTGTTTTTCAGACAAGCGCCTAATAAATTTTTCAGTTTTCCTTTTTACTTAAGTCCAAGAAAACAATGGGGAGAAATTCGGAAAAGCCAATGAACAAGAAATGATGAATGCAAATGCTAGAGAAAGGGATGCGTACCATACGCCAACACTCTACATGTAAAATGATCCACGTGTAAAATTAAACTAATCTGTACGCGGTACAATCGATGAAATCTCCTTAAGCAGAAGTTGCTATTATCATAAAGAACTTGTTTGAATTGACTAAGTCCTAGCATGAAAAACTATATGTACATGAATTATATTAGGCTGTGGACCTAGCTACCGAGCAGGCAACCTAAAAATCTAAGGGTCCAATCAGCGAAGACGTAAATGAAAAATAAAGTGAAAAGATCAAATCATGGGAATCAAAAGATAATAAGTGGGAAAATAGGAAGAAATAAAGAGAGAAGCGATGAAAGCTTAGTAAAACTGATTAGGTCCCATAGGTGAACAATCACCTGATGAAATGGATCCATGAGAGAGTCTGTAGACTAATTAATTATTACAAATTAATAAATGAGTCCCTCTTTCCAAGAATTAAACTTGGCCACACTAAGCTAAACTGCATTAGTGTTCTTTGCAGCTCTTTTCCTCTTTGATTGTTCTCTCCTACTGGCTAGGCTGAATAGTTGACCTCCGCCTCGCGTGGGTGCTCCAGACTCCTAGAAGATCTGCCCTCGCTCCTGGGGCCCTCATAATGAAGTTGAAATAAGAGATGATCAGAACAAGTTATACAAAAATAACTAAGAGAAATAAAAGCAGATAAAGTAGAAGAAAAATACAAATGTTTATCCTAACAATTGCTTCACCAACAAGGACATCATTTGATGAATTAATGAGCTGGTCTCATGTCTAACAATCTATACAACTAGTCATGCCATTGACCAACCACTGAATCAATCAACAATCTACCCACAATTCAGATAAATATATGTGTTTGTGGAAGTCAAATATTATAACTCTACAATGTTGTATATATGTGCAAGTACGGTAGTGTATCAAACTCAGGGAAGCCTAATGAGGATAGAGAAAACAATTACTAATTAGTGTTAATTAATAGATGTTTTAGACTTTAGATTTTCTTGTTGTTATTTAATTTTTATCTATTATTTGTGGGTTTTCAAGTATATTCATTTTTTATGATTTTTAATATTTTATATTTTTTATGTTATTAATTTTTCACAATTTTAGTTCATGTTTTATTTTAAAATAAGAGATATATATAATATTATAGATATAAATAATATATGTTATATATTAGTGCTATAAAGAGAAAGTCTGTTTTGAATTTTTAAAAGGTCAAATAAAGTCAAAATAAAAGAAATAAAATATTTTTGGAATTTAAATACCTCCATATGATCTTTATAGATTTGGAGAACGCTTATGATTCTGTTCCACGAGAAATATTGTGGAGAGTTTTGGAGAAGAGACAAGTGTCTGTCCTGTACATTAACCTCATAAAGGACATGTATGATAGGGCTTTATCTTGTGTAGGGACCCCGTGTGGGAAGACTGGATATGTTGACAACAACATTGGTTTACATCAAGGCTCTGCTTTAAGTCCATTTCTTTTTACTTTGATTATGGACGAGTTGACAAGTCACATTCAGGATGAGTTACCTTGGTGTATGTTATTTGCTGATGATATTTTGTTAATTGACAAGACTAGAGATGGAGTAAATGAGAAGCTTGAGGTATGGAGACATGAGTTGGAGACTAAAGGATTTCGTATAAGTATAACTAAGATGGAATATATGGAGTGTACCTTTGATGGAAGCAATGGTGAAGGAATCGAGGTGAAGATTGGTGACGAGAACATTCAGAAGAGAGGTTCTTTTAGATATCTGGGATCTATTCTGCAACATGATGGGGAAATTGATGGAGATGTTACTAATAGAATAAATGCAGGCTGGCTAAAGTGGAAAAGACCCTCTGTTGTTCTTTGTGATAAGAAAATTCCTTTAAAAATTAAAGGAAAGTTTTACAAAGCAGCCGTGAGACCTGCTATGCTTTATGGATCTGAATGTTGGCTTGTGAACTATAGACATGTGCAGAGAATGAGTGTAGCAGAAATGAAAATGCTAAGGTGGATGTATGGACACATACACGTAAAGATCGGATTTGGAATAATGCAACCAGAAAGAAAGTTGGTGTAGCTCCGATCGAGGATAAGATGCGAGAAAACCACTTAAGATGGTTTGGACATTTGCAAAGAAGATTAACTGATGCACCAGTTAGGAGATGCGACTGTTGGGATGTTGAGCTGGCTAAGAGAGGGCGAGGACGGCCCAAGAAGTGTTGGAAAGAGACCATACGAAGGGATCTTAGTTTTGTGGATATAAGCCCGGGATTGACCCAAGATAGATCTGAATGGAGGCGAAGAATCCATGTAGCCGACCCTACTTAATTGTGGGAAAAGGCTTTGTTGTTGTTGTGTTTTGTGTTTTTTATTGTTTTCTATTTTTTTAGATTCTTAAAGTTCAAAATATCCAAAATAGTGAATAAATAAAATCCATAAACTTGTTTAGGATTTTAAAATTAGATATCATTTCCAAAATAACCCTAACCAACTTTTAATATATATTATATACAATAAAGAAACATCATAGATAAAAAAAACATATTTTTGGATTTATCTAGAATTTTTGCAAATTTTTGTAATTCTTTTAGGGTTTAGTAATTTTTAAGGTTTTTGTTTGATATTTTTATGTGATTTTGGAATATGTTTTAAAACATTCTAAAATACAACTAATGTGATTTTTTGGAATTTTAGATAAATATTTGTATTTTAATGGATTTTTTATAGCTAAACAAGAGAAAAGAGAATGCTTTGATTTTTTATAAATAGGAAAATAATTTTAAATACCTTGCAAAAAATCATGTGATAAATATAGGTTCCAAGCACTTGTTGTAATTTTCCTATAATTTTTACATAGAGGGAAACAATAAATAAAAATAAAAACACAAAAAAATAATCTACAACAAAAGGATCAATATGCAATTTAAATAAACATTGCATGCATTCTAGAACATACAAATAAACTCCAAAGGAAAAGGTGCATATCCTATTTTACCTGCTTTATATGTGCTTGGCAAGGACTAAAATGCAACCTCACAAAAAGTTTTGAGCATTTAATAACATGTCTAAGAAATATAAGGATATGTACACAAAATGCCTAAGGTCACCTCACGTGGAATGACACACGACGTGACTTGGCGAAGGACTAAAATGCAAATACCTAAAATATTAAGGGTCTCAATTACAAGTATACAAAGTTTATTACAATGTCGATGCAAGTTTAAATTTTAAAAACAAAATACAAAAAGTGAGGGGTTGGATATGCAATATATTTCTGAAGGCATGCTGATGGACGACTGAGGCAATACTTAACACGTTGATGCTCTAGATGGCGCAACAGTTAATCTCAGTTTTGACGGTGGAGATTAGATCTGGCATTGCGCCTTGATCGAACGACAGAGAGGATGTCTGGAAGAACAACCAAGAATATTCACGTGGTCCGCTTCGATCGGACATTTCTCCTTCATCCGGCGTTGATTAGAGCTATTGGAGGTCGCAAGAGCTTCCTATGGGCTTCCGCAGGTGTTGAAGGTGCTTGGAATGTCCATGTCTCGCTGAGAAGAGACCTGGAGCTAGAGGAAGTTCGGACTGACCTAGAGCTCAAAATTTGGACTTTAATCAGCCTACAAGGGATCCTACAGGGCTCTATCTTGCACCAAAATATTCCAAGCTCGAAGACAAAGTCCTTGACTCTTGGATGATGCAAAACAAGGGAATATGGAGGGGTTCGGCGATCTCCAGCTAGAGGTAGCAAGATTCGATATCTTGATCTTTGCAAGATCATGGTTATTGGATGTGTCGAGGAGGTGAAGAATGCATAGAGGAAGGTGATGAGGTGCTCAGGTGGTTCGGAACACGACTGGGACGGACAGAATAAAGGCGGGAGCCTAGATCACCAACAAAGAAATTTTTGGATTTTTAATGGAAACGAAAAGAAATAACGCTAAACTAAAGGCATGATTATGCTAATTAACTAAGAACAAAGATAAAAATCTAAGATTAAGGGACTCACCTAGTCGGAAAGACCTAGAAGCAGAACCACCTGGAGTTCGGCTTTGACGACGGTGAATCTGCCCTTCTTCGCCTTGTCCACGCCTCAGATCGATGAAGGTGCACTTCCTGTCACTAGGGCACTCTCTCCAGGTTCAATCCTAGGGGTTATGGTTGGGAAATGGGAATCATGTTTGACTAGAGATGAAGAAGAAGTTTTATAGCGCAATGATTACGAAGCTCTCTTCGTAGAGGGTTTTCACGTGAATTGAGGGTTGACTAAGGAAAATCATGGGTCCACGTGAAATATCATTGGAATGCGAAGAAGTTTTATGAAGGAACTGGGCAGAGAGGATGGCTAGATCAGGCTAGGAAAATTGGTGAAAATGGGACAAATACACGTTTGAGACCGATCCTAGGGGTGAAAGGGTGGAGTTGACCTAGGTATTCCCAAGGTGCGCTCTGATTGGTCCATGTGGATCGCTAGAACAAAACTGAGATAAAAACAGGAATAAAATGAAAATAAAATAGAAGATGATTTTATTAATTAAATCTCACAATGTGAAAGTTGTTTCTTATTTATTAAATTATTTTAGATGATTTTTTATTTATTTATATCGACTTATTTTATAGTATATACTATTTACTTATTTTATGTATAGTATTAATACCTATATATTTTGTATTTGTATTTTATTATTTTTATACATAATTATGTTTACATTATTTATTTATAGTATTGTTTAATATATATTTACAAAATTTTATGAGATTTTTATTGATTGATATATGTATATAATTAAATATGTATACTTACAATATATTTCTCTTATACCTATGTATTTAGTGTTTATTGATTATTTTGATATTTTTAAATGCTTTAATTTTCTCTGTATTTTATATATGTGTTAAATAATATGTACAATTAATTAAAAATTTAAAGAAGCTAAAAATGTAAAAAGTAAAATATATTGACTTTATATACAGATGCACAAGTCCCATACTACCCCCATTTAGTTGGTTTTTGCATCTTTACTCCAATATAAATGAAACTACCTTCATTTTATAGATAATTTAATTTAAAATTCAATAAAGGAGAATTTCATAAATTTTGAACTCATATAGAGGAGATATTGATCAATGAAGTTCTGTTTGTAGCTTTTTCAACTGAGTGTACAGAGTGACTTGTGCATGATTTATATGTGCCATTGTTTTTATTATTTTCTATATATTATTGCGTGCATGTTTCATGTTGAAAATGTTTTAATTTGAGGTATGTATGAATGTTTATAAAATGATGTAAGAATAGGCTATATACAATGCATTGTACACTTAGGGTTTTTGTGTATTATGTACATTATTTTGCCCTTATGTTCCACTACTTTATTCCTTGTCGACCTAACATTATTTGACTAGGTCTCAAGGTTTAAGGTCATTCAGTATCTTTGATACTTCCTTTATTTTTCTTTCATTTTCTTTATTCTTTTTTTTTAAATTTAAATACATGTGTTTACATGTTAATTACATATCAATGTTAAATGTTAATCCATGCAAGTTAGTGATATTTACAAGCATTTTACTAGGGATTTATAGCTAAAATAGGAGAATAAAGGTTAATGAAATGCTATTCAACAATGGACCAAAACAAGAAATGTATCCACTACAAGAAATCAAGTCAGTTGATTATTATCAGGATCTTCATCTTGAGTAGAACACAACAAAAAATGAGATATTATAAGAATCCCATGGAAGTTGTTGCCAATGCATCCAAACAGGGTGGTGGAGAAAGGAGAAAGATCATTACGAAGAAAAGTAATCATGTTAGCTAATATGAATATATATATATAGAATGAATAACTGATAGCAGTGTCACCGATCATACAAAATGTGACCCCAGAATGTTTAAAGCATATCAAAATGATCTCTGGAAAGGATCGTGTCACTATTGGAGGTGGGTCTCATGTTATTTTGGCTGGGAAAGGGAGTCCTTGACCAATTCTTGATCCATGACACCCTTCATATGCTTTTCATGCCTCTGACTCTTCTCTCTGTTAGAAAGATAATGAAAGAATTGAAGGGCAAACCATTTTCTCTTCTGATCATTATAAGTTACAAAACTTCATGACGGGAAAGAGGAGTGTGATTGGTTTGATTTCTAAACACATGTATCGTCTTCCTTTCAAAGTTGTAGCTACCTTATGATATTCGAGCGAAACAAAACGAGAAGGAATGCCATCAACTGGCCATGTAGAGGCATGAACATTTGGTATCTCTCTTTTAGTTCTCTTAAGGAGTTGTTTCCATGAATTTTAAAGAACTAAAAGTTGATAACTTCATTTGTCATGTTTGTTTATTAAAGAAGCACACTCATGTTACTTATCCAATTTCTAAGAGCAAGACATGTGAGATTTTTTCTTTAGTTCACTATGATATTTGGAGTCCATGTAATGTTACTTTTCAAATGGATATACATACTTCATTAACTAAATTAATGAATATTATAGAAGTATTTTGTTTACCTTCTTCATTATCGTGAGGAGGATATAAGCATTGTACAAACTTTCTTTCATCTAATCGTGGCATAGTATGTCAAAGTCATCAAGAGGTTTAGGTATGGTAATGCCCATGAGTATAAGTCTAAACAATTGCAAGATTTCTTTAGTACAAAAGGAGTTGTTCATGAGACCTCCTGTCCTATATCCTCAACAAAATGAGGTCATGAAAAGAAAAACACTGACACCTATTAAAAGTCAATAGAGCTCTTTTATTCAAGTAAAACATTCCCAATAGATTTTGGGGTGAGGTTGTTTTGACAAATGCCTTTCTTATCAAGAGGATGACCTCGAGATGATTGAAGAAGGTCACTCCATTTTCTATTTTTCACCCTAAGACTAAGCCATTTGTCCCTCATGCAAAGATATTTGGTTGTGTTTGCTATTTTCATAATTCTACACACAATGAAAGGAAGCTTGATGCATGGATTGTCAAAGGTCTTTTCTTGGGATACTCTCCAACTCAAAAAGGTGTTAAATGCCTTCATCTTCAGAATGAGAAAATGCATGTAATTAATGATGTCACCTTTATTGAGCATTAATCTTACTTTTCTGACCATACCCTTCCCGGAGAGAGTAGATGTGATGATGAAGAAAATGCCCAAGATATTCTTATGTTGGATACAAGGGATTTCTCTATAAAAATCTTTAGATGAGTCTGCTCAAATTTCTATAAAGACAGAGAAATGAATATCTTGTTGCCCCCAATGGCATGAAAAGACCTACAGTAAGAAGGATCAACAAAGAGATCTGCAATAGACTCAACAAAGCAAAATCAATCCTAATCCTATGCAATTCTGAATGATTCGAGTTCCTCCACAACAGTTGGCGACCCAAACTGTAACACACAAAGTGATCTATAAAAGGATATTAGTGATTATGGGGATGACATAGGTGATGACAGGTTGATTAACTAAGAAGGGGGTTCAATTGTAGAGAGACATGTTTAAAGGAAGATAAATCTCCTCTCGAGACATGCACAATGTACATAATATCCGACTAACATATACATTGGATATTCCAAGCTTAGCAAAAGTTATAAATGCCTTTTCTCATCGTTGTATGATTCTATGATTCCTATGAATGCGTTGAAGATGTCCTATCCTCGATGAGTTCAAGCTATGTAGGAGGAGATGGAGGCACTCGAAAAAAAATTCTACTTGGAACATCATGGATATAACGAATAGTGTGCATCTGAATGGCTTTAAGTGTATCTACCTTAAAATACAAGTCAGATGGGTACAAGGTTAGGCTGTTACAAAGGAATCCAGTCAGAAATATGATGTTGATTACCTAGAGATATATGCAATTGTGGCAAAAATGAATATCGTGCAAATTGTTCTCTCTCTTGTTATTAAAGATTGGGAGCTGCATCAAATGGATGTGAAGAATGTCTTTTTGAATGGAAATCTTCAGGAAGATGTTTACATACATATTCTACCTAGTCATAAGAAAATGGGACAATGTTGCAAGGTAAGGAAAGATTTATATGGACTAAAACAATCCCCTAGAGAATGGTTTGAGAGGCTGAGTTATAATGCTCAGATTGGAATATCACCAAAGCAACAATGATCACACTTTCTTTGTCAATAGAAGCAGAAACAAACTTGCTCTTCTTCTTGTTTATGTTGATGACATGATCAACACATGAAATGATGGAGAAGAGATAGCTCGCCTAAAAGTGAGATTTCTACAGTTTTTGATTTAAAGGATCTTGGATATCTAAAGTACTTTCTAGTTATTCAGTTTGCAAGGTTAAAGAAATGCCTAGATCTTTGCCAACAGAAATATACTATGGATCTGTTAAAGAGAATCGGAAAGTTGGGATGTAAACTTGTCACTATGCCTATTTGGGAAATCACAAATTTAGGAAAATCACACATTCAGTATAAAGGATGGAAGGAAATTGGGTAAGGACCTCAAGAGTGGGTATCAAAGACTAGTGGGGAAGCTAATTTATCTCACCTTAACCAGGCCCAATATCACTTGCATTGAAAACATATTGAGCCAATTCATGCATGTACCTATGGAGATTTGTACGAAGACCATTGATCATATCATCTGCTACATAAAAACGGAACATGGAAAAGGACTTATTTTCAAAAAAATATAAATATGGAGATTGAAGGATATACACTAATGTTGATTGGAATAAGTGTATGGATACAAGAATATCTACAATTGGATATTTTATTTTTGTGGGGGGCAACCTTGTGACCTGGATAAGCATATTACAATAAGTATGTGCTAGATCTAGTGTTGATGCCGAATACAGAGCTGTTACTATGGGTGTCATTGAGATGTTGTGGTTGAAGACAATTATGACAAACATTGGAATAAACATAGAACAGCTTTATGGAGTTGTTATATGACAATAAGGTTACCATGAACCTCTCCAGCAATCCATTCTTAGATGATATAACCAAGCATGTGGAAACCAGACGTTACTTTATCAGAGAAAATTTGACTTTAAAGAGCATGTATAGCCATATATAAGAACTGCAGATCAAGCAACTGATATTTTCACCAAGGCTCTTCCCATGCATAATTTTGAGAAGACTGTAAGCCAGTTGGTTATGTACAATCTATATGTCCAACTCGAAGAAGAGCATTGTATGCTTGTAATATAAGTAAATGGATCTCGAGTGAGGATCCATTTACCCATTTGAGACTTTTGTTTTCTCTGTTGTTCCCTGTGTATCATGTAAGTGTACGACAACAACAAAGCCTTTTCCCACAATTAAGTAGGGTTAGCTACATGGATTCTTTACCTTAATTCAGATCCATCTCGAGTCAATCTCGGGCTTATATCCAAAAAATTAAGATCCCTATTGTATAGTCTCTTTCCAACACTGTTGGATCGTCCCCGCCCTCTTTTAACCGGCTCAACATCTCAAAACTCGCATCTTCTAACTGGTGCATCAGCTAAACTCCTTTGCAAAAGATCAAACCATCTTAAGCAGTTTTCTCGCATCTTATCCTCAATCAGAGCTGCACCAACTTTCTTTCTGATTGCATCATTCCGAATCCAATCTTTAAGCGTGTGTCCACACATCCACCTTAGCATTTTCATTTCTGTTACAACCATTCACTGCACATCTATGGTTCACAGGCCAACAATCAATTCTATCGAGCATAGCATGTCTTACAGTTGCTTTATAAAATTTTTCTTTGATTTTTAAAGGAAGTTTCTTATCATAGAGAATAACTGAGTCTCCTCTCCACTTTAGTCAGCCTGCATTTATTCTATTAATAACATCTCCATCAATTTCCCCATCATGTTGCAAAATAGATCCCAGGTATCTAAAATGATGTGTCTTCCGAATGTTATCATCGTAAATCTTCACCTCGATTCCTTCATCATTGCTTCCATCAAAGGTGCACTATATATATTCCATATTAGCCCTACTTATATGAAATCCATTAGTCTCCAATGCATGTCTCCAAACTTCTAACTTCTCATTTACTCCATCTCTAGACTCATCAATCAACACAATATCATCAACAAATAACATACATCAAGATATCTCATCCAATATGGCTTGTCAACTCGTCCATAATCAAAGTAAAAAGAATGGACTCAAAGCTGAACCCTAATGTAAACCAATGTTGATGTCAAAATAGTCAGTCTTCCCAGAGGGATCCTCACACAAGATAAAGCCCGATCATACATATTCTTTATGAGGTTAATGTATAGGACATGTACTTATCTCTTCTCCAAAACTCGTCACAATATCTGTCGTGGGACAGAATCATAAGCCTTCTCCAAATCAATAAAAATCAAATGGAGGTTCTTCCTATTAGCTCTATAAATCTCCGTTGTTCTCCTCAACAAATGGATGGCTTCAATAGTTGAGCGACCGGACATGAATCCGAGTTGATTTTCTTTTACTTTGGAATTTTGCCTCAACCTTCTTTCGATCACACGTTCCCAAATATTCATAGTATGACTCATCAACTTGATACCTCTGTAATTTGAACAATTTTGAATGTCTCCTTTGTTCTTATAAATAGTCACCACGATATACTCCTCCAATCTTCAGGCATTTTCTTGCTTCACCAAATAACATTGAATAGATTCGTAAGCCAACGCTCACATAAAACTCTCCATACTTCTACATGGATGTCATCCAGTCCTACACCTTTCCCAGGTCTCATAACTTTCAAAGCCTCCTCTACTTCCTTTCTTTGTGTTCGTCTATAGCTTACACGATTAAAGTAACATTCACTACTAGCTAGATCACACATAGTGATCTTTCTCTTTCCTTCCCCAATGAAAAATTTATGGAAATACTACTCCCATCTACTCTATATATCCTACTTAGTAACAAGCACGTGACCTTCCTCACGCTTGAGAAAGGTCTTTGATCTTTCTTTCTCTTGCTTTGGCCAACATGAATATATCCTTCTGGCCCTCCTTAAAGTCGAGATTTTTATACAAAATTTCACAAGCTTTTGACTTAGGTTCGCTTACAACCTTCTTTGCTTCCTTCTTCGCTATTTTGTAGGTTGTGATAGTTTCCTGATCGCCGAGGACAACGTGGATGTTGGTTGTGGTTTTCTCCCTTCACTTTTAAGTGTTTCCTCGTTAACTCTACCGTATTTTTGTATAGTTCGTCAAGACCATTGAAATGGGAAGCAAAACAAGTTATCATAATTGTACTTATGTATATGTAAATCCTTTATTGACCGCCCTTGACATAATATTATGTTTCACCCATGCGTGACCACATTTTGTAATGGGGTTGATTGGATTGGAGTAAACTTCATTCAAAGGATTAGTTGGTGGTTAACATGAGACGTAGAGGTCATAGAACGAGCCACAGGAATAACCTCTTGTGTGTAGGGTTTTTAATCAAACCAAACTACAATAAAAAAAATAAAATTTGACATATGTTTTGCGACCCTATCATAATTTGTTAAAAAATGGATGTTCGAAATTAAATTATGATAGGATTGTAACCCTAAACCCTAAGTATGCAATTTTTGAGTGTGTGTGTGTAAAATCGAATCTAAACAATTAACCAAGGAAAGTATGTTTCATTCCATTTCCTAATCTATCGAAATAAAATTTGAAGTTCATATTCAACTGCTGGTTTAGACATGAACAAATATTTTGTAACTCGTTGGCAAAGTCAAACTTGTTAAAAAGTACATGTTCGAAATTAAACTTGATAATTAAGGTTGATAGTTTATTATGCATTTAAAAAATAAGGAATGACACATATTAATGCCATAATCTTCCGTACCCCCAAAAACTCTCATGTATACAAGTATGCAATTTTGAGTGCGTGTAAAATCGAATCTAAACAATTAACCAAGGAACATATTTTATATTCCATTTCCTATTCTATCAAAATAAAATTTGAAGTTCATATTCAACCGCTCATTTAGACATGAACAAACATTTTGTATCTCGTTGACAATTTAACTCATGTCAAACTTGTTAAAAAGTAGATGTTCGAAATTAAATTTTCATAACTAAGGTTGATAGTTCAATGTGCATTTAAAAATAAGGAGCGACACATATTTATGACATAATCTTTCATAACCCCCAAAATTCTCATGCGTACAAGTATGCTTTTTTTGAGTGCGTGTAAAATCGAATCTAAACAATCAACCAAGGAACAAATTGAAAGGATATGGCGAGATCCTTAAGCGCATCACGAAAGCATGAGGATCGCATCGTATGCGATCGGGAGGAACTAGTCGCACTAGTTGCTCCGGGCAACGGGATTTTAAAGAAATTTTAAATGATGAAACCACATGATACAAGAACACTTCTTGGATCGTTTCATCTAAACCACAAATAGGTACTAGGATTACCTCATGAAGCGTGGTTGCGATCGAGTCTCTAAAGTAAGAGACCTCCTGTCTCAAGTCTGATACAACGGAGGAGACGCTTGCGAGCGCGTTGATGAAACACGTGCTCCTCGCAATCCAAGTTGATGATCCAAGCGACAAATCTCCTGATCTCGTCACACGAGATCCGACGTCTTCTTCATTTGCGAGATGCACCTCTGGAGAAGGAGATCCACGAGCAAGAACTCTAGCAGCATAACGATGATGCTGCAGCGATGTCGACTCTCTCAATGGCTCCATGGTGGACGACCATAAGAGAGAGAGGGAGAGAGGCACATGACTGTAGAGAGAGGAAGAGAGCATTAGTTTACGTTGTAAACGTGTCACTCGAAGAGCAATGGATGCCTCTTCTTATATAGGGTTTTGGGAACCCATGGATCTCAATCCATGGACAACACATAATCAATGGATGAGATTGATTTGTGTTTCTTTCAATGGCTAAGATGTTGTTGTAAAAACACAACAACTAATGATTTAATTTAAATTAATTTTCATTGATAGATTAACAAAATTAATTTCAAATTAAATCATCTTTGATAAGAGAAAAGATAATGAAGAGAATAAACCAATCTCCTAAAAAAGAGGGGACGGCTACTCTTCTCCTCATGGAGAGTTGTAGCCGTCCACTTCTCTTTGGTGGACTTGGTCCATCTCTTCTAATTATCATGAGATCTCATTATCTCATTATATATATCATCATCTCTTGTCGACAATATTTTCACTAAAAAATAATTCCAAATTATCTTATGGAAAATATCAACCATGCCATTAAAATTATGTGAATCTCATTCACAACCCAAAATTAAATGTAATTATATTTTCAATTAATCATTCAATGTGAATCCAATTTACATTAACAATTAATCAACAAATATAAATCACAATATGCTCTCTCTAATATATTATAAATCACATTTATAATATATATAATTAATACGGATAGTGCTATCCATATTATTCATATCCATGATAGATAAATTACACTTAATCATCTTGGATCTCTTTTTCTCATATGCCCAAATAATATGAATCACATTCACATTATTCACATCTTTGATAATTAAACCACATTTAATTATCTTAGATAACTCTCCAAATAATATGAATCAAATTCATATTATTCATGATAATTAAATCACATCTAATTATCCATTTTCTTAATGCTCGGATACATATATCAACGATGAAATTATCCATGAACTCTTTCAAGGATAATTGAATTAACAGTTGTATGATCATTAAGATGACCATGGTACATAACCCTAATTGTACTAAGAGACATATTATGCAAATTAGTTATTCTTCATTTCATATCAGGGAATGATATTTGCAATAACATTTATTGCATAATGGCTCGATGTGGGCTCGCATGTCCAAGAATCTCCCACTTGCCCAAAGAGCCATTAATGAGCTAATCATTTAAAACCGCACTCATGTGACAATCCTAGGCTATTTAGAAAAATAACTAGGTAAGCTGATCAGTCACTTTGTTCACGAGAGACTATGCCAAGTCCTTTTACGACACTTGCATATCTCCTAGTAACAATGCTCATATCCAATGCAAAAGTTGCATCTTATGCAACCCATACTCAATGTTGTCAGTCATAGTGTCCTTGACATTATAGCTCCATAATCAGACATTATAGCTCCATAATCATTGTAACCAGTATTATTTCCATTATACTTATAAGAATACCCTTATTCCTGGAGATCTCTATTTCCTAAGGTATCACAGTTAAGACCTTTTAGATCACTATCTATAAAGTCTTAAGTTCTTGAAGATAAGACTTAGAGATCACTATCTCTAAAGTCTTGTCATCTTTGAAGATATTGTTATTACTGCAATCAAGTATTTTATCTCCATAGTAGGATTAGTAATGGTTTACTACTCCCACTGCATGGCAGATATCTGACTTTTGTACACATCTAGCATACACCCGACTTCTCAAAACTGATGCACAAGGGCAAGCAGTTTTAGCATTCACTTCCTCAACTCTTTGAGATGCTATCTCTTTAGATAGGTTAGTACCATATCTTAAGGGAAGTAAGCCTTTCTTGGATTTTTTTTCAGAAAATGGAACATATCCAAGGTGTACCACTAATGCGATGATTGCAATGCCACCTTCTCTTTGCTTCTGAACATCTTCAGAACTAAGATCTAAGAGCTATCCTTTAGATCATATCTCAAGGTATGGAATATCCAGTCTATAAAATACTTATTATTATCATCCTTATATCATTCCAAATGATTAGGATATTATCTACATTTAGCACGATGAACACAATGGCACTCCCACTAAGCTTCATATGGTACATCAAGATTCTACCTGAAATCATAACATTTATAATTTCATCAAATCTGATGTTCCAACTACAAGAAGCTTATTCGAGTCCACAGATGGATTGCACACCTTGCTTTCCTAAATCATGAAGCCCTGTGGCTACTTCATGTGAATATCCTCGTAGAGGTATTCATAGAGGAATGCAATCTTGACTCACATCTCGAAGATGTCAAAGTCAAGTTGTGTGACTATAGTTAGCAATAATCTGATGGGTTTAAGCAAGGTTATTGAAGAGCAGGTCTTATTTCAAGCAATGTCTTATCTTCGGTGTGTAGCTCATGTCTACAAGCCTGCTTTGAAGGTCTCTACCTTCTCATCAGGTTCCCTTTCTCTTGAAGATCCATTTACACCTAATAGGTTTTACCCTTATAGGTGGATCCTCAAGGGTCCATATACAACACTTGTATATGAAGTCTACTCTAGACTTTATTGCTAACATCCATCTTTCCATGTCATGATCCTCGGGAGCTTCATCACATGAAATCTGATCATTGTCAGACTTAACTGACACATGGAATACATCCTCAAACTTATTTGAAGAGGTACTGGTGTTTCATCTTTTGTTATCCTTTTAGTTTCCGATTTCAGGAGCCTCATTATTTTCTTAATATTAAATGAGTTCCTTCACTTCATTTTCATCTTGATTCTCAAGAGTATGAACTTTTAAGAATCACATTCTCAGAGACGATATATTTTAAGAATCTCAAGGTCATAAAGTAGGTATCCAATGCCATCCTTTATTTTCTTAATGAAGCAGCACTCTCTAGTGCTAGATTCCAGCCTATATGCATGGAACCTTATCAAGGATATATTCTGTAGTCTCCACTACATATATACTTGGAAACTAAGAGATAACATTAATCGAATCAAGTCACACATGATCCAATTGTATCTCCCTACAACTCTATTGAGTTTAGGTGTATCAAGAGGAGTGAGATATAAATAATACTCATATCTTCATAAGGTATTCCTTGAATTCATCTAATAGGTACAGGCTACCTAGATTAGATCAAATTCATTTTATCTTCCTTCAAACTTTGGTTCTAAACCAAAATTATGAAATCTTTGAACATTTCAAAGGTTTCTTAGGTGAAGAGAAGAAATCTCATATCATATATAATCATCAATAGATATCACATATCCATAATGTTTACTATGATATAGATGATTCACATACATCAATATGTATGAGATCCTGAATACCATGACATCTTACATCTTTCCCAAGAGAAGGGTGTATTGGACATTCTTTGAATACAATATTCATAAGTATGTAAGATTTGATATTTTTATACATTCTAAAGTTTCATCGCTTACTTGTTTATTGATCTCATCAATAGACATATGTCCAAGGCTTGATGCCAGATCATTTTTAAATGATCTTCTTCCTCATATTGATCTTTTAAGGTTTTACATTTTCAATGTTAGAAATTTTAATGAACCATTCATTAATTTTCTAATTTTAGCAAAGTCCTTCATATGTCAGATTACTATATGAAATATATCCATCATAACCTTTTATGATAGGTCTATTCCAGAAGTCATGTTTATTTCTAACATTTAGAAATAAACTATGAGTGTATTCTTATATCTAGGTCATAGAGACATTCTCTATGACTAAGGGCTCTCCCACTGAAAATATGAAGTCCATCTATCCAATAGACGTTGTTGCAACAATTGCATCAATATCCATGTTGATGACTATTAAACCTTAAGATCAAATTTCTAATCTTCTAATATATATGCAACCAATTACAAGTGTCATTAGAAGATTGGGATACAATTATCAGACTTTATCTTATCAAATAAGTAAGTCAATGTCAATGATTATATGTAGATTATTCTGCTGCTCTATCTGAGTCCTTCACTAAGGATTCTAGACAGACTTGATAGTCATACTATCAACACATTAACTTATTGCAGTATTGGCATTCATCCAACTCTTAGGATGTCATATGGAAGTCACAGAAGTACAGTCAACTCTTTGACTTTCCTTCTCACGTGGGTCCGACCCATGCTTCCACTGCTCTCTCTTTATTTATGAACAAACGTTGCTCAAGACAAAGGATCTCTTATGTTGAACTCAAAAGATTTCAATATAAGAGCACTTCAACATTTATATATGCTTCATTAAATTCATACAATATGAATATTATGAAACTTCATGAATGACTAGAGTATAAACAGTAGAATGATGACACTCATCATGTCTACATCTATCTAGACTCTTAAAAAATTGGTTCAGGTAGGTATTCAAACATTTTGAATACATCATCTCATACAGAGCTACCATTCTGCATGATGCAGAGAACCATGTCACTCATGATTAAATGTCAAGAGCACATATGTATGCCAAAAACATCATCTTATATTTTATAAGGATTAACGGACAATTATCATCATCATCGACATGTCACTTTCAAAGTACATTCGATGAGATCAAGACTATAGAGACATACACATCCTAGATTTGAAGTCTTGTTATCTATTTAATTGTCATTCCTCATTCATATGAGGAAACTTGCACATTTCTACCACATAAAATACGTGTCCAACTGCAAGTACAACATCTTGATCATGGAACCAATCCATGATGTTTACTGGTTATTATTGAGTATAAATTTGATTGGGTTTAATGAAGGATTATCTGAAATAAGAAATTTGCATAAGTGTATATATTACATATATATTACTTTAATTTAGGAATTTTATATCAAAGTTGTCTTGCCTTGTCAATACTGAAAGTTCATTCTCTTAATCACCTTCAATGTAAGAGATATACTTACCTTTATATCTCAGCAAAATCTAGGATCTCCTTCCTTATCTTTGTCACAACCCAATAATATGAGAACTTCTAACTCCGATAAAAAGAAGCGGGAACACATTCCGCCTTGCAAGTCCAACTTGCATCTCTCAATTCGATCTTTAACACCCGAGACCACCACCCCGAAGGTGATGTTGACCCGTCACTAATAGAACCACACGTCAACAGGAATACAACTCGCTATGCACAATCCAATATGGCCCCGATAATATGAGGACTCCATATTGGGGTCACTATGCATACGTCCTTACTCTTTCGAGAAGCGAAGAGCCCGATCCAAATGGATTGTATGCAGGAGTTGTCACTTCGGACAGGCGTCTCCTACATAAAATATCTGGCGACGGAACTCTTCGCCTTGACGGGAGACCATGTATGTCACTTATGTGATCCTCCATATCATATTCAAATTAAATTAATCATTATTAATCATATTCATTACGATTAATTCTTCCAAGAGAAATAATAACTCTATTAAAAAATAGTGTTTAATTGGATATAACTAATTTAATCACATTAAATACTTATCAATCCAATTCAATCAACACACTTGATTGTTACTTGAATATATGGTATTATCTCAAAGTACGTGTTAATTCGAATTTTAATAATTAGAAAATACATCATGATCTCTCAAGTATCATCTGCTCCCTACCTGCTATCATGGCCAGTACCGACGGGAGTGGGACAGACCGCACACATGCAACCTGCTACCCCAACGCTCCCCGACTAGATACCATATCTGCCTCGGGAAAAAATAATGCCGAGTCAATCACTTTGTACTCGAGATGATCATCGGTTTTTCAACCAAAATTATACCATATAGTAATAATCAAAACCATTTTGATTATAAGGAAATTTTCTAGACAAATTCCCAAAACCTATTCAAGTATCAAGTTAGATGAAAGTGTATCAACTAACCAATTGGTGATCTAGATCTAATCTAATCATTCATCGGTTGAGGCAATGTAATTTAAGGGAACAATTATTATTCTAATATTTCCCAAATATTATCCACAATTATTCCAGGAAATTAACCGCTAATTTCACAAGATTCTTAAATGACAATCACAAGGTTTATGGTTGAGTATGTAATTTTCAACAGTGACCCCTACTCACTAAAATTAACATATCTCATTTATTTTAAATCTAAATTAAGCAAAATCAATATTCAGAATTTGATAATTTGATTTAAAACAGAAACCTTGTGATTAACATGTATTTTCAGGCGTTTTAAAACAGTAATTAACATCTTAATTACGTCGCTAACTGCCATCCCCGAAATAGTGGATATATGGTCATTAAAACGATCATATCTTGAGCAAACGAAATTCAAATTACGCAAACTCAAATTCCACATTTTTCTTGTTTAATGAGGAACACTATCCATGTGATAAATTCATGTTTAAACATTTCAAACAGGGCTGAAAAATTATCACAAAATAGGGCTGCAAAAATTGAAATGCAACAAAAATTGTCACGAACCCCAACGAGCCCAAATCTTCGTAGATTCATGGATCTAATCCAAAACCTTCGACAACCTGACTCTGATACTACTTGAAAGGATATGGCAAGATCCTTAAGCGCATCGGAAGCGACTAGTCGCGCTAGTTGCTCCGGGCAGCGGAATTTTAAAAAAATTTTATATGATGAAATCACATGATCTAAGAACACTTCTTAGAACGTTTCATCTAAACCACAAATAGGTACTAGTGCTACCTCTTGTAGCGTGGTTGCGATCGAGTCTCTAAACCAAGAGACCTCATGTCTCATGTCCGATCCAACGAAGGAGACGCTTGCGAGCGCATTGATGAGACGCGTGCTCCTCGCAATCCAAGTTGATGATGCAAGCGACGAATCTCCTGATCTCGTCACACGAGATCCGACGTCTTCTTCATGAGCGAGGTGCACCGAAGGAGATGGAGATCCACGAGTAAGAACTCCAGCAGCATAATGACGATGCTGCGGCGATTAGGGTTGGGCATTAGGCTAGGCCGGCCCGACTCGGCCCAAAGCCGGACCCGTATAACCCGACCCAAACCCGAACTTGAAATTTAATGGGCGGGCCGTGGGCCCTAAAATGAGCCCATATTGATTATCGGGCCGGGTTTGGGCCTGAGAAGGCCCAAACCCGTTAGCCCGATAGCCCGACCCATTCTAAAGCAAGTATATAAATATCTAGTATGGTGTAATTATATCAATTATATTCATGTTCATTCCAAATATCATGTTCTAACTTTAATATCCTTATTCGGGTGTAGAATAAATGCTTAGACACATTAATAATCATATCCATTAGAGGATTGAGAATATTATTACATTAATATACAAGATTGTTACATTAATATGCAAGAATGGAATATGTGTCCTCAAGTGTTATAACATGTACAACTGTAAGTAACCAATCTGTATTGGGTCATAGTGCCCGCATCTACAATAGAATATGTAATGGTGAATTGAATGGTGTCGCCATATTTTTACCACATTTGTATTTCCAACATACAACTAATGTTAAAATCACAAATTAGTTAGCATGCTTTATAGTTTTAAACATGCACATATGCATAAGAAACAACCACACAAATGCAAAAAGAATGGAAGACATGATATTGGTATACATAGTTGTTAAATTGGGCCGGCCCGACTCGAACCCGACCCATTTTGTTTGGGTCGGGTTTGGGCTTGGGCCTAATTTTTGAAAATAAAATGGGCCTAGGCCCGGCCCGTTAGCCCATATTCTAAAATGGGCTTGGGCCGGGCCAAGGCGAACCCGGCCCGAGCCCGGCCCATGCCCAACCTTAGCGGCGATGTCAACTCTCTCAATGGATCCATGGTAGACGACCTTAAGAGAGAGAAGGGGAGAGGCACATGACATGTAGAGAGAGAGGAAGAGAGCATAAGATTACGTTATAAACGTGTCACTCGAAGAGCAATCGATGCCTCTTCTTATATACGATTTTGGAAACCCGTGGATCCCAATCCATGGACAACACATAATCAATGGATGAGATTGATTTGTGTTTCTTTCAATGGCTAAGATGTTGTTGTAAAAACGCAACAACTAATTATTTTAATTTAAATTAATTTTCATTGATAAATCAACAAAATTATTTCCAAATTAAATCATATTTGATAAGAGAAAAGATAATGAAGAGAATAAACTAATCTCCTAAAAAAGAGGGGACGGCTACTCTTCTCCTCATGGAGAGTTGTAGCCGTCCACTTCTCTTTGGTGGACTTGGTCCATCTCTTCTAATTATCATGAGATCTCATTATTTCATTATATATAACTTCATCTCTTGTCGACAATATTTTTACCCAAAAATAATTCCAAATTATCTTATGGAAAATATCAATCATGCCATTGAAATTATGTGAATCTCATTCGCAACCCAAAACTAAATGTAATTATATTTTTCAATTAATCATTCGATGTGAATCCAATTCATATTAATGATTAATCAACAAATATAAATCACAATATGCTCTCTCTAATATATTATAAATCACATTTATAATATATATGATTAATATGGATAGTGCTATCCATATTATTCATATCCATGATAATTAAATCACATTTAATCATCTTGGATCTCTTTTTCTCATGTGCCCAAATAATATAAATCACATTCACATTATTCACATCTTTGATAATTAAATCACATTTAATTATCTCAGATAACTCTCCAAATAACATGAATCAAATTCATATTATTCATGATAATTAAATCACATTTAAATATTTATTTTCTTAATGCTCGGATACATATATCAACAATAAAATTATCCATTAACTCTTTCAAGGATAATGCACTTTCTCTGCGAATACTTGGAGATAAGGACATGGCGATTGTATTGTTCCGCGTATAGTGACTTGGATATTGAGATCAATCTCAAAACCAGATCTTGCGGACTCCCATAGATGCTTGATTAAATTAAGACCGTAGATCTAATCTTCTCATTTTATCTGAATCACATTCAGATCAATGTCCAACATTTGGACTAAGATTAGATCACTTCTCTACGAGAGGAGTCACTAAAATCCAGACTCATTTCATCACTCCTTAGGAATGGAAGCGTTATGGTTATACAATCGTTCGTGATCACATCACCTCAGGTATTCCCACTACATGTACATCCTGCATACTGGAAGACTTAGATTAAATTCGAAGATTTAGATCTCATTTAGACTATCTCCTTCATGGTTTTATCATTAAGTTTCCTCATTTGATCATTGAGAGTTGGTATCGATCATATACTTTCCAAAAGCATATATCATACCCAGGTGTTGATCATATACTTTTCAAAAGTATATATCAAACCTATAAATTCAGTCAAGCTTCCAAAGCGAGAAGACCATGCACGGAATTTGATTTTTCCCAATATCTCATGAGCGAGCTCATGTCTTCCGGTATAGTAATGAACCTGTATAATCCATTTGAGAGATCGTATTACTCATATGCCCTTGCATGCACACCAGTACGCCGGTGTATAGACCTTGGTTAGGTCATCAACCTATTGGTCTGTCAAAATGTACATACTCAAATATATAGTAACACATATGTCTCCGGTCAGAGGATGCGTGCCTATATCGTGACAGTATACGACATAGGACTTTGGTTATCTCGATCTCGTTAAGTCAACTCTTTGACCTAACTAATCTGACACCTCTGAATCTCTATTCCCATGCAGAGGACCTATATCAAGAGGTCGGTCAGATTTCAACCAAGTTAAAAAGGATTGACATCTCCTACTCAGGCTGGAGATCTTCTCTTAACAATCATTTGACGGTACTTGATGAGTCCTCAATCTAACTCTTTAGATATTCATCCAAGCACCAACCTCTATGATTCAATAATTGAATCAACACTTGTATGATCATTAAGATGGTCATGGTACATAACCCTAATTGTACTAAGGGACCTATTATGCAAATTAGTTATTCTTTATTTCAGATCAGGGAATGATATTTGCAATAACATTTATTGTATAATGGCTCGTTGTGGGCTCGCATGTCCAACACATATGTTACATTCCATTTTCTAATCTATCAAAATTAAATTTGAAGTTTATAGTCAGTCGCTCGTTTAGACATGAACAAAACTTTTTGTTACTTTATTGAATGAATTCTAATCGAGTTCAATTAGCCATCTTACTCGCATGGCAAAGTAACATGGCATTCCCTTGAGACATCGTAAAGTGGAAGCTTATACACCTAGTTAGACATGTTAGTTAACTTGTAATTCCAAAGCATGTATGATCCTTTGCATAAATCTACAATTGTCCATTGAAAATATAATTAAGGGTTTCTCAAACGGATCCTTAAGTAGTCAATCTTATTGTTCATATCATATCATTGGAAATATAATCAATGATTTCTAAATGATCATATAATGTGCATGTTTTTTGATGCGGATATATGTGGCATAAACTAGTCACATCAAAATTATATCATTCAATTTTGTCTCTGGGGTACAATATTTATCTTTTGCTTATCATCAAACAAATGACAAAAGTGATTATCTTTTCCTTATCATCAAACAAACGGCAAAAATGAGAGATAAACATTTCTTATACATTATCCCTCATTAGAAAGTCTTAATTGAAGGAATGGCACATGCCCCTGTATGTAATTGTTGGCAGAAAAAAAAGATGCATTTCACGCTCAATCCAAAATATTTGTTGATGCTCCTTCTGCACACAGGGTCATTTTTCATAATACCAATGGTTATGAGTATTTCAAATTAGAAAACAAAATATAACTCTATATTCTCTAGTTCCTTGATAAATGCATTGCACCTTTTTTTTCTAATTGTCATTTTCGCATATATTAGTAGACAAGTACACATAATTTAATAAAGATATAGCACTCATTTTTATTTCTTTTAAAAAAATGAAAGCATAGATTACTAATTTTGTTCTCGTGGATGTAACAAATATAGAAAATTTTGTGAGAATATAACATTCAATTTCAAGCTTTACATGAGCCCCAAATTTTGTCCGGAATCTCTTGATACATCATGCTACTTTATTTAAAAGCATGTGATTTGTGGGTACAACAACAACAAAATCTTTTCCCACAATTAAGTAAGGTTGACTATAATGATTCTTATCTATCTTGAGTCAGTCTCGAGCTTATATCCAAAGAACTAAGAACCCTTCATATAGTATCATTCCAACACTTCTTAAGTCGTTCTCGCCCTCTTTTAGTCGGCTCAACATCTCGAAACTCGCATCTCCTAACCGGTGCATAAGCTGACTCCTTTGCAAATGGGAAAACCACCTTAATCAGTTTTCTCGTATCTTATCCTCGATCGGAGCTATACCAACTTTCCTTCTGATTGCATCATTATGAATCCTTTCTTTACACTTGTCTACATATCCACCTTAGCATTTTCATTCCTGCTATTGTCATTTTCTGCACAATGGTTCACAGGCCAACATTCAGATCCATAGAGTATTGCAGATCTTACGGTTGTTTTGTAGATTTTTTTTTTATTTTTAAAAAATTTTTTATCACATAGAACAGCAAAATCTTGCATTTATTCTATTAATAACACATCCATCAATTTCCCCATCATGTTGCAAAATAGATCTCATGTATCTAAAAGAATCTCTCTTCCAAATGTTATCGTCACCAATCTTCACATTGATTCCTTCATCATTGCTTTCATCAAAGGTGCACTCCATATGTTCAATTTTAGCTCTACTTATATAGAATCTTATAATCTCCAATACATGTCTTCATACCTCAAGTTTCTTATTTATTCCATTTCTAATCTCATCAATCAACACAATATCATCAATAAATACCATACACCAAGGTATCTCATCCTGAATGTAACTTGTCAGCTCGTCCATAATCGAAGTAAAAAAAATTTTGATTAGCAGGTATGAAACAAAATCCATTTCTCACCTACTCGCCTGGCAACCAAACGGAAGAAAGAATAATTTCCTAAAATATCAAAAATGATACAGCAGTATTGCCATTCCACAGCATAGCATTCAATAATTACAATGCCTTGGAATATCAGCAGTGTGCAGGTGAGGCATACAGAAGCAAAAATTATATTATTCTTTACATATGCAGAGAGAAGAACAAATCCAGCCCTTAAGATTGCATATACTCAGAGAAGAAATCCGATGAGGACAAAATACTTGAAGACTGAATCCATCCTACAAACATCTTCGATGAACTCTATGCGACTAGATTGCATATTGCAATATTAGGCAATGCATAAGATTCATAACCCAATCTGGTTCTTACTGAGCAATCTGATCTTCTATGAATGCCTTCTAGATAATGATAGAATAGAAAAGCTTCAGGACTAAACTACATGCAACACTGCTATAACTAAGCGCGACCTTCCATGAAGAAGCTGAGAGCAACCTCAAGATGCTACCATTGCCACAGCTCCACTCCACGGTGAAATCCAGGACTATCAATGCACTTAGCAGGGTTGATGGTGTGATGCCATGTGATTCCATTTTCTGTACGATCGATGCCCCATTATAGCGATCATTTCTTGCTGTCCAGAAACATGTATGATTTGAGTGAGATATCCATATGATACATGAAAATGGTATGATCGTGTCATAAATAAGAGACCATAAAATAAAACAAAATACTGCAGGGTCCCTTTGGGAAAATGGAAGTGTGCGTCATCTGACAAAGAGAAAAACTACCGATCATGACAAAAGAAAGAGGGGAGATAAAAAAGAGGATATCTTAGAATGAAGCAGATAGATGTTGCATACCTTGTTGGAGTATTTGTTATATTGCCTTACTTGAGTAAATGGTTACCACATCACTGTGAGATGTGGAGACTTAATGATGGCTATATAAGAAGGCCCTCACCCTTTATATCCAGTGAAAAAGGGCAATGTATAAATCAGTCCTTTGAGGCTTCTCCCGTGGTTTCATCCCGCTTCTTGAGTAGGGTTCCACGTTAAATCCCGAGTTCTTCATATTTCTTTATCTTTATTTATCCGATACGCTTCCGCATCGTATTTCGAGGATTTCATTATTCGTTGTTTTTATCCGAGGTTCGATTATTGTTCGTTCTTGAAGATCATTTTTATGAGGATTTGTTCAAGTTCAAGATCATGTCCTTGAGTTTTCTTTGAAACCCTAATTCAAGGCGGCAACGCAAGGCCCTATTCCCAGGAGTAGCCCCTCGGCGCTCCAGATCGGCATCAAAGCCTCCAGGCGAAGCTACAACATCGTGCGGTGAAAATCGTATGCACAGGCGACCTCCAGGCAAAGCACCGCCCTTCTCTGCTCTACATCTTCTCCAGTAGCCACAACCATAAAACATGCCGCCAGTTCGAAGAAGCGTGAGACCTCGCAGGCAACCTCCGCATGCATCCTCGCAGGCGACAACATGATCCCCTCGCGTACCCTTGGCATTTCTCGCAAGGCAACGCTACCTCTCGCAAGCGGCAATAGTGAAGGCTGTAGGTGGAGAACCAACCTCAAGGCGACACCTCCCACCAGCGGCAACGATCGAAAGACCTCTTCGATCGGTCCAGGCTGTTGCCCCGCAGACGGTCCGCAGCGCACAGGCACAGGCCGAGCTCCTCTCCAAGCGGCGCAAGTGGAGGCTGAGCTTCTCCTGCAGGCAGCAGGAGCATATCCCTATTGGGGCACCCGATTAAAAATGATGAATGAATAAAAAAAAGGGAGCATGGGCAATCATTAAAAGAGAAAAAAGGGGGGCAGAGGGTGCCGAAGAAAGACAAATTCCAACCACTGCAGAGTTTTTTTAAAAAAAAGGGCAGCATATTATTGGGCCCTTTACTCATGCTCCACCACCACCTCCTCAACCACCACCGCCACCACCTAAACCTACTCCTGCCTTTATACCTGCTCATGTGACTCAGTTTTTGCCACATATTTTTACTCACAGACCTTGCTCGGCTCCTGCTTACAGGTCTTGCCCGTCATCCAGCATGCCTCAGGTATGGAATGAACACATTGTTTCTACTGATGGCACTATTGAGTTGTCTGTGCAGCATGATTTTATACAGGATGAGCAGGTGCCCTCTCAAGAGGGGAACTCATATGTTACAGACTTGGTAGATGATCTTGATGTGTTGATTGTTCTACGTAAGCCAAGATGTAAGTGTGCTACTTATCCTCTTGCAGCCCAGGTTTCCTTAAGCAGGATGTTAAAGGATTTCAAGAGATTTACAATGGCACTATCAACCGTGGAGATACCACAAACATATCAGGAGGCTATAAAGGACAGTCAGTGGAGGTTAGCCATGGAGGAGGAGATGGCTGCGCTACAGTCACGTGGTACGTGGAGTCCTGTTTCTGCTCCAGTCGATGCATCTGTTGTGGGATGCAAATGGGTGTTTACTGTGAAACACCGTGCTGATGGTAGCGTGGATCATTATAAGGTGATACTTGTGGCACGTGGGTTCACCCAGACATATGGGGTAGACTATCAGGATACTTTCCCTCCAGTTGCCAAACATTCTACTATGCATATTCTACTTTCTGTTGTCTGACACAAGATAGGCCCCTTTATCAGCTTGATGTGAAGAATGCCTTCCTCTATAGTGATATACAAGAGAAGGTCTACATGCAAGAGCCACATGGGTTTGCTGATGAGAAGGAATGTCAAAAGTTTTGCAAGCTACACAATTCTATGGCCTTAAGCAGAGTCCACGAGTATGGTCCAGAAGCTCTCAGACTTGATAGAATAGCAGGGGTTTGTGAAATCGACTGCCGATCATTCCTTGTTTGTGCAGAGGATACAGAGAGGTATTGTTGTCATTCTTGTTTACGTTGATGAAATTATTGTTACAAGGGATGACGAGCGGGGCATTCAAGGTGCCACAGACTTCTTAGGTCATCAGTTTGTGACCAAGGACCTTAAACATTTACGTTACTTCCATGGATTGGAGTTCACCAAAAACCAGCGAGGTCTTGTGATAACTCAAAGGAAGTACGTTACAAATCTTTCAGGGTTAGGAATGTCATATTGTAGACCTGCCACTATATTGACCCGAGCATGAAGCTCTATGATGACGATACTGAGGAGGTCGACAAGAGGAGATACAGAGAACTTGTTGGCAAGCTACTATATGTGACTATTACCAGGCCCGACATATCCTTTGTCATGAACAAAGTGATTCAGTTTATGGAGCATACCAGACAAACACATATGGAGGCAGTGTATATGATTCTGAGATACTTGAAGACTTCACCTGCTACGAGACTTCTTTTCAGTAGCGGCATAACTCTCTCAGTTACAGTATGTGCAGATGCAGATTATGTAGAAAGTCTACATCAGGCTTTGTTGTGTTCATAAGGAATTCTCTTGTTTCATGGAAGAGTAAGAAGCAGATTGTGGTTGCCAGATCAAGTGTTGAGTCGGGATACAGGACCATGGCGCATGCCAACACTGATGATGTGGGTCAGATCTGGACTTACTGACCTAACTATAGAGGTGCCTCTTCCCATTCACCTCCAATGTGATAATCAGGCTACTCTTTTCATTATCAACAACCCAACCTTTCATGAGAGGAGGAAGCACATAGAGGTGGATGGTCACTACAATCATGACATGATATAGAAGGGTCTTATCGCCACTACGCATGTCAGCTCTGGAGACCAGATAACATATGTACTTACAAAGGCCCTAGCCAGAGGACCTTATCAGATATATTGTTCCAAGCTGAGTCGGATCGATATCTACGCTCTAGCTTGAGGGAGAGTGTTGAGATATTAGTTGATCTTTATTATTGTTTTCTTATTTTCTATTTCTTTCTTCATCTTCTTGTAATTTACCGAATAGGTTCCTCTCATATATGAGAGAACCCTAGGGCCTCTAATAATGATATGAATTCTTTTTCACTCAACAAAATAGATGTTGCAAAAAACCCCTGAAACTGCATGATCAATCATGATCGTCAATGCTTCAGTCACAAGAAGGAAAAGAAGAGGCACCATATAACAAACCCTAACAAGCACCACGCTATGCTAGACGAACCCCCCCTCCCTCTGCTGCCATTCACAAGAATGACACAAGACATCATCGTGACACACATCTTCATCCACGAGATCCATCTATCAAGAAAGTCGTGCAAGTACAGAGAGGCCCAAAGGAAGCACCAATCCACACAATTATATACCTTCGAGAAATCTACCTTCCATAGAATGCCTTTATCTTTCCTCTTGCGCCAGTCCACCACAATCTCGGAGGCCATAACCACACTGTCATGAGTAGCCTACCAAGCAAGAAGGCACTATGAGCCAGTGAGATGATTATGTCCACTACCCGCCTAAGCCGGTTGGCGAACAATTTAGCCACAATAAATTAAAATGCATTGGATAATGCAATTGGTTTGTAGTCTTCAATTCTTAGTGCAACATCCTTCTTAGGTAGCAAGAAAATAAACACTTAATTGATCTAATCAAAACCATAGTTTTCCTTAGCAAGTTCCTCCACCACTCTCATCACCTCGTCAGCAAGCAAATCCCCGAATTCCCTATAGAAAAAGACAGGAAACCATCCAGCTCAGGGCAACCATCCAAATTCAGGTTAAAACGGCCTTGCGAACTCCCAAACCCTAAACAACCTCGTCAACAACTCCGCATCAGGACCAAATATATGATTCACTCCCATCCCCAACCACAACGACTCGTGGTACTGGAGGCACCTGCTCATGTCCCTGAAATAATCCGTAACTATCCCCGCAACCTTCCCCTCCCCATGAAACTCCACTCCCCCAACCACCACTGAATAGACCAATTTTCTCCTCCATTTGTTCGCCACCATATGGAAGAATTTGATATTAGCATCATCCTCCTACAACTATTTCTTACATGATCTCTACCTCCACTTATACTCTCATTTCCCCTATCCTCTTCTTCCATGATTTTCTGAACCGAACCACAATTCACGAGCTCCTTCTCATCTAGCTCTGTGGCATCTTCTAATAAGTTTAGTCTCACGATTTCATCTTGCGCATGATTCCTCCTCAGCTCTCGCTCAAAACGATAATCCCCCTCGAACACTGATGGCCTACACCGCAGCGCCACCAGCTCCACCGCGAACCTCACGGTAGTCGAACCCTCTACCACCAGCTCCAACCGGAAAGTCCTCACCATATCGAAAGCCCTCCAACAACCATCATCATTCAAATCTAAAATAAGATTATGATCGTATGTCGCTGCAAGTGTTAAGACGCAACGATGTATGGTCTAATTTCGACCCGGGGAGGGAAGTAATGATAACCAAGCTAAATATCTCAACGACCTCAATAAACAGAAGAAAACATTCAATTCACGAACAAGACGATAAGCTCCTCCATGTACAATTGCAATTTGTCGCATTTAAAACTTCCAACGCAAGCTCCTCCACCACTTTGCCAAAAAACAAATTCATGATCATGTGCACCTCTCCCACATAGCCTACCTCCACATAGAGCATGGCATTAAAGTTACCACCCACAAGCTAATGCATCTCCAGAAATTTGAACCTAATCTCCTGCAACTCATTACAACACCACATTTGTGGATGTCCCCGCTAAGCCATACACCAAGATAACCACAAAACAAGACTAGTCAGATCTGTTGGACCAACGTCTGGAGGAGTTCATAAATATGCAGACGGTACTTCCGCCATCAGGGGGCTTCGAGCAGGGAAGAGACCATTTTGTCTCGGATGGAGGGAGGTTCTCGACTAAAAAAACCTACGATGTGTTTCGTAGTTCGGGGGAAGTGATTAACGAAGATTTTCGCCGCGACGTGAGGATCAACTGGAGAAGCAAGATTCTGTGTCGTGTAAAAGTATTCTTGTGGTACCTCAGAAGAGGCAAGGTGAGCATTTCGCACGTGACCCACTAATCCTAGAGAGATCCATTTACCCATCTCTCATACATATGGCGCACAACTAAATACTCCAATAGTTGCTAATAAGAAATCTTTCAGCTAGATGGGAAGAATGTCTTTCTCAATGGCGACCTCAAGGAGGAGGTTTACATGATGTAACTGTCGTATTACAAAGTCGAGGGGGGGGGTATGTGTGCCAACTTCACAAGGGCATCTATGGCCTTAGGTCGAATCCTCGAGCATTGTTTGACAGACTTACAACCAAGATTAGTTCTCTTGACTTCCACATGATGAGATCTAACTACTCCGTATTTGTCAGACGATGGTCCACTAGTAACCAGCTGTCTACATTGATGATATGGTTGTCACTAGTGATGATAAAGCATGCATTTCAGAGATGAGCCGTCCTGATGCAGACACGAATTTGCAACAATAGAGAAATAATTTTGGGGGGAAGAAATTTAGAGAGGGGGAAGGAGAAAAACATGTCAGTTGCACGGGGTTTTGGAGATGAATCACGAAGATCGCGTGGGCAGAAAAAGCGACAAAGAGAAATAACGTCGATTTTATATATGTTGAACTCCCCTTACAATAGGCTACCATCCCCTTTATATAGGAGGGGAGGAATTGCAAAATTAGAAAGAAATTCGAATTCAAATAAAACCCTAATCGATCCTAATTGACTCCAATTGATCCTAATTGACTCTCAATGAACTTTATCTACCAAAAGCGTTGAGATTACAATCTCAATTTATTTAGATAAAATAAGCAAGTTAATTAAAATAACTAATTAGGTATGGAAGTTCCTAATTTGAAAAATTCCCAAAACAGCAATCTTCTTCGATTCAAGTCGCCTAGTCGATTTGGGAATAATTGCATCAATTCTCTCCCGCTTGAAAAAATCGTCTCCTGATGAATTGCTTTTTCTTCCGGCTTGAGACGTGATGTTTCTGCTTTGATCCCATGTTGAAAGAAAAGATGTGGAGCGAAAGGCGGGATCCATGTGTCCTTGGTGCAATGATTGGAGTCGTTAGGTTCCTGCCAGAAGAACATATGTGGCGCAGATGGTGGAGTCCACGCAGAAGCCGTTCCCCTGATGTGGTGTTCAAAAAATTGATGGGGCAACTTCATCTCGAGCATCGTAGAATTCGGGGAACCTATAGCGAATGAATGGCAGAAGTTTAGGATGGGAGGAGATGTGAGCAATGAACTAGGCTATGGGATCCTTATATAGGCGAATCTCATATTCCTAATCCTAATTGGAGAAGGAAGCAGCCTAATTCCTTTTTCTCAGCACCTTTCTTTAAATTTTCTCGCTCCAAGGGGTTGAAGTGCAATTTGTTCACCCCTTCAACTAAAGCAAGGCCTCTCCACTTCCCATCAATTTTAACCTTTGAATAAATTTTTCCTACAGGAGGAGGTTCATTGAAAATAACCCAAATGAATTTCCAAACCCTAATTTCATGGGATTAATTGCACGTGGGAGAGAAATCACAAGCCCGTGCCCTCTCGACTCCCTTCCTCCAGCGCCTTTGGCAGCGTCGAACCCTAGTCTTTGGGTTCCGATTTTTCCAACGGCATTGGGAATAGATGTGATGGCGGTGGCGGGTTGAGTTGAGAAGCCTTAGGCGGTGATGACGGTGGGAATGGAGGTGTGACGGCCCCAAATCAGGAGCCTAGCATGGGAGTCTTTCTCCCTTTCATCATTGGCGATGCCGAACCCTAAATCTTAGGTTCCAGCTGTGCGAGCATCGTAGATTCGCGCAAGGACGATAGTGGTGGAGATCCCACCGACTGGATTGGGGCTTCCGCGCTCGGGTGTGGCAGTAGTAAGTCTGACCTCGCCTATCGTGCCTCTATTGACGATGGTGGCACCTACGAATATAGGTATAGATCGAACGGAGGGTTTCACTACGTGGTTATGACGGCATAAGTGGTGGAATCACCTCCCTTTGGATGCGGCAGCAGTCGCAAGAGCCTCTCGTTCCGCGATGTTGACGACCATGCTTGAGACACACGTGGCGGCAGCATGGGCCTAGGTAGTGGTACGGGGGAGGAGGTTGAACGACCGAGGGGGTTAATGCACCCAAGGTCTATTGAGCCGGGGTAGTCAGGGATGGCCACGATGGCCTATTGTCCCCCTAGACAACAACTTGCACTGTTAAAAAATCGAGGAATTTGTTTTCTCCATCCGCGGGATCTTCGTCAAATATGGGCTCCAAGTCTTCATTTTATTCTTGTACAACGGTTGTATCAAATAAATCTTCATCTTGAATGAAAATACCTTCGTTTTCTAGGTCAAAATTGGGTTGAATCGTAGGTACAACATTCTAACTTTTGTTGTAGAAGGATTAATGTTCATCGATTGATGTGTCCATCAAATCTTGTGCTTTGATGCTTGATATAAGGCGTTGCTTGAACTTCCTCGAACACGAGCGTGAAAGTGAACTTCCTCATATTGAATTATGTCCTCCAATATGCGATCGGATTGTCCAATCATAATAACGATTTGATTGCCATGCTCTGATACCAAATGATGCAGACAAGAATTTGTAACAGTAGAGAAATAATTTTCGGTGGAAGAAATTTAGAGAGGGGGGAAGAAGGAGAAAAACGTGCCGTTGCACGGGGTTTTGGAGACGAATCGCAAAGATTGCGTGGGAATAAAAAAGAGATAAATTCAATTTTATATATTTTGAACTCCCCTTACAATAGACTACCATCCCCTTTATATAGGAGGGGATGAATTAAAAAATTAGAAAGAAATTCAAATTCAAATAAAATTCTAATCGATCCTAATTGACTCTAACCGATTCTAATTGACTATTAATTAATTTATCTACCAAAAATGTTGAGATTACAATCTCAATTTATTGAGATAAATAAGCAAGCTAATGAAAATAACTAATTAGGGTGGAAATCCCTAATTCGAAAAATCTCCAAATCAACAATCTTCTTCAATTCGGGTCACCCTGTCGATTAATGAATAATTGCATCACTTCCTTCAGAAGGTATTTGTGACAAAAGACCTTGGTCAACTTTGTTATTTTCTAGGCATTGAGGTGACACATACTACAGAAGGACTGCATCTCTCACAACGAAAGTATTGCCTAGATATTCTGACTGAGACTGTTGGACTACTTGGATGCAAACCATCTAGCATCCCTACAGAACTTGGGAAACACCCTACGTCTATGATCCTGAGTTTAAGGGCACAACACAATATAGAAGTCTAGTGGGCAAACTGTTTTACCTTGTTATTACTAGACCTGATATATCGCATGCCGTGAGCAGAGCAAGCCACCACATGGAGAGATCTTTCTATAGTCATTGGCAAGATGTTCTTCTGATTCTCAAATATTTGAAGGGGTCTCCAAGGCGAGGTCTCTTCTATGGGGAGAACGGTAATACCAATGTCACCACCTATGTTGATGATGATTGTCGGTTCTCCAAAGGATTGGCGTTCGACTATTGGATATGCTATGTTTATTGGTGACAATCTTGTTATATGGTGCAGTAGGAATCTTGTTATATGGTGCAGTAGGAAGCATACAATAGTTTCAGGATCACGTGTAGAGATAGAATATCGGGCAATGACCCAAGTTACCTGTGAAGTTATATGGCTCCTCTCCATTCTACAGGGAACTTGATCTCCATACTAACACTCCAGTCCCTCTATACTGGACAAGTTAGCTATATATATTGCCATCAATCATGTTTTTTATGAGCGGACTAAGCATATTGAAGTGGACTATCACTTCATTATGATGTTGTACGGAAAGGGAAAGTCACTATTCCTCACATCTCTACAGAATTTCAGTTTGCATATATCTTCATGAATGCCCTACTAAAGAAACACCTCTCATGAATGATTTCCAAGTTGGGTATAAGAAATACATATGCTCTAACTTAAGTAACTTGAGGGGGGGTATAAGAGCTAATGGGTCTTTCTATGTATTTCTTATTTTAACATTTCTAATTTCAGTCTCATAACCCCTTCAAGGTATCTATTGAACTTTTTCCCATTTTACCTCTCTAGGGTCTCATACTATATAAGAAACCTTATATCCATGGAATAAGACAAGTCAATTATTTTCTCATATTTTTCCACAATAATTAAGTCCATTGTTAAGGAATGTGGCCACATATGCCTATGTGCAGGTCGAACTGCATGCAAGGCCTCAAATTTCAGCGAAATTCGGTCGAATTTCTATCGAATATCGACATCCAGTCGAAATCGAAATTCGACCGAAATGGCCGAAATGACCGAAATATGGGGGTCCTAGTACAAAAAATGACCGAAATGATAGAAATTTCGGTCGAAATTCCACCGAAATTCCATCGAAATTCTGTTTTGGTCGATATCGAAATGGTAACCGAAACCGGCATTTAGGGCCTTGACTGCATGAATTGCATGTTTGCGCCACATATGCTTGTGTAGATCGAACTACAAACCCCAGATCTATGGAATAAAACAAGTCATTTATTCTCTCGTCTTTTTTCACAATAATTAAGTTCGATGTTCAGGAATGTGGACACATATGCCTCTGTGTGGGTCGAACTGCATGAATTGCATGCGTGTGCCACATATGCATGTGTGAGTCGAACTACATTCTCTTTGTAGCGCATTATGCGTTCTACACCATATATTTGGTACGCATTGCCGAATATTCGTCGCATAGATTGCAATTCAGTACACATTCTAGATATAGTTGATAAACATAACAACATAGATCTCGTGTGACCGACGGAAACATACCAAATGCCACGTCGGATCCAAGTGTTGCTCCAAAGCACGTATAATAGCACAAAGAGTGGTAACGAACCACATGATATTCATACTTCCATAATAAGAATGAGTGTCTAAAAGTTCCATCACTACTATAAACCAAGATCACTTATTCCATGGGCACAATGATTTTTTTTTGAGAGAAATCGTGGGTGGCTTCCTAGGTTGGGACCAACCTCTTAAGTACTAATTAAAAAAGAAGAAGAAAACATATTACATGTATCGGTCGCTACAAAGCTCACACTCTAAACAACGTCTTCCAATGTTTTAATAAATTTTCGGAATAAAAGACATTCCCTTAAAAAATGACACCATTCCATGCACACCATATGGCCCAGATCACCGCAAACGGAAGAGCGCAGTCCTCATGGCTATATCCACATACATTACACAGAAGTCACCAAAAACCAGAAAAGTCCAGAGGAAGAAACCGATGAATACCATTCTTCACCCACACATCCGCAGAAGGCAAGCACTTGAAAAACAAGTGATCCAAGTCTTTTGTCGCCAAGCCGCACCTGTCGCACGAAATGTCTTCCCCACCCAAAATCCATGGGCACAATGATATCCTTCCATCGCACCCCGTAACAAGTCCTGAACTGTAACTAAACTTGTTTCCACCTTAACATGAAGTAAGAACACGATAATATATGGTATACGCCTAACTCCAGTATGTGTTGAGTTAGGGTCAAACCGTCTCGTGTAAAATCAAGCCTCCATTAGTGTATATTAAACACTTCAGTCATAACATATATAACCATAACAGAAGAACTTTTAATTTATTGCTATTTTCCATCTATGTAATATTCACATACATGGTCTATGAGTACATACATATGCACATCTCTGGATAATATTTGCATACATCGCTTATTGCTTTTCCTTTTACCGTTTCTGGTCCACAAGGTAATGTACGTCACTTTTCATTTTAATAATAAAGTTTAGTGCAGTGAGTCCCACCTTAGGATATCACTGTCTTTTCACTCAAAAAAATGGTCTATGAGTACATTTGTCAACATATGCCATTGATCAGGAAAAAGTACATGGATTTCCATATTCATTCTCATGAAAATTTATCATGTGAGTTACCGTAAAAATACCAGATCTCATATAAGTAAATGTCTCACATCCATGCACTTATCATTGGCAATATTAACAATTACACACTAATCTCAGTATATGGAAATATGATTTGTTTATCATATAACTTACTCCTTCCCTCGTCTAAATCCATCAGGCAACTATTATAATATTATGAAAACCCAAGATATCTAGGGTTAGTAAGTTTGTTATATAACTTACTCATAACTTTCATCATGCATGAAAAGGGGTATTCATACCATATCCATTCATAAAATACCATATTTCATGTATACATACGCTTACATATGCACTTTATTTTCACATATGCACTTAACTCCCACATAATCACCTTACACATATACACTTAGCCTTCACATAAGTGGATATGTGACCGGTGTGCTAGGCTTCTGGGTTCCACTTCTGATAGGTGCCTTCTTTGCGAGGGGGCGATTGAGTCCGTTGAGCATCTATTCTTTAGATGCCCCAAGGTGATCCAGGTTTGGCGGGAGGCCGGTCTGACTTGGTTTTGCGCTGAGGATCTCGCGGCTTTCTGTAGCTCGTTGGTGGCTAATAGGGGCAGACCTCGGAGGGAGATAATCTATCTTGTTGCCATCCTGTGGGTCGTTTGGCTGGGAAGGAATGCTTTACTCTTCTCGGGGAAGCGCTTCTACAAGGAAAACGTGGAGATTCATGCCGCGAGATTAGTGGAGGAGTGGGAGATGTAATTGGTTTTTCTTGTTTACCTTCACTTTTGTTTCTACCTCCTCTGTTTCCGTTTTTTAAATAAAAGCTGGGGCGAACACCGGCGAGTGTCTCCCCTTATTTCAGGCTTTCAAAAAAAATAAGCACCTAGCTTTCACATGAGTACTTGGCTTTCACATGAGCACTTAAGCACTTATCTTATACATATTCACTTAATTTATTCATTATCTAGATTTGTCTTATTTCAAAAGTCATTCGATGGTTTTGGTGACTTCTATCGACGGCACGAGCAGTTAATCAATCACCACACAGAACATGATGACATCAGCTGAGTCCATTATGGACTTTCCACGAGGTTTTACTGAACTCGACACCCCCGAAAGTTGTTGCCCTTTAGGTAATATAGATATACATTAACGGACCTGGCAAATGGACTTTAGAGGTGGCTCCCACCTTAGCGTAGCATTTCCTTCGCAAAAGAGCGTCGATATGGGCGATATTTCAGCGATATATCGTCGAAATATCATCAGAATATCGAATCGACACGATATCGAAATCGATATGGCCATCCTTGGCACTTAGTTCCATATATAGTTGTAGTGCCATTATTCGTTTTTAATACATTTTCATCTACAATGATCCTTTAAGTTCCACAAATCATAGAAGTCCTCAGTGTTCAAAATACATAACCATTTTGTATATATATTCCTTTATTTTTTAATCAAAAAATCTTTTTCATACACTCAATGTCAATATCTTATTGTCAATTTTTTTATATCTTGATAGCTTCAATCATCACCATAAAAATTGCTCCTTAGTAGTTGATTGGCCGTTTATTTAATACATTCAATTCTTGATATTATCATATTAGATCGAACTTCTAGTAATACATCTTTATTCTAAGTAACCATCTAATACAATCACGTTACATTGCTGCACATTCTTACATAGTCATGTTGTTTTACAATCTTTAAATACGGTATGTATCAAAAGTGAAAAACAACTAAATTATCACGTTTCTTATCCTACTCGATTGCCCAAGCATAGAAAATTAATGCAAGTAATTACGACTACTATTTCATTATCGTAAATTGTTGTACAGTAAGCATATAAATTATCAAATTACAATTATCAAATCATCAAAGTTCTTTACTCTAATTGAGAATCTTTGATAACATGAAGCCAAATACCAATTATCAGTATCGGAGGGATCTTACACACAATCATTTTAAAACATCGTATAACTTACAACCTACGATAGCATTCATGTACAATACGACAATTCAAAAATTATATACACACACATATATATTATTAAATAGTTTCTGTGCATAGAGACTAAAGGATAAGAAATATAATCAATACCCGTTGTGTAAGGAAAATATTAATACCGAGTAAATTGGGTTGCATGAAACTCTTACAATATGTACCTTAGACTTTAGTACATATTTGTATGAGTAGTTTTAATAACTTGTATTGACGAGAATAAGGCTTACATGTCATGTTTGCATGACTTTATTGTCAAAAATTATGTTAAATATACGATCTTACCTTAGCTTTTATTTTAGAATCCTGGAAAATTATCTTTATTCAACAAAAGAAGCATTATAATATATTTTCGTTTTTTTAAATCTAAAAAAAATAACCACACAAAACAACAGTCCCTACTTATTCTCCCCCATGTTGCATAATTGCTATGCGGTGACCCTTCCAAATGAATCTGCATACTACATTCCTAGGCCTTGTTTAAGTCTATTAGTTTCCAAATCTACACGTATATAGAATTGAGCTACCATCACATATGGCATTATTTAGATTTAAGTAGTACCTTTATGTGGTTCTCACCCTTCACTTCTTGGGTCACCACTTCTCCACTCGCCAACATCAACACCTGCATCAACCTTGTCACCGTCTCCCACATCGCTTTCACTTGCAGTTTCCCATTCAGAATCATCGGCGTCTTCCCCATATGTGCCCCCAGCATCAGCCTCAGTGTAAGCACCTCCATGCTTTACAGCAGCTTCTCTAAATAACCAGGCAGCACGCATCTGTTTTTTGACTAATCTCTCTGCATAGTCAGGAACTTTGTTATGCCTCAAAGAAAGATCAGGATCATTTGACTGGGAGCATTCGTTGATGAACAGAATGGCATCCAGTAAACTCTCTTTTGCTAATCCAAGCATATCATATGCTTGAGCTCTTCTCCACAAGCTCTTTGCATGTCGATTAAGAGGATTATGAAGGCTCAGTGCACGAGTTGCATCACTTACAGCTGCCAATGGCTGCTGCAAGAGAAGATGGCATTGAGCTCTATTGCTATAGAGCACCACTCTCTCCTTTCTGGATCTTAAGGGGCACAAGGCTAATGCTTCAGAGTATTTTGACGCAGCTCCTGTTATATTTCCAGACGAGAAAAGAGAGTTCCCTTCTAGTTTAACTACCAATGCAGCAGCCTGCTTTATATGGAGATCTTCCTTTGGCATGCCCTTTTCCCATTTCAATCTCTTTTTGGAACTTAAAAGTTCATCTATTTGTTCCTTTATGTTATTATTGACAGCACTGCGAATATTTGCTTGTGATTGGATGCACTCTTCGAGAACACTGACAATAGTGTCACCAAGTTTCTTGTGCTCACCAAGGTTGGAGATATCAGCCAAATCAATCAGCGTAGTAGCAACCTTCTCTATTACCTATCAAGCAGGTCAACATAAGAAGAAAAGAATGACACTGAAACTGAAAAAAATTGGCACTTTCATAAATAGTTGAGCAATAAAATGGTTGAATTTGATTTATTTTAAAAAGAATATGATGTAAAACCCCATCTTATCAAAGAGGAAAAGTGAGTTTCATGGGTAGCTAGCAAAGGTATGGTTCAGTGCATTGACAAAATTAATCAAAATTTTCCCTCTTTGACATCCAAGGGAATGTCATGGCCTTGATACTGCCCTCGTTTGGCCAAGTCTAGTGAGAGATACGCCAAGGATATATTGTTCATATTGACGAAAATCGTGAAAATGATTTTAGAAGTGATTTTATCAAAATTAAGGCCCCATAGCTCACAAATCAATAAGTACTATAAAAATAAATGATTACTGGTCTTTTTTTGGGAGGGGGGGAGGGGGTTACCGATACCATGGCATATGCCGCATATAGATGTTTGGAATAGCTAAAAGTCCTAAAAAAACGAGCACACCACATTACTGAGATATTCGTTATCTTCTATTAATTCTATGTATTTTCTTTCTTTCCATCTACATTATGTAATTTGCCAAACAAATTTCTCTTCTTCTGAGAACCCTAAGGCTTCATGAATAAGTAACTCATTATTTTTTTCCACATGGTATCAGAGCGATAACCCTAGACCGATGTTCTTGTACCCCATGCCTAACCCCACCTGCCACCCCCTCTCCCCTGCCTCGCGTGTCGTCAGGGACTTTCCCTAGGCGGTGCGTCATCGTCGCCCCTCCTTGGGCTTCTTTGCAGCCACCTGTCCTCTCTGAAGCCGGACACAGGGCTGTCCAACCCTACCGGGGCCCCTCGCCGCCGCAGCAGCACTGCCCAGGCCCCCATCGAGCCCTGCAGCTGCTGTCCAGGCCGCTGAAGGCCTCCACAGCTACCGCCCAGGAAGCCTCATCGCTGCTCAGACCTCTGTCAGGTCCCCTAGGGTCCCTTCTAATCCTCTCTGACACTGCCCAGATCCGCTATACGGTCTGATTTTGACTGGAAATGGTGATTTCATACCAATAAATCATCTTTTCAGGACCTAAAGGAAATCGAGGAATGACAAGGATGGTTGTATGAGTTTACACGTATAACTAATCCTCTATATGATCGTGTAGACTTGCTCGGATAAGTCTAGTACCCCAATCGAGTTCTGTTTTGTCCTCCGTTTATACATCATGTCAAAGAGCAAGGGTGACATCTTCTCTTCGTCCAGTGTCTTTAAGGGCCTGGCACCTATCGTGAAGATGGATGGGACCAACTATGAATTGTGGATCATGCGGTTCTTGACCTTCATGCAGTGCAATAATAAGGAGCACATTCTGACACAGCCAGACCCGATGTATGACTAGCACCGCCAGATCTCCTGGGGGAGATCGCTCGAAAGCGGAGAGGGGTTGCGCGAGGAGCGAAGAATGCTTGGAACTGGAGAGCGTCAAAGAGAACAAGGTTCCAGGAACCGTGGAACTGCCTAGGCTGGAGGTAGCGCTGCCAAATCTCTTGGAGGACATCGCCGCGACGAGAAGGATGCGGGCGAAGGGGCACCACCTACTGGAGCCTAGAGGTGCGAAGGAGCATGCAAAGGAGAGGAGCCTCCACTTGAAAGTTGACTTGGAGAAGACGATCGGAGGAGTGCCTCCTGAGATTGTGGTTATTGCCTGCGATGGGGATAACAGCATGTTGGAGTACTCTTGGAGCGGAGGAAGGCATTGGACCGCCGCCACTGGTCATGGCGGTTGGAGCAGCACAGATGGCGACTTCTCCCATAGCACGAGAAAACGCCTGGAGATGGGGATTGTAGGGCGGCGCCACCAAGGAGTTCGCGTGATATCATGTATCACATGGAGGTTCCTCCACCATCGCACGAGTGCGCCACATACGCAAGAACTACGAGGTCATCGTCTGGCTTCTTTTTCACGGAGATGGGGCTCCTGAGATGCCGCCTGAAAGGAAGTACGCAGAAGTCGCAGCTGGGGATCCTGGAGATGAGGTCATTGCACAGCTGAAGGGCTCCTTCTGGAGAAGTCGCAGCCTTCCTTGTATGGAAATAGTGACTCATGCGGAGGAACGGATCTGATCTAGAACAGACTAGGGTTCCAGAAAACCCCCAAACAAAAATCCTCTTGAACGTGATTGAAAAACTAGGGTTTTTGTTCAGAACATTGTTGTAAAAGTCAGCCGGCTAGGCTGATTAGTCGGCCCAACTAATTGAGTCGGTGGTGTAGCCGACTCGACTAAGCCTAATCGGTCATTAATCGGTCAACCCAACTAATCGGGTCTACTACAAGGCCAACTTTTACATGAAGATTTTTTTAATTTTTTTTTAGTTTTTGATTTTATAAAAAGCAAACTTATACTAATATGTTTAATGTTATATTTAAAGATAATTACTTCTTTTATTTCATTATGATAGAATATAAAATGTACAAATCAATATAAATATATAAGAATATTTGTATAAAAAATTATTTATATATTTAAAATAATTAAAAAAATTCAAAATCGACTAATGGGCGACTAAATCTGATTAGTCGCCCGACTGTTGATTAATCATTAGTTAGTGACCTCGCCGATCGAGTACCGACTACCGCTTTTTACAACCTTGGTTCAGAAATCCTAGAATGTTTGGAACAGAACAGATCTTGGAACAAAAGTCTAGAATATTCTTTCAAGAATAATCAGAAATAACTTCTCGTAATCGAATCTCTGCTGAAACATGAACACAAGAATAAATCCTTAAAAATCAACCAAGAACGACCCGCTCTGATACCATGTTGGAAAATATATTGCAGAAGCTAATATCAGAGATAATGGAATAAACAATCAGAGAAATAAAGAAAACATTATGAACAACGGGATTTTAACATGGAACCCTACTTCCTAAGGAGCGAAATGAAACCACGAGAGAACACCTCAAAGGGTTGATGTATGCATTCACTTTCTTACTAGATACAGAGGGTGGGGGGCTTCTTATATAGCCTTCACTGAGTCTCCACACCTCACAACTAGTAGATGTGAGACTAAACAATTGGATGTGGTAAATGGATCATGGAGTGATTCATTTATCCATCTATACCATAAGTGACGCATAACACATATACTCCAACAAGATCTAAAGATAATTTGTGTTGGACAAGTATATATATGCATATAGGAATTCAGGCTCTGGAATCTGGAATTCAATGTCAAATAGAACTGAGCAAGAGGACGACCATTTTGCTTCAATTGAGACATATCACATATGTCTGGAGGATTTTGGTGTAATTTTTATCCTCTGAGTATATCTTGCAAAGATTGTCCCACATACATTTAGTTGTCTTGTAACGCATAATATGATTTGCAATACGAGATATGCAACTAGTCATAATCCATGCTTTGACCACAGCGTTATCTTTTTTCCATGTTGCATTCCAATCGATTTTCCCAGTTGGTTCCTCCTTCGTAATGATGTGCTCCTTGTCATGTCCTATTACATTCAGAAGGGGTTGACACTGTAGCACTTAGTTCCCACCATCCAACTTGGTGATGGTGCCAAAAAGGGAGTTCCTCGTCTCCCCTTTGTGAGTAGATGAATCTACTACTTTAGACGTGATTCACGATATACGAAACCAACCTAACACTCACAACAGTAGCAACATGAATAAAAAGTAACAAAAAAACAGATCTTGTAACCTAGACCATGACATACTTGTCAAATATAGATCTGAAAATCAATCTCAATGGCTAAAAAATTGCAAAACACTTCACAGAAGATACCCCACAATTTGGTATTGTTGGAGTATTTGGTTGTGCGCCATATGAGTTGTAGCCTTGTAGGAGGGTAAATGGATCCTGGAGAGATCCATTTACCCCATACACATGTTTAGTCCCACATCTACCCGTGGTGGGACTTCGGGGCTCTGTGGAGGCTATATAAGGAGCCCCAGACCTCCTGTAACCAATGAGAAAGTCAATAGACAAACCTGACCCTTTGAGGCCTTCTCCCGTGGTTTCATCCCGCTCCTTAAGAAGTAGGGTTCCACATTAAATCTCGTTGCTCTTATTGTTCTTTATCTTTTTCCATGTTACGCTTCCGCATGTTTATTTTCTAACATGGTTATCAGAGCGAGTTTGATTCTCGAGGATTTTATGTTCTTTATTTTTTTGGTTCGAGATTCAATTATCAAGAGCATATCAGTTCCGTTCGTGTTCGCGTTCGATTCTAGGGTTTATAATAAACCCTATTTTTTGTGAAGCTTGTAGAAGCTTCTGGGCAGATCTGAAAAACCGTTGCACACTCCAGGCTGCAGGCGTCGCCAGATCCTTGCGTCGACCTCCTCTCGTTGCAAGCATCTCTAATGCGCTGCTCGCCCTCATCCAATCAGAGAAGATCGCAAGTGGCACTGCTCCAGAAGTACGGTAGCGCACGAAACATCCTCCCACGCAAAGCATGAACCCGGGTGAAATCTCCTCTCCATACAAAGCCCTCCAGGCACCCGGTCCAAACCCCGCTTCTCCTCCCTCACGCAAGCGGCGTGAGGGTTCTCCCTCAGCAAGGCGACGCCGCTCAAGCATCTTCAAGCCCCATTAGAGGGGCGGTGAGTCCCACTCCGTGCGGGGCACCCTCCAGACCCGCGAGATCCTCCAGCCGCTTTCAGTCCAGGCGATCACGAACGGCTTCGCCTTCCTTGCAGTCCATCTCCATGACCTTCGCGGGCTCTCAAGTCTCCTCGTCGCGACTCCCTTGCGCCCGCACCTCCTAGGCGGAGCCTCCAGGCTCTCAAGCAGGCGGCAGTGGAGAGCTTCATCGACTCCAAAAGCTTCATCTCGTAGGAGCTTCCAAGGATACAACCACAGGCGCGTCGCCTCCGTGCGCGATGGCTGCGCTGATTTATCTCCAGGATTGCCACCATCGACTGGGGTGGCAGGGTTAAGTGAAGAGGGGTTCCCACGTTGGGAACTATAAGGGATAATGGGCCAAGAGAAAAAAAACAGTTAGCCGCTGCAATATCTTTGGGCCCATATGGACGTGTATTGTTTTAAACAAAAAAAGGGACCGTACGATGTGATAAAAAATGGTTCTGCTCAATTTTTGGCTGTGGCATAAGAGAGAGAGAGAGAGAAGCCGCATATTCCAGGCCAATTAAGCCTTGTTCAAAAAAAGGAGAAAATTTGCGTACAAAGAAAAGCCATACGTAGAATATTTGCAATATATATTGCAAAAAAAAGTTAAAAAAATGAATGATTTACAAAAAGCCGTAAAAAAGTGGCTGGCTTATAAAAAAGAGAGAGAAGGAAAGAAAAAGTCGTAAAAAAGGGGGGTGTTAACGACTTAAAAAAAAGAAAAGAAAAACGAAAAAAGCCGATAAAAAATGAAGATCAGCTTATTGGCTACATCTTGTTTTCCCCCATGTTATTATCTTCTCCCAACATTGTCGATGTTCACTTTCCAACATGTATGGGAGAAAGGGCGAGTATTATGTAGAGTCACAGGTCTTGTTCCATATTCAGAGGTCAGAATCAGATATTCTCCAGAAAATGTGATTTCCAGACTCTACAGAGATTTTGTCAGACTCGACAATTGTCTTCCGAGTCTAAAGTTTCAGACACGCACATGGATGCGGTCTTTTCATATGTACACATGTTTGCCATCTTTTTCAGGAGTCCCTATCATTCTTCTTGTTTTGTCGGCCAGAGTTTTCATATGAGCCATAGAGACTCCAGAGCAGAGGACCATTCCCTATGCCAAGTGAGCAAGAGTTTTCATATGGTATCATAGGTACTCCAAAGTAGTGTACCATTCCCAATGCCATGTTATTATCTTCTCCCAATATTGTCGATGTTCGCTTTCCAACATGTATGGGAGAAAGGGGGAGTATTATGTAGAGTCACAGGTCTTGTTCCATATTCAGAGGTCAGATTCAGATATTCTCCAGAACGTGATTTCCAGACTCAACAGAGATTTTGTCAGACTTGACAATTGTCTTCCGAGTCTAAAGTTTCAGACACGCACATGGATGCGGTCTTTTCATATGTACACATGTTTGCCATCTTTTTCAGGAGTCCCCATCATTCTTCTTGTTTTGTTGGCCAGAGTTTTCATATGAGCCATAGGGACTCCAGAGCAGAGGACCGTTCCCTATGCCAAGTGAGCAAGGGTTTTCATATGGTATCATAGGTACTCCAGAGTAGTGTACCATGTGCCAGATGGGAGAGACCCAGTTCTCCGATGATGAGACTTCTTTCAGACTCCATTCTTCAGCGACCATGGACTCCAACGAGTATTGCACTTCCACGACCTTTTCAGTTTGGCCCTTTTCAGAGATGGAGCAGTTGTCCACATGTTGTGGTGGGCCAGAGTACTCCGACGAGGAGACTCATTTCAGTTGCAGTGACTTTAACAGGCGCAGTTCATAGCACATGCTCTCCGACGAGGAGACTCAGCAGACTCACACTCCAGCCCGTCCATCCTCCTCACCTGCATGGCATGAGAAGCAACGTCCTCGACAACAATCGATAGTTGTGCGCGTTGAGTTGATATTGTATGTAATGTCTTGTTCCGTGGATTGAGTTTCTTTCTATTTTTCCAAGCTGAGCATTGCATGCTCCAGCTTGAGGGGGAGTGTTGGAGTATTTGGTTGTGCGCCATATGAGTTGTAGGAGGGTAAATGGATCCTGGAGAGATCCATTTACCCCATCTACATGTTTAGTCCCACATCTACCAGTGGTGGGACTTGGGGGCTCTGTGGAGACTATATAAGGAGCGCCTGACCTCCTGTAACCAATGAGAAAGTCAATAGACAAACCTGGCCCATTGAGGCCTTTTCCCGTGGTTTCATCCCACACCTTAGGGAGTAGGGTTCCACGTTAAATCCCGTTGTTCTTATTGTTCTTTATCTTTTTCCATGTTACGCTTCCGCGTGTTTATTTTCTAACAGGTATGGAGGCAAGAATAGTTGCTGGCAACGAGGTGGCTAGTCGTCGGAGGTGAAGGCAGGTTGCTAACGATGAGAACGGGTGTTGGCAGTAAAGCAAGGTTGTTGGTGGCGACCGTTGGTAGCGCGTATATGATTGGTGGCGTGAGTTTGATTGATGGTGGCACTGTCCAGTGAGGCTAGCGGCGACAAAAGTGGTGATGAGAGCTGGAGATGGTGGTTAGGTTCAATTGGTGGCGTGGAGCAGGCAATGCCATGGTGATGTTGTGGTGGAGGCGAGAGAGGAGGGTTGGTATGCATGATGGTATCTTGGTGACTTAGGGTTTAGGGAACGAGAATCCCAAGAGAGAGGAGCCCTCTCTCAAGGCTTTGATACCATCTTGGAATTGATAGAAATGATAAATAGTAACTTATTACTCATTGAATAGGGCTCCCTTATTTAGAAGGGAATACATGGTTTACTGAAACAATAACAGACATACCATCAAATCACAAACTAATGTTTGTACACCAAAATATACTTTAATATTTAGTATTCCATTATTTATTATTTCCTATGAGGACATCATTGTATTTTTCTCTTTTAGTGTTTAGCGTTTCTCCTCTATATAAGAAACCCTACACCCTCAATAACATTATTGCATTCCATCCCATTTATTCACATAAAGCATGCTCTTGATTAATTAAAAGAGACGAGAAAGCTAGATTCTCAGCATACCTCCATCCTAATTGAGACAGATCACAAACTAGGGTTGAAAGATGATCTATCCCTGTTGAGATATTTTTTATCTCTTTATATGTTATTCCGTAATTTCCTATTTCCTTTGGATATCTATGTAATTTTCCCGAAAGATTTTCTCCAATATAAGAGAGCTCTAGGGATACGGGTAATATAACTTTTCTTTCTCCTTTTCCACATGGTATCAGAGCGACGGTCCTAGATCGGAGCCTGTGCCCTAAATCTGTGCCCCCGCCAAAAGCCCTATGCGTCAGCGTGACCTCGCTCCAGCGTGCCTTCTCATTCGCGCTAAAAACGCCTCCTGCGTATTCACGTGCCTGTGCGTACGCGCGCATCTGTGTGCATGTGCGCCTCCGCCTAGCACATTTGTGCGCAGCACCGCGTCTAGCACACCTCCGCTTCTTGTGTTGTGCCTTTACGCACCTGTGCATACGTGCCCCTGTGCACACATGTGCGCATCTATACACGGCAGAGATCAGTCGTGTCTGTGTCCTCGCGCGCCCGTGAACATCAACCTAGCCCCTCGTTGGGCTTCGGTCTGATCCTCGAGGGTGTTTCTTGATCGTCTAAAGACACACTAACCTTCCGAAGGAGTCTTCAGAGAATTTGAGTGGTTGTGGGATGAGTCTACACCCACAATCATCGTCCCATATGTCTGTTTAGACGCTCTTTGTCCAAGCAATAAAGCAGATGTTCCATCCCTGGGTGCCATGAAAGGTCCGACACCCGTTGTGAAGATGGATGGAACTGATTATGAACTATGGGTCATGCAGTTCATGAGTCTAATGCAATGCAATGGCAAGAAGCACATCCTCACACAGGAGGAGCCGGTCGACAAAACTGGGGTTAACGCCTCATGGGAGGCAGATGACGCGTATGCACGAGTATGGCTTTCTGGAACGTTGTCCATGGAGATAGCTAATGACATTTTGAGCCAACCCATGACAAAGGCTATGTGTGACATCCTCGCCGCTACATATTCTCCGGCGAAGAATGAGTCCAAGATTCTGCAACTACAACACGATATCTTCACTTCGAAGCAGAATGGTCATCCTCTACATACCCTTTACACTTCGTTAAGGGGCATGTTTGAGAAATTACACGGTTACATTCCCTTGACTGCTACACCAGAGCAGCTCAAGGCATACAGGGATTCCGTGATGACAGGAGTCTTTCTAGCGGTACTGGATCCTGAATATGATTCAGCTAGAACTCAGATTCTTTTTTTTTTTTGACGCTCCAAAAAGGGGGAGACACTCAAAGGTGTTCGCCCCAGTTTATTAAGAAAGGTTTAGAGGAGATACTTACAGGGGGAAACAAAATATAAAAAGTCGAGGTGGATGGTGCATTAGGTACCATCCGCCACCCAGAACTCAGATTCTTACCGATGCCACTATATCTCCGATGGTGGAAGCATATCATTGGCTGAGCAAGCTCTCCATATCCTCTAGCAGTTCTACCGCATCTCAGACTTCTTCAGCCATGGCAGCATCTCGTGGCAAGGAAAGCACTATGTAGTTCTGTGGTCGTCGTGGATGTGGAAGAGGGGGAGGCAGTAGACCTCCTCATCAGCCTTACACTTATTGCCATAGATCATGTCATTTCGAGGATACGTGATATTCTAAGCATGGTTTTCCCACTTCAGCAAGAGTGGCAGAACAGATCCAGCATGGCAGCAGTTCGTCTGGCACATCTGACTAGCGGTTTGATGAGTTAGTTGCACGACTTAAGGAGATTATGCCTTCTCCCGGGTCAACCAGCACACAGTCAGGATCGTCGAAGGTAGCAGCCTCAGCTACTACATCTACATCAGGTACTGCATATGCTTTTACTAGTTGTTACATGGCAGACTTGTCAGAGTGGATCATGGATTCAGGAGCATCACATCACCTTTGTGGTGACAGAGGGCAATTCAGTATCTATAGCCCCACTCAGTCAAGTAAATCTGTGGTGATAGCTGATGGGACACATTCTCCCATTACTGGTCAGGGGGAGGTGTAGCTAACCCCTGAAATGCAGCTTCAGAATGTTCTTTACGCTCCTGAATTCTCTATGAACTTATTATCTATTAGTCAAATCACCAAGGAATTGCATTGTTGTGCCATATTTGAACCCGCTGCTCTTGTATTTCAGGACATCCTAATGGGCAGGGTGATTGGTACTGGCTGTGAGCAAGGAGGCTTATACAGATTGGTGTAATCTCCATATGCTACTGTCTCCTCTCTTTGCATTGAATCTGTCTCTCCATATGTGACACCTTTGTTTTGGTTATCTTCCTCTGGAAAAGCTGTATCATGTTCTTCCTCAGATTTCTCCCCGCTCTACTTTCCAGTGTGAGGCTGCGAGCTAGGGAAGCATCATAGGTCCACATTCTAGAGTCATCAGGGTCAAAGTAGTCATGGTCTCTTTGAGTTGTTTCATTTGGATATTTGGGGTCCCAATCGTGTTCCTGATCTTCAGGGACATCGTTTTTATCTTATTGCTGTTGATGAGTTTTCTAGATTATCATGGGTCATTCTGCTTAAGAACAAGTCTGATGCTAGTCCTATCATTCAGTCCTTTATTAATGAAATAAGAAATGTCTTTGTAGAGATATATGTTACTCTATGTTATTCTTGTCTCTACCTTTTCGCATTTTCTTTTTCCCGTTGGACTCTTTATGTATTTTACCCATAGGACACTCTCCTATATAAGAGCCTAGGGTGTATGGAATAAAAAAATCTCATTTTCCCAACATGGTATCAGAGCAACGGTCCTAGACCGGAGTTCTCGAACCTAACCCTAGCCTCCACCCATGAGCCCTCCGTGCGCGCTTCCCCGCCTCGCGCCGCCTCGCGCCGCTTCGCGCCGCCTCCTGCTCGGTCTCGCGCCGCCCCGACATCGGCGCTTCTGTGCGCCTGTGTCTGCGCACTCTCCTGTGCGCCTGCACCGCTCCTGTGTGCATGCGCACGCTCCTATGCGTAGGTGCGTGCTCCCGAGCGCCTGTGCGCGTGAAGCCGTGCGCCCTCTGCGCATCGGTGCATGCTTCTGAGCGCCTGTACGCCTGTGCGCGTGAAGCCGTGCGCACCTCTATGTGTGCCCCTGTGCTGCTGTGCGTGCCCCTGTTCGTGATGCTGCACACGCATCTGTGCGCATATCTGCACGTGTGATTTCCGTACGCGTACAGCCCTAGGCCAGCATGCGTGTGGCTCCAGTACTCGTTCCGCACGCGCGTTTCCAGATTAATGGGTTTGGTTGCTTGAGTCTACACATGCAATTAAACCCGTTAATGTCCGTGTAGACGATCATATTTTCAGTCTACTCCCCTAGTCTTCCATTATCAAATGTCAGAAAGCAAGGCAGACATCCCAACTACAGTCGCCTTCAAAGGTCCAGCGCCTATTGTGAAGATGGATGGTTCAAATTACGAACTATGGGTCATGCAGTTCATGAGTATGATGAAGTCGACCGGTAAGAAACACATTCTTATTGAGGAAGAGCTTGCTGAGAAGATAGGGGTCAATGCCTCATGGGAGGCAGATGATGCATATGCCAAAGTTTGGCTATCCGGAACATTATCAATTGAGATTGCTAACGATATTCTCCATCAGCCCACTACCAAAGCAATGTGGGACATTCTGGCTGCCACCTATTCACATGCAAAGAATGAGACGAAGATTCTACAACTTCAGCATGACATCTTTATAATCAAGCAGAATGGACGGCCTCTACACTCATTGTACACGTCTTTACGTGGAATGTTTGAGAAGCTTTATAGCTTCATGCCTCTCACAGCCACGCCAGAGCAACAGAAGACCTATCGGAATGCCATTACGGTAGTATGGTGGGTGTATTTCAGGCTGCCCTTGAACCAGAGTACGAGGCAGCACGTTCCCAGATCTTGGCGGACTCCACTATTCCTCTTATGGAGGAAGCTTTTCACAGACTGAGTCGTATTACTATTCCTTCATCTATTGCAAATCAGACCGCCTCAGCCATGACAGCCAATCGAGGTCGTGGGGGTCATCATCAGTTCTGTGGTCGTGGACCTCGGGGCAGAGGAGGTCGTGTACGGCCATCATGTACCTTTTGCTACCGTTTTGGGCATACTGAAGACACATGCTATTCCAAACATGGGTTTCCTACTTCTACATAAGTGGCTGAACAGATTGAGCCTCCATCTGCTTCATCTATGGATCGGCGCTTTGATGATCTTGTAGCCCATCTCAGAGGCATTATTCCTTCATCTAGCCATGTTGCTTCAGCGCCTACTTCTGAGAGTCACTCCGACGTTGCTACTTCTGCATCCACCAGTAGTCCAGTACCTCAAGTAGCACTTATGCATTCGATCTACCTTTCCCAGTCGTCAGTGTATGAGTAGTACCTCCAAGTTTGAGTTGTTTCATGTCGATATCTGGAGTCCTAGTCGTGTTCCTGATCATCAGGGATACATGTTTTATATAGTTATTATGGATGATTTCTCTCGTGTGTCGTAGGTCTTTCTGTTAAAGAATAAATCTGAAGCGGGGAATATTATCATCAATTTCATCAATGAAGTTCGTAATGTTTTTTCTGCATCTGTAAAAATTGTGAGAAGTGATAATGCCCTGGAATTTTGTATTCATACTCTCTCCAATTATTTTTCATCTCAAGGGATTATCCACCAAACATCATGTGCCTATACTTCCCAACAAAATGGGGTTGCAGAAAGGAAACATCGTCATTTACTTGATGTCACCAGGTCGCTTCTCATACAGAGTCATGCCCCTCATTCTTTCTGGGGCGATGTTGTTCTTACGACATGTTATCTCATTAATCGTATACTGTCATCTGTCTTAGGTGAGAAGATTCCTTTCTCTCTTGTTTTTCCTGACAAAGAATTGTTCTCCCTCACTCCTCGTGTGTTTGGCTCGGTTGCCTTTGTCCACCAGTTGTCTCCAGGGATTGACAAGCTCTCTCCTAGGGCTGTCAAGTGTGTTTTCGTCATGTACTCCAGAACACAGAAGGGGTACAAGTGTTATGATCCATTGCGCAGGAGGTATCTCGTTAGTGCTGATGTTACCTTTTTCGAGTCTGTTATGTACTTCTCATCTACAGGTGATCAGTTGGTTTCCTCTGGCACTACTGAAGCTATATACATGCTACCACCATCATCACCACTACCACCTCCACCACTACCATCTCCTACACCTCCTGTCATTATTCCTGTGTCCCCATTGCCATTCCACTATACCCGCCGGCCTGCTTCTGCTCATGGTCACTGCTCATCATCTAGTTCGCTTGAGGTATGTTCTGAGAATATTATTAATATTGATGGATCTGATGATTTCCCTGAGCAGGATGTGATACAGAGGCCAGATGAGGAGACAAGTGATTTGGATCTACCTATTGCTCTTCGGAAGCAGAAGCGCAGCTGCACGTCATATCCTATAGCATCTACAGTGCCTTTTGATCGCTTAACTGGAGATTTCAGGAGCTTTGTCATTGCACTATCGGCAGTGGATATTCCACGGAATTACCAAGATGCGTTGAAGAATAGTCGATGGCGCTTAGCCATGGAAGAAGAAACGGGTGCTCTTCAGTCAAGAGGCACCTGGAGCCTTGTTATTGCACCTACTGATGTGTCGATAGTGAGCTGCAAGTGGGTCTTTACAGTTAAGCAGAATACAGATGGCAGCATTGACAGATATAAGGCACGCCTGGTTGCTCATGGCTTTACACAGACATATGGGGTGGATTATCTTGATACATTCTCGTCGGTTGCTCGCCATTCCACCCTACGGATCCTCCTCTCTGTTGCGGTTACTCGTGATTGGCCACTCTACCAATTAGATGTGAAGAATGCATTCTTATACGGAGACTTACAGGAGGAAGTCTACATGCAACAACCACCGAGTTTTGCTGTTGAAGGGGAGTATTCTAAGGTGTGCAGACTTCATAAGGCTATCTATGGCCTTAAGCAGAGCCCCAGAGCTTGGTTTCAGAAGCTCTCAGACCTGTTTGAGAAACAGGGGTACAGACGTTCCAATGCAAATCATTCCTTATTCGTACAGAAGACACCCAGAGGTATTATTGCAATTATGGTGTATGTAGATGATATCATGATTACAGGTGATCATGAACAGGGAATTCAGAGGGCGAAAGAAATGCTGGGTCGTGAATTTGGTCACCAAGGACCTTGGAGTTCTTAGATATTTTCTGGGACTGGAATTCACCAGAAATCCTCATGGGCTGGTAATGACCCAGAGGAAATATGTCACTGACCTGTTGAGTGAAACATAAATGCTTGGTTACCGACCTGCCACTACACCCATGGATCCCAGTATGAAATTATATGATGACGACACTGATGAGGTGGATAGGAGAAGATATACAGAACGGGTGGGCAAGCTTCTCTATATTACTATTACCAGACCCGATATCTCCTTTGTTGTGAGTCGGGTGAGCCAGTTCATGGAGCAACCACGTCAGGTACATATGGATGCTATACATATGATACTCAGGTACCTTAAGTCATCTCCAGGTGCAGGTCTGTTGTTTAAGAAAGACAAGGAGATTACTATCTCAGCATGTGCAGATGCAGATTACGCAGGACGTCCTAAGGATAGGAACTCCACTGCTGGATTTGCTGTGTATGTCGGAGACTCTCTAGTCTCATGGAGAAGCAAGAAGCAAGTGGTTGTAGCAAGATCTAGTGTTGAATCTGAATATAGCGCTATGGCCCAGGTCAGTACAGAAATGATGTGGGTAAAGGTTGTGCTCAGAGATCTATATATAAAAGTCCCGCTTCCTATGGCTTTGGAATGTGACAATCAAGCGGCTCTATTCATTGCAAATAATCCAGCATTTCATGAACGAGCCAAGCACATTGAGGTTGATTGTCACTTCATACGAGATATGATTCAGAAGGGATTTATTTACACATCCCATGTTAGCTCGGGGGACCAAACTGCTGACATCGTTACCAAGGCATTACTTCGAGAGCCATTCCAGAAGTGTTCGTCCAAGCTGAGCATGATTGACATCTATGCTCCACCTTGAGGGGTAGTATAGAGATATATGTTATTTTATGTTATTCTCGTATGTACCTTTTCGCATTTTCTTTTTCCCGTTGGACTCTTTATGTATTTTACCCATAGGCTACTCTCATATATAAGAGAGCCTAGGGTGTATGGAATAAAAAAGATTTCTCATTTTCCCAATAGTTTTTTCTGCCAATGTCAAGTATATACATTCTGATGATGCACTTGAATTCTGTAGTACACAACTTTCGCAATTTCTTAGATCCTATGATATTGTGCATCAGACGTCGTGTGCTTATACGTCCCAACAGAATGGAGTGGCTGAGAGGAAACATCGCCATCTCTTGGATACCACCATGACCCTTCTCATTCAGAGTTGTGCTCCTCATTCCTACTGGGGAGACGCTCTTCTCACTGCATGTTATTTGGGGAATCGTACGCCTTCATCGATTCTGGGCGAGAAGATTCCGTTCTTAATTGCGTTTCCCGAGAAAGATCTTTTCTCTCTCACACCTCGTGTTTTTGGATGTGTTGCTTTCGTTCATCAGATGTCTCCAGGTCTTGACAAGCACTTTCCTAGAGCAATCAAGTGTGTTTTTGTTGGGTATTCTAAGACCCAAAAGGGGTATAGCTGCTTTGATCCTGCTCGATGACGGTACTATGTTAGTGCAGATGTCACCTTTTTTTAATCCATCATTTATTTTTCTCCTACATGTGACAAGCTCATTCCGTCAGAACATGGGGAAGAGGTTTATATCCCACTACCTCCTGTCTATCTTACTCCATCACAATCACCGCCATTATCACCACCTCCTCCACCACCACCTCCTCCTCCACCGCCCCCACCTCCAGCCACACCTAATTTCTTTCCACAAGTTTATCAGTATCAGCCTCGTGCTCATGTGCCTCCACCATCATCTAGCACGCCTAAGGTATGTCATGAGTATTTGAGTTCCTCTGATGGCACTGGTGATTTGAGTGTGCAGGATGTTGTTGTTGATGTTCCTTCTGGGGATACTGAGGATCTGGATGTTCCTATTGCTTTACGACGGAAGAAGCGTGTATGTACAATGCATCCTCTTTCTTCTCATTTTACTTTGGCGCGACTATCTGGCAACTTTCAGAGATTCGTAACCGCCTTGTCTGCAGTTCAGATACTGAGATCCTATTGGCTTCTTTTCCAATTGGATGTTAAGAATACCTTCTTGTATGGTGATCTGCAAGAAGAAGTTTATATGCAGCAACCACCAGGGTTTACTGCTAAGGGGGAGTCTAGTATGGTGCGTAAACTTCATAAGGTTATATATGGCCTTAAGCAAAATCCGAAAGCATGGTTTCAAAAGCTCTCAGAGTTGATTGAACTACAGGGCTTTGCCAGATCTACTACAGACCATTTTCTTTTTGTTAAGAGAACCCAGAGAAGTATTGTTGCTATTTTAGTGCATGTTGATGATATTGTTGTCACATGTAGTGATAACGAAGGAATTTAGGCAGCCAAGGATTTTCTTGGACAACAATTCATGACCAAGGATCTTGGTAAGCTGAGGTATTTTCTTGGACTAGAATTTGCAAGAAATCAACAGGGAATGGTAATGACACAAAGGAAGTACGTCATTGACCTCCTATTTGAAACGGGTATGACAGGTTGTAGGCCAGCCACTACTCCAATGGATCCCAATGCTCGGCTATACGATGATGACTCTACAGAGGTAGATAAGAGACAGTACAGAGAGCTGGTAGGGAAGCTATTGTACGTCACCATTACCAGGCCTGATATATCGTTTGCAGTTAGCAGAGTTAACCAATTTATGGAGCAACCAAGACAATCTCATATGGATGCAGTCAACATGATCATCTTGAGGTATCTCAAGTATTCACCAGGTGCATGACTTCTATTCAGGAGAGACACTACCCTGACAGTATTAGGTTGTGCGGATGCAGACTATGTTGGGCGTCCCAAGGACAGGAAGTCAACTTCAGGCTTTACTGTGTTTGTGGGCATCTCCTTAGTTTCATGGAAGAGCAAGAGCAGACAGTTGTAGCCATATCCAACGCAGAATCAGAACATACGACAATGGCCCAAGGGAGCACAGAAATGATGTGGGTCAAGTCTGTCCTGACTGACCTAACTGTGGAGGTGCCACTTCCTATGCCGTTAAAGTGTAATAACCAAGCTGCCCTATTTATAGCAAACAATCTGGCCTTCCGTGAAAGGACAAAGCACATTGAGGTCGATTGCCATTACACCCGTGATTTGATTCAAAAGGGGGGTTATGTTCACTTCTCATGTTGTTTCAAGCGATCAGGTTGCTGACATGTTCACCAAAGCCCTTGTAAAGGGACCATTTCATCGTTGTTGTTCCAAGCTGAGCATGATAGATATTTATGCTCCAGCTTGAGGGGGAGTGTTGAGATATTTTCTATCTCTTTATATATTATTCTGTAATTTCCTATTTCCTTTGGATATCAATGTAATTTTCCCTAGAGCTTTTCTCCTATATAAGAGAGCTCTAGGGTTACGAGTAATATAAATTTTCTTTCTCCCTTTCCACAATCCCAAATAACATGAATCATCTGGTATGATGCGGCGTTTTTTGCGGGGCTGATGCGGCGTTTTTTGTGGGGCAGGAACGGTAAGGGATCTGTCGGTATCCACCTTGTCAATAAGGAGGATATCACACTCCAGAAGTGCGAGGGCGGACTTGGGATTAGTCGATTGGGCGCGTTGAACGAGGCCCTCTTGCTGAAGTGGGTGGCCAGGATCTGGGGAGCGGCGAGGATCTTTGCACTACCCTTGTTCGTCGGATCTACGCGGTCTCTGGTGTGGCACCGGTGGATGGTGCGCTGGGGCTGAAGCCCTCACCATTTTGGAAGGGTGTTTTGTCAGTCACCCCCAGCTTTCGGGTGATGTTCAGGCCGATGCTGGGGAACGGGGCGACCTTTGCTTTTTGGAAGGACGACTGGACGGATGAGGGAGCTTTGTCTGAGCGTTTCCCGCGTTTGTTTGCTTTGGCGGCGGACTAGGATGTGTGGGTTGCCTCTTGCTGGTCAGATGGGAACTGGAAGCCGATGTTCTGCTCCAATTTCTCTGATCAACGCTTGGAGGAGTTTATGTGGATGCTTGACGCGCTTAGGGAGGTGAAGGGCCCTTCCGCGGAGCGGGAACACTGGGTTTGGTGCGGGAGTTCTTTCTCCGTGAGAAAGGCTTATAGGGCGATTTGCAGGACCCCACCCTCTCTTTCGGCGGAGCTAGTGAGAGATTGCGGGTTTTTCTGGGGATTGGGCCTTCCCGAAAAAATTGACTTTTTCTTATGGTTGTTCAGGAGGAAGAGGCTGATGACGCATGACTGTTGTGCTAGGCTGCTTGGGGTGGTCTCTGACAGATGCCTTCTATGTGGTGTGAAAATTGAGACGGTGGAGCATCTCTTTTTTTCCTATCAGGGTGTGGCGCCTATTTGGGATGACCCGGAGCTGGGATGGGTCAACAGGGAGAACATTGGAGCTTTCGTTGGTGGCTTGGTTGCGGCCAAGCATCGTTCGAGGAGGGAGCTGCTTCGGCCGTTTGCGGTGACCTAGGCCATTTGGCTAGCTAGGAATGCGTTGTTGTTCTCTGGTCAAAGGTTTTACATGGAAAATGTTTGTACCCAGGTGTCGGGTTTGTTAAACTTCTGGCTCGCCTAGTGCGTCTCTTGGTAATTGCTTTTTGCACTCCTTTTTATTAATACATATTTGGGGTGAACACCTATGACTGTCTCTCCCTTGTTAGGATTCAACCAAAAAAATAACATGAATCACACACTTGGCTTCAAAGATGCATATATCCTCATTGAGGAAAACCACAAACTTGATACAAAAGATGGGGAAGCTCTAGATTATCTACTTAAGGGATGCAACTGAGATTTTGCAAGGAAACTTATTGCCAAAATCTTAAATATATATGACATCAAGAATAATAACAAAAGAATTATGCGGTTCGCCACGGTTGTTGGCAGATGAGAATAATTGTTTATTCTAGTGAACCCTAGGCTCTCTTGTATAGAGAAGGCCTATGGGTAAATCACATAAGACGGATACAAAAGAAAGTAAAAATAACTAAAAAAGTACATAAATTATATAAATATCTCTATACTCCACCTCAAGATGGAGCATAGATGTCAATCATGCTCAGCTTGGAAGAACACTTCTGGAATAGCCCTCTGAGCAATGGCCTAGTAAAGATGTCAGCAATCTGCTCTCCTGAACTGACATGGGAGGTAGAAATCAAGTCCTTCTGAATCATGTCTCTACTATAGTGGCAGTCTACCTCAATATGCTTTGTTCTTTCATGGAATGCAGGATTATTAGCAATAAATAACGCTGCTTGATTATCACATTGTAACTGCATGAGTAGATCTACATCTCTATGCAAGTCTTCTAACACAGCTCGAACCCACATCATCTATGTACTTGCTTGCATCATGGCCCTATACTCAGATTCAGCACTAGATCTAGCCACCACTGTTTGTTTCCTGCTTTTCCAAGAAACTAAAGAGCTACTAACAAACACTGCAAAACCTGAAGTAGACTTCCGATCCTTAGGGCATCCTGCATAGTCTGCATCAGCACATGCAAAAATAGAAAGATTTGTTTCTTTCCTGTATAGTAGTCTTGCACCTGGAGAAGACTTTAGATATCTCAATATCATGTATATGGCATCCATATGTGCTTGTTCGGGCTGCTCCATGAACTAACTAACCCGACTCACTACAAAAGAGATATCAGGTTTAGTGATAGTAATGTAGAGAAGCTTTCCCACCATCTCTCTATATATTCTCATGTCAACCTCCTATGTATCATCATTAGGGATGCAAACGAACGAATATTTCAGCATAAGTAATGTTTGCACATTCTTTCAAAACATGTATATTTATCTAAAATAATAAATGGGGTACTATATGCAAATGTTCTTTAATACTATGAGTAATACATTCGTATTGTCAACTATTTATTATGCATCTCTTACTGCTTAGTATTGGAGTAAATGTCATGTAGTAATGGGTAATTGGATCCCTCCAGGGTCCAGTTACCACATCTAGTGGTTTTCGCATATCTATTATTTATGGAACTTGGAGACTCAGTGGGGGATAAATAAGGAGCCCCATACCCATTGTATCAGATGGAAAAGTGAATAGAAAACACAAGCCCTTTGAAGCGTTCTTATGTGGTTTCATCCTGCTCCTCAGGGAGTAGGGTTCTACGTAAAAATCCGGGTGTTCTTCATGTTTATTCTTTATCTCTGATATTATACTTCCGCATTCTCGATTTCTAACATGGTATCAGAGCAGGTTCGATTCTCAAGGAATTATTTTATGTTTTTGATTTAGTCGAGATTCGGTTCTTGGTTGTTCTTGAAGATTCATTCTTATGGAGTATTATTGTTCATAGATATGATTCATTCAAGATTAAGAAGAGTTCTGGGATTTTCTTGAAACCATAATTATCATGCATCATCAGCAATGCAAGCAGATTCGATTGTGGTTGTTCGTTCTTGATTCAGCAACTTGCTCATGTTCATGATCAAGAAGTGTTCTAGAGTTCAATCTCTGGAACCCTAACTTGCTCTGGAGTCCAGGCGTAAAAATAAACTAGGGTTTCATGGGGAAACCCTAGATCTAGTTTTGTGGAGGCGGCAACAACAAAAGAATATGGGAAGGCAACGCTCCATCTCCAGCAAGCCTCCTCCAGCGAGCCTCCTCCTCTTGCACCACTCCATCTCCTTTCCCATATTGGAGAGGAGATGTTAGAGTATGCGTCATGCAACCTCCTTTTTCCAGCATCTCACGCTAGCGCAATCCTTTTCCTCCAAGCAGCGTCGCACATCATGCCCCCTCTCCACACAAATCGATGCGCTCGACTTCCATCGCCAGCATATCTCTAGCGATGCGAAACCATCCCAGTCATTCCGCATAATGTTGCAACTTCCAAGCGACACCTCCAGTGTCACAACATCTCCAATGACCTCCACGACGATGCAACACCTCTTCACGTGCACCTTAAGTGAAAGATCCCATCCAGAGAAGAAGAAGAAGAAGAGGTAGCGCTACTACACCACCAACCGAAGAAGAGGAGGTAGAGAAGCACCCAGGCAGCGACGGCGGCCCCTTGCTCACCATCTTCGTGAAGATCTCAGATCATCGATGGTGCTCCAGATCTTACACGACCGCATGCCTCCAGGCAAAAACAATCTAGTGCCTCATCCTCTACGAATGATGACGGCGTCTCATCCTCTAAGCGCCACCATCCAATCTCCCTGTGGGACAACTCTTTTTTGTGAGAAGGGTTCTCGGGAACCCTAATTGAGGCATCTTTCGTGAGGTCTCTCCAATTGGAACTCCTAAATAGAAGAAGGGCATGTTTTGGATCTAATTCAGGCTACGGTTAGAAAAAAGGGCACGATTTTTTAAGCCCGATTGGGTTGAGCTTCTTTAAGGCCTAATTGGGCTGTGAATTTAAAAAAAAAGAGAGACGACTGGAAAAAAAGGAATATCCAGAAAAAATGATTTGAAAAGAATGTGAGAAGAAAAGTCGAAAAAAATAGATCGGCCTATATGGATTTTTGTTTCTCCCCGTCATCTTGTTTTCTCCCAACTTGGTTGATGTCATTGTTTTCCGACCGTTAAGGGAGAAAGAGAGAGTATTGTGTAGAGTTCTATGGCTCATATTCAGATTCTCCATTCCATATGCCAGACCAGTTGTCAGACTCTATAGTTCAGATTCAGACTCGACGTTCAGATTGATACCGAATCTAAAGTTTGATGCGCACATATGCGCTCAGTTGAGAGGTCCCCATTTTTTAGTTTGGTCAGCTCAGTGTTTTCATGTGATCCATAGGGACTCCATAGTACAGATCACATTCTCTATGCCATTGTGGGCTAGGGTTTTCATGTGGTTTCATAGGATTCCACAGTAGAGATCTCATTCTCTGAGCCAGAATGGGAGAGTCCCAGTTCTCCGACGAGGAGACTGTTAGACTCCATTCTCCAGCGATCATGGACTTCGACGAGGATGTCTAGAGGAATCACCACGATTGCCTTGTGACTCCGTCAAAGAATTGAAAGAATACTTCATTGAAAGAGATAGGAAATTGCACTTATGCATTGTCCTTTGAAGATGAGCCATCTGTACATGAAGACTTGTGACAAATAGTACCCCACTAATCGGTAAATTTGAGGATTGATTATCCTGTCGACCCTCAATACATAGTATATATAACTGGGCATAGCACTAAAATATTTCATGTAGCAAATTAATGAACCAAATAACAAAAGCAATAAGAGCATTTCAAAGTTTTTTGTAAAGTGATAGTGTTTGAGCTTTTGCCTCATTTATATAAAGATTTTTTGCTACTTGTAAATTATTTTCGTTGGTATACTAATATGCATGTTCATGTTAAAGAGTAATAAATTGTTGTGCCAAACCCTCTACGACGTGAGTGATTGTTTTCTACTTTTGTTATTGATGTTGATTGGTGTTGGATATATGCGTCATATGTATAGATGGGTAATGGATACCTCCAAGATCCATTTACCACACTAATGTTTAGTCTCACATCTACCAGTGGTGGGACTTGGAGGGTCCTAAGAGGATATATGAGAAACCACATACCTTCTGTATCAGATGAGAAAGTTCAATGAACAAATCAACCCTTTGAGGCGTTCTCCTGTGGTTTCATCCCCCTTCTTTAGGAAGTAGGGTTCCACAAAATCCTGATATTCTTCAATGTTTTATTCTTGATCTCTTATAATCGCTTATGCATACATAGTTTCTAACATGGTATCAGGACAGGTTCGATTCTCGAGGAATTATTTTATGTTGTTGATTTAGTCGACATTCAGTTCGTGGTTGTTCTTGAAGATTATTATTGTTTGTTCAAGACCAAGAGAGTTCTAGGGTTTAGTTCTTGAAACCCAGGTCAAGCGCATGTTCTGATCGATTCATATTCAATGATCCGTTCGTGTATGGTTTCTGAAGAAACCATAACTCTGTCAAGGTCTTGGGAAATTGGAACTCTAGTTCTGCGCAGTTCAAGGGAAACCGGTTCATCCCTTTCTTCAACCGATCCCGATGCATTTCTAGGCTCTGCGGAGGTAGACCCAAGGTTCACAAATGTGGTATATGGTATTCGTTCGGTCATGTAGTCTAAAGCGAGTAAGCGGATATGCGAAGGAGTATACGAAAGTATCTGTGGTTTATGCGGTTTATAATCTTTTAATTTAAAATATTATGAAATAAACATTAAAATGTGATTATATAAAAAAATTGATGACCTAACAAAGTCTAAAATCAAAATTTTCAAATAAGATAATATAATCAATAAGATATATAAGTGTGACATTATAAATTGATTATTTTTTAGTTTGTATTTTGAATTTAATGCATATATATACATATACAGATTTAGATTCAACAGGAAACACACGAATTATATAAGAAAACCTTTGATGTATATACAGATCCTATAGATTACAGAAGCTAAAGAATAATCATAGGTATACAAATCATGATAACAAAAGCTAAAGAGTATTCATAGGTATACAAATCATACACCTAAAATTATAAGCATATATGCATCTCCAAGGGACAAAATATGTTGACACAAAATATAATGGAAAATTGTATTTGCATATAAAATTTATTGAAAGCACAAAAATGTAAAGTGCTTGTTAGTTAATTATTTCATGTTTTATTTGAAGAATTAAAATAAATATCATTAGATAGAAATTTCAAAAACATTAAACAATTCATTAATGAGGGTTGAGAATAATGAAAAAAAATGGATATGAGAAAAAATATCCTAGATTATATTCCCAAATGCAACATATACGAGAATAATGAAAAGATACATCAATGTAAATGATGATATAAGAGTTGCTCGGAAAAAAATCGAGTTAATGTGTCATCAACATGTCATGGATTAAAATGGATCGTATTAGATATGTGATAGCATATGCCGCATATACGGACCGCATATGCATTTTGACAGCGTATTGTCACATATCGCATATGCACTTCGGTCAAGTAACCGAATCCGCATATGCAGCCACATATACGGTCGCATGGACCACAATTCTGAACACTGGGTAGACCACATGCATTGTATGAGCATCTACATCTCCAAGCATCGTTGCAAGTAGGCGTTGGAGCGTCGCATCTCCAGGACAGGCATATGCGGATAAGGTGTCTCTCATCTCGAGAAAATAGGGGCTCTGCCCATTATTCTTGAATCCTATATGCTTGTCCGCCAAGAAGAGCGACTCTAGCCTTCAACACCTCGACATGATGCGGCACCTCTCAAGGTGTGTTCCCGTCACAACAGCTCCAGGCGGCCCGGAGCTTGTGCCCCATCGCCATCTCGTAGCAGCAACAGCCGCAAGAAGGTGATGTTGCACAGCAAAAACAAAAGAAAACAAAAGAAAACAAAAAATTGGCCATGGCGGTGCCGCCCTCCTCCCAGCAGCAAATGTAGCGCGCTCCAGGCGAAGCCCTTCTCCCAAAGTGGCACATCTCCAGCTAGGGCTCCAAGCACCAGGCGACGCTAGATCCCCATACGGCTCTCCTTCTCCATGCGCAGTTGCAGTTCTACCCATGTTACCCTTCCAGGCGATTGTGGCATCTCTACCCATTGCGCGGGCGACGACAACCCAAGGTGATACCCTTCCACGTAGAGCCTGAAGCTCCAAGCGGTGGCAAGAGCAAAGTCCCATCGAGGCGGCTCCTGTGCGGTGTTCCCAATCGGAGAACCCTAAATAAGGTTTCTCCCCTCTGTGGGCCCACGATTTGGGCTAAAATGTTAAAAATGTAAAAAAACTGCAAGTTGTTGTTGTCATGTATTAAAAAAGGGGTAGCCTATTTTGAATAAAAAGGGGGAGGTGAACTGTTTTTTAAAAAGAAAAGATGAAAAGCCGAAAAAAATGTTGAATGGCTTTAAAAAAGGAAAAGGTGCATACAACAAAAAAACCGTACGCGAACAAAAAATGCGAGAAGAAAGTCGTAAAAAAAAGAAAGAATAACGGCTTATTAGAAAAGGGAGAATCAGCCAAAAAAATGATTTGAAAAGACAATTTTTGAAAGGAAAAGCCGAAGAAGAAATGTAATCGACTTATGAGATGCTTTTATTTTCCCCATTTTATTGTCTTCTCTCAACTTTGTCGATGTCACTGTTTTCCAACAAGTATGGGAGAAAGGGGGAAGTATTATGTAGAGTTGCAGGTCGGATTCAGATTCTCCAGGCCAACCAGTTGTTCATACTCTACAGTTCTTCAGATTTCAGACTCAACGATCAGATTCCGAGTCTTCAGTTTGATCCACGCAAGTTTGCAATCATAATTTGAATGGTACCCATCTTTTGTTTTTTGGTCTCAAAGTTTTCATGTGATCCGTAGGGACTCCAGAATAAAGATCTCATTCCCTATGCCATGTGGGCTAGGATTTTCATGTGGTTTCATAAAGACTCCAGAGTAGATATTACATTCTCTAAGCCAGTATGGGAGAGACCAAGTTCTCCGACGAGGAGACTTTCCATTCTCTAACGATCGTGGACTCCGAAGAGGATGTCTCCACGACTTTTCAATTCGTCTCTTTCAAAGATGGAGCAGTTGTCCACATGATTGTGGCAGGCCAGAGTTCTCCAGGTGGAGACTCATTTTCAGTTGCAGTGACTTTGGCAGGCGCAGTACAGAGCACATGCTCTCCGACGAGGAGATTCAGTTTGACTCACACTCCAGTCTGTTTGTTCCACCTCACATGCACGGCATGAGAAGCAATGTCCTCGACAACAGGCGACGGTTGAGTTTATATTGTCCGTAATGTCCTGTAGCATGAGCTTGAGATTCCTTTTAGTGTGTCCAAGCTGAGAATGCTCCGGCTTGAGGGGGAGTGTTGAAGTATACGTGTCATATGTATAGATGGGTAAATGGATCCCTACAAGATCCATTTACCGCGTCCAGTGTTTAGTCCCACATCTACCAGTGGTGGGACTTGGAGGGTCTGTGGAGGATATATAAGAAGCCACGAACCGCCTGTATCAGATGAGAAAGTTCGATGAACAAATTAACCATTTAAGGCGTCTCAAGTGGTTTCATCCCACTCCTTAGGAAGTAGAGTTCCACGTAAAAATCATGTTGTTCTTCAATGTTTTATTCTTTATCTCTGATATTCGCTCCCGCATTCATAGTTTCTAACAATTGGTTTATGTTAAGCAAATGCCAGTGTGTTCAATCACGATAAAGCTTGAGTTGGACAGGTCACCCTTTGAGGTTCGCAAATGGATCAAATGGACAACTCAGATATACGACAAATAAGCAAAAGCTATTGAAGAATATCAACAACTTACCTTGTGACAGGTATTGGAATCCTGTAGGAGCCAAAGAAGGCAATCAATAGCCATGTACTGCCAATCATCAGATGAACGAGCGATATTGCACAATGCTTCAATTATTCCAGGACAACTTGCGACAGAAGCCCTGCCAAGCTTAAGGTGACAAATAGTTCTCAACAGACCAATACCGGCAGGTGAATTTTTCATTGACAAGTTCACCCCACATGCCAGGTAACTTTGTCAGAAAGTCCGGTTTGCATATAGTAGGGAGAAATTCAGGTTTAAATGCAAAACAATTTATCAGCTGAAGAGACCAACATTGCAACTGACTAGCCCACTCCTCAGCCTTCCTGGATTCCATCTCCACACCGCCCATGCCACGCGTGAGAAGATCACAGTGATAACTGAGCCGTCGATCAATATACTGATAAAAATGAGTGTAGACAATTTCTAAAGAACTCAATGCCAGCTGAATTGAAAGCTCAAGAACTTCTCCATGGCTGGCAACCACGGGAAACGTGCTATTGTACGTAGCTAAGTGGCCAAGAGCTCTAACGGCAACTCTCTGCTCAACCCATGTCAGCCTACCTCTTAGAAGTTCAACCAAAGGAGGAATTACTCCAGCATGGACCGCACTTTCTGCAAACTCTTCCATATTCATGGTATACGACCCAATTATATGAGCAGCATAATATGGTATATATATGTTCTGATCATGAGAAAGCCATCGCCGGTTTTTCAGACCTTTCCATATCAGTGCAGCCATGCATTCAAATATTCCTAGATCAACAAATTCAGGATCGTTTGGATGTGCCATTGCAGTGTTCCAGAGGCCACTTATCGGAAGAACTTGACCATCGTCATCCTGCGAAGGGAGGTCTCTGAAAAATTTCAGTATGCTGCTTCTACGTTTACTTGGGTTTCCTTCCTTCATTACACAAAAGAAACATCCAGGGTATGGACATTCAGATGAGATCTTGTCCATAGTGTACCAATAAATAATGAGACCTTCAGTTAAGCTTCGCTCCTTCTTTGGGGGTATAAACAATCCCAGGCAGCAATCTGCAGATACAATAAGGCAGCATGCTGTGAGCAGAAATCATCAACATTTGAAATATCTCAATCTGAACTAATTCAAAATATTTAAATCCTAACTAGTCTTTAGAGATAGCAAAACAAGATCTTTCCTATCTTTCATTATAAATCAAACAGTGATGCAGATAACCAGTCCACAACTACCAGAATTAGAAAACAGGAAAATTCAAAATCGAAATTATTTTCAGATAGGATATCTAAAACCAGCAACTTTACCTTGCCACATATATCGGCAATGCATAAGGTATTTTCGCCAAGGTTCAGAAAGTCAATGTGCAGGCAATTAGTCCAGCTTATATGCTAAGTATGCAGCTTTACTATTTTCACAAAAAAAATGACTACTTGCAATGGTTTTACCATTGATAACATTTTTACCACGTGATGATGAGATTATTATTGAGAAGCGTACACAACCATAAAATAAGCAGTGTACAACCAAAATAAACAAGTAAGATAAAAGTATATAAAGAGAAAAATTCATCCACGAGATATGTTTCGAAACATATTGGCCCCATACGGTCGTCAATATTTTTTGTTATATACAGTAGGTAAGCCGTCTCTTCAAGAGGTGGTTTTGCTCTTAAAATTTTCATGTGTTGCATACCAGTGAGAGCGGTCTCTTCAAGAGGCCGCTTTACCCTTAATTTTTTTTTGTTACATTCAGTGAGAGCCGCCTTTTCAAGAGACGGTTTACATATGATACATAACAAGAAAAAATATTGGCCACAGTGTAAAGCCAATATGTTTCGAAACATATACCTCCCGATCGAACTTTCCTCGGTATATAAATGAAAAATGAGAGTACACGTCAAACAAACGGTAAGCTAAATTTAGACAACTAAAAGAGTGTACATGTTGACTTCATGAGAAATATTGGGCCAAACAGAGAATAAAACCCACCGTATCGAGGATGGAAAATACGCAAAAGGAAAAACAATGAATGGATCAACAAACCCAAGAAAAATAGAAGCCGTCAAAGCCCCAAGAAGCGATAAACAGAGGAAGGAGGAAGAGGACACCGAAAGCTCGCATTTTTCTTAGAACCCATAAACCCCTTTCTCGCTAGGAACAAAACCCAACTCGCCGAAACCCTAAAAATCGAACCCAAAGTCACGCAAACCCACCATACACACAGGCGGGGACAACGATCAATAACAGCTACCTCGACGTTGACAAGATCGAAGTAGATGGTGGAAAGATCTCAAAACCCGCACAAGGCACGATATCACACCCACGGGCGCCTCAGATGGAGGAAACGGAGATGGTGAACTGCTAGGACGAGACGACCGGGCATGTCAAATGGGAGGAGATCCAGTGGCATCCGAGAAATCCGGGTGCATCAATTGGTTGGAAATGGAGGTGTTAGATTCGGAAAGAGAGAAGAAGCCGAGAGGAAATGGGATTGGAAATTGTGGTTCTGTGTATGGGTTTGATCTCTTGCTGTCGGGATATTGCAGGGGATTGCAGCAGTGTGGGGAGTGTTTGGGAGAGGGAGCAACTGTCCATGGGGATGATTGCTGTCTGTTTCCTTACAAGGATCTATTTAAAAAAAATCATCATTATTATTTTCTGATCTATTAAGCAGGGTCTCGGACGACCCGCATTAATTTTTGGTCTTTATGATTTCTTGGACAGCACATTCCGACTTTGCCTTCGATAATTTCACCAATTCCTTCTAAGTCCATACTCATCCAAACTTAGGCTGTCACCCCCCGTCATCTTTTTTCTGTTAAGGACATGAGCTTCACGAGAATGTCCAAGTCATAGTATGTGATTTCAAAAATTCTCTGTCAGGGTACCAATCGGTGAACGATTCACTGATAGACAAACCGTTCGTTGATGGATGCTTCTACCGATACCAATTGAATTTTATATATATTAAAAATAATATATAATATTACTCGAATTTTATATATATTAAAAGTAATATATAATATTATTCTGGAAAACTTTTAAAATTTTATATTATTAAAAATAATATATTGAAAAAGTAATCGGCAAATAATCGATCAGATAGTTTGCATTTTATATATTATATTTAATAATATAAAATTTAAAAGTTTTTCAAAATAATATTATATATATTTCAACGATGAAAGGACGAATCTTAATAATTTTACATATTATTTTTTAATATATATAAATTTGAAGTGACAAATGAAACGACATATGAAAGAATATTATTATTAAAAAATAATATATAAAAATGCAACTCATCCAACGGATGATTATATTTTTTCAAATAATTTTATATTATTTTTAATAATAACTTTAATTTTAAAAGATTTTCTGGAATAATACTATATATTATTTTTAATATATATGAAATATAATCAATGAGCGTTTGTCGAACATGTCAGTGGATGTAGTGATCGGCGAACTGTTCCTGATCGACATCCTGACAGGATTTATTGAAATCACATACCCTGATCGGGCATTCTTGTGAAGCTCATCATGCCCTTAATGGGAAAAAGCTCCCACACTGCCTCCTTTCTCATCAGTCCACCTCCCCGAGAGCATCCACCACCTCCTTTCCCTCCCCTGGAATTTTCCCCACAATGGTGCCGACGGAGCGCCAGTCCTCACCACCTTCCGATCACGCCATCCACATCGGCCCCTTCGTCTGCGCTCATCTCAATCTCCCCTTATGAGTGCATCCTCCTCCTCTCCATTCTTGTTCGACGTCTGCCCCCCTTCTATCACTAGGGTTTCGCCTCCACTCGCTCGCACTCTTCCATCTCGATGGTTTGGGCACTTGATGTACTCACAATTTACTTCTAACCAAACGTCTCCATTTTAATCCCATCCAAACCACTCGTATTAAGTATCGCTGATGAGGTTAAATATGTAAGTCTCTGATTAGACAATCATCAAATGAATATCGAAAAGGCGCATTTGATGTTCTTCGCATTATTTTTGCGGCTTGATAAAATCTATAAAATTTTGATATGGGAAACATAAAATTAATACAACGATGACTCAAGAATCACTATTTCCCGTGCAAAGCACGGGCTCCCTACTAGTTATACATTAGGAAGGAAGATAATAAATATGATGCTAGATATTCATCCTGTTCTACCAAATAAATGTACAAAAGAAAATAACTTCTAGTGTTGGTCATGGTATGGATTCTATAGGTACAACTATAGCTACAGTGTCTATGCTAAGGTTTTTGGAAGAAAATATGGAACGCTATAACTTATCTCCCTAGGGAAGTGCCAATAGAGCTCAAAAAGAAAGCAAGAGGATACGTACCTAAGCATGGCATACATGGAAAAGAACCACAACTCCAAATTTATTACTGAAAGATTCACCAAATTGTCATTAATGGTTAGTTTTTTTCAAAAAACAAGGAGAATTTAACTCGACTATATTATAGTGTACTCTGCTTTTTAAGTGTGTTTAATATCGATAGTTTTTCTTTGCCCAACAAATAAAACTTTTGATACAACGAGGGATGTCTGTCAAAGTAAAGCTCCATAGGAGCTCGAAATCTTTACTCGATCTTCCAAGTTCTTTGATCACCATGTTGATGTCAGGTAAAATGAAATTTTTGGTAGGGGTGTCTATCAAGTTGAGCGGGCTCAATCAGCCTCAACTTGGACTCAGACTCGTAACAAAAGTCAGACTCGAGCTCGGACTCGATCGAGCCCAGGAATGCTCACGAGTCTATTAATGAGCATGTTTTGTTGTAGGTTTATTTTATATTCCTTGTATGCGAACTTTATTGAAGAAGCTATTGAACTCAATAGTAATTTCAATAAATGTTTGAAGATGGAGAGGAGGAGCCATAGCATCGCGAGTTTGGAGAGGGATGGGTATGGTGGATTGTGTTGCTTGTGTTACGAAAGAGAAGCCGGAAGTTGTAAAGCCACGCTAGCTGCTGAGAGTGGTTGTGTTGCTTGTGCACGAAGGTTAAGCTCAATGGGAGATGTTGGAGGAGAATAAAGAGGAGGAATCGTAGTGTCGCATATGGGGAGAGGGATGGCAATCACCCATATAGGTTTTTTAACTTTTGTTACTTTTTAATCACATGGAATTAAAAAATAGAGTGAATGGGTAAAAATGACATAACTCTAAATATTTTTTGGTTTTGCACCATTTTCTCATCATATTTTTACATCATGTATGCACATATTGAATGGATAATATATAAAAAATGAAATAAAATCAAAAGGAGTTATCGAATCGAGTTAGCGAGTTGAGCATGCCTCAAATTGGACTCGTCTCTAACCCTAATAAGTCATTTATCCAACTCAAACTCAAGCTCAATAGCTTTTCAATCCTGGCTCGTGAGTTTTTATCAAGTTGAGTTGAGTCTGGTTCTTCGAGCTTGAGCTTTCCTAACACCTCTAACTATTGGTAGTAAAACAAAAAAAATCATGAAGAGAAGGTTGTGTCGTCGATATTCGAAAAAGAAAAATATCTTTCGCCTTCAAGACAAGGATAGAAGGAAAGATAATCGATTTCAGAAATATGCATAAGCTAAGGGTATTATGAAGCGATTCACTTAATATGATCAATGACTAACACTTGTTCAAATCCTTGCTCATCATTTTTTCAAGAAACTATTTAAATTTGTTAGATAAATCGTGCAGCTAGCCTTCTTCTGTTAGTAGTTGTTCCTTTACAAATTTTCATTTCGAAAAATACGTAACTATCACTCATAAAATTATATAAATTTTATTTTTAGAAAAAATGATCTCATTTTTGGAATGAGTATTTATAATGGATAATTTAAATTAGATAAATGTATTTATTCTACATAATAATTACATGTGTACCTTATAAGTACTAATTGTGCACATGAGTGTCCTCCTTTATCTGATGTTAATATTTAAAAGATATACAAGTTAAATGGTTGAGTTTTATTGAATCATTACGTGTCCTCAGATGTATGAAAAAATTACACTACATGTGTGCCTTATAAAATTGATGATAACATTTAAGACATACATGAGTCAAACTTTTGATTCTTCCAACATTATCATATATATAAACTTTGAGTACATGAAAGAGCTTGACTATGCTTTGTATATAAACTTAACTTTTTACATGATGTTCCTATAAACATTGAGTAAAAGAAATTTCCTAATATTATATGCAATTGCGTACGTAGCCTACGAATATTGATTTATTTGCAATCATATTATTTTTTATTTGATGTCATAGTTCCAGGATGTTTTTAAAAAATCTACATAATTGTACATATATACTAATTTATGTATATATGTCCTTTTATTTAACATCAATATAAAAAAAATATGCCAATTTTGAGTCTTCTTGGATTATTTTATAATAAAATACATGAAAGAATTAGTACGCGAAAAAATGTAATATATAATTTTTCGCATTGTAAATTTCTTATTAGTATGAAAGGAGACAGTGATTGTTTGTATTTTATGACAAATGCTTATGTATTTCAATAAAAATAATATGTATGTTAAAAAGTGGTCACACTTTATTGAGCCCATTATTATCATACCATTTAAATTTAATATTTAGAAAATTTAATTATCTATAATATTTGTGGTAGGATAAGAAAATAGAATGATCTTACACAATAACGATCTCATTTCAAAGGGGATACCAACAAAATCAGTGTATATAGATTCATATAAAACGTAAAGGATCTACTTGATACCCTTGATGATGACTGCTCATTCTCTGGCTAGCCAAATACTCCTCATGCAACATTGTAAATGTATCCTTCCATAGAGCCTTCAAAGATTCCATGGAATATGAGATTCCTTCAAGAATATGTAACATGGTTAAAAACAAGTTATCCTCACCGTCGTTGGGATGTCATGCCTCCACAGGAATGCATTTGAACACATATTCAATGTTGCTCAACAATAGTCACCAACAACCTATACAATACACCATTCATTGATTTACAATTCCAATTCAAATATACGCTTTTTGTAATAATAATTATGAGAAATAAAATCGTAATCTCTGAGTACAATAATCAAGAGCCAAAATGAAAGGAACTGAAAGAAACTAACTCTCTTATGCTTCAACCGCAACAATAAGCAGTCTGACATTAGCTTCCTTCTCAGCAGCTTGTATTGGATTTCGAGAATTGTCACTTGCGATTTAAATGACCCAGTACGATAGATAAAAATTATGTTGAATCGTAAAGAGGTAGAGTACTGCAACAACTATAACAAAGTATTATTTATATAATATCGTTCCTATAAATATGTTCCAAACCTCTGTAAGACCCTAATAAATTTTATATATTTATTATATTTTATCATTATATCACTTTAACCAAGCAGTCGTTTATCCATTTCTCTCGGATTCATTTGTCAATGGAAAAAGTATAAACTAAGAATGATTCACGACCATGACCCATTCATGGTATAGACCAAACCTCATGTGCAAGTATGATGCTTCAGCCAGTCTAGCTATAAAGAACCCTACATATCCCTTGCTATCAGTGTCGTGTTGGTGTCGCCGGGAAATTTAGGGTCAATAAAAAACAAATTATATTGATTAATGAATGAAATGCAAAAGCGATCATTTTCTTACTTGGGCAAGTGATGAACTGAGATTTTATAGAATGATGGAGATCCTAATGCCTGGTCTTGGAGGCTCTGCGGTGCCCGACAAGTCAGGTCCGGCTTTCTTTGTATCGGTACCTAGCACAGTACTCGGAATCCAAACCACTCAACTCAATCAACAATGATCAAAACCCATGAATACGTATGTATAAATAGATCATGCAGGTGTGAGTGGTGAAATTTATTTAACTTTACATGAAATGTGTATGGGACAAGCATGTAGAGTTTCATCCACAGGAGAAAACAGGGATAGTTCACAAGAATGAAACCCAACTCAAAGAATCAAGCACAAAATTGTTAGCTTTGCAACTTATTAGATTTTTTATGTATTTTTGAGGTTTTAGATTTTTAGATTTTTATTTGATTTTTAATTTTATATTTTTTATGGATTTTAATTTTGCAAATGTTTTTTAATTAATATTGATAAGAAATATCTAGTAATATATGAGAGAGATATATAAAGAGAGATAAACATGATTCTTTTCTATTTTTAAAATATAAAAAATAAAGCCAAAATATGTACAATAAAATGTTTTTGGTTTTTTTTGTATTTTTTTCTCATTTTTGGTATTTTTACAAATTTTTTGAGCTTTTATGTGTTTTTAAAAATTAAAATACAAAATTAAATTAAACATAAAATAGATGAAATTCAAATGGTCCTAAAAATTATTTATCATATCAGAAAGGGCCCGAATTTATTTTTCCTATATAATAAATGAAAGAAAGAAAATTTTAAGCTTTAAATTATATTTTCCTATTTTTCTACATTTTTATGATTTTTAAGTATTTTGTATTTTGTAATTTTTAAGCTTTCAATTTTGTATTTTTATATGAATTTTGCTTAACTAATAAAATACAGTAAATACACCTACCCTACTTTTGATAATTTTTGGAGCAATAATTTAATTTTTATGATTTTCTCAGTTAAAATAATAAAATATAGCTAGTTTTGTAGTTTTTAAATAGGAAAATAATAACAAATATATTAATAAAAATATATGTGATATAATATAATCTCACATATTTAAAATAATTTTCCACATTTTTAGTGTTAGTTGGTTAATTAATACAATTAAAATAAAGATAAATAATTAAAACAGCTGTACAATGACCATTATGCAATTTCAAAACCTAAAGCATGCATTTGCAACAAAATAACAAAGTTCGAGGGCTAATGCACAATTTTTCCAATTAATTTCACAATTAAAAAATGCATGGCAGAGTCTTTTGCAAATAAAGTAAAGTTCAAGGCTAGCCATGAAAATATCCCAATAAAATACAAAATTCCAGTAAAACTAATAAGGAGCAAATTACAGTTTCCAAAGTACTTTTTAAATTTCAAAGTAGGTCCAATAAAATCATAGGACTGATAGTGCGAAATTCCTACAAAAGCCTTCACGTGGGACTGCACGTGAGGTGACGTGGCTTGGACTAAATAGCAAATAACATAAACCTTAGGGTTCAAGTTGCAAATTATCTAAAAGTTTTAAAATTGTAATTATTATCTATGGGACTAAAATGTAAGTAGCAAAAATACGAGGGTAATAGAGCAAAATACCCTCAATCACGTGATGGGTAACAGATAGCATCAATTAACTTATACATGTGTCGCTCCTCCAACAGTGGATACCCATTCGTAGATGAAGGGTCGAGATTACGTCCTATACCCGAACTGATGGTGGAGATGGCATTCAATCGGACTATAGATGATTAATCTGGGCAGATGTTCTTCATTGGAAGACATATAAGGCTGGTGGAAGAACTGACGAAGAGCGCCTCCTCGACGAGCTTTGATCCACGCTCCTAAGTAGCTCCGACCTCCTCCCATTGTGCTAATGGGTGAGAATGTTCCTTGGACGATGCTGAGCTTGCCGGTGGTCAGAAAAATGGACAGGAACCCACTAAATGGGTTCAGGAGGTCAAAGAAGAAAATCAGACTCATGAATATGTAATTCTTCACTCTAAAAGTGGAAAATAGAGCTTCATTCCTAAGTAATTAGCTACATTTCTCCTTTTATTTTGCATTATTTTCATTCATACGTTTAGAATTAACACCTGCATTTTAGCTTGCATATTTGCATTAACTAAGAAGTCAAATTCCTTTGTAATTATCACATGTATATTCACTATTTTTCATTGTTTTATTATTTTTACCAACTCAGAATTGAATATAATCAACTCTATAGTGTATATATTACTAACATTGATAAAGGAAAATAGTCAAAAAAATTAACTTGTAAAATTGACCAACAAAACTCAAATCCTAGTTTAAAACTAAGAGTCTTTAAACATGAATATCTCTCTCATACAGTCTCCTATGGACCCTCCTCACATTTAAATTAATGTACGTTCAATTCCCTTCAAAACAAGACCAAATTCAAATGAATTGGAGTTCGTATGTGAAACTTGGGTTTTGGGCCCCTATTGTGTATTATACATATGATCCTCTATTTTATTCATATTTTCTCTTTTGATTTTCTTAATTATTAAAAATCCAAAAAAGTTAGATTAAGTTGTAAATATTTATTTCATATTTGTCTAATTTTATTTTTATTTTTATCTTATTTAAAAATGACAAAAACTACACACATAAAATACAGTATTTTATGAAAATATTATTTGGAAAAATAAAAGAAAATAATAATTTGTACATATGACTTATTTTGGTTTGGTCTCTTCTTGAAAGTTGTAGATCTCGCTGAGACGAACAACTTTCACGAAGAAATTTTTTCGACTTGAGGTCATTTGCTATTTTTTTATTGATTTTTCTTTAAACTTTTACTCTGAAATCTGTGGAGCTAATATGTGGCAGCTCCTGGAGGTGCCACGTGCCCCCCCACTTAAACCCTCTTGCCTTGTTCATTCTGAGCCATTGATGAAGGGATATCACATCAACAACCTGGATCTTTTAGCATTTTTATTTCTTTCTCTCTCTCTCTCTCTCTCTCTCTCTCTCTCTCTTCTCACGAGTCTACCCACGTTCGCCCGTCTCCCCTATGACCACAACCTTCACCCGCCTCGTGCGACTGTGCACACATTGCCTGCGATCCTGTACCTTGTGCACAACTGCCAGCTACTTCCTCCCCACGTCTATGTAGAACCTGTACTCCCTGTTATCCTACATGATCGCCTCACCTCCGCCTTGGCCACAACATCAAACCACCCATAAAACCTCCTCCCCCCATCATCCATTTTCCGCTGTTATCGTGAGAAGGACCAGCTCCCCATTGCTTCAGGTGACAGATGAAGCCTCATCGAGGTCGAGCAACGACGACCAATCTCCTCGGTGAGATCCAAGGGACTCCTCACCATGTGTCGCGACTGCTTCTAACTGCCAAAGCTTATCGCTACACCGAACGATTTGAGCGAGGACCCGTAGGAGCTTGAGCTCCAACATCCTAGGCGAACCTCCCTATGAACCCTTTAGGTGGTGTCTTTCTTCTTCCTATTCTTCTCCTTCCCTTGCTTTCCTATATTTCTGTTCCCTTTGTTCCCTTTCATTCATCTTCTTTGATTCCTCCAATATTAATCCAAATCATCGAGGCAATCACCTTATCATCCTAACCTTTCTCCCCCTTCATCTCTTGTTTTACCTCCTAGCAACCTTCCTCTGATTTATCTCTAATTCCTCACATCCATCGAAGCTCGCTCATCCGTCTCCGTCCACAGAATCTTCACAACCACTCATCTCCATTTGACCTTCATCGTCGACCGTCATCTCCATCGTACATCGAACCGGCCTCCACACCACAACTGCCTTCATTGTGTGCTGACATACGCTCCCCTTCATTCTCGTGCGAACATCATCCATGCACGGTAGTAGCAGGGCCCCTGCCACATGCGGTCACACGCTCCCTCACCAACAGATTCTCTAAGGTCCCTACATTACTCACGCACACCATCTGCAGCAATCAACATGACAATAGCCTTCTCCACCGCCCTAGCACCTTTGAGTAGTCTGCCTCGCCAAGCAGCAGAGCATCTCTATGCTTGGCCTTGCACAAAGGCTGCTCCACAGCAACTCACCACCGACCGCCATCCAGCACCATTGACGGTCCGCTTCCACCTCGGAGGCCCTGTGCCTCGTCGCTCTATTGCTTGTTCATCCACGGAACTACGCACGTCAACATCATCCTCGATCGACACATTTGCGCCACTCCATCGATTTCTCTCATCCGCGCTCCAGTAGCCTTGCACCGACCACCTCACCATCCGCACCAACCCCACCATCGTGGGTCAATTGCGGCCGACCCCCCAAAATTCCAATGAAACTCGGAAGCCACCTCCCCAGCTAGGGCATGTTTAAGGCACACTCCCTTAGGAGAAATTGCGCGGCGTACCACCATCTTATAACAAATAATGCATACGACGTCCACCAAGTAAGGCATGTGTCGTGTGTGTGCATGCACGTGTATTTTGCAGAGAAACCCCCGTGGGTTAGGGTAATTCCAATTCAACCCTCGTGCACATTCATTTCAGTTTTTTTAAATCTATCTAATTGCACTTAGATCCTTGTATTTGCATTAACATTTGAACATCATTTTGTTATAATTTTATATTATAAAATTACATATTGTATAAACATTTATGCTCTATAAGTTGATATTTGATTGGGGTTTTTATGAGTTATGGTTGATTTAGATTAATTATTTAAGTGGAAATTGCATATTTCACCCATCATGTAGTCTTTATTTTATATCAATCACCCTTTACTCCAAAAAATCCAAAAATTCATAGTAGGTAGATTTTAGGTATTTTACATTTAGCCCAAAAATAATCTGTTTGCACACATATCGAGGTCGCAATAAATTGAATGGTAACTTTAGTCGTTAATTTTTAATGGGTAGTACATCAATCATTTTTTAGGATCTATTAATTTCCCTGTATAGATCTTCATTAGATACATTTAGGATAATTTTACTTCCTGAAATTAAATTGGTTTACTATTTATTAAAACTAATTTGTGAAAAATCACCATGCCTGCATATTTATATCCTAATTAATTAATCTTGCATCAGAAAATTCTAAAAAATTTAGGAGCTTAACTTCATCATATTTTAACATTTCGTTAAGTTTTATAATTTTTGGACATCGTTTTAATGAAAATTGTATTTTAGTCTCTGAACTTTGTTAAAATTGTATTTCATCCATTAATTGCATAAAAAATTCAAGAAATATTTTTCTGAAAATCTAAGTTCTGAATCATCTAAAAATTGATCTAAGGAGACAGTGGCCTCCCTGAGTTTGACTTTTGGCTTTCCTAAGTAAAAATATAAATCGATTGCTCGCATTAATAGATAAATTAATTAAGTAGCAATTTTTGATTGATCTATTAATTTCCCAACTACGATAATTTGACAAAATTAACTAGGGCATTCACGAGTTTTTCACAGACTCGGTGCTCCTTCGTTGGTACTCGGGACTCCTCAGATGGGGTTCTTTCAAGCTAAGACATGCACGGTTAGCACAAGGGCTTGGAAGCCCTAAAAATAGATAAAGGGTATAGTGGACGAAGCGGGTGGAGGGTCTCCGACGAGAGTGGCAGAGGGAGACTTGACAGACCTGACATTTGCAAGATTGGGGTGGCTGAGGTGGTTTGGGAACTGGAGAAGTGGTCAAGAAAGTGATGAGGGTAAAACAGTGGCGGAGTCGAATTGGTTGATCAGAAATAGATGCCAGAGCTACAAGCTCCGGCGAGGTTCTTTTTTGGGATTTTCGAGTGATTTAAAACAAAAACTAAGCAACTAAAAGGAAATATAAGTTTCTGCTACGTTAAGGAATGAAAAACAAGCAAAAAATAATAGATCACTAAAGAAAAGTAGTTGGGAGCAGAGCTTCACGGGCAAGAGCTCCAGTGAAGGTGGATATGTCTCCTCCTCCTTTGTTCTCGCTCAAAAGCCGATGTCCGATCTTTCTGTCACTAAGGAGGAGCTTCCTAAAGGCTCAAGGGGGTTAGAGAGGGTAATAGGTAGGGTTGGGCATCGGGCCGGGTCAGGTCGGGTTTGAGTTGGCCCGACCCAAGCCCATTTAAGTATATGGGCTAATGGGTCGGGCCTAGGTCCATTTTATTTTCAAATATTAGGCCCAAGCCCAAACCCGGCCCAAACAAAATGGGTCGGGTTCGGGTCGGGCTGGCCCAATTTAACACCTATGTATACCAATATCATGTCTTCCATTCTTCTTGCATTTGTGTGGTTGTTTCTTATGCTTGTGTGCATGTTTAAAACTATAAGCATGCTAACTAATTTGTGATTTTAACATTAGTTGTATGTTGGAAATAGAAAGGTGGTAAAAATATGGTGACTTAAACCACCAGTCAATTCACCATTACATATTATATTGTAGATGCGGGCACTATGACCTAATACAGATTGGTTACTTACAGTTGTACATGCTCTAACACTTGAGGACACAAATTCCATTCTTACATATTAATGTAATAATCTTGAATATTAATGTAATAATATCCTCAATCCACGTTAATGGATAAGATTATTAATGTGTCTAAGCATTTATTCTACACTCGAATAAGGATATTAAAGTTAGAACATGGTATTTGGAATGAACATGGATATAATTGATATAATTATACCGTACTAGATATGAATATACTTGCTTTAGAATGGGTCGGGCTATCGGGCTAACGGGTTTGGGCCTTCTCAGGCCTAAACCTGGCCCGATAACCAATATGGGCTCATTTTAGGGCCCACGGCCCGCCCATTAAATTTCGAGTTCGGGTTTGGGTCGGTTTATACGGGTCGGGTTTTGGGCCGGGTCGAGCCGGCCTAGCCCAATGCCCAACCCTAGTAATAGGAGATCAAGGAGCAAAGGAAGAAATGGAGGGTTATTTATAATGGCTGAAAAAAATGAAAAAGGAAATTAGGGTTTTAGCCAAACCGATCGACAACGATTAAGATCAAAATGATTTGCTGGAAGAAGCATGTCCTATCATTGATTTTCAAAACAAATTTGGGCCTAAAGGGGCAAGGGATTTCATGTGATAAATCGACGAAGTCGGCTGCCCGACCAGGTCTGACACGCCGCAGAGGGGAAGGGGGTGTTGACCTGGGGTCAACACTCCAAGGGCTGTGATTGGGCCACGTCGGCGCCACACCAGCACAAGACGATGAAACAGAAAATAAAATAAAAGGAAATTCAAATTAAAATAGAAATGGTTTTATTTAAATATACTTAAAACATGAAATGTGTTACATATTTATTGAATTAGATTTTAATGATTTTTTTATTTTTATCACTTTATTTGGTAGGATTTGATCTTTACATGAATATTATAGATATAAATACCCGCATATATTATATTTGATTTTTATTTACATTCATATTTTATTAATTTATATAAATAATTTTTCATATTTACATTATATTTAAATACATATGTACATATTTTTCTTTTATTTTCCTGAGTTGTTTATGTACCTATATACATATATTATAGGTACTTTATAGGTATGTTTACCTATGTAGTAAAATACATTATTTATTTTTTATATTTTTAATGATTTTATTTTAGTTCAATTATGTACATTTATTTTATGTAATATTCACACATCTATAAAAATAAAAAATGGTAAAATTATAAAGAAGAAATATATTTAATATAATATACACGTAAATTGCATAATGATGGCTCCCAAAAGCCAACTTCTACATCTTAACTCTAAATTATATGAAGCCACCTTCACTATATAGATAATTTTAAACAATAAAAGTGAGTTTGGTGCATTTTGAGTCTATATGGAGAAGATACATGTTTGAGAAGTTTTCTTTACTGCTTTTTATTACGTGTGTCTCAGGTACACTGTGCATTATTTTTAAATGAAGTAATTTTTGTATTTTTCCTTATATTTTTATGTACAATATTCATGTTCAAAGTTTATTGGTTTGAGGTGTAAAAATATGAAAATAAAATAGGTCTCAAAATGTATATATTTATAAAATAATTAGGGGTTTAATTTTGATTTCTAGGTTGTCTCTATGCCCTATCCCCCGTACTTTATTCCTTGTCGAATAATGGTCTCGGGGGTCAGCGTCAGCCAGTATATATAATAACTCCTTTATTTTTATTTTATTTTTTATTCCTTTATTATAGGACTTAAATACATGTATTTATATACATTGTCTAAATAAATATACAAAGGTTAAATCATGTGTGTTATTGATCTTTACATGCATTTATCTAGGGATTAAAGCCTAAAATGACTGAACGAATGTGCATGAATGGAAATTCATCAGCAAGTTCAAGGTCGATCACATGGAGGCAACTGTCTCATTAGGCTAATTTTCAGATTATTTAGAGCATAGATTTTCGAGGGATATTTTTTTAGATCTTTTATATGAAATTAATGATGGGATGCAATTCCGGCTAATTTCATGGATCAAAATGCAATTACTCAATCATATGATGTCTAAAATTTCTCAAATATAACTAGAATATTAATGCATGAAAATTTTTGCTACTATGATTTTTTGGTATTTTTCGGATGAAAAAAACTTTTTAGTGATTTAAACTATGCATAATTAGTGATCTAGAGCAATTTAATATCAATAAATAACAAGACTTAATATTTTCAAGAATTAAAATTATTCTAAATGCAATTAATCAAGAGGTATTCAGGGAAAATTTCAGATCCTAAAAATATCAAGTCTACATGCAATTAGCATTAAATTTCCTAATTCACTAATTAGATTATTTTAAGTAAAATATGCATGTAAATTAAATGGTTTTTGGGCATTAAATCTACCATGTATGAATTTTCAAGAATTTTCAGATCATATACTGATTTAATATTAATTACTCAAGCTCATATGGGTAAAATATCAAGATTTTCATCAAATTAATTATAATAAATCAACACAAGCTCATAAAAATTTCATTAAATATTTACGAGACAAGGAATTAGTTAATCTATACCATGTAATTTTTAGAATAAAAATATGATGAAAAATAGGGTCCCAAATAGTTGCTTAAAAGAAAGGAGGCATGCACACAAATTAAAAACAAAATAAAATTTGAAAAATAGCACTTTTATCGCTTCTTTAATTACCATAAAATGGAGGAAGGTGTGCGTAATTTTCTAAAAGAAGGAGGGCATGCACGTGAGGCTCCTGGAAGGGGTCTTCTTCTTCGTTGGAATCCAAGGGACCACTGCCAAACTCAGCCGTGGGTGGTGTATCGCGGAGGTAGAGTTGACAAGGAAGGGAGGAAGTCCGACATGGGGCTTGCAGAAGTGCGTCGCAGAACTGCCTCGTACGGTTGTTGTTGAGGTTGTGCACGAATGACAAGGTGATGGATCCGCGGGTGCTTTTTTTCTTCTCTAATGTTCGAACCGAGCACGGTGGTGGCTCCTCCTCCACGGCTTCTTCTAATGGCTCTCGTTGATGCCTTCACGGATGTCTGGAGCCAGAGGCTGGATCGAGAGGCACGACGGAAGTGCACAGCTTGAGAGATTGCATACGGCTCCAGCGACATCATTGGATGTGGGTGGTGTGCAATAGTTGAAGTTGCGTGTGTGGTAAGCGTGGTGTGTGTGAAGGAGGAGTGAAGAGGGAGGGAGGAAGTGGATCAACAACAACAACAACACCAAAGCCTTTTCCCACAATCAAGTAGGGTCAGCTACATGGATTCTTCGCCTCCATTACGATCTATCTTGGGTCAAATCCGGGTTATATCCACAAAACTAAGATCCCTTCGTACAGTCTCTTTCCAACACTTCTTGGGTCGTCCTCGCCTTCTCTTAGCCGGCTCAATATTCCAACGCTCGCATCTCCTAACTGGCGCATCAACTAGTCTTCTTTGCAAATGTCCAAACCATCTTAAGTGATTTTCTCGCATCTTATCCTCGATCGGGCTACATCAACTTTATTTCTGATTGCATCATACCAAATCCGATCTTTACGTGTGTGTGTGTGTGTGTCCACATATCCACCTTAGCATTTTCATTTTTTCTACATTCATTCTCTGCACATGTCTATGGTTAACAGGCCAACATTCAGATCCATAAAACATAGCAGGTCTCACGGCTGTTTTGTAAAACATTCCTATAATTTTTAAAGGAATTTTCTTATCACAGAGAACAGCAGAGGCTCCTCTCCACTTTAGCCAGCCTACATTTATTCCATTAGTATTAGTAACATCTCCATCAATTTCCCCATCATGTTGCAGAATAGATCCCATATATATAAAGGAATCTCTCTTCTGAATGTTATCGTCACAATCTTCACCTCGATTCCTTCACCATTGCTTCCATTAAAGGTGTACTCCATATATTCCGTCTTAGCTCTACTTATACGAAATCCGTTAGTCTCCAACTCATGTCTCCAGACCTCAAGCTTCTCATTTACTTCCTCTCTAGTCTCTTCAATTAACACAATATCATCAGCAAATAACATAAACCAAGGCAACTCATCCTGAATGTGACTTGTCATCTCATCCATAATCAAAGTAAAAAGAAATGGACTCAAAGCAGAACCTTGATGTAAACCAATGTTGATGTCAAAATATCCAGTCTTCCCAGACAGGGTCCTTACACAAGATAACACCCTATCATACATGTCCTTTATGAGGTTAATGTACAGAACATGTACTTGTCTCTTCTCCAAAATGCTCCACAATATCTCTCGTGGGACAGAATCACAAGCCTTCTCCAAATCAATAAAGATCATATGGAGGTTCTTCCTTTTAGCTCTATAAATCTCCATTGTTCTCCTCATGAAATGGATGGCTTTCAATCGTTGAGCGACCTGGCATGAATCTGAATTGGTTTTCTTTTACGTTGGAAACATGCCTCAAACTTTTTTCGATCACACGTTCCCAAATTTTCATAGTTTGACTCGTCGGCTTGATACCTCTATAATTTGAACAATTTTGAATGTCTCCTTTATTCTTGTAAAGAGGCACGACGATACTCCTCCTCCAATCTTCGGGCATTTTCTTGCTTCGCCAAATAACATTGAATAGATTCGTAAGCCAGGTCAAACCACGCTCACCGAAAACTCTCCATACTTCTACATGGATGTCATCCGGTCCTACACCTTTCCCGGGTCTCATAACCTTCAAAGCCGCCTCTACTTCCTTTCTTTGTGTCTGTCTATAGCTTGCACGATTCAAGTAACTTTCACTACAAGCTAGAACACCCAAAGTGATCTCTCTATTTCCTTCCCCAATGAAAAGTTTGTGGAAACACTGCTCCCATCTAGTCTTTATATCCTTCTGAGTAACAAGCACATGACCTTCCTCGTACTTAATGCATCTCACTTGAGAAAGGTCTTTGGTCTTTCTTTCTCTTGCTTAGGCCAACCTGAAATATCCTTATATCCCTCCTTAGAGTCGAAATTTTTATACAAAACTTCATAAGCTTTTGACTTGGCTTCACTTACGCCCTTCTTTGCTTCCTTCTTCGCTATTTTGTAGTTTGTAACAGTTTCCTCTCAGTTCTATCCTTAGACATAGCCTTAAAGCAAGGTCTTTTTATTTTTAGCTTCTCTTGCACCCCTTCACTCCACCACCAAGCCTCCTTTTGACTTGGAGCTCCTCCCTTTGACTCGCCTGGCATCTCTTTCGCTACCTTTCGGATACAAGATGCTAATGCCTCCCACATCTTGTTTGTACTACCGTTACAATCCCAAGATAAGTCTTATAAAACCTTCTCTCTGAAGCTCGCTAGCTTCAGTGGAAGATTCCTCCATCGCGTTCTAGTTATCTTAGAAACCTCCCTTTTCTTTACCAACCCTTTCATTTGTACATCCGAGACTAACAAACGATGTCCTCCATTTCTAACCCTCTTCATTTCCCTCTTCATTTCTTTCCCCAAAACAATGTCCTCCATGAACACTAGCATACCCTGAAGCATCTTTTCCTACATGTCCATTAAGATCTCCACCGATGCAAATCATCTCTCTTTGTGGGATTCCTTGTAAACTCTTATCCAAATCCTCCCAAAAGGCTTGTTTAGTCCTTTCATCTAAATCAATTTGTGGTGCATAAACAGAGATGATATTCCGAATTTCTTCTTCAAGCACCAATTTTAGAAAAATAATTCGATCCCTAAATCTTTTCACCTCAACCACACAATCTTTCAAATCCTTATGAACAACCACTCCAACATCATTTCTACCCTTATCTTTACATGAATACCAAAGTTTAAAGCTTGTCTTCTCAATCTCCCTTGCTTTCTCTCCAACCATTTAGTCTCTTGAAGACATAGTATATGAATCTTCCTTCTTTCCATCGTATCCACTATCTCCATCAACTTTCCAGTTAAAGTGCCAATATTCCAATTTCTAACTACCAATCCGCAACTTCCGATGCAATCTCTTTTGGACTAACTTCTTTACTTGCATGCATCCATTATGCGAGAATCCTTGTAAATTTTGGACTGCATCCGGACGGTGATGCAGCGGAACTAGCTTAATTACTCGCATGCGTTCCTCATGCGAGAACCCTTGTAAATTTTGAACTACATCCAGGCTGCGATGTAGCGGCCCTTGCCAAATTTTCATTGCATTCGGGCGATGCAACACATCGCAAGTAGGGAATGCCCCAACGAAATCTATATGTATGCTTAAATCCATGTTGAAAAGATGGTGAAATAGAAGATGGGAGGAAGCAAGAAGTGAACTCCCCTGTTTGCAATATGGGAGTTTGTGGAGTTTGCTGGAATTGTTTAACTACCTTAAATGTTTGATTAATTGATTGAGGAAATCATTTTGAAAAAATCAAGAAAAAACATCATTAGATCCTTCATACATGTATTATCTGTGAAAATACAATTTGTTTTGTGATCTGATGCTCGAATGGAGAGATGGTGAAGAGAGAGAAAGAGAGAGTATCGAGGACAAGCAGAAGAAGAAGGAAAGGGAAGAGGAGGATGCTACCTGTAACTTGGTGATGGAGGATGGTGCCCGAGGATGAAATATCATTCCAGAGAAACTGAAGAAATGGGGGAGAAGTAGAGGATGGCAGAGACGGTGAATGTGGGTTTCGATGACTGAGATTTTTGGTACGTAGAAGAAGACAAAGAAGAAGAAATAGAAAGGGGTTCGAAAGTTTATCTGGAGGCGATGGTGTGTGACAACGGTAGAGGGTGGAGTTTTATGGATTGTTGGGATTGACGAGATGTTTGTAGGTGAGGCGATTGTGGAGGTGCGAGCTTGGCCGTACAAGGAGAGCGAAAGAGGAGATGGTCGTGGCTTGCGGGAGAAGTAGTCGAAGGTGGTAGATAAGTACAGATGGAGGGCGAGGTCATTTTCGCTTAGAACTGCAGGAGGAAGCGTTGGAGGAAGGGCACGAATTCCCCACCGTTGGATCTCTTCATGTTCCAACGGTTAAGAAAAATAACACATGGTGTAAGGGTGAAAACATGGGGTAAAAGAAGGGAAATAAGAGGACCACTAGATGAAGGGAGCTTGACCAACGATTCAAAAAATAAGGAGGTTGGGGAGATTAAGTGGAGGGGCACATGGCGGTTCCAGGAACGACCACATGTCACTGCCACAAAAATCAGAAAATAAAATCAATGAAAAATCAAAACAAAATAGCATTTGACTTCAAATTAAAAAGTGTTCTTCATGAAAGTTGTTCATCTCGATGAGATCTATAATTTTTGACAAAAACCAAAATACAAAAATCACCAGTACAAAGTGTATTTTTGGTGGTATGCTATATATATAATACCCATTTTTATGTTTTGCGATTTTTATGATTTTTATATAAGCTAAAATTCAAAACAAAATCAAATAAAATATAAAAGAAATATTTACACATTAATCTAGTTTTCAATATTTTTAATAATTAAGAAAATTAAGAAATAAAATAAGATAGACTTATTTACATACTTTATATACAGACTCAAAGCGATCCGTTTTCTTTGATTCTTGATTCATTTTGAATTGATTTTTTATTATTTTATTAAAACATAAATCAAAGAAGTCAAATGGAAAAAAAACAAATAAAAAGAGTTAATTTTATGCATAAAATGATGAGTCAAAGTTAGTTAATATATATAATATACAATGATGACGTAAAATCCAAGCTTCGCATATGAACTCCGATTCTTTTGAATTTGATATTTTTTATAGATAATTCGATGTACATTAATTCAAAAATGAGTATAGGTTCATAGGAGACTGTATGTGAGAGACTTTTTGACCTTACGGCTATTTGTCTCAAAACTAGGATTTGGTTTTATTTGACAATTATAAATTAGACATGTCAGTATTTTTCTGAGACTTTTCATTTATTAATATTAGTATTACGTAAAGATGATTTTATTGGATTTGGTGAAAAATAAAAGGGAAAATAGGGGAGGTTAGTTATGGTGCAGGTGATTATTTACACACAAATTCTAACTTCATATTAATGTAAAATATGAATGCTTAAATATAGGAATTATTTACACATGCATGAATGATAAATATATAATAAATAATTAAATGCAATTAATTACTCAGGAATGAATCTCTTTTTTCAGCATTTAAAGTAATGAACCACATATTCATCCACCCCATGTACTTAAACATTGTTTGTCCCGGAGCAACTAAAATGAATGCATAAGTGAAATGAGTCTGGGTTCCATACTAAGGTCATGAATAAAAGGTGAAAATGAAGCTCATTTCGACCTTTGGATTAATAATGTGGTGGAACTCGTCATGAGAATTAGTGTTCTAAGAACAACATTCTCTATGTTTCACAAGTCATCATCCAGATATGACTCAGAAGTCATCTTAGATAAACCCCCTCCCAAAGCATCCCACATAAATATTGAATGTTTTTTTATTGTGTGTGAGGGGTGTTAGCTCTTCCCATCAAAAATGTTGAACTGCCATGCAATCTCATCCTCCAGTAACACGTCCTCGGGGAGTCAGGTATTTCCTCGTAAGTCCAGGTACGTGTTAGTTCACAATGAATATATAGGGAGAAGTCTAGAAGAAGGAGGAAAGAAGTAAAGTATGACCAGTGTAGTCACATCTCTTGTGAAGCTTGGCTAGTGTAGCCAAGTCTCCACCGAGATCCACAAGCTATTTGAAGCTTGGACCATTGTGGTCAATGATGTACTTTAGGATTTGGCTTCTTTTTTGTATGAATCGTGTCTGCTTTGTATTGATCGTTTGCGTCCCGACATACATAGAATCTTTTTCCGCCCATGTTTTTGGGTCTTAGACAAAATTATGACAGCAATCCATTACTCATCCAAAGCTTTATTTCAACCCGTTATTTCGATCTTTAGATGTCCATGCTACCAAAGAAAAAGGCGCATAGTCTTTTAACACCTTGTCTGAGTTGAGCTAAGTGCACAGTGTAGAGTATAGATTAGCCCCCTATCCAAGAGTCTACTCATAATAAAGCGACTAGGTTAGACACTAAGAGTAAAAGTCTAGACATTGTCTTGTGAAGCTTGGGAAATTAAGTCCATAACCTGAAGTTTCAAAAATCATCTCAGTGAAGTTCCTTCGAAAAATTAAGTACACTAAGGGCAAGTCAAGTCCACTCTCGATTTTCACTCACGACTGGATTCAGAACCCGATAACTTTCCACCTTTGCATATGCATGAATATGCTAATGAAATGCACATGCATGAAATTCACATTTTTTTAATGAGTGAATGTAGGGATGAATGAGAAGATATTTTTTGACAAGTTTTTGTTATACACCCATTTTACAATAATTTACAACGCAAGTATTATTTACAGAAATTTTGCAATAATTTTACAAAGAGAGTATTATTTACACAAACTTATACAAGATTATACATATTTTACAAATTACACAACATGTATACATTATACACAATATACAAAATTACATATGTTATAATTTTTGTACAAAATTTGCAGTTTGTTACCCATCTTGTATTTATTGAATATTATGTACACAAAATATATGGAAGTATCAATTGTAGGTAAAGTATGTATGTATTATATACACACCTCCTTATACTTAGCGTGTGATATGTTTTCAGAGCACAAAAGGTGAGAAAGAGGCATAGCTCATGCTAAGCATAAGAGAGTGAAAAACTTGAAGTATATAAGTCGACATGTCCCGCCATACTTAGGCTCTGATCAGCTTAAGTGTAGAAGAAGATCTAAAATGGGGCGGCCGAGGTCAAGAGGAAAATGAATGAATATACATGGTGGGCATCGTTCCCCCCTATACTTAGGCTCCGATCAGCTTAAGTGTAGAAGAAGTAATATGATAACTGATGAGATTAGGAATATACAAAGAGAAAAATAAAATAAAAGAAAGAGTAACTTAGGTCACTCACCCCCTACACTTAAGATCTGGTCATCATAAATATAGCCAAAAATGAAAATGATACATAATAGTGGTAAGTGATGCGAATCACCAAAAAGTGAGGGAACAAAAAGAAGAAATATATATACAAGAACGAGTGAGAATATACAAGGATCAAGAAGTTTGTAGTGAACCTTCTTGTCGGAATGAGGAGGTATGGAATGTATAGGTGTGTCACTATCAGAATCATCCTCAGAGGAATAACAGTGATGTGAAGGGACTGTCCAACAAGGATCAACACACGACTACTTTCTCAGATATAGCTTTAGAACAACCAAACTGTGCTCACGCATATAGATCACCTCATCCGGGCATGATGAGGAATCCTCATTCTTAGGTATGTTGATGGCAACTTTCTTAACCGACTTTCTAGAACGTAAAGCATTAAGAGGAAGGGGAGAGTGATACATCTTGAGGGGTTCGGGGAAACACCTCGAGGAATTAATACTCGAGTTATTCTTACTAGATAACCGACTAGAGTATGGACCAACCGCTTTCCTAGGAAGGGTTAATTGGGTCCTAGCTGTCTCCTTTGTTGAAGGTCCTAGAGGTAATGTATGTGAGGGATCAATTGGTTGTGGTAGTGTAGGTAAGAGAATCTGATCATCGAAATGGTCAAGACAACTGGAAAAGAGTGAATTCTGACTAAGGGATAGCTTATGGTGAGTCCTTTATAGAAGTTGTCACAGTGGTGGTGAGTCAAGGAGCAGTTGATGCCACCTTTCATCTTTTAGTGACACACAAGAACTCCATTAAGGGATAGGATAAAATTTGATTGGTCATTAGGAATTTCCCTAATGGATGTGGTGGTCTATGAGTGTAAGGCATCTCATGACCAAGTGAATACTCAACAGTCAATGTCTCAAATGTAGCAAAGAGGTAGGACTCGTCTACCTCTCGACGGTCATGGTTGTCTGTGGCTACGTGGGTTCCCTTGGGTTGACTTGTGTCCTTAGAGGTCAGGTGAGGTTGGTGTGCACCCAATGTTGGGAATTCAGTTGCACGAGTCTCGCAATCTATAGTCACCTTAGCCAAGGATACGAATGGCTTCCCAAAAATAATGAAAGATTGGGCAAACTCTCCTCTATGCTCAATACCAATGACTGTAAAGTCCAGTCTAAGTGGAGGACCTTGGAAAGTAATGATGACTGGAATAATCCCTCTCAGTCATTTGATGGATCAGTCAGCCAGCTGAATGATCACTCTCGATTTCCTAAGTGGTTTGAGTTTGAGCTTGTCAAACACGGAGATAAAGAAGATGTTAATTGATGAGTCATAGTCAAACCAAGCATGGTTGAATGTGGTGTTTCTGATTTCACACTCAACTCTGAGCAATCACTTCACTCTACAACCCTTGGTTTTTCTCCCCATCACCAAGGAGGTGGCCATAGACACTAGGTGACTCTCAGTCCTTGTTCTCTTATTACTGGACCTCTTGGGCATTAATTTTCTTTTCATAAATTTTTTGAGGTCGGGAAAGTGATCTATGCCCTTTATTAAAGGAAGCTCAAGAATAAGTTCCTTAGCAAAGGATTCCTTAAGGGCGTGATTCATTTTTTTTAAATATTTTTCATTTTTAATTTTTACGATATTTTCTGGGTTTTCAATTTTTTGGGTCCTTTTGATAGATGAAGGAGGAATAGGAGACTATACAGACTCTCGATTAGATATCTAAATTTTCAACATTAAATCCTCTCATTTCATTCTCTATTTTCATACCCGAGCTTGTAGCAAATGAAATTAATAGGTCATTGACATTTCTCAGCTTATCCTCAATTAACTCACATATTTAACCGTTCTAGAAAATTCAGTCTTCAAAAGTTCTCATGACAAATCATGGGAGAAATATGCTCAATTGGCGGATACTGCTGACAACATAGAGTCTCGTACTCAACACACCTAGACTCTGGCATGAAATGTTGAGTCAACTATGGACCAATCGTATGATAGATATTGGTCGGAGCCTCATGTGATGGTCAATGGACAAGGGGCTTGAAGATTGAGCTCATGAGTCCAATCCCCTATATGTGTAGGCTCTCCAAATGTGTGGTATGAGGGCTGCTCAATGTGAGCTTGACCATTAAGGTTAATCAAGTCTGGAAAACCATAAGGTGCGAACCTCTCCATTCGATTTGTTTGTTCGATCATGTTATACCCCAAGGTCTAGTCAGGATGTCTATATGTTATTTTTAACCTATACCATCATTCATATGAGGAGAGAATGAGGTTTGTGGGTGTAAATAACTATGTCAGACAATAGTCTCAACAGTGGCTTGCCATTTGAATGGTTCTTTAATTCCAGCAAGCACTCGAGAATACGGTGAATCGCCCCATGATGGAAGTGGATCATGAGTGTAAGAATGCGAATTAGCTAAGAAGTGCGAAGAAGTTGAGAACTCTATTAGATTTCTGACTTCATAATCAGAGTAGGGTGGAATCGACCACGTATATGGGTCTCTTGCAGGTGGTGGAGGGTACATGGAAGATGGAGAGGATGAATAGGATCAGTGTATGGTTGAGGGAAAGTGACCCACAGGATTTGGGTATGAGGACCATTATCCCGACATCTTTGAAATAAGTGAATGAAATGAGAATGGATCACGATAGAAAATGTGCAAGTGCACCAAATAACACACATACAAACCAACAAACAAATTTAAGAGTAAACCTAGTTTCACCAACTTAACACAATGATGGTCACAAAGGTTCGCCCGCTATCTTTTTAGTTTATTTAAATGACAAAACAATCTTTGTTATACAAGTACACAAGATGAGCGGCCTGATGCCTATATCCCAGTCAAAGAGATGACCGACATGGGCTGCCGAGCTATATCAAGCCCTTAAGGATTATAGTGAGAAGATGCACATTAAAACATCTCTCTAAGGTCGAAGGCAAGCGCTTGTAGGCTCCCAAGCTCACAAGAGTGAGACCTGGAGACTTAAAGTGCAAGTCCAAGGATTAGGGCTTTAATCTTATTGTGAACACCCTCATCCACTCTGTTTGGAGGTATGTACCTATTTGCCATGTGAGCTCAGGGCGAACCATTCCTACAATAAATGTTATTGTAATGTTTGATATATCAATAAAAGTTATTGGTTTATTTCACTCCCTGTCTGAAATTAAGAGAATGAATGCGCTATAAGGTCCCTCTGTACAAATAGGGTTATGTACCATGGCTGTCTTGACACCATAAAGATGTTGATTCAATTGTTGAATCATAGAGGCTGATGTTTGGATGAATATCTAAAAAGTTAGATTGAGGACTCATCAAGCACCATCAAGTGATTGTCGAGATGTGATCTCCAGCCTGAGTGGGAGATGGCGATCCTATCTCTAAAGGTTTATATCTGACCGACCTCTTAATGCAAGTCCTCTGCATGGGAATAGAGATTCGGAGGTGCCAGATAAGTTAGGTCAAAGAGTTGACTTAACGAGATCGAGATAACTAAAGACCTATGTCGTATGCTGTCACAATGTAGGCACGCATCCTCTGACCTGAGATAGATGTGTTGCTATATGTCTGAGTATGTACATTTGACAGATCAATAGATTGATGGCCTAATCAGGGTCTATATACTGGCAAGCTGGTGTGCATGCAAGGGTATATGAGCGATACGATCTCTCAAAGGGATCATACAGGTTCACTATCCCGGAAGACATGAGCTTACTCATGAGGGGATGTATTAAATTCTATGCATGGTCGTCTTGCCTTGGAAGCTTGATATAATTTATAGGTATGATATATGATTTTGGAAAGCATATGATCGATACCAAATCCCATAGACTAAATGAGAATCTTAATGATAAAACCCTGAAGAAGACAGTCTAAAGTAATCTTAGACTTCAGATTTATCCTAGATCTTCCAGTATGCAGGATGTACAGGTATTGGGAATACCTGAGGGTGATGTGATCATAAACGATTGTATAACCATGACGCTTCCATTCCGAGGGAGTGATGAAATAGGTCTGGATTTTAGTGACCCCTCTCAGTGGAGGGACGTAATCTAATCTGGGTGCAAAGGTTGGACATTGGTCTGAATGAGATTCAGATGCAATGAAAAGATTAGATCTACAGACTTGATTTAATCAAGCATTCGTGAGAGGTCCCCGAGATCTGGATTTGAGATATGATCTCAATATCCAAGTCGCTACACATAGAACGTACAATCGCCCTGTCCTTATCTCCAAGTATCTAATGAGAAAGCACACTATTCCTGAAGGAGTTCAAGAATAATTCCTTTGATGAATTATATATCCAAGCAACATGATATTGATAATTAAAATGAGATTTAATTATCAATAATAATATGAATGAGATTCATATTATGAGAATGATTATCCTAGATAATTAAATGAGATTTAATTATCAAGGATATGCAGAATATGGATAGTACTATCCATGCTATCCATAATATCAATGTATATTATAAATATGATTTATAGTATATTGGAGAGAGCTCATTTGTAAATAATATTTACTAATTGGTTGTTAATGTGAATTGTATTCACATTAAGAAATTAATTGGAAATATAATTTACATTTTTGTTTGGGTTGTGAATGTGATTCACATTTTTTCAATGGCATGATTGAAATATTCACTAATTAATTTGGAATTAATTTAGTGAATATATTTGTAATAAATGTTGTTGCAAATAGTTAAAAGATAATGAGATTTTATCTCATAAAATAAAGAAGATAAAAATCCACCTATTGAAGAGGTGGCGTGAATTATTCAAAGGTGACGCCCCATCTTTTAGGAGGAGGTTTTTATCCTCTTTATTATATTGTGTTAATTAATTTTATTACGTTAAATTATGTTTATGATAATGCAATATATATAATTTAATATGAATTAATAAGTTGTTGTTTTATTAAACAACAATGATCATGACCACTGATTAAAAACACAAATCAATCTAACCGTTGATTTTGTGTATCCCATGGATTGTGATCTATGGACTCTCAAACCACTACATAAGAAAGGGCAACCCGAGCCCTTCATAATACATGTCTAATATCTCTCTATCCTCATTCTCACGCCCCATCTCTCTGTGTGTGTGTGGCCGTTCACCAAGAGACTTGGGAGAATAGCAGTCGTCGCTACTTCATCGTGTTGTCGCCTCTATTGCTCGTGGATATCCGTCTTCCTTGGTGCTTCCAGCACAAGTAGAATACGTCAGATTTTGTTGGACGAAATCAGGAGATTCATTGCTTGGATCTTCATCTTGGATTGCGGGAAGCATGCGTCTCATCATCGCGCCCGCAAGTACCTTCTTCGTGGATCAGACTTGAGTCAAGAGGATCTCTTACTTTAGAGGTCAAATGATCACAACCACGTTTCAAGAAGTATTTCTAATACTCTGTGGTTAGATGAAATGATCCAAGAAATGTTCTTGGATCATGTGATTTCATCATATGATTTAAAAATTTTAAATTTCGCTACATCGAGTAACTTGTACGACTAGTCGCTCCGATCGCATTAGATGCGATCATCACGCTTCCGTGATGCGCTTAAGGATTTCCCGTATCCTTTAGTACCTGTGTACAAGGATGAGGTTGCTCTCCCAAAAATATATGTTAATTTTAGCCAGTTTTTGGTCAAATCTATATTAGTTGTCCTGATTTTAATAGTTGTGATCACTTACTTAAATCCATATATCAAATCATGCCTATTGTTCAGTCGCAATTTCCTTTAACCTAACTGATAAAACACTGAGAGAAAAGAGACTGAAAAGCTGATGCAAATCAGAAAATAATAATGCGTGCTCAAGTAGGAAAACTTACAGATCATTGCCATCTCCATGCTGGATGTGCCATAGAATAGATTTTTTTAACTAAATGAGTATGCAAGTTCGAAAAACCACACCTATCAGAAAGTTTTATCAGGGAGAAAGAATTGATTTATCTTGACTAAGTAGAACAATCTAAGTTGTGTATTATTTAGAAGTGTGGTGTGGTCCTATGAGTTACAAGCACAAGCATATATTAAACCTACGAAGCTTTAATTGCAGCAGGTGTAGGTCTATCCTACGTCAAGAAAAACTATGAAGACCACGACCACATTTGGTCGAAACATGCTCTAAAGTCCACGTCTAATGTATACACGCGAGATCCCAAACGAGAACTGTTGTAAAGGTGCAGTTGTTATAATCATGTATAAAAACTAAATAAAATGAAGAAACAAAAAATCTAATGGCTCTAGACTCTCTTACAACTCGACTCGATCTTAATTATTATGTGCCCTTTAGTAAGCTCGATCTCGCAGAGCCGACCTCCAATGTACCTGAGTTGCTCGACCACCTAAGCAACCACTTCAGTCTACCAAGCCCTTGCACAATGAAGATTATGTCAGACAGAGATATACACAAATAAAATAAATAAATGAAAATAAATAAATAAATAAATAAATATGTTGAAAGTAACTAGAACAATTAATTACAAGAAGCTCATGGGTCAAACTACTCGAGGGGTGCAAAAACCTGATTTTTATGTTCTCTAAACATTATCTTAAGTCATGTCTCCTCTACTGAAGAATACTAAATAACCCTTGCAAATTGTGTCGTGTTGTTGTAGTTAGCTAATTTAGGATGAATGAAAAATTGCTTATATTGATTAATGAATGAAATGCAAAAGCGATCGATTTTTTTACTTGGGGCAAGCCCAAGGTCAATCATAGGGAGGCAACTATCTCCTTAGGCTAAGTTTCCAATAATTTAGAGCCTAGGTTTTTGAGGGTTTTTAAGGTTTTTTTATATGCAATGAATGATGGGATGCAATTCTGACCAATTTGAAGGACCAAAATGCAATTGCTCAATCAAAAAATGTCCAAAAAAATCTCAAACTTATCCAGAATGTTAATGCATGAAAATTTATACTACTATGAATTTTTGGTATTTTTCTATGCACAATATTTTTTAGTGATTTAAATAATGCACAATTAGTGATTTAGAGCAATTTAATTTCAATAAATAGCAAGACTTAATATTTTCAAGAAAAAAAATTATCCTAGATGCAACTAATTACGATGTATCCATGTAAAATTTTAGCTCCTAAAAGTATTAAGTTTACATGTAATTGGAATTAAATTTCCTAATTCACCAATTAATTTATTTTAAGCAAAATATGCATGCAAATTAAATGGTTTTTGGGCACTTATAGAGAGAAATTAAATCTACCCTGTACGAATTTTCAAGAATTTTCAGAGCAACTAGCGATTTAATATCTATTGCTCAAGCACGCATGCGCCAAATATCAATATTTGCACTAAATTAATTATAATAAATCAACAATAGATCATAAAAATTCCATTAAATATTCATGAGACATAGACTTAGTTGATCCACAACTTGCAGTTTTAAAAATAAAAATATGATGAAAAATAAGGTTCCAAACATGTGCTTAAACATAGGGGTCTGATTGCAAATCAAAAATATTTTTTTTGAGAAGTAGCATGTATAGTGCTTATTTAATTACCATAAAATGGAGGGGGTGTGCATAATTTTCTAAAAGAAAGGGGGCATGCACATGAGGCTCCGGTGTCTTCTTCATTGGAATTCAAGGGGCTAAACCACCGCCAAACTCAGTTGTAGGTGGTGGAGCACAAAGGCAGAGCTGATGATGAACGCGAAATCCATCTCTTTAATAATGGATGATTGTAGTATAGGAGGTAAAAAATGATTAGTTAAAAATCATCAATTTTGAATATTATGGAACAACTTTTACGTGGTAAGTATACCAATGTCGAATACAGAGAACATTTTATTTCCGATTGTGTGGTTATAAATCCATGTTTAATAATTAATTAATTACTATGTTAATCTCTATGTCAGAAAATAAAGTGTAAATAAAATAAATGCAATGTAAATGACGTAAAATAAACAAAGGGAATGGTGAAGTACAATATCTGTGATTTATCTTTCTTTCAATTCTCAAATAAATTAATCAATCAATCCTCATAATTAATTACAGATCAAAAGAGACTAGCTATCTTAATTTCAAGAAATATTTATCAAATGATTTTTATTCTGCAAGCTAAAAGATTAATCCATTAAAGTTACTACAGTGATCATAACACTTGATGATTTTATCAAAGAATATTTAACCTCAAAATCCCATGTAATTTACTCCTTAAATATAATAAACTTTAATCACATAAAATATCAACAAATTAAATTAATTCCTCCTCCTCAATTAAGACCCTATAGAGACTAATTCCTCGAAGAACAATTATCAATAATCACAAGAGAGTTAATATAACAAAATATTTTCAATGGAGTCCCCTGCAAATTTGATTAAACTTTCTCAAGATAAAAACCATGTAAATATGTCAAAATGCAACCTGCATAGATAAAATTAATCCTCAAATAATATTCAACTTAAATCAAGGTCTGATCTGTTCACAAAGTATGTAAGATGGTAGAGCGCATATTAAGCTTCAAAACAATATATTGTGCGTTAAAATTGAAATTGAAATGACAAAGATATGATGAATAAATTTTTAGGGACTAAAACATAACAAAAATAAAGTCATTTCTTATCAAAAAGGTCCCCAGAGGGACTTATCCGCGATATGTGAAAATCATAGGGGTTCTGATGCTATTTCTCCACAACACCATGTTTTGCTTGCGAGAGGGGAGCCGACTGAAATTTATTGAACTAGTAGGGAACAAAGCACAAATTACCCACGACGCACGTGTGTTGCATGTGTGTAGTGAGGTTCGGAGGAGGAGGCTCAAGCTCATGGATCGAGCTCCACGTGGCCAATTGTGGGAGGTTCGGGACTGTGGCTCCGATGTCCGAAGACAAGATGAGGGTGAAGGCAAGGGCTCAGGCTCTCGAGCCTGCATGTGGCTCACTAGGGAACCTCGGGCCCACTGAGGCTGAGGGCTGAGACATGGGCCTTGTTAGGATCGTTGGATCAAGGAGAAGGCCTTGATTTGGCAGTGGTGGAGGAGCGCCGACGAGGGGCCGAGGTGAGGCGACGGAAGCTGATCGATAGAGAGTGACGAAATTAGGGTCGTTGAAGGTTGGTGGGTGGTATTGCTCTATAGACCGTTAGATCTGGAGCGTTCCTCCATATCAACGACAACAACGCCTTGCAGAACCGGTGAAGAAGGCGGTGGCAAGCGACGATGGGGATCGAGGGTGGTATCACACAACGATCGTCGGGCGGAGGAAGACACAACATGAGGCGATGGAGCACATTTGGAGGGTGAGGCTATGGGGTGCTCCAGGTGATGTGGCAGAGGTGCGTGAGGGAGTGTGAAGGCGGAGTTGTTTTAATCGAGGAGAGGTAAGGGAGCGGCGGTACATGTAGCCAAAGAGAAGAAAAAAAGAGAAGAAGAAAACGTGGGGTTCAGAGTTGCCTAAAGAGTTGAGGAGGGGGTAACTCCGGTGATTGTATCAGCCACGGGTGAAGTAGCGGTGAAGCTTCAGTTGTTTGGAGCAGTTACAGAGGTTGGAGGCCTTTGGGTCATGCTGCAGGAGGAGGTCATCGAGCCATTGTCACCGGCCTAAAGGGAGAATGACAATGGACGTTGGGGCAGTGATGTCTTTATAGATGGCGAAGGTGGCTGTTACACGAGGTGAAGGATAGAGCTTTGTAATGACCAGAGAGAAGGGATGTGATGGTGGTTACATGGGGTGAGGGAGATGGAACAACTGGAGGAAGGGGAAGACAATGACCGACACAGGAGAGGAGAGGGGGCTGGATGGTCACGTGTAGAGAGTGTGGAGGAGGGAGAAGGTGGCTGGGCAGGGTCAATGCATAGCACGTGACCTGGAGAGAGATGTGAAGGAAGGGCGAGGTCACCTGCATGGCACGTGACCTGGAGAAGAGAGATGAGAGAAGGGAGGAGAGAGAAAAGAGAGGGAAAAAGGAAATAAAAATAAAAGTAGAAAAGTAAAAAAAATTAATAAAAATTAAAATTTAAAATTTAATAAAATTAGGGATTAATTGAAAATTAAAATAAAATATAAAAATTAAGTAATAAGAAGAAGCAAGAAATAGTAAATGAAGTCAAATGAAAAGGTGGTCAGCATGAAAGTTGCCCATCTCAAGAAGATATACAACTTGTGTGAATGACCCGAAATCAAAAGAGATCATATGTACAAAACTTATGTTTGGAGATACTCTATAGATAATAAAATACTACATTTTTTGTATTTTTATGATTTTTGTATTTTAACTGGATTTTCATTAGTGAATTTAATTTATAAACAATATATACATGTTAATTTAACTTTTATGGATTTTTAAAGGTTTGAAAAAGGTGAAATATAATCAGTGGAGATAATATATATAATATACAATGTCATAGTTTTATATTTTCTTATGATTTTTTTATTTTTTCGAGTTTAGATTCTTTATGCTAAGTTATTTAACCAAGTAAAAAATAAATTAGAGAAAGAATTAGGTCAAAAAAGTGATTTTTGTACATAAAATAATATGCTACAATAAGGTAAAAAATAAGGGTTATTTAATTACAGAATTTAACCTTAATTTTAGCACAGTCACTGGATGTTAATAAATCGATTTTAGGGGTTTAATTAGTGATTTATTAAAGGGATTTTGCTAAGATCACCACATATGTAGATGAATCATGGATTCATCACACCCTTATACTTGGATCTTTGCTTGTCCCCAAGCAAATTTTAATTAGTTATAAGGTTGAATCCCTGACAATGCAAATGCGAATTTCAAGACTCATCTCATTGTCAGTGGTCCTAAAATAGTAAGTTGAACCAAACTCTAACCAAAAGGAATCCAACTTCTCTAATTATCAAATTCGTTGTTAATATATATATATATAGGGTAAAATGGCGCTGCCCCCAGGGAGTAGCCAACTTGGCTACTCCCACCCCTATTTTTCCCTCATTTTTTTATTTTTTTGGAAAATAAAAATTTGTATATTCATCATTATATATCTCTCACATTCTATTAAAATTTTGTCAGAAACAGAGACTCCTAAGCCCTCCATCCAGACGTCATTTTTTTAACGGTCGCAGGATTTTTTAAATCGACCATGTTTGGATGGAGGTCGTAGGAGTCTCTGTTTCTGACGAAATTTTAATAGAATGTGAGAGGAGTATAATGATGAATATACAAATTTTTATTTTCCAAAAAAATAAAAAAATGAAGGAAAAATAGGGTGGGAGTAGCCAAGTTGGCTACTCCCTGGGGGCAGCCCCATTTACCTCATATATATATATATATGTATATATATAGCATAAGAGATATGAAGCTTAGCATGTATTGCAATTGTGAGAGTTGAGTTGAAACGTCACCCAAGATCCTGATCCAAGAGACTCTCCTAAAGAACCAATTCTCAATACTAGGGAATAATCAATTCTTGCATTCAATATATTGTCTTAGTAGTTTGTCAGACTTGAAAAAGTAGACAAAAGGTCAGTTGATGGAGGGCTTAAGTTTGTGTATTTTCTTCTCTCCCTCGCATTATAACAAGGATCCTCTCGAGTGCCTTATTAATCAACACATGTATTTTTTATGTTGATCAGTGTGTCTGTCAAGAGTTGTTGAGTCGTCTGTACTTGTTTCCCTGGAAGTACACCAGGGTGTGTCTTATTTAAGTATCTAATACACTTACACCTAGACTTGTATCGCTTATGATGCGAAGCCCTTTTTGAGGTACTAGCTCGACTCATTTGGCCTAATTAGCTTTGGTCCAAGTTGACACTTTGAAACGGTTGATAGCGCTTGCCTTTGATTGAAGCCTTTTGAATTTCACTATGTATTTTGAGTTTTTTTTTCATTCAACACATTTTTTGTATAGGCTAGCTCCACTTCTTTTACCAAGTTGGCCCACACTGATCAACATTTATTTAATTCATCAAACCCTGGCACATAGGTCAGTATCAAAAGATAGCATGCAAACTTGTTCACGTAGTGGCTAGGATTTGCTGACACTCAGGTTTCATGAAGCCTTCATCAATTTTATCTCATCCTCGAGCATCATTAATCAGGTCTAGACTCAAATCTCAAGTCACGTTCTCTCAAGTGAAATCGCTACTCATCTCATCAATCATGCAGTTGTGCAGGTGATGTGTTGATCATATTCTTAGAAGGTAAAGATTAAGAGTGCAATATAGCACTCATATCTTTCAAACTTAGGGAAGTGTGGAATATTAAGTCTCAAACTCTAATGACTAAGGACGGTTAACTCTGAATCAGAGGGTCTCAAAAATCAAGTGTTATAAAATCCTCAAGTCTTGAGTGGTGGTGAAAATGTCAGGGAAAGAACCTTAAGTTCGTTTATTTTTAAAGAAGCATTTTGATTGATTTTTTGTTTTTTAGAGAGTGACATAGTGACTGGTCCGAATTCGTATGGCTAGTTGCATCTATTTTCAACTAGTATGGGTGTAAGTATGGACCGTAGAATAGCTACCCGTATTACTTTAGGATGGTCAACCATTTTATGGAGTAGACCAGACAGGCTCACATGGATGCAGCGTGCATGGTTTTGAGATACCTGAAATCTTCCCTAGGGGCATGTCTTCTTTTCAAAAGAGATACATCTCTCACAGTTACTGGATTTGCATATGCGGATTATGATGGGTGTCCAAAGGATAAGAAGTCCACTTCGGGCTTCATTATGTTTGTCGGTAGCTTACTGGTTTCATGGTGAAGTAAGAAATAGATAGTTGTTGCTCGATCCAGTGCAGAATCAAAATGTAAGGCTATGGTCCAAGGAAGTACAGAAATGATGTAGGTTAAATCCTCATAATCAAGGTTTTTAAAACCGAACCGGACATCGAACCGGAAACCTTGCTGAAATGGTCGGATCGGGTCGAGCCATGTAATCAAACCAGTTCAACCAGATGATGACGTCATCATTATTTAAAACCGGAGTAAACCAGATCGGTGAAAAAAAAAGTGATTGAATCAACTAATCAAACTGAAATGAAATAATATATCTATAATATACACTTAATATACTTGAAATATATATAAAATACATAGATAATGTATATATTTCACACTATACATAAAGTATTTTTCTTATACACCATCAAATATCATACATATATATATATATTATTTAGACTAGATGCTCTATAATATGATAATAGTTTAATTATATTTAAAATCCAATACATGTAAAAAGTTGTGTTAGTATGATTGGTCAGAAGCGTGAAATAGGTGACCAAAGGTCATGGGTTCAATTTCCACTACCAACAGAACTTTTAAATAATTTAAAAATTAAATGTAGTTCAACTTCGGTTGAACCTGGTTAAATTGGATCAAAAAATAGGTTGAATCGGACGGATTTATTAAAATTTGAATAATCAAACCGAACCAGCATAAACCGGTTAATCGGACGGGTCCATGCCCGGTTCACCGATCGGACCGATCGAACCGGCCAGTCCGGTCCGGTTTCAAAAACACTGGTCAGAACAGTCACTAAAGTTTTTTAAAAAATTGTTATACCCCTTAATTTTTGCAAAAAGTTTTCAAAACATGTAATATTCACACAAAGAAATTTTGTATAGTATACATAATATACAAAACTTATAACCATGCATGATTTTTGATGTGAAATAATTAAAGTACGAGCTATGGATAAAATATATAGAATATATACACACCTCCCTATACTTAGCTTGTGCTATGCTCCCTTGGCACAAAGTGAAATGTAGACATAGCTCCTACCAAGCATAGTTGAGTTAAAAGAAGTAAGAAGTCGATTCACCTTCCTATACTTAGGCTTTTGAGGTCCTAAGTATAGCATACGAGCAAGGAATGAGGCAGTCTAGGATGAGAATAAAGAATAGAAGTGGTGTATACACACTGATATCGGTCCCCCTTTACTTAAGTTATGGCCAGCCTAAGTATGATCGAGTACTCACAAGTGGTGGACCGAGTAGATTTGATATAGATGTACAAGAGCGTCAAGAAGGTTTTCGACGGACCTTCTTGCACTAGTATGGTGGGAGATAGCATGGAGATGTAGAGGGTGGTGAAGAGGGGGAGGATGAAGAGGTCCAACCATCGTCAGAGTTGTCCTCGGAAGAATAATAGTCATATGGAGAGTATCTCCAACTATTGTCAACTAAAGGTAAGTGTCCTTTGACAACCATTGTACTGATTGCACTTACATGACGTACCAATTCAAGATCAGATGAGGAACTTGATGAGGAATCTTTAGAAGTCACATGGTTTATAAGGTCAAAGGTAAATTTCTTAGTCAGTTTGTCTCTATGTGAAGCAACAAGGGAAGGAAGATCAGAGTTCTTCCCCCATCATTAGTAACTGGTGTGGCATTTATGGGTTCCTCATCAGATGAATTACCGTATTCGCCAACCCATTCTTGTAAGGTCAAAACACATTTTGAGGGAGTGAGTCTGTTCCTGTTGGAATTGTGATTGATGGCTGGGGATGTTGACGTCACCTTCTGATATCCATGAGTTTTGGTGATATTAAAGGTTTCCTGAGTCGGCTCCTTGTGTGGCTCAAGTATTTCATGAATGAATGTCGACTTAAAAATTGGACCACTTAAATAATCATGGCGATCCACGTAAATGTGGTCCAATTCCTCGTAAGCTCATGTATATTGGTTCTTCATAGGAGTAGCAGGGTGGGAGGTGCGGTGAGAATCCAAAGTCGGTTCAACAGTCAGTCTCTCAGGTGTCTCTCTTAGGGTTTGTGTTTGTGTTTCACAAGGAGAGGTATAATCATGTGAAGTGATCGTCTCCTGATCACGACTGTTTGTGACTGATTGGGTTTTCCTAGAGTAGGTCATGTCATTGAGGGTTTCTTCATTGTGGTCCAAGTTCGGAAACATGATGTCTTGAGTCTCACAATTGATAATTGCCTTAGCAGAGGCTAAGAACGACTTTCTTAGGATGATAGGAGACTTGAACAACTTTCTGTGGTGCTCAATGTCAAGGACAATAAAGTCCACTTTATGTTTGTCACCTAGGAAGTTTACGACAATAGAAACTATTCCTCGCGATCTTTTGGTAGATCGATATGATAGTTAAACGATAACCCTTGTCTTTTTTAGTCGTCCGAGCTTGAGTTGATCAAAGACGGACTTTGGATGATGTTTAACGTGGATTCGTCGTCTATCGAATCATGCCTGAATATGGAATCCTTAATTTGACACATGATCCGAGTCAACCGCTTGACTTTGCGGCTTTTAGCTTTATGATTCATCACCAAAGAATTGGCCATAGATATGATATGAAATTCAGTCCTTGATCGCTTCTTGTCCATCTTTCTAGGGTTTAATTGACTCTTTACAAATCTCTTAAGATTAGACACATATTATATGGCCTTGATTAATGGAAGCTCTAAGATCAGACTCTTGCATAATGCTTCCATTTCATAGTTGTCCACTTTTTTTAAAATTTTCTGAATTTTCATTTTGATGGTATTTTCGGTATAGTAGTCAGTGGTGAGTGTGACTCCAGTTGTACAAGAGGTGTCGGTACCTTAATGCCACTACTATCCATGTAATCCTTTCACTTGAATATACCTCCATACCACGTCTAACACCTTCAATTTTTACTTTTTCCCAAGCTTCTATGATCTCTTATTTCAATGCCTTTACAATTCTTTTAATTTCAGAGATTAAATCCTCCTCTGTCATGGGATGGGTTACGGGAGGATACTACTGAAAGGTTGAGGTTCCATACTTAACATACCTAGACATAGGCACACACTCTTGAGTCGAGTATGGGTTTCTTGCAGAGATAATCTGAGCCTCATAATCTGGTGTCCACCAACAATGGGAAGGTGGTGCGGAATCCTGAATCCAATCCCTTATGTATGAGATCTCATCGAGTGGAGTATAGGAAGGCATGTGAGATTCGATCCAGTCAAGGTGGATATAAGGTGCGAGCCTCTCTATTTGGTTGTTCAAAGGAAGTCTTCAGGTCAAAGGTGTGTAGGTGTAATCATGACCAGTGTAGTTTGACCATTCATCAATTTCAACAGTTTCTTGCTCATGATATGTGTCAAAAGGATTGGCAAGGTTTGGGTTATACGATGTGCTAGATTGGTTGCAAGGAGTATAAAGTGGGTTGGAATGTGTAGAGGGCAAGGAGTATGAAGAAACGATGAAGTTGGTCGAAGTTCCGACTTTGGGGTTGGGATGATGAGGGTTAGTCCCTCGATATGAGGTGGATCAGGAGTACGTGGTGGAAGGGAAGAAGAAGAAGAAGATGATGATCCAAACAGAGAGTGAAATGGACACAAGACAAACAAGACATGCAGACAAGCAAACCCTAGTTTCACCAACTCAACACAATGAAGGTCGCAAGAGTCCAATCGCTTATCCTTTTAGCTTTAATTGAGTGATAAATTTTTTTGATAAATGTGAGTATGTGGAGGTTAGGCTTTGGGCTCTACCTTAAGTGTAAAATTTCTCTCTTACGTACAATGAGTGGGTTGCTCTCCACGAGACACAAGGTTAATTTTAGCTCAATTTATTTACAGTCACCTTTATTAATAATCTCAGTTTAAATTAGGGTTGTCACTTGAGTCTTCGATGAGCATAAAAATATCACGCATAACGAGCTGTCCTAATTCCTTTAAATTCGAAGTTGTAAAACTAAAGTGGAGAGGATCGAGAAAGCTGATGCAAGCGTTAAATCAATGATGCATGCTAAAGAGAATACTTATAGTGATACCTCACATTCTTTACTCATGATGAAATATAAGGGAATTAAAATTTACATTAAATGACATGCATAGATGAAAAAGTTCTAAGCAGATAGTTCTATTAGCGGGAAGAATTTGAATTTAATTTAGTTAAGTTCGAATGATCTACTAGTGGGTCTTGTTAGTGACAATGTGTGGCCTAAAAATTACGAACACAGTCAAAAATAATTAACTTAAGCTAGCATATGTGCACTTAATTTCCATGCCACTCAAATCGGGTCCCGACAACATAGAAAGGGTTAAAACAACTTGACACACCACAAAGAGTTCAATTCTAATTATTACAGAAATTATGGTTTAGAGTGACCTTGAAAATAATATAGTAAATAAAACTGTTCTAATTCTCTCTCACAGAATAAAATTAACAATCTTCTTCGCAGGTCCTTGATTTTGTCCAATATTTTATTCTGAGTTATATGCGAAGAGAGAAAATGCGATTAGTATATGGACTGAGAGAGAAATGCAAATAAAATACAAAAAACAAAATGCTAAAAAAGAAGAAAATGAAGGGGAACTGACCTAGAAATTCATATCACAATAATTAATTACAGAAATTAATCTAAAACTATGGTAATACATCGTTCCATGGCAACGGTGCCATTTGATGAACGTTGAAATCCACCTCTTTAATAATCGATGATTGTAGTATAGGAGGCGGAAAACAATTCGTCAAAAATCATACATTTTGAGTACTGTGGAACAATCGTTACTTGGTAAGTATACCAAGGTTGAACACAAGGAATGATTTATTTTTAGTTGCGTGGTTCTAAATTTACCAAGTTGAACACAGTGAATGATTTATTTCTAGTTGTGTGGTTCTAAATCAACTTTTAATAATTAACTAACTGCCTAGGTTAATCTCCATATCAGAAAATAAAGTGTAAATAAAATAAAAGAAATGCAATGCAAATGAAGTAGAAAAAACAAAGGGAATAGTGAAGCACATGATATGTGATTTTTCATTCTTTCAATCCTCAATTAAGTTAATCAATCAATCCTCAAAATTAATCATAGATCAAAAGAGACTACTTGTCTTAATTTCAAAAAATATTTATCCAACACACAACAATACCCAACGCATTGGGTGTCCGTATTTTAAAAGTACGATGACATGTTTCATAAGAGGATCAACACTGACAAAAGTAAATTTAATGTACATATCATTACTTTTCTTTCGGTCATCCTTTATCATGCATGTTTTTGTGATTATACAATGTAACTTTTTTAATTTGGGATTTTTACCCGACATATGCTATAAACTTTGCCAATTACCTCCACGACCTTTGAAATAACCTAATTCCCCTCTCGACCCCGTAAACTTGCCAACTCTTATCCCATGAACCCTCTGGGTAATCTGTTTGAAGCCCGTAAGGATTATTGGGGTAATTTATAAGATCGATGAGGTTATTACGTCGTACAATAGATCGTAGAGGTAATTTAATTTATAAGCTCTTTTAATTTTTGTATTTTGTTTTTCTATTTGATCATCTTATCATGTTCAAATCTCCATCAATCAGTGTTATTATCAACAAATCAATTCAAGTTGTACTGCCTGACATCAGCGCTTTCGTTTATTGTGGAAGAAGCACCACCGCAATCTATAAATATATAATAAAAAGATCGATAGATACCACATAGATAGAGAGATTGACACCAGAGAGAGAGAGAGAGAGAGAGAGAGAGATGGACATGGCAGCAACGGCGAGCTACAGCGGTCGTCTCCTCCTCCCCTTCCGGCGCCTACCGACAACCAAGCGCCCCCTCCATGTGCCATGCCGCCGCGTGGCGGCTCGTGCGGACATCTCCGTTGCCATCTCCACAGAATCGAAGGCACCGGTGGTTTACGATGTAAGCCCTCAATTCCCTTCCTTACGATCCCTTTTTTAATTGTTGTTGCTGTGACCGCGATACGTTGGAATGCTTCTCAGTGCCACGGCTACTAGAAAATCTGCAAATTTGAGGAGTGTTTTTTAAAATTTAAGCTCTTTTACACTGTCAACTTGAAGGACAGAGATAACCACATTTTTTCTTCAGAGTTTGGTACTGAATAATCATTCGACTGCTATCGGGATTAGTCTGAGCTGTTTCTTTTTCTTTTTTTTTGCTTTTCTATTTTTTTTGCAATGAACAAATAAATTTTGATGACAAAAGCAACGTATAACCATTGTTATATGAGCCATCACTAGTGAAATAGCAACAGATATATCATTCTTCACTAATTTTAGGTGTAAAAAATAAGTTTACAGTGGATACTGTTTGTTGCTGTATATTTAAAAGCGGAAGATATAGTGACAGATTCCAAAATATGTGTCATTATAGACACATTTTGCTGTAGTGAGATGATGAGATGGAAGTTCTTTGTAGACATGAATATGAGAGTATGTGGAGTGCATGCAACCCAATTAGGTACAATCAATTCCATCATATCTCTCAAACAATTAAGCATTCCCATTGCATCCATGCGAATTTTGTAAAGTTGCAACTAGGTACAATCAAGGTCCAATATAGGTTGAAATTCCCACATGGAGAGAAACCTACCCAACACCATTTATAATTTTGGCTTGTCATCTCATCCATTAGAGTAGATCCACTTGACGTAACTTTGGAGTTCAAGAATATTTTATAGCAAAAAAAAACCCCTGGTGCCAGAGTCTATCCTAACAGTATTTGAATCCATTAAAGTTCATGGAATGAAGTAAAATGCATAACATTATAATATTAAAAAGTATCGGGTCGGAGTGATTGTCATTATGTTAACAATTTTCAAAGACTGTTTTATGAGGTTTCTTAAAAGTTGGTAAATTAATCAGCTTCTCAGAGTGCACATCTTGAGTCTATTCACTTTAAGAAAATCCATTAAGCTGCAAATTGAGACTATTGAACTGATTTTTTGAGGGATCTACTTGCTTTAATTGTTTTAGTCCCGACTAAAACACAGATATATTACTTTACGATGAGGAGAAGAGAATGGTTGTGTTGCGAAGACTGCAAAGTAATCCCATGAGAGAGCTTGACATGTCAACATCACTCGCTAGTCATAGATGTGCGAATAAAATGGTTGGCAGAGAAGAGGATGGTTCCCAAGATCATTAAAACTAAATGGTAGAATCTTCAATTCAAGCAATCAAGCTTCAAGGAGAAGGTTTTAGAAGACTTATCTTCGACATAATGGAAGTGCAAACGAGGCGTGGGAGGCAGTAGCATGTTGTATCTGAAGGGTAGCCAAAGAGATGCTAGGCGAGCCTAAGGGAGGAGTTCCAGGCCCAAAGGATGTTGGGTGGTGGAGTGAAGGGGTGCAAGAAAATCTTAAAATTTAAAAAGCTTGATTTAAAGCTATGTATAAGGATAGAACAGAGAAAACTGTCATAACCTGTAAAATAGCGAAGAAGGAAGTAAAAAAGGCTATAAGTGAAGTCAAGTCGAAAGCTTATAAAGTTTTGTACAAAAAGTTTGACTCAAAAAAAGGCCAGAAAGATATATTCATATTGACCAAAGTAAGAGAAAGAAAGATCGAAGATCTTTCTCAAGTGAGATGCATCAAGGACGAGGAAGGACATGTGCTTGTTACTCAAAAGGATATAGAGACTAGATGTAAGAAGTATTTCGATAAGATTTTCATAGGTGAAGGGAATAAAGAGATTACTTTGGGAGATTCTGCTTGTAGTGAATGTTATCTAAATCGTGCAAGCTATAGATAGATACAAAGGAAGTAGAGGTGGCTTTAATGGTTATGAAACCTGAGAAAAGGGTAGGACTTGATGACATTCTTGTAGAAGTTTGGAGAGTTTTAGGTGAATGGGGTTTGACTTGGCTTACAGATTTATTTAATGTTATTTAATAGAGCAAGGAAATGCTTGAAGAATCGAGGATAAGCATTGTGGCACCTCTTTATAAGAATAAAGGAGATACTCAAAATTATTCGAATTATAGAGGTATTAAATTGATGAGTCATACTATGAAAATTTGGGAACGTGTAATCGAAATAAGTTTGAGGCATGTTTATGGTCGATATGGCTTAGTCGCAACGAGGCCATCTTCTCTACGCAACGCTTTTATCTGGAGAATGTGCTCTGTCGCCCGAGGGCTCTGGTGGCTGACTGGAGTGGTGCTTAGTGTTTTGTTTTCCCTTTTCTGTTGTTTTTTTTACGCCCAGACCTGGAAGTTTCTCGCCTCCTTCTTTGGGTCACTCTTTTTTCTTTCTTGTTTGTATCCCTGACTTTCTTACCTTTTAATATATTGGGGTGAACACCATTGAGTGTATCCCCCTCTTCTTGGCTTCAAAAAAAAGTTTGAGGCATGTTTCCAAAGTAATTGAAAACTAATTCAGATTCATGTCAGCTCGCTCAATTATTGATGCTATCCATTTATTGAGGAGAACAATAGAGATTGATAGAGCTAAAAGAAGAACCTCCATATGATTTTTATTGATTTGGAGAAGGCTTATGATTCGATCCCAAGTTATTTGTGGATAGTTTTGGTGAAGAGGAAAGTGCCCATCTTATACATTAACCTTATAGAAGATATGTATGATGGTGCTTCATCTTGTGTAAGGATCCAGTCTAGGAAGACTGATTATTTTAATATCAACATCAGTCGACATCAAGTTTCAACTTTGAGTCCATTCCCTTTTTCTTTGATTATGGAGGAGTTGACTAGTCATATTTAGGATGAGATATTGTGTTGATTGATGAGACATCTTGGTGTATGTTGTTCATCGATAATATTGTGTTGATTGATGAGACAGGAGATGGAGTAAATGAGAAGCTGGGGGTTTGGATACATGCCTTAGAGACTAAAGAATTTCTTATAAGTAGTGCTAGGACTGAATATATGGAGTACACATTTAATGGAAATAACAATGAAGGACTCAAGATGAAGATTGAAGACGATAACATTTAAAAGAAAGATTCTTTTAACTACTTGGGATCTATTTTGCAATAGGATGGGGAAATTGATGGAGATTTTGCTCATAGAATAAATTAAAGTGGAGAGAAGTCTCTGTTGTTCTTTGTGTCAAGAAAATTCCTTTAAAAGTCAAAGGAAAGTATTACAAAGTAGTCGTGAGACCTCCTATGCACTATGGATCACAATGTTGGCATGTGAACCATAGACATATACTGAGAATAACAGTAGCAGAAATGAAAATGTTAAGGTCGATGTGTGGTCATACACGAAAAGATCGGATTCAGGATGATGCGACTAGAAGGAAAGTTGGTGTATCTCTGATAGAGGATAAGATGAGAGAAAATCGCTTAAGATGTCTTGGCTATTTCCAAAGGAGATCGGTTGATGCACCGATTAGAAGCTGCGAGATTTGGGATGTTGAGCCGGTTAAGAGAGGGTGAGGAAGGCTCAAGAATTGCTAGAATGAGGCTATATGAAGGGATATTAGTTTATTTGGATTTAAGCCTGAGAACGACCCAAAATAGATCTGAATGAGGCAAAAAATTCATATAGCCGACCCTACTTAATTGTGAGAAAAAGCTTTGTTGTTGTTGTTGTTGATCTACTCGCTTTAATTGAGGGCTATGATCTTTGTCAATGAGGGCCTGCTATTAGACACAATGTGCGGAAATGATTGAAACAAGTTTAATACTAAAAGTGAGAAACTATCTTCTCTTACATCAGGTATGTCATGCTTTGTTGCTTATTTTATAACATGCCAAGGATGGAAAAAAACCCATTTTTTGGGAGAACGGATTCCCTAGTTAGACTAGTGGTTTTGAGTTTTGCGGTTCTGACATTTGATGGTCACACGTTGCTTGATTTGTGTTACTCAAATTCTTCTATGCATTTTTTCACGTGTTATGTTTTTTTTAAAGAGCAAAAACATGCTTTGTTGTTTCCTTTTGACACCTCCTTTTGAAATCTTTCAAGGATTCCAAGACCAGCTTTTCATGTGCTCTACTTGGAGCATAATTCGGTATTACCTCAGTGACGCGTTGGGGGGGGGAGATTGTGTTGCTTGCAGGAATTTGGTTGGGCTTGTTCCAAGATTCACAGAATGAGGGATAGAGCATCACAAGCCACGTAATGGAGGCAAATTGGGGTTAAAGAGAGGGAATGCATAGTAGATGGGGATAAAGAAGATCAAGTTGGGGGGGGGGGGGCTCAAATTCATTCTTATTTTCAACATCAAGATCGCCTTTCTTTTGAAAGGGGTTTACATGTGTAACGTCTTGGGCTTAGGTTCTCAATCCGTTATCGAGGAAAACTGGCCCTAACAACTTGTTGGGTACGGACCCAAATGGACCCGTTGATAACCACCCAAAATGCTTAAGCCCAAGTTGTCAATTAGTAATCCCCACCACTTATAAACCACACCCACACTTCATGAGTGTTAGATGTGGGACTATATTTGGGGGTTGGGGTGTTACAACCTCCCCCACTTATATTCGCAACGTCCTCGTTGCGACATGATCCATCACTTATTCCCAGTGACAGTGGCGGTTGGACGTTCTGGGTAGCCATTTCCTCCTATCTCTTTGTAGGGGTGGCTCCACTTTCGGGTATCCCTTTCCACTATCAGAGGGAAATTAGCTCTGATACTATTTGTAACGTCCCGGGCTTAGGTCCCCAATCCGTTACCGAGGAAAACTGACCCTAACAAATCGTTGGGTACGAACTCAGATGGACCCGTTGACAACCACCCAAATGCTTAAGTCTAGACTGTCAAGTAGTAATCCTCACCACTTATAAACCACACCCATACTTCATGAGTGTTAGATGTGGGACTATGTTTAGGGGTTAGGGTGTTACAACATGGTAATTACATGATTGAATGATGCATCTCTATGAACCAAGGCGCATCTTGGTGAACCCTGAAATTACAGTTAAAAAACAAAATGCAACTACAATAACTAAACTGAGTTGCAAGGTCCATACAAGATGGCTTACTATAGCACTTCTAGGAAACAAAGCTGCTACCTTGGGTCAGAATGTGTTTATCCTACCTTGTTTCCCACATTTTCCGGCTAATTGTTTCACACATTTTCTGGCAAATCAGCTTGGGTTCATTTGTCCTTCAATTAATATAGTTGTCATCTATAATGCAAGCCTTCAAAACAGTCATTTAGATCTGGGTATCTTGTGCAACGCATCTCAATGTGTATGGTGTCAGTTAACTGCTAGTTATTCTGCAAATGTGCAAGCAATTTTTATTTTGAAGATGCTATCATTACAGTTTAGGGGGATTAGTCTAGCATCCTACTATCTGGACTATGGCTCAAACTAGCTGCAGGATAGTTACTATGAACTTCTTTGAGACTCAAGGCTTGTTATCTGGTTCATGGGGTAATTCTGGAAAGATGCCAACAAACTGAGGGAGAAAGTTATGTTTTACTATGTCAATAGAACTTATTTATTTTACATGAATGGATGCAAAAAATCCATGTAGCCGACCTTACTTCATTGTGGGAAAAGGCTTTGTTTTTTTCTTGAGAGCTAGGGAAAAAGGTTTTGTTGTCATCGTTGTTGTGAATGTCTGATCTTAGATCTCGATTGCATTTCTTTTTAGTATGGCAACACCCGTTTCTAGTGGCCTATGGTAATGCCCTATTAAATCATCGCACAATATTTCATGGTTAAGATCAACTTATTATATTTCGACCTAGGCACCTGGAGCCTTGGCATTTTTCATGAATTTAATGGTCTAACGTTTGTGTTCTTGGGAGGACATATGACATTGATCTTTTTGCTATTTCCAATCTGTATTCTGTTTTTTGATTCGAACTTTATTTCAATCTAGCTCCCACCCTGGGTCATTGTGCAACCATGTTATCTGATGCAAAATTTCTTAGGTCTCCCAACAGGATAACAGAAGTGATTTCAACTGCCTGAGTATGTTAGCATGCCCCATTTGTCATAAGCCACTGAGAAAAAGTAACATGTCGAGCTTGACAAGGTATCTCCTTAGTGAGACATGACACATTTTCTGTAGTTGCTCTCATATCTAGTTATGCATGCAGGAAATATTATTTTTAGCGAGAAACATGATGTTATTTTGTGGATGTCTAATCTCTATTTCCTGCAGTTGATTTTCTCTATGTAGGCATCATTGTGGATTATTTTTAACCAAGTATTTTTCGAATCTAGGCTAGAATGCGAAGTTTGCAAGAAAGGTTATAACAGCAATGAAGCGTATTATGACCTAACAATAATGGGTGGCTCTGAGGACATTAGTGAAACTAAGCCAAGATCTACAGAACTTTTCAGGTAAACCAAGGGAAGTATATGGACATAATCCCTGTTTTTCAGCTACCATTGTTCTGTCTATTTCATAAGAATATTTATTGGTCACACATCTAAACTTTTTGGGGGAAATAAAATTATGACCAGTATAGGCCAGTAATCATCCGGTGAAATTAATAAAATTAGTCTCCCTGTAAGCGATATTCTCAGCATAGCGGTGTGAGGTATCAATTTTATAATGATTACATTATTATGTTGCATCCGTAATACCCATATTACAACGAAAGGCATTGTTAACTTTACCCTAAATAGGACAATGCAACACCTTTTTTCTTCCAACCCTTCATAAATATTCCCAGAAAGCATCCCTGTTGGAATCTTACATGAATTAAATAGCTACACTCATCCAACCTTTGTAAAAAAAAATGTACTAAGCCTTCTCCCACTATAAGTAGAGTCGGCTACATGGATCCTTGCTCAAATTTATGTTGAAAGATTCGACTAATTTTTTCGTTGGCCGTCGACTACCCAACGCAACCCCTGCAAGAGTGGGATTTGAACCATGGTCTTTTGTGTGGTAGACACACTGTACTACCACTAGGCCATTAAGTGGGTACACTAAAATAAAAAGCGATCGATATTCTCATTATAGGGACTGCACTCAGGGCATGTCAAGTCTTCGCCAACGTCCCATCTTCTCCTATAATATATAATAATCAACATCTTTCTCCTCAACAACCAAACCATAACCTTCAAGGGAGCCTCTGCTCTCTTGAGCTGACATTTGTTGTACAATATAGGATCATGTGCATGTTAACCATCAACGCATGTATTGATTGTGGATGCAACTGGTTGCATGTAAACTTGGAGGAATTCTAGATCCAAGTCACGTATTGATCGCTTCTTGATGTCTGCTGAGGTGGTGGAGCTCTTCCTGTTGGCGAGGGCATGGGCTCTCTTGCGAGCTCACTCCAACAATACATCGTTGCTGTAGACATCTGGGGAGGATGTCCAACCCGGGACATTCTTTATATTTGAGCATGCATGGCTCCTGGAAGATGGTTTTTGTGGATGGTGGCTGATTTCTAGGGGGTTGTCCTCTAGTTGGTTTGGCCACATCATGTTTGGCTACCAAGTTATCGGAGCTTCAGAAGCATCTGATGGTGTATAACAAAAAGAATCAGGAGCAACTCGACATCGACAAACTCGAGCTTAGGAGGAGGTGCGCAGACTGGATAAAATAGAGGATGAACGGGACCGACAACGGAGGAGACTGCAGAAAGAGTAAAGCAATTTTATGAGATTCACATGAAGGACAGGAAGGTGGATATTACGTGAAGATAGAGGTCTAGACAACATTGGCTAAAGGAGGGGGATGCCAATACACAGTTCTTTCATCGCATGCCTAGTGATCGATGACGTAGAAACTTCATTCATTCTACCACAATTGATGGCATCCAGATACAAGGTGATCATGAGGTGGGTAGGCTTCGCTCCCATTTTGACGCTTCCAGCAGGAGGCACAAATGTGCTTGATTGGGGGTGGCATGGTAGAGGAAGGTGGAGATTGCGTGAAGGTAGAGGTCCAACCAACAGTGGTTAAAGGAGGGGGTGCCAATATGTGGTTCTTTCATCGCATGCCTAGTGGTCGATGATGCAGAAACTTCATTCAGTTTGTCATAGTTGATGTCATTCAAATACAAGGTGATCATGACGTGGGTGCGCTTCGCTCCCATTTTCACGCTTTCTACAGGAGGCACACCTGTGCCGGCTAGGGGTGGCATGGTAGAAGGGTTAAAGGGATTTCCACGTCGCACGTGAGCATGTTGATTGTCGACTTCATGGAGGTAGAGGTCAAAGAGGTTGTATTCCATCTGAATGCTAATGGGGCCCATGGGCTTTATGGTTTCCCAATCTATTTTTCTAGGGAGTTTTGGAATGTGATTAAGGGTGATGTGCTAGAGGTGTTGTATGAATTAAGGAGGGGAAATCGGGGTTTTGAGTGCTTGAATAAATCTCTTCTTTTTTGTTGCCTAAGCAAGATGTACCAAGCAAAATTAAGGATTACAAGTCGATTATGATCTCTAATGCGATATACCTTATCATTGCTAAAATCCTTGCCAATTGTCATCGATGTGTCTTGCATGATATTTTTCTCTAGAACAGATAATGTTTGTGCCTGGAAGATCTATGGCAGGTGACATGGTTATGGCATTAGAGATGGTGCTAGACTGGAAGAGGAGTATGACTAAAGGGCTACACTGGAAGGTTTATTTTTCGAAAGCATACAATTGCATTGACTAGCGCTTCCTTTGTGCATCCTTGGAGAACCGGGGATTCCCAGACACTTGGATCTCATGGATTAAGCGATGCTCACGATTGCGTCTTATGCAGTGCTTGTGAATAGGTGGTCGGAGCGTGGTTTCTTCCTACCACAGGGTGTACGACAAGGGTGCCTACTCGCTTCCCTCTTGTTTGCGATTATAGATGGTGCATTGGCTGCTATGATGAGATTGACATTGGATGCAGAGTGGTGTCTTGGCTACAGTGGCGACATTTTCATTTCTTTGTTACAACATGTAGATGATACAATGATATTCCTGGGGAAGGGGTGGAACATATTAGACGTACTTCTTAGATTATGGTCTTCTTTGGGGACATGTCCGATAAGCAGATTAATAGAGAGAAGTTGGTTGTTGTGCCGTTAGGACTTTCCCAGTAGGATACTCAGTTGGCTGGTGCATCATTGCATTGTCCGATTGATCAACTGCCTATCATGTATTTAGGTCTCCCACTGTGGCTGGGAGACTTAGAGCTGGGGATTAGGCCAGTACTAGATAGGCTGAAGGGCAAGATGGTTGGTAGAAATCGTCGACTCTCTCCAAAAAGGGGAAACTAGTCTTGCTTAAGCACGTTCTTTTAGCCATCCCAATTTTCTTCTGTTCCACCGGATTGCTTCCTGTGGGGGTTCGTACGAGGTTGGAGACTTTAATGAGAAGATTTTTCTGGTCAATGGAAAGCAGGAGAAGAAGGGAATTTGTCTAGTAGAATGGGACAAGGTTAAAGAATGTGGATTTGGGGGTCCTGAGAATGGAGGGCATGAAAAAGGCTCTTATCGCGAAGTGGCGGTGCTCCTTTAGGGAAGCTCTGACAATCTTGTGTGCCCACTTTTAAGGCAAAGTTATGGAAGGCCATATCCCGATATATCGGCGATATATCGGTATCGACAGGTCACCGATATATCGCCGATATGTCCGATATCGGGTATCGACACGCAAAAAAGGCGAGCTGAATCCCGATGTCGGCGATATGGCGTCGATATCGGCGATATATCGGTATCGACATGGTACCGATATCGATACCGACATCGATATGTCCTTCCATGAAAGTTATGGAATCAGAGGTTCATTGGTGGCTGATCCCATCCATTCACCATCCTTATAGAAGAGGATTATGAAGATTATGCTGGAAATGATGGAGAAACTTCGTTTGGTTCCAAGGAATGGAAATGCTTTTAGGTTTTGGTTGGATGGGTATTTGTACCCCCTTGGGGAGCATTATCCTCGGTTGTTCGTCCTTGCGGAGGCACAGAGCGTTTTGGTGCATCAAGTATGGGGGGCATGACACGTGGACGCCCCCTCTTACAATGGATTTATCAGACCAAAGTCTTGATGAATTCTTGATGCTACAAAGGGACTTGGCAGCAACATGGAATGGATAATTATATTTGGATCGACGGGAAATTCTTGGTGAAGAATGCGTATTCGTTTTTTGTGGAAACCGATTTATGGTGCATGAGGATTTCGGTCAAGATGTTAAAATCATCTGGAGATGTGAATCTCGAAGGGAATAAATGGTTTTTTATGGTTCGCTAGGCAAGATATAGTGCTTACTGAGGAGCGACGGAACAAGATCTTGCATACTGGAGACTTGCTTTGTGATCGATGTGGTTTAGAAATGGAGGATCTGTACCATATCTTTTTTACATGCAGGCATTCGGCCCAAGTCCATAGAAAAGTGGGAACTTCTCGGCTTTGTGTGGACACCGACGCAGACTTCTGAAACTTTATATGGACAATTTGTGGCAACTCGCTGGAGGATAACTCCCTTTTTTGTGTTTCTCTGGGTAATTTGTTGTGATAGAAATGATTGCGTCTTCCATGGCCAGTCTCTTTTACTTTGAGAATTTATTGGAACATTGCAGGGTCCTATGTTCGGGCCCCATGTACCTTAACTTCTGAATTTTAATATATTTTGCAGTGTGTCCCAACTAGGGATGCCACCCTCTTTACTCTAATGTTAGAGTATTTGGTTGTGCGCCCTTTATGTTGTAGCAGGGTAAATGGATCCTGGAGAAGATCCATTTACCCCCATCCGGTGTTTAGTCCCACACCGCCTGTGGGTGGGACTTGGAGGCTCTGGGAAGGCTATATAAGGAGCCCCAGACCTCCTGTACTCATTGAGAAAGTCAATAGAAAAACACACCCTATTGGAGGGCTTCTCCCGTGGTTTCATCCCGCTCCTCACGGAGTAGGGTTCCACGTTAAATCCCGCGTTCTTATTCTTGTTCTTTATTTCTTTTCCATGTTTTTGCTTCCGCTTTATATTTTATAACATGGTATCAGAGCGGGTTTGATTCTCGAGGAAATAGTGTTGAAGATTTATACATTTTTTTACGAGATTCAACTTTTGAGTTTGTTTTTTTTAGATGTTCCTGTCCATTGGTCGTTCAATTTTAAAGGAACATCTAGGGTTTCTATTCATGTAGCGTGCGTGATCTCCGTGTGTCGTCTGCACCCTTGAAGCCCTGGCAGCCGCGTTTTCATCTAGGGTTTTATTCCTGAGAAACCAGTCAGCAACTCCAGGATGAAGATCACCCTCGCCTTGGCGGCCTCCTCTCATCATCAATGCGCAATGGCGCGCCTACGATCTCCGAGTTCCTGCTCCATCACGCGTGCCCTCGCGAAACCCTTTCTCCTGGCGGAGCCCTCATGCTTCCAAACGCAACCCACAGAGCCTCTGCACATGACCCCCTGTCGACGGCGCACTCCAAAGCAACACTGATCCTTGGTGGAGCAAGGCGATGCCGCACAGCAACCACCGACGATCCGGCGGCGCTCCATACATGCAAGGGCTCCAGGCATCGAGCCCTAGCACTCCCACCAAGCGGCGAAGCAGCCGCTCCCAGCAGGCGATGCCCCCACGCGCCTGGCGATCTTGCGCAGATCGAGCGCCAGGAGGCGCGCCATCTTCTCCGGTCATCTTGGCGAGCGCGATCCAGCATACCCGCACTGGCGGCGAGGCCCTCATCGTGGAGCGCTCCAGCCACCGCGCCTCAAAGCCCTCGCGGGGCTCCTCCCGACGCCACTTCAAAGCACCAGGCGGCGCTATTCCAGAAATCCCAGGGCGGCGTGTTTATGAAGAGGGTTCGCACGTTAGGGAACCCTAAAGGGGCAGCGGGCCCGTGATTTAAAAAAAAAAGGGAAAGAAAGGGAGATATTGAGTGGGCTATTTCTGTGAGAGCCCAACTGGGCTGGTTTGTTTTTAAATGGGGGTTTGAGTCTTGTAAAGCCCAAGTGGGCTGCGTGTTTAAAAAAAAAAAAGAAAAGAAAAAAAAGGAAAGGGTGCAGCAATGTTGTTGGGCCCAGCATGTTGGGCCAAGTTATCAAAAAAAAAAACACGTGCAATAAAAAAAAGGAAAGAGCCGCACGTATTTCAAAAAAAAATTGATTGAAAGCCGAGAAAAAAAAACGGCTTTAAAAAAAATGTTTTTCAAAAAAAAAAGAGGAGAGAGAAAAAAAAACATGACGGCTTAAAAAAAATTATGACAAAGCCGCAAGAAAGTCTTGGAATATTCATGTTTTTCCCCCATCATTGTTGTCTTCTCCCAACTTTGTCGATGTTCATTTTCCGACAAGTATGGGAGAAAGGGGGAGTATATATGTAGAGTCACAGGTCTTGTAATGCAGATTCAGATTTCCAGACCGATCAGATTCCAGACTCTACGGTTCAGATCCAGGTTCAGACTCGACGATTGTCTTCCGAGTCTCCAGTTTCAGACACGCACGAGTGTGCGGTCTTATTGTCAGATGAGCATATGTTGCCATCATTGTCAGAGGTCCCCATCATTCTTCTAGTTGTCAGGCCAGAGTTTTCATGTGAGCCATAGGGACTCCAGAGCAGAGGACCATTCCCTTGAGGGCAAGGGTTTTCATGTGGTATCATAGGTACACCAGAGCAGTGCACCATTCTCTGAGCCAGATGGGAGAGACCCAATTCTCCGACGAGGAGACTCCAGGCGCAAGTTCAGACTCGATGGTCAGGTTCCGAGTCTTCAGTTGACTCACACTCCAGCCCGTTCGTCCTCCTCACCTGCACGGCATGAGAAGCAACGTCCTCGACTGCAGCATGTGCGCGTTGGGTTGATATTGTCCGTAGTGTCCTGTAGCGTGAGTTGAGTCTCTTTCTATTTGTTTGTCCAAGCTGAGCATTGCATGCTCCAGCTTGAGGGGGAGTGTTAGAGTATTTGGTTGTGCGCCCTTTATGTTGTAGCAGGGTAAATGGATCTTGGAGAAGATCCATTTACCCCCATCCGGTGTTTAGTCCCACACCGCCTGTGGGTGGGACTTGGAGGCTCTGGGAAGGCTATATAAGGAGCCCCAGACCTCCTGTACTCATTGAGAAAGTCAATAGAAAAACACACCCTATTGGAGGGCTTCTCCCGTGGTTTCATCCCGCTCCTCACGGAGTAGGGTTCCACGTTAAATCCCGCGTTCTTATTCTTGTTCTTTATTTCTTTTCCATGTTTTTGCTTCCGCTTTATATTTTATAACATCTAAAAAACACATGTATTGATATATGTAGAGATATATTTTATGTTTATGTATCCTTTTATCTATTTTCTTTTCCCTCTATCTATTTCATGTAATTTTCCCACACGTCTCTCCATATATAAGAGAGCTTATGGCTCAATGAATAAACAAGTCTTTCTATTTTGCCAACATGATATCATCACAGTGGTCCTAGGCTGGAGCTCTCATACCTAACCCTAAACCTAACCCCACCACACCGTCCTCTCTCTCTCTAGGCCATTATTCTCGGCCCGCCGCCACCGTGCGTTCTAGGGGCCACCGCCGCCGAGCCACCCCTCTAGTCGGTCCCATTCACCTCTCCAGCAGGACTGCCACCATCTCCAGTTGGTCCCGCCTCCGTGCCCTAGCGGTGCCCTAGTAGAGTTGCTTCGCCTCTCCAGCCAGTCCTGTGGGGCCTAGGGGCACCTCCTCTCTCCAGTGGGGCCACCGACACGGTGCCCCAGTCGGTCTTGCCTCCTTCCAGCACTGCCTCTCGCTAGGAATTGCTGCTATCCTTCCTTCCTTGAGGGGTCACCACTGAACCTTTGATGGGATTGGTTGCTTAAGTCTATACATGCAACCAATCCCTTTATGTCAATGTAGAAAAAAGTTCGTCTTGTCTACAACCCTAATCTTCTATACTCAACATGTCAGAAAGTAAGGTAGATATCCCCACCACAGGCGCCTTCAGAGGTCCCGCGCCGATAGTAAAGATGGATGGGTCGAACTATGAGTTGTGGGTCATGTTGAGCCTAATGAAGTCGGTGGGTAAGAAGCATATTCCTAACGAGGAAGAGCTGTCAGAGAAGACAAGGTTGTATGCTTCATGGGAGGCTGATGATGGGTATGCTCAAGTCAGGTTGTTTGGTACCTTGATACCAGAGATTGCGAACGATGTCTTGCACCAGCCCACTGCCAAAGCTACGTGAGACATTCTTGCGGCCACGTATTCACAAGCCAAGAATGTGACAAAAATACTACAACTTCAGCATGACATCTTCACTATAAAGGAGAATGGTTGACCCCTACATGCTCACTACACTACCTTGCAGGGATGTTTGAGAAGTTTCGTAGGTTCATGCCCCTCACAACTACTCTAATGCAGCTAAAGACGTACCAGAACGCCACGATGGTTGGCGTGTTTTTGGCCTCTCTCGATTCACAGTATGAGGCCGCTTCTTCTCAGATTCTGGCAGATGCTACCATTCCTCCCATGGAGGAAGCCTTCCATAGGTTGAGTCGGATCAATATCTGTACTCCTACTCCAATGCTACATTCATCTGTCATGGCCGCCTTGTGAGGACGAGGTGGTACTTCTCCATTCCGTGGATAGAGACCTCGCGATAGAGGTGGACGCGGACGTGGATCGCCTTGTACCTACTGTCATCGTTCTGGCCATACATAAGATACATGCTACTTTAAACATGGTTATCCAACGTCCGCTCGAGTATTAGATAAGACTCAACACTACGGCGTTCCATCCACATCAGATCAGCGATATAATGAGCTTGTGTCTCGACTGCGAGATATCATACCCCCAGTTAGTAATCCTTCACATGCTTCGGAGAACAATTTGGATGTTGCTGCTACTGCAGGAGCTAATACCTCAGGTAGTTCCCATACCTCTACTTCTCATCATCATTCAGATGTCTCGGAATGGATTATAGATTCCGATGCAACACATCATTTGTGTGGGTACAGAAATCACCTCATAGCCTATAACCAGGTTTCTCCAGGAAAGACAATGGTTATAGCAAATGGGACTTATTCTCCCGTCACAGGTCAGGGGGAGATAACCTTGACGCCATCTAGGCAGATGCAGAATGTGTTGTATGCCCCTAATTTCTCAACGAATTTACTGTCAATTAGTCGGATTACTAAGGATTTCCATTGACGAACTATATTTAATCCATCATCTCTTGTGTTTCAGGACATTCTTATTTGCAGAATGATTGGCAGTGGCCGTGAGCAGGGGGCTTTATCGACTAGTCCAAACACCATATGCTGGAGTATCCTCTCATTCTACTATACCTGTCTCTTTTTACCTATGGCATCTGAGCTTCGGTCTTCTTCTACTTTCGAAACTGCATCAAGTCCTTCCTTAGATCTCTCCTCGATCGTTATTTAATTGTGAAGTATGTCAGGTAGGGAAGCACCATCGGTCTATCTTCCCTAGTAGTTAGAGTCAGAGAAGTAGCCCCCCTTTTGAGTTTTTCCATGTAGATATTTAAGGTCCTAGTTGTGTTTCCGATCATCAAGGACACATGTTTTATTTAATTGCTATGGATGATTTTAGTCGTCTGTCATGGGTTTTATTGTTGAAGAACAAATCAGAAGCAGGAAATGCTATTATGAATCTTTTTAAATAAGTACAGAATATTTTTTCCACCTATGTTAAAATTCTGCGAACTGATAATGCTTTGAATTATGTACTCATGTACTCTCTCAAATATTTTCATCTCATGGCATTATTCATTGTTAGAGTATTTGGAGCATGCGTCACTTATGTAATAGGTGGGTAAATGGATCCCTCCAGGGTCCATTTACCCCACCACTGAGTTTAGTCCCATACCGCCTAGTGGTGGGACTTGGAGGTCCTGTGGAAGCTATATAAGGAGCCCCAGGCCTCCTGTAACAGATGAGAAAGTTCAATAGAATATCCGCCCCTTAGAGGGCTTCTCCTGTGGTTTCATCCCGCTCCTCACGGAGTAGGGTTCCACATAAAAATCTTTGTGTTCTTCGTGATTATTCTTCTTTATTATGTTATTCCGCTTCCGCTTTCTATTTTATAACATGGTATCAGAGCGGGTTCGTTTCTCGGGGTTTTCATGATTTATTGTTTTTATTCGAGATGCGATTGTGCAAGTTCTCGAAGATCTGAGTTTGAAGATTATTCCTGTTGTTCGATCAAGTTCTTGTTCTAGGGTTTAGATAAAACCCTAGAAATTATTCTGCGTGCATATCCTCGGCTGCGCTAAAATTCGATTCTGGATTTGTTCGAGTCTTGCATCTAGGATTTCTCGACTCTCAAGTGGTGTTGCAGGCGGTGCTTCTTCGTCAAGCCTTTCCCTGGTATCAAGACTCTCTGCAGATTCTCCATGAAAGCACCACACATTGCGGTTTTGGATCAAGACTCCATGAAGCACCGCGGATTCGCACAGGCTAAAGCAAGCCCTTTCGCTCCAGATCAGTACCTTCGCTCCAGATCCGCACCAGCAAAGCTCCAGGACTGCTCGGCATCAAATCCGCAGGCAACGCTGCACACAACATCTCCTCCTGATGCCGCTATTCCCAAGCGGTGACCCCGCCCGGGCCATCATTCTGGCGACGACGCATCAAAGGTCACTCGAGTCCCAGTTGATTTCCACGCTCACCGCACCGAAGGCGTACCCCTACTTCTGCTTCGCCATCGCACGCCATCGCGTGCCATCCTGGCGGCGTACTCCAAGCCGCATGATTTCTCCAGCGCGCAGCCCTACGCGCGCACAGGCCAAGGGCGGCGCTCCCTCCGAGTCCCTTGACCCCAGGCGCAATCCCATCTCTCGCGTTGCGGCATCGCCAAATCTCCACGCGGCTACCCCCAACGCCCGTCTTCTCCGAAGCCCTCGTCATCGCCCCTTACGTCGCCCTCCAGGAGCATCAACTCCCACTGCAGCGATCCAGGCGAGCCCCATCGGCCCTTCTCGCCAAAGCTCCAGGCGATATCACCCTCACGCGCAGCCTCGCGCGCAGCTCCAGATCTTCATCGGCGGCAGCAACAACCTTCGGCTCCGCCATATCGTGAAGACCCCCCCTGCTCCATTAGGCGGCGGCGATTGAAGGAGGTTCCCATCGTGGGGAACCCTAACGGGGGGGTGACTATTTGTATTGCAGTTCGGCCCAAATGAGGTCCAAATGGGCCGTTAAAAAAATGATGATAAAAAAGGAAAAGAGAGTGGGGGCCAAAAAAAAAGGAGAATATAAGAGCCCAACAGTGGGTTTAAAAAAAAATGAGGGCAGCCCAGAATAAAAAAAAAGGGGCTGGATATTTTGTTAGTTATATATATATATATAAATGATAAATTTCCGGAAAAAGGCGCGTACAATAGAAAAGCCGTACGCATATTTAAAAAAATGTGAGCTTTGAAAAATGCCGAAAAAAAATGAAAATGGCATAAAAAATGTGTTTCAAAAAAAAATGTTCAAAAAAAAAAATGGACGGCTTATTAAAAAAAATGATGAAGAAAAGCCGCAACGAATCTTTTGAGAATATTCATGTTTTTCCCCATATTTATGTATCATCTTATCTTCTCCCAACATGGTCAACAACGTAATTCCGACCAGTATGGGAGAAAGGGGGAGTATATGTATATGTAGAGTCATAGGTCTTGTTCCAAGATTCAGATATCATATTTTCCAGACCGGTCAGATGTTCAGACTCTACAAATTTCAGACTCGATGATGACGCATGCCAATCATTCTTGTTGGTCGGCCAGAGCTTTCATGTGAGCCATAGGGACTCCAGAGCAGAGGACTATTCCCTATGCCATTAAGGGCAAGGGTTTTCATGTGGTATCATAGGGACTCCACAGTAGAGTACCATTCTCTGAGCCAGATAGACACTCCAGCCCCGTTCGTCCTCCTCACATGCACGCCATGAGAAGCAACGTCCTCGACTGCAGCAGCTGTGCGCGTTGGGTTGATATTGTCTGTAGTGTCATGTATTGTGAGTCGAGTTTCTTCCTGTTTGTCCAAGCTGAGCATTGCATGCTCCAGCTTGAGGGGGAGTGTTAGAGTATTTGGAGCATGCGTCACTTATGTAATAGGTGGGTAAATGGATCCCTCCAGGGTCCATTTACCCCACCACTGAGTTTAGTCCCATACCGCCTAGTGGTGGGACTTGGAGGTCCTGTGGAAGCTATATAAGGAGCCCCAGGCCTCCTGTAACAGATGAGAAAGTTCAATAGAATATCCGCCCCTTAGAGGGCTTCTCTTGTGGTTTCATCCCGCTCCTCACGGAGTAGGGTTCCACATAAAAATCTTTGTGTTCTTCGTGATTATTCTTCTTTATTATGTTATTCCGCTTCCGCTTTCTATTTTATAACATTCATCCATCATCTTATGCTTACACATCTCAACTGAACGGAGTTGCAGAAAGAAAGCATCGTCACCTTCTTGATTTTGCTCGTACCCTCCTTGTTCAGAGCTATGCCTCACATTCATTCTGGGGTGACGCAGTTCTCACAACATGTTACCTCATTAACCGTATGCCCTCATCGATACTGGGGGAGAAGATTCCTTTCTCTTTTGTGTTTCCTGACAAGGAGTTGTTCTCTCTTACCCCTTGTGTGTTTGGGTCTATTGCGTTTGTCCATCGATTGTCTCCAAAGATTGACAAGCTCTCTCCAGGGCAGTCAAATGTGTTTTTGTCCGGTATTCCAAGACTCAAAAGGGATGTTGTTGCTATGATCCCTTACACAGGAGGTATTATGTTAGTGCAGATGTCACATTTTTTGAGTCTGTCATATACTTTTGTCCTATAGATGACATGTTGACACATTCAGATTCAGATGATGAGGACTATATACCACCTCCACCCATGAACCAACCACCTTCATCATCAAGTACACTACCACCTCCACCATCACCTTCTCAAATTGTTCTGGTTCAACCTCTACCACTTCACTATAGTCGACGGCCTGCCTCTGCTCATGATCAAGGTCCATCATCCAACATACCCCAGGTTTGTTCTGACAACACTACTAATGGATTACAGAATTTCTCAGCAGGGGTTATTTCAAGAGGAGGATGATCAGGCATGTGACAGAGATGGTGTTGAACCTGGTTTGCCTATTGCTCTTAAGGAAGCAGAAGCATTCTTGTGCTTCATATCTGATGGCTTCTCATGTAACTTCTGAGCGTCTAACATGAGACTTCATAAGGTTTGCAGTTGCTTTGTCTACCGTAGACATATCACATACGTACCAGGAGGCATTGTTGGATAGTAAATGGCTTCTGGCTATGGAGGAAAAGATGACGACCCTTTAGTTGAGAGGTACTTAGAGCCTTATCCCTAGCTCCCACTGGAGCGTCTATAGTGAGTTGCAAATGGGTATTTTCAATGAAGCAGAATACGAATGGTAGCATTGATAGGTACAAAGTTTGACTGATTGCACGTGGGTTTACTTAGACGTACGAGTGATGAATCCATGATTCATCTACTCTATATGGACGTTTTTGCAAAATCCATTTATTAATCACTAATTAAATCCCTTAAAATCAATTAATTAACATTCACTAATTGTGCTCGAATTAATGATTAAAATATGTAAATAAACAACCCTTGTTTTTGACCTAGATTGAGCTTATTATTTTATGTGTAAGTACTTTTGATTTAATTCTTTCTCTAATTTATTCTTTGATTAATTAATTAACTAACATTAAGAATTAAAATCCCAAAAATCAGAAAATCAAGATAAAACACAAAAGTTTGACTTTGTATTATTTGTGCATATTTTATCTTTATGATTTTATTTTACCTTTTTCTAACGTATAAAAAATCCATAAAAATTAGATTAATTATGTATATATTGTATATAAATTAATCCTCTATATACAATTAAATTAAAAATAAAAAAATCACAAAATGCAAAAATACGGTATTTTATTATTTATAGAGTACCTCCAAAAATACTTCTTGTAGAGATGACCTCTTTTGATTTTGGGTCCTTTATGAAAGTTGTAGATCTCGTCGAGATGAACAACTTTTATGTTGATCACTTTTTGATTTGACTTCATTTGCTTTTTCTTTTAGTTTTAGTTATTTTATTTTTATTTAATTTTTGATTTTTAATTATTATTTTACTCCTTATTTTTATTTCACTTTATTTAACTTTCATTTCATTTATTTCATTTTCATTTTTATTTTATTTCCTCTCTTTTTCTCTTTCTCCCTCTTCTTTCTCTCTTTTCCTCTTTCTCTCTCTCTCTCTCCCTCTCTCTCACCCTTCCCCCAGGTCACCTGCATAGCACGTGACCCATCCTATCCTCCCCACCGCACGTGACTCGACACCCCTTGCTCTCTCTCCTCCCTGCATGCGAACATCACGTGCCTCACCGTCCCCTTCCTCCCGCGTCGCCCTCGCTCCCGCTCCGCCTCCCGTAACTGACACCCACTACCATCGCCGCCCGCAACTGTTACGCGGTCGTTGCGCCTCATTCCTTCTCGCAAAATGGTTGTCTCCTTCTCCTATATAACTGCAAGCACCAAGCCCCGAGCTCACTATCCGCCATTTTCCCAAACCCTTTTCTATCAAGTTCCAAACACTTGGAGGTGTCAGGTCCAGGTTCTTCGTTGAGAAACCACGGGAAGGTTGGCGAGATCCGAGGAGCTTCGACTCCTCGTCTGCAGCAATTCCATTGGTTGCTTGAGCTCCAGTTTCGTCGGCTGTTTAGCGATGACATGTCTAGGTCCTCAGACCATCATACCACTACCCCCAGACAAACTTCTTCGCTACTCGATCACTTCAGTCCACACTAGGTTCCATCCTCTCACCACTAATCCTCTTCTTCATCTTATTTGCTTCGATTACCTCTGCTATCCATCACACCTTACTCCTCCATCATGCTTCCTTCTGATACGACGACATCCCCTTCACCTATTCTCCTCTCTGCTTCCCCTATGTCCTTCCATAGTCTCCCCTCCCTCTCCGGCCTCGCACAGGTAGGAGATATGCTCCGATCATCCACACTCACCGCCAGGAGCCCCATCCCCTCTCTTGTTCTTCGATTAGTGCTAACTCCTGCAAGGCACTCACCGTCGCCAGCCACCATCGTAGCTTCACGTCAGAGGAGCCCCTACTCTCGCTCTGCCATAGCTCGGTTGCGTATCGGCCAAACTCCGCCTCGACGCGCCGCTCTTGACGCACCCGAGCCTCGCATTGCTCCGCCACCGCTCGGCTATGCCCCCCGACTTCCAGCTGCCCCGACCGTACGCCACTCGGTGCATGTCTCCAGCCACCATTGGATCGAGGGCCGACCCTTTATCCGACGGTCCTTCTTCTACCATATCGATGCCCGCGCCTCAGCCCCAAGCCTCGAGGCTCGGGGCACCGCCACCACCTCCAAGGCACCACGTGTAGCTTTGGTGCCCTAGCCGCCCCCGATTGCCTTCATCACGTGTCTTGCACGTGGGTCAAGGACAAATTACACCCGTACCCTCGTAAAATACCGAAACTATAGAAGTTCCCCCACTACCAAAGTCATGTGCCAACACGTGATCTGCTGGGCAAATTGCATGTACGTACATGTGGCTTTTTCAAATTACAGATAAGTCCCTCCAGGGAATTCTTTGAGATAAAACTTACCTTTTTATTGCATTTCACTCTCCAAAACTTCAATTTAGCATATCTTGATCATTTGAACTCCGATTTTGATGCAAAATATGTCATTTTGAAGCTTATTCCGTTCTCTTTCATTTTGTATGACTTATGGACAAACCTGAGGCTATTTATTGATAGTTATTATTTGCGGATCTCTGATGATTATGCAGGCTGATCTTTAACATATTTGTGCCATTTCTTAGTGAGAAAATTATTGACTTTATTTGTAGGGATTTAATTGCGTGGACATGAATTTGAAGATTTAACTTTTGCAGGGACGCCGTGAAGGATATTGAATGTGCTTAATTCTCTTGTATTCCTATTGATACCATTTGAGGATTTAATTTTTGCATGGGCTTCAAGGAAGAAAATTAAGGATTAATTTCCCTAATGATTATTATAAATGAAAATTCATTCGAGGAAATTTTAGTTTATTCGCACCGCATCTCTTACACCTCATTTTATTGCTTTTCATTTTCATTTTATTTCTTGACATAGAAATTAACATAACATTTAATTAATTATTGAAATCAATTTAGAACGACGCAACTAAAATCATTGTTCCCTGTAATCTACCTTGGTAGACTTGCCAAGTAAAAATATTATATAACATTCCAATATTGTGGTTTTTGATCGATCGTTTTTCATCTCTAATACTACAATCCTCGATTTGTAAAGAGGTGAAAATACACGTTCATCAAATGACGACGTTGCCGGGGAACCATATATTTTTAGGGTTTTAGATTGATTTCTATAATTATTTTTTGTGAAATTAATTTCCATGTCATTTTTTCCTTTCTTCTTTTGCATTTTGTAATTTTTTTGTATTTTTAATTTGATTTTAATTGGTGAATTAATTTATATACACTATATCCATAATTAATCTAATTTTATAGATTTTTTATAGGTTATAAAAAGGTAAAATGAAATCAGTAAAGATAAAATATGTACAAATAATACAAAGTCAGACTTTTTGTGTTTTTTTCTTGATTTTCTAATTTTTTTGGATTTTAGTCCTTTGGCCGCCTCCTCGAAGCAACCACCAAGAGAAACCCTCCGAGCTCCTCCCTCCAGGCAAACTCATTCCTCCCAGGTTCTTTATCTGCGCATCTTCACTATCGACTCCTCGAGCCTACAACAGCTCCGACCCACGCTTCCACCTCTTCTTCGCACCACCGCCTTCACCGCCAACCGCGAGTCTTCGTCACCGCCTACCGCAAGTCGCCAGATCGTATCCCCCGACCGAGTTCGGTCGCTTGCCATCCCGGAGCACACCTCTGACTTGCTTCTGAGGGGTCTAGCTCCTCCAAGTAGCCATCACTCTAGAGGACCAGGAAAAGACTACTTTTACGTGTCCTTTCAACACTTATGCATTCAAGCGCATGCCTTTTGGGCTTTGTAATTCCCCGGCATCTTTCAGCGGTGTATGATTGCAGTTTTTGACGAAATGATTGGAGATTACTTGGAAGCCTTTATGGACGACTTCTCCATCTATGGTGATTCATTCGATGATTGCCTAGCGCACCTGTATCGAGTCCTCGAGAAGAGTAGGGAAGTGAATCTTGTGCTCTCTTGGGAGAAAAGCCACTTTGTAGTAAAAGAGGGTATCGTGTTGGGGTACGTGACATACATCATCTCCAAGAAGAGAATGGAGATTGACCCTGCCAAGGTGGATGTGATCAAGAAACTCGAGCCACCTACCAACGTAAAACAAGTGCGGTCTCTTGTAGGGCATGCCAAATTTTATAGGAAATTTATTAAGGATTTTTCAAAAATTGCCCGACCTCTAACTGAACTCTTAGGAAAGACACTGAGTTCCTAGTAGATCATAAGTGTTTTGAGGCCTTCGAGCTGCGCAAAAAGAAGATCATTGAGACTATTGTCCTACAAACCTCTGAGTGGTCTCTTCCCTTTGAGATTATGGCAGACGCTTCAGACTTTGCAGTAGGGACTGTGTTAGGACAGAGGAAAGATGGAATCTCGTATGCTATTCACTACACAAGTAAAGTTTTAGATCCAGCTTAGAAAAATTATATAGTGACAGAAAAGGAAATGCTTGCAGTAGTCTTTGCCCTTGAGAAATTCGGATTTCTACTTTTAGGATCTAAGATGACAATATACACAGACCACTCATCCATCCGATACTTAATGGCGAAAGAAGACGCAAAGGCACGTCTCCTCAGATGGATACTCTTGCTTCAGGAATTTAATTTGGAGATTAAGGATAAACCTGGAGTAAAGAATGTGGTGGCTGATCATTTATCATGGATCGAACAAGATAAAATCTCTATCCATGAAATCTTCCCAGACGAGTCAATTTCTGCTATTGACTCTCTCCCATGGTATGCCGACATGGTTAACTATCTTGTCCCCAAGAAAGTCCCTAGTGTTGGCCCAAGAACAGAATCGACCGACTCAAATAGGAAGTCAGACACTACTATTGGGAGGATCCGTTCCTTTTCATTGAAGGACCGGATTGTATATGGAAAAGATGTATTCCTCAGAAGGAATACCAAAGTGTTCTCAATCTCTGCCACACCTTGGAGGCAGGAGGACACCACTCCGAGAAGAGGACCACTAAGAAGATACTACAATGTGGATTTTATAGGCTGACCTTGTTTTAGGATGCCTGCAATTTTGTCAAGTTGTGCCCGGTCTATCAGAGAATGGAGGGACCATTGGTCCCAAAGTTGCAATGCCTATGCAACCAGTGATCATTTGTGATGTATCTGATGCATGTGACATTGACATCATGGGCCCATTCCCTAACAGCCAAGGATTTGAACATATTCTTCTTGCGGTAGACTATCTATATAGGTAGGTGTAGGCTATCCCTACTCGAGCCGCAGACAACAAGGTCGTCATCAAGTTTTTGAAAGATCATATTATTTCGAGGTTTGGGATCCCGAAGGTATTAATATTTAATGTGTGCAGACACTTTGTCAACCGGGAGGTGAAGAAGTTGACTAAGGAATATGGCATCAAGCATTGTGTCGCTAGTCCTTGCCATCCGCAATCCAACGGCATGGCCGAGGTGTCAAACATGAAGGTTAAAGGAATTTTACAGAAAATTATTCGCCCTGATAGGAAGAACTAGTCCCAACTCCTGGACCAAGTTCTTTAGGCTTACCGGACAACTTACAAGGCCCCATTGGGCACCTCTCCGTCTCGAATGGTATATGAAAAGCCATGTCATTTACCGACAAAATTAGTGCATAAATCAGAATGAACAATCAAAAAGATCAATTGGAACTATCACCAAGGAAAAAAGAGTAGAGATATGGATTTAAATGAATTATCAGAGATCAGAAATCATTCATATGAGAACAACACCATTTATAAGGACAGAGTAAAGAAATGTGAAATGGCATGACAAACACATCCGAACAAAGAGTTTTGTCTCAGGACAGAAAGTGTGGATGTTTAATGCAAGATTGTTCCAGGACAAACTAAAATCCAAATGGAAGGGACCCTTCATCGTGAGAGAGCTTCACAATAATGGAAGTGTTGAGATCTTAGAGACCGTAATTTATATAGTCAACGATCAACTGCTTAAACATTTTGTCGAATCAAGTGAGCAGTTAGTACAAGTTGAGCAGATCTCCTTCACACATGGCACTGTGCTAGACGAAAGACTCAAGCAGCCCAGATGAACCACCTCTTCCATAAAAATTCTGTCACTCTTATGTATTTCTATCACTTTATTTATCTACGCGGTTCCCCATTTGTAATTATCCGATCATACTTAGGCTAACCTGAGCCTAAGTATAGGAAGATCAGTACTATTGTTTATACATGACTTTTATTCTTTTCTTCTCACCCTCGACTGCCTCATTTCATACTTTTCTGTTATGCTTAGTCCCTCAAAAGTCTAAGTATGGGGGGACAAGTCATCTTTTTTTTAACTCAACTATACTTAGTACGAGCTATGTCTACATTTCACTTTGTGCCATGAGGATATAGCACAAGCTAAGTATAAGGGTGTGTGTTTGTATGTATTATATCTACTTTACTCATAGCTCGTGCTTTAATTGTTTTCATCAAAAATTGGGTATGGGTATAAGTTGTGTATACTGTACTAAATTTCTTATGTAAATAATACTTGTTTTTTTAAAAAATAGGTGTATATAAAAAAATCAACTAAAAATCTCAAAAAAAAAACAAAAATGAAGACAAAAAACAAAAAAAAACTAACTTAAAGTTTTATCCCTGACATTTTACTATCACTAAAGACTAGATGAATGAAAGAAACACGAGTTTTTAAGGTCCTTTGATTCAGAGTTAATTGATCTTAGTCATTAGGGTTTGAGACTTAATAATCCACACTTTCCTAGTTTAAAAGATGTGAGTGCTATATTGCATGTTTAATCTCTACCTTTAATAATATGGTCAGCACATCGCTTGCACAACTGCATGAATGATGAGATGAGTTGAGATGTCACTTGAGGGACTTTGGTTGGAGATTTGAGACTAGACCTGATTTTATGATATTCGAGGATGGGATAAAGTTGATGAAAGCTTTGAGAAACCTGAGTGTCAGCAAATCCTAGCCAGTATGTGAACAAGTTCGCATGTTATCTCTTGATATTGACCTGTGTGCTAGGGTGTGATGAAACTAAATAATTGTTCATCAACGTGCGCCAACTCTTGGTAAAAGCAGTGGAGCTAGCCAAAAAGGAAATAAAAGAAAAAAAATATTGAAAGAAAAGAGCTCTCAAACACAAAGTCAAATTACAAAGAGCTTCAATCAAATGCAAGCGCTCCCAACCATTTTCAAAGTGTCCAATTGAACTAAAGCTAATTAGGACCAATGAGTCGGGCTAGTACCTCAAAAAGAGCTCTGCATCATAAGCGATACAAGTCTGGGTGCAAGTATATTAGATATTTAAAGAAGACACACCCCGGCGTACTACCAAGAAAACAAGTACAAATGACACAATCTCTCTTGACAGACATGTTGGAAGAAATGAGTGTGTTGTTTATTTCTGAAACACAAGAATTTTTACGTGGAACCCTACTCCCTAAGGAGCAGGATGAAACCACAAGAGAAGGCCTCAATGGGCCATATACTTCATTGCTTTCCTCCCTTGATACAATGAGTGCAGAGGTCTATATATAGCCCCCACTGAGTCTCCACATCTCCAAACTGGGAGATGTGGGACTAAACTCTGGATGGGGTAAATGGATCCTGGAGAGATCCATTTACCGATCTCCCATACATGTGACGCATATAACGAATACTCTAACACTCCCCCTCAAGCTGGAGCATGCAATGCTCAGCTTGGACGAACAGAAAGAAACTCAACTCATAATACATGACACTCCAGACTATATCAACTCAACGCGCACAAGTGTCGGCTGCTGTCGAGGACGTTTCTTCTCATGACGTGCATGTGAGGAGGACGAACGGGCTGGAGTGTGAGTCGACTGAATCTCCTCGTCGGAGAGCTTGTGCTCTGTATTGTGCCTCTCAGAGTCACTGCAAGTGAAAATGAGTCTCCTCGTCGGAGTACTCTCGCCTAGCACAACATGTGGACAACTGCTCCATCTCTGAAAAGGGCCTAACTGAAAAGGTTGTGGAGTGCAATCCTCATTGGAATCCACGGTTGTTGGAGAATGGAGTCTAAAATAGTCTCCTCGTCGGAGAACTAGATCTCTCCCGTCTAGCATAGAGAATGATACTCTTCTCCGAAGTCCCTATGAAACCACATGAAAACCCTTGCCCTCATGGCATAGGGAATGTTCCTCTACTATGGAGTCCCTATGGCTCACATGAAAACTCTAGTCGACTAAACAAGAAGAATGATGGGGACCACGACAAAAGATGGCATACATGTGCTCATCTAAAAAGAAGACCGTATACATGTGTGTGTCTGAAACTGAAGACTCGGAATCAATCGTCGAGTCTGAACAATCTGAACTGTAGAGTCTGGAAACTGAATGGCATGGAAATCTGACATCTGAATCTGAAGAATCTGAATAGACCCGTGACTCTACATATACTCCCCCTTTCTCTCATACTTGTCCGAAAAAGACATCGACAAAGTTGGGAGAAGACAAGTGAAATGAGGAGAAAACAAAATCAAATAAGCCGTCGCATTTTTCTTCGGTTTTTTTTCTCGTCATTTTTTCTTGGCTATTCCATTTCCAATTGTTTTAATAGTCGGCACATACATTTTTTAATAAGCCGTTGCCTTTTTTTATATGATTTTCCCTTCAATTTTTAAAACATTATTTAATCATCATTCTTTTTAAAACTTTGCGTACGACTATGACTTTTGTATGTACACACTTTTTTTAAAGAAATTCCTCTCTCTTTTTAATTCTTGCAACCTTTTTTTTCATTTGCAGACCCCCTTTTTTTATAATCTGTAGCCCAAACTAGGCTTATCAATTTTTTTAAACTAACGCCCACTTTGGACCCCCTTGAAATTCGGCTCAAATAGAGTTAGCAAATAGAAGGCATACTCCCTATTTAGGAAGGGAGAAGGAGTTTCGACTCCATGTGATGCATGCTAGGGTTCCCTACGAATCCACCGCCGCCGAGGATTTGGGGGAGAGGCGGGGCACGCGACTTGCGCGGAAGAGGATGAGGCACTTGATAGGAAGAATCTGGAATGGCGAGGATGGAGAGGAGCATGATGGGGGTGCGCGCGAGGGACTTGGGAGATGCACGCGTCGTCGCCTCCGCGCCTGGAGAGTCAAAGAAGACTGCATGCGCCTTTTGGAGGGTTAGGGCACGCGCGCGATTGGAGAAGCGGAATGATGCAGCGTGACCTCGAATTATAGGGCCGAATTTATTTAATTAATTAGTGGTCAATTTTATTTACGTTTTTAAGTTGTCGTAATTGTTTAATTAAATAATTGAGATCGCATGTGATCTCAACGTTTATTCGTAGATTTAATTTGGTCAATTAATTAGTTAGAGTCTAATTAGGGTAATTAGAGGTCAAATTGAATTTTAAATTTGTCAGAGTCAAATTAGGATAAGTTAGTTGTCCAATTTAAATTATCTTCTATTTTTGTAACCCCATCTCTCCTATATAAAGGGATGGTAGTCCATTGTTTTTATTCAGTGAAGTATTAATCAAATTTGAGATTTTATCTCTCTTATCTCTCCTCCCCCTCTCTCTCCACGCGATCTCCGCGGTTCTCCTCCTTCAACCCCTCGTTACCGACGAGTTCTTCTTCTCAACCCTTCTATTTCTTCTACCAAAAATCCACCACAACAAAAAAATATTATTATTTCGACGCCACGAAAATCCGATCCGCATCATTTGGTATCAGAGCATGGATATTGAATCGTTCCTACGATTCAACGATCCAGTTGCATATTGGCGTTTGAAGCTTGATCTCAACCGCATATCTCATGGGCCGCATGCGCGTTCGCGTCAACGAAAGTTCCAGAAACGTCTCTTGTCGAGTCTGAAGGTGCAAGGATGGTTGGACGCTCTAATCGACGACGATTCAACCGCCAACGACCAAAATCAAACCTGTGCAACCGCTATTCCACCCGATTTCGAAGCAAAAAACGAAGAAAACTCCGCTATGGAGGAAGATTTGGTCGCTGGTCCAGCACATTTCAGAACCAATTTCTCCACCGGAATCGATCTCGTTGGTCCCTTTGATCGTCCCGGCACAATCCCCGCCACCCCAGGTAACCCCCCTACCCTCCCCATCTCCGCTACCTTGTCTAACCCTCACAACCGTCATCCCCATCCCCAGCATCTCCCTCTTCCCCGCCACCCCTTTCCCCTACGGTCCCCTGCCACCGCTTCCAAAAACCCCGCAAACCCCACCCCCGCATCTCGGCTCCTTTCCACCGCACAACCTCCGCCCCCAGCCCTACTGTTGCCGCCCCACCTGCTGCCCCATTTCCCCCTTCCCCTCCCGTACCCGCCACCCTGCATCCCTCACCCTCCCACGCGCCAGACCTGCGACTCCGCCCGCCTCGGTGCATCCTCTTCGTGTCGCCCCACCCCTCCCTGCCCGAGCCTCCTTCCCTCCCCTACTCCCTTTCCCCCCCAGTACCAACCCCCCAGCCCGCCGACTCGACCTCGCCCCCCCCCAGCGCCCGTGCCTCACGCACAAGGCCTTGCGACCCCCCTACTCCCGCAACCGCCTCCCGCACCCAACCTATCACCCATCCCCTCGCCGCGGTAGCAGGCGACCCCCCCAGCCGACCCGCTACTGCCGTCATCAGGCCTCACCGCCTTTGCGAAAGGCGCCAGCCGCGCCGAGCTTTCGCGCGCGCTCCCAAGGGCGCCCCTTTTCCCCGTGCGTTGCGCCGCCTCCATCGCCCTAGGAAGAGGAAGAATCGGGAGTCAAGTAGGGCTAATGACACAGGCCCTTCCTGGAAATAAGGAAACTAATTGAGAAAATTTACCTCAAGACCCCTCCCCAAAACAACATTCACGGAAAGGCCTTCATTGAAGAGGTACAAAAATGCACCCTCGCCCCTGGCTGCAAAAATATTTAAAAAAACATGCTGTAATCAGGAAATCAGGGGATCTTCCTTATCCAAATAGGACTAGGACCTTGGGTTTTCCCTATATAAGGACCCCATGGCTCCATTCCCTTAGACACATCTCCTCCCCTCCTCTCCTTGTGCCATTGCTTCACTATGGATGCTCCAAGGGCCGTATTTTTCATGCCCCATCAATTCTTCGGTCACCACAAGGAAGAAACCACAATCAAGAAGACGCCACCATTCGCGCTGCACATGTTCTTCGACCACGACGACCGTGACATCTACGCCCGCGTATGGACTCCGCCGTTTGCCCCACACCAGTTCTTCCAGAAGACAGCGGGACATGCAGATTCGACCTCCAAGCCTACATCGAGCAATTCGTCGGGAGACGAATCTTTTAAAGCGGCAGAGAGTTGATGCAACGTGACCCCGAATTATAGGGCCGAATTTATTTAATTAATTAGTGGTCAATTTTATTTACGTTTTTAAGTTGTCGTAATTGTCTAATTAAATAATTGAGATAGCATGTGATCCCAACGTTTATTCGTAGATTTAATTTGGTCAATTAATTAGTTAGAGTCTAATTAGGGTAATTAGAGGTCAAATTGAATTTTGTTGGAAAAGAGACTTCGTTGTTTATTCAGAAAACCCTAGGCTCTCTTATATAGGGAGAGACCTTAGGGTAAATTACAGAGAGGTCTATAGAAAAGAAAGAAATAACAACAAACTCCATAAAGAGATAATAACACTACTAACTATTTCTACACTCCCCCTCAAGGTGGAGCATAGATATCTATCATGCTCAGCTTGGACGAACATCTCTGAAATGGTCCTCTGAGCAGTGGCTTGGTAAATACATCTGCAGTCTGATCTCCTGAGCTCACATGTGCAGTAGATATCAATCCTCTCTGGATCAAGTCCCTAGTATAATGGCAGTCAACTTCAATATGCTTGGTCCTTTCATGAAAAGCTGGATTGCCGGCAATGAACAATGCTGCCTGATTGTCACACTGAAGCTTCATAGGTAGGGGTACCGCTACATGTAGATCTTCTAGTACTGAGCGAACCCACATCATTTCCGTACTGGCTTGAGCCATGGCCCTATACTCGGATTCGGCACTGGACCTTGTCACAACAGTTTGTTTCTTGCTTTTCCAAGAAACCAAAGAGCCTCCAACAAACACTGCAAACCCTGAGGTTGATTTTCGGTCCTTAGGACATCCTGCATATTTTGCATCTGCACATGCTGAGACAGATAAGTCCGTGCCCTTTCTAAATAGCAGCCCTGAACCTGGAGAAGACTTTAGATACCTCAGTATCGTATGTATAGCATCCATGTGAACCTGTCTTGGCTGCTCCATAAATTGACTCACCCTGCTAACTGCAAATTGAATGTCTGGGCGAGTTATGGTGATGTAGAGGAGTTTTCCCACCATCTCTCTATATCTCCTCTTATCTACTTCATCAGTATCACCATCATACAGCCTCACGCTGGGATCCATAGGAATACTTGATGGTTTGCAACCATCCATGCCCGTCTCAGTCAGGAAGTCTGTAATATACTTCCGTTGGGTCATTTACCAAACCCTGTGCATTCCTTGCAAATTCTAACCCCAGAAAGTATCTCAGGGTCCCAAGATCTTTTGTAACAAACTGACGGCCAAGGAATGCCTTCGCCTTTTCTATGCCCTGTGCATCATCTCCTCTAACAAGAATATCATCCACATAGACCATAATAACAACCGTACCTGCTGATGACTTCTGGACAAACAATGAGTGATCGACATTTGACCTCTTGAATCCTTGTTGCTCAATCAGGTTGGACAACTTCTGGAACCATGCTCTGGGGCTCTGTTTGAGGCCATATATCGCTTTGTGAAGTCTACAGACCATCTGCTTCTCCCCCTCAGCAGTAAACCCAGGTGGCTGCTGCATGTAGACTTCCTCCTGCAAGTCTCCATACAGAAATGCATTCTTGACATCTAGTTGAGATATACTCCAATCACGGACTACAGCAACAGATAAGAGAATACGAAGGGTAGAATGTCTCGCCACTGGAGAGAATGTATCCATGTAATCCACGCCGTAGGTTTGCGTAAACCCACGAGCGACCAAGCGTGCTTTGTACCTATCCAAGGTTCCATCTGCATGGTATTTGACTGTAAAGACCCATTTGCAGCTCACAACTGATGCATCAGAAGGTGCAGGGACCAAAGACCATGTGCCACGAGACTGCAGGGCCCTCATTTCTTCTTCCATTGCTAATCGCCAGCATTCATTCTGCAAAGCTTCCTGGTATGTCCGTGGTATATCCACGGAAGACAAAGCTGTGGCAAATCTCTGAAAATCACCTGTGAGACTGTGAAAAGAAACCTGTGAAGCAAACGGATAAGTGGCACATTGCCGCTTCTGTTTCCGAATAGCAATCGGAACATCAAGATCATCATCTGATGTACGAGATGGGCTAGTGTCGGCCTGAACTGAAGGATCCTGCACATGTACCAAACCTGACCCGTCAGTAGTAATGCCATCTGAACATACCTGAGGCGGGATGATCGGCTGCTGTGTGGTCTGAGCAGGACCTAACCGGCGCGTATAGAATTTCGGTAACGGTGATCTGATAGGCCGTGGATTGGGTGGAGGTGGAGGAGGTGGTGGGGGTGGTGGAGGTGGTGCTGGCGTGGAGACAGACACAGGGGAAGACTCAGGTGTACTCAATGTAGGTGGTGGAGGAACATAGATCTCATCAGTGGTAGTGGATGGTACCATTCTGTCACCTGCAGGAGAGAAATACATGACAGACTCAAAGAAAGTGACATCGGCACTCACAAAGTATCTCTTAGTTGTGGGATCATAACACCGATAGCCCTTCTGAGTTCTGGAATAACCAACAAAGACGCACTTGACTGCTTTAGGAGAGAGTTTGTCAAGTCCGGGAGATAGACGATGCACAAAAGCAACAGTGCCAAAGACACGTGGAGTTAGTGAGAATAACTCCTTATCTGGAAAAATAATGGACATAGGTATCTTTTCACCAAGGACCGAGGATGGCATACGGTTGACCAGATAACAAGCAGTAAGGACAGCATCGCCCCAGAAAGAAATAGGGGCACAACTCTGAATCAACAATGTACGAGTAATATCTAAGAGATGGCGATGCTTCCTTTCCGCGACACCATTTTGTTGTGAGGTATATGCACAAGTGGTTTGTTGAATAATGCCCTTTGATGACAGGAATTGTGACAGTAAGCGTGTACAAAATTCAAGGGCATTATCAGTCCGAACATATTTGACATTTGCAGAAAAGACATTGAACACTTCATTAATCAAGTTTTTGATCACATTTCCTGCTTCAGATTTATTTTTCAAAAGAAAGACCCATGACACACGAGAGAAATCATCCACTACCACAAGATAAAACCTGTGTCCCTGATGATCGGGAACACGACTTGGACCCCATATATCTATATGTAACAACTCAAAAGGGGAGCTACTGCTCCGACTCTGACGACGTGGGAAGCTCGACCTGTGATGCTTTCCCAACTGACACGCTTCACATTGAAACAAAGAACTAGGAGAGATCTGAGGCAGAAGATGGCGCATTTTCTGAAGTGGAAGGTGACCAAATCGGAGGTGCCAAATGTACGGAGAGACTGGTCCAGCAGAGTGAGAGGAGACACCAGCATATGAATCCCGGACCAGCCGATATAAACCATTCTGCTCAGAGCCACAGCCAATCACCTTGCCCGTGAGTATGTCCTGAAAAATGAGAGAAGACGGGTCAAATATGGCACGACAGTTCAAATCCTTCGTAATCTGACTAATAGATAGCAAATTCATTGAGAACTCAGGAGCATGCAGAACATTCTGTAAATGCAAAGTGGAGGACAGGAAAACCTCCCCCTGTCCAATAAGGAGCGAATGGGTACCATCTGCTATCTGCATTGAACGTCCGGGAGGAATGTCCCTGTAGGCCTGTAATCTACCTCTATCTCGGCAGAGATGATGTGTGGCTCCAGAATCAATAATCTAGTTAGATATATCATGAGATGTAGTAGATCTACCTGAGGAGCTTGCGGCTGCGGAAGAACTGGCAGAGGCAGTGGCAGCCATATCTGAGGAACCACCAGGCGAATCACCAGAAGCATGTGGCATAATCTCTCGGAGACGGGCGACAAGTTCGTCAAATCGACTATCTGCAGTAGAAGTCAGTGGAGACTGAGAGTGCTCTGCAATACGTGCTGGTGCTGGAAATCCATGCTTCGAATAACATGTCTCCTCCGAGTGTCCTGTACGACGACAATAGGAGCATGTCTGACTAAAGCGACCACCCCTCCCCTGGGGTCCACGGCCACGTCCACGACCACGGCCAGATGGTGGTCCACCTCTCCCACGCGAGACTGCCATCGCTGAAGGAGGTGGAGTAGGAGAGCTAGAGGAGACTGGAATGCGGCTAAGCCGTCTGTAAACATCCTCAACTGGAGGAATAACTGCATCAGCGAGAATCTGAGATCGAGCTGCATCGTACTCTGGGTCAAGGGCCGCAAGAAGAACACCAACCATGGTGGCGTTTCGAAACGCCTTCTGCTGCTCAGGAGTTGCAGTCAGAGGGATGATACTATATAACTTCTCGAACATCCCTCTTAGGGATGTATAAAGAGAATGGAGAGGTCTGCCGCTCTGCTTCATTGTGAATATGTCGTGCTGAAGCTGCAACATCTCCGTCTCATTTCGCACTTGCGAATATGTGGCGGCAAGAATTTCCCACATTGCCTTAGCAGTGGGCTGATGGAGGACGTCGTTGGCAATCTCCGTCGTTAAGGTGCCGGACAACCATACCTTTGCATAGGAATCATCAGCCTCCCATGAGGCATAGATCCCAGTCTTCTCTGCGAGCTCATCCTCGGTAAGAATATGTTTCTTACCATTCGACTTCATAAGGCTCATGAACTGTATAGCCCAGAGCTCGTAGTTAGACCCGTCCATCTTGACTATTGGCGCAGGACCTTTGAATGCGCCAGTGGAGGGTATATCAACTTTTGATTCTGACATACTGCCGCTTGGAGAAGAACTAGGATATGTAGACGTGATGCTGGATGTCTACAAAAACTGCATCGGATTTGAGTGCGTATGTAGACGTTACGCACTCAAATCCATAGAATGGATGTGGAAGAAACTCGGGCACGCCTAACAAGAGGCTGACAACCCTTTCAGCGGCTAGGAGCCGCTAGAAGACCTTGTGCGTGTTGCTGTTCACGCACCCAGAGGCCGTGCGCGGGCAGCAGATGGAGATGCCGCCTATTGGCAGAGGTCGCTGGGGGCTGGGATTCCCTTCGGCGGCTGGCAGGGGCTATTGGCGGAGGCCGCTAGAGGGTGGGATCCAACCAGATGGAGGGCTGGATCCAACCACGGCGATGGAAGGCTGTCGCTGGAGATGAAGAAGGAGTTGGAGATGAAAAAGGCGGCGACGATTGAGGGTTGCCGCTGGAGAGAGAAGCGACGGGAGGGCAGCGATTCCGAGAAGAGGGAGGCGGGTGGGGAAGGGGCGGCGGGAGGGAGGAGAGCCCTAGGGTGGCTCTGATACCATGTTGGAAAAGAGACTTCGTTGTTTATTCAGAAAACCCTAGGCTCTCTTATATAGGGAGAGACCTTAGGGTAAATTACAGAGAGGTCTATAGAAAATAAAGAAATAACAACAAACTCCTAAAGAGATAATAACACTACTAACTATTTCTACAAATTTTAAATTTGTCAGAGTCAAATTAGGATAAGTTAGTTGTCCAATTTAAATTATCTTCTATTTTTGTAACCCCATCTCTCCTATATAAAGGGATGGTAGTCCATTGTTTTTATTCAGTGAAGTATTAATCAAATTTGAGATTTTATCTCTCTCATCTCTCCTCCCCCTCTCTCTCCACGCGATCTCCGCGGTTCTCCTCCTTCAACCCCTCGTTACCGACGAGTTATTCTTCTCAACCCTTCTATTTCTTCTACCAAAAATCCACCACAACAAAAAATATTATTATTTCGACGCCGCGAAAATCCGATCCGCATCACGGAAGGAGATGCTCCTTCAGAGCTTTGAGATGTTCTCGCACGGTGGTTTTTTTCGCGTGGTGTTCTGCGCGATCTGGAGGGAGAAGGCGTGTGCTGAGGAGAGAAATGCATGCGTGCGTGGGGTTGGGGCTGGGCTGCTGCGCTGCGAGAATAAGTATCGCCCCCTATGGGGGTGCTTTGCTCCAGCATCCGCTGTTGGGGCGCTAGATCACGGCCGCCTGCGAAGGGACCACCTGGAAGGGTCACGCGAGAGGTCCAACTCCTCTATAGAGAGAAAGGCACGAGAGAATGTGCCTCCAAATCTGGAAGGGAGGGGGGGGGGGAGGTCAGGCGTAAAGATGTGCCTGTGTGGGATCGAATCTTCCCCAATGTTTCTGCTGCTTCTGCCATGGAGATTCTTATGGAACAGGGCTTGCTCTTGTGTCACCTTGATTTAGAGTTCCAGGAACCCTAGAAGTTGCTCTTCAGAACTTGCAGATATTTGCAGATCAATCGATGTCAGCATCAACCTAGAATTAGGGTTTCAAACAACACCCTAGAACTTGATCTTGAATCTTGAATGATATACAATAATGATCTTCAAGAATAAATCTTCAAAACATAATTAACAAATGAATCTCGACCAATTGATTAACATAAAATCCTCGAGAATCGACCCGCTCTGATACCATGTTAGAAAATAAAGAATGCAGAAGAGAAATGATAAACAGAGCGGACAGAAAGATAAAACATGAAACGCAAGAATGTTTACGTGGAACGGAACCCTACTCCCTAAAGAGCTGGGTGAAACCACGGGAGAAGGCCTCAAAGGGTTATATGCTTCATTGCTTTTCTCCCTTGATACAATGGGTGTGGGGGTTTATATATAGTCCCCACTGAATCTCCACATCTCCAAACTGAGAGATGACTAAACTCTAAATGGGGTAAATGGATCCTGGATAGATCCATTTACCTATCTCTCATACATTTGACGTATATAACGAATACTCCAACAAGAATAATGAACTGTAATTTAGAACCTTCTGTTTTTTTGACACATGCCATCATGAGCCACATTCTTTTAATTTTTTGGACTCTGAATATAAGTCACGACGACTGCTTGGTTAATTGTGTTTTTATGGAAATTATTGATTAGTTAGCTTATCATTATTGGTTTAATCTTCTGATATATTTCTGATATATTTTGACAGGAGCCCTTTAGTGTCATATCTTTATGAAAGGGGTTGGCGCCAAAATTTTGTACTGTTTGGCTTTCCTGGTGCAGAGAAAGAGGTGCACTGATAATAAAGTTTTTTTTCTTTTTCTTTTTAAACATACGTTCAGTGCCATATTGAGCTTGCCCGATCAATCCAAAACAATTGTTCCATCTTAAATTTTTCGACTTTTTATAAATTTCCGTTCTTTCTTCTCATTTGGAGCATGGGATTTCTATCATTTTGTTAATCGGTTGTGATCCATACAAGTTAATGGCATTGTTCTATTCAATTGAAGGGATATCAATGATAGGTTTCTGCATCGTTTTTGGGGATGTTTTTATTGGATCGTGTGATAATTGCCATTTTGGAATTGTGGTCGCAGTTCGAAATGGCAAAAGAATATCTTAAGCCAACTTTTGGTGGAACAATAATTGATGCTAGCTGTGGAAGTGGACTTTTTTCCAGGATGTTTTCTAAAAGTGGGCTTTACAAATGTGTTATTGCCCTGGATTACTCAGAGAATATGTTAAAGCAGTGTTCTGAATATGTCAAACAAGAGGGCATCTCAAGAGAGTACTTTTCCCTGCCATTTTATGTTCTTTAAAGTCATCAATTAATATTTTTGATAATTTTGGACCGATCTTTACATTTTTGTGCTATATTTAGGAACCTAGTCATAGTCCGAGCAGATATCGCTAGGCTCCCTTTCGAGTCAAATTCTGTTGATGCTGTTCATGCTGGCGCTGCATTGCATTGCTGGCCATCTCCATCTACCGCTGTGAGTTTTTTTGGTACACGAATATGAATAGTATAGATATTCAATGATCATCTAAAGGAAATATATAGTTTTTTAGTTAAATCTGCAAATTTGGTGGGCGTCTTTGTCCATCAGCGTAAGAAGATTCATACGATCGTTTAGTCTTCATTTTAGTTGTTACAGGAAGATCTATGTGGATAAATACATTGTAACTTTTTGCTGCTACGACAAACAAAAACTTGATTGAAAATTGTTAGAAAATAGAGAATGCGGAAGCGGAACGATAAACAGAGCATAATCTAGAAATATAGAACATGAAGAACTCAAAGATTTTACGTGGAACCCTACTCTCTAAGGAGCGGGATGAAGCCGCGGGAGATGCCTCAGAGGGCGTATGTGTTCATTGCACTTTCTCATCTGACTAGAGGAGTGTGGAGCTCTATATATAGCATACACGAAGTCTCCACATCTTCAAACTGGTAGATGTGGGGCTAAACTCTGGATGGGGTAAATGGATCCTGGAGAGATCCATTTACCCATCTCTATCTCATAAGTGACGCATATAAACAACTACTCCAACACTCCCCTTCAAGCTGGAGCATGCAATGCTCAGCTTGGAAAAACAGAAAGAAACTCAACTCACGCTACATGACACTACATACAATATCAACTCAATGCGCACAACTGTCGGTTGTTGTCGAGGACGTTGCTTCTCATGTCGTGCAGGTGAGGAGGACGAACGGTCTGGTGTGTGAGTCAATTGAATCTCCTCGTCGGAGACCATGCTCTCTGAATTGCGCCTGTCAGAGTCGCTGCAATTGGAAATTAGTCTCCTCATCGGAGTACTTTAGCCTGCCACAACATGTGGACAACTGCTCCATCTCTGATAAGGGCCGAACTGAAAAGGCCGTGGAAATGCAATCCTCATCGGAGTCCACGGTCATTGGAGAATGGAGTCTGAAAGAAGTCTCCTCATCGGAGAACTGGGTCTCTCCCATATGGCACAGAGAATGGTACTCTAATCTGGAGTCCCTATGAAACCACATGAAAACCCTTACCAACATGGCATATGAAATGGTCCTCTACTTGGAGTCCCTATAGCTTACATGAAAACTCTGGCTAAAACAACAAGAATGATGGGGACCACACAAAAGATGGCAAACATGTGCACATATGAAAAGACCGCATACATGTGCGTGTCTGAAACTGGAGACTCGGAAACATCTGACATCGAGTCTTAACAACTGTAGAGTATGAACAATTCGGATGGTTTAGAATATTTGTATATGGATATGGAGAATCTGAATAGACTTGTAACTCTACACAATACTCCCCCTTTCTCCCAGACTTGTCGGAAAACATGGGCGTCGACCAAGTTGAGAGAAGACAAAGAAATTGGGGAAAGAAAAAACATCGATTAACCGATTTTATTTTTTTTTGAGTCCAAAAAAAAGGGGGAGACACTCAGCGGTGTTCGCCCCAATTAATTAATTACTTAATTAAAGAAACAACAAAGTAAACAGGCGGTTTACAACGGTAAACAAAAAGAAGCCATACAGGAAGCTAAACCAACAACCAATCATCAACCAATCTCGCACAGTGTACAAGGATGTTCTCCTTGTAAAAACGTTGTCCCGAGAATAGAGCTGCATTTCGGCCCAACCATATCGCCCATAAACTTGCCACGGGCCATAGGAGCTCCCTCCTCTCTCTATATCTGTTAGCCACCAACTAATCACATAATGCTGCCAAGTCTGAAGTGCAAGCCCAACCCACGGCCGCGTCTTGCCAAACCCCAATGACCTTCAGGCACGCGAAGAAGAGATGTTCAATGGACTCCACTGTATTTTTGCATAAGACGCATCTATCTGAGATATTGCCTAGCAACCTCGCGCAGCTATCTCTCGTCATCAACCTCTGTCTACGAAAGAGCCAACGGAAAAAGCCCAGATACTCGGGGAGTCTCAGATCCCAAAAGATACCGCAATCACGTACAAATATTTCCGATCACGCGGGCGGGGGTCTACAAATTGCCCCATAAGCCTTTCTCGTCGAGAAAGGGCCTCCCTGCTAGGCCTAATGGTCCCTCCAGACAGAAGGACGCCCGGCATCCCTGATGGCGTCCAGGAGGTCGAGAAATTCCTCCAGCCTTTGATCAAAAGGAAGGGCGGGAACCAACTACCATCTGACCAACAAGAGGCGACGCAGGCATCCTTATCAGCAGCCAGCGCAAACAGACGAGGGAATCGTGAGCTCAAAGTCCCCCCCGTCCAATCATCCTTCCAAAACCTGAAGGAACCTCCATTACCCAGCACCGGCACAAAAAGCGACAGATTTCTCGAAAAAACCTCCAGCACCCCTCGCTAGAAGGGCGTCTGAGATCCCACCAAATCGAACGGTGAAGGAGGTGCCCCGCTAGCACCGTGAATCTCACGCAGGATCTTGGAATAGAAGTCTTCACCAGGGCCCCAGATCCTGTTCGCCCACTTAAAAAGGAAAGCGTTATTAGCGAGCTCCAATCTACGCACGCCCAAACCTCCTTCACCCTTGCGCTGAGTAATCTCATCCCACTCCACCAAATGCATCCCTCCCGCCACTTCCCCATTTTTGCCCCATAAAAATCTCCGCATGAGCTTTTCGAGGCGATTGCGAATCCCTACTGGTAACCGACGATTAGACAAGAAATAAACCGGGATAGAGGAGAGCACCGCCTTGAGGAGGACGAGGCGTCCCCCCTTAGAGAGGATGGCCGACCTCCACCCGGCCGACCTCTTCTCCACCTTCTCGACGACCACGAGCCAATCCCTCAGCCTAATTCTTCCCGTAACCAGAGGCATCCCCAGGTAATCAATAGGCAAGGGTCCAGGATGAGAACCCAAAACACGACTGCATGCGTCTGCATCCTCCTTCGAAAGCCCAAAAGGGACCACTTTTGATTTGTTGACATTTTTGCACAAGCCCGATAGTTGGCTAAATAAGTCGATGGTCGCCGACATCCCTGATACCTCCGCAAGGCCCCCCTCAATAAAAAAGATGGTGTCGTCAGCAAACTGCAACAATGGCACGCTCAACCCGCACTTGGAGTGTGAACCCCCTAGGATCCGGGTACCCGTTAATCACACACTTCACGTTTACAACATTCATTACTATCGCATTAAGTAACTGGAAGTACGGGGAAAATTTTTCGCGAATGAAATGATTTCATCTGACATTCATATCAACATTTATAACCACAAGTTAATAGAACAATTGTCACCAAAATCTTATTTCATTAACTTCCATATATTTCTCATGTACAAAGTCTGACAGTACATACAGTATATCCCAAAAATCTGACTGAAGAGAAAGAAACATAATACAATATAAATTGAACAGAAATTGGCACAAAATAAACCATACCATTGGGTATAAAATTTATCTCCTGAAATCATTAACCCGCTACTGTGCTAAAGGCTCCTTGCCTGCCATGCGTGCAAGGAAGAAAAGGCGTCAGCGGGTGCTGGTACTTCCCATAAGTTCATATAAAAATAACAGGCATTTATTATTTACAAAAGAAAGCAAGTAGAGAGGCATGAGCAACTCAAATTTAAAATTTAATTCTACTTGCAAATGTAAAAGGTTTCCAAATTTTTAGTAAGAACATCTCATGATCAGCCCTTATCCCCACATTTTCCACATAAGCATATGTCTACGGTAACTCATTGATCATAAGTACGTATCTTTTATTCTCATATTACTTAGAGATCATATTTGTGAATTTTGATGATGGGAAAGATGAGATGAGAAGATATAATGATTTATTAAATTCTTAAGTCTAGTTACTCCTTTAAGTTAGTGGATAGTCTGTGGTCTTGGTTCTTGTGAACCTCACACTATGACTCTAAGACTTGGGGAATGTCTTAGGGTTGGGGGGCCTCCGTAGGCATGCGATGTTGTGTAATGCATCCTAACTAAGTTCCCAACACGTCCACTAACTCAAAGGGATTTTGAATCAGATTAGCATCTTTTCCAGTTATTCGATTTTAATCATAATCCCTTAAAACCTTAGGTGCAACAGTCTCAGATGTAAATCTAGATGGTATGGATATAGAGATGGATGATCTGGATGTAGAATCAATCCCTTCAACCCTTAGTGCAACAGTCTCAAATGTAACTCTAAATGATATAGATATAGATATGGATGATCTGGATGTAGAATCGCCAAGTCTGTTGGCGAAAGAAAAACTCAAGCGGTGAAGAAGCCAACAAAAGGCTCTTCCGTCTCGCCCTCTAATTGGAAGGACGGTCCAATAGAGGGATAGGTCTACACTCCCAAACTACGCCACTGAGACGGGTGAGAGGGACTTCCCGGAAAAGTCGCTCTAGAAAACAGCCCGACCGGTAACGGGCAACCGAGCTCGCACGTAAAACTGAAAACCAAGGATCCCCCGCCTGGGTATCCTAAAACAGGGTCAGCGGAATGGTCTAAAGTCGGGATCCCAACGAGGTGTAAAAACACTGTGAGCTCACGTTAAAAACCGAAGGGGGACTGGGATCCTAGACCCGCGCACTTGGCGGCCGCTGCCCAAACTGGGCTTCCTTTCCTCCGCCCAGTTGAGGGTCACCGCGCCCTCGCACGATCATGTGTAGAAGTCATCATGATCGGCACTATTCATCATTAGAGATAAGTGATTTCAAATTTTCCACCTACTTGACTACTCATTATTTTTTTTTCTTCAAACACTTCTTTGTTTGATCGCGTTGATCTAAGTCTTTTGATCTTATTGATAGTGATCAATAAGTAGTAGAGAACGTGGAAGATGATTGTGTGTATTAAACATTTTGGAAAGGATGTTTTAACCATATATCATGCTCTACTGAGAAAATGACGTCATTTCTTGATGTAGCTATCTATATCACATATCTCGACATCTCGATCAGCTACTTATTGATAGTGATTCATATATAGCAGAGTATTTCTAAAGGATGATAAAAAGAAATACATTCTCGTCACTGATTTTTATTAAACATCTAGGTTCATTGATCATATATTTATACTCTCTTACCTCATATGATTTGCTTTTCAGATCTAATTGAGCAGTCCACATGATCATTGTGATACGTTGTATTCATATAGTAGGCTAAAGGTCAATTGTTGTTAAACTCTACTCTACGGATATTAATGAGAGAGAATTTACTTCCTATAGAAGAATAATATTCAACTGCCAATGTTGGAGTTACATGAAAAAGGATTTGAAGGTCGTACAAAATTTGAAAATAAAATTTTAAAACAGTCAAATTTTCTCCATGTCAGAGAACAATGAGCTGAGAGTCTACTAACTTGACGAAGGCCTTTAGGATTTGGATTTTCTTTTTACACGATTCTTTAGTAACATGCCAACTTGTGATCATTGTCACAATAGAATTTTATTAAAGAGGGACATCATTTAATATTTGATAAAAAAAATGATGCTTATGCTCTTTCCAGAATACACGTACGCAACTATTGGAGATTCCTGTTTTGGCAGGAAAATGTTTTTTTTTAACCCAAACTATCCCCAACTAATAATCTACAGGACTGTTAGAGGATTCTTCTTCTTTTTGGCAGAATGGTGAGTCTAAAGCATGCACAAAAAAATCCCAAAGCACTAGTCAAATCAAAGTTTCTGATCAATAGGATAATTCTCATGATGTTAAAATTCAGAATGCATGATAGCACAAGAGGCCGTAATGGAATTTGTTATGGACAATAATAAGGAATATACAGCTATGATTATGGCTATGTTCTCATACTTAATTCACCAGTTCCAATATAGTCCAAAATCTCGGAAATTTTCGATATTTTCAAAGGAACAGACTTCATTAGTAATTAATGTCATGGATATATATATATATATATTTGCTCATTAATAATTGTCCTTATAAAAAAAATTGTAAACTGTACAGAACAAAACTAATCTTGGGTATTGTCTTACATATATACTTGGGCTTAGATTACTATAATAATAGGTTTTGATAATAATTAAATATTTGTCATGTAAATCAAATTTACGGTCAATATTTTATCTAATTTTCTGGAATAGTGTAGCAGAGGTAAAAACATTGCAACATTTCCATGTGATCAAAGACTCCAGATCTTCATAAAATCAACATTTCTTCACCCTTCTATTATATATATAACTCCATTGCCCTTTCTTCTTCTTTATCTAGATATATTAGAAGGAATCCAACAAGATCAGGACCCTTAAGGAGCATAAATCAGAAATCAAGAAGTGTTGACATCTCATGCATGGCAGCAATATGGGGAATAGGGTCGTACTTTGAATTTTCAGAGGTCACAATTAGGCTGATTCAAACATGCATTTCCTCCCAATGAAAGATTGCAGCAGAGCTTCCAAAGAGAGTCTGGAGCCTTCTCACGGCTGGAACTTGGAGAAAATCTGGAAATAAGGGAGGAAGAAATAGGGAGAGGAATCTTCTCACGTTGGGGTTGTTTTTATAGGGAAAAGGGAGGGGATAGTACCTATTTGATCTCTCCAATTTGGAGAGGATCTTTGCATGCAGCAGCACATACAAGCTGCTGTAGCAGCTCTTGACAGGAGCTCCAGCACCTTTGTTTTGAAGAAGAATGGTTGGAAGGGCTGCAAGAAATAGCAGCAACACTTTGCTTAGATAGTCCACCTGCTGTTGCTGGAAATTCCAGCAAGCGCTTGCAGCAAAGGAGGGAATTTTGGAAGGAAGAAAGGAGCTTTATCGGCTGGAAATGCAGAGGGGTTTTAGGCAAAAGAAAAGAATAAATGGGGGAAGAGATGTAGAATACGGCTAGAGTTCTTGGGAGGAAATTTTAGGGAGTACGAAAGGGCTTTATATAGAGAAAAGAAGGAGGGTCAAAACTTGACATGTGGAAACTATTAGGGCCAAGTGTTGTACAAATAAGGAGTCAAAGAATGGCAAAACCCACGGCTGGAAATTTGCTACAGTAATTTATTTTTTTATTTATTTATTTTAACAAAACTCTCCAATTTGAAAAAAACATAAAGTTGACCGTATTTACGTTTCGTTTCTCGCATTTCGACGCACAATATATTGTTTTGACCGTCTCGAAACGACGATCAATATGAGTATAATATTCATATACTTCCGATCGAGTTTTGATTACCCGAATTTTTTTTTCGGATACGGTTTTTGTTTAAGATTAAATTTTTGTGATTTAAAAGTATCAAACGACCTCCGATTGACGAACGGTCGATTCCGTTGGTCTTGTATCGTCGAATCGGATCTAATGATGGTCTCGGTTTGTTTTACGGTTTCCGAATTCGCGTCGCGGCTTTTCGCGGCGCGCATTACGAAGTGACCGATTTTTGGTCAATTTCGTCCGAACGACTTTTGATTCATGATCAATTGGTCGTTTTAGGTTGTTTAGTATTGACTGACAACGCTTTTGGGTTCATTAGAACCAAAATCGGACGAGTTCGGGTTTGTTAGAATATGGGTGTTACAAATATAAAAACCTCAAAGGGAGTCTCGTCCTCGAGACTCGAGTCAAGGTTAATAGGTATCTTGTTGGAATTTCATATGTCCATAAAAACCTCAAAGGGTTTTGAACCCATAAAAACCTCAAAGAGAAAACAAGCCATATATTTATAATGTGTTTAATTACAAAAGCTTGTTTTGACGATTACATCAGAATAGCTGCGGGTATCGTGCCCGCATGTTGGCTTCAGTCTCCCATGTCGCTTCCTTGACGCCGTGTCGGTGCCACAAAACCTTGACTAATGAAATCTCTTTGCTGCGAAGCTTCTTCACAGCATGGTCAATGATCTGCACCAGCTTCTTCTCATAAGTCAGATCCGGCTCTACATCGAGATTCTCGTAACTGATAACGTGGCGAGGGTCGTGCACATACTTCCTCAGGTTGGATACGTGGAAGACATCATGAAGCGCTGATAGATGTAGAGGAAGGGCTACTCGGTAGGCCACTTTCCCTACTCTCGCAAGAATCTCAAACGGACCCACATATCGCGGTGCTAGTTTGCCACGAACACCGAATCTCTGTATTCCCTTCATGGGAGATACACGGAGGAATACCCAATCTCCCACCTGTAATTTATAGGAATGTCATAAATATGAGGTTTAACCAATTTGCAAAAGGAGCAAGAGAAATTTATTGTATATCTGAAATTCCAAATCTCTTCTCCGACGGTCCGCATAGCTCTTCTGGCGGCTTTGTGCTGTCAGAAGCCTCCGTCTCACAAGATCAACAGCTCTCGTGGTCTCCTCCAGGAGATCTATGGAATATGAAGCATGATCACCTACCTCACGCCAACTGAGAGGTGTGAGGCATCTCCTGTTGTTGTACGTGAATTCCATTAATGGCAGATGGTCTTTTCAGGACCCTTTCCACTCTAAGGAGCATGCGCGAAGTAGATCCTCAAGTGTCTGAATGGTGCGCTCACTCTGCCCGTCTGTCTGCGGATGATAAGCAGAACTCATCTTCAGCTCTGTCTGTAGTGCTGACATGAACTGATGCCAATAGTGAGATGTAAATCTCGAATCCCTGTCAGACACCACCTCTCGTGGTATACCATGCAGCCTGATAATGTTCTGCACATAGAGCTTGGCCAATTTGGATGGAGTGTAAGTCGTGTTGACAGGTATGAAATGGGTTGACTTGGTCAACCTATCAACAATGACTCAAACGAAATCATGGCCACCTGGTGTTTTCGGCAAACCTGTGACGAAATCCATAGAAATGCTCTCCCACTTCCACTCGGGAATGGGGAGAGACTGCAGTGATCCTGGTGGTCTCCTGTGCTCAGTCTTGACCATCTGACAGGTCATGCATCTGCTGACATGTAGTGCCACATTGCGTTTCATTCCATCCCACCAGAAATGTCGACGCAAATCACGGTACATCTTCGTGCTGCCTGGATGGATAGATAACCGTGAACTGTGTGCCTCCTCCAGAATGTCTCTACGAAGCTGCTCGTCATTGGGTACAACGACTCGACTCGCCTTCCATAAAATAGACTCCGTCACAACAAAATCATCAACATCGTCCTTGACGGTATGCATGTATCTATCACGGATCCAAGGATCTATCTTCTGGCCTTCGATAATACAATCCCAAAGGCTGCTGTATCGAGGAGGTACGGCGGTAGAAATGGATGCGCTCTCCTGAGGATGCCAATCAGTCAAAGATGCGAGCATATCCCATGTGTATAGCCAGTTTGTCGTACCCTCTGCATGTGCTCTCCTGCTAAGTGCATCGGCGACCACATTTCCCTTACCAGAATGGTAAGAGATCGTGCAATCATAATCCTTCAGCAACTCGAGCCATCTGCGCTGCCTCATGTTCAGCTTCTTCTGATCAAAAATGTACTTCAGACTCTTGTGGTCTGTAAAGATCTCAAAATTCACCCCATATAGGTAGTGACGCCAATCTTCAAGGCGAAGACAACTACTGCTAACTCCAAGTCATGTGTGCTCGTGCGGTCTTAACTGTCGTGATGCGTAAGCAATCACCTGTCCTCTCTGCATCAATACTGCTCCTACACCTTCTCCAGATGCATCTGTGTAGACTGCATAATCCTAAGTGCCTGAAGGAAGAGTAAGAATAGGTGCCGTAGTCAATCTATCCTTCAATATACTGAAAGCCTGCTCTCATGAATTGTCCCAAATGAATGGAACTCCCTTCTGCGTCAGTCGTGTCGGAGGGCGAACAATGCGTGAAATCCATTGACAAACCGTCTGTAGTAGCCCGCTAATCCGAGGAAGCTCTGAATCTGAGTGACTGTCTTGGGCTGCTCCCAAGACATAACTGCATCTATCTTCGCAGGATCAACTGCAATGCCTGCTCCAGAAATGATATGCCCGAGAAATGAGACCTGGGATAACCAGAACTCACACTTGCTCAACTTGGCATATAGCTTGTGCTCTCGTAATGTATCTAAGACGATCCGTAGATCATTCGCATGATCCCATTCATTCCGTGAATAGATGAGCATATCGTCGATGAACACCACTACAAACTTGTCCAAGTATGGACGGAAGATACGGTTCATCATATCCATGAAAGCCGCAGGTGCATTGGTGAGCCCAAACGGCATCACCACAAACTCGTAGTGTCCATAACGAGTCCTGAATACGGTCTTTGGAATATCTGCCTCTTGAATCCTCAGCTAATGGTAGCCTGAGTGAAGATCGATCTTCGAAAATACCGGAGATCCTTGGAGTTGATCAAATAAATCATCGATGCGCGGCAAAGGATAACGGTTCTTCACCGTTCTCTTGTTCAACTGCCTGTAATCGATGCATAACCTCATGGATCCGTCCTTCTTCTTAACAAATAGAACCGGAGCACCCCAAGGTGAAGTGCTTGGCCTCACGAAACCCAAATCAAGCAACTCCTGTAACTCCACCTTCAGCTCCCGCAACTCAGCTGGTGCCATATGGTAAAGAGCCATCGAGATCGGCTAGATGTCTGGTAGTACTGTGATCTCGAACTCGATCTCTCTCAGGAGGTAATCTCGGTAGCTCATCAGGAAACACATCTGGGTATTCTGAAGACAACCGTCTTCCTAAAGCAATCAACAAGTATATGATGAGCGGATAACCAATATATGCCTAGAATCAAGTTGAACTCATCAAGCTGTAGAAGTAGACAATCTGCGAGCATCTCGTGTCCGTCAATAAGTATGGGCAATTGCTTGACTATCAGGGATATGACAAATAACTGGCCACCTGGTCCTCGGATGTGATACGGAGAAGAGAGAGTCTCTACGACTCTACCTAAAGAAGCTTAGTAGTCTTGAAGCAAGAAAAGAGTATGCCGCACTATAATTAAGTAGATCATGGAAAGGTTGACAAGAGTAGTCAGTATGTGTACTAGTTGGTTAGTCATCTCCTGGTCTGGTCGGGATGACATGGCTCTGCATGAGAACCATTTTTAGTCATAAAATCGATGGTTCGCAGAGAATATGATATATGCTTTTCTCTTCTTGGGATATAATATGAAAGTTAATGAAATTGGTGACAACTGTGGTATTTGAATATGAATGTCATATTTCCCTTTTCAGACTTACGACAAGTCAGAAGACTGCCGTTATCTGAGAACTTAATGCGATCGGAATTAAAATACCGCGAATGTGTGTATCAGGGTACCACTGCTCTGATACCAAACTGTGAACCCCCTAGGATCCGGGTACCCGTTAATCACACACTTCACGTTTACAACATTCATTACTATCGCATTAAGTAACTGGAAGTACGGGGAAAATTTTTCGCGAATGAAATGATTTCATCTGACATTCATATCAACATTTATAACCACAAGTTAATAGAACAATTGTCACCAAAATCTTATTTCATTAACTTCCATATATTTCTCATGTACAAAGTCTGACAGTACATACAGTATATCCCAAAAATCTGACTGAAGAGAAAGAAACATAATACAATATAAATTGAACAGAAATTGGCACAAAATAAACCATACCATTGGGTATAAAATTTATCTCCTGAAATCATTAACCCGCTACTGTGCTAAAGGCTCCTTGCCTGCCATGCGTGCAAGGAAGAAAAGGCGTCAGCGGGTGCTGGTACTTCCCATAAGTTCATATAAAAATAACAGGCATTTATTATTTACAAAAGAAAGCAAGTAGAGAGGCATGAGCAACTCAAATTTAAAATTTAATTCTACTTGCAAATGTAAAAGGTTTCCAAATTTTTAGTAAGAACATCTCATGATCAGCCCTTATCCCCACATTTCCCACATAAGCATATGTCTACGGTAACTCATTGATCATAAGTACGTATCTTTTATTCTCATATTACTTAGAGATCATATTTGTGAATTTTGATGATGGGAAAGATGAGATGAGAAGATATAATGATTTATTAAATTCTTAAGTCTAGTTACTCCTTTAAGTTAGTGGATAGTCTGTGGTCTTGGTTCTTGTGAACCTCACACTATGACTCTAAGACTTGGGGAATGTCTTAGGGTTGGGGGGCCTCCGTAGGCATGCGATGTTGTGTAATGCATCCTAACTAAGTTCCCAACACGTCCACTAACTCAAAGGGATTTTGAATCAGATTAGCATCTTTTCCAGTTATTCGATTTTAATCATAATCCCTTAAAACCTTAGGTGCAACAGTCTCAGATGTAAATCTAGATGGTATGGATATAGAGATGGATGATCTGGATGTAGAATCAATCCCTTCAACCCTTAGTGCAACAGTCTCAAATGTAACTCTAAATGATATAGATATAGATATGGATGATCTGGATGTAGAATCGCCAAGTCTGTTGGCGAAAGAAAAACTCAAGCGGTGAAGAAGCCAACAAAAGGCTCTTCCGTCTCGCCCTCTAATTGGAAGGACGGTCCAATAGAGGGATAGGTCTACACTCCCAAACTACGCCACTGAGACGGGTGAGAGGGACTTCCCGGAAAAGTCGCTCTAGAAAACAGCCCGACCAGTAACGGGCAACCGAGCTTGCACGTAAAACTGAAAACCAAGGATCCCCCGCCTGGGTATCCTAAAACAGGGTCAGCGGAATGGTCTAAAGTCGGGATCCCAACGAGGTGTAAAAACACTGTGAGCTCACGTTAAAAACCGAAGGGGGACTGGGATCCTAGACCCGCGCACTTGGCGGCCGCTGCCCAAACTGGGCTTCCTTTCCTCCGCCCAGTTGAGGGTCACCGCGCCCTCGCACGATCATGTGTAGAAGTCATCATGATCGGCACTATTCATCATTAGAGATAAGTGATTTCAAATTTTCCACCTACTTGACTACTCATTATTTTTTTTTTCTTCAAACACTTCTTTGTTTGATCGCGTTGATCTAAGTCTTTTGATCTTATTGATAGTGATCAATAAGTAGTAGAGAACGTGGAAGATGATTGTGTGTATTAAACATTTTGGAAAGGATGTTTTAACCATATATCATGCTCTACTGAGAAAATGACGTCATTTCTTGATGTAGCTATCTATATCATATATCTCGACATCTCGATCAGCTACTTATTGATAGTGATTCATATATAGCAGAGTATTTCTAAAGGATGATAAAAAGAAATACATTCTCGTCACTGATTTTTATTAAACATCTAGGTTCATTGATCATATATTTATACTCTCTTACCTCATATGATTTGCTTTTCAGATCTAATTGAACAGTCCACATGATCATTGTGATACGTTGTATTCATATAGTAGGCTAAAGGTCAATTGTTGTTAAACTCTACTCTACGGATATTAATGAGAGAGAATTTACTTCCTATAGAAGAATAATATTCAACTGCCAATGTTGGAGTTACATGAAAAAGGATTTGAAGGTCGTACAAAATTTGAAAATAAAATTTTAAAACAGTCAAATTTTCTCCATGTCAGAGAACAATGAGCTGAGAGTCTACTAACTTGACGAAGGCCTTTAGGATTTGGATTTTCTTTTTACACGATTCTTTAGTAACATGCCAACTTGTGATCATTGTCACAATAGAATTTTATTAAAGAGGGACATCATTTAATATTTGATAAAAAAAATGATGCTTATGCTCTTTCCAGAATACACGTACGCAACTATTGGAGATTCCTGTTTTGGCAGGAAAATGTTTTTTTTTAACCCAAACTATCCCCAACTAATAATCTACAGGACTGTTAGAGGATTCTTCTTCTTTTTGGCAGAATGGTGAGTCTAAAGCATGCACAAAAAAATCCCAAAGCACTAGTCAAATCAAAGTTTCTGATCAATAGGATAATTCTCATGATGTTAAAATTCAGAATGCATGATAGCACAAGAGGCCGTAATGGAATTTGTTATGGACAATAATAAGGAATATACAGCTATGATTATGGCTATGTTCTCATACTTAATTCACCAGTTCCAATATAGTCCAAAATCTCGGAAATTTTCGATATTTTCAAAGGAACAGACTTCATTAGTAATTAATGTCATGGATATATATATATATATATATATTTTTTTGCTCATTAATAATTGTCCTTATAAAAAAATTGTAAACTGTACAGAACAAAACTAATCTTGGGTATTGTCTTACATATATACTTGGGCTTAGATTACTATAATAATAGGTTTTGATAATAATTAAATATTTGTCATGTAAATCAAATTTACGGTCAATATTTTATCTAATTTTCTGGAATAGTGTAGCAGAGGTAAAAACATTGCAACATTTCCATGTGATCAAAGACTCCAGATCTTCATAAAATCAACATTTCTTCACCCTTCTATTATATATATAACTCCATTGCCCTTTCTTCTTCTTTATCTAGATATATTAGAAGGAATCCAACAAGATCAGGACCCTTAAGGAGCATAAATCAGAAATGAAGAAGTGTTGACATCTCATGCATGGCAGCAATATGGGGAATAGGGTCGTACTTTGAATTTTCAGAGGTCACAATTGGGCTGATTCAAACATGCATTTTCTCCCAATGAAAGATTGCAGCAGAGCTTCCAAAGAGAGTCTGGAGCCTTCTCACGGCTGGAACTTGGAGAAAATCTGGAAATAAGGGAGGAAGAAATAGGGAGAGGAATCTTCTCACGTTGGGGTTGTTTTTATAGGGAAAAGGGAGGGGATAGTACCTATTTGATCTCTCCAATTTGGAGAGGATCTTTGCATGCAGCAGCACATACAAGCTGCTGTAGCAGCTCTTGACAGGAGCTCCAGCACCTTTGTTTTGAAGAAGAATGGTTGGAAGGGCTGCAAGAAATAGCAGCAACACTTTGCTTAGATAGTCCACCTGCTGTTGCTGGAAATTCCAGCAAGCGCTTGCAGCAAAGGAGGGAATTTTGGAAGGAAGAAAGGAGCTTTATCGGCTGGAAATGCAGAGGGGTTTTAGGCAAAAGAAAAGAAGAAATGGGGGAAGAGATGTAGAATACGGCTAGAGTTCTTGGGAGGAAATTTTAGGGAGTACGAAAGGGCTTTATATAGAGAAAAGAAGGAGGGTCAAAACTTGACATGTGGAAACTATTAGGGCCAAGTGTTGTACAAATAAGGAGTCAAAGAATGGCAAAACCCACGGCTGGAAATTTGCTACAGTAATTTATTTTTTTATTTATTTATTTTAACAAAACTCTCCAATTTCAAAAAACATAAAGTTGACCGTATTTACGTTTCGTTTCTCGCATTTCGACGCACAATATATTGTTTTGACCGTCTCGAAACGACGATCAATATGAGTATAATATTCATATACTTCCGATCGAGTTTTGATTACCCGATTTTTTTTTCGGATACGGTTTTTGTTTAAGATTAAATTTTTGTGATTTAAAAGTATCAAACGACCTCCGATTGACGAACGGTCGATTCCGTTGGTCTTGTATCGTCGAATCGGATCTAATGATGGTCTCGGTTTGTTTTACGGTTTCCGAATTCGCGTCGCGGCTTTTCGCGGCGCGCATTACGAAGGGACCGATTTTTGGTCGATTTCGTCCGAACGACTTTTGATTCATGATCAATTGGTCGTTTTAGGTTGTTTAGTATTGACTGACAACGCTTTTGGGTTCATTGGAACCAAAATCGGACGAGTTCGGGTTTGTTAGAATATGGGTGTTACATGGAGTAACCCGCAGAGAGCTCGGACTCAACAACACTATCAGCCATGCGAGCTAGAACATCCGTAGCTATGACAAAAAGAAGAGGAGCAAGGGGGCATCCCTGACGGACCCCCCTTCTTGGCTGGAAGAGGCCCCCCTCCGGGCGGCCATTGATCATGATTGAGAAAGAGGTCGTGGTCACACAACAACGCATCCACGAGATCCATACCTCTGGGAACCCTCTGCTCCGCAAAACTGACCACAAGAATTTCCAGTCAAGGCAATCATAAGCTTTTGCAAAGTCAACTTTCCATAGCACTCCAGGCCTTCCTCCTTCAACCAATCCGCTACCAGCTCCGAGGCGAGAGTAATGGAATCCGCGATCTGTCTACCTTGAATGAAAGCCGTTTGCAACGGGGATACGATTGAGTCAAGGACCCGAGCAAGCCATAAAGCTAACATCGTAGCCACGATAAGGTAGAGGCCATTGGAAATAGCGATGGGACGGAACTCCTCAATTCGCTCCGCCGAGGAAGATTTGGGAAGCAGCACAATGATAGCCCTATTAATCCGATCAAAGCCCGCATTGCCATCACAGAACTCGGCGACCACCTCCAGCACCTCTTCGCCAACCACGTCCCAGAAGTCTCGATAGAAGGCCACCGACAATCCATCAGGACCCGGAGAACCATCAGCATTCAAGTCCCAAACAGCCGCCTTAACCTCCTCCAGTGAAACCGCCCGCGTCAGGCCCTCACAAAAACTGGGCGGGAGTGGCGCCGCGCCAACCCCCGACCACCGCCAGACCCTTGGGATGCACCTTGCCGAGAACTCCTTGAAGTGAGCGGCGATTGCACTCCCCATCTCCCTGTCCCCCACAACACGATTGTCATTAATCGTGATGGAACGCAAGAAATTTGAACGCCGCCTTCCGCTAGCAACACGATGGAAGAACGTCATATTGGCATCTCCCTCCTTGAGCCAGGTTGCCCTCGATCTCTGATGCCATTCAGTTACCCGCTTTTGATCTTCATCCGCGATCCGCTTCAGCGCGCGAGAGAGAGCAAGCAATTCCTCCGGCAGGAGCTCCCTATCATTTTCCACGGCGTCAAGGCTACTGACCACCTCCTCCGCCTCCGTCCTGGCGGCCAACCTCGCCGCCCTAGAATCCTCTTGAACGAAGACAATCTCTTACGCAAGGAAGTGAGTTTGTGAGCAACTTCGACACCACGGAGCCCTCAACCTGGATCTGGGACCAATGCGAAATTATCATATCCCTGAAGCTTTCCTCCAGCAGCCAGCAACTCTCGTACCTAAAGAAATCCCTCGTCGTAGGCGCATCACCAGAATCCCATACGATAGGAGAGTGATCGGACAAGCTCCGAGGCCTAGAAGACACAATACAAAGAGGGAAACAATTAAGCAGATTCGTAGACGCCAGGAACCTGTCAATACGGGAGCGAGAGTTTGAATTTCTCCACGTGTAAGCGATATCCCCCGCCACCAAATCCTCGGGCGTCAGAGAATCCAAAACATTCGCAAAGTCCAATGAGCCCGGGTCCTGACCTCCCCTGGACCGCGGCCTATCCGCTGTACGAAGCGTTACATTGAAATCTCCCCCAAGAAGCCATGGGATCCCCTCGAACAGCCGACTCACCTTACACAGATCGTCCCAAAGTTCTTTTTTTTAACACGGTAACAAGGGCCGTAAATACAAGAAAAAGCAATAGGCAAAGTAGAGTCCACACGTACTAAAAGAACGGAGATTACATGTCTCCCCTGAGCACCGAGTCCAAGACGAGAGCCGTAGACCTCCAAGCGATAAGCAGCCCACCCGCCGCTCCCTCGACATCAATAGCCCTGACCTCATCCAAACCTCCCGCACCAAACGATCGCCACAGAGCATCGTTAACCCCCTGCAGCTTCATTTCTTGCAGCATAACGACATCGCAACCCCACTCTGTGAATCTCGATCCCATAATTCTCCTCTTGTCCGCCTCCCCCAACCCCCGAACATTCCAAGAAAGAATCTTCATAAGGTACCATCCCGGTGTTCCCCAAACCGAACAAGACCAGCGGTCGCCGCGACAACATCCTTAAGAGTCGAGCATGACTGCTGCTCGAAGACCACCGCTCGAGTCCCGTTCCTCCTCATGTATCTCTTTCCCGCTCTTTTCTCTGACACACCTTCCGCATCGCCAGCACCCTCCATCTCCAGAATCGTCACAACAGGACAAGAGGAAGAATCATGACCAGAGGCGACGGAGGAAGAGCCCTCCAACACGGGCACCGTGGAGCTGTTACGAAGCCAATCCTCAGCACCTGAGTAGGTCCAGGAGAAACCAGGCCCCACCGAAGCGTCGACCGAAGGCCCAGAAGAGAGAGTCACGCCAGCCAACTGGGCCGTGAAGGCCACAACAGGGGAGGGGAGAAGAAAAGGAGATTGGTCCGATCGCTCCTCCGCTCCGGATCCGAAAGAGATGTAACGGTTGACACCCAGGACCGCTCGACCCGGGAAAGGATCCGCATGCTGGACCATGACATCGAAATCCGTAGCCCGAGGCCAAAAGAGATGAGGCGACGAGAACCTAGGAGCCACCTCAGTAGCCAGACCGTTTCTAGTAGATACCATGAACATCACCCGAGGGGAGTACCCGAAAGGACCTCAGCAGCCGATTTTATTTTTTTCGGTTTCTCAAATCAACTGTCTCTCTTTTTTTTCTTTGGCTATTTCCTTTTTTTAGCCGTCACATAATTTTTTTTAAAAAATAAGTCGTTCCATCATTTTCTTTACGGCTTCTAATCGTATTTTTTTTGAAATTGCATACAATTTTTAATTGTATGCATCCTACTTTTTTAATGTTTTTTTTGAAAAAACGGTGCGGACCCCCTCCTTTTTTTAATTGGACGCACCCTCTCTTGATTTTGTTTAACATGCTCGGGCCCCTTGAATGAAATGTACCCCATCTTATATTAGGGTTCCTCGCCTGGGAATCCTCGACAAAAAAAATGCCGCCCCCTGATGGGAGACCTTCTCGACTGGATCTATGCCACTAGAGGCTCGACTCCGACTGGGGGTGCCGCAGGAGGAAGATCGGGGCGTTGCCCTTGGCACCACCTGGCTAGAGCAGCGCTGTCGCTGGATAGGGCTGCGGCCAAGAGCACGAGGAAGATGGGCTCGGGGAGGCACCGCCTGCGCCAATAGCCACATGGAGCTGCTGCCAGGAGAACACTGCGCGAGGAGATCTAGGATCACCGTAGGAGAGAGACGGCGCGTACGACTCGTACAGAGGAGGATGATCGGATGAGGATCTTGCCCGATCTGGAGTGGAGCACGGCCGCCAAGGGTGAGAAGGGTCGCCGCCTGGGAGCAGCATCGATTCGCGGCGCCGCTTGTTGGCTGTCGGTGGTCTAGATGCCTCTGGGAGTGGGGTTCATGCCTCGGGGAGAGCAGAGATGCGTCGCCAGCGCATATGGGCGAAAACCTGGAGCATGTTCATGCCGCCTGGAGGGTTTTGCGTGCTTGGAAGAAGCGCAATGCGTGTCGCTGGAGGGTGCGTACCTGGAGGAGTATCTGAATAACTGCCATGTGCAGCTAGGGCGTCGCTTTTCTGAATAACCCTCGAATACATAGTGCAGAGTGAAGGTGAGCTAGGAGCGAGCCGTAGAGATACGAAGGCGAGTAAGTCGCGGTCGAGTCGTCATTCGTGGGTGAACAGTGGAGCTAGGAAAAGTCAAAATGTGCGTAGCGAAAAGATCGACTGCTATTTCTGGGTCGAAGAGCGGTAAAGTAGGCTTTCTTTCTGTTCCGCGTCGTTGAATGTGTTGCCTACAACCTTTCTGGTCTGCCGCCTCGGTTTCCTAGTCTGTAAGGTTTGCTGCCGCTCACTTCTGACTCTGGTTTCCTATCCTTGTTTATCTAGTAATGCGCAATTTGAGTATTCTAGATGCTGGAACTTGCTGCGGTAGTCTTTGATCTAAAGATATGGCGACATTGTCTCTATGGGGAGAAATTTGGGGTCCCCTTCGGACCGCTCGGATCCCACGAGTAAATAGAAAATTGGATCCACATTGGATCTCGCCTTAATTGCCCCATCTATCCTCCTGAGGAGGAGTTTGAAATCGTACCTCTCTACCCGCCCATGCTCCTTAACTGACCTCGGAACGGGGTAGTTGCTGACCTTTGTTTAGTTATTTATGTAGGTAGAAGGATAGGCAATGGAAGTATGCATACTGGCTTTATAAAGGAAGGCTTGCTCTTTCACAGTTCCGAGTGTACGAAGGGAGGCGATGATAGCCAGAATTAGTGATCATTGAAGTGACTAATTCCTGGGGCGTTGAGGACAAAGAAATTGTTGGAGTTATCATTTCTATCGAGTACTAATATTAGAGGTATTAAGAAAAAAACAAAAGCGGCTAGAAATTTCTTATCAAAATACTAGCCCCCCAGATCCCAATTTCTCATCTTCCTCGGTAATTCCCCCCATATATAATCTAGGCCTTCGCTCCCCCAGCTTAATATATTCTAGAAAGACTCAGGAGCTCGGTAAAAAAAGAGCGGCGGAAACATGCACAATGTAGCTCTGAAACAGTCTATCCTAGTAGCTAGGGTTAGGGAGGGCTAGCTCGTCGTGGTCGTGATATGGGAGAGCAATACAAGCGCTAGGCGAAGGGGCTATGGGAGTTCTAGTTAGAGCGAAGAAGTCGACAAGAGGATAGAGCTAAGTTCAGGGTAGGCAAGGACATAGATAGGTAGGCATTCTTGCCTGGAGTCCTCAACTTCCGTAGATCAAGCAAGCAAGCTAAACTGACCTGCTGCTTCGACATAGCGCTATTGCCTTGGTTCTTTTTTAATAGCTCTTTTTCTTCGGTTATTCCGAGGATCGAGAAATTTCCTTGGCTGCTACGAAACCGCGGAAGGAACCTTTTTCTTGTCAGGGGCTGAGCCCCTATTTGAGTCAGGAGCAAGCAGCCTCTTTTGCCCTTTTCGGCAGGGCCCTGATCAGATCGCCAGGAGGAATCAAAGATTCATGGCCGGAGATCAAGGCACAGATCGGACCACTTCAGAAAGAGCGTCGCTTTTGTGTAACATGCTATGGTCTCAACGCTTTTACGAGGTAGTGATTAGTTTCACGCGCTCTAAGCCCGGCCCGCGTGCAGTTAGAAAGATTGGCCGTTGTTTGTTTATATAGTATGAATTTGTTGATCCGATTGATGATTAGAGGGGCAAAGCTGCTCTTCTCTTCATTTTGACCTCATCTTAGGCTATCGTGAGCACCCGTAGGTGATAGAGTCAGAAAGGGGGAGCCAAGCTTCCAATCAAGAGCTTTTCGACGTACGAGCCTATCCTAGTCGGGTCCTCCCCTCTTCTTTTTCTTTTTCATAAGAGGGGTCTGAACTAGACAATTTATGTCCCACTCAACCATTAGTCATTGAGGGATCAGAGATCTCTTTTCTTTGATAGACCAAAAATGAGCATTGATTTGATCTTGATCGCCTATTATCTCGTTTCGAAGAAGCGCTTTGAGAGATATAGCATGTTCTCGAAAGTCTGCCATGAGGTTGCTCCGTTGGGAGCTTGTCGCCGGAATGGAGTAGGTGTGCTAAATTTGAATCTGAGGAGGTCTTGCGCAGAAAGGCTGACAGCTTTACAGGTGCTCGCTCTTAGAGATGGAGATTTTCCAAAACGTCGAACAAGGGTTCCAGGAACTGGAACTTGAAATCGTGATCCATAAAAAAAATTGTCGAAGATCTTCGGGGCTTGAAATATGAGGCGTTCGATCTTCACGAACTCCAGACCTTGGGTTTCAGAAAAACCCTAGAAATCTTGAATAAATCTCTCTTGAGTAATAATCTTCAACGTTAATATTGAATCTCGAAAGAACAAAAATAAAGATCTTGAAATCCTCAAGAGCTGAATCTCAAACTGCATAAAGAACAAATATCCAAGAATCGAACCCGCTCTGATACCATGTTAGAAAATAGAGAATGCGGAATCGGAACGATAAACAGAGCATAATCTGGAAATATAGAACATGAAGAACTCAAAGAATTTATGTGGAACCCTACGCTCTAAGGAGCGGGATGAAACCACAGGAGAATGCCTCAGAGGGCGTATGTGTTCATTGCACTTTCTCATCTGACTACAGGGGTGTGGGCTCTATATATAGCACCCACGGAATCTCCATGTCTCCAAACTGGTAGATGTGAGACTAAACTCTGGATGGGGTAAATGGATCCTAGAGAGATCCATTTACTCATCTCTTTAATAAGTGACGCATATAAACAACTACTCCAACAAAAACCATTCAAACAATTTCTAAAAGTATACTACAGTGAATGAAATTTTGGAAACATTTAGCAACAACAATAACGACAACAAAGCATTTTCCCACATTAAGTAGGGTCAGCTACATGGATTCTTTTCCTCTATCCAGATCCATTTTAGACCATTCTCGGGATTAGACCCAAATAATTAAGATCCCTTCGGATAGAGTCTCCTTGCAACACTTCTTGGACCTTGTCCTCTCTTAGCCGGCTCAACATCCCAAATCTTGCATCTTCTACTTAGTGCATCATCTGACTTCCTTTACAAATGGTCAAAGCATCTTAAGCGGCTTTATCTCATCTTATCTTTTATCGGAGCTAAACCAACTTTCCTTCTGATCGCATCATTCCAAATCTGATCTTTTTGTGTATGATCACACATCTACCGTACCATTTTCATTTCTGCTACTATCAAATTTCTGGAAAATGGGTTGAGTGATTGAAATTTCGTGGATATGCTGCCAACAGTATCGTAGAAATTAGGCATTCAAGTGTTTTGTTGGCCCCATAGCATGTGCAGCTTGACATGGAAGCATTCTATGATGGTAGGTTGTTGGTTAGAAGAGCATACAAGGCTGCCACTGAGACTCCCCCTGTTCATGAATGGTATTGTGAGCCACCATGACCAAAAGAGTCACCATGTGATCCACATACAAGTGTAGTGGTCTCCACATGCATGATTGAAGGTTGGGCCACTTGTATAATGGTAAAATCAATCTTCTGATAACGATTGTAAATGATCTTCAGATAAGGAATGGACTCAAACACTAAAATGTACTTTCTAAGGGCATGTTATCGGGGGCTAGGACTGTCTAGGAACATGTATATTTGACACTTGGCCCTCTGAATAGTCTGCTTGTCACAGTAGGAAGGTTCAAAGATAGTAATTTCTTGAAACATGTACTCCACAGTAGTGTAGTAGTCAATTAAGATCATATCATTCTGGTTGGTTAGCAGATCTAATTATGCAATAAATGTCATCCAGTATCATCTCACTAGAATTCAGGGAGAACTTCCTCTATGGAGTAGTCCATAATGTTGTTTATGAGCGTGTTCCTCACAAGACAATTGCCACGCTCCTACTTCTCGAACCTTGATGGAATGGTAGACTTTTCCATGAGTGGGGGAGGGCTGCAGAAGATGTGGTGGAATGGCAGAAGACGTTGATCATATATTTTTCCGATGTCCTAGTTCAATGGAGTCGTGGCAAAATGCGAACATTACAGACATTCTATGGAGTGATAAAGCTTCTTTTTGAGCTTCGCTAGGTAGAGATTGGTCAGGTTCAGAGAAAAGGCAAACGAAGATTTGCTCACTAGTCTGGGCATTGTGGTTAACCAGAAATGTTGTCTTTGAGGGTGTGAGGTTTTATTTTGAAATGTGCTCGCACACGCCATAGCCCCTTTTGAAATCTGGTGGATGTAGCTACTCTGTTATTTTTCTAATATAATATATTCCTTGGATGGACCTCCGATGGAGATCCATCCCACCTTTTCTAAAAAAATGTAGGTGTCTAAAGGTACGAAGGTTGTGCTGATGGCACATAAAGTGTCTTGGGACGACGCTACATGCACGCTACCGAATGCGTGCACGTTTAGAGTGCCATTGTGGATGGGGGTAGTGGGGGTAGGTAGCCGTAGTTGGATTTCTAGGTAGAGGGATCAATGGTAGAGTTGGGTTGTACCTGGCTAACAGGCGTTGTCGGGTTGTGGCTGTCGATACCGGCAATGTAGAGGGGGAGGAAGGAGGATGTCATCTCTAATGGATGTGGCCAGTAAGACAATGATTCTTGGTGGAAAAAGAAACAGGAAGGAAATCAAGTATAGAACAACGATATATCATTGCCATTTTGATATTGTGTTGGATAAAATCAATATTCTTATCCAACGATGGAACCATAACACTTGTTTTATAGGAAAAGGATGTTCGTTAAATTACAAGAAGCATCTAAATAAATAAGAAAAGCATGGAAAAGGAATCCAGACACAAAACGACTAATAACATAAATGAAGGCAAACTAAGGCCGCACGTTACACCTTCTGTATGATGGGGAAGAAAGTTCTTGGCAAATGTGCTTGGAATTGTTAGTTCTCTCCATCCATTGGAGAAACAACCTCCTGTCCTATTGTCATTGAATGCTCAAAATTATGATGTGAGATAGCTGTTAACGAATGGGATCTATTTTTCTCATTTTCAATAGGCTCCCGAATTCTCCTTATATAACAAGAGGATTAGGGTTAGGTTTTACAGGAGGGGGACACCATTACAAATAAATCCCAGAAATGCCCTCTACAACTACACTTATTCTCAACACTCCCCTTCAAGCTGGAGCATATAGATCTTACATGCTCAGCTTGTTACAACATTTCTTGAACTGGACCTGTGCGAGCGACTTTGTAAATATATCTGCAGCTTGTTCAGTAGATAGGACGCCTTGTGTGTGTGATAGCCCTTTTTGTATAAGATCTCTTGTGTAATGACAATCAATTTCCACGTGTTTTATTCGTTCATGGAATATGGGATTATTTGCAATGTACATCGGTGCTTGATTGTCACATCTTAGTTCCATGATGTCCTTGGACCTAACATGGAGGTCAGTCAGTACAGACTTGACCCACATGAGTTCAGCAGCTTCTTGTGCCACAGCTTTATATTCGTTTTCTGCACTTGATCGTGTCACTACTGCTTGCTTCTTGCTTTTCCATGTAATTAGGTTCCCCGCCAGATATATGCAAATTCCTGTAGTAGATTTTCTATCTCGTAAGCATCCTCCGTAGTCTGCATCAGAATAGGCCACAAGGTTGAGGTTGACATCCTTGCGAAATAATAGTCCTTTCCCAGGGAGTGCTTGATGTATCAAAAGACCATCATGCAAACATTAAAGTGAGCTAAAGTATGAGAGTCCATAAACTGACTCAGTCTTCCTACTGCCAGAGAAATGTCTGGACGAGTAATAGTGAGATAAAGTAGTTTGCCCACCAGGCATCTGTACCAACATTTTCTGTTGATCCCTCCTCGTAGATTCGTCCTTTGGGATCCATAGGAATATGTACTGGTTTCCATCCAAGCATCCTTGTTTTGGTCAGTAGGCCAATGACATATTTTCGTTGGGATATAACCAACCCATGCCTTGATCTGGCTATCTCAATCCCCAAAAAATATCGCAACGGTCCCAAATCCTCAATTACAAATTGTTTTGCAAGGTGCCTTTTTCACTTTGGCAACCTCGTCATGATCATCTCCTGTAAGGATGATGTCATAAACCTACACAAGCATTTCTATTGTGCCCCTCGAGCTCCCTTTTATGAATAAGGGCTGATTGGATGACGATCTTGTGAGTCCAATCACTTGTAATGCTTCAAACAGCTTGTGAAACCAGGCTCGAGGACTTTGTTTCAAACCATAGATTGCCTTGCATAAAAGGCGTACCTTCTGATACTCCCCTTTGATCTCGAAGGCAGGTGGTTGTTGCATGTAGACGGCCTCATGAAGATCACCGTACAAGAAGGCATTTTTGACGTCTAGTTGATGTAATGGCCAATCAATCTGAACTGAGGTAACAAGGAGAATTCATACGGTCGACAGACGAGCAACATGTAAAAATGTGTTGAAGAAGTCGATACCATATGTTTGCCCAAACCCTTCAGCAACCAGGCGAGGCTTGTGGGGTGCAATAGAGCCATCTGGGTTGTATTTCACCGTGAACACCCATTTGGAGCCAACTATTCGACTATATGCTGGAGAATCCACAAGTGTCCAAGTACTTCTGGACTCAAGAGCTGACATCTCCTCCTTCATTGCTTGATACCATTGTGGATCTTTCAGGGCATCAATGTGGTTCTTTGGGATGATCATGTTCGACACATCCTTTGCAAATTCCTTGTAAGCAGGAGCAAGCTTTGAAAGGGACATTGCCGTAGAGATTGGGTGCTTTGTACGATTGACATATGGACACTATCTTGTTGTGCAACGTTGAGCTATCAGGAGATCCGTCGAGTGATATTTGTTACATGTATTGATGTCAGATTCCAAGTTCCAAAGTGGGGAGCAGACCTGAGGAGGTGGTACGGGCTCGGAAGGGGAAGGTGGGGGCCCTTGTGGAGTTGGAATAGGTAAAGCAGAGGTCGAAATATTTGGTGGAGTCGGAACAGGTAAAGGGAAGGTGGGGGCCCTTGTTGAGATATTTGGTGGGGTGACTTGGGTGGTAGATACATAAAAGTAGGGAATTGACTCGAAGAAGAAGATGTCCACACTTACATAGGGTTTACATAACTATGTATCAAAACATATATATCCTTTCTGATTTGTAGCATATCCTAAGAAGACAGATTTGATAGTCTGTGCAGCAAGCTTATCTCTGCCGAGTGCGGGTAGATGAACAAACGTAAACCCAAAGACTCTTGGATTCACAAGATAGATATGTTTTCCGAGAAAAAGAACCTCAATAGGGATTTGTTCATGTAGAGTTGTAGACGACATTCTATTAATAAGGAATGCAACTGTTAGGATAGCATTACCCCAATAAAGTGATGGGATATGATAATCAATAAGTAATGTTCGTGTGGTATCAAGAATACGTGATGTTTACGCTCGGTGACACCGTTTTGTTGGGACGTGTGAGGACACAGGCTTTGGTGCACAATGCCTTGATTAAAGAGAAAGGTTTGTCGTTATGAGACAAGAACTCTTGTCCATTATCGGATCGGAAGGTTTTGATTGTACGTCCGAAATGAGTTTTCATTTCAACGACGTATCGAGTAATGAAGCTACAAGCATCGGATTTATTTTTCAAGATAAATGTCCATGCTACCCGAGAAAAAGCATCAATAAGAACAAGATAATAACGATGACCCAGGCGGTCAAGATGTTGAATAGGGCCCCAAATATTCATGTGAACTAGATCAAAAATATCAGTAGAATGTTGGTTACCTGAGGAAGGAAAGGAAATGCGGTGATGCTTCCCAAGCTGACAGGCTTCGCAAATGATATTAATCGAGGGGGACAAATGTGGGAGAAGGCGACGAAGCTTGTGGACATAAGGATGACCCAATCGTCGATGCCAAAGGGTGGTGGATGACTGGCCTACAGAAGCTCCATAATATGCGACCATGTCAGGGGATAGTCAAGGTGATAGACACCCCCTTCTTCACGATCCGTACCAATCGTTCTCCCAATCAGTATGTCTTGAAAAACACAAGTAGAAGCATCAAATATTGCTAGGCAGTGAAGCTCCTTACACATTTGGCTGACCAAAAGCAGTCTAAGCGAGAAATCAGGAACCAATAGGACATTGTTTAGCTCAATTGTAGGGGTAAGGTGCACATTCCTAATGCCTTTGATTGGTGACGATCTACCATCTACGACTTGAATGGTCTTTCCTGACTGGCTTGGATAGAGTTTTTAGATGAGGCGTAGATCTCCACATAAATGGGTGGAGGCTCGCGTATCAATAAGCCATTCAGAGGGGTTATGATGGCTAGCTAAAGCAAGAACTACACCTGACCAGGCGATGGTGACGATATCTTCTGAGCTTGTGGTCTCATCGGGGATTATCTGGGACAACCACTGCATGAGATCCTCGAAGTCTTTTCGAGGGATTTCAATCGAACCTCCTTCAACGTTTGTAGTAGCTAATCGAGTCGATGGTCCTAGACAACCATGCTTGTTGTAGCACACTGCTTGGGTGTACCCTAATTTGTGACAGAAGGAGCACTGCACTAGTGATCATCCTAGTCCTAGAGAGTGATGCTCGTGATCTCTGCTCCTAAAGTGACCTTTGAAGCCTCGTCCGGACGCTACGAGAGCTGTGTGGGACATGTGCATAGAGGGGCACACACATTGTAGCTTGCAACAAGAGACTTGAGAGCCAAAAAATATTCTAATAACGAACACCCGTTCTGACGCATATGCAACAACTCATGAAATGATTGACTCATTTTGGTAGAGTTTTTGTCCTGTCCATAGGTGGCGAAAAAGGATTTTTCCACATGTCGTGTGCACTATCATAGTAGACCAGTTCCTAGGCGATCCTATCGATGACGCTGACCATTATTCACGAGCTCACCATGCCATTATCTTTGACCCATGTGGCATATTTACCAACCTTGGCGGTTGGTTCAGCTTACAAGAGGATGTGTTCCTTCTCATAGACTCGAACAATCATTAGAAAAACTCAAGACCACATGGAGTAGTTTGTGACATCTAATTTTGGAATTGATTTGAATGAGGGCAATTTTGACTGACTCCCAGGTGACATCACTGGATGCCATATTTGTGTTTCTGTCAATCGTCAATGTTACAAATAATGAGATCCTAGGGCAGTTATATTATCTCGTTCTCTCTTTTTTTTAAAACGAACAGGGGAAATTCACATATTAGATGTGTCATGGGTAACAAGGTATCAAAACCCAAGGTCTAGATTTGGCGATGCCGAAACCGGATATGGTGAATCGGGGCCAGATCTATTGCTGCCCGGGCCGAATTGGGCGGATCGGAGCTGAATAGGGCGGATCGGATAGGGCCAGATCTGGAGAATATGGCAGAAGCTGGAGCACAGTGTTGAAGCACGAGGCAAGTTCGGAGGTACGTAGGCAGGCTGGAGTCGGGAGGCGTGCAGAAGGACTGGCACGGTGGCACACGACCTGGAGTCGTGGTGGTGCGTAGGCTGGAGTCCGGGGGTGGGGGCTTGGACCATGACGAGAGGTAGGGGATGGAGCTCGGGGTGGCGGTTGGTGCAGGAGGGGTGGGGCGGCGTGACGAGCGAGAAAGGGTGGGGACGAGCGGGAGGGATAGAAATGTTAGGGTTTGTGGGGAGAATGTGGAGATGGATCGGGTGGCTCTGATATGATGTTAACGAATGTGATGTATTTTTCTCATCTTCATTAGGCTCCCTAATCCTCCTTATATAACAAGAGGATTAGGGTTAGGGTTCACAGGAGGGGGACACCGTTACAGATTAAATACCAGAAATACCCTCTACATGTACACTTATTCTCAACAATAGCATCTCTCAATTTCCCCCTCTTTAGTACACTTACTATGAGTTATAATTTTGATGAAACCAATCTAGTATGAAGAACATTGCGTTGTTTGTTTAACAAAATTCGTAGTTTCTTTTCCCACTTATTGTGGAATGTCATCTACTTTCCTTTTGTAATAATCATATGAGAAATCAAAGTTGCATGCTTCAATGTCAAGTGACTAAAGCTAGATAAAATTAATCCAGTAACTTAATGGAAGTATTGTTGCTGCAGGTGGCAGAAATTAGCCGTGTTTTACGGCCTGGTGGTTCATTCGTAGCCACCACCTTCATTTCAGATGGCTTGTATTCTATTTTTCCTTTCACCCTGGGTCGTCAGGTATTTTTTTTGGCTTACTGTAAGTTTACGCATAGCATGCAGGTTCCTACCTAATATAACATGAAACTATCCATGAGGCTGCAAAAGCCATGTATGAAATTTCTCCGTTTTCTTATCTAGTCCGAATGCTTCACATTTGAAGTGCTTAATTCTGAGGCAGATGGATTCTTTGCACTTGTTTCTACGAGGCGACGACTTTCATTTTCACGGCTATCTTGGGTATCCAGGTTTTTTCTGGTGTTACTGGCCAGTATGTTGCAACATCTAACGCAGAACTAGAAGACCTTCTCAAAGCATGCGGATTTGTTGGGATAACTTGCACACGGAATAGGCGTTTTGTGATGTTATCTGCCATGAAACCCTCCTGAGTATCCTGTGCATCGGTTCGAGAACCAGCTGAAACTCAGATCACACTTCAGTTTCATCACTACAGTTCTGGAATAACACATTTTACAGGTTTTCCCCAATCTTGTATATTATGTGATAGTTGTAACTAATTTAAGGAGTCTTTCAAAGAAATAGATGTGCCACCATTTTGGAAGTTGTGATGAAAATATATTGGCTCAGAAATTTACTTGAACCAAAATCAACATAGAAAATATTATCATGTAGAAGTTCAGTATAACTTAATCTTTCTCCATTGACACATCACATAGTGAATGCTTTTTCTCCAAAAAGGAAGTTTTATCCAACTGTTTCCTGCTTTTAGTTAGTGGCTTGTAGATCCTTTTTCAGTCCCATCAGCGCTGCTATTGGCATCTTAGGGATCATTGAAGAAATAACTCATTATCCCTTCTTCCACCTTAGTTTAGGGTTTTCTATGAGTTGTTTATTTGCATCTGTGCATGCATGAAATAATTTTATCTTCTCCATATCATTGTATCTCTAGAGTCAATAACTTTCTATGAGCTACTCATAATCTCTTCAAATTCTACAATTTACTCGTTCTTACTTCATCAAGAGTCAAGACCATGAATACGAGCAATGCCATCACCCGCTTGAAGTATAGTAGACTATTCACAGCTTCTACTCTTTGTTATATTGTTCAATATGTTCATGAATAATATTGCTAATTTCGTCTGCTCGAATAGGAGCCCTATGTGTTTGTAAATTCTTTTCAGAAGAGAGGAAAATAAGAAATGATAAAAAATGAATATAAAACATTAGTTAAATGTGTGATATGCAGATCACTTAATGTAAACAAAATCTTATTCGATTTTTACTATGTTTGTGAAGGCATGACCTCTTTGGATAACCAAGCCACTAGTAGTTTCTAGTGGAAAGTATATATTGTCATATAGTAGAGGAATATTTTTTGTTCTTAGAACAATATAAATAAAGAAAGAGAGAATCAAACTAGAGAAATGTTGAATCAAATATACTTTAGAATGGGCTGCTTTAGATCTACTTTAACATGATGATTATGGATTATCTTCATTCAATTGAAATAATATGTGATCGTTGTTTTAATATCAAATCATATAAATTTGAATTGGTTTAAAATTTATGAATTTATATGGGATCTCTAATATTTTCGATTGAAACAAGATCAACAATGACATAAGCTTAGGTTTCTGTTGCTGACATTTAATACACTCATTTTCTGCTTGAATTTTATGTTTTTGCTTCAGTATTCTTGATTTTTTCGTTGGGTCAATCTCGTTGATTTTTTTGCACAATTTTGGTGTAGCATCCATATTTCGATCAATATATCTTTGTATGATTCAACAAAAATCAGATAATCAGGGGATGGGTGCATGACATATAGTTTCAAAATGGACTTCCCATATATTGGATAGAGAAGGCATCTATGATTTGTGATCCATTTTCCGAACCTTTCCAATTCCAACAGCTCGAAATCAGATCATGAGGATCGTCGGAATACTTCGTATCAACATGTCTCTTATAAAGAAGTGGAGGAAGGTGCAAAGATTTTTCTATGGAATCCCGAAAGAAGAGTACATACTATTCCCTTGTCTATCTAATAGGTCATAATCACTACCTATATTCCACGAATGTGTGAACCAAAATAGGAGCTAATGAATAGATTTACGACTCCATAGACCATCCTGAATGTATCATTCAAATCTTTGATGTACTGCGCTCAACAAGTGTGTTGGTTCCTTCTTCTTCCTCACCATGGCAAGTCTTTGTGAATTAAGAGTCGTGATTTCTTTATGAAAATAATCAAATGAAGTCTTTGGAGCCGTCAGGGCATGTTGCAAATGCATTCATGATTGAATCACCTCACCAATGTGATCGATTATTCTCGAGTTATGATTCAAGATAACCGATGGAGTGATCGATCAACTTAACAGGTATATCAATCACATTGTCATGTGCTAGAAATAGAAGGGTCAGGTGATCGGTCAATCTTAAAAGCTTGATTGATCACATGGTACATATGTTGAATGTTAAAATAAAATAAAAGAAAAGAAACAAAAGTACGCTTGGATTTTAGGGTTAGTTTTAAAGAGAAATGAACAGATATTTGCAATAAAGGTTCGTACGTGAATTTAAAAGGCATCCCACAGGGAGGGTGAACGTTGCGAGAACTTACGTCCTATAAAAGGCATCGACTACGGGACCTCGACTGAAGGATCGATTGAACGATCGGAACCTCGACTACGGGAGCTCCTTTCCGACTCTTTCCTTCTCTCGTGCTTGTTCTCTCTACGAAGAAAGTCGACGACGTATGTACCTCGTTCCCTCATAGATTGATATCTAAAAATGAAGTGTTGGGAACTTAATAGTTGCGCGTCTTACGATGCAAGTCTATGGAAGAATCTCAACATTAAAGTAATTGATATTATGGAAATGATAATAATAACATTGAATGTAGTCAGTTGACACACAGATAAAGAGAGTAAGTGTCAGCATCTTAGTGGACCACACGATATATCTGTACAAGTTTCCCATCAGCATCCTAAAGGACCAGCTGATTTAATATTTTAGAAGTGAATCTTATTCCTTAGTCCACGAGTAAATACAAAAATTTTAAAGATGTTGATCCATGACATGGAATCCACTTAGTTAATAAGGAAATGTGCTCCTTTCCCCTCTTATATTGTTTCCCCAATTATATCTCATTTTTCAACAACCCATCTAGATCAACATGAGACTCGCAACCGGGTTTATGCATAATGGAGTTTGTTATATACTGTTATTCTAATCAACATGAGACTCGCAATCGGATTTATGCTTAATGCAGTCTACTATATACTCTCAATATAGAAATAAAAGGATTACAATCAATTAAATAAATATTTTATCTAAAAGGACCCTTTATATAATTAGTTGGATCACAAAACGATAATCACATTTCTCTGTAGAATACATTAATTGTTATGAAAATCAAATACGCATGTTAATTTAATTTCTTTAACAAAACGTAAGGATGCGCCAAGTTTTTATTATACAATTAAGTTAATATATTATCTTGGAAATACATAAGTGGTATGGTGTAATAGGCTCCATAAATGACCACTATTATAGTGTATATGTTCATTTAATATCACATAGTGTATATGTTCATTTAATATCACAACCAAATGGTTTGTAACTTCACATGCATTACATAAATGTTGATATAATCATGGCAAGTTAATGACAACACTAATATCCTTTCACCTAATGCGTTTTTTAAGAAGAAAATCGACTCAATTAACATAGAAATTGATAACGTAAATGCTAATAAGCATGAATGCATGATGCTACTAATATAATACGACACTTACTACAAATAATCCAAATCTCAAACGCTAATATGTGATCCCTACACTAATATAATATGCCACTTACTATACAGTTTTTGGCTCTAACAGGATTAACCCTCTATATATATATAATGAGCTCAAGAAAAGTACAATATTGGTATAATAAACATTCTTTTTTACAACATAATTAGAATGTAGCTACTATCAACCTACTATTAGTTGTAACGACAGTTTCACCATTCATACTCTTTACTTTGGAGATCCCTCCAAGTTTATATATTATTGAATGATAGGACTTCATCTGAGCTTCCACACTAGTCTTCACTTTGTATTTATAATACTTTAGACTCTGGACTCTATTTATATATAGGGTAAAATGGGGATGCTCCTTAGGGAGTTAACTTGGCACCTACCGTCTCATTTTTCTCATTTTTTTATTTTTAATGAGATCGTGAAAATTCATTACTATATTCATATATTATGTCATTCAAGTTGCATGTGAAATAGAGACTCTATCTAGACAATCATTTTACCCTTATATATAATATAATGTAAATGGTTGGGAGCCATAGATATTGGATGTAATTGTAGCTTTATACATTTTCATGCGTGCTTTATATTCAGAATGTTAATCATCATATATGAATGCAACTATTCTTGAGTTCTAGATCTTTAAGGGAATAATTTGGATTAAGGCGAGTGTTAATATGACCTAACATTCTGGAGCGACTGGTCACATGAACAAGCCACCAACTAGGTCAGCTTGAGACACACCCGATCTAGGTAAGAACCTTGAAACGATAGCCTCCAAATATTCCTGACATGAATTAAAGTCAGCATAGTCCGAAGTAAGGAACTTCAAGCTTATCATGCACTAGCTTGGTGAAAAATGAGTCAAACACTAGGTCGCTTACAAAACCTTAAGCACACAAGTAGACCTAATTCTAACCCAACTAGGATAAAGTACTTAAACCCTTCTCTAACCCTAATCTACCAAGGTAGAGTAGCTCAAATGCTTGAACTCTAACCCCTTACCACTTTTGAAATCTAACCTAACCCAAAGCCAAAATCACCAAAGTTGGATCATACATGGTCAAACCTAACCGTCCGTCTAGAACCAGGGTCAGTTATACTCATCCTAGTCAAGAACCTCTTGAACACACCCTTAATATTTGCTTGGTCCGAGTTTAAAGCCTTGGACAAAGCCAAATGGCCTTGACAACACCTCCAAAACTCCTTAGGCTGATTCATCCATCAAGTGGTGCTTCAAGGCTTTTTGACATCGATGGATCGAAGATCCAATGAAGTTGAGTCACCCACTATCATCTTGCAACACCCCAACCATCAAACAAAGACCCATATCTAAAACTCACAAAGTATGGGTGTGGATTATAAGTGGTGGGATTACAACTTGACAATTTGTGCTTAAGCATTTTGGATAGTTGCCAATGGATCCATTCGAGTCGAACCCAACAAGTTGTCAAGATCGGTTTTCCTCGATAATAGACCGAGGATATAAGCTCGGGACCTTACATATCTCCTAAATGCTTGATACACCATTTAATAGTCATCCTCACTCTCACCTATTCTTCTATGCCCATGCATGACATTGATATTACTTATGAAAACTTCCATCATCGCCACATTGTTGTCAACAAAATTGAGGAAGATACAAGCTTAAGGTTGAGCATTGGGATGGGTCGGCTTGATTAGGCTCAAAGCTCGGCCCACCTAACCCTGGCCCAACCCCTAGAAGCGGGTATGTACCCTGATTTGTACCAATTTAAGTTCTTCGAAGTGGATCGAGCCCATATTAACATTATAGGAAGCTCACCAGTAGGCCCAATAGTCCGGCCCATTTAAGGCCCATAGCGAAGCCCGATTTGCCTACCCATTAAATGTGCAATCCAATTTGTGTTATACTTATACCCTTGTAAGTATCATGGGTCAGCCCAACCCAGGCCTTACCCAACACGTTGCGGGTCGGTCTCGGGTTTGGACTCTATCTTCCTAAAAATAACGTGGGCCTAAGCCTGACCCATTAGCCGACCACTATTAATGAGCTTGAGATGGGCTCAACCGGCTCCAACACTATCGATTTGATGCTCAATTAGGGATGTCGGTGGACCGGGTATCAATATTCCTGAACCCATACCTATTTATAAAATCACTACCAATATCCACTCATTTATTAAACGGGTAATTCCTAGTGGGTACCCATATACTCATCAGATACCCGTATACCCAATTGGTACCCATATATTCGACACGGTAAATCTTAACTTGTTCATAAATGTAGACAAGATTTTCACAGATAGATGAAATAGAGTGGGATCGTGTAATATTACGATGCACAAAGTGTGTACTATGTAGGAAATATTAAAAGTTTATATAAGTTAAGTGTTTAATTCGTTTAGGTTGATGGTTTTATTTATTAAAGATACACAAAAGGCAAGCTGATTATGAATAAATGGACGGAGAGGAGAGAAATGAGTTGGATGTTTATACATGTAGATCGATACATATTATATGTGAAATGGATTTAATAGATAGAAATGGCTTGCTTGGATAAAGGAGAGAAAGGATAGAGCAGTCAGAGGCATGGGAATGAGGATTGAATAGAGACCTGGGAATCAGAGTCCAGGCTGAAGTGAGTGTAGAGCTAGTCTACAGTTCTTCTAAGTATTGCAAGATTAGCTATTGAGACAGAAGACCCTCCTAGCCAACCCCGGAAAGAGCATATCTAGTATGGCTGCACTATCTTCAGTTTCTCCTGAGGACCTCTAGATCTCTGACCTGAATGTCGACTAGAATATATATAGCGGCGAGCGAGCTTATTACGTAGAAAGTATACGAGTTCAGACAGGTACTCAATGACCTGACGTGAGGCATCCCAGGACCTTATGAGGCCAACTTTCATCATATATAGGAAAAAGAGTCTGGAGAGGGAAAAGAGGAGAGTGAGTTTTCGAGGGCAATTTGATGAAAAGAGTGTATTTTTTTGACTAAAATGCAACACACATCTATCTTTGCGTAAAAATCAAACGTTTTATCACCAATAAAACAGACAAGATAATAAACCAACCTTGGTTGGTTTCATGGGTGAGTTGGTGAAACTAAGGGTTTGCTTGCTTGATTGAGCCTTGTTTGATGCGACACGCACCCCAGAACCGAAGATACTCCATTTCATCTCCGAAGATTCAACCGCTCACTTGTATATCCATCCTTCTTCTTCGTTCACCTTGGGTCTCTTCCAACATCAATTTCCATCTTTATACTTAGGCTAATCTCAGCCTAAGTATAGGGGGGACCCAAGTCCCTGTGATTTCTCTACTCATCTTTTCTTGCCTTTATACTTAGGTTATTTCTAACCTAAGTATAGGGGGAGCCCCCTCTTAGTGCCCGTATATTCCTATATACTTAAATGGACCTATGGACTCATATCATCTAGTGCTATGAGGACATAGCAAAGTTTAAGGATAGGGGGGTATACCGTATGTACACTTTACTTACTTTAGCTATAATCTGAAAAATTTGAAAAAAATTAAAACTTTTTGGCTAAGGTAAAATTCTTTGGACTAAGAGAACTCAAATGATTTCACGGCTTTTCTATACTATGTTACACTATTCTAATAAAAATATTTTCGAAAACGAGTTGAAAAATGAGATTTTATTGTTTTGAAAAATCTTTTTTAAAATATTTAGAAAATCTTTTATTTGTGTGACATGGTTTTGAAAATCTTTTATCAAGGAAAGTTGAGTCTAACCTGTGTTTTAACTTTAAAAACTAAAATCCATAAAAATGTGCAAAAAAAAGGTTTTTGAATGAAGGAGTTGGATTAAACCTCTACTCTTACACTTCCGCCCAGGATCTAAAATGTTCAAGGAAGCTTGATTTTTGAGGTCTTTGAGATTTGCAGTTAACCAGCCTTAGTCATCAGGGTCATAGACTTAATCATCCACATTCCCCTAGGTTTCTAGATTTGCATGCTATATTCCATGCTTAATCTCAGACAAAGAGAATATGATCAGCACATCACATGCACGACTGCGGTTTTGATTGAGATGAGTTGATTTTTCACCTGAGGAATTGGGATGAGAGATTCGAGTCTGGATTTGATCTAATGATGCTCGAGGATGGGATAAAATCTTTGAAAGCTTCGTGAAACCTGAGTGTCAGCAATTTAGCCAGTGTGAGAACTTGGTTCTTATACTAATCTCTTGACATTGACCTAAGTGCCTGGGTGTGATATAAATAAAAAAATTGTTGATCATTGTGCGCCAACTCTTGGTAAAAGCAGTGGAGCTAGCCAAAAATTATACAAGTCAATGAAATTCAAAGAAAAGCTCTCATTCCACAAAGTCAAATATCAAAGAGCTTCCACCAAAGGCGAGCGCTCCCAACCATTTCAAAGTGTCCACTTGGACCACCGCTATTAGGACCAGGAGTCGGGCTTGCACCAAAAAAGGGCTCTACATCGTAAATGCTACAAGTCTGGGTGTCGAAGGTACGATAGGTACTCAAAAGAGACACACCCCGGTGTACTCCCAGGAAAACAAGTGCAGACGGCTCCAACTTCTCTTGACGGACGCACTGATCAACACCAAAAAAATTGCGTTGCGTAAAAAGGCACTAGAGAGAATCCTTGTTCCAATGAGAGGGAGAGAAGAATTGACACAATCCCATACCCTCCATTTCTGGCCTGCCATCTACATTTTCTAAGTCTGACAACTAAAGAGACGGTGGACTGAATGCAAGATTTGATTTATTTCCTAGTGTTGAGGATTGGGTCCTTAGGAGATTTTCTCGGACCAAGATTTCGGGTGACGAATTGACTCTACTCTCGAAATTGCAGTCAACACTAAACTTCATATCCTTTAGCTTATATGTACATCAGAGAGAGTCTAGAGGAGTAGAGGAATTGGAAGCCTCTTGATTAAGGCTGGGTTGAACTCTAGAATTTTGGATCTCTAAAGTCGAGTCGACTTGATCAGATTGGATCCTGTATTCACATGCACAAGGGGGTTAATCCAACTTAGTCATTCTTTTTGATGCTCGAGGACGAGCATAGTTTAAGTATAGGGGGTGATGAAACTCGATTTCATCATCTTTATTTCTCATTTTTAACCCCCTTTCTTAAGCTGAGTGACAATAAAACCCAGATAATGTCCTGTAATTATCAGAGTCCTAAATAAATTAAAAATCACAAAAAATGGCAAAATAAAAATGCGTGGTATTTTTAGACTTAAAAATACCCTCAAAAATATTTTGGGTCTTTGTTTGATTTCATCTCACGTTTTGGTCAACATGAAACTTGTAGATCTCATCAAGATCTACAACTTTCATGTTTTGAGTTTTCTCAAATTCGGCCTTTATAACCTTCAAAAACCAAAAAAACCCAAGAAATAACCTGATTGGGCCACGTGGCCCATTCTGGGGGAGCCACGTGGCCCTACCTCTCTTGTCTCATCCGCCACCACTCCTGGCCGTTGGATCTCGCTTCAGATCCAACGGCCCCGCTGTGTCCACGCACGCCTCAATCCTCAGCTATTGATCATCCTCCGCCTTCAATCCGCACCGCTCGTTCGCGCCTCAAGATAAGCGTGCCACGTGGCACATCTTAGACCGTTGGATTGTGCTTCAGATCTTCCATCGTGGCCGTTGCTTCTGCCTCTTTCCTCTGCCGCTCGATCAACCCTAACATCTAATCCAAGCCATCCGTTAGCGCCGTGACCGCAGCTCGCCACGTGGCTCAACCGCTGCCCCTCGATCGTATCGGCCTTGATGTTATCTACGCCGCTCCTTCACTCTTAGATCTCCACCGTTGGATCTCCAGATCCAACGGTCAGGGGTCGTCGTCAACCTTCCAGTCGTCCCACAGCTGCCCTCAAACCCACGTCGACCACCATCACTTCCGCCATCACCATCTTCAAATAAGCCGCTCCCTCCTCCGTTCACCCCCGTCCACCTTTACGTGGGGAGTGACCCAGCCCTCCTCCGCCTCCCTGTGACAGGGGGAGGCGGAGAGATCGAGCGAAGATGACTATCTTCCCTGGTGAGACCCTCCGACCTTCACGGCGGAGCTGCGGCGCATCGCGACCGCCCGATCTGCTCCGAGTTGCTGCCGGAATTCAGCGACGACCAGGGCTCCACATTGGGGTCCGCCCCCAAGCTCCGCTCCGCCCCAATCGCCGGTAAGCTTCTTCTCCTTCCTTCGCATTTTTTTCCTTAAATTCCATTAATTCTCTAAGCCGTTCCCGTAGCTTTCACCTTCCATCGTTCATCTCAAAAGCCCTGCCACGCTTCCCCCTTCGCCGCGCATAGATCCGATCACCTCCTCTTTCTTCCAGACCCTCAGTCACCTACCGACTCATCTCCTCCACCACCCATGGCGAAGGAGCTTCGAGCTCCCCATATCTCCGTTCCCTATGAGCTCCCACTCACTCACTCACGCACCCTTAAGCTTCGGCAATATGCTACTAACCTTGCAGGTCTCTATTCGCTCAATGATCAGAGCTCGGCCGGAGCCGATTTCATCGACTTCGCAGTCACCAGCCGAGCGTCGATGAGTGACACCAGATGCTTCTGGACCTTCCCCGAGTCCCCCGCTTCATCGACGAACATTCCTTGGGCTCGGAGGAGGTCCGTCGTGTCCGAGAGTGAGAGGCGGAGGAGGGGCTCCTTCGCCGGAGCTCCAGAAGCGCCGCCAGCTTGGAGGATGAAGAAGAAACAACTGCCGTCGGATGGTCTGCATCTGACGGTCCAGACAAGGCCGCGTCATCTTCTCCAGCAACCGTTGGATCGTTTAGATCCAATGGCCTATGTGCAGCCACGTCGTCCAACCAGGAGAGTACAGGAGCCATTGGATCCTCAAAAGATCTGATGGTTAAGAAGCAACCACGTATACGATTTTGAGAGCCCTTCGATCCGCGTGATCAGAGGGTTCCGCGTTGGCCACGTGGCGACGCCAGGGCCTTCACCGAGCCTCAGCCTCCAAGCCTCTAGGCTTGGGACGTCCAAACCTTCACCGAGCATGCAGCGAGCCTGAACATACGTCCAAGCCAAGCCGAAGCTCCATCGAGCCTCTGCCGACCCCGAGCCTCCTTCCGAACCTAGATAGCACGTGCCTGGCACGTGCTTACCTGGGAAAATTGCAGAGAAGCCCCACGAACTTCTTCAATTTGCAGAAAGGTCCCCGCGCATATGGTTTATTTACAGGGAAGGTCCTTAAACTTATTTCATTTTCATTTCAGTCCTTTCCAGGGGCCTTTCTGTAGTTATCATTTCATGTTTTCTTGCATTTATGCCCTTATCTTCATTGTTGCATAACTTGAGCATCATGTTTCCGTTTCAGTTGATTTCAGTTTCATTTCGAAGCTTGTTTGATGCACTTTCTAATGGCATGTTTAATTTTCAGTTTTGGGTACATGAATTCTGATGTGTTATTGTATTCACTGTGTATCCCTTATTATTAACTTATGCCTTGTTCACTTCATCAATCAAGTTTAATATTTTAGGCAAATCTGAAATTGATTCTTATTTTATTTGCTCATCATATTTGCTCTTACTTAGGGTATATTTGAGTGCATTTCATGGCATTTATTTGCATGATAAAAATGGATAAAAAAATGCATGTTTAATTTATTTTTAATGCATTGTGTTGTTGTGTCTCATTGCATACATTTGACCTATATGCCTCTAACTCAACACTTAATTAAATAAACCGAAATCCAACTAATTCGAGAGAGGCTCGTGTCCCTGAGTTCGACCTTGGTTTCTTGCCAAGTAAAATAAAAATTAATGACCATCGCATTCTTATTTGGCATATATCAATGAGTTGGTCTCTTTGATGACCAAAATCGGCCCGACTGCATCGATGATTCCGAGTGCTAAAAACACTCTCTTAAAGGGCCGATTTTGCGGTTCATCAAATGGCGCCGTTGCCGGGGACACGACTCATTTCTCATATTTTTTGGAACTTTGTTTGTTTAATTCAGTGTCATTTTTATAGGTCAATTTGTCAATTCATTTAGCATCATAAAATTTTCTTCTTTATTGATCTCTAATCCTTGTATTCTGTGGCAGGGCCCTTGGTGTTCAAGGAGGTGAGAAGCCGATGCTTCCCGCTGCGAGGAGTCGCAGAAACACGTTTGGAGCAAATAAGGAAGAAAGAAAAAAAAGTATCTCGCATTTCATGTTTGCATGACTTGTAATAATTCGTCGTTTACAGCGGTCTTCGATTGAAGACTCGCGATTGTAATCGAACGATCATGGTTGTGTGGGGATCGTCCCCACTTGAGTGTCGACTTAGGACTAGGCACGCGGTTCTCCGAGCTCATTTTTCATATTTTTATGTGCTTGATCGTAGGTAGGACACACTTTAAATGTAGACGCACATAATCTCGCATCACTTAGCTAAAATCAACGAAAATCAATCACCGCTAATAGATGCATGATTAGGTGCGATTTTTTTCGACTTGCATACATATTGAAATTGGTTTTCAAAACGGCCCCAGTTTTTCACGGATTTATCATCAAATCACTGCATGATTTCTCGCTTAGCCTAGATCGCGGTTTTTATCGAATACATGCTTTTCTCGGTTTCGTTTTCCTAGATTGATCACCTAGGTTAAATGGAAAAAGGGAATAAACGGTAGACGATGCCTTCTTGATTTTGTGCTAACTATAATCAGTGAAAACCTAAAATAAAATTGGGACTGTTAATTACAAGTCAACCAAAAAATGGAGTAAAATTCGGTTTTGGGAGAGCAATACCCTCGCTTACGCAATGATTTTCACTTCACATCTTATCTTTGCGTAAAAATCAAACGTTTTATCATCAATAAAACAGACAAGATAATAAACCAACCTTGGTTGGTTTCATGGGTGAGTTGGTGAAACTAAGGGTTTGCTTGCTTGATTGAGCCTTGTTTGATGCGACACGCACCCCAAAACCGAAGACACTCCATATCATCTCCGAAGATTCAACCACTCACTTGTATATCCATCCTTCTTCTTCGTTCACCTTGGGTCTCTTCCAACATCAATTTCCATCTTTATACTTAGGCTAATCTCAGCCTAAGTATAGGGGGACCCAAGTCCCTGTGATTTCTCTACTCATCTTTTCTTGCCTTTATACGTAGGTTATTTCTAACCTAAGTATAGGGGGAGCCCCCTCTTAGTGCCCGTATATTCCTATATACTTAAATGGACCTATGGACTCGTATCATCTAGTGCTATGAGGACATAGCAATGTTTAAGGATAGGGGGTATACCGTATGTACACTTTACTTACTTTAGCTATAATCTGAAAATTTTGAAAAAAATTAAATTTTTTTGGCTAAGGTAAAATTCTTTGGACTAAGAGAACTCGAATGATTTCACGGCTTTTCTATACTATGTTACACTATTTTGATAAAAATATTTTCGAAAACGAGTTGAAAAATGAGATTTTCTTGTTTTGAAAAATCTTTTTGAAAATATTTTGAAAATCTTTTATTTGTGTGACATGGTTTTGAAAATCTTTTATCAAGGAAAGTTGAGTCTAACCTGTGTTTTAACTTTAAAAACTAAAATCCATAAAAATGTGCAAAAAAAAAGGTTTTTGAATGAAGGAGTTGGATTAAACCTCTACTCTTACACTTTCACCCAGGATCTAAAATGTTCAAGGAAGCTTGATTTTTGAGGTCTTTGAGATTTGCGGTTAACCAGCCTTAGTCATCAGGGTCATAGACTTAATCATCCACATTCCCCTAGGTTTCTAGATTTGCATGTTATATTCCATGCTTAATCTCAGACAAAGAGAATATGATCAGCACATCACATGCACGACTGCGGTTTTGATTGAGATGAGTTGATTTTTCACCTGAGGAATTGGGATGAGAGATTCGAGTCTGGATTTGATCTAATGATGCTCGAGGATGGGATAAAATCTTTGAAAGCTTCGTGAAACCTGAGTGTCAGCCATTTAGCCAGTGTGAGAACTTGGTTCTTATACTAATCTCTTGACATTGACCTAAGTGCCTGGGTGTGATATAAATAAAAAAATTGTTGATCATTGTGCGCCAACTCTTGGTAAAAGCAGTGGAGCTAGCCAAAAATTATACAAGTCAATGAAATTCAAAGAAAAGCTCTCATTCCACAAAGTCAAATATCAAAGAGCTTCCACCAAAGGCGAGCGCTCCCAACCATTTCAAAGTGTCCACTTGGACCACCGCTATTAGGACCAGGAGTCGGGCTTGCACCAAAAAAGGGCTCTACATCGTAAATGCTACAAGTCTGGGTGTCGAAGGTACGATAGGTACTCAAAAGAGACACACCCCGGTGTACTCCCAGGAAAACAAGTGCAGACGGCTCCAACTTCTCTTGACGGACGCACTGATCAACACCAAAAAAATTGCGTTGCGTAAAAAGGCACTAGAGAGAATCCTTGTTCCAATGAGAGGGAGAGAAGAATTGACACAATCCCATACCCTCCATTTCTGGCCTGCCATCTACATTTTCTAAGTCTGACAACTAAAGAGACGGTGGACTGAATGCAAGATTTGATTTATTTCCTAGTGTTGAGGATTGGGTCCTTAGGAGATTTTCTCGGACCAAGATTTCGGGTGACGAATTGACTCTACTCTCGAAATTGCAGTCAACACTAAACTTCATATCCTTTAGCTTATATGTACATCAGAGAGAGTCTAGAGGAGTAGAGGAATTGGAAGCCTCTTGATTAAGGCTGGGTTGAACTCTAGAATTTTGGATCTCTAAAGTCGAGTCGACTTGATCAGATTGGATCCTGTATTCACATGTACAAGGGGGTTAATCCAACTTAGTCATTCTTTTTGATGCTCGAGGACGAGCATAGTTTAAGTATAGGGGGTGATGAAACTCGATTTCATCATCTTTATTTCTCATTTTTAACCCCCTTGCTTAAGCTGAGTGACAATAAAACCCAGATAATGTCCTGTAATTATCAGAGTCCTAAATAAATTAAAAATCACAAAAAATGGCAAAATAAAAATGCGTGGTATTTTTAGACTTAAAAATACCCTCAAAAATATTTTGTGTCTTTGTTTGATTTCATCTCACGTTTTGGTCAACATGAAACTTGTAGATCTCATCAAGATCTACAACTTTCATGTTTTGAGTTTTTTCAAATTCGGCCTTTATAACCTTCAAAAACCAAAAAAACCCAAGAAATAACCTGATTGGGCCACGTGGCCCATTCTGGGGGCGCCATGTGGCCCTACCTCTCTTGTCTCATCCGCCACCACTCCTGGCCGTTGGATCTCGCTTCAGATCCAACGGCCCCTCTGTGTCCACGCACGCCTCAATCCTCAGCCATTGATCATCCTCCGCCTTCAATCCGCACCGCCCGTTCGCGCCTCAAGATAAGCGTGCCACGTGGCACATCTTAGACCGCTGGATTGCGCTTCAGATCTTCCATCGTGGCCGTTGCTTCCACCTCTTTCCTCTGCCGCTCGATCAACCCTAACATCTAATCCAAGCCATCCGTTAGCGCCGTGACCGCAGCTCGCCACGTGGCTCAACCGATGCCCCTCGATCGTATCAGCCTTGATGTTATCTACGCCGCTCCTTCACTCTTAGATCTCCACCGTTGGATCTCCAGATCCAACGGTCAGGGGTCGTCGTCAACCTTCTAGTCGTCCCACAGCTGCCCTCAAACCCACGTCGACCACCATCACTTCCGCCATCAACATCTTCAAATAAGCCGCTCCCTCCTCCGTTCACCCCCGTACACCTTTACGTGGGGAGTGGCCCAGCCCTCCTCCGCCTCCCTGTGACAGGGGGAGGCGGAGAGATCGAGCGAAGATGACTGTCTTCCCCGATGAGACCCTCCGACCTTCACGGTAGAGCTGCGGCGCATCGCGACCGCCCGAGCTGCTCCGAGTTGCTGCCGGAGTTCAGCTACGACCAGGGCTCCACATTGGGGCCCGCCCCCAAGCTCTGCTCCGCCCCAATCGCCGGTAAGCTTCTTCTCCTTCCTTCGCATTTTTTCCTTAAATTCCATTAATTCTCTAAGCCGTTCCCGTAGCTTTCACCTTCCATTGTTCATCTCAAAAGCCCCGCCACGCTTCCCCCTTCGCCGCGCATAGATCCGATCACCTCCTCTTTCTTCCAGACCCCCAGTCACCTACCGACTCATCTCCTCCGCCACCCATGGCGGAGGAGCTTCGAGCTCCCCATATCTCCGTTCCCTATGAGCTCCCACTCACTCACTCACGCACCCTTAAGCTTCGGCTATATGCTACTAACCTTGCAGGTCTCTATTCGCTCAATGATCGGAGCTCGGCCGGAGCCGATTTCATCGACTTCGCAGTCACCAGCCGAGCGTCGATGAGCGACACCAGATGCTTCTGGACCTTCCCCGAGTCCCCTGCTTCATCGACGAACATTCCTTGGGCTCGGAGGAGGTCCACCATGTCCGAGAGTGAGAGGCGGAGGAGGAGCTCCTTCGCCGGAGCTCCAGAAGCGCCGCCAGCTTCGGAGGATGAAGAAGAAACAACTGCCGTCGGATGGTCTGCATCTGACGATCCAGACAAGGCCGCGTCATCTTCTCCAGCAATCGTTGGATCGTTTAGATCCAATGGTCTATGTGCAGCCACGTCGTCCAACCAGGAGAGTACAGGAGCCATTGGATCCTCAAAAGATCTGATGGTTAAGAAGCAACCACGCATACGATTTTGAGAGCCCTTCGATCCGTGTGATCATAGGGTTCCGCGTTGGCCACGTGGCGACGCCAGGGCCTTCACCAAGCCTCAGCCTCCAAGCCTCTAGGCTTGGGACGTCCAAACCTTCACCGAGCCTGCAGCGAGCCCGAACCTACGTCCAAGCCAAGCCGAAGCTCCATCGAGCCTCTGTCGACCCCGAGCCTCCTTCCGAACCTAGATAGCACGTGCTTGGCACGTGCTTACCTGGGAAAATTGTAGAGAAGCCCCACGAACTTCTTCAATTTGCAGAAAGGTCCCCGCGCATATAGTTTATTTACAGGGAAGGTCCTTAAACTTATTTTATTTTCATTTCAGTCCTTTTCAGGGGCCTTTCTGTAGTTATCATTTCATGTTTTCTTGCATTTATGCCCTTATCTTCATTGTTGCATAACTTGAGCATCATGTTTCCGTTTCAGTTGATTTCAGTTTCATTTCGAAGCTTGTTTGATGCACTTTCTAATGGCATGTTTAATTTTCAGTTTTGGGTACATGAATTCTGATGTGTTATTGTATTCACTATGTATCCCTTATTATTAACTTATGCCTTGTTCACTTCATCAATCAAGTTTAATATTTTAGGCAAATCTGAAATTGATTCTTATTTTATTTGCTCATCATATTTTCTCTGACTTAGGGTATATTTGAGTGCATTTAATGCCATTTATTTGCATGATAAAAATGGATAAAAAAATGCATGTTTAATTTATTTTTAATGCATTGTGTTGTTGTGTTTCATTGCATACATTTGACCTATATGCCTCTAACTCAACACTTAATTAAATAAACTGAAATCCAACTAATTCGAGAGAGGCTCGTGTCCCTGAGTTCGACCTTGGTTTCTTGCCAAGTAAAATAAAAATTAATGACCATCGCATTCTTATTTGACATATATCAATGAGTTGGTCTCTTTGATGACCAAAATCGGCCCGACTGCATCGATGATTCCGAGTGCTAAAAACACTCTCTTAAAGGGCCGATTTTGCGGTTCATCAATCCACGAGGACCTTAGGCTGTGGAGCGGCACCGGCATCACCTAGGAAATGATAGAGGTCGGACGACAACTTGTGCACTTCCGATTGGTGGCGGTGGACGGGAGAGCCTACATGCAGGACTACGCCAAGTCGTTCCAGACGAGGGACATCTTCGCATTGTGGGGCATACTCCAGCTACTGAGATTGCACGCGGCCAACTACCGGATCCGGAACTCATATTCTACTGCGACGACACATCGCGAATCCTGACAGCCTACTACAAGCAGCTGAAGGAGACGTTGATGCCGTCGTCCCTCAACGACCAAGAACCCTATCCGAGAAAATTGTGCAAATATTTGGGGATTTGGGATTTTTCCCCTGGGTTATTTTCATCCTCATAGCACATGACTTGGCAGGCAGAACTGCTTTCGTTAGTAAGAGATCTATTTGGGACTGAAACAAAATATTAGGTATCGCATTTTTATTTTTAAAAGTTTAGGTACCACATTGAAGTTGAGTGTATAGTTCAAAGACTTTTGTGTAATTTACTCAATGGATTTTCCCAACTAGGTGCTTCGAAATGAAATCAAATTTAAGATGTGTTTGGAGGCTAACCATCTGTATTGTATTCAATACAATTCTGACTGATTGGATGTCGATGAAAACATTTAATAATATCTCATCAATAAGGAACCCTAAAATGATTTGAGAATAATTATTTATTTAAGACTTAAAAGTAAGTGGCTTAGTTGGATACATGTATGCCACTTGCCAACATCTTAGTTATATGATAACTTTTGAATGCATGATTTAAAGGGGTTTTTTAAGTCATGCCCTTTCGAGATCTTGCCATTAGAGTTATGGCTCTTCCTTTTTTGCAATAACATTTGCACCTTTGTAATCTTACAAAATCCACACTATTGTCTTTTTGTTATTACACTTGTGCTCTTATTTTACCTTTGTGGAAGGGTAATACCGTGAATTTTGTAAGAATACAAGAGCGCGTGTCATTGCAAAAAAGATAGAAGCATAGTTGTGATTGTAAAATCACGAAGAATTACAGGTGTGAAAAGCCCTAAATTAAAATAATACCATATAATCATATTATTGAATCTCACTCTCGAAGAACTTTGAATTTTGTAGGAACTTAAGTGCACAACTGATATTAAAAAAAAGACATAACTGATATTACAAAAGTTAAGAAGAGCACAAATTATAGTTACTCTTTTTTAAAAAGAGCACACAATCAGCTAAACAGTCCTTGTTTGGACAAATATTACCTGTCATGTAATGCATGATCAGCTAACAAATATAAAATGATCAGTTCAACCTTATAAAGAATTATACATATATATATATATATGTATGTATATATATACATATATATATATATGTGGGAAAAGGGAAGCTACACGGGGGTGCAGCCAATTAACTACATCCGGGTATTTTTCTTTTTGATTTTTTTGTAGGAAACTTATGGGAGATTTACTTAGTTTATTGTGTGGAATATGTGTTTCAAATTTCATGCAAAACAAACACTCCTAGCATGCCCATCTAGATATGGTCAATTTCAATAATTCTGAAACCGTTAAAATGTCAGCCTTGATGGAGATGATAGAACTATCGAATTTAGTTCAAATTGGTATGATATCATGATGATGTATAGTGATTTAAATCTCCCTAGTTTCATTTCAAAAACACAAAAAAACAATGAAAAAAATGGACGGGTGCAACTAGTTAGCTGCACCTCCGGGTGCAGCTTCCTCAACCCCTATATATATATATATATATTTGATATCATACAAATATATTCGTATCTGATCCGTTATTGAATTCGTTTTATAAATATTTTTATGACATTCATTATCGTATTCGTTTTAAAATAAATATGGATATAGATATCATTTTAACATTCGCTAATATTCGTATTCGTACATCCGTTTTCGTACACGAGTATAGTAATATACGTAATAGTATTTTATGATTGCATTCATCGTTGATATAATTGTTATGAAAAGAATATGTCTGGCATATTTATTTTATGTGTAAATCATCATAATGTGTATACTTTTGTTAATCTATCAAAATATTTCCTTTATTTTTCGTATCCGATTCGTATTCGTTTTACATTCATATTCACTTTTAAGAATATGGTTGAACATTTTCATATCCCTCAATATTCATATTTGCATTCGTATTCGTATTTTAAAATAGATAATGATATTTGTACCTGCATCCATATCCATATCCGATCCTTTTTCATCCCTACATACAACTCATTCATAATAGAGTATAATCCTTCTTAATAATTAAACATAATTTATTAGAGAATATGACAAAATTCACTTAGTTTTGACCACGGCCGAAGTCAGAATATTTGTGAATAACTAAATAGGCTATGTATCATATATCGATTGCGATACATACAACTAAAAATAGATTGATATGGCATTTAAGATTGATCAAGATAACCAAATACATCAATAATCAGATGTCGACTGCACTTGCAGAAGAATACTTTTCTTTTTTTTCAAAATAAAGAAAAGTAATATTGCTAACCAGATTTGACAGATTTATACTTAAATTATTAACTTCAAAATGGGAATTACTCTTTTCAAAAGGTAGATCTGAGTGAGTCTCCGTACGATTGTTGTAATATTGATAATAATACGATAAAATTTTGAGATTTTACATGTGCCCTTTCGAGTTTTCGAAAGCACTTATGTCCGTGTTTTTTTAATTACACTTGTGGACTTGTATTCTTTGCAAAACTCACAGTAGTACGTTTCCGTATTATGTGAGAGTAATACCGTGAATTTTGTAAAAAGACAAGATCACAAGTGTAATTGCAAAAAATTTAGTGGCGTGTGTTACTCTGAAAATTTCGAAGGCCACACGTGTAAAAAATCCCTTGATTCATATCATCATGTTGCAGCTAGAAGCAAAACCTCGTATTTCTTATAGAGAATCTTTTAGTTGCTTCAGAGTAAGTAGAATCGATTATTTAATCAGAAAAAATTAAGTTCAGATATAAGATACATACCACGAAGTTTTCGTAACGCAATCATATATGATGTAATCATCAAAGATTTGATCTTTTTAACTATGTCTGTAATTTACTAGAGGCTCCGGATACAAAGAGAAGATGTAGAACGAAATATCCACCAACAAGAAGAAAGAAAAGGATTGAATAGAGGACCTCTTAAGCATTTGTTGATCTCAGACGTCTTTATATCAACGGAAGGGATGACTCATAATTTCGATGAATCATTTCGGAGATGTTTCTTCTATCCCTTTTAGGTGATTGGAAAATAAAGAAATGGTTGATACATTCAAGATAATTAAGTATTTACAACATAGCTTCTCAATTCATCCTATTTCAATAGATCGGGGATGTGATAGGATTCCGAAGGATGAATCAGATACAGAGAGTTTCAATTAAAAAAATCTTCAACAAAAAAATCATTTTTGGGATTTCTTTCATATGTTCCATTATCGGAAGAAAGAGGGATGCATATTAACCTATAATTTTGAATCAGAAGAGAGATTTCATGCATATAATTTTAAAAAACAAATAGTAATTCTTTATAATTCCGATAATACGTCTAAGACTTCAATAAAAAACTTACCACTCCTTTTATAAGTTTTCGATATAAAAAAATACATGAACACTATGCGTTTTCTAACAAAAGTAGGATAGTTATTTGTTGCTACAATGCTTATTATGTATAGAAAATATTATGAATGATAAATTATGTACTATATATACATATGTCAACTGAAAAGATGACACAACTTATTGCCATTTTTATCCTATTTTAACCACTCATATTAAAGCAAAAATTTAATGTGATATGATACATATGAGGGGAGGAACAGCAAAATTTATGGTTATTGGTTCTGGACTGCTAAAATTTACGTTTATTGCTGTTGATTTTAGCAACAATAGGATTTTTTTGGATTTTACATTCATAACCTTGTATACTTTTGTTATCACATATATAATCCTCTATAATCACGAATTACACCTAGAACCCTAAATAATGACTTCGACTTACACACAATAATGACTCCGACTCACATACCCCTTCGTTAGTTTAGTCTGTTATCCAAACAGACCCTTGAGTTAATTTAACCTATGTTGAATCCTATGGAGGCAGAGGAGCATCATGCAGTGATGAATTCTCGTGGAAGGAGAGGGGAGAGGAGGAAGGAGGAGTGACATCATTTGTAATTGTTGTGAACTTGAAGGGTGGAAATTGTAAATATTTGATGGATTCCATCAAAGTTAAAAAAAAGATTGATTTTAAAACATGGTTATATGATGTAAGAGTTAGGCATTATTTAAGATTTTCGGTGTAATCCCTGATAATTGAGGGTTATGCACGTAATAACGAAAGTATATAATGTTATGAATAGAAAAATCCCAAATTGTTCCGAGACAATCTAACAGATAATCGTTGTAGTACTATCCATTGCTAGCAATATAGCAATAAATGTGATATTCATTATGAATTTTGAGAGTAAAAAAATAATTTACAATGAACAATATTCATTACTATAAATTTAACATCGAAAAAATACCCATGCTAGATGTTACTTAAGAACAATGATGAAAAGACATTCTTAGTTCTAATATCAAATAACCGCGAGTTGAATAATATGAAATGTGTAGGCAGCTACTATATATCTAGAGATGAAAACGAATGTGAATATGTTCATAAGCATTCGTATTCATTTTAAAATGGATGTGTATATGGATATCACTTTGACATTCTCTAATATTCACATTCTTATTCGTATATTCATTTTCGTGCATAAGTATAGAAGTAGATTTATTTATAATTGTATACAACAATTTGTCATGATTACATTCCCATTATTAATATAATTGTTGTGAAACTAATATGTCTGGTATATCTATTTTATGTATAAACCATCCTAAATGTGTACTATAGTTAATCTATTATATATTTCTGATATTATCCGTATCTAATTCATATTCGTTTTACATTCATATTCATTTTTAAGGATATGATAACACATTTTTCATATTCGTTAATATTCGTATCTGCATTTGTATTCGTATTTTAAAATATATAATGATATGATTATACTTATATTTGTATCTGTATCCGATTATTTTCATCCCTAATGTGGTACATCTACATTTAACTAGGTGATGTAAGATGTGTATTAAAGGCTAATGCCATAAAAGTCCTTGAACTACACACCCAATTTAATGTGGTATCTTAAACAGTAATAATGTGGTACTCAATGCTTAAGATTTATCTTATAATAATAAGAGACTGGTAAAGCTTAGTTGTTCGTTTTGTCACACTAACTTTAAATCGCATAAATTCAAAGTCAATTTGAGCTAAATCTTAAAAATCATGTGCCAACTATTACCTTTTAGAATTCAACATCGAAGTTGAGTGTATCGGATTTTTGTGATTGCATTGGAAAATATAACTCCTCTATATATCCAAATCTCAATCAATATCATATTTACCTTATTATGTTCTAACCATTAACCAAGATTGTAAAAGTCAGTAATCGGTACTCGTTCAGTTGGGTCACTGACTAAGGATTAATCCGAAGTCGGGTGATTAATCAGATTTAGTCGAAATTTAATCAGTTTTGAATTTTTAAATATATAAATCATTTATACATATATTCTTATATATTTACATAGATTTCCATATTTTATACAGTCATAATGAAATAAAATAAATAATTGAATATAAATAAAATAGTAAGCATATTAGAATAAATTTGCTTTTAAAAAGTAAAAAAAATAAAAAAATGTCTTCAATAAAAAATTGATCGACTAGTGGGCCTAATCGGAACTAGGTAGTACTCGTCCGGATACCACACTGACTAAACTAGTTGGACCTACTACTCGAGACAGTGGGATGACTTTTAAAACATTGCATTTAGGATAAATTACAAAAAAAACATCATCTATGCATATGAATCATGGTTACGTGCCTCATTTTTTTTTTGAAATGTAGCAAGGAAGGATCTAATCTTTTTTTTTGTCTCAAGTACACTTCAGTATGCGTATGTGGCTATTATTAATGTTCGACGTTTAGTCCTAAAGTTAAAAGTGTAGTGCCCTTAATGTTACACTCAAAAAATAAGGGGATTTTTACCCGGCAGACCATGTAATCTTTTGCAATTACCGCTACGACTTCTGAAACATCCTAACTCCTCCCCCGACCCTGTAAAGTTGCTAACTCTTACCCTATAGACCCTGCGGTTAAGGCCCGTTAATTGACCCGTTAAAATTAACCAGATTCCGTTATATCTTTTACATTATACCCATTTTTTATATCAAATTTACATTTAATGTCACTCCCTCTCACCCTCCTCCTTTCCCTTTCCCTATCACGCTTGGAACTTGTCCGACCTATCTTAATGAGGAGGGTCGCCGCCGCGTTCTCCCTCGCTGGCCACATTGCACTGAGGGCAGCACCTAGGCAATGCCGGGCAGTGCTTCGACCGCGCCGAGATGTCACACGCGATGCCGAGATGTCAATTGTGGACCTCTCTTGTGCACATAGCCCCGGTGTCGGACCCCCTTTCTGCTTCACTGCAGCAGCAGCACTGCAGCCGCGCACAAGGTTACGCAACCTCCCCACACACCTCTCTGATTGGTGCTGCTCGCGGGATGATTCAGCATCCACCTACTGGTGTTGCCGTCGAATAGCAGCAACCTCCATCGCGCGAGAAGGTCCTTGCTTGTTGCATATCAATGGTTTCTGTCACAATCATAACTATGTAAAAATTAAACTGTGAACTCTTCTTTAGGTTTGCTTGTTGCATAATTACTAGGTTTATAAGTATAATTAAACCCAACAGGTCTCCCTGGTGCTCTTCCTATTCCACAGGGCAGCTGGCCATCGACGACACCCTGGAGTCTGCCAGCCACGGCTTCCGCACCATGATCACCAACGCCTTCGACTATGCGCCGTGCTCCGTTGCGATCCTCATCGACCACGACCTCTGGGGACCGCGACCCCGGGGACCGTCCTCAGCTTCCGCCCCGCCAAGCACATCTGCATGTTCTTCATCGGCGGGCCTGACGACCGCCCTGGCGCTCACATCCCACACGGTCGGCGACTCCGCCAACAGCCTGATCGTTGTTCGTTTCCAGCCCCTCAAGGAGTGGCGCAACTACAGCCTCGACGACAAGATGGATGATGAGGTGGTGAACGAGTTCCGGCTGCAGAACGCGCAGCGCAAGAACGTCGCGTACCACCAACAGATCGTGAAGGATAGGGGGGAGACATCGTCAGTCATACAATCCATGAAGGATTTCAGACTGTTCATCGTCGGTAGAGGACACGATGTCGAGTCCCCGACGACGGCCGAGTTGTCGATGTGGAGTGAGTACCCGAAGCTCGGGGTGATCGGTGACATGTTGGCGTTGCTGGCTTTTGGTAACTAAGTGACGACGCTGGTGGTGCAGCAGCAGACCCGGGTGGGGTCGTCGGACTAAGGAGGCATGAAGTGCTACTTCGGGCTTGGTGGTCGCTGATGTTACATACCCACCAGGACCGTGTCACAGGACCGTGACGCGTAGGAGCAACCGGAGGGCCGCCTCCGAAATGGTCTTCCGCAGCTTCCCATTCGATGGGTTGAAGATGATGTTGAAGAAGGAAGAGGATAGAAGGAGAGAGGGAGATTGAAGATCTACTGTTGATTTTCTTTGGTTTGATTAACTCAAGTTTAACTCAAGTTTTTGACTCCAATAAAGTTAAAGATGACGGCGGGGTTTGTGGGGTAAGACAGAGCAAGTTTACGGGGTCGAGAGAGGAATTAGGTTGTTTCAAAGGTCGTGGAGGTAATTGACAAAGATTATAGGGTATGCCGGGTAAAAATCCCAAAAATAAGTACCCTAATTAGAATTAAGATAAGTTGGGATATTTTTTTGTAATTTACCCATGTCCCCTAAAATCTTGTTCAATTGTAACATCTATATAATTTTTGTAATTACACCACAACGCCTTCAATATCCGTAATAAGCCCTGGAATAAGGGGTCAATTCTCTTCCCAACACGGTTCCTAGTGGTATGACTATTCCTCATTATTCCATCTTATTTCACTATTCCTATCTTTATCCCACCTTATCCTATCTTTATTTCACCTTATTCTCCTTATTCTAATCCTCTAGTCGAACAAAGAATAGACCCTTATTTTTCTTATTCCTCATCCTTATTCATGCTTATTCTCGAACCGATCGGGCCTTTATGTCACAACCCTTGGACAGGGACATATCACATATGTGATCAACTGGGTAAATTTGAGGGGGCGTGGTGTAAATGGACAAGATTTTAGGGGCCACGGTGTGAAAATCCCTTACCTCGAACGTAATTGGATGCTTAGAGTTTAGAGACTGGTTCTTCTGCTGTACAGCAACTAGAGCTGTTTCACACGAAATTCAGGTTATGATGGCGTTTGTGTTAGAACCGTTCAATCATGATCGAGCGATTCTTACGGTACACCAGTTCTTTACCGTACAACAGAAGATCCGCTCTATATATTTTATGCCAATAAAGTTATATCGTCAATTCTCCATAAGCCTTTTTTGGCCTTAATTTCGGCTCCGGTGGATGGCGGCCACACCGCAATACGAGGGAAGGTTTCGTAATCAGGATCCTTCCTTCTTCCCGACTACCAACACTACTCGCTGCCGTCGTCGGAGCTTCCTTCAATCTATCGTCTCCTGCTACTGCTACTATTGCTCCTTTGATCGTTAGTGATCTAGACATCGAGGTACGGACATGTAAAATCCTAAGGAAATTTTGTAAATTCAAATATTTCTATAGGGCTGTGCACGGGTTACGGGTTAGACGGGTATCCGATCCGATCCGTATGGATCGACCTTAAATCCATGAGTATCCAGCAAACCATTCTGGATCGGGTATCCGCCCCTGTTTGATCCAGGATATATGGAGCTCCGACCCTATGATCCATGGATACCCACGGGTCGATCCATTTCATTGTTCCTTCAACCCGGATAATAACCATGGATTGACGGATCTTATCCATGGACTTGGCAAACTCCTTATCCGTCTCGACTTCGAAATTGCTTGTAATTGAGATCGTTACTTGGAATCGGGATAATAGAAATAACAGAAGAATGTTTTACTAAAAATAATAGAAGAATGTAAATATAACTACTTACGTCAAATCAAATTCAAAAACCAATGTTTTCTTGATGTAGAACGTTACTTTTTCTCTCTTCTTTGTATTTTTTTTTCATTTTAGGAGGAAATATTTTAGCCACTTAAAAAAGGAATTCTTTCATCCATTGTGACGTTGGGAAGACGATGTTTTAAAGTTAACTATACATGGTTAACATTATTGGCAAAAAAGGTAGAAAACAGAAAGGTTAAAAAGGAAAAAGGCCAAAAGAAACTATTCTTTTGAGGCATAACACATTCACCATTAAGAACAAAATAGATGACAACGTTTACATAGATTGTATCATTTAAGAGCTTTTTTATAAAAATACGTCAAAGTTTCTTGCTGGTAATTTTCATAACTATCAATTTCAATAAAATAAATTTCAGTATTAGTGTTATAAACTTTGGATCTTAATTAGTTTCCTTCTTACTATTTTGTGATTCGTTAGAAATCATTTAAAGAAAACCCAGTAAGGAAATGAAACAAATTTATCCGCAGACAAGTGGATGAAAGAAAGATGGGGTGGTTAAAATATCGATTTCGACAAATTTATCCGCAGGCAAAATATCGATTTCGACAAATGCCAAAATTCAACCGAGATGGCCAATATATTAACTAAACAGGTGGTCGATAAAAGAAATGCTAACTGAAATGATTAAATTTTTGTCAAAATCCGACCGAAATTTCGATTTTGATGTATGAAAATTCGACCGAAATGGTGATACGTTAACTAGATGTGTGGTCGATAAAAGAAATGAAACAAAATAACCAAAATTTTGGTTAAAATCCAACCGAAATTCTGATTTCAACAAGTGCCAAAAGTCAACAGGAACGATCGATATGTTAATTAGATTGGTGGTAGTTAAAGGGATGCTAATCGAAATGATCAAAGTCCGAGTAAAATTTTGTTTCGGTCGAGCTCTAATATTATGATTGAAATCGATAATTTGTGTCATGTGATATTCCAATTTGAACGAGTTTTAATTTGACCCATCAACAGCAAAACGAGTATTTATTTATCAAGTGTCCATCATTTAAAATTCGAAAATAAGCATATCATACTTGCTTTGAAAAAGCATAAGCATAGATCGAAGTCGGTTTATCGAATCCCATTTTCTTTTTTGTACTTTTAATTTTGTGTTCATCGTGATCTTTTCAATCAAAAGTGGTGCGAATATATAAGCAATGTTTGTTCACATATAACGGATTTATTAACGTTGATTTTTTCTTAAAAATTCCCAAGTTAGAAATCACATTTCAATCATATCATGGATTGATGTGTTTTAGTGATCCGCGGATATCCGCGGGTAACCGAGTGCCGTTCATATAATTCGGGTATCCGTTACTATGGTTACCTGTTGCAATGGATCGGATCGACCCACCATCCCGATAATGACGGATCGAGACGGATCACGGTTGAACGGATCGGGTACCCGTCCATGCACACCCCTAGATTTCTAAGGGTAATTGTGCAAACATCTATTTAATTAACAATTGATTTGACAAAAAAATAATATCATCTCATGATTCTGTTATTTCCAGCTGATGAGATATGTCCAGTACTCTATCGCAAGGCATGCTTAGACAATTTTGGTGATCATGCAATTCATTGCAGAGAGCTCTCGGGTTTTAAGTACATACACGATCTTGTTAGAGACGTTTTATTTGATTTTGTAAAATCCTAGGGAAATTTGTAAATTCAAAGATTTTAAGGGTAATTGTGCAAACATCTATTTAATTAACAATTGTTTTGACAAAAAATAATAATATCGTCTCATGATTCCGTTATTTCCAGCTGATGAGATATGTCCAGTCTGTCGCAAGGCATGCTAAGATAATTTTGGTGATCATGCAATTCATTGCATGGAGCTCTCGGGTTTTAGGTACATACACGATCTTGTTAGAAACGTTTTATTTGATGTAGTCAGACGTGCATGTATTGCTACTAAAAAAGAGACGCCTATACACTTTTAAACTAATCCACGGAAGGGAAGATCCACACTTAGATCTGCTGATATTTGATTTTCGGGTGGATCGGAGGGACATGTTTTTGTGGACTTGACAAGAGTTTTAACGCTAGTGGGGTTGAAGAGTGGGACTTTCACAGCAGGGCATGTTGCCCTTAAAGCTTCTTCAGCAAAAGTGGTGAAGCACGAGAAAGCATGCATGGAAAATCAACATGACTTCATCCTTTTTGATTTTGATACCTTTAGTTTCTTAACACCGGAAGGTGTTGAGCTTTTAAAGAGGATCCAAAAATTGATGAACAATAATGTGATGGATCCTAGCCCTAGGTTTATGGATGTAGTGTTTAGACGGATTGGCTTTGCAATTTAAAAATGACTAGTGACGCAGTTTGTTGTCCACTTGCCTTCTGTTTAGATGTAAAATTTTCTCGATAGATCGCATTGCAACATTGTATATTGTAAGAAAACACCCCGCATGCTTGCAAAAAATCTCCTGTAAATTTATTTCTTATCTAACAGGAGAACATGAAGGCCTACAGTTGCTTATGCACATTGGCATGTCCAATATGCTATGAACCATTTGAAACCGCAATGGATTCGACGTCGACAAAGTAAGTAAATCATCAACGATGATCTCCATCGATCCTTCCTCGTAGATGGGCTAACTTTACTCCTCGCGGTGATCACCAAGCCTCGAATGCGAAAAACGTGGGAAAGCATACCCAGGCAACGAAGCGTATCTCGATCTAACGATCCTCACTGCTGTCGCAAAGGACTACGCCACAGATCACATCAAGAAGAACTGAGCTTTTCAGGTATAAGACCCCTCTGTTTTCAGCAATCAGTTTGGTTGGTTTGAATTACCGTTAAAGTAGGTAATGGTACTCGTCTCAACAGGATCCATTTACTTTCCTATCTGTACGAAAGAGGCTGGCGCCAAAGGTTCGCGTGGGGCGGCTTTCCAGGCGCAGAGAAAGAAGTATGTTGTTATCGTCGAATGCCTAAAAAAATCGTAGAAATTAAACTGCGGATAGTTAAGAAATCATGGAAGAAATATTGGTAACTGAGAGTAGCTTGATTTGCAGTCTGAGATGGCAAAAGGGTACCTCAAGGCGACATTCGGAGGGACGATAATCGCCACCAGCTGCGGTAGCGAACTTTTCTCTCGGATGTTTTCGAAGAGCAGGCTGTACAAGGCCATTGTCGCTCTAGATTTCTCAGAAACCATGCTCAAGCAGTGTTCTGATTACATCAAGAAGAAGGGCGTCTCAAGAGTGTATGGGACTTATGTTAATATTGTAAGGAGCTGATTGGAATATCATAACTGACTATAATGTCTGCCTTTTGTAGCAATCTGGTAGTGGTTCGAGCTGACATCGCGAGGCTCCTGTTCGAATCCTTATCCATCGATGCAGTTCATGCTGGCGCTGCGATGCACTGTTCACCATCTCCATCTAGTGCTGTGAGCAGTTCTGTTTTTTTTCAGTGGCATCAATTACACTGGTCTTTGAAATGTTAATAATGTCGTACAGCGCTCGTTGGACGCTGAAATAAATCGGGTGCCTAATTCAATGCCTTGATCGTGCTTGTATCTATGCCCAGGTATTTGTTGGTGTTACTGGTCGTTACATATCTACTTCACGAGGAGAGTTGGAAGATCTGCTCAAAGAAAACGGGTTCGACGGTTTCTCGTGTGTGCGGAATAGATGGTTCGTGATGATGTCTGCCACCAAACCTGGTTAAGCATCCATCCTAGCTAACTACGCAAAGTCGAAGATCAAGATTGCCCAGATTGCGCAGTAGAATGGAACTACTGGAAGTGTTTATCATCATGCCTTTCCTAGCTTGTATTCCTTCATAGAATGGAACTACTGGAGGTCTTCAACCGACTGACACGCAATAGTCGATAATTGGAGTGTGAATCTTTGCAGAACATCCAAAACATTTAACATTTGCATGTATTCCTTTCCTAGCTTTATGCTAAGATGTTGTAACACTAGTATATCTTAGGACAGTTTTCGGTCAGTTCTTCACAAATGATGATAGATATGGACGAAATGTCATCAAAAATTTCAACGAAATATTGCATCGACATGGTATCAATACAATATCTGAAACCGATATTTAAACCCCTGAAACTGTAGTACATCCGCTTACATAACCACCAATAGATCAGACAATGTAGTGGATTCTTCCTTCACAAAGCGACTAATTCTTCCACAATCCTCAGGTTTTCTTCCACAAAAGCCTATGTTCAACATAAACATTAGGGCATTTTTTCCGAGGGTGATTTTACCCGAGAAAATACATCTACTGAGAACGAAGGGGAAATCAGCTTTTTCTGAGGATCGCCATCGCCCCCCTGCAAGGATCGATTTCCCTCTTTAAAACATGAAATTTCACCGAAATTCGGCTGAATTTCAGTTTCGACAGACCATGACACAAATGGGGTTAGCCTTCGCTCCAGTTGCATCCTAAGATCTCGCCATTAGATCTACACAAGGAGTTGCACAGGTAAACACGAATTTATTGCAGGAAGAAAAGACCTTCTGGAGGAAGAGAGCACCTTTCAGTGCCTTCACAGCCTATCAGAAGTCATACATGACCACATTATCATTATTCTAACAAAGTCATAGATATGAGATCATCACAATTTAAAGATGCACTCAAACAAAGAGTTCCCTAGCTTAGTCAACCATGCGATACATCTAATAACTTAACCAACCTAAACATCTAAAACATATATCCACAATACACTAAATCCCATCGCTCACCTTCGTGAGCACTATCTGCTGCACTAAACACATACAGATCCACATTCCAACAAAGTAAAAACAAGACCCAACATCATATTTGACAGGGACGACATTCAGGCAGTGAGCATGTAAGCTTGGATTAATCAATGGACGGATCAGCATGAAAACCATCCCAACAATCGCAAAGTTTGTACCAAAACATGAAGCCTCCCACAGGAGATCAAATCCACATAACAAGTAGTTGCAAAAACAGCTGTTTATGAAAAGCCCCACTAGACGGCAATACAACGATACTTATTTGTTCCCAAAGCTTTGATCATAGCCTTCCTTCAAGCAGACTGGTTGGATATAAGCTTGAACGTCATATGATCCGCATCTGCCTATTCCTCCTCCTCAGCCTCCTCCAGCCACTTCACAAACGGCTCCAACGCTTTCACAAAAGTTTGCCTGCATTAATTTCAACTGCATATTAAGATGGGGGAGACCGCGATGCAATTGAATATAAACAAAATACAGCATTCAAACGAAATGCATAATCTTCAACTAGCATGCAGCATATTCGAAGAAGTAAATTGAATAAAGATCCAGATGTGGCCCTGTTCATCGAACATTAAGCAATGAAGTCCCAAAATAAAATAGAATGACACAATCATTTGGATTTTCAGTTACAAATTCGCAGCAAGAAGCATAGAGTTTATGGATGAATTGTTCGAATCCACAGAACTAAGAAGAAAATCAAGCCTTGGCATGGCACACGTGATGGAAATATCATGAAAGAGACTAGCATATTTAATCCCCAGTGGCAAGATAATCATGTCATCTACCAATTCATTATTGTTGGGAAATGCGTGGGTAGGATGTCAAGGTTTCTTTAGAATTGTTCCATATATCCATGTTTAATGTAAAATCGCTCACAAAAGGAGCACCGTGAACATCAAGTGGACAAGAACCATATCAAGAGATGAGTACTGCGTACCGGCCCTTCGGGTTGGTCCCTTTTCGGAACCAGAGGAGAATGGTATCCTCCGCGAGCACATCTTGGTCATAGAGCGACCTCACGATCTCAGGGAATAATTTCATCAGTTTGGCATCCTCGTAGCACTGGATTTGAACTTTATGTATAAGTTCGAGTTCCAGCCTCCCACTTGTACAGAAAGCATTCAAAAGTTTAGCCCATGTTTTGACCTGAAAATAATTGCACAAATGAGGACTACAATCCATGATGAGATCTCATTCCATGAAGGAATGGGCCATTCAGCAACTTCAATTTCAAATTTAAGCCAGAATTCAGCCCAACATTCAATTTTGATAAGAGCAAAAAGAATTTTGGTTACCAGACAATAGCAACCAAATGAATCCAGTTTTAAGACAAAGTTGGGCTCCATATTTGGAACAGAAATCAGCAAAAGCGGCATGTTAAGATAAGTCTCATATAAAAGATAAAGCTAAAAAGGCCAAAACTAAGGGTAAATGCTGTCATTTAACTTATCAGATGGCATGTGCAAACTATTGCAGCTCGACATTTAAAAACCACAAATACTTCAAAAGTGATCTACTAAAAGAAACCAAACTGTTATCTCTTGATAAAATAAGAACCCAATAAGAACTCTATGAATTCCAGTACCAAACTCACCATCCATTTGACATACAAAAACATATTTGCCAGCTACCCACACTCATATAACAGAAAAATTGTGTATAAGATTCCAGTCTTGACAGCATTTCTTGTAAGATGACACCGTCAAATGCCCTTACCAGCCAATATAACTACATGTCTACAAGTCAGAAATAAGTGACCGGCAGTAGACCTGCTAGATATATTGCCACGTTCAAAGAGAATGTGCTATTTACATGGGAGATGTAACATGCAGTAAATCAGAAGCAGTGGGGGGAATACTGACGGGGAAATCAAAGTAGAGAGAAGACTGGTGACTGATGTGGGAAAAATGGACAAGAGTTTTGACAGGTGTTATTCTAAGAATAACCAGACACCTGACATCACATGACCATTTTATGGTTTTGGGAAACATTCACCCTTCTCTATTGAACAGAATGATTGATGCAAATATGACCCATGCTCGAGAATTACCTAACAATGTAATACGAGTAATGGACAAGAAAATTATGACAATATGCAGGTGCTCAAATCAAACTTCTTAAAAAAGATCAAACAAACCATCGGCAATTAACTGATGTTGTCTCCTGGGAGTATTCCCAACCTGGCTAACATAAACATAAGCAACCGGTCACTGGGTTGTTGAACTGAACCAAATCTAAACACCACAAGGAAAATCTGAACACAATTTACTTGCAACAATTAACCGGTTATTGCAAACCAATACTACATTTCAAATGACGAAGCCAATCAGTTTCCGCATGCTAACCCTTTCCAAAGGATACCATCAAATGTAAAGCCTCTTAAGAACAATATAAATGTTTGAAATAAAGCTAAGTATATTGATACTAGTTTTTAATGATCACAATTGTTAGACAACATTCTAACACAGTGCGCAGCCCATATTGATTGAAACTAAATAATATTATATAATAAGAAACAAATGCCAAACAACACACTCTTTTACTCAAAAACCCAAATAGAGCAGCAAAATAACACACTACTCAAAAACCCAAATAGAGCAGCAAAATAACACACTTACTTGACGAAGAGCGGAGTTGGCATTTTGCTGCTGATTTTTGCCCGACCACTGAACAGCATCCATAAGAACATCCCACAGAATACGAACAACTTCAATATCAGGCAATTTGGCGTCCTTAATCCTCTGTTTCACAGTGTCTATGACTTCGGATATATCTGCCTCCTCAGCTATTTGTGTTGTCAAAGCTGTTTTCATCTCCTTTATCTTGACATCAAGTATTTTTTTCTCATTGTACTCAGCAAGTGCAACGAGCCCTTCCTTCCTGATGTAAACAAAAATAATTCACAAGAGAGCAAGATAAATGAGAGAAATATCATCAAAAAACATGCTAAATGTAAATGCAACAAACAACCTCCAAGTACTCTTGAAGTTGCAAAAATCAGTTTCTTGCATATGAACTAGAGACAGCTAGATTAACTTAAAGAGACAATAATCAAGGTATGATGCAAGCTAAATTAATATTATTGAATAAATTCAGGTTTACCGTTAATTCAAGTCGATCGCAAATGTTTTTTGATTAAATTAATTGAGATCAAAACAAGTTTTCAAAATTTTTAGGATTTCTTACCTAGGTAGTTAATTTAGCGTGATTTTAGGAGTCAAATATGACTTCGATGGAATTTAATTTTTATTTAAATGGCAGAGCTTTCTCCCACTTTAAGTAGGGTCGGCTACAAGGATTCTTGCTCAAATCCAAGTTGGAAGCAAGGCCTCAAATTTCAATTTCGGTCACCATTTCGGCGATTGACCGAACGAAATTTTGGCCAAAATTGAAATTTCGGTCATTTCGGTCAATTTTTTAACATGACCCCCAAATTTCGGTCGATATAGACCATTTCGGCCGAATTCGATCATCCACCGAAACCGAAATTTGATCCCATAGTTGAAAAGATCCAATTATTTGTTACACTAAATGTCACCTACCTAATGCAACCCCCACAAAATGGATTTCAACCCTGACTTTCGGGCGGTAGTTACCTTCACTACCACTAAAATTTAATTTTGATTTCCTTTTTCATATTTGTAATTCCATTTCATTCCTACATAAAGGGGATTTGGACCCTGAATTTTGGGTAGTAGGTACACTTCACTACGACCAGAATTTAATTTTTATTTCCATTTTCATATTTGTAATTCCATTTCATTCCTACATAAAGGGGTTAGTAAGGTATTGTTTAAAAGAAAGTTACAACGTTGTGAAGTTGGTGGACTTCTGGAGTTTTCCTCCATCATTAAGTTTCTCTTTATTTTCTATGTGATTCTGCTTCTCATCCATGTTCCTCTCTCAACAGAGAGTTGGGTCATTCATATTCTCTCTCCTCATCCTTTAATTTTCTGTAGGCATCAAAGTAATATACATATTCTCTCTTCTATCGTTCTTTAATTTTCTGTATGTGTCAAAGTAATAGCCCAAGCAAAAGTTGTTTCTAAGGACCCTTGAGACGTAATAAAAAGATGTCTCGTCTACTTTTACACCACTTGAAGGAGTATCTGCTGGACCATTGAAAGGAACAACTGCAAATATACAGCATCTCACAATACCATTTTATTTTACCCAAGAAAATCCTAAAACCAATCTCCAAACATTTTAGACTTAGAGTACTGACCAAGGCCTCAAATGTCGGATTTCGGTTTCATTTCGGTAAAGCGCAGAAAAGGAATTTCGGTGGAATTTCGGTGGAATTTCGGTGAAATGGCCGGAAATTGGGGAAAACGACTTGAAAACTCATTTTTTCAAAATTTAAGATTTGTAATGTTGTTTAATCAATAAAAGAGGCATAAATACAAGTTTTTTTGCTTATGATAAGATGTTATATTGTTCAGTACCTTAAAATAATGATTTCGGTCATCATATCAATGACCGTCCAGAGTGAAATTTCATATTTCAGTACACGGTTAAATTTTGACATTCAATTTTTCTATCAATTCTCAAAAGAATAATAATACTTTTATTTAAAAATAAAACAAGACACACACACAAACACGAATATTTTAACATGTATGCCAAAATAAATGCATAGTAGAGCTTGTGATCGTAAAATGTATGTTATACGAGACTTGGAATTTGGAAACTTGGCTCTCCAAGACTTAAGTTAGGTTGTGAATTGTGACTTGTGAAATTGTGAGATGGAATGAGAACATATACATTATATTTATTGGGTTTAAATAGGACCCTTAATGGCCTTATTTATTACAATGGTGGTTGGAATAGTGGCTTATATTGCAATGGTGGTTGAAATAGTGACCTATAAATTTCATTTAGAGACCAAATAGTACCTATGAATATCAATAAGTGGCCTAGGCATGACATATGGTGACCTAGAACACTTTCAGTCGAAATGGACCGAAATGGACCGAAATGAACCGAAATTCCACCGAAATCCGAGAAATCTGTGAACAATTTCCCCCGAAATGGACCGAAATGACCGAAATTCGGCCGAAATTTCGGCCGAAATCCTGGAAACAGATATTATACATGGTTTCGATGTCGGTAACGCCACGAAACCGAATTTCGACCGAATTTCGGTCGAAATTCGCCGAAATTTAAGGCCATGGTACTGGCCCCATGGATTGAAATTTCGGCGAAATTTCGTTGAAATTCCGATTTCGACAAGTCCTAGGTATGGAAACTATCCTAGATGTTGATTACCCGGATTTCGATCGAGATGTATCGAAATATCGATGATATTCCTATATACCAAACCATGCAACAACAACAACAACAAAGCCTTTTCCCACATTTAAGTAGCGTCGGCTACATGGATTCTTCGCCTTCATTCAAATCTACCTTGGGACAATCTCGGGCTTATATCCAAAAAAATTAAGATCCCATCGTATAGTCTCTTCCAACACTTCATGGGTCGTCCTCGACTCCTCGCCCTCTCTTAGTCGGCTCAACATCACAACACCCGAATCTCCTAGATGGTGCATCAACTGATCTTTTTTGCAAAATGACCAAACCATCTTAAGCGGTTTTCTCGCATATTATCCTCGATCGGAGCAACACCAACTTTCTTTCTGATTGCATCATTCCGAATTTGATTCTTCCGCAAATCCACCTTAGCATTTTTATTTCTGCTACAGCCATTCTCTGCACATGTCTATGGTTCGCATGCCAACATTAAGATCCATAGAGCATAGCACGTCTTACGGCTACTTTGTAAAACTTTCCTTTAAATTGTAAAGGAATTTTCTTATCACAGAGAACAGCAGAGGCTCCTCTCCACTTTAGCCAGCCTACATTTATTTTATTAGTAACATCTCCATCAATTTCCCCACCATGTTTCAAAATAGATCCTAGATATTTAATAATTGTTTCATCTCCAAATATATATCGAACCGTATCGGTCGAAATTCATGGTTTTCAATCCATAATTTCTCAGATTTCGATCGATATCGGCGAAATTTAGCCAATACCTATGTAAATCAGCTATATTATCTATGTGAGCTTAATTTTATTACTTATTTACTAAATCTCTATATTATAACACATAATGATTTGTATATTTTGCTTTGGGTCGGGGCCCTCGCAGGGGGAGCGCACCTACTCCAACGAGACTCCCATATGGTAGGGCATGGTGTGACAAGGGGTTACATACAATGATTCTTCAACTTGGGGAGCTTCACCTCCTTTGGGTTTAGCAATGGAGATGAAACAACTCTATAGCTTCTAGATATCTGATATAGCTTGTTCATTTTATTCCGTTTGTCATTTATCTTCGTAAATAGATCATCTTTATTGAAAGTCCGTAATTAATTATGTAATTCACTAGAATTTTGTCTACGATAGTTATTTCTATAAAATAAGCATTGTCTTATTCATCATTATCTACATTTTAGAATAAAATGCTCATCTATGACCAAAAGACGTCTTCTAAATGTTGTTAGCTTATTTATTTTGTTCTATTTATAATATCTATAAGTCAACTCAATGATATGTTCGATATGACCGATATGTGTGATATAAGCATATGGATGAGAAATATGTGTGATATAAATGTGCATTTCTAAGCTATTGTTATTTTAAGAACTTGGATTTGATGATATCCATTTCCAATATGTATTAGCCAAAGAATCAGCATTAACAGATTTTGCCGATATGAATGATATATGCAATTATGAAGTGAATTAAATTTTGTTCTAATAAATACATAAAAAAACATAATGCAACTGATTTATTAATTTTACTACATTTTTCGATGTATATGGATATAATTGTTGTGACAGGTTAATGGGCAAGCAAAAGCATGCAGGGTCAATCAAGATTCGAGATCTCAATTTCAATTTTGTTTTGGTCACCTCCAAAATCAAAGTTTCGATGAAATTTCGGGAAATTTTAACCATTTTGGTGAAAATATCGAAAGTGGCTCAAAAAAATATTTTTCGACCATTTTTTCACAAATTAAGATCGTTCAAGTGCTTCAGGAGGAAGTCTACATACAACAGCCTCCAGCGTTTTGTAAACTTCACAAGGCTATCTACGTCCTAAAGCAAAGTTCAAGGACATGGTTTCAGAAGCTCTCGGATTTATTTGATAAGCAAGGCTTTGAAGGTCAAATGCAAACCATTCATTGTTTGTTCAGAGGACATCTACATGTATTGTCATTATTATGGTCTATGTTGATGACATACTTGTAACAGGAGATGATGTACGGGGATAAAAAGAGCAAAGGAGTTTACGGGATGTCAATTTGTCCCCAAGGATCTTGGCACCCTAAGATATTTCTTAGGATTAGAGTTTGCTAGGAATCAGCAGGGCCTTGTGATTAATCAAAGGAAGTACATCACAGATATGCTTGTTGAGACAGGAATGATAGGGTGTAGACCTGTTACTACTCCTATGGGTCCCAGTATAAGACTATATGAGGAGGATACAAATGAAGTAGACAAGAGAAGATATAGAGAATGGTGGGAAAACTTCTCTATGCCACCATTACTAGGCATGATATCTCCTTTGTGATTAGTCAGGTGAGTCAGTTCATGGAGAAACCCCGACAGGTACATATGGATGATGTTTGTATGATACTAAGGTACCTAAAATCATCTCCAGGTGCATGATTGTTATTTAAGAAAGGGGCAGTTCTTACTATTTCAGCTTGTAAAGATGTGAACTATCCATGTTGTCCCAAAGACAAAAAGTTCACTTCAGGTTTTGATGTATTTGTTGACGGTTCTCTTGTATCTTGGAAGAGTAAGAAGCAAACTGTGGTTGCAAGGTCAAGTGTTGAATCTGAGTATAGGGCTACGGTACAAGCAAGCACAAAGATGATGTGGGTTCGAGCAGTACTTGCAAATTTATATATAGATGTTCCTCTTCCTATGCAGTTACAGTGTGATAATCAGGTCATACTATTCATTGCCAACAACCTTGTGTTTCATGAAAGAACTAAAATATTGAGGTGGAGTGCCGCTATACACGGGATATGATCCAGAAAGGTTTTATCTCTACCATTCATGTCAATTAAGGAGATCAAATAGCCGATATCTTTACCAAGACCTTGCTCAGAGAACCTTTCCAAAAGTGTTCATCCAAACTGAGCATGATCGACATCTATACTCCATCTTGAGGGGGAGTGTATAGATAGTTTTATATTTTAGGTATTGTTTCTCTATTTATTATTTCTTATGTTTGTTCTCTGTAATTTACCATAGATCTCTCCTATATATAAAAGAGCCTAGGGTTCTCAAGAATAAGCATCTCTTTCATTTTTCCAACATATCTTATCATAATCATGTATGTGTATGCTATAATTAAAATTATTATCTCTAATGAAATCAAGTTATTGAAATAATATCCACAATGGATACTTTGATTACTGTAGAGCGCAAGCTGTGCAACAACTTTGTCTTCATTATTGATGGAGCATGAGCTTAGAAATTCTTGTCATATGCCAAGGTGGAAAGGTAAAAAACTGGATGGTACCTGCATTTTCTTTGGCAGAGAGGTGGGAATGGAATTATGTTGTTCTGGAGGCGAGGATGGCATGATACCTCACTTTTACAGCATCTTTCTCGCTTAACTCACACCTCATTCTCTCATACAGCTTTGGATTGCAGACTAATAAACTGTATACCTTCCCCACCAAGTCGATGTGGTGTGTGTAGAGAGCTTTCAGTTTTCAGAGAGTAGAGAGCTTTCATTACATGTTCTAGATTGAGGAGATGTGTTGAGAATAGTATAAGGTTAAATAATTGGTCAACTATATCTTACGCGAGCTCCACCTATTGCGTGTAGGGATGCTAACAGTTGGATACAGATATCAATATCGGAGTTATCATATCCTTGTCCGTTCTTAGCTACAAACTCGGATGCAGAGATACAAATATTGACAGATGTGAAAATTATATTACCATATCCTTTAAAAACTGGATACGAAGTAAAACGTATATGGATTGGATGCAAATAATATAAGAAATACTCTATTAGCTTAAATATGCATGTATTAAATGAATTGCACAAAATATAAATATACTAATAATACTTCTTTCATAATAACTACATCAAATATAGTGAAAAAAGTTATAATATTATATTGTATATGGCTAAATAAATATACAACTATATTTATATATATATATATATGAAAACTGATATATAGATATGAGTACATGTATTAGCGGATATCAAACTGCTATCCATACCCGTATCCATTTTAAACGGATATGGATACATATGTCAAAATCTATTTAAAATGGGATACAATTGCGGATTGAATACAGATATATCCATATCGGTTTGAATCATTAATTGTGGAACTTGGGAGTGTTGGAGAGCAATATTAAGTCCCCGGCCTCTTGTATTCATTGAGAAGTCTAATTAGTATAGACCAGACTCATAGCATATCTTCTCCTATAGATTAGGACATTCTTGTCAAGGACTACCACAAACATGTCTGTGGTTCTTGTTCTTAATATTAATATCTATTTTATAGTCCAACAACAACTTAGTACAATATCAAGGCATTAACTTCTGATAAACTCGGTTTAACATCAAAATGCTGAAGGTATAGCCTCTATATGTTTGCCTCATTAATTGTGAAACTTGAGAGTGTTGATGGGGCATTATGAAGACCCTCACACCTCTTGTATTTTTGAGAAGTCTAATTAGTATAAAGATCAGACCCTTAGCATCTCTTCTCCTATAGATTAGGACATTTGTGACAAGGACGACCTAAAAAATGCTTTTTTTTCTATTTCTTAATATTAGGATCTACTTTACAGTCCAACAACAACTCAGTATTATCTCTATGTTAAGGCATTAAGTTACGATAAACCCAGTTTAACATCAAAATGTTGAAGTTGTAGCATGTCAAGGTTAACTAAAGCACCATAAATCCAGATAATTAAGAGATATACATACGTGAAATGCTCAGATAACGCTTCTGCAGTGCGCTTGGCAGATGGAAATAAATCCAGAAGATTCTCTTCCATCTTGCCCCTTTTCAGAAGTGATATGAGATCATCCAAACTGTTATCAACCAAATAGTCTTTGAAAAAATCTGTCATAAATGTAAGCACTATCCCTTTGGCAATAAGGTTATCCTTGAGTAGGGGTTGAAAGACAGTCTCAGGAGGAAGCCCTGAGAGCTTCTGCGAGAATGTAAGTGCTGTGAAAATAGCAAGCTTTTTCCTCTCATTCTCCTCGAAAAGCTCCAATGATTGCAGGAACCTTCGCATAACATTTTCAAGATTTTTGATCAAAAACGGCCTTCGGCGCAATAATTTCTGTATGTAAAGGACAGAAGGCAGGATGGTTTCACGCTTCGGTTCACAGTCTAAAATGGAATAGGGCTGCTTGTCTCCCTCATCAGACTTTATAGTACCAGGTTGTGTACGCCCTCCAGTGAAGATGACCTGAAAAGCATATCAGCAGCGAAGCTGCAAAAGTCAACCCCCGAAAAATAAGACAATATTTTTGGGCGCTTAAAATGCATATATACCTCAAAAAAGGTGTCACCGTAACGTGAGAAATTAAGATCTGAAGAGTCGAGGCTTTTGGCAACAAGTTCCTGGAAAATATTCACGAGGAAAACAGAATAAAAAGATACTTAATTCAAAATTTCAAAAGCACGCATTCAATAGCGATTACATGATGCAGCTTTTCAATAAAGTAATGTGTGCATTAATGGCAGATCGGATAACTTACAGATGATGCCCAAAAAATAGACAGTTCCTTCTAAAAAAGATAGTAAAAATTGGACAAACTAAAACAAGGTCTAAGTTCTTATGAAGCATAACAAACAGAATATAACATTTCAAGACTACATGCTGGCCTGGATTATTTTAAAATATTTTACACAACTCACCAGATCACCAGCATTATCCAGGTATATCTGGACCACTGCATCAGCAAATGTTGCAGGGTCCAAAGGAGCAGTTATATTCCGTTTGCGGGTCTTAATCCGCGTGCCACTGTAACACAAAAACAAAAATGGACATGCATCAGAAGCATTAGTAGATAACTTTTATGCACAAAGAAATTCTCCCTACATGTTTGGGAGCAACAAAAAAGGTCCCACTTTTTACAAAAAAAAATTGGCCCCACTATTGAACCTGATGCAGCGTGACCCCAAATTATAGGGCCACATTTATTTAGTTAATTAATCGTCAATTTTATTTACGTTTTTAGGTTGTCGAAATTGTTTAATTAAATAATTGAGATCGCATGTGATCTCAACGTTTATTTCGTAGATTTTAATTGTAATTTGGGTCAATTAAATAATTTAGAGTCCAATTAAGGTAATTAGAGGTCAATTAGGATAAAATTAGTTGTTAATTTTGATTTATTTACTATTTTTGTAAACCCTCTCTCCTATATAAAGAGAGGATAGCCCATTGTTTTAAGCAGTCAGTTATGAATTAAATATTGAGATCTTTATCTCTATCCCCTCTCCTTCTCTCTCTCCCTCCACGCGATCTCCGCGGTCTTCTCCTTCAACCCCTCGCATTCCCGGCGAGTTATCTTCTCCAAACCCCTCGTTCCGACGAGTTTTTCTTCCTCTCAACCCCTCCAATTTCTCTTCTCAACCCTTCTATTTCTTCCACCAAATTTCCACCATAAAAAAATATATTATTTTCGTCGACGCCGAAGTTCTATTTGCATCAATTTGGTATCAGAGCATGGCCTTTAGATCGTCCTCACGATCTAACGATCCGTCCCGGCGCTCGCACCGACATCATCGTTCGTCCGAACAAACACGACGAGCCATCTCCACCATCGACGCCACCTTCAAAGAGACGGGGGACATGATACGCGATTTGCAGGCCAACCTCCAATCCATGTCTCGGAACCTAATGGCCTACTTTGAGGCCTACCGCGACGCCCAAACACAACCATCGACCGACGAAGCCGTTGCCGCAAGTCTGGACGAAGAAAACATCGCGAAAGAAGACAACACGGTTGCTGTCCAGCATCTTCCAAGCCCGATTCCGTCACCGGAACCGATGCCACCGCCTCCTCCGATCTTCCCGACACGGCCCCCTCTACCCCAGGTATCTTCCCGGCCTTCCTCAGCCCCCCTAACCCCGCCGGCACCCTCCACCATTCCCCCACCACCTGCGGCTCACCCCCAGCCGTTCCCCCCTATCGCCTTCGCCTATTCCCTTCCAACGCACACCAGCCCTCTCTCCAGGCCTCCCCTCCTCCGCCTGCTACCCCCCGAACCCCCCAGCGGCACCCCCAGCCTACCACCTTACCCTCCCGCCGCCCCTATGCGCACTCGCCTCTGGCAACCCCAACCGCCTCACTCGCCACACCGATACTTCCCCACACCCTCACCCCTGCCGCCGCCACCCCCACCCGCCGCACCCTTCCCTACCACCGCACCCCGCAACACCTCCCTCGCCATCACCCCAGTCCCCCTCCGACCCCCCCGCGCCACACCCGAAAACACAGCGAGGCCCCATCCTCCCCGCACCGCGCGTCACGCGCGCCAGCCCATCGCCATCGTCCCCAGGCCCCGCCGCCCGGCAAACCGCGCCTCTGGCGCACAGGCCCCGCAGCTCCACCGCCCGTGACGCCGCCGCGGTACCGAAACTCGCCAGCAGCACTCCCGCAGATCCTGATGCCGCCGCCCCTCGTGGGGAAGGGAAGGAACCCTATCGAGATTTGAGGGGACCGAACCCCTGAGATTAAGGGGTTGGACAATCAATTGGGAAAATTACAATTCCAAAATTCCTAAGTTCTATATTTACAAAAGGGTCCAAAGCAATATGAAAGGAAAGAAAGTTGAAGGGGTACGAAATTTGCAGGGACGCCCCCCAATTGGAAAAAACTACAAACGTAACGCAGAAAATGATCGCATTGGGGGAAATTGAAGCCCCAATTCAAGGATGATTTCTCCAACGGTCCACCTACATCACGCAATTCGTCAGGAGCCGAATTTTTAAAGCGGTGGAGAGTTGATGCAGCGTGACCCCAAATTATAGGGCCACATTTATTTAGTTAATTAATCGTCAATTTTATTTACGTTTTTAGGTTGTCGAAATTGTTTAATTAAATAATTGAGATTGCATGTGATCTCAACGTTTATTTCGTAGATTTTAATTTGAATTTGAGTCAATTAATTAGTTAGAGTCAGTTTAGGCAAGTTGGTTGTCAATTTAAATTAGTTTACTATTTTTGTAAACCCCTCTCTCCTATATAAAGAGAGGGTAGGCCATTGTTTCTAATCAGTCAATTATGAAGTAAAAATTGAGATTGTTATCTCTTTCCCTCTCTCTCTCCCTTCTCCCTCCACGCGATCTCCGCGGTTCCTCTCCAAAACCCCACGCATCCGGCGTGATCTTCTCTTCTCTCATCCTCTAATTTCTTCTCCATCTATATTTCTTCCACCGAAAATTATTTTCCACCGTCGAATATTTTCGTTTTGCATCGGATGAGAGAAGAGAAGATCACGCCGGATGCGTGGGGTTTTGGAGAGGAACCGCGGAGATCGCGTGGAGGGAGAAGGGAGAGAGAGAGAGGGAAAGTGATAACAATCTCAATTTTTACTTCATAATTGACTGATTAGAAACAATGGCCTACCCTCTCTTTATATAGGAGAGAGGGGTTTACAAAAATAGTAAACTAATTTAAATTGACAACCAACTTGCCTAAACTGACTCTAACTAATTAATTGACTCAAATTCAAATTAAAATCTACGAAATAAACGTTGAGATCACATGCGATCTCAATTATTTAATTAAACAATTTCGACAACCTAAAAACGTAAATAAAATTGACGATTAATTAACTAAATAAATGTGGCCCTATAATTTGGGGTCACGCTGCATCAGAACCCCAATAGCAGATGTTTTCCTTATGATTTTAGTTTCTTCCTAGTCAACTTTAATGAGACACTTTGTCCTGGGATTGAAACATGAGTCGATTGGCATTGCAGGAGGGTGCAACCAGGTGGACTACAGTGGTGGAAGCATCGATGTGAAGAAGAAGGAAGACAATGATGAAGGGTAAAGGGAAAGAAAAGGAAGGCAAGAGGCCTGCAGTTTGAAGTTTTTATTGCTTTCTGACATAGTATTGCAATGCAAATTATCCCTGAATATTAGGGAGCAACAAAAAGGTTTCCACTTTTTACAAAGAAGTAGGTCCCACTATTGAACCCCAATAGCAAATGTTTTCCTTACGATTTTGGTTTCTTCCTAGTCAACTCTAATGAGAAACTTTATCCTGGGATTGAAACATGAGTTGATTGGCATTGCAGGAGGGTGCAACCAGGTGGACTACAGTGGCGGAAGCACCGATGTGAAGAAGGAAAAAGATGACGGTGAAGAGTGAAGGGAAAGAAAAGGAAGGCAAGAGCCCTGTAGTGATTTTTTTTTGCTTTCTGGCATAGTATTGCAATGCAAACTATCATTGGTTCTTCAAATGGCATGTTTCATTTGATAGATAACAATTAGCCAATTAGAAAAATATGTGAAGATTTTTACTACATGAGAGAAATCAAAGAGATCGCATCCAAGCAGAGTTAGTTATTAGGGCAAGAGAGCACACATCAAGAGGGGTCCATCACTGAGAAATGATGGATGTTATACCATGCAGAAATAAATGTTGGTTCTTTTGCATTTGTTTGTATACATGTAGATGATGTGTTGTGCAATATGCATGTGTATACATGTATGTATATATCTACACATTCTTTGTATATATGCATATACATACACACATGTATGTAAAAAAGTGAAGGTATATTATGTACTAGTATATCTACAGATGTACGCATACACGTCTGTGTGCATTTGATTTAACCATATCCAATCAAGTGATTTAGCAACTTCTCTATAGAATCGTTTCAATCTGACCCAAATGTAATGGTGCAAACATCCAACATAACTAGATTGTTGAGATATTAATGGTCTTTATTATTGTTTTCTTAATTCTATTTCTTTTTCTTCTTGTAATTTGCCCAATAGGTTCCTCTCCTATATAAGAGAACTCTAGGGCCTCTCATAATATATGAACTCTTTCTATTTTTCCCAACATGGGATCAGAGTGACGGTCCTAGACTGGAGCTTCTGTATCGAAACCCTAACCCTAAACCCCACCTCAAACCCCTCTCACACGTGTCGCCTCAGACCTCCCCGCACGCGCCCCTCCGCCGTCGTCAGGCTTCCTCCACCGTCGAGTTCAACCTCCGAGGGTCCCCACGCCTAGGCCCCTGCCGTCGTCAGGCTCCCTTGTTGTCGCCTAGGCATCGCGCCCTTCCGCCTAGCCACCCCCCCTCGTCACCTAGGCCCTCGTGCCCTCACCGCCTAGGCTTCTGCGGCCTGCCGCTTAGGCCTCTTGCCGCCTAGGCCCCTCGCCACCATGGTTGTTGTGACCAGCTGCAGCCTGCCGCCTAAGGCCCTTCCGTCGTCCAGGTCTCGTCGCGCCTAGGCCTCCACTGAGCCTTCTTCTTGATGGGTTTAGTTGCTTGAGTCTACACATGCAACCGAACCCTCATATGATCGTGTAGACTCATTTATTTCGGTCTACTCCCCAGTTGAGTTCCGTTATTCGACCTTCTTACCATCATGTCAGAGATAGCATTGGCCTTTAAGGGTTCGGCTTCCATCGCTAAGGTGGATGGGACCAATTATGAGTTGTGGTCCATGCAGTTTCTCATCATCAAGCAGTGCAGCAACAAGGAACACATACTAACATATCCAGAGCCAACGGATAAGACTGGGACAAATGCTTCTTCGAAGCAAGATGATGCGTATAAGTGTATTTGGTTATGTGAGATACTCACCACAGAGATAACCAATGATATTTTGAACCAGCCCATTGCCAAGGCAATGTGAGACACTTCGGCTTCCAACCATGCCACAGTCAGAGCCTCTTCGAGCTCCTCAGATATCGTTTATGCTTTCACTGTGTTATAAAATATGAAGCGGAAGCGTAAACATGGAAAAGATAAATAATAAGAAAGAACAGCGGGATTTAACGTGGAACCCTACTCCGTGAGGAGCGGGATGAAACCACGGGAGAAGCCCTCAAAGGGGCGTGTTTCTCTATTGACTTTCTCAATGAGTACAGGAGGTCTGGGGCTCCTTATATAGCCTTCTCAGAGCCTCCAAGTCCCATTGTTGGTCCATGTGGGACTAAACACAGAATGGGGTAAATGGATCTTCTCCAGGATCCATTTACCCTGTTACAACTCAATAGGCGCACTACCATATACTCTAACACTCCCCCTCAAGCTGGAGCATGCAATGCTCAGCTTGGACAAACAAACAGAAAGAAACTCAACTCACGCTACAGGACACTACGGACAATATCAACCCAACGCGCACATGCTGCAGTCGAGGACGTTGCTTCTCATGCCGTGCAGGTGAGGAGGACGAACGGGCTGGAGTGTGAGTCGACTGAAGACTCGGAATCTGACCATCGAGTCTGAACTTGCGCCTGAAGTCTCCTCGTCGGAGAACTGGGTCTCTCCCATCTCGCTCAGAGAACGGTGCACTGCTCTGGTGTACCTATGATACCACATGAAAACCCTTGCCCTTAATGGCATAGGGAATGGTCCTCTGCTCTGGAGTCCTTATGGCTCACATGAGAACTCTGGCCTGACAACAAGAAGAATGATGGGGACCTCTGACAATGATGGCAACTTATGCTCATCTGACAATGACCGCACACTTGTGCGTGTCTAAAACTGGAGAACTCGGAAGACAATCGTCGAGTCTGACAAAATCTGATCATCTGTAGAGTCTGAAATTCTGAATGGTCTGAAGACTGGCATCTGCATCTGAATCTGGATCATGAACAGACCTGTGACTCTACATATACTCCCCCTTTCTCACATACTTGTCGGAATGAGGACATCGACAGTTGGGAGAAGACAACACAATGGGGAAAACAAATCATGAACATCAAAACTTTCTTGCGGCTTTTTCATCATCATTTTTTTAAAGCCGTCTCATCATCATTTTTTTTGAAACATTTTTTTAAGCCGTTGACTCTCCTTTTTTTTCAGCATTTCATCAACATTTTTGTTTCAACTATGCGTACGGCTTTTTTTTGTACGCGCCTTTTCTTTCTTCTCTCTCTCTGATCATTTCTTTTTTTTTAACAGGAGGTCCATTTGGACCATACAGTAGTAACCCCTAAAAAAATTCCAACCGTAGCCAGGGCATTAAAATAACAATAGAAAATAAAAAAAAAGTGTCGAAATTTGGGCCCCTTGTAAACAGCCCTGGACCCTTCGTGGGTTTTTTTATCTTGGTTGGTGCAGCCCGCCGGACCCCCTCAAAAAAAAAATTTTTTTTTAATGACCGGCACTATTAGGGTTCCCAATCGTGGGAACCCCTTCGTACCCTGCGTCGCACATGGGATTTTCCCTCACGCACAAAAGACGGGCCAGGAGGGCTGCCGCCTGGAGGTTACGAGCTCCGCTTGAGCCTCGCGCGCCGCCGCTGAGAGGGAGGGGAGGCCTGGGGATCGCGCGCGGGGCTCGCGATGGGGGAACGGGGGTGCGGGTATGCCGCCTTGGCCACCTCGCCCTGGAGCGGTATTGCTTCGCCAGGCGCACACGATGGAGAAGAACCTGAGGGAGGCCTGGAGATAGGGCTTCGATATCTTCTTGGCGGCAAGTTGGGTGAGTCGCAAGAAGCCCTGATGCGCAGAAGATGCTGAAGGTGGTCAGAGATGCGTCGCCAAAGGAGAATCGCCTGAGAAGAGCCTGCGAGGAGAGGGAAGCCGTGATTGGTTGCTTGTGCGCCTGGGCCGCACGAACATCTGGAGACTGGGACTTCCGCCTGGGCGGCGTGAACTGGTCTGGCTGCCGCTAGCAGCCTGCGCCGCCTGCGCGTGGAGAGGGAGATGATCTGGAGGGCGAGGCGCTGCGCGAGCGTGCGCAGCGAGGGGAGGAAACACGCGCCACCGCTGGGAGGCCACATCATGGAGGATCGGCTAGATGCATCGACTCGCACCTGGAAGATCGGCTAGGTGCGGCTGGGTCTTTGATCGAGGGGGCGCTGTTGGCCTGGATGGAAGATCGCCTATATGCGGCGGTGCATGACGGGGGCTGAAGGCAACGAGAACATGCACCGCTGCTCCTGCACCATGTGCGGTTGGAGGATGAACCCTCAATGGATCTGGCAAGAGTGCCGGATCTTCAGAACTTCTCCAAAATCAAAACTCAACTTGCAATATTAGGGTTTCCACAAAACCCTAGAACATGATCAAATCTGGATACACTAATCTTCAAGAATGAACGATCGAAACTCGGAACTTCAAGAACGAACGATCGAAACTCGGAAACAAAGAGCATAAAAATAATCCGCGAGAATCGAACCCGCTCTGATACCATGTTATAAAATATGAAGCGGAAGCGTAAACATGGAAAAGATAAATAATAAGAAAGAACATCAGGATTTAACGTGGAACCCTACTCCGTGAGGAGCGGGATGAAACCACGGGAGAAGCCCTCAAAGGGGCGTGTTTCTCTATTGACTTTCTCAATGAGTACAGGAGGTCTGGGGCTCCTTATATAGCCTTCTCAGAGCCTCCAAGTCCCACTGTTCGTCCATGTGGGACTAAACACAGGATGGGGTAAATGGATCTTCTCCAGGATCCATTTACCCTGTTACAACTCAATAGGCGCACTACCATATACTCTAACACACTGTAGTAATGGCACAGATATGACAGAATGGATTGTGGAATCCAGTGCTTCTCATCATCTTTGTGGAGACAGAGCACAATTGAGGTCCTACAGGATCATACCACCAAGTAGATAGGTTGTCATTGACAATGGCGACCACATACCAATTACAGGACAGGGTGAAGTGCATCTGACGCCATCTATGCATCTTCAGAATGTTGTATATTCTCCTGACTTTCAGATGAATTTACTTTCAATTAGTCAAATTACTATGTCGGGCCATCTTTGATCCATCTTCTCTCGCATTTCAGAACATCCTCACAGGCAGGGTGATTGGATGTGGTCGTGAGCAACGGAGACTCTATAGACTGATCCAACCTCCTCATGTTGGTGTTTCTACTATACCTACTGGACCAGTCTCTCCATATCGGTGGCACCTTTGTTTTGGTCGCATTCCTCAGCAGAAGTTATGTCATGTTCTTCCTCAGATTTCCACGAGATCTTCCTTTCATTGTGAGGCATGCCAGCTCGGGAAGCATCATCGTTCCTCCTTTCCATCACGTCAGAGTCGGAGCAGTTTCCAGTGATTTGAGCTCCTTCATTTAGATATTTAAGGTCCAAGTTGTGTTCCTGATCATCACGGACATCGTTATTATCTTGTAGTTGTTGATGATTTTTCTAGACTTTCATGTGTCTTTCTTTTGAAGAATAAGTCTAAGGCCGAATCTGTGATCAAATATTTTATTAATGAAGTAGGGAATCTTTCTGCTAAGGTAAAATATCTTCACACTGATAATGCCTTAAAATTCTGCACCATACAACTTTCTGAGTTTTTTAGATCCATGGTATTAAAAGGCGCGCCTCGAGGTGGTCGAGGCGTACGCCTCGAGGCGAGGCGGGCCTTTTTAGCCTCGAGGCGTGCGCCTCGGCCTTGTCCAGTGAGGCGTGCGCCTCGAGTGCCTGAGGCGTAGCCTCGAGGCGTTCCGCCTCGAGGCGGTCGAGGCGTTTTCCGAGGCGTTTTTGTTTTTTTGGAAGATTTCTTGTATGATTTTAATAGTTACATGGTGGTTTGAGAAGCTTATAAATATATACTTGTTTAGGATAATGATTACACAAGTTAAATGCCTAAATTTGATGTTTCTTCCGTACCCATAACTCCACATTTACTATTAATTATGTGCAACTATTTCAGCAAACTGCTTCATATTTATTATTAATCATGTCTAACTATTAATTTATGCAAAATGTATGCTTAAATTTGACCTCTTTCATATTCATATGCTTGAATTTGACCTTTCATATTCATAGTTACCATTAACATGCCAAATTATTTTAGTGAACGCTTACTATTACATCCTTAAACATATAAAAATGTGTATACGAATTCGAATCCTCATAAAAGAAAAAAAATTTGGGACGGGGGCGCTGCCCCCTGCACCCCCGCAAGGGGGGGCCAACCTGGGCCCCCCCCTAGCCCCCCCAGGCTCGCTGACCGGGCAGCGAGACCCCCGTTCTGGTAGGGTATGGTGCAACAGGGGGGATGCATACAACCGTTCTTCATCTGGTTATAGTAGAACATATAGTTAGGATTCAAATCATATGATTCATATGAACAACTTAGATATTATAATGACAACTATAGCCAATCCTTTTTAGATAATTTTTTAGTGATAGTTATAAGTTATAACCAATGATTTTCTTTTGATTAGGTAGAAATTTAGAAAGGTTTATGGCATTGAGTCATTGACATATCCTTTTTTCATGTTCTTATCTTCATAATATCATCATATATTACATTGTTATATACTATATGCTTGTCAGATTATGTTATTTCATCAATAAATATATTTATTATATATTTTATAATTATTTTTCTATACAAAACTGAGGCTTACGCCTCGACCGCCTCGAGGCTACGCCTCGCCTCGCTTCCAGAGAAAACGCCTCGTTCCGCCTTTCGTTTTTTCAAACCTTGTTTAGATCTCTTGGAATTGTTCACCATACCTCATGTGCTTATACTTCACACAAGCACCGTCGCTTACTTGATGTGACTAGAACCTTGTTGATACAGAGTCATGCTCCTCACTCTTACCGGGGCGATGTTGTCCTTATTGCATGCTATTTGGTGAGCCGCATGCCCTCGTCTGTGTTGGGAGAGAAGATTCTTTTCTCGGTTGTGTTTCTTAAGAATGATCTTTTCTCCCTTACACCTCGTGTGTTTGAATTTGTAGCTTTTGTTCATGATGTCTCTCCAGATCGTGACAAGCTCTCTCCTAAAAGCTTCAAGTGTGTGTTTGTTGGCTACTCTCGTACCCAGAAGGGATACCGTTGCTTTACTTAATTGCTAGATAAAGCAATTAAGTAAAGCATTTCCCATCCAATCCAAGTCGTCATTTCCCATCGCTGTGCTTAATTGGAAATCACAGCTATCCCGTGGAGCAAAGATTATTTTACTTCCATTAAACAGAAAGAAATGCATCTGATGATAAGTGTCACAGCAGACTATCAAGAGAAAAAACATATTTTCCATCTGATTGATAAACAGAATTAATATTAAAACAACCAAAAGTTATTCCTATGAGATATTCCTATGAGATATGTTCAAAACGTGAGAAAATGGGTCATTCCTCCCAAAGATGTACATAGAATTTGTTCGAAGGTCAAATTCTATTCATCAATGGCACATCATAATTAATGGGAAAAATATACCTAGATACTGAACAAGAAAGACAATATTCCAACAAGAAATCTGGTCAAAACAGCTATATCCTAGATTTCAATAAATTTGGAGTACCACAATAAGTAAGCTTGTGAAATAGAAGTAAGCATTGGTTCAAACATACCCGAGAGTGGGCTTCTCCTTCGAGCTGCAATCACAACACAAAAGATTGGCACATCAAAATTTGCTGAAACAAATAAAAGTACCCGATCTTTCCATCAACCCAACAATCATCTCCCCAACCGAAACCCTAATCCCACACCAACGACCCGTCCCCACGCTGGAAATAGCCAAAAATGTCTATCAACCAGACACGCCCAAAAAATCACACCTTTCTCGATCAAAACCACATGAACAACCTCCAATCGCAAAACCAACAAATCAAAATCCAAAAAAAGGGATCAGGGAACCAGGCAGCGACGAACCTCATAAACCAAAACCGAGAGAGATCTAGAAAGAGCGGAGGCGCGGTTGTGAGTACTGGTGGGCGCCGACAGGTCCGGGTCTCAGATCGGAGATCGGAGAAGGTAAAAAGATGGAGATCGCGCGGTGGCGGAAGCGAACTCTAATCGCCTCTCTCTCTCTCTTCTTCTCTCCTCTCTCTCTCTCTCTCTCTCTCTCTCTCTCTCTCCGAGTTGATGCGCACGAAGCGGATTCGGTGCCGCGTGGGATAAGGAAAGAGATGGGTGTCGTCTTGCTGACCTCCCGGTTTTACCCCTGAATGGCTTTGCGCGAGGCGATGGTAATAACGGAAACTGTAGTGTTCTTGAAGGGGTGGTTTTGGGAATTTAGGGGAAATGTAATGGTGGAGTCAGCAGGGAGCAGTGTTTCCAATAGATTTGCTCACCAATTTTGTGGTTGATTTAGTTTTTTTTTCCTTTTATAATCAATCACGTCAGTGAGATAACTCATCCATTACATTTGGATTATATTCTTTAAAGTAAATTATAAAGATATCCTTGCCTATGATTTTCAATTACGAGCTTCACTTTTGATAAGTTTATAAAAATCGGTCGATTAGGCCGACTAGTCGGTCCAACTAGTCGAGTCGAGGGTAGCTGACTCAATTAGGCTTAGTCAGTCATTAATTGGTCAATCTGATTAGTCACCCTAGTCGACCGACTTTTACATCAAGCTTTTTTATATTTTTTTTCTTTTTATTTTTTTAAAGCAAACTTATTCTAATATGCTTTAATGTTATATTTAAAGTCAATTACTTCTTTTGGTTCATTATCTAAGTATAGAAAATATACAAATCTGTGTTAATACATAAGCAAACTTATTCCAATATGCAATAATGTTATATTTAAAGTCAATTACTTCTTTTATTTCATTGTGAAAGTATAGAAAATGTACAAATCTATGTATAAAAATGATTTATATATTTAAAATAATTAAAAATTCAAAACCAACTAATGACCGGCTAAATCTGATTATTCGTCCGACTGCCGATTAATCCTTAGTCAGTGACCCCGCCGACCGAGTACCGACTACCGCTTTTCTGCAACCTTGTGAATTGTAAATAAAAAGTAATTTGAACTAATCCCCCTCAATATGTGTTTTTATAAGCTTCAGCTACCATTCTCTATCCACATTCCAAATCCAAAGTTGGAGGTTTAATATCTTCTTTGTTACATTTTAAAACGAGGCACGTAACTAGGAATCAAAAGTATATTTGAAGTATTTTTTCGTAATTTATCCTATTATTTATCCGTTATCCTTTAAATAACAAAAAAAATGAGAGAAAATAACACTTGTTCGTTATTGATTCTTATTTAGTGTTATTCACGAGCACGAGAATCTTTTTTATGTAGGGATTTTTTACATAGATAACCAACTATAGTTCCATAACAACATGTTGAACATTCCAATATTCTGACTTACACCTACAACCTTGAATAATTATTAATTTTTTTATGGCATCGCTCCTGTCTTCCAATCTCAGCAGTTAATATTAACGGGAATTGTCAAAAGTTGAGAATATTAATATTAAAGTTTTTGATAGTTAAAAATATACCACTACACCCCCTTTTATATCAAGCTTTTGTAAACTTTTTTTTGTCTCAAATATAAGCATTTGTAAGCTTCCGCGACTCTTTTATATCCACGTTAAACCCTAAAGTTGAAAATTTAAAGTAATTTTGTTACATTTCAAAATGACACTTGTAATTGAGAGATGAAAAATAATAGAAGCTTTTTTTGCATTTATCCTATTATCTATTTGTTATTCTTTAAAATAATAAAAAACATGAGAAAAAAAGATCACACTTATCCATTATTAGTCCTTATTTAATATCCTTCACTATCAAGAGAGAATCTCAATCTAGTCTTTTTTATTTAGGGATTTTTACACAGGTAACCTTCTATACTTTCATAATTATGGGGCGAACCTTCCATAATTCTGAATTGCATTGTTAACCAATACATATCATGGCTCTGTGTTAACTTAACTTCAATCCAACCTTTTTATTAATTTTGACGAGAATCATTAAAAGTAAGAATATTAACCTTTAAGTTCTTGGTATTTACAAATGTGACACTCCCTCCCCATTTTTTATCAAACATTCATGAGGTTTTTTTTGTCTCAATGGAAGCATGTGTAGAACCCACCTTATAGTTTGATGGTAGAAGCATTGAGCTTCCACTCTGAAGATCAGGGTTCAACCCGCCCTCCCCCCTTAAGCACTAAAAATAATAGAAGTAGGTGTAATCTTTTGTGACTCTTATCATGTCAATGTTAAAATCCTAAATTCTTACATTGAAGAGTGTGACATATAATTGGGAAATGAAGAATTTTGCAGCCACCAAGATTTGTTAAATTTCCTAAATGTAGGGAGGTTACATTCTCATTTTCCAATTATTAAGTCGGTATAGGCTGTACAGCCCCATGACTTGTTAAGATCCCACAAGTTTAGGGGGTTAAAACTCATATTTTACCGTATCTCTACACCCTATATATTTTGTGAAAAATCATACCAATACACAATAGTTCACGGTGTACTAGCTCAAAGGTGCAATTTTGTCGTACAATAAGTTTCTTTGCGGGTGGGAATGCAAACGAATAAGAATACGCTTGAATCCAATTTGCCACATAATCCGTTTTACATAGATTTTGACATCTGTATTTTAAAATTGATATATATATATACATATATATATATATATATATATCACTTTGATATTCGTAATCATTTGTATCAGTATACGTATATATGTTTTCATATAAATATAACTGCATATTTATTTGTAACCATATATAATATAATTCCGTACCTTATTTCACTATATTTGGTAAAATTAGATATAAGTACGTTTGATATATTTATATAGTGTTTACTCCATCCAATACGTGTATAATTAAGCTTGTCTATATACTAATTCTAATGTTATTCATATGCGATCAGTATCGGTTTTTTAAATATGCGGTAACATAGTTTTCATATCTGTCAAAATATGTGTGTGTTCGTGGATTGCAATGATTGTTTTATATGGATACAATTTCAAATAGTATCGTAAATAGATAAATTTTACAGATATGGGTAATATGTATATAGCTTCATTGAAAATGGATATATTTATCTTATTGTATTCAATGGAAAATTTGCAGGCCTAAAAATATTCTATTGTATCAAATCAAAATATGTTTTTTTTGCGAATATAGACTATAGACGTGGATAATTATTTATAATAATCAACTAAAATATAGATATCGATACAGATAAGTTTTTATGATAGTGATATACTTTTTCTTGTACTTATGCGTATATGTATAATATGGTATAGAGATATCTTTCTCGCAGACAAAGATGACATGGATATGAATATGATTTTTTTGCATTCACCTAAACTGTAGATATGATTAAATTTTTGCAGATTCAGATTTTTTTCAGATGCGAATACATTTGATTTTTTTTACCAAACACGGATGATATGGTATTTATTTTTTCCACAATTACGACTAACATGAAAATTATATTGTCTACCAAAATATGAAAATATCTCAAGTGCATCCATCTTCAATCAAAAAGTTCGATACAATTGCCTGTATTCTTGGAATATTTTTGATACATTTTTAGAAGTTTCTAAAAGCAAAAGTTATTTAGCATATTTTTCAATCATTGTATGATATGAATATTAACTTAATATATTCCCTCCAGATATGAAATCCTGGCTTCTTCCCAGCCTCTTGTCACACCACCAAAATACAAACCAACTCAATGATGACATCTTCGAAAGAATAGGTCCTAGAAATTTATCATTATATAAAAAAGATAAAGATGTTAACGTATATTATCGGATTTTTTACATTCAAATATTGTGACTTTTTTATATGCACTTGAATATGTTTATACAAACATAATTTTTACAAGGGATGCATATTTACTTATACAATGCACATATAAGTTCATATTTTGTTGTATACATAAGATGTGTGCATATTGATGTTTGTAATAGGGAAAAATGTGGCTGCCCCTTTGGGGAGTTAACTTGACTCCTCCATCTCATTTTTCCATATTTTTATTTTAAAATAAATCCGTGGATTTTTATCATTATATATCTATATTATATCATTCAAATTTCATGCGAAATAGAGACTCGTACGACCTACATCCAAAAAATTATTTTTTAACGGTCGCAAAATTGTTGAAATCAACCACGTATATAGATGGATGCCATAGGAGTCTGTTTCGTACGGAACTTGAATAACATAATATAAAGATATAGTTATGAAAATTAACGGGAGTATTTTTCAAAAATAAAAAAGAAAAAAGGAAAAAAATGGGACATGGGAGCCAAGCTACTCCCATGAGAGGACAACGTCATTTTTCAAAAATGAGGCAGCCTCTGCCCTTATTTTTCACAATTTTTTTATTTTTTTCAAAAATATCACCATGTGTATTCATCTATATATCCCTCATATATGTCGTTCGAATTTCGTCAGAAACAGAAACTCCTATTCCCTCCATTTAAAACAGGTAATTTTATCGGATCTAAACGTTACTGTAATCGGCGTATTCTAAATGGATGGCATATGAGTCTCTGTTTCTGATGAAATATGAATGACATATAGGAAGGATATATAGATGGTACATTGTGATTTTTGCAAAAAAAAGAATGAAAATGTAGCAGGGACATCCTCATTGAACCCATATACGCAAGGAAAACAAGAATATATTGTTGACCTTCGGTAATGTTGCATGCAAGAACCCCTCCAATGGTCTAGTGGTAGAAGCACTGGCTCCTACTTTAAAGGACCAGGGTTCGAATCCTACTAGTGAAAAAAAATATTGCATGCACATAGGGATGAGCAAAAAGACGGGCCGGCCCGACCCAGCCCGTTACCCGGCCCGAAGAAGCCCGCCCACGACCCGAGCCCGCGAAGAAATGGGCGGGCCTGGGCCAATTTGGAGGCCCGATTGAGTTAACGGGTCGGGCTCGGGCATGATCGGACCCGAGCCCGAAGCCCGCGGGCTGGCCCGACTTACGGCCCGAGCTCCAGCCCGATATACCCGGCCCGAGTATCAGCCCGGCTATACATATATAATATCAGGTGGCTTTACATAAATCTCCCTGCATCTCATGTTAATTGTATATATGTGGCCCCTTCTGCAAACATTGACCGCATGAAATTACACCCTTAAGTTAATTGTGATTTTTTCTGGGAGTCAAAAATCCTCAAACCCTTGAAACGAAGAAAGCGCACCCCGATTTTAAAAACGAATAAATTTTTTTAAGAAAGCATGATTTTGTTACAGTATCAAGCTAAGAGGCATTTGTGCAAACGTTTTAACTTAGCAGAGTTATTTTTTCAATTAGGATGAATTGGAGGTTCCAAATGTAATATATGCACAAACACAGAATTTCGGTGAAGGAAAATCCAACAGCAACGTCATACCATCTCCTCTTTCGCCCAGCGGAAACGGGAAAAGAATTATTATTAATCATGTAGCGGGCCGGCCCGACCCGACCCGGCCCATAGACTTACGGGCCGGGCTCGGGCTTGGGCACCAATATCAAAAAAAATCGGGCCCGGGCCCGGCCCGCCAGCCCGCCAATTTGAACCGGGCTCAGGTAGGGCTAGGTTAGGCCCGGCCCGGCCCGGCCCGATACTCATGCCTACATGCACGTCACCTCCAACAACCATTAATTAATTTATCTAGGGATGAGGGTAGGGTTGGGCATTGGGCTGGGCCGGCCCGACCCGGCCCAAAACCCGACCCGTATAACCCGACCCAAACCCGAACCCGAAATTTAATGGGCGGGCCGTGGGCCCTAAAATGAGCCCATATTGATTAACAGGCCGGGTTTGGGCCTTAGAAGGCCCAAACCCGTTAGCCCGATCCATTCTAAAGCAAGTATATTTATATCCAGTACGGTATAATTATATCAATTATATTCATGTTCATTCCAAATACCATGTTCTAACTTTACTATCCTTATTCAAGTGTAGAATAAATGCTTAGATACATTAATAATCATATCCAATAGTGGATTGAGGATATTATTACATTAATATATAAGATTATTACATTAATATGCAATAATGGAATCTGTGTCCTCAAGTGTTACAGCATGTACAACTGTAAGTAACCAATTTGTATTGGGTCATAGTGCCCGCATCTACAATAGAATATGTAATGGTGAATTGAATGGTGGTTTAAGTCGCCATATTTTTACCACATTTGTATTTCCAACATACAACTAATGTTAAAATCACAAATTAGTTAGCATACTTTATAGTTTTAAACATGCACACATGCATAAGAAACAACCACACAAATGCAAGAAGAATGGAAGACATGATATTCGTATACATAGGTGTTAAATTGGGCCGGCCCGACCCGAACCCGACCCATTTTATTTGGGTCGGGTTTGGGCTTTGGCCTAATTTTTGAAAATAAAATGGGCCTAGGCCCGACCCGTTAGCCCATATTCTAAAATGGGCTTGGGCCGGGCCAAGGCGAACCCGGCCCGAGCCCGGCCCATGCCCAACCCTAGATGAGGGTAAATCATGTGCCTTGGAAGTGTGTTCAATTTCTATTCTCGAGACAAATGACTGGTTGAGAGGTGATGAACATGAAAGTTATCTGCCAGACTCCTCATCCTCATGTACGTATATTTATATTTGTTGGTTCATTCTAATTTGTTTGAGATACACATACATGTATTATAAATATTTGATTCAATATGATTCGATCAAGTGGTATGGTAGCATGTGTACCACCCAAAAGACCAAGGTTCAAATCCGTCTTTGTGGGGTTGTGTTATGTAGTCGACAATCAACATAAAAAATAGTCAAATCTCTCACCATAAATTTGAGCAAGAATCCATGTAACCGACCCTACTTATAGTAGGAGAAGACTTCGTCATTTTTAAATCTGATTCGATCAACCAGTTCAATATGGATTCGGAAACACTTGTCGTACCTTGAAGAATAAAGCAGTGCTTGTAATAATAATTACATGGGTCATAGACCCAATCTGGCACAAACAATTTCGATGACATACAAATTGCACGTAATAGTCCAACAAGAATTCAGGGGTTGTCTAAATATACTATTTACAAGGGACCTAGATGCAAACTTATACTTTTTACATTGATATCTATTCAAATTTCCAAAGACACCAGTGGCACACATGACATTACGTTGAATTTGAATACACAGGAGCTTAGGTGAGAAGCAAAAGACTACTAGAACCACATTCGCTCACTTGCCTTTGGAGTGGTTGTTGCTTCACAAATTCCGCAACTACAAAGAAATATCAGGGACGAATTGTCTGCAGTACTACAGACTCTGCAGTAGCTGCCCCAACTGCTCGTTCTTGATCAAGTGGTTCACACGAATTTGCACGGTAGAGGCCTACAAAAGTGTGAATTCGTGTGGACTGCTTAATCTTGATCGAGCAGTTCCAAGGATCCACGCTTTTACCACATACGTCTGCAGTACTGCAGACGATCCTCACTGAGAAATATCTGTGCTTTTGCTGTACGTGGAAAAGCACGTGCCTAGAGCAAGGAATCAAAAAGAATAAATGAATCGGCACAACAAAGGTGGTGATACTACACAAGCAAAGAAAGATGTACATCGAGTTGAGATTTTTGTGTGGGACGACCATCCATAATGGAGCGACCAGGAAGTGGCGGTAGGTGGACAGTGTCTCTTTACGCACACGCTACAAATATTATCGTGTTGTTGTTCCTGAACATGTGCTGCTTCAGTTGACATGATAGGGCCTCGATAGCACGTCGCCCGCATAGTCACAGGATCCAGAGAAGGAAGAGGATCCTCTGTTGTAGAGGGGATTGCAGCAGAGGTGTTATAGTCCTCTTTTTTTTGTTATTTTGATTCCAAAATCCTACCTTATAAATTGAATCTTAGATTAATTCTCTGCATATCCTCTGAATTTCGCTTAAATCCACGATTGTTTGCTATTTTATCTTAATGGTCAAACATTCAGATCTTTTTAAAATGGAGTTAAGTTGCTTAAATCTTGACGAAATGTTTGATCATTAAGATAAAATAGCAAATAATCACATATTTAAGCGAAATTTGGAGGAAATGTAGAGAATTAATCTAGGATTCAATATATAAGGTAGGATTTCGGAATCAAAATAGCAAAAGAATAGAGGGGATTTCAGCTGCAATCCCCTCTACAACAGAGGATCCTCTTCCGATAAACTAAAGGTGGCAAATGGGCTGGCTGTCTTGAAAGTGGAAACAGTATCATAGTCTAAACAAAATTAATCAATATGATACTAATGGCGAAGTAGAGAAAGATCTTCGGCTAGTATCAAGCAAAAGTACCAACTGAACCACAACGCATTAACAGATATCGACACGAAAAACACGTAATGATAAGAATATCAGCATTTTTTGCGAAATTTCGGGCTAAATGTGAAGGGCGAAGGAGCCAGCTTTTACTATGCGAAGATGGAGAACAAGATAAATGCATAATTTTAACATTATTCCTGATGTTCAACTTAATGCTTTAGTTTGTACTATCACTGTTCAAAGCTCAGGCTGATTTTCATTCATCGATAATGGACTATAGGAATGTCTTTTGAAAAGAAAGTGAGTACAACCTTCAATTTAAGGATAAACCTCTTACTTAAGAGCTTCAAAACACAAAGGAGACCCCTCCATAAGCAGACGTCGCACTCATAGCGTTGCAAGGAAGCAACCAGCACACTGCATGAAGAAGTTGAACTCGAAGATATGATCTTACAAGAATAAGGATTGTGGATGAAGATTAAAGATCGGGAATCAAGGACCTAAACTATTGTCCCATTGAGATTAATTAAAGATTATGTACAACTAAAAAGACTCATCTCTATATGCCCATCTATCAGGAATGTTCTTAGCCAAGTCCCAGGAGTAAGCCCCACCCTCTTACCATGTCAAGGGAAAAACGAACTTCCATGGCAGAAAGACATCACGAAGAAACGGTTACAGAGACGTCCAAACTGAATAGAAAAGGAAAAAGAAAAAGAAGCACTATTGTTTCCTTCTTAACACTTCTAAGAAAAGCAATAAAATATAGGATATTCCATTGGCGCCACCAATCCCTTTTGGATGGCAAATCCAATTCTTCGAAATACAACATCTATATATTTAGGAATCATAACATTATTGTGCATAATTCTTTGGACCCTTTTGAGGATCCCTACTGCTTCAGTTGCCAAGAATCCAAATGTGTCAAAACCAAAAGGAATGAATACATGTTGATTGTCAATACAAGTCTTCTCATGCTTATCAACTTTAGCCGAGGCAGCTTTCTGTGCAGTGTATCTCGCAATAAAATCACTCCTTATCGGACTTACCAATGGACGAGAAATTCCAGTCAAATCAACACATGCAAGCTTCCCTCCAGCCCTTCCAAATATTAAAACATCTGCTAGTCTGAGTGTCGATCTCTCATCTTGTGGATCCGTCAAAAAATTCACAAGTACCTCTTTCTTTGAATCAACTACAGCATGTCTGAGTACAACATAAAAGACATCCCTTACAAAATCAGGTCTATATTTAAAACCCGGGAGTTCACGACAATGAATTGCATGTTCCCTAAAAGTGTCCAAGCATGATTTGCAGTATATTGGGCAAGGCTCATCAGCTAGAAAAAGAGGAATCGTAAAACGATACTTGGGGATAGTACGATACTCAATATGTAACATATGCATCCCCAGACCCTTAATAGGAATAACAAGGAGGAAATCTTGAGCATGGTCAGCCTGTAAACAACGAAAAACTACTTTTTGCCTAATAGTCATGTCAAAATTATTTTCTATTTCTTCAACAATTTTGCTAAAAAGAGAACTCGCCAAAGCATTATGGGCTTTAGGGAGGATGTTATCCTTGTTAGCAAAACATGTAAGTTCGAGAGATGGAAGTGTGATACGTAGGCCCTCCAAAGTTTATAGAAAGTCAGAATCCATACCATGCATCAGTCTCGACAACAAAATATCTCGTGTAATCTCGAGCATGTGACCTTTGGGTTGTGAGCACGACACTCTAACCAATTGAGCTAATAGGACGAATGTTTCACAAATTACGCAACTAAGGGGACAAACTATAAAATAGGACAAATTATATAAGAAAAGCAAGGGATTATGAAAGCATGTTGGAACCTCACATCGTGAATTCCAAGGAATGCGGACACAAAGATGAGAATGTAGGAGACTAATGCGATAAGTACACACAAAAGTTCTAATTCAACTACAAAATGACAAGATCCACACACTCTTCATATGAGGTGAGAAGAGCATGGGGTCTAGGTAATTACGATGATCAACTCGATCCTCACACTTGCCTTTTATAATTTGATGGAAAGGACATGCAATAGAAAAATTTCTCCCATTGGCCTGCTGGAATGGAGGATGCCATCCTTAATGTAGTGAAGAAAGGATGCTGATGTTTTATGGAAGGAAATGTATGAATTAATTATTCATGAGGCCACCTAGCTCTCTTATATAAAGGAAAAACCTAAAGGACGTATTATATAAGAAAGAAATTAGAAATATAAAAAATAAATCTCAACACTCCTCAAGATGGAGCATAGACGTCAATCATGTTCAACTTGGAGCAACATTCTGGAATGGCCCCCCTTGCAAGGGTCATGGTGAAATTACAAGTTGTATATTCCCTTGAGCTGACGTGAGAAATAGAGATAAATAATGTCTGAATCATATCTTGTGTATAATGACAATCTACCTTAATGTGAGGAAAGCTGGATTGTTGACCGTGAATAGAGAAGTCTGGTTGTGGTAAAGTTGCATAGGAAGAGGCACGTCAATAGCTAGGTCTGTCAGGAACAAATTTGACCCACATAATCTCAGTGCTCCTATGCGTCATGGCTTTACATTCAGACTCAACACTATACCTGGCATCAATAGTATGCTCCTTGTTTTTTCATGAGACTAAATAATTTAGAGATGACTGATTAATGATCCACATCAAAATATTTGACACAATTGAATCGGTGTAGTGATGCATATAAATGTCATTGTTTCTAAAAAATGACAGGTTAGGTCTTCTGAATATATATATATATATATCATACAAAAGTAAATTTGAGTATTTGTGTGTGTAAGCCACTCAAGATAGAGAAACAAGCTAAAGATTTACGCATAGGATTTGTATCATGTGAAATTAACATGGCTTAAATTATATCTAATGACATATTATATCCTATGCTAGGGATGACGTGAACCAGATACTACAAGTCGGACATGCAACCAGCAGGTTTTTCAGAAGAAATCCATATGGTCGGCCAAACCTAGGTGGTACACGATGGCTCAGATATATTAAGCGCACACAATAAATTGTGTGCAATGCCTGGTGCTCGGCTGCCATTAGACAGCTTGACTGACTAAAGATGTGGTCGTGTTATGTGGAGGCGCATGTGGTTTCATAGCAGTTCGGTCATGATAACTTGTATTTTAAAGTCGTTGGTATATGCGATTTAATATTATTAACTTATGATTTTTAAGCAATCAGGTCCTTGAGAACGATGCGCTTCCTTGTTGGACAGGCTTATAGTTTGAAACCATGAATAATGAAATAAAAGAAAATCACCATGGTAGTATTGGATTATTGATTGAGGTGGTATCCGATGGCATAAACTCATCAGATCAACAAAATCTCTAGTTTCGTAGTGTCTGCAATTTCGAGTCCATGATACGTAAGGTAAATCACATGAACTAATCCCCAACGTGGAATAGGAGTGTGATTTAATGTAATGGGAAAAAGGGAGCATTTCTGTTATAATAAGATTTGTTAAATTTTCCCTACTTATTTAATTTCCTCTTCTTCATTACTGAACGCTCGTTGATCTCTATCCTATGAAATCTGAAAGCCCAACAAGCAACGACGAACCATCACAAGGACTTTATCCAATTAGCCAACCAATAATAGTCATTCTAATCTAAGGTAGTTAGTAGTTCTTTTGTGCTCTTTTCTTTGAACTTGATGTACACGTGTAAGAATATAGAAGGATTGTTACTATGTAAACTATATTTTATGAATGGAAAACTGTGGGATGCTTTCATTATAGCATTTTTATTATAGTTTATTTCTCAATGTTAGCTGTTATTATTGGATAAAATTATTGATGAATAACCATGTATGGTAAAGGGGAGGATCCAATGATCAAGAATCACGGTCGTGGCATGATATTCAAAGCATGGCATTCCAACCTATGCTCATAGATCATATTGACACTCTCGCTGATCCTACCATTTCTATTGACCAAAGGTACGATGAGTTTGTCTCATGTCCGAGGGAGATCATGCCTCCCGCTCATGGACCCTCTAGCGAGCTCGTCTGAAATCGTTGCTTCGGCGTCTTATAGTACTTCATGTATATCATATACCCTTACTAGTTGACATGAGGCAAACAACTCTAAGTGGATCATGAATTCAAGGGCCCCTCATCTCCTATTTAGAGACAGAGCTCAATTTATTTCATACATATCAGTTCATCTTGCCAGATCTGTTGTTATTAATGATGGGATACAGTCTCCCATTACATGACATACAGAGATTCGGTTGATACAGTCCATGCACTTGCAGAAAGTGCTTCATGCTCCAGATTTCTCCATGAAATTATTATCTATCAGTCAAATCATCAAGGATTTGTATTGTCTTTCCATATCTAACCTTCTCTTGTATTACTGGATATACTCAAGAGCAGGGTGATAGTGCAATGTGCCTACCACCCAAAAGATTAGGGTTCAAATCTCCCCTTATAGGGGTTGTGTTAGGTAGTCGACATCCCGCTTGAAAAATAGTCGAATCCTTCAACATGGATTTGAGCAAGAATCCATGTAGTCGGCCCTACTTATAGTGGGTGAATGCGTCGCCATTTTTATTCACGGGCAGGGTGATTGGATGTGACCATGAGCAAGGCTTCTATATGGAATGGCCCAGTCTCTGTATGCTAGCTCTTATTTCATTGACACTGGTTCAGTCCACCCTACATTTAATATCTTATATTTGATCATCTTCTATACCAGCTCATGCTACTTTTCAATATGAGGCTTGCTAGCTTTGAAAGCATCACCATTCTAGTTATCATGGTTGTTAGAGTCATATCAGTAGTTCTTTATTTGAATTGGTACATCTTGATATTTAAGGTCTTAGTCATGTCCCTGATCATCAAGGGTACATATTTTATCTTATAGCTGTTGATGCTTACTGTAGACTTTCATGGGTTTTTCTTTTGAAAAACAAGCATGAGGTTGGGTCTGTTATTTAATATTTTATATGAAATAAAGAATATTTTTCCTGCTATGATTAAATATGTTTGCTCTAATAATGCTTTGGAATTTTCTACTATTCAATTATCTTAGTTCTTCATGTTCTTGGTATTATACATCAAATGTCTTGCCTTTACACATCTCAGTAAAATGGTGTTGCATAACACAAACGTTGTCATATTCTTGAAGTGAACAGGAATAATCTTGTTCAGAGTCATGCTCTCCACTATTTCTGGGGAGATGTCATTCTCGCTGCCTATTATCTGGTCAACCGGATGTCGTCCTTTGTTTTAGGAAAAAATGTTCCTTTTTAGATTGCGTTTCTCGATAAGGATTGTTCGGTGCAGCGGAATTTAAAATTTTTTATTCGATGAAACCACATGATCCGAGAACCATTCTCAGATCATTTCATCTATAACCACAACAAGTAGAATGCAATATCTCTTGAAGCGTGGTTGATCAAGTCTCTAAAGGAAGATACCTCCTGTCTCAAGTCCGATCGTCGGCGAGACTGCTTGCGAGCGCGGGGATGAACCGTGTTGTCCTCGCAATCCAAGAAGATGATCCAAGCATGGTTGCTCCTGATCTCGTCGCACAAGATCAAACGTCTCCTTCGTGAGAGGAACTCTCCAAGAAGACGGAGAACCGAAGAATGTCGAAGCGGCGGCGCGGTGGCGAAGGCGACGACGGTTCTCTCCTCTAGGGTATGGTGGACGGCCACCAACAAGAGAGGGAGAGAGGGCTGGCGTGTATGAAGAAATGAGGGAGAGAGAGAGCTCCAATATTGCAAGTAATTAGAGAGCATAGTATGCCTCTCTATTTATAGGGTTTTGGGATCCATGGATCTCAATCCATGGGACACATAAAATCAATGGGTGAGATTTATTTGTGTCAATCCAATGGTCAAGATTGTTGTTGTCAAAAGCAACAAATTTAGGTCAAAATATATTTGACAAAATCAAATATAATTTATTCCTAAATCATCCCAACAAATAAGGAGAGAATACACATGGAGATCAAATCTCCATGTGCAATCAAGAGGGGACGGCCACCCATTCCATATAGGAATTGGGTGCCGCCCACTTGTTTCCCAATGGAGAGCAATCTCATGGATTTCCATGAGATTGCATGTCTCCTTGGATTTCTCTCCTATTAATTTGCAACAAATTTTGTTGGGTTTTATTCTTCAAAAATAATTCACAATTATCTTTAAGAATATTGCATTCTTGCCATGGAAAAAATTGTGAATCATATTCACAACCCAAAACAACATATAATTCATATTGTTAATTAATTACACAATGTGTATCCAATACACATAATAATTAATCAACACATATAAATTATAATTAGCTCTCTCTAATATATTATAAATCACATTTATAATATATTATGAATAATTGGATATTTCTATCCACATTATTCTTATCCACATTAATTAAATCACATTTAATTAAATTGGATAATTTCTTCACACATCAAGATGATTAAATCACATTTAATCATTATTTCTTCATTGCTTAGATCTTATGGAATTATTCTTGAACCCTTCAAGAATAATGCAATCTCTCCGCAGATACTTGGAGATAAGGACAGGGCGATTGTATTGTTCCACGTATAGTGACATGGATATTGAGATCATATCTCAAATCCAGATCGCAGGCCTCTCATAGATGCTTGATTAAATCAAGACCGTAAATCTAATCTTCTCATTGTATCTGAATCACATTCAGATCAATGTCCAACACTTGGACCAAGATCAGATTACTTCTCTACTGAGAGGAGTCACTAAAATCCAGACCTGTTTCATTACTCCCTAGGAATGGAAGCGTCATGGTTATACAATCGTTTATGATCAAATCACCCTCAGGTATTCCCAATACCTGTACATCCTGCATACTGGAAGACTCAGACTAAACCCGAAGTATCGGATCAACTTTATACTATCTACTTCATGGTTTTATCAGTAAGTTTCTCATTCGATCATTGGGAGTTGGTATCGATCATACACTTTCCAAAAGTGTATATCATACCTAGGTCTTGATCATATACTAAAAGTATATATCAAACCTACAAATTCAGTCAAGCTTCCAAAGCGAGACGACCATGCGCATGGAATTTGATTCTTCCCAATATCTCATGAGTGAGCTCATGTCTTCCGGTTCAGTAACTGAACCTGTATGATCCCTTTGAGAGATCGTATTACTCATATGCCCTTATATGCACACCAGCGCGCCGGTGTATAGACCTTGATTAGGTCATCAACCTATTGGTCTGCCAAATGTACACACTCAGACATATAGTAACACATCTGTCTCCGGTCAGAGGATGCGTGCCTATATCATGACAGCATATGATATAGGACTTTGGTTATCTCGATCTCGTTAAGTCAACTCTTTGACCTAACTAATCTGACACCTCCGAATCTCTATTCATATGCAGAGGACCTGCATCAAGAGGTCAGTCAGATATCAGCCTTCAGAGATAGGATTGCCATCTCCTACTCAGGCTGGAGATCATCTCTTAATAATCATTTGACGGTGCTTGATGAGTCCTCAATCTAACTCTTTAGATATTCATCCAAGCACCAGCCTCTATGATTCAACAGTTGAATCAACAGCTGTATGATTATTAAGATGGCCATGGTACATAACCCTAATTGTACTAAGGGACCTATTATACAAATTATTCATTCTTCATTTCAGATCAGGGAATGATATGTGCAATAACATTTATTGCATAATGGCTCGCCGTGGGCTCGCATTTCCAACAATCTCCCACTAGCCCAAAGAGCCATTAATGGGCTAATCATTTAAACCCACACTCATGTGACAATCATAGGCTATTTGGAAAATAGCTAGGTAAGCTGATCAGTCACTCTGTTCCCGCGAGACTACGCCAAGTCCTTTTACGGCACTTGCATATCCCCAGTAACAGTGCTCGCATCCAATGCAAATGTTGCATCTTATGCAACTAATACTCAATCTTGTTAGTTATAGTGTCCTTGACACTACAGCTTAACAATTATCATAACCAGTATTTCCATAATCCTTATAAGAATATCCTTATTTATGGAGATCTCTATCTCCTAAGGTATCTTTAGTTAAGATCTTTTAGATCACTATCTATAAAGTCTTAAACTTTTGAAGATAAGACTTTGAGATCACTATCTCAAAAATCTTGTCATCTATGAAGATTTTATTGTTACTGCAACCAAGTGTTTTATTTCCATAGTAGGACTAGTAACAGTTTACTACTCCCACTGCATGGAAGCCACCTGGCTTTTGTACACATCTAGCACATACTTGGCTTCTCAGAACTGATGCCCAAGGGCAAGTAGTTCCAGCATTCACTTCCTCAACTCTTTGAGGTGTTATCCCTTTAGATAGGTCAGTACCATATCTTAAGGGTTAGAAGCCTTTCTTGGAATTTCTATGAATAGAATATGTCCAAGGTGTACTATAAATATGACAGTCCCATTATCCTCTTCTCTTTGCTTCTGAACAACTTCAATACTAAGATCTGAGAGGCATCTTTGAAATCTTATTTCAAGTTATGGAACAACCAGATTATAAAACACTAATTATTATCCTTATATCATTTTTAAATGATTAGGATATCATCTACATTTAGCACGATGAACACAAAAGCACTCCCACTAAGCTTCATATGGTTCATCAAGATTCTATCTGAAATCATAACATTTATAATTTCATCAAATCTTATGATCCAACTTCAAGAAGCTTATTTGAGTCCATAGATGGATTCCTTAGCTTGCACACCTTGCTTTCCTCAACCATGAAGCCCTGGGGCTACTTCATATGAATATCCTCAAAGAGGTATTCATAGAGGAATGCAATATTGACTTACATCTTGAAGATGCAATAGTCAAGTTGTGTAGCTAAGGTTAGCAATATTCTGACGGTTTTAAGCATGGTCACCGAAGAGCAAGTCTCATTGCAAGCAATGTCTTCTCTTCCAGTGTGTAGCTTATGGCTACGAACCGTGCTTTGAAGATCTCTACCTTCTCATCAGGTTCCCTGTCTCTTGAAGATCCATTTACACCTTTACAGGTCTTACCCATATAGGTGGATCCTCGAGGGTCCATATACAACACTTGTATATGAAGTCTACATTAGACTTTTATTGCTATCCATCTATCCATGCTATGATCTTCAGAAGCTTCATCACATGAAGTTCGATCATTGTCAGATTTCTCTAACACATGGAATCCATCCTCAAACTCATTTGAAGAGGTATTAATGTTTCATCTTTAATTGTCCTTTTAGTTTCCAATTTCAGGAGTCTCATTATAAATGAGTTCCTACACTTCATTTTCATCTTGATTCTCAAGAGTCTCAACCTCTAAGAATCACATTCTCGGAGATGAGATATTTTAAGAATCTCAAGGTCATAAAGTAGGTATCCAATACCATCCTTTATTTTCCTAATGAAGCAACACTCTCAAGTGCTAGATTCCAACATACATGGAACCTTATTAAGGATATACATTGTAGTCTCTACTACACATATATACCTGGAAACTAAGGGATAATTATGCTAAAAATCAACATTGATAAGATCATGTCACACATGATCCAATTGTATCTACCTATAACTCTTTTGAGTTAAGGTGTGTTAGGAGGATTGAGATAGAAATGATATTCATATCTCCATAAGGTATTCTTCGAATTTATCTAGTAGGTACTTGCTACCTAGATTAGATCAAATTCATTTTATCTTCCTTCAAACTTTGGTTCTAAACCAAAATTAATGAAATCTTTGAACATTTCAAAGGTTTCTTAGGTGACGATAAGAAATCTCATATCATACAATCATCAATAGATATCACATATCCACAATGTTTACTATGATATAGATGATCCACATACATCAATATGTATGAGATCCTGAATACCTTGGCATCTTACACCATTCCCGAAGAAGGATGTATTGGACAATATTCATAAGTATGTAAGTTTTGAAATTTTAGACATTCTAAAGTTTCATCTCTTACTATTCTATTGATCAAATCAATAGACAAATGTCCAAGGCTAGATGCTAGATCATTGTCAAATGATCTTCATCCTCCTATTGATCTTAAGGTTTAATTTCAGTATTCAGAAATGTTAATGAACCATTCATTAATTTTTCTAATTTATGTGGAGTCCACTAGATTTTAGATTACTATCTGAAATATCTTCATCATAATTCTTTATGATAGTTCTATCTCAGAATTCATGTTTATTTCCAACATTTAGAAATAAATAATGAGTGTATTCTTATATCTAGGTCATAGAGACATTCTCTACGACTAAGGGCTCTCCCACTGAAATTAACAAGTCTATTAATCCAACAGAGATTGATGCAACAATTGCATCAATATTCATGTGGACAACTATAAACCTTTAAGATCAAATTTTCCAGTCTTCTAAAACATATGCAACCCATTGCAAATGTCATCAGAAGATTGAGATACAATTATTTGACTTTATCTTATTCAATAAGTAAGTCAATATCAATGATTTATGTAGATTATTCTGATGCTCCCTCCGAGTCCTTTTCTAAGGATTCTAGACAGACTTGATAGTCATACTATCAACACATCAACTTATTACAGTATTGGCATTCATCAAACTCTTTGGATGTCATATGGAAGTCACAGAAGTCCAGTCAACTCTTTGACTTTCCTTCTTTCTTGGGTCCAACCCATGCTTCCATTGCGCTCCCTTTATCTATAAGCAACCATTGCTCAAGACAAAGGATCTCTTATTTTAAATTCAAAAGAATTCAAAGTAAGAGTTTTTCAACATTTATACATGCTTCATTAAATTCATATAATATGAATATAATGAAGCTTCATGAATGACTAGAGTATAGATAGTAGAATAATGACATTCATCATCTATATCCATCTAAACTCTTAAAACATAGGTTCAGGTAGGTACTCAAACAATTTGAATACATCATCTCTTTATAGAACTACCATTCTACATGATGCAGAGAACCATGTCATCCATGATTAAATGTCGAGAGCACATATGTATGCCAGAAAATCTTCATTGATTTTATAAGGATTATATGACAATTATGATCATCATCAACATGTCACTTCCAAAGTACATTTGATGATACCAAGACTATAGAGACATACAAACCCTAGGGTTGTAGTCCTATTTGCACATTGCAACCACATACATTATGTGTCCATTTGCAAGTACAATATCTGGATCATGAGTCCAATCCAAGATATTTCATTGGTTATTATTGAGTATATCATTGAGTGGGTTTTAATGAAGGATTATCTGAAATAAGAAATTTGCATAGATGTATGTATTTATATATACATATTTTACTTTGATTTAGGAATTTTTATATCAAAGTTGTCTTGCCATGTCAACATTGAAAGTTCATTCCCTTAATCACTTTCAATGTAAGAGATATACTTACCATTATATCTCAAGCAAGATCTGGGATCTCCTTCCTTATCTTTGTTGCATCCCAATAATATGAGAACCTACAACTCGGATAAAAAGAAGCGGAACACATTCCGCCTTGCAAGTCCAACTTGCATCTCCCAATTCGATCTTTAACACCCGGGCCCACCACCCCTAAAGCGATGTTGACCCGTCATTAATTGAACCAACCGTCAACAGGAATACAACTCGCTATGCGCAATCCAATATCGCCCCAATAATATGAGGACCCGATATTGGGGTCACTACGCATACGTCCTTACTCTTTCGAGAAGCGACGAGCCCGATCCAGATGCGCTTGCATACAGGAGTTGTCACTTCGGACAAGCGTCTCCCACATGCAATCCCAGGCGACGGAACCCTCCGCCTTGACGGGAGACCATGGATGTCACTTATGTGATCCTCCATGTCATATTCAATTTTTAATTAATTATCGTGAATCACATTCACATAATTAATTCTTCCAAGGGAATTATTATCTCCAATCATATTAGAGTATTTCAATTGGACATAATCAATTTAATCATATTAAATTAATTATCAATCCAATTCAATCAATCAAACTTGATTATTTTACTTGAATACATATATGGTAATATCTCAAAATACGTATTAATTCGAATTTTAATAATTAGAAAAATACATCTTAATCCCTCGGACATTATCCCGGCCCTACCCGCTGTCATGGCCAGTACCGACGAGAGTGGGACGGACCACATACGTTGCAACCCGCAACCCCAATGCTCTCCGACTAGGCACCATATCCGCCTCGGGAAAGGATAATGCCAAATTGATTAATTTGTACTTGAGATGATCATCGGTTCTTCAACCGAAATTGTACCATATAGTAATAATCAAAACATTTTTTATTATAAGGAAATTTGCTAGACAAATTCCCAAATCCTATTCAAGCATCAAGTTTGAAAGATTGTGGTTTCCAATTATGATTTAGATCACATCTTAATCAATTATTGGTTAAGGCAATGTCATTTAAGGGAATAATTATCATCAAATATTTGAAAAATATTTATGCACAATTATTCTAGGAAATTAAACAATTTAATTTCACTAAATGATTAAATGACAATCACCAATCAAACATTAAGTTTGATGAATGTGTTTCCAATTAAGATTTAGATCAAATCTAATCAATTAATTGGTTGAGGCCAAGTCAATTATGTAAATAATCATCTTCAAATATTTCACAAATATTTTTCATTATTATTTCACGAAATTAACAATTAATTTCACTAATTGACAATCACTTGGTTCTAGATTATGACTGTAATTTCAGCAGTGACCCCTACGTACTAAAATTAGCATATCTCAATCATATTAAATCCAAATTAGACAAAATCAATTTTCATAGATTGCTAATTTGATTTAGGACAGAACCCAAGTGATGTTACACGCATTTCGAGGCAATTCTAAACAGTAATTAACATTTTAATCACGTTCAGATCTACAGTTCCCGCAACAGTGTATACATGTTCATTAAAACAACCATATCTAGAGCATACGAAATCCGATTTACGTAAACTCAGATCCTATGGTTTCATTATTTAATGGGGAACAAAATCCAAGTATTAAATTCGTGTTTAAACAATTTAAACAGTACCGAATTTATTTACTAAACAGATCTGCGAAATCAAATGCGATAAAAACTTTCGCGACCTTAACGAACCCAAGTCGTCCTCGGTTTTTTGAATCATATTCGAAATCGTCGACCTAAGGCTCTGATACCACTTGAAGGGTATGGAAAATATCCTTAAGCGCATCACGGAAGCGTGATCGTCGTATCGGATACGACGAAGAACGACTAGTCGCACTAGTTGTTCGGTGCAGCGGAATTTAAAATTTTTTATTCGATGAAACCACATGATCCGAGAACCATTCTCAGATCATTTCATCTATAACCACAACAAGTAGAATGCAATACCTCTTGAAGCGTGGTTGATCAAGTCTCTAAAGGAAGAGACCTCCTGTCTCAAGTCCGATCGTCGGCGAGACTGCTTGCGAGCGCGGGGATGAACCGTGTTGTCCTCGCAATCCAAGAAGATGATCCAAGCATGGTTGCTCCTGATCTCGTCGCACAAGATCAAACGTCTCCTTCGTGAGAGGAACTCTCCAAGAAGACGGAGAACCGAAGAATGTCGAAGCGGCGGCGCGGTGGCGAAGGCGACGACGGTTCTCTCCTCTAGGGTATGGTGGACGGCCACCAACAAGAGAGGGAGAGAGGGCTGGCGTGTATGAAGAAATGAGGGAGAGAGAGAGCTCCAATATTGCAAGTAATTAGAGAGCATAGTATGCCTCTCTATTTATAGGGTTTTGGGATCCATGGATCTCAATCCATGGGACACATAAAATCAATGGGTGAGATTTATTTGTGTCAATCCAATGGTCAAGATTGTTGTTGTCAAAAGCAACAAATTTAGGTCAAAATATATTTGACAAAATCAAATATAATTTATTCCTAAATCATCCCAACAAATAAGGAGAGAATACACATGGAGATCAAATCTCCATGTGCAATCAAGAGGGGACGGCCACCCATTCCATATAGGAATTGGGTGCCGCCCACTTGTTTCCCAATGGAGAGCAATCTCATGGATTTCCATGAGATTGCATGTCTCCTTGGATTTCTCTCCTATTAATTTGCAACAAATTTTGTTGGGTTTTATTCTTCAAAAATAATTCACAATTATCTTTAAGAATATTGCATTCTTGCCATGGAAAAAATTGTGAATCATATTCACAACCCAAAACAACATATAATTCATATTGTTAATTAATTACACAATGTGTATCCAATACACATAATAATTAATCAACACATATAAATTATAATTAGCTCTCTCTAATACATTATAAATCACATTTATAATATATTATGAATAATTGGATATTTCTATCCACATTATTCTTATCCACATTAATTAAATCACATTTAATTAAATTGGATAATTTCTTCACACATCAAGATGATTAAATCACATTTAATCATTATTTCTTCATTGCTTAGATCTTATGGAATTATTCTTGAAGCCTTCAAGAATAATGCAATCTCTCCGCAGATACTTGGAGATAAGGACAGGGCGATTGTATTGTTCCACGTATAGTGACATGGATATTGAGATCATATCTCAAATCCAGATCGCAGGCCTCTCATAGATGCTTGATTAAATCAAGACCGTAAATCTAATCTTCTCATTGTATCTGAATCACATTCAGATCAATGTCCAACACTTGGACCAAGATCAGATTACTTCTCTACTGAGAGGAGTCACTAAAATCCAGACCCGTTTCATTACTCCCTAGGAATGGAAGCGTCATGGTTATACAATCGTTTATGATCAAATCACCCTCAGGTATTCCCAATACCTGTACATCCTGCATACTGGAAGACTCAGACTAAACCCGAAGTATCGGATCAACTTTATACTGTCTACTTCATGGTTTTATCAGTAAGTTTCTCATTCGATCATTGGGAGTTGGTATCGATCATACACTTTCCAAAAGTGTATATCATACCTAGGTCTTGAACATATACTAAAAGTATATATCAAACCTACAAATTCATTCAAGCTTCCAAAGCGAGACGACCATGCGCATGGAATTTGATTCTTCCCAATATCTCATGAGTGAGCTCATGTCTTCCGGTTCAGTAACTGAACCTGTATGATCCCTTTGAGAGATCGTATTACTCATATGCCCTTATATGCACACCAGCGCGCCGGTGTATAGACCTTGATTAGGTCATCAACCTATTGGTCTGCCAAATGTACACACTCAGACATATAGTAACACATCTGTCTCCGGTCAGAGGATGCGTGCCTATATCATGACAGCATATGATATAGGACTTTGGTTATCTCGATCTCGTTAAGTCAACTCTTTGACCTAACTAATCTGACACCTCCGAATCTCTATTCCTATGCAGAGGACTTGCATCAAGAGGTCAGTCAGATATCAGCCTTCAGAGATAGGATTGCCATCTCTTACTCAGGCTGGAGATCATCTCTTAATAATCATTTGACGGTGCTTGATGAGTCCTCAATCTAACTCTTTAGATATTCATCCAAGCACCAGCCTCTATGATTCAACAGTTGAATCAACAGCTGTATGATTATTAAGATGGCCATGGTACATAACCCTAATTGTACTAAGGGACCTATTATACAAATTATTCATTCTTCATTTCAGATCAGGGAATGATATGTGCAATAACATTTATTGCATAATGGCTCGCCGCTCGCATTTCCAACATTTTCTACCTAACACTTCATGTCATTGGTTTAGATCTTGTTCGCCATCTAATCCTTAGTTTGTTGAGGAAAATACATTGTTATTTATACATTGAGACCAAGGGTTCTCTTATGGAGAAGAGAAAAATCATAATGGGTAAATGATACATTACAGACCGAGAAATAAATAAAGTAGAAAAGAATATCATAACATGAAAACTCTGAACACTCCCCCTCAAGATAGAGCATAGATGTCTACCATGCTCAACTTGGAACAACATCTCTGAAAGGGTCCTCGAGTAAGAGCCTTGGTGAGCACATATGTTATCTGTTCACTTGAGCTAACATGAGAAGTAGAAATGAGGCCCTTCTGGATCACGTCTCGAGTATAGTGACAATCTACCTCGATACGCTTGGTCCTCTCATGGAAGGTTGAATTGTTGGCAATAGATAGTGTTACCTGGTTGTCCCATTGGAGATACATGGGAAGAGGCACCTCAATAACTAGGAAAAAAAGTGGATCTGACCCACATCATCTATGTACTCCCTTATGTCATGGTTATGCATTTTGATTCTGCATTGGATCTGAAGACAACTTTCTGTTTCTAGCTCTTCCATGATACCAAGGAGATCCCTTTGAACACAACGAAGCCAGAGGTAGACTTCATGTCCTTAGGGCATCCTACATAATTTGCATATCTACAAACTGAAATAGTAGGAGAATTTTTTCTGCTAAATAAGAGACCAGTGCCACGTGAGGTCTTCGAATACCTCAGAATCATATGGACTGCATCTATGTGTGCATGTCGAGGTTGCTCCATGAATTGACTCAGTTTGCTCAATGCAAAGGATATTTCTGGTGTGGAGATGGTCACATATATGAGCTTCTCGACGAGCTCCCTATATCTCCTATTTTCTATCTCCTCAGTGTCATCATCATATATCTTCATTATTGGGTCCATAGGAGTAGTGGTTGGCCTACAATCTACCATAGCTATCTTTGAGAGAAGGTTCGTAACATACTTCCTCTGGGTTATCACAAGACCTCGATGGTTCTTAGCAAACTCAAGTCCAAGGAAATAACATAGACTGCCATAGTCCTTGGTTAAAAACTGGTGTCTAAGAAAAATCTTAATTGCTTGAATGCCATGGACATTACCCTGTGTAATATCATCAACATATATTAGTATAGCAATTATACCTCTCTGGGACCTCTGAATAAACAGGGAGTAATTTGCAATTGATCTCACGAACCCCTTCTGTTCTATCACGTCCAAGAGCTTTCTAACACCCCCCCCCCACACACACACACGACAAACCCGGGTGGTTGCTACATGCAGACTTCCTCCTGTTTGGCCATGGAGACAAAACCCAACAACAATTGAAGAAATTCTCTCATATAGAGAGGACATTGTCGACACTGTAGTTTTCCATCTCATTCAAGATCATACCATCTATGCATCAACACTTAACCCTTCCTTGGAAGCATCAATGTAAACCATGAAGTTCAAGGTATCGAAAGGAAGGCTGAGGATGGGTGCGAAAGTGAGGTTGGCTATTGAGTCCAACCAGCGGAGCCAAGGGTTCGATAAGCCCAGCTGGGATCGTACTCTGGCTCGGTGAGCTCAAGCCTCTTACATATCTAGCTCGGGTTCGATAAGACTCGAGCTGAGCATATTGTTGAGCATGGTCTATGCTCAATCCAAGTCTAGCTCGTTAAGGGAAATGGCATTTTTTTAGTACAAAACCATAGTTCCTGGGCTTGAACCCGTGACTCTTCTTTGAGAGATTATCTTCCTTATCGGTAGGCTACTATCTGAGCTACATTTCAAAATCTAAACCATATTGTACATTATCACATTTCATTTGTTAATAAAAATACTAATTTGTAAATTATAACTTTTTTGAAAGAATTTGTAAATATAACTTATAAAAATATAAATATATATGAAGCTATATGTTCCTTAGAAAAACATAATATTGGTCGATGCGCTAGTGGATAATATATATTATCAAATTTGTTCCTATTTAAAGATGTATAACAACATGAGATCGTAATTAGGTATACAATATAATATATATGAAACATCGCCACGTTGGAATTCACATTCACATATACGGACATATATATGTTTAAGGTTCCCATGAAACAAAATTATATCAATGTACAGTTTGATCTAATATAATATTCATATTTAATTACTGCCTACATAGGCAACTACAATTATGTACGTAGGTACTGATTTTTGAACATGCAACTCCTCTTGTACGTGTATTATATATAAATATATAAATATAAATATAAATATAAATATTATACATCTATATTCCTTATCGAGACCCTTATTGAGATATTGAGTCGAGCAAGGCTCAGCTCGGGCTCAGATCATTAAGCTATCGAGCTCAAAATTCTTTCTCAGGCTCCGCTCCATAGCTTAATGAGATAGGCTCACGAGCCCTTACACATAAGTCAACCATTCCTTGAGTGTACGGAAGCTCAACTCACATTTGTCACTCCAGATAAATGTCACGTCCTCTACATGTCGAGAGAATGGTAGGGCCAATAGGGAGAATCCTTTGACAAATCTCCTGTAGTACCCGACAAGACCATGGAAACTGCGAATCTTTGTAATCATCTTGGGCTGCTCCCAAGATACCACTACCTTTATCTTAGCTGGGTATTCTAACACCCATGTCCCTGAAACCACATGGCCCACAAATGCCACCTCGGAAAGTCAGAACTTGCACTTGTAGTATTTGGCATACAATTGGTGCTCTCAGAGTGTCTGTAGCACATTGCGAAAAATGGGACTCATGCTCATACTCATCATGGGAATAGACTAGAACATCATCGATGAATGCGATCACAACCTTGTCCAAGTACAAACGGAAGACTCGATTCCTCAAATCCATGAATGCGGTGGGTGCATTCATGAGTCCAAATATCATCATCATGAATGCGTAGTGACCATGTCTAGTATGAAATGCAAACTTAATCACGTCTGCATCCTTGATCCTCAAGTGGTCGTATCCTGACCGCAAGTCATTCTTGGAGAATGTCGTTGCTCTCTATAACTGATTAAAGAGATCATCAATGTGTGGAAGGGGGCAACTGTTCTTGATTGTTCGCTTGTTCAGTTGTCTGTAATCTATGCATAACCTCAAGGATCCATCATTCTTCTTCACAAATAGAATTGGGGTTCTCCATTATGATGTACTTGGGCGAATGAATCCCTTTTCCAACATCTATTGTAACTACACTTTGAGCTCTTTGAGCTCAGCATGTGCTAACCTGTATTGAGGGATAGAAATCGGTTGTGTATCTGGCAATGGCATGATCTCAAACTCTATCTCCCTCACTAGTGACAGTATAGGTAAGTCATCTAGAAGCACATCAGGAAACTCATGCATAACTCTAACATCCTCGATCATCTGATCTTGTGCCACTGAGTCTACCGCATAAGAAAGGTATCCTACACAACCATGGTTGAGAAACTAGTGTGCCCTTAAGGCGGAGATGCACTCAATCCTGCCATCATGCACATGTCTGTCAAATTGAAATGGTGGCATTCCATGTAAATGAAAAACCACAGTCTTCCCAAAATAATCCAAGCACGCATGGTGCCTCTCTGACCAGTCCATGCCTAAAATGATGTCGAAGTCCTATAACTGAATCAACAGTTGGAAAGCAGGCATCTTGTGCCCACCTATCTACATGGCAACATCCTCCATTGCTTAACAGACGATAAACTAATGGCCTCGTGGACCCTTGATATAGTATGGGGAAGCAACCTCCATCACAGACTTGCCCAATGTGGGCACCATACGATGTGCAAGGAATGAATGTGTAGCCCCTGAATTAAACAATGCATGTAAGGAAATCCCATGGGTTGAAATCATACCTCAAATAACCAATCCAAAAACATGGTCCCGCTCCTGAGTCACTGCAATCAATTATCCTCGGGGTGGTTCGCTAGATCCCGGAACATTGACGATTTGTTGTGGGGCTCACTGAAAGTCATGGCCTCAACGCTAGAATCCTAGGCCCTAAATTGTCTAGAATGTTGGACATGCAAGCCACGGCGAGCTATTATGCAATAAATATTATTGTGAATATCATTCCCTCGTATAAAATGAAGAATAACTAATTTACATAATAGGTCCTTTAGTATAATTCAGGTTATGTACCATGGTCATCTTAATGATCATACATTTGTTGATTCAATTATTGAATCATAGAGGCTGATGCTTGGATGAATATCTAAAGAGTTAGATTGAGGACTCATTAAGCACCATCAAATGATTATTAAGAGAGGATCTCTAGCATGAGAAAGAGATGGCAATCCTTTCTCGAAAGGCTGATATCTAACCGACCTCTTGATGCAGGTCCTCTGTATAGGAATAGAGATTCGGAGGTGTTAGATAAGTTAGGTCAAAGAGTTGACTTAACGAGATTGAGATAATCAAAGTCCTGTGTCGTATGTTGTCACGATATAGGTGTGAATCCTCTGACGGGAGACAGATGTTTTACTATATGTCTAAGTATGTACATTTGGCAGAGCAATAGGTTGATGACATGATCAAGGTCTATACACCGATGCATTGGTGTGCATGCAAGTGCATATGAATAATACGATCTCTCAAGGGGATCATATAGGTTCATTACTGAATCGGAAGACATGAGCTCACTCACGAGATATTGGAAAGAATTAAATTCCGTGCACGATCGTCTCACTTTGGAAGCTTGACTGAATTTGTAGGTTTGATATATGCTTTTGGAAAGTATATGATTAACACCTAGGTATGATATATGCTTTTGAAAAGTATATGATCGATACCAACTCCCAATAGAAACTTAATGATAAAAATCGAAAGTAGACAGTTAAAATAGATCTTACACGTCGAGTTTATTTTGTGTCTTCCAGTATGCAGGATGTGCATGTATTAGGAATACTCGAGGGTGACGTGATCATAAAAGATTGTACAACCATGACGCTTCCATTCCTAGAGAGTGATGAAACGGGTCTGGATTTTAGTGACTCCTATATGTAGAGAAGTGATCTGATCTTGGTCCAAATGTTGGACATTGATTTGAATGTGATTCAGATACAATGAGAAGTTTAGATTTGCGGTCTTGATTTAATCAAGTATCTACGAGAGGTCCACAAGATGTGGATTTTAGATGTGATTTCAATATCCAAGTCACTACACATGGAACAATACAATCGACCTATTCTTATCTCCAAGTATTCGCAGAGAAAGCGCATTATCCTTGAAAGAGTTCAGGATAATTTCATTGTTGACATATGTATCTGAGCATTGAAAAAAATATAATTAAATGTGATTTAATTATAATGAATAATATAAATTTGATTCATATTACAATGAGAGTTGTCATAGATAATTAAATGTGATTTGATTATGAAAGATGTGACTAATGTGAATGTCATTCAGATTGTTCGGGCACAAGAGAATAGAGATCCAAGATGATTAAATGTGATTTAATTATCATGGGTATGAATAATGTGCATAGAACTATCAAATTATTCATATACATTATAAATGTGATTTATAATGTATTAGAGAGAGAATATTATGATGTATATTTGTTGATTAATTTTTGACGTGAATTGGATTCACATTTGATAGTTAATTGAAAATGTAAATCACATTTTATTTTGGGTTGTGAATGTGATTCACATTTTCCCAATGACAAGATTGTAATATTCACAAAATAATTATGAACTTTTTTTTAGAATAATTAACAACAAGTGTTGTAAATCTTAGAGATTTCCATGGAATAATATAATCTCATGAGATTACATCAGATTGCCACCAACTCCCATATTATGAAAGGAGGTAATCTTCATTCCATAATCTCCATTCTTGATTGATTAGTTTAGGACTAATTTATATTTGTTTATCAATATATATTTAATATATTAAATTAATTGTTATTGTATTGTTACAACAAAATCTTGACCATTGAAAGAAGCGCAAATCAATCTCATTCATTGATTTTTGTGTAGTCTATGGATTGTGATCCATGGACTCCTAAAATACTACATAAGAAGAGGCACCCTTACTCTTCAAGTTACAACATTAAGAGACAACATCCGAATGCGCTCTCTCTTTCTCATTCTCTACACACCATCTCTCCCTCTCTCTCTTGGGGCCATCCACCTTGATGTCCTATAGAGAGTCACCATCGCAGCAGCGTCGTTATGCTGTCGGATTGATTGCTTATGAATCTTCGTCTCCTTCAGTGTGCCTCGCTCATAAATAAGACGTCGGATATTGTGTGAAGATATCATTAGATTCTCCGCTTGGACCATCAACATGGATTGCGAGGAGCATGCATTCCATCAATGCGCTCGCAAGCATCGAATCAGACTTGAGACAGGAGGTATCTTCATTTAGAGACTCGATCACAACCGCGCTTCAAGAGATAACCCTAATATTTATTTGTGATTTAGATGAAACGGTCTGAGAAGTGTTCTTGGACCATGTGGTTTCATCGCATGAAAAAGTTTTAAATTCTACATCCTCGAGCAACTAGTGCGACTAGTCGCTCCTGATCGGATACGATGCGATCCTCATGCTTACGTGATGCGCTTAAGGATCTCTCCATATCCTTCAAGTGGTATCAGATCCATAGGTTGGAGGATTCTAATACGATTCATAAACCTAGGATGACTTGGGCTCATTAGGGTTTGCAAACATTTTATCGCATTTCATTCGCGCAATCCTATTTTGTGAAATTTTTCAGCCATGTTTAAATTATTTAAACACAAAATTATCAATCGAATTATGTTCCCCATTAAATATGGAAATGGTGGGATTTGAGTTTGCACGATTTGGAATCCGTTTGCTCGATTTGGAATCCGTTTGCTCAAGTTATGATCATTTTAGTTAACATGTATCTACTGTTTCGGGGACTCCGAATCTTGAGGTAATTATAGAGTTAATTACTGATTTGAAATCCCTAGAAATTCTTGCAAATCACTTCGATTCTATTGTAAATCAAGTTAGCAGACTTTGGAAACTTATTTAGCATGATTTGGATTTAAATTAATTGAGATGTCCTGATTTTATTAAGTGAGAGTCACTGATGAAATTATTTTCTCGAGAACCTTGTGATTGTCATTTAATAAATTAGTAAAATTAATTGTTAATTTTATATGATAATTATTGATGAATATTTTTGAAATATTTGATAAAGATTATTTCCTTGAATGGCATTGCCTTAACCAAAAAATGATTAGATATAATCTAGATCACAAATTGGTTGCTCGATCTATTTTCCAGCAAACAAAGTTGCTTGAATAGGATTGTGGATTTATTTAGCAAATCTCCTTATAATGTTAATCAAAAATGTTTTGATTATTATTATTACATGGTATAACTTTGGTTGAAGAATTGATTATCTTCTCAAGTACAAAGTGATTAATTTGGTATTATCATTTCTTGAGGCGGATAAGGTGTCTAGTCGAGGAGCGTTGGGGTAGTAGGTTGCACCGTGTGCGGTCTGTCCCACTCCCGTCGTACTGGCCATAACAACGGGTAGGGAAGGAATAATGCTAGAGAGATCATGATGTATTTTTCTAATTATTAAACTTCGAATAATACGTATTTGAGACAATATCATATTCAATTAAAAATAAAGTATGTTTGTTGGATATTAATTAGATCGTCAATTTAATATGATTAGATTAATTGGAATCCATCTATTATGAATAGAGTTGTACTTTTCCTTGAAGAATTAATCGTAATGAATATGATTCATAATGATTCATAATGATTAATAAGAATTTGAATATGATATGGCGAATCACATAAGTGACATCCATGGCCTCCCGTCAAGGCAAAGGGTTCCCTCGCCAAGGATTGTATGTAGGAGACGCATGTCCGAAGTAGCAGCTCATGCATACAAGCGCATTTGGATCGGGCTCTTTGCTTCTCGAAAGAGTAAGGATTTATGTGTAGTGACCCTAATATCAAGTCCTCATATTATTGAGGTGATATTGGATTGCACATAGCGAGTTGCATTCTTGTTGACGGTTGGTTCAATTAATGACGGATCAACATCACCTTAGGGGTGGTGGGCTCAGGTATTAAATACTGAATTGGGAATGCAAGTCGGATTTGCAAGTCGGAATGTGTTCCCGCTTCTTTTTATCCGAGTTACAGGTTCTCATATTATTGGGATGTGACAGAGATAAGGAAGGAGATCCAAGATCTTGCTTGAGATATAATGGTAAGTATATCTCTTACATTGAAAGTGAATAAGGGAATGAACTTTCGATATTGACAAGATAGGACAACTTTGATATAAAAACTCCTAAATCAAACTAAAACATATATATATATATGTAAATTTCTTATTTCAGATAATCCTTCATTAAACTCACTCAATATTGTACTCAATAATAACCAATATCATGGATTGGATCTATGATCAAGATATTGTACTTGCAGCTGGACACATAATGTATGTGGTTGCAATGTACAAGCTTCCTCACAAGAATGAGGAATGATAATTGAATAGAGAATAGGACTACAACCCTAGGGATTGTATGTCTCTATAGTCTCGATTTCTCATCGAATGTACTTTGGAAGTGACATGTTGATGATGATCGTAATTGTCAAATAATCCTTATAAATTCTAAGAAGATGTTATGGCATACATATGTGCTCTCAACAATTAATCATGAATGACATGGTTCACTGCATCATGCAGAATGATTGCTCTATAGGAGATGATGTATCAAAATTTTTGAGTACCTACCTGAACCAAAATCTTTTAGAGTTTAGATGGATGCAGATACGATGAGGGTCATCATTCTATTGTCTGTACTCAAGTCATTCATGTCATCTCATAATATTCATATTGTATGAAGTGAATGAAGCATGTATAAATGTTGAAATGTTCTTATATTGAAATATTTTTAAATTCAATAAAAGAGACACTTTGTCTTAAGTAATGGTTGTTTATAGATGAAGAGAGTGCGCTGGAAGCATGGGTCGGACCCATGTGAAAAGGAAAGTCAAAGAGTTGACTGTATTCTATGACTTTTATATGACATCCAAAGAGTTGGATGAATGCCAATACTGCAATAAGCCGATGTATTGATAGTGTGACTATCTAGTTTATCTAGGATCCTTAGAGAAGGACTCGGATAGTACATCGGAATAATCTACATCTACATATAATCATTGAAATTGACTTTCTTATTTGATAAGATCAAAGTCTGCTAATTATATCTCATTCTTCTAATAACACTTGCAATTGGTTGCATATGTTTAGACGATTAGAAAATTCGATCTTAAGGTTTAATAGCCATACATGGATATTGATGCAGTGTTTACAACAATCCCTATTGGATAGATAGACTTCATAATTTCAATGGGATCCCTTAGTCTTAGAGAATGTCTCTATGACCTAGATATCATAATACACTTACTGTTTATTTCTAAACGTTGGAAATAAACATGATTTCTGAGATAGACCTATCATAAAGAGTTATGATGGATATATTTCAGAAAGTAATCTAACATCCAGAAGACTCTTCTAGATTAGAAAATTAATGAATGGTTAATTAACATTTCTAAATACTGAAAATTAGACCTTATAGGATCAATAGGAGGATGAAAATCATTTGACAATGATCTGACATCAAGCCTTGGACATTTATCTGTTGATTTGATCAATGGACTAGGAAGATATTAAACTTTAGATTGTCTAAAGGTTCGAAACTTACATACTTGTGAATATTGTATTCAAAAGTAGAAATTGTCCAATGCGCCCTTCACTGGGAATGATGTAAGATGCCAAGGTATTCAGGATCTCATACATATTGATGTATATGGATCATCTATATCATAATAAACATTATGGATATGTGATATATATTGATGATTATGTGTGATATAATATTTCTTCCCTTCACCTCAGAAACCTTTGAAATGTTCAAAGATTTCACAATTTTTGTTTAGAACCAAATTTTGAAGGAAGATGAAAAGCATTTGATCTAACCAAGGTAGTCAGCACATATTAGATGAATTCATGGAATACCTTATGGAGAAAGGAATATCATTCCTATCTCACTCCTCCATATACACCTAAACTCAATAGAGTTGTAAGAAGATACAATTGGAACATGTGTGACATGATTTGACCAATGATTAATATTAACATTATTATCTCTTAGTTTTCAAGGTATATATGCAGTAGAGACTATATATATATATATATATATCCTTAATAAGGTTCCATGCAAGTAAGCTGGAATCTAGCACCCAAGAGTGCTACTTCATTAGCAAAGTAAAGGATGGTATTGGATACCTATTTTATGACCTTGATATTCTTAAAATATCTCATCTCTAAGGATATGATTCTTAGAGGATAACTCTCTTGAGAATCAAGATGAAAAAGTAAAGTAAAGGATCTCGTTGAATCTTGATAAGATAATGAGGCTCTTGAAATCGAGAACTAAAAGAACAATTAAAGATGAAACACTAATACCTCTTCAAATGAGTATGAGGATGCATTTCATACGTCAGTCAAGTCTGACATTGATCTGACTTCATGTGACGAAGCTTATGAGGACCATGACATGGGAAGATGGATTTTAGCAATAAAGTCTAAAGTAGACATCATATAAAAGTGTTGTATATGGACCCTCGAAATCCACCTATATGGGTAAGACCTTTTAATATGTAAATGAATCTTCAAGAGAAAGAGGAAACCTGATGAGAAGGTAGAGACCTTTAAAGCACGGCTCGTAGCCACGAGCTGCACATCGAAGAGAAGACATTTTTTTGCAATGAGGCTTGCTCTTCAGTGACCATGCTTAAACTCATCGAAATATTGCTAACCATAGCTACACAACTTGACTTTGACATCTTCAAGATGGAAGCCAATGCATTCCTTTATGAATACCTCTCTAGGGATATTCACATGAAATAGCCCCAGGGCCTCGTGGTTGATGAAAGCATAGTGTGCAAGCTGAAGGAATTCCATCTATAGACTCAAATAAGCTTCTTGTAGTTGGAATATCAAATTTGGTGAAATTATAAATGTTATGATTTCATATAGAATCTTGATGTACCATGTGAAGCTTTGTAGAAGTACCATTGTGTTCATCATGCTAAATGTAGATGATATCTTAATCATTTAAAATGAGATAAGGATAATAATAAGTGTTTTATAGACTGGCTATTCCATACATTGAGATATGATCTCAAGGATACCTCTTAAGATCTTAGTTCTGAAAGTGTTCAGAAGCAAAAAAAAGGGTATTGGGACCATCACATTAGTGGTACACCTTAGACGTTCCCATTTCTGGAAAATTCCAATAAAGGTTGCTTTCCCATAAGATATGGTACTGACCTATCTAAAGGGATAACATTTCAAAAAGTTGAGGAAATGAATGCTAAAACTGCTTGTCCTTGTGCGTCAGTTGCGAGAAGCCAAATGTATGCTAGATGTGTACGAATGTCAGATTTTACAATGCAGTGAGAGTAGTAAATTGTTACTAATCCTAATATGGAGATAAAATACTCGATTGCAGTAATGACAATATCTTCAAATATAATGAAACTCTAGAGATAGTGATCTCTAAGTCTTATCTTCAAAAACTTAAGACTTTATAGATAGTGATGTAAAAGGTCTTAACTACGGATTCCTTAGAAGATAGAGATCTCCAGGAGTAAAGGTATTCTGATAAGCATTATGGAAATACCAATAATAATTATTAAGATGTAGTGTCAAGGACACTATGACTAACAAAATTGAGTATTGTTTGCATAAGACGCAACATTCACAATGGATGAGAGCACTGTTACAAGGGGATATGTGATGAATTTGCCATTCATCACTCTAAAAGTTGAAAATAGAGCTTTGTTCCCGAGTAATTAGCTTCATATTTCTAGTTATATTGCATAATTAGCATTCATGCATGCATTGATAACATCTGCATTTTAGCATTCATATTGCATAAATAAGAAGCCCAATTCACTTGTAAATATCCACATGTATATTCACCATATTTCACCTTATTTCTATATATTTATACAAAGTCCAAATCTAATAAAACCAACTCTATTGTGTGTATATAACTAACACTAATTAAACAAAAATATCAAAAAATACTAACTTGTAAAATTACCCAATAAAACCCCAACCCAAGTTTGAAACCATGAACCTTAAAATGTGCATATCTCTCTCATACAACCTCTGAATTATGTCTCCTCACTTTTAAAGTAATATACATTCAAAGACCTTCGAAACAAGACCAATTTCATTAAAATCGGAGCTCGTATGCAAAACTTGGATTTTGGGCCCCTTTTGTATATTGTACATATTGACCGTTTTGCCCTTCATTTCATCATTTCATTTTCTTCATTATTAAAAATCCAAAAAAATAGATTAAGTTGTAAATATTCTTCTCATATTTTGTCTATTTTTATTTTGATTTTTCTCTTAATGAAAAATGACAAAAAAATTACAAAAGATAAAATATGGTATTTTATATCTATAAGGTACCACCCAAAAATACATTTTTGTACAGATCACTTCCTTTGATTTTCGGCCCTTCATGAAAGTTGTAGATCTCATCGAGACGAGCAACTTTCATGTTCACTTTTTGATTTAATCCCTTTTGTTATTTCTTTTTTATTTTCTTTACATTTAATCTTTGGATTTTCTGGGAGCGACACGTGGCAGCTCCTGGAGCCGCCACATATCACCCCTTTCTTTTCGGATTTATTTGTAATTATTTTTGGATTTTATTATTTTAATTATTATTATTTTAATTATTGTTATTTTTAGTAGCCTACTTATTATACTTAATTATATTATTATTATATTATTATTTATTTCCCTTTTACTACTTCTTTACTTGCCTTCCACTCCAAGCCTCCTCCTTTTCCACTACTCCATTCCCTCCACCCCTTCTCCAACTTCCTCCTCCTCTTTGTATTCTCCTCTACTCCTCCATTGTTTATCATCCATCGATCTTGAGAGAGAGAGCCCCATCCCTCGTATCGTTCCTAGTGACAACGCGGACGAGACGATCTGAGCGACGACGAGCTCGGCCATCGTTGGCCATGGTGAGATCCAAGGAGCCTCACAACTCCTTGTTACAGCTTCCACACAAGCTGCTCAAGCCTCGAAGCTTCCTTGTTCGCCGACTTCTTGAGGCCACAACTGGAAGCCGTACGACATGGCTCCACAATCCTACGAACCACACAGGTAAGTACACTATATCTTTGCTTTGTCATTTTTTATCTAACATTATTTATCTATCTTATTCATCACACAAAAAGCACACCAAACAACAACACCATTTCATTCACCACCATCATTTTCATCAAGAGAACATCACCACAATCACCATCACACACACACACACACACCTTTTCTTCATTCCAATTTTTATTCCCTGTTAAAAAAATACAACAAAAAATTACAAAAACAAAGAAAAAAAGCTGCATGTCCACGGCCAAGCCCCATCTCCAGTCCGGCCGTCGACGTGCTCCCCGGTGCTCCGCCCCTCACTCGTGGCCACCGCCCCGCGGATCCAGCCCCAGCGCCGCCCTCGTGCGCGGTGCTCCGCTCGTGCACCTCCTCGCGCCTCCCAAGACAGACCGTAGTGGCCAGCCGCCATCCCTCATTCGTCTCCGTCGCCGGATCCGCCCCTCCAGGCCACCCCTCATCGGTGCTCCCGGCGTGCATCACCAATGCGGCCACGCGCCGCCCTTGTAGCGGCCACGCAACTGCCGCCTGAGCACACATCCGCTCGACCTCCGTGCACAGCACGTGGACCTCGGACCCTCCCTCGTCTTCCCGCCGACCGCCCCTCTCCTTCACTGCCGCCGTCACACGCGCTACCGCCAGAAGCTCACCAACCTCGAGCTGCACGCCGCCCTCAACGCGCTTCCACCTCGACACCGGCGCGTCGCCCCGCATTGGTCGCGCGTGGCCCACGTCGAGCGCAGCCACATCCCACCGCGTTCTTCAACCGCGGCAGCAGCCGCGCGCGCGCCGTGCGTCCGCGCCCTCCACCCAACTCGACCGTCGGTAGCCGCCATGTCACCTCGTCGCCCTCGCGTACCTCCAGGCGCGCCGCCGCTCGCTGCATCCTCTTGCAAGGCCCGCCGTCATCATCCCCGTTGCCTTGTGCCCTACCAGTAAAGAAATGTCCCTTATTATTTATTTTGTAAATCTTGCATTTTATCCCTTTCACATTTTTGAAATTGCAAAAGTACCTCCTCCGTGCACAATTTTAGTGTGTTTCCTTCATTTTCTATATTGCGAAGACACCCCTGACTTTGCCTGATTATTTGGACAATCATTTAGCATCATTTTATTTCATGAAAATAGCATATTGATGAGCATCTAATTTCCTATCTTGTGGCTATTTATTTATATTTTTGTGAGCATTTGACATTTTATTAAAAATCCGAGATTGAAAATCACAGATATTTTGCCCATTTAAGATCTGAAATTCGCACATAGTTATTTATTGCTCCAAAAATTGCGAAAAAATTGTAGATAATGCCTCTAAGTTTGATTTAATTACAATTTAAATTTCGTCCAATTCGGAGTTGTCTTGTGCATAAAATAAATTATAGAGTGATTTCTGTGATTGATTTTTAATTAATTACACGGATAAGATTTTTGCGAAATTTCAACTCTCCTGGATTACTTATTGAAATATCTATTTGAGATAATTCATTCTCTGGATGATTTGATTTTGTGGATTTATTAGAAATTAAATACCCACAGTCACTTTGTTTTCAGTAAAAAATTTTATAAAAAAATCATAAAGTGTCAGAAAATTCCAAAAATATTAGTGTAGCTTCATTTCATCATATTTATCTTCCAGTAAATGTTTCATAATTTTTACATATCATTTTCACGAAATATTGCATAAAAATCCCCAAAAAATTTGCATTTTTCATTTGTGCATTTTAAATCCAAAAATTCTAAAAAAATACATTTGCATTTATCATTGGATTAGGTTTACAGGAAAAATATAATTTGGCTAATTTGGGCTAATTTCATATTAAAATTGAATTTGGCTAAGTTGTTGATTTTCTTAATAACCTAGTTCATTCATATATTGCATTTGGCATTTTTATTGCATAAAAAATACAAAAAAAACCACTTGGAAAATTGCAATCTAATTCATCTAACTTGATCCCGAGTTGTTCCTTTGCCTCCTTGAGACAACCTTGGGGCTTGCCCAGGCTAAACAAACATAAGACCGCACGTTAATTCATTCGACGATTTAATCGATTTGTGCGGTTAATTTTTGATCGACGTGGATCTATCCGACTGCAACGAAGTAGTCAATCCGACACATTAAAAAGGGTAGGTCCGCAACCCGTCAATATGCATGTGTCGTAAAAGTACTTGGCGTAGTCTCTTGGGAACAGAGTAATGATCAGCTTACCTAACTATTTTTCTAAATAGCCTATGATTGTCACATGAGTATGGGTTTAAAGATTAGCCTATTAATGGCTCTTTGGGCTAGTGGGAGATTGTTGGACAAGCGAGCCATTATGCAATAGATATTACTGCAAATATCATTCTCTGATCTGAAATGAAGAAATTAATTTACATAATTGGCCACTTAATTCAATTAGGATTATGTACTATGGCCATCTTAATGATCATGCAATTGTTGATCCAATTATTGAATCATAGAGGATGGTGCTTGGATGAGTATCTAAAGAGTTGGATTAAGGACTCATCAAGCACCATTAAATGATTATTAAGAAGGGATCTCCAGCATGAGAAGGAGATGGCAATACTTTCTCAAAAGGTTGGTATCTAACCGGCCTCTTGATGCAGGTCCTCTGCATAGGAATAGAGATTCAGAGGTGTTAAATAAGTTAGGTCAAAGAGTTGACCTAACGAGAGATCGAGATAATCAAAGTCCTATGTCGTATGTTGTCACGATATAGGCACGCATCCACTGACTGGAGATATATGTGTTATTATATGTCTAAGTATGTACATGTGACAGACCAATAGGTTGATGACCTGATCAAGGTCTATACATTGGTGCGTTGGTGTGCATGCAAGGGCACATGAGTAATACGATCTCTCGAGCTCATCCAGCCATCGTCGGGGCATTTTGAAGCATCCAGATGCTAGCTGACCCCCTGTAGGAGCATCTTGGGCCATTTTGGAGTGTTAAAGAATGTCGGGGGAGCAAGATCTGACCGATGGAAGCTCGCATCATCGCAGGTCCTTCCCTATTCTTCATCATCATCTCCCCACCATTGGATAGGCCCCAGTTCTTCTAGACGTGTAGGATTCGTTGGATCCCCATGTACCATCACCGTCGATCCCTTCGCGGGGATCTAATCACAGTCGTCCGCAGCGAAATGTCATCATCCTCCCTCATTGCGTCAAATGGATTAGTGAAAGGAGGGGAGTCGTTCAATCACGCCATTTGCTAGGTATTTTATGACATCTTCCCCAACCTTTTGTATCTAGTATTTAGACTTTAAACTTTCATTTGCCGCTTTAACTGTATTTTATTATTTGCAGTTGTACCCCCGAAATTTCTTTAATTTCATCTAGGTCCTCGGCCACATCACCTTACATGCATGTGCACGTGAGGTGCGAACATTTTGTGTTTAGTCCAGAAAATTGAACCGCATGTTGTATATTTTTGTGAAATTTGCATGTTGGCCCCTTGATCAATTTTATTTACAAAAATTTCCATGCTAGTAGTGTAGTTTCTCTTTATTTTCTCTATTTATTTAAAATAGAAATTGTGCTTAAAAAATTCCCAAAAAATACATGTATGTTCTTAGATGCTTGCACTTTCATGTCTATATTTTAGTTTACATTTTAGGATATTTTTATATTTTATAAAAATCAAAAAGAGCTCTTTTAATCCGCGTCTATAAGATATGAGCTCACTCATGAGATATTGGGAAGAATCAAATTATGTGCACGGTCGTCTCACTTTGGAAGCTCGACTGAATTTGTACGCTTGATGTATGCTTTTGGAAAGTATATGTTCAACACCTGGGTATGATATATGATTTTGGAAGGTATATGATCAATACAAACTCCCAATAGTCAAATAAAAAACTTAATGATAAACTCTGAAGTAAACAATTAAAATAGATCTTATACTTCAGGTTTATTCAGGGTCTTCCAAAATGCAAGATGTACAGGTATTAGGAATACCTTAGGGTGATGTGATCATAAACGATTGTACAACCATGACGCTTCCATTCCTGAGGAGTGATGAAACGCGCCTGGATTTTAGTGACTCCTCTCGGTAGAGAAGTGATCTGATCTTATTCCAACTGTTGGACATTGATCTGAATGTGATTCAGATACAATGATAAGATTAGATTTGCGGTCTTGATTTAATCAAGCATCTATGAGAGGTCCGCAAGATCTGGATTTGAGATGTGATCTCAATATCCAAGTCACTATGCGTGGAACAATACAATCGCCATGTCCTTATCTTCAAGTATCCGTGGAGAAAGCGCATTATCCTTGAAAGAGTTCAGGATAATTTCATTGTTTACATATGTATTCGAGCATTGAGAAAAAAGATAATTAAATGTGATTTAATTATCATGAATAATATTGGAGAGTTATTATAGATAATTAATTGTGATTTGATTATGAAAGATGTGAATAATGTGAATGCCATTCATATTATTTAGGCACACAAGAATAGAAATCCAAGATGATTAATTGTGATTTGATTATCATGGGTATGAACATTGTAGATAGCACTATCCAAATTATTCATATATATTATAAAATGTGATATATAGTGTATTAGAGAGAGCGTATTATGATTTATATTTGTTGATTAATTATTGATGTGAATTGGGTTCGCATTGGATAATTAACAAAAATTGTAAATCATATTTTATTAAGGATTGTAAATGTGATTCACATTTTTCCAATGGAACGTTTGCATTATTCATATAATATTTATGAATTATTTTTGTAGAATAATTTGCAACAACTGTTGTTGTAAATCTTAGAGATTTTCATGGAATAATGTAATCTCATGAGATTACATTAGATTGCCACTAACTCCCATATTATGGAAGGAGGCAATCTTAATTCCATAATCCCCATGCTTGGTTGATTTAATTTAAGATTAATTTATATTGATGTATCAATATACAATTAATCTAAATTAAATTAATTGTTGTATTTTTACAACAAAATCTTGACCATTGAAAGAAGCACAAATCAATCTCGACTCCCAAAATACTATATAAGAAGAGGCACCCCTTGCTCTTCAAGTTACAACATTAAGAGACAACATCTAAATGCTCTCTCTCTCTCCCATTCTCTACACACCATCTCTCTCCCTCTCTCTCTTTGCGTCGTCCACCTTGATGCCTTAGAAAGAGTCGCCATCGCCGCAGCTTCGTCATTTTGTTGTTAAATTGATTGTTTATGAATCCTTGTCTCCTTCGATACGTCTCTCTCGTGAAGAAGACGTCGGATCTTGTGTGATGTGATTAGGAGATTCGCCGCTTGGATCATCAACATGGATTGCGAAGAGCACGCATTTCATCAATGTGCTCACAAGCATCTCCTCTGTCAGATCGGACTTGAGACAGGAGGTCTCTTCGTCTAGAGACTCGATCACAACCACGCTTCAAGAGTTAACCCTAACACTTATTTGTAATTTACTTGAAATGATCTGAGAAGTGTTATGGGATCATGTGGTTTAATCGCATGAAAAATTTTTAAATTTTGTTGCCTCAAGCAACTAGTGCGACTAATCGCTCCCGATCGCATACGATGCGATCCTCATATTTCTGTGATGTGCTTAAGGATCTCTCCGTATCCTCCATAAAAGACCTAGCTGGTATTCCACTATGTTGTTGCTGCACACCTGAGCTGCTGACACGCAACAGGCATTGGGCCTTGAAGTGACATGTTGCCTACAATGGTAACATGTATGGGTGCCTTCCTGTGGCAATCTCTTCCCATAAGCAAAACTTTTTCCCCCTTGCCTACGACTCTGAGTTTGCATAGAGGGGTGAGAAATAATTGAACCACAACAAGCCAAGTCCTTCCCCAAGGTATGGGATGGTGCGAACCTGATAGCTGGAGGTGTCTTTGTTGTTGGGTGGTGACGACGATCTCTATGGATCCGAGAGAAGTCCCGATGTACAACTCTTCAAGGCATGGGTGGAGTGATGAACGTGAAATTTGCCTCTTTAATTGTAGAGAATTGTAGTAGTATAAGAGGCGAATTTCGATCAGCAAAATCCACAATCTTTGAATGTTGTGGAAAATTTATACTTGGCAAGCCTATCAAGGTCGAACACAGGGACACGAGCTACTTTAATTTATCTATCAAATTATGGTCAATTAAGGATATGTGTGAACATTTCTCAACACCAAGGTCTTCATACAGATGCGTATGATAAAATGCAGAACGATGCAGATATATGATGCATGCAATTTTTTAGTTATTTTTCAATGCAATTAAAAGAAACGCAATGCTTGAGATATGAGTAAATGCAATGGATAATCATGTAGATAATGGATTACAAGATTGCCCTAGAGAAAATGAGCAAAAAATGTGATTCAGATTCTGAGTCATTTTGCGCATAGAAATATGAGCAAAAATCTATTAATGGCAAAGACATATAGAGCAAAGGACATCATCTAACAATAAAAATTCACATATTTGAAATAATGTCAGATGAGAAAATTAAATATGCCAAAAGATAAATGAAAAAACAAGGATCAAAATTACACTAAAATTATGCAATTTGGACCTACAATGCTCAAGTTATGAAAGAAATAGTGCAAAGGCATAAATGCAAATAAATTACGGAAAATAAAAGATAATTAATCGTAAATAGGTCCCTGGAGAGACTTATTTGCAATTAACAAAAATTACATGTACCCTTCTATAATTTTTCCACTGTGCGCGGGAGCATATATGCAATTATGTAAACTAGTGAGGGCCTCCATGTAAATACCTCAGGCGTGTACGTAAGGCACGCACCTGGGGGACCAGTATGAAATTATCAAAAGTATCGGTGCCTTCTCTACAATTTTTCAAGCCCACACATGTTGGAAGCGTGAGGAGCTAGGCTCGAGGCGTTCGCAGCTTCGGACCATGTCGCAAGCATCCGTGGCTCCGCTAGAGGCTCGAGGCGTTCGCAGCTTCGGACCATGTCGCAGGCATCCGTGGCTCCGCTAGAGGCTCGAGGAGTCTGATACTGTCGATTCATTGCGAGGTTCGAAAATGCCACGCGTCATCATCACGACCGTCTGCTACAGATGAAGGGACAATGACTGCTCTTCCTGTTCTGTCGTGGTCCACCGGAGGAGGATGCGCTCCGGGTGTTCATCTAGGGGCTCCTCCATGCTCCAGACGTTCGCCTAATGGCCTTAGAAGGTGTCTGGTGTCCAGGCGAGAAGGATGGAGGTGCAGCAAGTCTTCGGGGATGATCGGAGGTGGAGGTCGACGAAGCCTCGTCGGAGGAGAATTACTCGACGAAGCTCCGGTGCAAACTCCGATCAATCAAGCTACTGGAGAGTTTGTATATAGCCAAAGCATGATTTAGTGGATGTGCGTGATTGAGCGAGGTGAGTGGGAGCCATGGGGCAATGGGAGATGGCGGCCGGAAGCTTCTTCTCGACTGGAGAAGGGAAGGGTTTGGCAAAGGTGCTTGTTGGTTGGTGGAGGTTATCGGAGGGGGAGGGGTCGGTGGACGATGAAGATGGTGGATTACGATGAGAAAATTAGGAGAAAATCCAAGGAAAATTAGAGAATAAGAGGACCTTGGCGGAGAGGGGAATCCAGTGGAGGAAAGGCCTGAGTTGAGCGTCATAGGACGCTCGAAATCTTTGCACGTGTTGGGCAGCCGATCCAACGAGCTCAGCGGCGCACTACGATGATGCTAACTTGGTCGGAGCACCATGGATCTCATCGGAGGCATACGACCATCATCGCCTTAAGATTACCACCCTCTGCTATCACCGGAGGGTGGAAGAAGCTATGCCATAGCCTGTGGAGTGGTGAATGACGGTGACGATGGCAGAAGGAGGGGTTTTATAGGTGGCGGTCCGGTCGTTTTTAGGAGATTTTGAATGGGTGAGCGGCTGAAGTGGAGGTTGTGTTTAAGGTCATCGAGGCTTGCGCGAGGTCGACTGTTATAATGGCTACGTGGAGGGGCGTTAAGGGAGCGAGAGACAATCGGATGAGAGAGTGAAAATGAAAAGGGGGGAGGGTTGTCGCGAGGTGTAACGGATAGGGGTGTTCACTGGAGGTAGGGATGAACTCATGGCCGTTGGATCTCACAATCCAAGGACCCACGTAGAGGCATGGGTGAGCTGCCAAAATCTGATCAGAGATCAGATAGGATGGTTGATAGTGAAGTGGATACGGATAGATTAGATGAGAGAGAGGCTCGATCCAAGGGTGGAGGAAAAAGGAGCGACGTGGAGTGAAGGTAGCCATAACAAGATAGGTGAAATCGAGCGGTTGTGGATAGGGCGCGGATGGGCGACGGTGATGACATCTGGAGGATGATAGGGCGGCTGCTAGTAGGCGAATGATGAACGGCGAAGATGGAGTTGATCTAAGGGTGAGAGTGGGTGGCGGGTGGCGCAAAATGGTGCGGCCATGTGGCGGCTCCGGAGAGCGCCACGCAGTTGCACCAAAAAATTCGAAAAAAAACAAAAAAATAAAGAAAAATAAAAAAATAGTTAGAAACTGAATTAGGAAAAAGTCAAAACATGAAATTTTTATTCTCGATGAGATTTACAAGTTCCATGTTGGACGAAAAGCCAAAAGAGGTCAATTGTGCAAAAATTGGATTTTGGGGGTATTTTTAAGGGGTTAAAAATACTGGTTTGGAGTTTTGAGATGTTTTTTTTAGTTCTTTTAGAGGTTAGGAAAATTATAGACAATTATTAACCTCTTTTTTAAGGGTTTTTAATGATAAAATAATTACAAAGTAATTGAGTACAATAAATACAGGTGTCTTATACACAATATGTTACAAGATAAAATGAATGAATTGTTAGTGAATTTTATTAGGTTACTTAAGAATGGAGTTTAATTATTGACTTTTGGCATGATGAATACGAGATTCATCATGGAGGCAACAATGATAGAACTCCCTTATAACCGACGATGTATAGCCTCCCACTTCGTCGCCTTCATTGTAACCTCCTTGATGGAGGTGAGGTCCAAGATGGAAATTCTGTCTTGAACCTCCTCGTGCATCCCTTGGATGAACTTCTATGAGTTCTCCTATGTTAAGCTATCATAGCAGGGGAATGGCAAGAAAGATCTATGTATTGGAATAGGTACTCTTGGGTCGTCATTGACCCATGTGTCAGCTCAACGAACTCTCCTCTGATCCTCTACCCAATGGTCAAGCCACAACCCTGTGCAAAACTCATCGAATAATACTTCCCAACTGACGGTCGTGGTTAGGTGCTCCTTGGTGTCATTCAACCATCGCTCTGTGTACCTCACCAATGCGTAATCCACAAAAGATACCCAAGTATCCTTGGATGCATGTATCATCCTCATGACCTTGGTCGCCAATGCCATCTACAACTTTGTATAGTCAGGGGTGGTGGTACCGAAGAACTGTGGTACCATCACCTGCTGGTATGTTGCATAGGTGATTTGATGCTTCTACAAAGCATCAATATCCTCAACAACATCATGCTCTATAGAGAACAACATGTCGACGCTCTCCTCTCGGTCATGAGGGGGACGATAGGAGGAATCATCCTTCTATTGGTTGTTGCTCGATCGCTTATTGGCGATGCTGGATGTCTTGCACGGTTTGTACAAGGAAGGCCAACTGTTGCACTATATCTGGATCCACACGAGGCAACATGATTCTGCATAGAGAAGCATAGCATTAATACTTGGTTAACTTAAGAGAGTCATGGACATGGATATAAAATATGCAAATTTCCTTTTGATATGTGTTAGATCAGAAGATTGTCAAAACTTTCATATATTTCGAACACCACTTAGGAATGATATATATGAAGTGGAATGAAGTACCACTGCTCTGATACCAAACTATGGTGACCATCCCCCTAGGATCCGGGTACTTGGCAATCTGATTCCACGTACATACAATTCCATATTCAAAATACATATAATTGTAAGCATGAGAAATTAGTACAAAATACTAGGGTTAAAATTTTCTTTTTCCATCCATATCATGCCCAATATTCATTATTTACAATCCATGTCCACATAATATATTACACGCATGCATCAAAAAGTATATACACGCATACATTGTACATTTCATGTCTCTCAACAAAACTTCAAGTAAAGTAATGCACTAAGCTACAACACATATTGTACCATATAAAGGAAGTCATGTGGTTGCACAAAAAAGTAGCTCAAAGTAAACAAGTATTGCTCACTTTTGCGGCTTCTGTTGAGAACATGCGGATCCACATATAGGTATGTTATGAGAAAAGTTGTTCGATACAATATAAATTTACAAGAACCAAGGAATAATTAGAAAGTGTGCAAAAGAAACAACCGGATAAACTGACCTCACCAAACAGATAAATTATAATCACTTTATTTGATATGAATCAACCAAGCTTCGGGGATAATCTACGATCTTGCTTCAAGTGACACCTCGCACTATGACTCTAAGGCAAGAATAACGCCTTAGGGTTGGGATGTCTCCGTAGACATGCGATGGGGTACAATGCATCCTAACTAAGTCCCAACACGTCCACTGGGCTTCACTTATAAGATTATAACTTCGATTCCCAAGCAAATTCCAAATCCATGAATCATTGCAAACACTCCAAGACCATTACCCATGTGTAAGAGTCTACGGTGGCATAGGACACAAGTTAGGGTAGTGATTACTAAAATCTTACCATAGTCTGAATTATCATGACTAATCTCAATCCTCCTTATGCACATGAGATTCGTAAATCATTCCCAACTTCACTAAACCATACTTTCCTGAAACTCCCCTCTTAGCGCTCCCGCTCGAAATACTAACTACTTTAGCCTACACCAGCCAGTATACAAGTGTTAACTCTAAGTGAACAAGCAAATCACTGGACCACAAACCACGACTACTTGGCTCGTCCTCAAAGCACTGGGATAAAGGCACGTAAATACTGAAGTTGAACACCACGTGGAACTCCTCGGTATGCCAAGTAGCATGTCCTCCAGTAGTCACAGCTATACAATAGCGGTTGAGATCACGGCCTTCTAGGCTTTGACACGGGGTCCCAAGGGTGCATGCCCCATCCCATTGTGGCAACTAACTCCATCTACCCACATGCCACTTAAGATAAATCATCGTAGTATGGGCGGGAATTCAATGAGAAAAGCATTTGTTGAATCTAGATGGAATGAAGGATGTGAAGAAATCCTTAAGCGCAACACAGAAGCGTGAGGATCTCATCGAATGCGATCGGGAGCGACTAGTCGCACTAGTTGCTACGGACAATGGAAGTTTAAAAATTTTAAAATCGACGAAACCACATGATCCAAGAACACTTCTTGGATCATTTCTTCTTTACCATAAATAGGTATAAGGTTTACCTCTTGAAGCGTGGTCGCGATCGGGTCTCTAAACCAAGAGACCTCCTGTGTCAAGTCCGATCCAACGGAGGAGACGCTTGCGAGCGCATTGATGAAATGTGTACTCCTCGTAATCCATGTTGATGTTCCAAGCGGCAGATCTCTTGATCTCGTCACACGAGATCCAACATCTTCTTCAAGAGCGAGGTGCACCGAAGGAGATGGAGATCTACGAGTAGATGATCTAGCATCATAACGACGATGCTTCAGCGATGACGACTCTCACAAGGGCTCCATGGCGGACGGCCACTATGAGAGAGAGAGGCTTGGTGTGTGGAGAAAGAGAGAGGGAGATAGACCATTCGTTGTTGTAATCGTGTACCTCGAAGATCAAGGGATGCCTCTTCTTATATAGGATTTTGGGAGTCCATGGATCCCAATCCATGAACATCACACAATCAATGGATGAGATTGATTTGTGTTTCTTTCAATGTCGATGATGTTGTTGTAAAAAACACAAAAATGATTTAATTTAAATTAATTTATATTGATAAATGAACATAATTAATTTCAAATCAAATAAATTGGCGTGTCTTGAAGATAATGAGGAGACTAACCACCTCCTCTAAAAATAGGGGACAAGCACTCTTCTCATGAGATCTCACTATCTCATGATATCTCCAATATTTACAACAACTATTGTTGTAAATTATTTCACAAAAATAATTCATGATTATCTTGTGAAATATTGCGATCATTCCATTGAAAAAATGTGAATCACATTCACATCCCAAAACAAAATGTAAATTATATTTTCGATTAATTATTCAATGTGAAGTCAATTCACATCGATAATTAATCAATAGATATAAATCAAAAATAGCTCTCTCTTATATACTATATTTCACATTTGTAATATATATGATTAATACGAATAGTGCTATCTGCATTATTCATATCCCTGATAATTAAATCACATTTAATCATCTTGGATCTCTTTTCTCACGTGCTAAAATAACATGAATCTCATTCACATTATTCATATCTTTGATAAATAAATTACATTTAATTATCTTAGAGAAATCTCCTTATAATATGAATCAAATTCATATTATTCACGATAATTAAATCACATTTAATTATCCATCTTCTCATTGCTTGGATACACATATCAACAATGAAATTATCCTTCAACTCTTTCAAGGATAATGCGCATTCTCCGCGAATACTTGGAGATAAAGGCAGGGTGATTGTATAGTTCCACTTATAGTGACTTGGATATTAAGATCATATCTCAAATTTAGATCTTGCAGACCTCCCAAATATATGCTCAATTAAATCAAGACCGTAGATCTAATCTTCTCATTGCGTCCAAATCACATTCAGATCAAGGTCCAACATTTGGACTAAGATTAGATCACTTCTCTCTGAGAGGAGTCACTAAAATCCAGATCTATTTCATCACTCCCTAAGAATGGAAGCGTCATGGTTATACAATCGTTTATGATCACATCACCCTCAGGTATTCTCAATACATGTACATCTTGCATACTGGAAGACCCAGATTAAACCCGAAGTTTTAGATCTCTTTTAGATTGTCTCCTTCAGGGTTTTATCATTAAGTTTCTCATTCGATCATTGAGAGTTAGTATCGGTTATATACTTTCCAGAAGCATATATCATACCCATGTGTTGATTATATACTTTCCAAAAGTATATATCAAACCTACAAATTCAGTCAAGCTTCCAAAGCGAGACGACCGTGCACGGAATTTGATTCTTCCCAGTATCTCATGAGTGGGCTCATGTCTTCCAGTTCAGTAATGAACCTGTATGATCCCTTTGAGAGATCTTACTACTCATATGCCCTTGCACGCACACCAGAGCGCCGGTGTATAGACCTTGGTTAGGTCATCAACCTATTGGTCTGCTAAATGTACATACTCAGACATATAGTAACACATCTGTCTCCGGTCAGAGGATGCGTGCCTATATCGTGACAGCATACGACATGGGACTTTGGTAATCTCGATCTCGTTAAGTCAACTCTTTGACTTAACTTATCTAACACCTCCGAATCTCTATTCCTATGTAGAGGACCTGCATCAAGAGGTCGGTCTGATATCAACCTTTAGAGAAAGGATTGCCATCTCCTTCTCAAGCTGGAGATCCTCTCTTAATAATCATTTGATGGTGCTTGATGAGTCCTCAACCTAACTCTTTAGATATTCATCCAAGCACCAGCCTCTATTATTCAATAGTTGAATCAACAACTATATGATCATTAATATGGTCATGGTACATAATCGTAATTGTACTAAGGGTCCTATCATGTGTATTAGTTATTCTTCATTTCAGATCATTGAATGATATTTGCAATAACATTTATTGCATAATGGCTCGTCGTTGGCTCGCATGTCCAACATGTAAAATGAAGATCTGGATATATAGTCCAAGGTACCATATCAGGGGTTATATTTAACTCAAACTCCTCTGCTAACTGGTCAAGAAGAAGGTGGATGAAGATGGATTATTCTAGTGTCTATAGGATATTAGAACAGTTCATTTTCCTCATAATACGGATTTCACATATCCCCCAAGTAACTAAGCATCCATCATGGTAGTAAATAAATCTTTGAAGTATACAGCTCTGATGAATCTCGTATTCATCATGCTAAAAGCCGCAGATTAAACCCCGTGCTTAATCAATCCAATAAAAATCACCTTTAAATCCCTATTTTTATCCTGTATTATATTGTATATATTTTACCATTAAATTATTGTTTTTAATTCCTCTTATTTTTCTTGTAATTAATTTATCCTCAAAAACCCCTAAAAATTAGGTAGAATAATTGTCTATAAATCACTGACCCTTAAAAAGATAAAAAATACAAAAAACATCTCAAAACCACAAAACGGTATTTTTATCCCCTCAAAAATACCCCCAAAAATACGTTTTGTACAAATGACCTCTTTTGGCTTTTTGACCAACATGAAAGTTGTAGATCTCGTCGAGACGAGCAACTTTCATGTTTTGACTTTTTCTAATTCAGCCTCTGACTATTTCTTTTGTATTTATCTTTGTATTTACAATTTGAATTTTTCTGATTGGGCCACGTGGCACTCTCTGGAGCAACCACGTGGCCCGCCTCTTCTTCTGCCACCCGGCGCTTGTTCTGGCCGTATGATCTCTTTCAAAACACCCTCATCTCGCCCGTCCATCTTCCGCCCATTCCCAGCCGTCAGATCCGTTCCCCCAATCAGATCCTCACCGTTCATCAGCGCCTAAACCTCAACCATCCGATCTCCACTCATCCTACGCTTATCGTCGCACCACGTCGCCTACATCTCTCAGCCCTCTGATTCCATCCCTATCCTATGGCCTCCTGCGCGCCACGTCGCATCTTCACATCAGCTGTTAGATCTCCCTCATCACTCAATCACGTCCGCTCCCTCGCGTCCTAACTTCAGTCGTACGATCAGATCTTCGGATCTGATCGCAGCACTCCACTCGCCCCCCCTTTCTCAACCGTTGGATCATGGGATCCAACGACTCAACTGTCATCTCCTACCTCCGTAACCCTCCTTCCCTCCAACCGTTTCGCTTCGCCATGCCTCGCTCCCTTCCAATTTTGGAAGACACCTCAAGCCTCCCCTTCCGCTTCGAAACGCTCCTCCACGTAGCCCTACCTTCCGTCTTCCTCGCGCCACCTTCACCGTCCCCGTCCTCACTCCTCAATCACGCTCCCAGCCATTCGAAACACCCATCAGCACCACTTGTAACGGCCGGAGTACCACCTATAAAACCCAACCTCCGTCCTCTGTCACCCTTGTCCACATTTTTGGGCTTAAGCTAAGTCTCCCCCGCCCCTCTGGTGACAACGGAGGAGGCGGGGCGTCGAGGCGACGATGGCTTAAGCCTAGTGTCGACCCTCGGCGTTACTCCGCTGAGTAGCAGCTCCTCTGGCAACCACAGAGCTCCGTGCCCTAGGTTGAGCACGCCGGACGAAGACCCCGAGGCTTGACTGAGCCTCAGCCCAAGCCACTTCCTCCGCCATCAAAACCTTGCTCCGGCAAGGTAATTTATCCCTCGATTTCTCCTAATTATCGCATCACCTCCACCATCGTTCACCCCCATCCGATAAGTCCTCCACCTTCGCAATCTCACACGCATCTTCGCCCAATCTCCTCCTTCCTCCAGAGCCCCCTCGCACTTCGACCCAACTCCTCCGTATTCACGGTGGAGGACTCCACTGAGCCACCACCTTCTCCGCTTTCACCCGGCTCCTATCTCATTCCACCTAATTCGCGCCCATATGCACTCGCTTCGGCTATGACTGACCCTCTTGCAGGTACATTGATTGATCAGATTCGGCATCGGAGCTCCTTCAAGAAATTCTCCTCCGTGAGGCTTCACCGCACATTACTTCCGATCATCCACGGAGTTTCGCCGATACTCCGGGTTCTCCGTCAGACCTCCAGCATGCTTCCACGACCCTCAGACGGCCTCGCGAGGCGAGGCGGAGCCAAGGGCAGGTCGCCGGAGCCCCGCCTTCTCCGGCGACTTGCGGAGGAGGACGAAGGTACAGGAACCGTCCGATCATCTGGATCGGACTGTGAAGATAGCGACACGTGGCAGACCCGAGTCTCAGCCCGCACCAACAGGCTCGGGTGGTCCGAGCCCAGATCCAAACCTCCATACTAGGCCACGTGTCCCAAGCCACAACTGCTTCCCGAGCCTGGGCCCTCACGTGCACCGGTGCTTTTATGGAATTACACTTTGGTCCCCATGTACGTGCCTCTCATGCGTGCCTGGGTATTTTACAGGGAAGCCCTTTGACTTTTCGGAAATTACAAAAAGGCCCCCGTGCATAAAGGAAAATTGCATACAGGCCCAGGCGGTTTTCATTAATTGCATTTAGGTCCTTCCAGGGACCTAAATGCAATATTTATCCTTTATTTTTCTTGCATTTTTATTACAATTATGCCTTTGCATTGTTTTTATCATAACTTGAGCATCGTAGGTCCAAATTGCATGATTTTATTGTCGTTTTGATCCTTGTTTAGTCCTCTACATTTTAGCATGCTTATTTGTCTCATTTGCTCCTGTTTTAAAGGAAGTGAATTTTTATGTGAAAATGGGACCCTGCTCTCCTTGCCTTGCTTTGATGTGATGACCACTTTTGATAGTTGTTGTTTAAATTGACACTGATCTCATTTTTATCATGTTGCTCATAATTTTTAGGGTATAATTGTGTCCTTGTATTCAGCATACATGTTCTCTCGCATATTTGCTCATGCATCATCTTTAACTTGCATAAAAACCTATAAAAAATGCATGCATCATGGCATCATTTTGTAATTTGCATAGTTTTTCATATGGACCTGAAATCGAAATTAATTCACATTGTGCCTGACGAATCAAAATTTGATAACTATTCTAGGTAGTCGTGTCCCTGTGTTCGACCTTGGTAGACTTGCCAAGTTAAAATATTCCACGACATTCAAAGCTCGTGGTTTTTGCTGAACCAAATTCGCCTCCTGTACTACGACATAATTCCACATTATTAAAGAGGTGAATTTGACGTTCATCAAGCTCCTCCCAAATAATAATCATATTCTTTGATTACCAATTTATGACATTGGAATGATATAGCTGTTGAATATAAATTGCATCTACCTTGGTTTGATTTAATGCTAGATCCAACAAAACCTTTTCTCACAACTAAGTAGGGTCGGCTACATGGATTCTTCGCCTCCATTCAGATCTATCTTGGATCAATCTCGGGCTTATATCCAGAAAACTAAGATCCCTATGTATAGTCTCTTTCTAACACTTCTTAGGATGTCCTCACCCTCTCTTAGCCAGCTCAACATCCCAATACTCACATCTCCTAACCGGTGCATCAGCTGATCTTATTTGCAAATGATCAAACCATCTTAAGCATTTTTTCTTACATCTTAACCTTGATCGGAGCTACGCTAACTTGCTTTCTGATTACATCATTTAGAATCCGATCTTTACGTGTGTGTCCACACATCCACCTTAGCATTTTCATTTCTGCTACAACCATTCTCTTCACATGTCTATGGTTCACGGGCCAACATTTAGATCCATAGAGTATCACAGGTCTCACGGCTGCATTGTAAAACTTTCCTTTATTTTTTAAAGGAATTTTCTTATCACATAGAACAACAAAGGCTCCTATCAACTTTAGCCAGCCTGTATTTATTCTATTAGCAACATCTCCATCAATTTTCCCATCATGTTGCGAAATAGATCCCAGATATCTAAAAGAATCTCTCTTCTGAATGTTATCGTCACCAATCTTCACATGATTCCTTCACCAATACTTCCATCAAAGGTGCACTCCATATATTCAGTCTTAGACCTACTTATATAAAATCCTTTAGTCTTCAATTCATGTCTCCATACCTCAAGCTTCTCATTTACTCCATCTCTAGTCTCATCAATCAACATAATATCATCAACAAATAACATACACCAAGGTAACTCATCCTGAATGTGACTTGTCAACTCATCCATAATCAAAGTAAAAAGAAATGAACTCAAAGATGAACCTTGATGTAAACCATTGTTGATGTCAAAATAGTCGATCTTCCCATACGGGGTCCTTACACAAGATAAAGCCTATTCATACATGTCCTTTATGATGTCAATGTATAGGACATATACTTGTCTCTTATCCAAAACTCTCCATAATATCTCTCATTGGACAGAATCAAAAGCCTTCTCCAAATCAATAAAGATCATATGGAGGTTCTTCCTTTTAGCTCTATAAATCTCCATTGTTCTCCTCAACAAATGGATGGCTTAAATAGTTGAGCGACATGGCATGAATCCGAATTGATTTTTTTTACGTTGGAAACTTGCCTCAATCTTCTTTAAATCACATGTTCCCAAATTTTCATAATGTGACTCATCAGCTTAATACTTCTACAATTTGAGCAATTTTGAATGTCTCCTTTATTATTATAAAGAGACACCACAATACTCCTCCTCCAATCTTCAGGAAGTTTCTTGCTTCTCCAAATAACATTGAATAGATTTGTAAGCCAAGTCAAACCGCGCTCACCTAAACTCTTCATACTTCTACATGGATGTCATATGTCCTACACCTTTCCCAAGTTTCACAACTTTTAGAGCATCCTCTACTTCCTTTCTTTGTATTTGTCTATAGCTTGCACGATTCAAGTAACTTTGACTACTAGCTAGATCACCCAAAGTGGTCTCTCTATTTCCTCCCCCAATGAAAAGTTTATAGAAATAATGCTCCCATCTAGTCTATATATCATTTTTAGTAACAAGCACGTGACCTTCGTCATCCTTAATGCATCTCACTTGAGAAAGGTGTTTGGTCTTTCTTTCTCTTGCTTTGGTCAACATGAACATATCCTTCTGGGCCTCCTTAGAGCTGAGATTTTTATACAAAGCTTCATAAGCTTTTGACTTGGTTTCTCTTACAGCCTTCGTTGCTTCCTTCTTCGCTATTTTGTAGTTTGTGATAGTTTCCTTTGTTCTATCCTTAGACATATCTTTAAAGTGTGCTCTTTTAATTTTTAGCTTCTTTGATACCCCTTTACTCCACCACCAAGCCTCCTTTTGATTGGATCTCATCCCTTTGATTCGTCTAGCATCTCTTTGGCTACCGTTTGGATACAAGATGCTACTGCCTCCCACATCTCGTTTGCTTTTCCGCTACAATCCCAAGATAAGTCTTCTAAAACCTTATCCCCGGAGCTAGATTGCTTCAGTGGAAGATTCCACCATCTGATTCTAGTGATCTTAGAAACCCTTCATTTCTTTAGCAACCTTTTTATTTGTACATCAAAAACTAATAAACGATGTTGGGTTGTCAAACTATTTCCTGGGATTACTTTGCAGTCTTTGCATCACAAATGATATCTTCTCCTTAATGCGAAGTAATCTATCCGTGTTTTAGTTGGCCCACTCTTATGAGTAATTAAATGCTACTCCCTCTTATTGAAGAGAGTGTTTGCTATGAAAATATCATGTGTCATTACAAAATCCAGAATGACTTTTGCCTCTTCATTTCTATCCTGAAAACCATGTCCTCTACGAATACTAGTACACCCTGAAGCATCTTTTCCCGCATGTCCATTAAGATCTCCACTTATGCAAACCATCTCACTTTGGGGGATTCTTTGTAAAATCTTATACAAGTCCTCCCCAAAATCTTGTTTAGTCCTTTCATTTAAACCAATTTACGGTGCATAAATTGAGATGATTTCCAGAATTTCTTTTTCAAGCACTAATTTTAGCAAAATAATTTGATCCCCAAATCTTTGTACCTCAACCACACAGTCCTTCAAATCATTATGAACAACCACTCCAACACCATTTCTACCCTTATATTTACCTGAATACCAGAGTTTAAAGCATGTCTTCTTGATTTTCCAGGCTTTCTCTCCAACCCATTTAGTCTCTTGAAGACATAGCATATGAATCTTCCTTCTTTCCATCGTATCTACTATCTCCATCAATTTTCCATTTTCGATGACAACATTCCAACTACCAATCTGCAACTTTCTTTGCAATCTCTTTTGGACTAACTTCTTTACTAGCATGAGTCCATTATGCGAGAAGCTTTGCAAATTTTGGACTGCATCCGGGCAGTGATGCAACAAAACTAGCTTATTTACCTGCATGTGTTCCTCACGAAAGAACCGTTCAGATTTTGAACTATATCCAAGATGCGATGTGGCAGCCCTTGCTAATTTTTCATTGCATTCAGGAGAGGCAACGCGTCGCAAGTAGGGAATGCCCCAATGAAATATGTATGTTTGCTTAAATCCATGTTGAAAAGATCCGACTGTCATGAGGCAACTTCCTAAATGGCATTTTTTTAAAAAAAATACAATTTAGGAAGTTACCTCCGACTGTTTTACGTTGGATGTCGGCTACCTAACGCAACCCTCCTCATTTACCCAGGCTTGGGACCGACCATGACTGAGTTAATTGAATTGCTAATCATGTTTTAAAAAATGACATATTTTCCTTGTAAATGGGAATTAAACTTGCTTGAACCATTTGCTTAATATGCTCATAAAATTCCATGAGGATATGTGCGTTTGTTGTGTTTTTGCATCTTGTTGCATGCTTAACTTGCATAAAATTTATTAAAAGAGTACTATGCATTCACTGACTAAGGGATTTGTAAATCGATTCATAACTAAGTGATGCTTATTTCCTGTGGTTGACCATGGGGCTTGCCTAAGATAAACAAATAAAAAGTTGTCGCCTCTTCACAGAGATATCATGTTCAGTGCAGTTTTGTACGAGGCTAATTCTCATCTCGATCACTTTTTACATCAATAATAACTTAGCGAAATTTAGGGAAGCGGGAAACATATCGTTAGTGTGGGTGAAAGATGTTGCGAGGGATGGAAACCTTTAGTTGTTGTTGAGTATGGGGCATTCTATTAGCCATGTGAGACCCGGACGAACCAATTCTATAATAAATATTACTGTAATCTTTGATGTATCAATAAAGGTTATTGTTTTATTTCACTCCTTATTTGCAATTAAATGAATGAATGTGCTTAAAAGGTCCCTTAATACAATTAAGGTTTTGTACCATAGCCACCTCAATAATCATGCGGCTGTTGATTCAATGGTAGGATCATAAAGACCGGTTCGTAGATGACATCTAAAGAGTTAGATTGAAGACTCATCAAGAACTGTGAAATTATTGTTAAGAGATGTCTCTAGTTTGAGAAGAAGATGGCAAATCTATCCAAAGGTTGATATCTGATCGATGATGCAGGTCCTCTGAATAGAAATAAGGATTCAGAGGCATCATATAAGTTAGGTCAAAGGGTTGACGTAATGTTGAACATGATTTTGCGGAGGTCGTGTTAATCGACAAGGCGGATCAACAGTCGTATTTGGCTGAAGAAGCATCTGACAAGTCATTCTTTGTTGGAATCAGGAATGATGTAGGTCGAGTTAACCTCGCACGAAATCCCCACTTCAGACAACAATTAGCCCACAACAGATAATCAAGATATGACAAGCAAGTGCGGAGTTAAAATTTACTATAACTCTACAACAAAGATGTGTATAGGTGCAAGTATGTGTAGAGGGTGGAAGACATGGAATAAGCAGGATAGATTATGCAGATTAATGCACAAAAGCGACCATGATGTATTTATCTGTAAGTGTGCTCTTTTGTGGGTTTTTATATTTTTTAGATTTTTAATTTTTTTAGATTTTTATATTTTATATTTTGATTTTTAATTTTCTGATTTTTAATTTTCTTCTTATATTTTATATTTTCATTTTCTTTTAATATAAATAAGCTATATAGAAGATATATACACAATACAGATTGGAGAGAGATAATATATACATATAAATAGGTAAAAATAGTTAAAATATAGGAAATAAATATTTTTATGCTTTTTATAATTTTTTCTATTTTTATGATTTTTTAAGAAATTCTGATAATTTTTATAGATTTTAAAGTCAGAAATACCCAAAATCAGAGATAAGATAAATAGCTGAATTTAAATTAGAGATTAAAAATATAAATTAGAGTCAAAAAATTTCCAAATTAATTTTAATATAAAGATAATAATATAGAGAAAATTCGTAAATAGAGAATAAATTTTTTAGATTTTTTAAGTATTTTTTATATTTTTTATAAGGGTTTTAGAGGTTTTTCGATATTTATGAGTTTTCTTTTATATTTTTTAGTGATTTTCTGGTACAAAGGTCAAAAATGCAAAAATTCATAAAATATATTTTTTTGAGAATTTTTTATAAAGTTTTTATAATTTTTATGCATTTTCTTTTGCAAAGGGAGAAAAAGTGATGTTTTTATTTTTTATAAATAGTAAAAAGCTTCAAAATGCAAAATAAAAATATATGCGTGAAAGAGTGTTACAAAAAGAACTTAAGGCTATTTTTTTGGAATTTTTTAAAGCAATAAAGATGTATGAAATAAATAGAGTCAACAAATAAAAACTACACTATTAGTAACGGCTTAAATTTAAATAGCAGAAAGATCAGAGGTCAAAGTGTAAATTTCATAGAAATATATAATGTTGGCAAAAAGTTACAGGTCCTAATATAAATAAACAAAGCTCTTAGGTCCCTCCTGCAAATGTATCAGAATCACATGTGTGAACACGTGCTCCCCCGGCGGGGAACAGTTTGTAATAATCAGGAAATTTAGGGTTTTTTTTGCAAAATATCCATAAATATAATAACATTATGAAATTGTTTCTGTTCTAAACTCTAATATCCAAAGTCCGAGGGCCTAGCTGTAAAAATCCCCCTCATGTGAAGCATCGCGTGAGGTGACGTGGCCAGGACCAGTCTGCAAATATCAAAAGTATGGGGGCCTATTGTGCAGATATTACAAAAGTTTTGAACGATCGATGAAAGTTTATAGACTTACATTAGAAAAAATTTGAGCGGGCAAAAGAGCAAAATACCCACTCAAGGGCGCGATCTGACGGTCCCTGAAGATTCACTTGTTCATGTGCCATACGTGGGACGACCAATGACGCTTCGGGTCGAATGGCTTAGATTAGATCCCCAAGAGAGGATCTGATGGTGAAGGGCCTGCACGATCCGACGGTGGCTGGAGACCTGGGCAGTAGAGATCGATCTGACGGTGGAGAGGCAATATGGAAGAACGGGGAAGAAGGCCGGCGAGGCGAGCTTCCCTGTCCCCGATCTCCCTCCTCCGACGCTTCGGGAAGCTCCAAAAATGCCATGAACATTCCTGTTGGTCTTCTCCTCATGCTGGAAGGCTCAAAATGCTCCGACGATGGCCAGAGCGTCCGCAAGAGGCTGACGGAGCGGTGGAGCTCCAGCGACCTTCGGTGAAACACAAAATCACCTTCCAGGTGTAGGTGACGACTCTTGTACCTACAAGAGAAGTTAAGAGAGTCGTGGGAAAACTGGCTCGACCCTCCAGTTGTTGAAGAAGGCGAAAATAGTGGGGATGGTTGGAATGGAAGGAGCTCGACGGAACCTAGGTCCAGCGAACTTCGAGGGCGGAATCTGGGCTAGGATACATAATCAAATGACTAAATAGATGCTAGGATAACCCTAAGACTAGATATAAGCTAGAAAATGCAAGAAAACACAGACGTCAGTGTTCGGAACCACAAGATCAGACCTCGACGGCGGTGGGCTAGAAATGGGGGGTGGAGACCGCCATACCTTCGTCGGAACTCAGTCCAAGCAGTTGGGGACGCGTCTGTCACACGCAGGAGTCCAAACCAACTTAGAGGAACTCTCGATTAGGGAAAGAAGGGTTCAAAACTCAAATGAAAGAGAGCAAGCGTCTGGGATGACTCAAAGAACGATGTGTATCTCGCGATTCAGCGATGCAATATTCGATACAATCCCTGGGTGTGAATCCTCGATGACCGGGGACAAAAAGTCAAGATGGTCGCGACACGAAATGGTGAAAGACACAGCCTCTAAAAATAGTGAAAAATGGCCAAAAAATCAGTTTTGACAAGGAACCGACTTCAGTCAGAGAGTTGATCGAGGTCAACCAACGGGAGGCTCCGGTTGGACCACGTGGACCAACCAGAAAATCCCATGAAAAATTTTAGTATAATTGTTAAAAATAATAAATGATTTTATTAATTTTAGGTTATAAATTGAAAAATATTTATTAATTTCTGAATTATTTTATTGTGATATTTATTTGTTTATTCGAGGTTTGTAATTACAAATTAATTTTTTTGGGGCTTTATAAAGTTATATTTTTATTTTTTATTTTTTATTTTATTAATTTGGTTTACTATTTTATATATTTATAACTTATTTTTATACACTTGAATATAATTTTATTTTATTTTTGATGTGAAATATACAATTAAATAAATAGATGTATAATTTATTAGGTATTTTACCTGTGTATTTTCTTTAAATGATTTTTTAGTGTTTTATTTAGGTTTTTATTCATGTTTTAGTATGCACATATTTTATAATTAATATTTACAAAATTATAAAACTATAAAATTATAAAAATAATGAATAATAAGTAAAATAAATATTTTAATCGGTATAGCTATACAACAAGGGTCCAAAACTTAACTTTCACACCGTAGCTCCAAAAAATGTGAAACCGCCTTTATTAAATAGATCGTTAAAAATATATATAATTAAAGGTAATTTTGCTATATTTTGAATTTTTATTTGATAAATATGCCTCTAGGAAGTTAGGATTTTTAAAATCTCATTCAGATCATATCGTTTTACTTTTATATTATTTTTGTGTGAAATCAATTTTGTATTTTTCTATATCTAATTATCTCCAACTTTCATGTTCAACGTTTCTTTATTTGAAGTATAAAAAATGGAACTAAGAATAGGTCACAAGAAAGAAGGAAAATGAATAAAATAAATAGGGTTTTAGTTGTATTTTGACCCTTATCTCCCCCTACTTTATTCTTTGTCGACCTAGTCATCGAGATGTCTAGGTCTCAAGGTTTCACGTCATGAAATATTTTCAATATTTTATTCTTTTTCTTTTCTTTTCTTTATTCTAAGATTTTGGATTTAAAAACTATATTTTTTACGTTATTTACACACAAATGCATGAATGATAAAATGCCTAAATTAAGGGTATTTGTACGCATTTAATAGGGGTTTTAAGACCAAAATGATAGAATAAAGATGATGAAATAGAGATTCATCATCCCCCTATACTTGCCTTTGCTAGTTCCTAGCAAACACTTATGCAATAAGTGCAGAAAAAAGAAAAACAAAAAAAGAAAAAGAAAGAAAATGGATTAAGTTTAATTATCAAACTTGCCTTCAGAAAATCAAAGTTCGGAGCTTAAGTCTGACCTTTGGAATTTTAGTGCAGGCGGAACCTTAATGAGAATCGGATTTGAAATCCAACAGCCTTCGAGAATCCTAAAATTCTGCTCAAGTCCTCTCAATAGCCAGGTCAGAATACTTCAATTCATACGCAAACCCTTATGACTACGAATATGACTCGTACAGTGTAAGTGATGGTGGCACTCCCCAACTGAAATGACAAAGATACTGACTTCTCCAACATGACAACCCAATGATTCCCCAATCTAATAACTCATTCTCCGAGGAGCGGGGAATTCCCTTCTAAGTTCAAGTGAATCCCAGCTCAAGAGGAGGGGTGAATAGAAGAATGGACGGTAGCCAGTGTAGCTACTTATCCTAGGATGCAAGACCAGTGTAGTCAGGTCATCCAGCTGCAGGCTCACATAATTTGACTTTGAGGCTCAAGCTTGCTTATTGGCCTTACAAATATATACACTCCACATGCATTTTATTTTTAAACAGGCCTGCCACTTTTTTAGAGTTTTTACTTTTTTGTTTTTTTGCTTTTTTTCTTTTTTTGAAATATAATATACATCAGCATTTACATAAGGAGTTTTTCCTCTTGAGCCAGTAGACTATCCCTCTTTTGAAGCTTTATCGCAACCCACACTCTCCTGTCTTCAAAACTCATCATTACCAGACGGGTTGGGGTGCACTTCCCTCCCTAGAGGAGGACACATGTTTCCACTTGTATGTGTCTCATACTGGCAAATCCAATACCCTCACCACTCCAGCTGAGTTGAGCCAAGTGAAAGGTGCATGTGTCCAAGCTAGGTCATTATCAACAAGAGTCGTGCGTGTGCTTCAAAATACTCTACTTTGGCAGTCAACCATTGAACCAAATCTTGTGATCCTCAAAGAATTAAGTCAACTAGACCTGAAGTACCTCAATTCTAGCTCCTATAAGGTTCCTGTTAATTAGGTAGATTTAAGGTCCAACCAAGCTCCAATCTTCGGATTTTACTTAGACTTGTTCAATTATCAATTTCAATCTGAAAAATAATAATGCTATGCAAATGCTATGTCGAATGCAGAAAATATTTTTGTGATGCAATTTTCAAAGATTTTGAACTTTTTGTGGATTTTTGAAAAGATGATGCATATGTATTTTTTTAGAATTTCAAACGATTTTTCAAATGTTTTTGGATTTTTAGTTTTGCAAATGTTTTTGGGATTTTTGAAAAGAAAATATTTTGGCGAAAAACTAGGTACAAACATACACACACGGATGCATCTTATATTGACAAGAATTGGAGTTTAAAGAATTTACAAGGTGTAAGTGCTAAATTTTATAGGTATATAATAAAGAATTTTAGGGTGATGTATATATTCCATAAACTTATTTGGAAAAGGTTTTTCAAATAATTTTGTAAACTATAGTCCGAAATAATTTTTACGAACAATTTTTATAAGCATGTACACATATTTGAAAAATATTTTGCAAAGGTTTTTCAAACAATATATATAGATTTTTCAAAATACTTTTACAACTATTTTCCAAACCATTCGTAAATTGTTTTTCAAATATTTTATTTCATACAAATAAAAGAAATTTTGCAAATAAAATATTTTACAAAGGTCGAAAATATTGAACAAAATGTTTTCCAAATAGTTTTCAAAAGATTTTTCGAAAGGATTTCCAAACTATTTTTCAGACATCTTGAAAAAATATTTTGACCTGATTTATTAATCAGTACATACAAAAAGAATTTGAGGAATAATCAACATCTTTTATTAAGTATTTTTAATGAACTTAATCAGTATTTTAGCCATGTTTATTAAGAAAAATATGATAGTACGAGTTATGGCTAAAGTGTATACGAAGTATATATGACCCCCTATGCTTAACTTGAGCAATGTCCGCATAGATCAGAGACAAAAAGAGAAGACATAACTCATACTGAGTATAGAAAAGTCTAAAGAATTGAGAACGAAGAAATGAATGAACGAATGAGAAATTGATCGTCCCCCCATACTTACGATCAAATAATCCTAATTATAGCAGATTATACACAAAGCAGGAGGGTCAAGGGCGGGAATGAACATATCGTACTCAGATTGTCTCCCCCTATACTTAGGGTAAGATATCCCAAAGTATATACAAGAAGAGGAGACAGTGGAGAGGACCGAAGAATGACAAAAATTGGGGTGCACACCCCCTATACTTAGGACAAAGTACGCCCTGAGTATAGAAGACTGACAAAATGGGACGACACCTTTATGGCAGAAAAAGAAAATAGAAAAGGAAAAGAAGAAAAGAGATGTGAAGATAGAAGACAGAAGAGGATGTACACACCACTCCCCCTGTACTTAGGATAAAAGAAGCCCTAAGTATAGATAACAATAGGAGCGATGAAACGGAACGACGCATGAACATTCGGCTCGTCCACCCCCTATACCTATGACAAAGTACGTCCTAAGCAAGGCACACACGAGAATGGGGTGGGTAAACAGAACGATAGATAGACGGAGGTAAACAAAAGCAGATATACAACAGAGTGGATATACAAAAATCAAGAAGGTTGAAAGCGAATCTTCTTGCGGGACCGCTGAGGAATGGATCTGGCATGGTGCAGGTCAACATCGGGATCCTTAGATGACACAAACCGATCAGGGTCGATAGGGTGTAGGTTCTCAGTGGCCCCTAAAGTGAGGAGGCACAGACAGGTCAGTGGAAGTATTTCGGCTCGGTCCGTGTAAAGCCTTGAACTTGGCATATCTCGGATCCTATATAATAAGATTCGGCTTGTCAAGAGGAAACCAACGGAATTTGTTTCGTGTGAATCAGACTTCGTTTCGATTTGTTATGAATTTCGGAAGAAAGAGAAGTAGGGAGGGTTGAGACGTCATTAACTCATAATAACTGTCATTAAGACTAATTAAACATGATTAAAGAAACTAATGATGGATTAAAAGTTGCTAATAATCATTAGTAAACTCTAATCAATAGTTAGCAAAAGAAAAGCGTAAGCCGTGAAATTTAAATCGTGAATAGTGAAAGTTAATCATGATTAGTGTTAATTAAGCGTCATTAGCGAATCTGGAATCCTCAAGAATGTTCTAACTTAATCCCCAAGTTTGGGATAAGTTTTGGCTAAAACCATGGGACGCTAAAACCATGGTTAAGGTCTAAACCATGGTTTTTTAACCATGGTTAGTGGTTTCTAGAGCCTATAAATAGAACCCCTCCTGCCCATTCATTCTCTACGATTTCCACTACCACCACCCCAAGGGCTAGGGTCGAGAGGTCGGGAGGAGGAGTGGGAGGCGAGGAAGGAGCGCTAGCGAAGCGCTGCCGGGAGAACAAGGAGGAGAAAGGTATGATCCTCTCTTAGTTTGCTTCGTAAGCTAGACTTTCAATTCATCCTCTTGTTCTTCCAAGATTTGTTCTTAATTCATCTTTCTTTCCGATTCGTTTCTTGTTGTGGTTCGAGGTGAAATCTGTGTAACACTCTACTTAGGTGCGGGCGGCTATGCACGTCAGTGAAACCTGTGATTCGTCACACGTTCACTCATCTAAGACGTGTGGTGTCTACCTATTCTCCATCGCTTATGTTTCTATTCTTTCAATTATGCCTTTATAGTTATTTTGTGGAGAAAACCGTGTAATACCCTACTTAGGTGCAGGTGACTATGCACGTCAGTGAACCCAATGATTTGTCACAAGTTCACTCATACAAGACACGTGGTGTCTACCGATTCTCCATCGCTTATGTTTCTATTCTTTCAATTATGCTTTTATAGTTATTTTGATTGAGAAATCTGTGTAATACCCTACTTAGGTGATGGCGGCTATGCACGTAAGTGAACCCTTTGATTCGTACACACTCACTCACCTAAGATGTGTGGTGTCTACCGATTCTTCATCTCTTGTTTTTGAGTATATTCCTTTAGTTTCATTGTTATTTTCCTCTCGATTGATTTTATAAAGGAAATTCTTTTCGTTTTTATTTTAAAATATATCCCGATATAAGGGGAAGCTCTGTTGAAATTTTTCGAGAAATATGTCCCGATATAAGGCGAAACTCTACCGAACTTTTCCTAGAAATGTTATCTCGTATAAGGGGAAGCTGATGATTACATGACATGTTGTGATAATAGGCTCAAATTATGTGGAATACAATATCAATTCCTAGGTTGCAAACTCTAAATTCGCATAATACACGTTTGCATTATTCCATGCACATAAGCGTATAAAATCATCATATCAAGAAAACATCTGATAAATATTTTCATTGATTATCATCATTAATCAGATTTATTAGAGAGAAATTGAGTACACTCATAGAGCATTAATTTAATCAACATCCAACATATTAACTTGGCTCTACAAAATAGCTCTTACAATTTGTTGGAAAGAAATGGGGAAGGGTGAGAGTGAAAAATTCCCACTCATTAAATGTCATACATGCATGTGTACCACCTTTATTCTTTCTCTCTCCCATGCAAATGTAAGAGTCGGCCATATATTAGTCTCCTTCTTCACATGCATGAATGAAATTAATGGTTTTGTCTTTACTTGCATGTGACTCTTCATGAAGAGGCACATATGGCTATTATAAAACTCCCTCTCTCCATGAAAGAGTCGGCCATATATTAGTCTCTCTATTCCCATGCATGAATGAAATTAATGGGTTTTGTCTTTACTTGCATGTGACTCTTCATGAAGAGGCACATAAGGCTATTATAAAAATCCCCCTCCCCATGCAAATGGACGTCCCCTCTCTCTCGCCCTCTATCTCACGCATTCTCCTCCCACTCTCCTCATCCCCTCACGCACTCTCTCTCCCCTTTCCCTCTCTCTCTCGTTCTCTATCTCCCTATCTATCTCTCTTTTTCTCATGCAGTTGGAAGCCTAACATGCAGCATGCACTCGTGAAGACGTAGACACCTACAACCGTCCATCTCCAACTTGTTGCGGGTACCACAGCCACTATCCAGTGCGCCCTCCTCTTCCGCACACTGTTGTGCGCGACCTCGTCTTCTCCAGCACACCATCAACCTCCAGCCACCGGCCATCTCCTCTCTAGTGCACCCTCCACCGCTGTGCGCAAGTGCAGCCCGCACAACTACTATCTTTCCGTGCGTTCAGCAACCGCCACTTCAGCCCACGCATCCGTCTCTATCGCCATCGACATCATCTTCATTCCGCATCCGGATAGAGAAGCATTTCTTTCCCATCTTATTTGTCGCTTGTATTTTTCTATCTTAGTTAATTTGTGTAAGTTGAATTTGCAAGAACAACTTTTATAGTGTAAGCTACTCTCAACTCCGTTTTTCTTGAAAATATATGCAATGCAAGTTTTATATTTCATCATTCTCTCTTGAAAGCTTACAAGTAAATCTCATCTTCCCTTATTAAATTGTGAATCAACCCCCACTTTTTTTACTTAGTTGCGCTCATACCATCATTTGCTTATTTTAAGTTCTAGGAAGTATTCTTACCGTAGATCGCATTCTGTTACAAGTTTTCTTTCATCACAATAGATTTAAAATTTGAATCAAGTGTTAAAGAAGAACAAAAAGAGCGAGTTTGCTTAGTCCCTGCGGATACGAACCTCTACTTGCACTATACAACTCATATTTTTTCCAACATGCTTGTAGTTGTAATCTTATTTGTTTGATTGCGGTTTTGCGTGGGAAAACAACGATGTGGTAAAACCAACTTTTTAAACCGCATAAAATCGCATCAGCATTTTGATGCCGTTGCCGGAGACTAGGCAGCATTCGCAAATTTTTTTCTTCTTCATTTCTACTTATTTTCAATTATCTAATCCGTGTATTTTTTTTTGTTTTGCAGCTACTTAGGCTTCAAAAAATACTTGTCTTTTCATGCATTTTGTTTTAGCAAACTTGTCATTTGGTAAAAAAATTGTAATCTTAATTTCCCTCTCTTTCTCGGAAAAGCTCGCCATCAGGAGGACAAAACATTACGGATTAGCGCCAGAAGTGCAGGCACTGTGAGTCCCTATTTCTCTTAGGCATCTTAGCCTTTAAATTTCTTGCATTTGTTTGTGCTCCAAACTTAAACCGAAAAAATTAAAAAAATACTTCTTCTTTGCATCATCTCTGTGGTCTCCTCCCTCTGCTCACCTAAAAAGATCACCAAAACATACTTTATCAAGCTAAAAAGATAGGCTTGAAAGGCCACCGCAGTGGCCCGAGCAGAAAGCGGGAAAATTCTGATTGCTTGATTTGATGCACGTGTATGACACAAAAATCACGAGCACATAGAACCCTTGGATAGTGACAAAAATTCCTGGTGCTATATGGGATTGCAGTGAGAAATCGTAACTCCTCGACGCGTTGGGCACAAGTTCTTGTGGGAAGAGCAGATCTAACGATCTGAGTATCAACCCTGGATCCCCCAGCCGGATTAGGACATCGATTTCTCACAATCTTCCACACCCACCTCATCCTTAAGGACTCTAATTTCTCTGAAAACTTTTGTTGAATCACTAAATTAAAATCGAAAAGATAACCGCTTCTGCGACAATTTTTGTGTGAGTTGGTGAATCAACAAATTGTCTGGTGTATTGTGCTGTGTATGCTAGGTCGTAGGTCTCTGAAAAATCCAGTGCAACAACCATTAGAGTACGACCCGATTTATAGAAGAAAAACCAACCCATCTCCTTCAACTGAGAATTCATCTGACATAGGAAACATGGGTGAAGAAAGACTAAACCCTATGGATCTCATCTTGCATCAACTACAACTACTGAGAGAAGAAAATGCCACAATCCATCACACCATAGCACCTCTCATCCGACCACCGCCCATAAGCACACATTACAAGCCGGCTGCAGAGGACTTAGTTCATTGGGTCCAAATCCCGCCTGAAGTAGGAGACTTTGAAATAAAGCCCGCATCACTCTCCTTAATCCTAAAATACTATGGAAATGACTCTGAAGATCCCTTCCTCCACATCCAAGACTTCCGTTCTGCTTGTGACACCATGAGTATCCCTGGGGTAGAGAAAGAATACATCTACATGAAAGCCTTCACCCACTCACTCAAAGACAAAGCACTGCAATGGCTTCGAAATTATGGAACTCCACTCACCTCCTGGGACGCCTTAAGAGAGGCATTCATCAAGAAATACTTCCCAATAGGAAAGACAAATGCCTTAAGACAAGCCATATCGTCATTCACTCAGAAAAACAGAGAGCCCATTCATGAAGCCTGGGAACGGTTTAAGGAACTTCAAAGGAAATGCTCTCATCATGCCATCCCCAAATGGAAGTTAGTTCAAATATTTTATGAGGGCATAGATACTTCATTTAAGAGAGTGATTGATGGTTCATGCGATGGAAATTACATCAGCCGTGATGAGCATTTCGTTTGGACTTTATTTGAAAATATGGCTGACAATTCAGTGAATAGTTCATCAATTGAACAATACAGTGGGAGCATGAGGACAGTCAATATCATTGACCATGAGCAATGAGAATCCTGACAAATGGGAAACCCTCTCAAAATAAATGAACCTCATGACTCAAGCCATAGAAAAATTGGCCATGAATAATCCCACCAACCATGAAGTTGACCACACCACATTCACCCATCATCAAGACATAAATCCTGAGATTGTGAATTGGGTGCAGAGAAATCAAGGAGGAGCATATTCAAATAACCACAACACATGAAGAGAACAATCAAATCCTGGGTGGAATGGACAAAACAACTATCATTTCCAGAATCACACCCAACCCAGACAACCAATAGCACAGCCCGCAGCCCAACCCTCCACCACTGCGGTTAACTTCGATGTCTTGGCACAAGCAATACAACAACTGGCTATAGCACAACAACAGGCCACTGAAGCTCAACAAAAAGCCAACTCTGAGAATGCCCGGCAGTTTTCCGAGATAAGATCATATATCCCAGCCTTGTCACCTCAACCGCTGCCCAATCCCAACACCAACAAGGCTAGATCATCTGGAGTACTTCAAACTCCACCACCTATCGGATCTTTCACCTCGCCACCTAGTTTCCAAAACCAGAATCAAGGATTCTTTACATTTTCTAAGACAAACCAAGGTAACCCACAACAAGCACCTAGAAATCAAGTTAGATTCAAAACCCCACCCCGTCCAAACCAATCTGCTAATGCTGTCACTTTGAGAAATGGGAAAACCACTTCTGCCTACACCAGACCGCTAGCTTCAGAGGATCAAATTGAAATAGAGGAGGAGGTTGATGATGAAGAGAAGCTAACTGAGACAACCATGCCCCTTCCTATATCCCCATCCATAGCTATCCCCTTTCCCGGAGCTCTTCACCGAAGAAAACCTCGATCTTCCACCATCAATCCGGAGCTAGAAAAACTATTCTCGGACATTGTCATTGAAATCCCGCTCTTAAAAGCCCTCGAACAAGTCCCCGCCTTCTCCCGCTTCTTAAAGGAAAAATGCACACCAAAAAGGAAAACAAGAGAAAAGGCAAAGGAAAATCAAGAAGAAAAGTATGTGCTTCCTCAAGCCATATCAAATGCCATTTCCCAATTCCTACCGCCCAAGAAAAAAGATTCAGGGGCACCTTTGGTTAAATGCACGATTGCTGAGTTGACCTTCGAGCGCACCTTATTAGATAATGGCGCCTCAATCAATCATCTTCCTATCGCCATCCTAGAACATTTTGACTTAGGGAGACTGAAACCAATTTCAATGATTTTACAAATGATGGATCGCACTGTGAAGAGACCAATAGGACTTCTTGAAGATGTTATAGTCACAGTGCAAGGACATAAATTTCCTGTTGATTTTGTTGTCGTGGATATGGATTCCCCCAATACACTGAGTGAAACACCCATCATTTTTGGACGACCCTTCCTAGCTACAGCTAAGGCACATTTTGATTATAAGGGGGGCAAAGTCGAATTTTCAATCAAAGGCAAAACCGTCCCTATTGAGCTGATCATACTCAATTCTATTGACTCTGAGACTGAAGACTGTGGTTGGATAGAAAGATGTGCTGCTCTCAACATACAAAATGGCTTTGCTCCCATCCATCTCACCAAAGACCCTTTAGAGGTTAGTCTGAACACCTCTAGATGCACTTACAAAAATATTTCTCATGAAATTGGCACATACAATCTGAATCTCGCACTGGAAGCTCCACCATGCCCTCTCAAGGGACAAGAAATTGACGAGCTTGATAATGCCTGGGACACATTAAACTCTGAACTTACATTGACCTCAACCATGATCATGCCCATGATGGAACCACCATTTGAGACTATTTATGTAATAGACTCAGGCTACACTACAACTCTGACTCCATCGACAACCACTGTTGAATTAAAACCACTACCCAAAGATCTAAAGTATGTTTTCTTGGATGATGCTCACACTCTACCAGTCATTATCAATGCCAACCTAAATCATATGCAAGAGAGCCAACTAATGGAGGTTTTGAAAAAGAATTCTCAGGCTATTGGTTGGAAAATAACTGATTTGAAAAGAATAAGCCCGACATTTTGTACACACCACATATATTTGGAAAATGACAGTAAACCCTCTCGAGAAATGCAAAGACGGTTGAATCTTAATCTACGAGAGGTTGTGAAGAATGAAATATACAAGTGGTCGAGTGTCGGCATCATTTATCCGATAGCCGATAGTCCTTGGATTAGTCCCCTCCAGGTTGTCCCCAAGAAAGCTGGATTAACAATTGTGAAAAATGAGAAAGGAGATGATATCCCTACTCGGGTGGCAACATCTTGGAGAGTCTGTGTCGATTATAGAAAACTCAATAAGGCTACACGAAAAGACCACTTTCCATTGCCATTCATTGACCAAATCATTGAGAAGCTAGTCGGAAAAGAATTTTTTTGCTTTCTTGATGGATATTCCGGTTATAACCAAGTAGCCATAGCACCAGAGGATCAAGACAAAACCACTTTTACTTGTCCATTTGGAACATATGGCTTTCGCCGCATGCCTTTTGGACTATGCAATGCTCCAACAACATTTCAAAGATGTATGATGGGAATTTTCATTGATATGATCGGCGATTTTATGGAAGTATTTATGGATGATTTCTCTATTTTTGGAGACTCTTTTGAGGAAACACTAGGATTTTTGGATAGAGTCCTCAAGAAATGCATCGAAGTGAACTTGATATTATCTTGAGAGAAATCACATTTTATGTTGAAACAAGTGATTGTGTTAGGACATGTTGTGTCAAAGAAAGGGATGGAAGTGGATCCATCAAAAATTGAGACAATCACTCATTTAGGTCCACCAGTGAACATCAAGGGTGTAAGGTCCTTCCTAGGTCATGTCGGCTTTTACCGCCGCTTCATCAAGGACTTTTCAAAAATTTCCCGCCCTCTCACCAAACTACTTGAAAAGGACCAAGATTTCACATTCACTGAGGAAGCATACGAGTCCTTCAACACACTAAGGAAAATCATCACTGAAGCACCATACCACAACCCCTGATTGGAACCGTGAATTTGAAATAATGTGTGATGCTTCTGATTATGCCGTTCGGGCAGTATTGGGTCAAAGGAAAGACGGAAAACCCTATGCCATCCACTATGCCAGCAAGACCTTGGATGATGCTCAAAGGAACTACACTGTGACTGAGAAAGAACTGCTGGCTGTGGTATTTTCACTAGAGAAATTTCGATCTTACATCCTAGGATCCCACATTATTATCTACACAGATCACTCTGCTTTGAAATATCTCTTCACAAAAACCGATGCTAAGCCTAGACTCATTAGGTGGGTTTTACTGCTCCAAGAATTTGATTTAGAGATTCGAGATAAAGCAGGAGCAAAGAATGTCATGGCCGATCACCTTTCAAGACTCCCTTCATCAAACACAGATAGAATCCCAATTTCTGAATACTTTCCAGATGAAAGTATTATGTCTGCCTCTCAATCCCTTGGTACGCCGACATCGTCAATTACATCGTCACTTCCGCATTTCCTGATGATTGGCCAAAACATAAGAAAGACAAAAACTAAAGACCAAGCCCGATACTATCACTGGGAAGACCCCTTGCTCTTCAAAGAGGGCACTGATTTGATAAGGAGACAATGCATCCCTGAATCTGAAGTCAATCATGTCCTAACTCATTGCCACACTTCTGGGTGTGGAGGACACCACTTAGGGAAGCGCACAGCTGCTAAGGTCCTACAATGTGGTTTTTACTGGCCCACACTCTTTAAAGATGCCCATCATTTTGCTCAATCTTGTCCTGCCTGTCAGACTAATGGAACGATGACCCGCCTCAACATGATGCCCCTCCAATCCGTACATATAGTTGAGATCTTTGATACTTGGGGAATAGACTTCATGGGACCTTTCACTAAGGGTGCACATGGATCGGATAAAATCCGTAATCCGATCCAATCCGATGTTATGGGATTGGATTGGTTTGGTTGTATCATTCTAATGGATTGGATCGGATTGAGATTTTGAAAATCTATTAAATTATGGATCGGATTGGATCGTTATCCAAATCCGATCCAATCCAATCCGTTAATCCGTTAACAAATAAGCAAATACTATATATAATATTTCCTTCTTATCATTAGTGCAGATTATATAGTTAAATATATTTGTGATCCCATTCTTATTTCTAAATATCCAAAACCATCTCTTTTTAAATCTCCAAATTACCCCCTTACATTTCACCATCCCGCCTAATATTAGCCCCTACCCACTTTCCAAAAAACCCAAATCCCTCGTAATTTCCCAATTCCCACCCGCGAATCCCTCCCTAATTCCTAATCCCTTCCCCCACCCTCCCTTACGTGACCTAAATTTCTCCCCCGGTAGCAGCCCGCAGCCGCAAGTCCTCCACCCTCCCATCCGTAACCTAAAGCTCTCCCTCAGCAGTAGCCCGCAGCTGCAAGGTACGAGCCCACTCTCGACTGGATGCTATTTCACCATCTCCCTTACCTACGCGTGCAACAAAGCACTATCTCCCTCGGGCGTGCGATGAAGCACCATCTCCCTTGCGTGTGCAACACTCTCACGACGCAACACAACTTCGACACCTCCGTCCTCGTGCGTCACTGTGGTACCACCTCCCTTATGCATTATTGTTGAGATATGGTACGTTCTCCCTCCCACAAGTTATCTCTTTACATTTTAGTCTTACAACTAATTCTTGAACTTGTTGCATATCCGTTTTCCCAGACTATATGGTTACAAGTGAACCATCTAACTTTGGGATTATTAATTTGTTATTATCACAAATAACGTATGAAAATTCTGACCGTTTCAACCACATTGCGTTAACTCTTTGAGAGATACTTTTGTTATTCCTCTACACATTAATCGGAAAGCAATATTTAAAAGTGCCCATCAATATATAGGATATCCAAGCTTTATCCTATCACATCTCGAACTTGTCGTAGAACCTAATTCCATATACTTTATCTTGATGTGTACTTAATTAGTATCTCGATTAACTTGATGTGTGCTTAATTAGTATCTCAATCAACTAAGATGGTTCACTTGCCTACATGAGTTATACACATGAAACGCATATATTTTCTCTATTTTTTTGATCTTATTAGCATCTCAATTTATGTGGTGACAATATGTGAGTATTAAAAATCCGATCCAATCCGTAATCCGATGGATTGGATTGGATATATATTTTCAATGGATTGGATCGGATTGGAAAAATCTAAAATCCATTAACTATGGATTAGACATGAATTAAGCTAAAATCCGATCCAATCTGAACCATGTGCACCCCTACCTTTCACCACCTCACAAGGCTATCAACACATCTTACTCGATGTTGACTATGTGTCCCGTTGGGTTGAAGCCATTCCCAATCGCGTTGTTGATAGCGCCGCAGTTGTTAAATTCCTGAACAATCTATTCTCCCGATTTGGATTACCCAAAGTGGTCATTAGTGATGGTGGAACCCATTTTCTGAACGCTCCAGTCACTAACTTACTTAAGAAAAATGGGGTCGAACACCGGGTCTCAACTACCTATCACCTACAGACCAATGGAATGGTTGAGCTGTCGAATCGAGAAATCAAGACCATCCTCCAGAAAATTGTCCGCTCTGATCGTAAAGACTGGTCTCAACACTTACCTTCTGCTCTTTGGGCCTACCGTACAGCCTTCCGTACACCCTTAGGAATGAGCCCATATAGGTTGGTCTATGGAAAGCCTTGCCATCTACCTGTAGAGATCCACCATAAGTCACTTTGGGCGATCAAGAAATGCCATTTGGATTATGATGAGGCTGCAAAGAAAAGACTATTGGACTTATCTGATCTGGAAGAACTGAGATCACAAGTCTATGATAACAACCTGCTATACAAAGAGAAAATCAAGTTGTGGCATGATGCCAACATTTCGAAGAAAACATTCAAAGAAAATCAAAAAGTATGGCTATTTGATTCAAAACTGAAGTTATTTTCAGGAAAACTGAGATCGAAATGGAAAGGACCATACATTGTAACTCAAGTATTCGATAAATGGCTCAATAGAAATTTCTAATCCAAACACTAAAGCCACTTTCAGAATCAATGGTCAAAGACTAAAACCTGTTGTTGAACCATCTGGTCCTATGCCTGTCTGCACAACATATCTTCTGCAGGAAAAATGAACCACTACATCGCCAAGCTGAGGCGTTAAATCATGCACTCTCGTGAGCCTCTCCTCACAGGTATCTTTTCGTCTTACAGCTCGCATATTTATTTTCACTGCATTGCATTAGATAAGTATGGGGGTACCCCTATGCATTACATTCCAAAAAAAACAAACAAAAAACACAAAAATACAAAAATACATTTCACATCCCTTCTGATCCTCCTATTGCACATTATCTTCACCATGAGGACATGATTTCTGTTAAGTATGGGGGGAGTGTCTGCATAGCTTTTCAAAATTGCATACTCTTTCAAAAAAAGCTCTCTTTTGCAAAAATTCCCCTAAAAATATTTTCAAAAGAAAGAAAACCACCAAAAATACATCCTTCCTAGTTTTATCCCATTTTGAGAAATCAGATCTTCACTGCATAAATCATAGATTGAGGTTGAGTTGACCCTAATCCACTTAACTTCATCAGAATTTCACTAGACATGAGTTTTTAAGCTTTCTTCAGGTCTATATGGATTTTATTCTCTCAGTTCCACTAACTCTACTGGTGAATGAACTTCTGTATCTAACTAGATCACCTGAGAAACTAGTAGCACTCTTAAACTCTTCAGTGGATATTAAGCAACTGCACACTGCACTTAGCTTGATTGAGTTTATTTTAGAGATACAATTACAATCTAGTTGAGATGAGGAGTTGTCCTCTTGGTTGTGCCAATGCCTGAACCTTATCTATATCTAATGAAGGAACTTGACTCAGGAGAAACATGATCTTTGTAGTCTAAATATGTCAGCAAATAAGCCAGTATCGTGCCTCAAAGTCAATATTAAGCCGATACTACCTTTTGATGCCAAACCCAAAACAAAAACTCCACAAAAAGGCATATCACAATACAAATGCCAAAAACCACCAATCATGCAAAGATGTACGAAGCAAAGACAAGGAAAGAAGACCACCAAATAACCCTTCTCCACCAAAAAGTCGTGGTAGCAGCCCAATGATGCTACCTAAATTCTTAAAAGAGGCCCAAAGAGGCCCAGGTTTATGCTCTGCAAAAGGAAAAAAACGAGAGCAACGGATCAAAGCAGTCTACGGAAAACCCCAAAAATTAAGTCCCATTCAGCAATAACTATGGCCTATTTTTTGAGCTGACATACTTGGGTGAAAGGAGAATATGCCTAAATCCAGGTGAGGACTGAGGCTATATGTATAGGGAATCATTCGGTACCTCGATAGATTGTGTTGTTAGCTCGTTCTCTTGACTCACGAAAGCTAAAACTATCACTAACACTGTTTATATCCACTCAAGGTCAAAGAGAATACCTGTTTCTTAGGGATGAGCTGGCTTGATCGACCTTCGAAACCATGTCTGATTTTGTTGGAACTGAGAGACTGCTAAAACTACAAAACTCAAGTCAAGTCGACTATTCGAGCAAATCATTAATCTACGGGTCAATTCTACTGAAGTTTGTGCATTTGTGTAGTTAGGATATGAAAACTAGAAACTTTATGGGTATGTCTGCTGCAAATCCTCACCCGACCTATCTTGGCTATTTACCCTATCCTTAATTATTACTTATCTTATTCTTGCTCGGGACTAGCAAGATTTAAGTATGGGGGTGTGATGATTATACGACATGCCGTGATAATAGGCTCAAATTATGTGGAATACAATATCAATTCCTAGGTTGCAAACTCTAAATTCACATAATACATGTTTGCATTATTCCATGCACATAAGCGTATAAAATCATCATATCAATAAAACATCTGATAAATATTCTCATTGATTATCATCATTAATCAGATTTATCAGAGAGAAATTGAGTACACTCATAGAGCATTAATTTAATCAACATCCAACATATTAACTTGGCTCTACAAAATAGCTCTTACAATTTGTTGGAAAGAAATGGGGAAGGGTGAGAGTGAAAAATTCCCACTCATTAAATGTCATACATGCATGTGTACCACCTTTATTCTTTCTCTCTCCCATGCAAATGTAAGAGTCGGCCATATATTAGTCTCCCTCTTCCCATGCATGAATGAAATTAATGGGTTTTGTCTTTACTTGCATGTGACTCTTCATGAAGAGGCACATATGGTTATTATAAAACTCCATCTCTCCATGAAAGAGTCGGCCATATATTAGTATCTCTATTCCCATGCACGAATGAAATTAGTGGGTTTTGTCTTTACTTGCATGTGACTCTTCATGAAGAGGCACATAAGGCTATTATAAAAACCCCCCTCCCCATGCAAATGGACGTCCCCTCTCTCTCGCACCATATCTCACGCATTCTCCTCCCACTCTCCTCCTCCCCTCACGCACTCTCTCTCCCCTTTCCCTCTCTCTCGTTCTCTATCTCCCTATCTTTCTCTCTTTTTCTCATGCAGATGGAAGCTTAACATGCAGCATGCACTCGTTAAGATGTAGACACCTACAACCATCCATCTCCAACTTGTTGCGGGTACCGCAGCCACTGTCCAGTACGCCCTCCTCTTACGCACACACTGTTGTGCGCGACCTCGTCTTCTCCAGCACACCATCAACCTCCAGTCACCGATCATCTCCTCTCTAGCGCACCCTCCACCGCTGTGCGCAAGTGCAGCCCACACAGGTACTGCCTTTCCGTGCGTTCAGCAACCGCCACTTCAACCCACACATCTGTCTCTATCGCCATCGACATCGTCTTCATTCCGCATCCGGATAGAGAAGCATTTCTTTCCCATCTTATTTGTCGCTTGTATTTTTCTATCTTAGTTAATTTGTTTAAGTTGAATTTGCAAGAACAACTTTTATGGTGTAAGCTACTCTCAACTCCATTTTTCTTGAAAATATATGCAATGCAAGTTTTATATTTCATCATCCTCTCTTGAAAGCTTACAAGTAAATCTCATCTTCCTATATTAAATTGTGAATCAACCCCCACTTTTTTACTTAGTTGCGTTCATACCATCATTTGCTTATTTTAAGTTCTAGGAAGTATTCTTACCGTAGATCGCATTCTGTTACAAGTTTTCTTTCATCACAATAGATTTAAAATTTGAATCAAGTGTTAAAGAAGAACAAAAAGAGCGAGTTTGCTTAGTCCCTGCGGATACGAACCTCTACTTGCACTATACAACTCATATTTTTTCCAACATGCTTGTAGTTGTAATCTTATTTGTTTGATTGCAGTTTTGCGTGGGAAAACAACGACGTGGTAAAATCAACTTTTTAAACCGCATAAAATCGCATCAACAGAAGCTCTGCTGAAATTTCAAGAAAAAATATGTTCTTGGCGTTCTTCGTGTTCTTCGCGTTCTTTGTGTTCTTCGTTCGTTCTTCGCATTCTTGACACGTTTTAGCGTTTTTGAAACGAAAATGAAATTCGATCTTTTCAGGAGCCTTAAAACATCCTTTCTGAAAACGAAACACGATAAAGCATTGCATACGCGTGAGAGAGCTCGATAGGCAACGAAATCCTTCCTTTTACTGTTGGGTTTCATACGAGATTATTGAAATTCTTGATTATATGTTCTTTGCTATGAAGAACTCTAATTTTGGCTATTTTTTTAAAAAGTCTGAAGAGTTGCTTTGTGATTTCCACTAAAATAAGGTTTTAAGCATCAAATTGATGCAATATTTTTGAAAGTTAGGGTATTGGAGTTAAAATAGGCATAAATACGAGTATATATGCATATGAATAATATATATGTGAGTCTACACTAAGTGTTGCTGATTACGCAAATCGAATACTTAACAAAAAGAATTATATCATGGGAATTGATGTGGTTTGAGTTGGATCCTGAAAAGGATCGTGTGTCACGTTAAGGATAACTGTGAGTAGAACTACATGTCGGGCATGCAACCTGTGGGTTTGTCGGAAGGAACCCGTATTGGTGTTTCCCTACTTAGATGGTACACGGTTGCCCTGTTATAATAAGTGCACACGAAATGAATGATTTACAATGCGTGGTACTGGGAGCCAATATCTTCGAGTTGAACGATGGAATATGTGGTCGTGCCATGTGGAGGCACGGGTGGTTCAATAGCGGCTAGGTCACGATAATATGTATTTAAAGCCGCTAGGTTATATGATTTAATCTTAGCCTGAGGTTTTAAGCAACTGAGTCCTCGAGGACGATGTGTTTATTTATTTTTCAGGCCGAGGGTTTGAGACCCTATTTAATAAAAGAAAAGAAAAATTGTCAGGGTAGTATTGAGGATTGGTTGAGGCGACGTGCGGCGGTATAAGCTTACCTAGATCAACACAATCTCCAATCCCGAAGTGTCCACAGCTTCGGAGTCCAAGAATGGTGGGGTTCCCCTGGATTAATCCCTGACGTTGAATAGAAAGGAATATGACTTAAATTAACAAGAAGGAATGAAACCTTGCGTGATAACAAGTTTTGCAAAATTTCACAATTTGTTTGCTTCTCTCTTCTTCGTTACTTAGCCTTCGCTAATTTTTATCTTATGATGTATGGAAAACCCAACAGGTGTCAGTAAATCATCACAAGGACTTTAAAATCCAGCCAGCTTATATACTAGACATCCAGCCAGCCACAGTAGCTTCTCCTTGTAAGGTAGTTAGTAATATTTCTATATATTTCCTTCCAGCTGACGTACATGTAAAGGGTTGTAGTGGGACATTGGATCATGTAAACTTTATTTTATGAATGACAAAGTGTTGAAATACTTCCTTTTGAGTATTTTTATTTGCGGTCTGTTTCTGAATGTTAGTTGTGATTGTTGAATAATTTATTGCTGAGTAACCAGATATGGATATGGGAGGATCCGACAATCCCGGAATTGGGGTCGTGACAGTCCGGCCTTGGGTGTCTCGCTGATGTCGAAGTGAAAGGGACAAATTCATCATCGGAAGAAGTAAGGTCAGTGTCGTCCTACGAGGTCTCATCTGGGTTCAAAACCAAAAGGAACGAACTCATCAGTGAAAGTACTTGAATCATGTTTGTTCTCTACATTCTCAATCGGATCATAATGTTCATAAAAGACCCGAATTCCTGAATAAAATCAACAAAATAAAATTCGGCCTTGGTCTCATCAATATCTGCCCTCCGCTCAATGGTATCGATCGTGTAATCCCACATATGTCATCAACGCACCACCAATCACATGAAGAGGAAACTCCAAGGTCTGCACTTTCCGAGTCTTCCTCCTTGGAGAGGAATTCTCTGGTCTTGTCATCGATCATAAAAAGAAAATCTCTCTAATATCAGCATATTAATCATAGGCCTCGGGGTCGGCTAATACAAGCACGCTCTCGTGGGATGCGGGTCTCTGGTCGGTAGTAGGTGTCGTGATCAACACATCGCTCCCGATATCAGAACGGGAGCGGATCTCTCCTGATCCATAATCTATAACGGCTCTCGCAGAGGTGAGAAATGGACGTCCAGGTATGATTGGAAGACACTCCACAGTGGAGCTCTCCATGGGCAAGACAACGAAGTCTGTCGTGAAGCTCATGCCCTGAATCAGAATGATGATGTTCTCAAGAATACCCTTCGGCCTCTTTATTAATCCATCAACGAATCAAACAACCATCATGATTTTCTTGAGAGGCCCAAGACGAATAGATTGTACCAACTAAAAGGGTATTATATTGATCGATGCACCGTCGTCAAGGAGAGTGTTGTCATATAATGGTCAGAGATGGTGCAACTCACAAGAGGTGTGACAGTGGTCCTTTTCCTAGAAGATGGACAATGGGAAATGATGCGGTAAGAGGCTATGGTCAAGATGTGATGCTCAGATCCGCTCCTCTACTTTCTCTTCTTCTGATGATGAGGAGATAATTGGGTCATGTCCTGGCGAAGTGGGGCGTCAATGACCTCATGAATAACGACCACCACTTCAGGTTCAATCAATAATTTTTTTAGTTTTTGGACCTCCTTCATACAAGGGAGAAGGTTGGAATCATCATATACATGAGGAGTTCCAAGAGCAGTATGTACAATAGCATCCTTGGGGTAAAAGATGGGACAAGATGTGAATGGATGTGTGGGCAAAAGATGTGAATGGATGTGTGGGCGAAGAAAGGCACAAATACACAGAAGCGATCTAGGATGCACACGAGCAATAACAAACAAACTCACGTAAAACAAACCCTCAATTCACCTACTCAACTTGGTAAAGACCGTGAAAGGATGGTCTTTTTATCTTGCCTGTTTTAGAGTTAGGTGAGAAGTTAAAAAGTTGTACAAATACTTAGGTTGGCTTAGATGGGATTTGGGCACAAATCCTTAGTGTATACGCGAGCAATTAAAATGCAGACAATGGGGGGATTACTCACCCCAAGACAAATATTTTCTTTTTGGTGTAATTTTGGATCAAGTGATATTAACAGTCCCAATTTTATTGATTATCACTTTTTTAAGATTTTTAGTGAGAAATGCACGAGCCTATAGAGGAGTCAAATTCTTTAAGCACATAGGTGATCAAAATCAAACGTAGAGAGGCGAAAAAGCAATGCAAGTAGCAAAACGATGATATATGCTAAAGCATAAATGCTCACCTTGCCTCCAGCACTCTACATGCAAAGTTACTCAGCAGAATTGAAACCAATCTATATGCAAATACAAGCCGATGAATCGAAGTGTCCGGTCGGAGTCTCCTCGGTGCCCACAATTATGGATCCTGCAAGCGTTGTATGGAGAACTCTAGCGGGGATTCGAGACTAGGTGAGAAGCAATTTAGATATGACTAAGTCCAAACGTCAGTATAGGCACATGCATATATGTTAAGTGTTTGGACCTAATGCTGTCGACAATCAACTCCTAAAGCTAAGGGCTTAATCAAACAAAATAATGAAAACTAAAATCAGAAAACAACGGGAAAAAAGGCAATGATAATGCGGTAAAACTGCGGTGAGCCCCCAAGTGAACAATCATTTGGAAATTGGACCCGAATGTCCAAAGTTCAGAGTACATGTATTATTATGATAAATAGGGTCTCTCTCTCTCACTCACTAAAATTACACAAAAAGATGTAATAAAATAAATACTCAAGAATTGTCTTTAAAATTCCCTCCAAGTCTGGCTTGGTGCAAAGCCAAAGCCGCCTCACGTGGGTGCATGGACGCTCCTAAAAAAGAGTGCCTCCCTCGATATACGTACCTCGCACAAAGTCAAATAAGAGGATCATACAATTCAAACAATTATATCAGATAAATGAGAAAATAAATAAAGCCTAAAAAATATAGACAAAATAATCACAATCAATCAAAAAATCGATCTATACGCTGTTGATCCCCGGCAACGGTGCCATTTGTTGAACATGATTTTGCAGAGGTTGTGTTAATCCACGAGGCAGACCAACAGTCATCGAGTTGAACTCACATAAAATCCCGACTTCATACAACAATTAACCCACAACAAATAATCAAGAAATGAAAAACAAGTGCAGAGTTAAAATTTATTACAACTGTACAACAAAGATGTATATAGGTGCAAGTATGTATAGAGTGTCGAACACTTGGAACAAGCAGGATAGATCACACAGATTAATGCACAAAAGGAACTGTGACGTATTTGTCTATAAGTGTGCTCTTTCTGTGGGTTTTAATTTTTTTTAATTTATTTATTTTATTCTTGATTTTATATATTTATATATTTTGATTTTTAATTTTCTGATTTTTATTTTCTTTTTTTATTTTATATTTTTATATTTTCTTTTTCTTTTAATATGAATATAAAGATATATAGAAGATAAATATACAATATGAGTGGGAGAGAGATAGTAGAAATATAAATAGGTAAAAATAGCTAAAATATAGGAAATAATATATTTTTGGGGTTTTAATATTTTTTTACTATTTTTGTGGATTTTAAAGAGATTTTGCTATTTTTTATAGATTTTTAAATCAGAAAGACCCAAAATCAGGGTTAAAATAAATAATCGAATTCAAAATGGAGATTAAAAACACAAATAAGAGTAAAAAGTTATCCAAATTAATTTTATTGTAAAGATAATAATATATATAGAAAATTCTGAAATAGAGAATACAACTTTTTGATTTTTTTAAGGATTTTTTATATTTTTATAAGGGTTTTAGAGGTTTTTCTATTTTTATGAGATTTCTTTTTTATTTTTTACTGATTTTTGGTATGAAGGTCAAAAATAAAAAAATACACAAATTATATTTCTTTGAGATTTTTCAAAAAATTCTTATAGTTGTTATGCATTTTCTTTTGCAAACAGAGACAAAAAGTGATATTTTTTATTTTTATAAATAATAAAAAACTTCAAAATGCAAAATAAAAATATATGTGTGAAACAGTGTTACAACAACAACTTAAGTCGATTTTTTTTGGATTTTTTAGAGCAATATATATGTATGAAATAAATAGAGACAACAAATAGAAACTACACTACTTACAAGGGCTTAAATGTAAATAACTAAAAGATCAGGGGGCAAAGCATAAATTTCACAAAAATGTATAACGCTGACAAAAAGTTACAGGGACTGATATAAATAAACAAAGCTCTGAGGGCCCTCCTGTAAAAGCACCAAAATCACATGTGTGAACACGTGCTCCCTTGGCGGGGAGCTGTTTGTAATAATCAAGAACTTTAGGACTTTTTTGAAAAATATTTAAAAATATAATAACAGTATGAAAATGTTTCTGAACTAAACTCTAATTACCAAAATCTTGAGGGCATAACTGTAAAAAGCCCCCTCACGTGAAGCGTCACGTGAGGTGACGTGGCCAGGACCATTCTGTAAATATCAAAGTAGAGGGATCTATTGTGCAAATATTACAAAAGTTTTGAATGACCGACGAAAGTTTATCCACTTGCATTGAAAAAAGTTTTTGAGCGGGCAAAAGAGCAAAATACTCACTCAAGGGCGTGATCCGATGGTCCCTGAAGATTCACTTGTCCACGTGACATGGGACAACCGATGACGCTTAAGGTTGGATGGCTCAGATTAGATCCCCAAGAGAGGATCCAACGGTGAAGGGCCTGCACGATCCGAAGGTAGCTGGAGATGTGTGAGGCAGAGATCAATCCGATGGTGGAGAGGCGATAGGGAAGAACGAGGAAGAAGGCCAGCGAGGGCGGCCTTCCTCGCCCCTAATCTCCCTCCTTCGACGCTCCGGGAAGCTCCAAAAATGTCGCGAATGTTTCTGCTGGTCTTCTCCTGATGCTGGAAGGCTCAAAATGCTTCGGCGATGGCCAGAGCATCTGCTAGAGGTTGGCGGAGCGATGGAGCTCCAGGGGCCTCTGGTGAACCACAAAATCATCTTCCAGGCATGTGTGACGACTCCTGGACCTACAAGAGAACTTAAGAGAGTCGCAGGAAAATTGTTACGACCCTCCAATTGGTGAAGAAGGTAAAAATGGTGGGGATAGTTGGATTGGAAGGAGCTCGCCGGAACCTAGGTCCGACGAACTTCGAGGGTGGAATCTGGGCTAGGATACGTAATCAAATTACAAAATAGATGCTAGACATAACCCTAAGACTATATATAAGCTAGAAAATGCAAGAAAACACAAACCTCAGTGGTCGGAACCACAAGATCAGACATCGACGGCAGTGGGCCGGGGAGGGGGGGTGGAGACCGCCAAACCTTCACCGGAGCTGGCTCCAAGCAGATGGGGACATGCCTGTCACACGCGAGAGTCCAAACCACCTTCATTAAATAACTTATTAAAAGTATATACAATTAAAGGTGATTTTGCTATATTTGAGTTTTTATTTGAGAGACACGGGTCTAGGAAGTTAGGATTTTGGAATCTTATTCAGGTCATATCTTTTTACCTGTATTATTTTTGTGTGAAATCAATTTTGTATTTTTCTATATTTAATTTTCTACAACTTTCATGCCCATGGTTTCTTTATTTGAAGTGTAAAAGGTAGAAATAAAAATATGTCCCAAAAATGAAGGAAAATGAATAGAATAAATAGGATTTTAGTTGTATTTTGACCCTTATCTCCCCCTACTTTATTCCTTGTCGACCTAGTCATCAAGATGCCTAGGTTTTAGAGTTTCGATTTATAAAATATTTTCAAAATTTTATTCTTTTTGTTTTCTTTTCTTTATTCTAAAAAATTGGCTTTAAAAAATACATTTTAGACACTATTTACACACAAATGCATGAATGATAAACTGCCTAAATTAGAGGTATTTACACGCATTTACTAGGGTTTTTAATGTCAAAATGATAGAATAAAGATGATGAAATGGGGATTCATCACGTAACGAGATCAAGATAACAAAGATCTATGTCGTATGCTCTCACAATATAGGCATACATCCTATAACTGTAAACATATGTATTACTATACGACTAAGTGTGTACATTGGGTAAACCATTGGGTTGATGACCTAATCAAGATATATGTACCATACAACTGGTGTGCATAGAAGGGTATATGAGTAATACGATCTCTCAAAGGGATCATACATGTTCGCTACTGGATCGGAAGACACGAGCTCACTCATGATGAATTGGGACCGATCAAATTCCATGCATGGTCATCTTACTTTGGAAGCATGATCAGAACTTATAGATATGATATATGATTTTGGAAAGCATGTGATCGATACCAACTCCCAATGAGTAAATGAGAATCTTAATGATAAAATGTTGAAGGAAATAGCTTAACTGATCTAAAACTTCAGGTTTATTTTAGGTCTTCCAGTATGCAGGATGTATGGGTATTAGGAATACTCGAGTGTGACGTTGTAGTAAACTATTGTATAACCTGACTCTTCCATTCCGAGGGAGTGATGAAACATGTTTGGATTTTAGTGACTCCTCTCAACAGATCAGTAATATGATCTTAATATAGATGTTAGACATTGATCTGAATGAGATTGAGATACAACGAGAAGATTAGATTTATAGTTTGGTTTAATCATATATTTTTGATAGGTCTTCGAGATCTAGATTTGATATACAGTCTCAAATTCCAAGTCACTATACATGGATTGTACAATAACAATGTCCTTATCTCCAAGTATTCGTGGAGAAAGCACAATATTTTTGGACGAGTTAAAGAATAATTTCATCGTTGATGATGTATCTGAGCATTGGGAAATTAATGGTTAAATGCGATTTTAGTTATCATGAATAATACGAGTATGATTCATATTATTTGGACACATGAGAATAGTCATCTATGATAACTAAATATGATTTAATTATCAAGGATATGATTAATGTAGATATCACTATTCATAATAATCATAAGTGTTATAAATATGATTTATAATATGTTGAGGAGATTTAATTGTAAATAGTATTTTATGAATAAGATGTTGAAGATGCGAGAAAACCGCTTAAGATGGTTTGGACATTTGTAAAGAAGATCAGCTGATGCATCAGTTAGGAGATGCGAGTGTTGGGATGTTGAGCCAACTAAGAGAGGGCGAGGACAGCCCTTGAAAAGAGACCATACAGAGGGATCTTAGTTTTGTGGATATAAGCCCGGGATTGGCCCAAGATAGATCTGAATGGAGGCGAAGAATCCATGTAGCCGACCCTACTTAATTGAAGGAAAAGGCTTTGTTGTTGTTGTTATGTTGAAGTGAATCGGATCTATATTGGACATTTAATTGTAAATGCAATTTGCAGTTAATATTGGATGGTTGAGTTTGATTCATAATTGTCAATGGCATGATTAAAATTTCATAAAAAATGGAATTATTTTGGTCAATAATTATGCAATAAAAATTGTTGCACACGTGGAATATTTGATGATATATCAGATCTCATCAAATAGAGAATAAGAGAGCCCCCTTGCCCTGATAGGAGTGGAAGGCCGCCTTGAGTCTTGATTCTTGGTGGTTGTCCACCTAGTGCAAGGATGGAGACTTGCTCTCCTTCCAAGAAATTTCATATTGGCTGATTTTATTTAGATTCAATTATATTGATGGATCTTCAATATGTTTAATTCATTTTTAAATTAAATTTCCTTTTGTTGCAAAATTATGTAACAAAATCATGACCATTGTCTGAAAGATCAAATTAATCTACACCATCGATTGTATGTGCACAAGGATTGAGATCCATGGACATCCAATTTATTGTAAAAGAAAGGAAAGACCTACCTATTTCTCTTATAACAAGAAGAAGCAAAAAATATCTCTCTCTATTCTCATGTACGTCCAAGTGCGCCTCTCCCAAACCCTACGTTGCCATCCACTTTGTGGTTGTTGAGAGCTTCGCCATCGTCGCAATGTTGTTGTGCTACCGAATCGACTGCTCGTGGATCTTCGCCTTCTTCGATGCATCTTGCTCGTGAGGAAGGCTACTGATTTTATGATACCAAACCAAGAGAGTCCATGATTGGATCATCAACTTAAATTGCAGGATCTACGCATCTCATCCATGTGCATGCAAGTGCATCCTTCGTTGAATCAGACTTTAGATAGGATGTCTCTTCCTTTAGAGACACACCATCACAATCATGCTTCAAGATGTAATCCTTTGACTCGTTTGTGATCCTGATGAATAAATTGAGAAGTGTTCCCATATCACGCAGTTTCATCTAATTGAAAATTTCAAACTTTACTACCCATTGCAACTGGTATGATTAGTTGCCCTAAATCGTATTAGATGCGATCCACATGCTTCCGTGATGCGCTAAGGCCTAAACCATAGCCGTCACATCCTCCTTTGCTTTTTTTGACCCACAAAGAGCCCATGGGATGATCAAGGAAAGGAGAAGGTTCCTGGCTCGAAGGGGCGCTAAGCTTCCCTAAAAGATGGTATAGCGAAGAACTCATGGTGGAGGCTTCTAGCGAAGGTCGCTACTATAATGTTGCATTAAGTCGTGTCATGCATGGAGCTCTACGAAAAGGACGAAGTTGGCGGGGCGACTTTGATGAGCCATTTGTAGAGGAGAGGTGCTTTGCCATGGCAAATTCACGTGGTTAGCTTATACACGACAAAGCAAGGAGGGTGAGGTGGGATCCTTTGCGTGAGAAGGGAGTAGAGGATATTAAAGGCTTTGACTCTTGCAAATATGAAGGTGGGTAATGATTATGGGAATCTATAGAAGGGGAATTGGTGTCATATTAATGTTTTTCTAAGGTTCAAACAATGTGGTAGAATATATAGTTGGCGTAGGGCTAATCTTGGTTGCACCACACAAGGAAGGGTAACATTAAGAAACGAGGAAGTTCATTAAAATCATGATGGAAACTTGGGTCATCTTTGTATGACGTGGGCACCTTCACCTGTCACTAAAAAGTCCAGGTGGTGGAAGGTTTTTAGGCCCAGTGCATTACGAAAGCTGATGCTCGGATTACATCTGATCAAATAAAGAGATTTGTCGTACGGATATGGTTAGCAGCGAAAATTTTAAATAACAATTATATAAGATGAAACCATGTGAATTTGCTAATATTTTCCAATTCGTTTCATCAAGTTATCGTGAGCATAAAATTATCTCTTGAAGTGTGTTTGTGATCCTCTAACATATGAAGGAAAAGAACTCATGTTTAAAGTTTGATCCGACATAGACAACTTTTGTTGGAGCGAGGATGAATCATGTTGCTCCCGTAATATAGAGAAATGCTCCTCCTTACTTCCTCGTTAACCTTGTGGCAGTGGATGACCTCAAGCAAGGGGAGAGATAGAGGATGGCGACTTAGAGAGAGAGAGAGAGAGAGAGAGAGAGAGAGAGAGAGAGGCTTTTTTGTGTTTCCAAATATTGTACATAAAGGTATAAGGCAACCCTCGTTTTACATAAAAACGAACCATTAAGATTGTAATCCTAATAAGTTAATCAAAGACGGGGATTAAAGGAGGCATCTGACCTCAAATAGAATTAGAATTGATAATTAACTATCATGTTAATTTATCCTATTATCCAAAAAGAAATAAATAGATAATTAATAAAATAAACCTGAGAGTTATAATGCCCTCTCTCTTATTCAACTTAATAATAGTTGATTAGGCCCAACAAATTATCCATTATTTATTTATTTAAATAGTTTGTACTATTTATAAATTACGACATTGATCAAAATAAATCATATTCAATGGTCCGTAGTAGAATGTAAATCATATTTACATGTATATTGGAATGTGAACCCAACTCACATAAATAATGTAATTTGTAAATCCTATTCACAAACAAGTCTCCAAGTAATAATGTGAATCATGTCTATACCATTCAAAAAATTATCATGGATATCACTGTCTATATTAATTTTATCACGTATAATTAAATATAATTTAATTATCTTAAAATTCTCTCTTGCTCTGATAATTGGATTCTTTTCCTTTAAAAAACAATCCATGAATTCTTTCATGAGTAGTATGTCTTCTCTCCAGGGAGATAAGGTCAATGTAATTGCATTATCCGTGTACAATGACTTGGATATAGAGATCCAATCTCATTTTCATATTTAAAAGACCTCGATGTGTTGTTTGATCTATCAGACAAAGTATCACGTCTTCTAATTGTACTTGAATCTAATTCTAAAGAATGTCCAACACTTGGATTGAGATAGGATAACTAGTTCACTGACAAAGTCATTAAATTCAAACATGTTTCATCACTCCCTCGTAATGGAAGTGTCATGTTGTATAATCAATTTGAGATCACATCATCCTCGAGGATTTCATAATACATGTGCTTCCTTCGTACTAAAATACCATGATTAAACATGAAGTTTCGATCTAAGTTGAGTAGTCTTCTTTAGAGTTTTAGCCTTAAGTTTCTCATTTGATCTTTGGGAGTTGGTATCAATCATATATTTATCAAAAGCATACATCATACGTACAAATCATGTCTCGTACCCAAAATATGATGCCCATCGATGGAATTTGATTTTTCTCAGTATATCATGACTGAGATCATATCTTCTAGTCCAATAGTGAACATGTATAATCTATTTTGAGAGTTTTTATCACTCATATGCCTTCATATGCACGCTAGCATGCCAATGTATAGACCTTGATTAGGTCATCGACCAAATGAGCTACCAAATCTACATATAGGGATACATACGTCTCTTATCAAAGGATGCATGCATGTATCTTGACAGTATACCACATAGGTCGTTATCTTTATCTTGCTAAGTCAACTCTTTGACTTCTCATTCAATTAGATCAATAGATATCTAATCTTGAGACGGATAAGGTACATAATACTGTATGCATAGAGATGACCCAATAAGTGCATGCATATTACAATATCAGAAAAGGAGCGAATAAATCAATAAATTTCATTGATATATAGTTTAAAATAATTTTTTTATTGTAGAAATGGTTTGCCAGGAAACCATATGTCCAACAAGAGGGTATTGGGCCAGAGTTTCTCTATAAATGGTTGATAGAGGACACGATAGTTGGATGTGATATATTTATTTGGGTTATAACAGGGTGGAGGTTACATGAAAACGATGATGATGATGTGGGAGATCAGATCTTGGTCTATGACGACATGAGGAATAGAAGACGGTTTGAGGGACAAGAGTGTAAGGAAGAGGCTCTCATCGGTAGTTACCTAAAATGTCGAGAAGAGGAAATGGGGGAGATAATTGGAGGTCAACCCCACTGGAGTGAGGTGTCAATGCATGGTTGGATATAGGAAGAGGCTTTCTTGGTTGACTGGGAGTCAACCAAGGAGGTAAGGTGAGATGGAAGAGTTAGTGCTAGAAGCCACATGGCATGATTGATCATAAGGAGTTGACCGAATTGTGAGAAAAGCAAAATAAAACTAATAAAAATAAAAGAAAAGGTCAAAATCAAAATAGATCAAAATGGGTATTGTAGATCCTAATGAGATCTACAATATTTTCGAACCTCAAAAGCCAAAATATAGAATATGTACAAAAAAAGTTTTGAAGGTATTTTAAGGGATTAAAATACCAATCTTTGATGTTCTTAATTTTTCTTGGACTTTCAATAAAAGCTACATACAAAGGAAAATCAAATAAAATACTAAAAATAAAATTAAACACACATATAACTTTTTTGTTTGAATTAACGAAGAGAAAGCACAAGAAAAATATAGGAAGAAAAAAATATGTACAATATATACAAGGTCACATCACACCATTTTCTTTGATTTTCTATTTAATTATTAGAATTTATGTCTTTAATTAAAGCATAAAACACAAAGACTAAATGCAAATAAAATAAATAAAAGAAATTTAATATTCACACAAAATGTCAAAATTATAGTTAGGAAACATATACAATTCGGTCTAAAATTCCAATTTTCACATATGAACTCCAATTCTTTTGAAATTGATCTTGATTTATGTATAATTCGATGTATATTAATTTGGAAGTGACACTCGGGTGTTTTCACGTCGAACCCTAGTGCCCGCTTTATCTTGATTGGAGATGCTCATAGGAATTATAAGAGAAAAAAATATCCATTTATTGCTTTTTATCTGCAAACTAGACTTTGGATTTATTTCACATATATGCATGCTATTTTTTTAGCATTTTTATTTATCTTGATTAGTGATATGTACATAATGGAGTTAATTTCATGTCAATCGAAATCAATATGAATTCATTAAGATGAAGGAAGTTTGGTCTATTTACATGTGATTTTGCATAAGCTTCAACTTCTTGTTATTACGATTTTTATGAATTATTTCTCATTTACAAAACAGACAGACATTATTCATCCGTTTAATTGCAAGTATTATTTCTTGTCAATTTATTGATTTTGGTAGTATTTTTTTTGATTATTTTATCCGACAATTCAACTTCATGTATAAAGTTAACGAATCACCTATTCATCAATTAGATTAACTCAAGAAGACTCAGATCGATGGTAATGACCGTGGGATAAGAATGGGTACAGGATTATAAGGATCGATTATATAAATTTCAATATAGGACGGGTTGAAACGTAATTGCACAAGTTTTCGAGGTGTGGTGTAAATGTTTTAATCCCCGTGCAGGTGGGATAGTTCCCCTCACCAGTTACCCAATGATTGCCGCCGGTCGTTAGTCTTCACGGACTGACTGTGACGGACGTGGAGGCGGCAAAGCAAAGCGAAAAAAAGCCCTAAAAAAGTCCGATTCCGCGTCCGCTCCGCCAGTAGCGTGCACTTCTCCCATGGACGTTCCCCCGCTCCTCCTCCGATCCCACCACGAGCTTTTCTCTGCCGTCGCAGCGGGCGATCTCGACACCGTCAGGCGCCTCTTCCCCATCCCCACCTCCAACGAACCACGGGCAGCAGCAGCGTCAGCAGCAGAGGTGGGCGGTGAGGATGATCCCCGAACTGCCAGCATCGACGGCGGCGACGATCATCTGAGCTTCCTGCGGGTGCAGAACGACGCGGGACTGACGGTTCTCCACGTCGCCGCTCAGAACAACATGGAGGAGATCCTCCGGCACCTCCTCAGTTTCTGCGACAGCGACACCGCCGCCATCCGCTCCAAAGATGGCAGGAGGACGGCCTTTCAACTCGCCGCCCGCGAAGGCCATCTCGGTGAGATGGCTGATCTCTCTTACTACTCATTTAACTTCGATCGAGCATAACATATATGATCCAATTCATTTTTTCGTCGTGAGATTTGGCTGCTTGTTGTTAGAGCACTTGCAGGTCAAACTTCGGAACTTTAGTTGTTGCATATATTACAAAACAAACGTAGTCTACGGAACACATGGTCTAAACATTCGAACAAATACGACAAAGATGTGCATCGTGTAGTCACAAATTATTCTATCTGTCAATGTACGAAACATAATGGAAAATTTCTTCCAGTCAATCCAATAGAATAAGAAAAGATTCAATAATAAACTCACGTAACTGACTCGCTATACCATTTGGTTGAAGATTGCTTTGGATTGTTTTTGTTGTGGATTAAATCCCCTCGAATGAAACTTTGTTAAATCCCTTCTGACATCGGGTGCTGCTTGTAATCGGATCCCTGCTGGTTCACGTGCTATAGTGAAAAAAGAAAGTCCCTTTTTACAATTGGCATAATCATGCTCTCTAAAATCTTGTTTTCTTCGAGGTCTGATAATGAAATATCTGCTATCCTCGGTGACCCTGAGATACTGAAGGTAGATGTTCCAGTATTCTCGAAAGTCTTGGAATGAAAAACAATGTTTGTTTAAATTGTTGAAATCTCGAAGTTTTATTTACAACCAGTGGAGCTTTCTGAAGGACAAGCTATTATCTGTGTTTTGATCTTCAAAATGTATTTCCATTTATTTTACAGGTATCGTGAAGGAATTCCTCACCCGATGGCCAGAAATTTGCAAAATGTGTGACACAACAAACACGAGCCCAGTCTATGATGCTGCTGTTCGGGATCACTTAGATGTAGTCAATGTGATTTTAGATGTAGATCCAGCCTCAATCAGAATAGTAAGAAAAAATGGAAAGACCGCACTGCATGTTTCTGCAAGAAGAGGTCATTATAGGATAGTGAAAGTTCTTATTGACAGGGATCCGAGCATAGTTCCCATTGCAGATAAGAAGGGTCAGACTGCATTGCATATGGCTGTAAAAGGTCAGAATACTGAAGTGGTTGAAGAAATGCTGAGCGCTGACATTTCTATTTTGAATGCACGTGACAAAAAGGGAAATACCGCCCTACATGTAGCTACAAGGAAGTGGAGGCATGAGGTATTCCTTCTTCTTAATCTGTGTTCTATTTAAAAAACTAATTTCATCCAATTTGCTGAGATCCATTCCACAGTGAGAGCTGATTAAATGTAAGTGAAAGAAGAAAAAACGTATGGAACCAAAACCCTTTCCCACATTAGGTTTTGTCCACTACTAGAATTCATTACCTCAAAAGATATCTGAGTTCCGATATATTTAAGTGTAGATTTAAGCAAGAGTAGTTATTTTTATACATCTTCGTTCAAGACTTCTTCAGTCCTTCTTGACCCCTACATCATGGCTCATCAACTAACTTTTATTTGGCAACTGGGTTGGGTTGGGTTGGGGTATCCTCTTGTGATTAGTAGTTGTTTGGATGGTTGGAAGGATTGGAGAGGGTTGGAATGATAAATACAAGGTTACAAAAAGCGTTTTGCGGTATTCAGTCGGTAGGGTCACTGATTACTGATTAAACGATATGCGAGTTTAAACGGAAATTAAACGGGTTATACGGTTTTACATTTTTAATTAATAAAAAAAATATTACATACATATAATTAATGTTGGGAAAAACCGAGTAATCTATTATTCCAAGGAACCCTAGGCTCTCTTATATAGAGAGACCCAATGGGTAAAATACATAGACGTCTAGAAATAAAACAGAAAATAATAAACGATACATAAAATCATAACATAAGTCTCTACACTCCCCCTCAAGGTGGAGCATAGATGTCTATCATGCTCAGCTTGAAAGGACATCTCTGGAAAGGTCCTCTGAGCAGCAGCTTGGTGAATATGTCAGCAGTTTGATCCCCTGAGCTAACGAGGGATGTAGATATCAAGCCTCTCTGGACCAGGTCTCTCGTGTAGTGGCAGTCCACTTCAATATGCTTTGTTCTTTCATGAAATGCTGGATTGTTGGCAATAAACAATGCTGCCTGATTGTCACACTGAAGCTGCATGGGTAAAGGTACAGCTATATGTAGATCTTCTAGCACAACTCGAACCCACATCATCTCCGTGCTTGCTTGCGCCATGGCCCTATATTCTGATTCAGCACTGGACCTTGCCACATCAGTCTATTTCTTGCTTTTCCAAGAAACCAGAGAGCTCCCAACAAAAACTGCGAATCATAAAGTAGACTTTCAATCTTTAGGGCATCCTGCATAATCTGCGTCTGCACATGCTAAAATAGATAAATATGTGCTCTTTCTGAATAACAACCCTGAGCCTGGAGAAGACTTTAGATACCTCAGTATTATGTATATGGCATCCATATGGACTTGTCGTGGCTGCTCCATAAATTGACTCACCCGGCTTACTGCAAAAGCAATATCGGGTCGAGTTATGGTAATATAAAGGAGCTTACCCACCATCTCTCTATATCTTCTCTTGTCTACTTCTGCAGTGTCATCGTCATAGAACTTCATGCTTGGATCCATAGGAGTACTCGATGGTCTACATCCAGCCATGTCTGTTTCAATCAACAAATCTGTAATGTACTTCCTTTGGGTCATTACCAGACCCTGTGCATTCCTGGCAAATTCCAACCCCAGAAAGTATCTTAGGGTACCGAGATCCTTTGTGACAAACTGACGACCCAGGAATGTTTTTGCTCTTTCTATTCCCTGAACATTATCTCCTGTAACCAGAGTATCATCAACATAGACCATGATGATCACCAAGCTTGCAAAAGTCGGCCCGACTAGTCGAGTCGGGGGGGGGGGGGTAGCCGACTCGACTAGGCCTAGTCGGTCCACTTGATTAATCAGCCGACTTTTACAACAACCTTTTTTATTTTTTTTGTTTCACTTTTTTTTAAAGCAAGCATATTCTAATATGCTTAGTGTTATATTTAAAGTTAATTACTTCTTTTTTTTCATCATGATGTCATATAAAATGTACCAATATATGTATATAGATACGAATATATGTATAAAAAACTGATTTATATATTTAAAATAATTAAAAATTCAAAATCGACTAATGACCGACTAATTCCAACTAGTCGCCCGACTGCCGACTAATCTTAGTAGGTGACCCCGCTGATCGAGTACCGACTATCGCTTTCTGCAACCTTGATGACCACCATACCTGTAGACGACTTCTGAATGAACAACGAGTGATATGCATTAGATCTTTTGAACCCCTGTCGTTCAATCAGGTGGAAAAGCTTCTGGAACCACGCCTTTGGGCTCTGCTTAAGGCCATAAATCACCTTGTGAAGTCTACACACCATATGCTTCTCCCCCTCAGCAGTGAACCCTGGTGGCTGCTGCATGTAGACTTCCTCCTGCAAATCTCCATATAAGAAAACATTCTTGACATCAAGTTGAGATATAGTCCAGTCACGTACCACAGGAGCTGATAAAAGGATACAAAGAGTAGAGTGACGAGCCACTGGAGAAAATGTATCCATATAGTCCACACCATAGGTTTTTGTGAAACCTCTCGCGACTAGCCGTGCCTTGTACCGATCTAGACTGCCATCGGCATGGTATTTGACTGTGAATACCCACTTGCAGCTAACAATGGACGCGCCAGGGGGAGTAGTAACCAAGCTCCATGTGGCACGAGACTGTAAAGCACACATCTCTTCTTCCATAGCCAATCGCCAACAATCAATCTTTATAGCTTCCTGATAGCTCCGTGGTATGTCCACGGAAGACAAAGCCGCAACAAATCTCTGAAAGTCGCCTATGAGACGATGAAAGGGCACCTGGGAAGTAAATGGATAAGACACATAAGTCCGTTTCTGCTTCCGAATAGTAATGGGAATATCAAGGTCGTCGTCCTCTGTACTGGATGGTGTAGTCTCCTCCTGCAATGAAGAATCCTGCACATGTACCATATCTGACCCATCAGTAGTGACGCCATCTGAACATACCTGAGGCGTGATGGGTGCCTGACATGTAGCCTGGGCAGGACCTGACCGATGCGTATAGAATTTAGGGAAGGGTGGAATAGGCGGTTGTGGAGGTGGCGGCGGCGGCAGTGTAGCAATCGGAACTGGAGTGGACTTAGGTGAACTCAAGCTAGGAGGAGGAGGGACATAGACATCATTGTTGGTAGTGGACGAGACCAGTCTGTCACCTGCAGGGGAAAAGTACATAACGGACTCAAAAAATGTGAGATCAGCACTGACAAAATATTTCTTTTCCACGGGGTCATAACAACGATAACCCTTTTGAGTCCTAGAGTAACCTACAAAGACACACTTGACAACTCTAGGAGAGAGTTTGTCAAGTCCAGGAGATAGGCGATGAACAAACGCAACGGTACCAAAGACACGAGGAGTAAGTGAGAATAGATCCTTATCAGAGAAAATGACAGAAAGAGGAATTTTCTCACCAAGGACAAATGATGGCATTCGATTGACCAGATAGCAGGCTGTAAGGACAACATCCCTCTAGAAAGTGATAGGAGCACAACTCTGAATAAGAAGGGTTCGAGTAATGTCAAGGAGATGACGATGTTTTCTTTCTGCCACACCATTCTGTTGAGAGGTGTAAGCACATGTGGTTTGGTGAATAATACCCTTAGATGAAAGAAATTGAGAGAGAGAGAGAACGGGTGCAGACATATTTGACAGTAGAAGAGAAAACATTCTGCACTTCATTAATCAAATTTTTAATAACATTTCCTGCTTCAGATTTATTCTTTAAAAGAAAGACCCAAGATACACGAGAAAAATCATCCACCACCACTAGATAAAACCTGTGTCCCTGATGATCATGTACACAACTTGGACCCCAAATATCAATGTGAAACAACTCAAACGGGGAGCTACTGCTCCTACTTCGACGACTATGAAAGGTAGACCGATGATGCTTTCCCAACTGACACGCTTTACAGCGAAAGGACGAACTGGGAGAGATCTGAGGCAAGAGATGTCACATTTTCTGGAGCGGGAGATGACCAAACCAAAGATGCCAGATGTACGGAGAGACTGATCCGACGCATCGATTCCAACATGCTAAGAAACTCCTCCAATCGGTGGTCCGAGAAATTGGATCTAAAGAGAGGCATCCACATGCCATCCGACCAGCAATCAGCCACCCTAGCCTCTTGATCCGCAGCTAACGCGAACATCCTGGGGAAACGATCACAAAGGCAGCCCCATCTGTCCAGTTGTCTTTCCAGAAGGCGAATACCGCCCCAGCCCCCAATACCGGTCTGAAAAGCTCATGGAATCTCGGAGCCATCGACGACATGCCCTTCCATAAAGGCGAGGATCTCATCCCCCTGTAATTCGTCCCAGGCGCAGCTCCATCGGGAACATATAATCGACGCAGGATAGTTGAGCAGAGGTCATCATCGTCCCCCAAACTCTAGCCACCCACTTGAGCAAAAAAGCCTCATTCAGAAGCTCCAACTTCTTGACCCCACGCTCGCCCTCCCCCTTTAGCACCGTGATAACGTCCCAGTTGACAAGAGGAACGCCCGTGGCAACATTTCCATTTTTCCCCCACAGGAACCGGCGCATCAAGGCCTCAATTCTCTTCCGAATCCCCTTCGGTAGCAGCCTCGTGGAGGAGAGGTAAACCGGTATAGCCACTAAGACAGCCTTCAAAAGGACAAGCCGCCCGCCCTTCAAAAGAACCGCAGACTTCCAACCCGTAAGCCGCTTCTCCAACTTCTCCACCAGAGGCAACTAATCCTCCCTCCCAGTTCTGCCCACCGACAAGGGGATCCCAAGATAGTGGACGGGGAGGCCGTGCAAGATGTGCCTAACAGTTGCCCACAACGGGTTGCCTCATCGTCGTCCATAGAAAATGTTACCACCTTAGATTTGTCACGATTCTAGACCAAACCCGACATCTCACTAAAAATCTCAAGCGTAACCGCCATACCATAAACCTCATCCGTCCCCCCCTCAATGAAGAACATGGTGTCGTCTGCATACTGACTTAGGGGGACGCGTAGCTCATCCTTAGAGTAACCTCTAGTGACGTCGCTGCCCTGAACTCTATACACCATGCACGCAAGAACGTCGGAGGCCAAGATGAACAGGAGAGGGACCAAAGGGTAACCCTGCCGCACCCCCCTCTGAGGCTGGAAAAAAACCCCCTCAGGCCGGCCATTTATGAGCACCGTCATAGACGCGGTGGTGATACAACGCTTCATCCATGAAATTCAAATTTGATGGAAGCCTCTCCTATGCATAGCCATCCAGAGGAAATGTCAGTCAATCATATCATATGCCTTCGCGAAGTCTACCTTCCACAGCAGCACCTTTCTATCACATCTCTTCCAATCTGTAAGAATTTATGATGCAATCACCAAGCAGTACGCAATCTGCCTCCCCGGAACAAAAGTTGACTACGACTGGGAGATGAGGAACCCAAGCACCTTGGTCAGTCTTGCCGCAAAAACCTTTGCCACGATCAAATAAAGGGCATTGGAGACCGCAATTGGCCTGAAATCTTCTATTCTATCCGCGCCCTCTCTCTTAGGGATAAGGATCAGCACCGCCTTGTTCACGCGTTCAAACCCCGCATTGCAGAGACAACATTCCCGCACAACCTCGAGAAGCTCCCTCTTCATCAGTCCCCAGATTCCCTGTAAAATGAGACAGGGAATCCGTCCGGACCCGGAGCCCCATCACCATTGAGGCTCCAAACCGCCGCCCACCTCCTCCAAGGATACCTCCTGGATCCTTGGGATGCATATGGGTCCAAAAGATGGATACCTTACCCTCCACCCATAGCCCCTCCCACATGCATCCCTTTCCCAAAGCCTGCGTTGCCCATCGGTGTATACATACACGCATACGAACATGGTTAACCAGATGGCATCTAATACGAGCAGAATGGGTGTACCTGAGGAGGGGAAGGAGATCGAGATGATGGAGTCCAATTGGGTGGTGGAGATCCAGGAGAGGAGCAAGCAGATCAACCTCGCCTCCGAGGCCAAGCAGTGGAGCAACCAGTCCATCTACCCCGTCCCCTCCTGCGTCAAGGACCTCTCGGGCCCATCACATGGCCGGGACCATTGGACCTGGGGCAAGGGGAGTTTCTCGGTGAGAAATGCATACGCTACTATTTGTCGGTCGCCACCTTCCCTTTCGTCGGAGACGGCGAGGGATTGCGGTTACATTTGGGGACTTGGGCTTCCAGAGAGGATTAGCTTCTTCATGTGGCTGTTTCGGAGAGAGCGACTCATGACGCGGGACAGATGCTCAAGGCTTCTGGGATCAGTGTCCGATAGATGCCTCCTTTGCGACTTGGAGATAGAAACCGTGGGACATCTCTTCTTCAAATATAACACTACGAGACCAATTTGGAACAATGCCGGCTTGGAGTGGATAAGTGCGGATAGCGTTACTTCCTCCTGCGGGTGTCCAGTGACGGCTAAGGGCCGTTCACGTAGGGAGCTGCTCCTCCCAATTACGGTAGTATGGGTGATTTGGCTGGCCAGGAATGCGCGGATTTTCAACAGGCAAAGATTTTATAAGGAAAATGTCTTCTGTTAGGTGGCCTGGGTTCTGGAGTCTTGGTTGCAGGCGGGGTTTTCTACTTTGCTACTCATGTAACATCTGAGTGCTGTTTCATCCATTTATAATAGGGATATTTACACCCATAACCCTTAGTAACTTCGTAATTACCCCAGAAACCTTCCATAATAATGAATTACATCCAGAACCCTAAATAACCGCTCCGTTTTACACCTATAACCTTCCGTCACTTTAGTTCATTAACTCAACCAGATAGCCGAGTTAATCTAACACAATCCCTGATCTAACGGTTGAGATTAATCAAAATAAAAAGAAAGAAAGAAGAGGAGGAGGTGGTTCGATTGTGGAGCTTTCAGGTGGTGGGACGGCTGGCAGCGACAAGGGTAGGTGGGTGGAGGTGCGTGCATGGGAGAGATCCGACCTGGGGGGCGTGTAGCTTGCGGGCACGCGCGTGTGGGAGGGGGGGGGCTGCAGCTTGCGGGCGCACGTGGGGTGGGGGGCCTGGAGCTTGTAGCGCACGCGCAGAGGAGGAGGGGTGGCTGCAGCTTGCGGGTGCGCGCGGGGTGGGGGTCTGGAGCTTGCGGGCGAGCGGGGAGGCTGGCTTGGAGCTTGCGGGTGCAACGGGGGGAGGGAGGGGGTGGTTCTGCAGCTTGCGGGCACGTGCAGGGTGGGGGCCTGGAGCTTGTGGGCGCGCACACAGGGGAGGGGGGCAGCTGCAGCTTGCGGCGCGCGCGGGATGGGGTGCCTGGAGCTTACGGGTGTGCACGCGGGGGAGGCGGCGGCTGCAGCTTGCGGGCACTCGTGGGCGCTGGTCTGGAGATTGCGGGTGCAATAGGGGGTGGGGGGGTTCTGCAGCTTGCAGGCACGCGCGGGGGATGGGGGTCGACTGCAACTTGGGGGGAGGGAGGGTGTTTTGCAGCTTGCGGGCACGTTCAGGGTGGGGGCATGGAGCTTGCGGGCGAGCACGTGAGGGAGGGGGGCGGCTGCAACTTGTGGGCGCGCATGCAGGGGAGGGGGGACGGCTGCAGCTTGCTCGGGGAGGCTGGACTGGTCTGGAGCTTGCGGGGAGGCTGGCCTGGAGGGGGGCTGGAGCTGCATGCGAGAGCAGGGGTGGGAGCTGGAACTTGCGGCTAGGCAGAAGGGGCCGGGGGGCTTGCGGGCGGAAGGGAAGGAGCAGGTTCTGCGAGGGGAGGTAGTCGGGAGGAGGAAGGGATCCATTTGTAAATAATATAAATTTAAAGGGATTAAATGTAAAATACTTGACGGATACCGTCATATTTAACGGAAAATTTGATAGAAGTTAACTCGAGGTTATGACTGTAAGAGTTAATCACTGCTCAAGGTCTTGGACGTAATTCGTGATTATGGAGGGTTCTTGGGGTAATTATGAAATTACTCAGGGTTATGGGTGTAAATATCCCTTTATAATATTTATTAATAAAACACTGGGGTGAACACCTATGAGTGTCTCCCCCTTCCCGCCTAAAAAAAATTCTATTATGTGCTTCAATTCTTTTAGGTTCTTTCAGTTTCTTCCCCTTGAGGGGATTTCATTCTCGAAATTTGACCTACCTAATCATGTAAAAAGATGGGGGTGTTAGAACCTCACACCATCCTTCACTTCTCAGATGGCATCGTCATTTTTAAAATCTTATTTCGTAATCTTTTTCCAGACTTGCCTAGAATTTGTACATATTTCCTCACAAAATGTGGTTTGGTTCCAAAGTTCCAACATCATTGTTTATTTCTTAACTTATGTTTTTTTTGAGGAAAATTTCATAACTTATGGTTGTTGATTGGTTTCACAAGTTGGATTTGCAGAATACTTCATATGTTGGCCAAATGCGATGGTATATCTTGTTGTTTTACACCGTTGCTGTCCTCCATAGAATCTTGAATGATCCAAATAATTTACCCTTGAATGTAGACGGTGCACTCTTTTTTCACGGAGATGCTTGAAGGAAAACTTTTTTGAATCTATATGTTAATCTTTAGTCAATAATTTTCCCACTTTCTTCATAGTTCGATGTACCATGTTGATTCGCATACCATTGATGAAATACCAATTCATCATATTTATTCATCTATTTTGGCTTAAAATCTCTTACAAAACACATGTAAATAGCATTAATTCTCATTTATTAACAATCAAACATCATCTGTTAATAGTGTATTATTATCATTATTTTAATAAAGAAAGAAAAAAAGAAAAGAAAGAAAGAAAAGAAGGTTGTATATCTGAAATGAATATAGACTGATCCTGACCTCGAGAGTAGGTCAAGACTTGACCTAATATATAAGGAATAAAGTAGGGGAGATAGGGTCTTTAATTTATAAAAACCCCAGAAAACCAATCTCCATTGTACATTATCATCACTATTCATTATGCACATATCTTGTATTATTTTATTTATCACTAATTCAATCTCAAATTAAAATATTGAGTAAATCACAAAAAGCCCTGAACTATACACCTGATTTCAATGTCATGCTTGAACTTTAAAAAGTAATAATGCGGTACCTCAACTTTCAAATTTGTCTCAATGTGGTCCCTCACCATAGAAATTTAGTTGATTATTTCGTCATTTTAATCTTAAATTTCAATAGTAAGGGACCACATCGAGACAAATTTGAATGTTGAGGTACCGCATTGTTACTTTTTAAAGTTCAGGTATGACATTGAAATAAGATGTATAGTTCAGGGACTTTTTAATTATTTACTCTAAAGTATTTTCTTCTTGAAGCTTGTATATAAAATGTATTTTAAATAACAAAAATAATTATAAAAATAAATCATGTAGAAATACATATGTAATTCTACATTATATTTGTATATTTTTCTTATTTTTATTTCTATATTTCCACCTTATGTAATTTACCCATAGGCCTCTCCTCTATATAAGAGAGCCTAGGGTTTTTCTCCCAACATGGTATCAGAGCGGCGGTCCTAGACCGGAGCTCGTATACCCTAACCCTAATCCTAGACCCCCACCCGCCAGCCCCCTCTCTATTCTCGGCGCCGCCACCTTGCCGGCCTACCACCGCCGCCCAGACCTCTGCCCAGGCCTCCGCCACTGCGCAGGACGCCGCCCAGGCCTTTGCCAGGACTTCGCCACTGCCGCCCAGGCCTCGGCAGTCTCCCGCTGATTCTCGCGGGCCCCTAAAGACCGCCTAGGCCATCAACCTCAAGTGCCGTCGGTCCCCGCCGTCGTTCTCCTTCTTCTTTGTGCAACTCGGGTGATGGATTTGGTTGCATAGGTCTACATATGCAATCAAACCCTCATATGTCATTGTAGACACATCTCTATTGGTCTACATACCCTATAATCTTCATTCGGTATCATGTCAGAAAACAAAGTCGACGTACCCGCCACATGTGCCTTCAGAGGTCCGGCATCGATTGTCAGGATGGACGGGACGAACTATGAGCTCTGGGCTATGCAGTTCAAGAGCCTCATGAAGTCTAACGGTATGCGGCCGGGAACGTTGCTTCCAGCTCCAACGACGGTTCTGTTTCGTTGGGACACGTGGCACCTCCCTCGGGTGTTCCCGATGCCCTGCGGAATCATGACGACCCTTCGCCTTCGTCGGCTGGGCCTCGCTTTGCGTGCGCATTTGGACGAACGCCTCTTCACGTGCCGAGGGGCCTATTCGAGGAGGATCCGCTGTCAGTGGATTTTGATGACATTACCATTCCAAAGTATGGCGCCTTACCCACAACTCTCGATGTGGCGCTTCAGATTCCCTCTATCGGTTCGGACCGTATTCGGGCACTAACGTGGGTCGGGCATGAACCGACAGTAAGCGGGGACTCTATTATCTATGTTGAAGACATTCCATGCCCTACTCCTATCTCTGCGATGCCTTTCTATCCATCGCAGTACTACGAAGAATGGAGTCCCTCTTCCTCAGCTTCACCGCCTATGCTGCTTGCAAACGAGTCGGGTCCCCCGGTGGCCGTCCCAGAAATCGGTAATCAAGATAACATTTATCCCTGTGACAAGCCGTCTTCTTCCTTTGGGATTTCTAGGTCTTATGATGATCAAGGGGACTCTTCTCCAAGCGCCACGCCGATATCCCCAACCCGAAGTGCAGCTGCGTGGAGCTCTGGGAATGCAGCGGATGCTTCCCCGAACCGATTTGGCATTATCTATGCTCGGCGCATGGACCTCTCCTTCGAAGGGACTTCTTCGCAGACGATCATGATATCTAGGGAGGCGGTGGCGGAAGCGGCTGGACTTCGCCGTCTGGACCAACGCCGCGCTTAATTTGGGCTTTCCTACGACCACTTTTTTGGGATATTTTGGGATAATTTTTGTAATATTTAATGAAGCTACTCTCTTGGAACGTTCGTGGAATGGGTGACCCTCTACGTCGCAGGGCCTTGGGATCACGTTTGGTGGATTGGGATTGTGATATTGCTCTCATACAGGAATCAAAGCTACATGGTGTGGACGACGCCCTATGGAGATCGGTGGGAGCGGGATCGATGGATGCATTTTGTGCGTTGGACGCGACTGGATCCTCTGGTGGGGCTATTGTGGCATGGAGATCTTCAAGCTTTTCATTATCCTGCTCTCGCATGGGACGCCATTCCATCTCTGTAATCCTTTTGCATGTGGCCACTAACGTCTCTATGGCATTTTCATGTATCTATGCGCCTATATGTCACCTTGCGCGTCGAGAATTATGGGAGGACTTGCGGGACGATGCTGCGGCCTTCGGGGATATTCCGTGGATTTTGGGAGGGGATTTTAACGTCACTATGCTCTCAATCGACCGCCCCCGAGGCCGGGGAGGAAGGGTCCCCGGCTCTACCGATTTCCTGGACTTCTTCAACGAATTGGCACTGGAGGACTTGGTTGCCACGGACATCATATACACTTGGCGCAATAGCTCCTCCCGATCGCGGATTGACCGGTTCCTTGCTAATTCACGTTGGATGGAGGCATTCCCGCTGTGTTCGGTTTCGTCTCGTCCTCGGTCTTTTTCGGACCATAGCCCCATCATTTGGGATTCGGGCGAATCATCTCGTCCGCGCGGAATCTTCCGGTACGAGAAGAGCTGGCTTATGGAGCCTAATTTCAAGGAATTAGTCCGAAATCACTGGTCACAAACGTCAGTCTCGGGTAACGCGGCTCATCGTTTTGCCCTCAAACTCTCCTCTCTGCGGCGGGTCCTTGCGACCTTTAAAATCTCTACTCGTCTGGCGCGGCGCTCGGTCCGCAATGATGCTGAGGAGATAATTATTAGATTGGATCGTTTGGAAAGCAACAGGGAGCTCTCTCAGGAAGAACTATATGAGAGATCCGTTGCGGCTAAGATCGTTTCGGAGGATGATAGGAAAAAAGCAATTGAATGGAGACAACGCTCGCGACTTCGATGGCTCAAGGAGGGGGATGCTAATACTGCCTTCTTCCATCGGGTCGCTAGCGCCCGAAAACGATATAATCGTATCTCTTCCATGGAGATCAGGGACGATATATTTCAGAATGAGCGAGACATGGGTGCGGCATTGGTTAATTACTTCAAGAGCTTTTTCAATCGCCTCCCCTCTTCTTCATGGCAATGGATGGCGCCCGGGGCCCCTTCCATCTCTGAAGCAGATGCCTCTAATTTATCGCGCCCAATATCAATGGAGGAGTTAAAGAGCGCGGTCTGGGACCTTAACGCTGATGCTTCCCCAGGCCCAGATGGATTCCCTATTTCCTTCTATAGGGACTTTTGGGACGTTATAGCGGGCGACGTATTGGCGGTGGCTATCGAATTCTGTGAAGGCAATCGGGGATTCAACAGGGTTAATCGGGCCTCCCTGGTTCTCATCCCGAAATCTCAGGGTGCCCGTCGTATTGAGGAGTTCCGCCCCATTGCCATCTCCAACGGTATTTACCTGATCATTGCGAAGGTGTTGGCACGTCGATTAGCGCCACTGCTTACTTCTATCATCTCCCCATGCCAAGCGGCCTTTGTTCAAGGGAGACAAATATCTGAATGTTATGCCCTTGCCTCCGCCATCATTGATGGTTGGCACAGAAATGGAACGAAGGGAGTCCTATGGAAAATTGACTTTGCGAAGGCCTACGACTCCTTGGATTGGCGCTTCTTATGGTCGGCTCTCAAATCCCGGGGCTTTCCCCCATTATGGATTTCTTGGATCCGTCGATGTGTGACCACGGTCTCCTTCTCCTTATTCCTTAATGGTCGACCATCTGGGAACTTATTTCAACCGCGCAGGGGTGTTCGCCAGGGATGCCCCCTTGCCCCGCTTCTCTTTGTCTTGGCGGCGGATGTGCTGCCTCGTATGATTCAAGGCGTATGCGACGCTGGGTATACTCGGCCCTGCTCGCTGGGTGATCTTCATATCCCGCTGATCCAATATGCAGACGACACTCTATGCTTCATTGAAGGGGATCTGTTGCAATACTCCGGAATGGCTACCACGGTACATTTATTCTGCGAAGTATCGGGGCTCCGCATCAACGAGGACAAATCCAAATTTGTGCCCTTTTCTCTCTCACAACTGGAGATCGGGGACTGCTCCTCCATACTGGGGGCCTCGCTTGGGAACCTTCCTCTTGAATATCTGGGACTATATCTCTCTGTGGGCAGGCCGAGGCTGCGTGACTACCAGCGGGTGGTGGAGAAGGTCGAGACAAGACTGGCAGGTTGGCGCTCTTCATTGCTATCCCGGGGTGGTAGATTGGTGCTCATCAAATCCGTCCTCTCCGCTATTCCTATTTACTCCTTATCGTCGCGCGGTTTGCCTAAGGGGATTAGTCGGCGCTTGGACAAATGTATGAGGGGATTCCTTTGGGCCAGGAATGGGTCCGCAAGTCGTGGGATTCACTTGGTCGCTTGGGAGGACATCTCGCGTCCTAAACGGGACGGGGGCTTGGGTGTTCGGCGGCTGGAGATCTTGCGGGACGTCTTCCTTCTCAAATGGGCGTCGCGGCTCTTAGGCCGGGAGGAGGGCTTTCTTGTTCGATGCCTTCGCAGTGCGGCGGGTAATGCATTTCTCTCCGTCTTTGATGGTAGATCTCACTCTCAATCTCCCATTTTTTGGCGCGAAGCTTTCTCCGTGTTCAACCGCAACCGATCTTTATTCCGACCTTCTCTCGGCGATGGCTCCTCCTTCCGCTTTTGGTCCATGGACTGGTCTGGCAATGGCATATTCAAGACCATTTTTCCAAGACTATTCGCGTTAGCCAGGGACAAAGATGCATCGGTGGCCTCATATTGGTCCAACGGCTCCTGGTGCCCGATTCTGGTGGACTCTCTCTCCTCTCATCGCCTGGCTGAATTCTCTGCTCTGATGTCACTTCTCGGGGACGCCCCTACTCCATCGGGGGGGGGGCGAGATCATTTCTATTGGATCGACGGATCCTTTTCGTCGTCAAAGGCTTATTCCGCACTCCTCCCCATCGTTGGCCATTCGGACGTGTCCTTTCTTAACCACTGCAAACTCATATGGGGTCTCAAGCTTCCGGAAAGGATTGGCATTTTTTTGTGGATCCTTAGGCGTGAACGCCTTCCTACTCGCGACCGCCTGGTAGTAATTTCTCCATCAGTTCCCATCTCTTGTGGCTTATGCGACGCGGCTGTTGAGACGCCTGAACACCTCTTCCTTCATTGTGAACGTGTGCGGCCTATATGGGAGGACATTGCGTGGCTGAATCTTTCGTCGATGGTATCTTTCTGGGAATGCATGGCACGCGCTGCAAATCTTCCGAGGGCGCTGAGACTGGTTCCCTTCGCACGCATCTGGAGTATATGGCTGGCGAGGAACAAATTCCTCTTTGCAGGGCAGAGATTCTACGTAGAAAACATTTGTATTGACGCTAACCGTCTTTGTTCGGATTGGTCTCTTGAGTAGCGCGTATATGGGTTTGGGGCGTATGATATCAGGATTGATATCATCTTCCCCTGTTTTCTCCTTTCTCCTTCATCTGTAAGTTTTTCTTTCTTTTTCCTCAATAAAATCTTGGGGCGAACACCTACGGGTGTCTCCCCCTCTTTGGAGTGTCAAAAAAAAAAGAAACATATCCTTACCGAAGATGAGCCGACGGAGAAAACAAAGATTCACGCCTCATGGGAGGCGGACGACGCGTATGCCAAAGTCTGGCTATCTGGGATGTTGACGATAGAGATCATCAATGACGTGCTGCATCAGCCCACGGCGAAGGCAATGTGGGATATTCTGGTGGTGACATATTCACAGGCACGGAATGAGACCAAGATACTACAATTGCAACATGATGTTTTTACAGTTAAACAGAATGGACGTCCTCTCCACTCACTACACATCCCTGCGAGGAATGTTTGAGAAGCTCCATAGCTTTATGCCTTTGACGGCCACTCCTGAGCAACAAAAGACATACATGAATGCTACCATGGTGGGTGTATTCATGGCTGCACTTGATCCAGATTACGATGCTGCCCGCTCTCGGATTCTTGCTGACGCCACTATTCCTCCTATGGAGGAAGCTTTCTGCCGACTTAATCGAATCACTGTCCCGAGCTCTACTACTAGCCAAACACCTTCGGCGGCGACTGCCTCCAGAGTAAGAGGTGGCTCCTCTCCTTTTCGTGGGCGTGGTCCCCGTGGTCGTGGGGGTCGGATCCGTCAGCACTGCACTTACTGTCACCGTTCTGGCCACTCCGAGGATACATGCTATTCTAAGCATGGTTTTCCAGCATCGGCTCGGGTAGCAGAACAAGTTGAGTCTCCCGCACCTTCTTCTTTGGACCAGCGATTCGATGACCTCGTTGCCAGACTGAGGAGCATCATGCCTCCTGACACAGCTCCAGGAGACCATTCAGATGTGGCAGCCTCTGCTTCTGCCAGTACATCAGCTACAACCAGTACCTCAGGTAGTTCTTATCAAGGTTTAAAAAAACGAAAAGCGGAACGAGGCGGTTATCCTGCAATCGCGGCGAGGCGTAGCCTCGAGGCGGTCGAGGCGTAAGCCTCAGTATTACCACCCAAAATATGTAATTTAATAGAGAATATTGTAATAATATTATTAAGACATTATTATCTAACAAGATTTCAATGTTCTAAAGCAATTTAAGCATATTTCAAGTATCTTCTCAAAACCAACAATAACAAACATCGCCGCTAGACTCTGTGTGTTAATGTAAAAGTCTAAAAGTTTAAGACAAAAGATTAAAATGGTTACAAAACATGATATAAGTTCGAATAGTCTACTTCTATTACATGACCAATAGTTCAAAAAAACCCAAAGGAGTATTAAGAGAGATAGCTTTGCCATATCCTAAATTCCTAATCAAGGTTCTGGACGTTCTGGATTCTCCTGCTCATTGACATTGGCTCCAACTACAACTTCTGCAAAAAGATCATCATCAGAAGAACTACTGCTTATTGGATCATCAAATGAGTCATCCATGTACTTCAACCTTGCTTCATCTTCCCCTTCGTCACTAACTTCATCATCCTGAAACTCCTCCTCATCAACGTCCACCACTGCTTTACCTATTAGATAATACCAATATTAATTAACTTACTTTTGTTGTGTTTAAATTAACATAATATGTTCATGAATCATAATAAGTAGTCATTACCTTTGTCCTTCCTCCTCTTCTGACGTGAATTTCCTTGTCCATCAGCTTCATCCTCGACTTCTACAACATCATCCTCAATGGGAGTGTTCGCATCAAGTTCTTGAAACGCTTCGAAGTCACAACTTTGGAGCTCTGACACCCATTCATCACCAGAATCGACGTCATCCAAGCATAGAGGATCCTCCATGGTCTTTCTCCTAATCTCTCTATGCTTCAATTTTAGGTTGAACATCACGTAGACCAAATCATTCAATTTGGCTCGTGTAAGTCGATTCCTTCTCTTTGTGTGTACCTAGTGTCAGATTTCGAATATCAATAATATTGTATCATAAATCTTAATAGAATGTAATTGTTAATATTACCTGATTAAAAGAACTCCAGTTGCGCTCGCACCCCGATGCACTACAAGTCAAACTCAAAACTCGGATGGCAAATTTTTGCAACTCAGGACATTCATCCCCAAATTGAGACCACCAATCCGCTGAAAATGTTATATTTCACAATCATGGTAAATCTTAGATGGTTATCAATTGAAAGAAATAATATAATAAAATAATATATATACTAACCAGGACTCCTCTTCTTGCGCGTACTTATTGCGCTTTCCCATCCAAAAAAACCTCTTGCATGCTTAAAAGCATCAATCTGTAAATCAATTTTTTCCCTTGCGGAGGAATCATCTACAAGTCTCATGATGCAATCAAACAAGCCTTTTTTAATCTCAAAATGTTTGGAAAATGACGGCTCGTATGTACATTGGGGATTGAGAAAGTATGCTGCCGCATGCAAGTTTGTATGGAGTTGACGATCCCATCTGTCATCCACAATATCCCACAATGTTCGATATTTGGTTTCATCATTGCCCAATGCTTTCACCATTTCTTCCTTAGCTCTGTCCATGGCCTCGTAGATGAAACCCATTGGTGGATATTTTTCAGAATCCACCATCCGCAAAACCAAAACTAACGGTTTCGTCGTTTGTATGACATAGGCAACACCAGGCCAAAAAGTTTTGCTTCTGAAAATTGTTTGACTTACACTTTTCCCTTGAGGCTTAGAAGCATAGGGGCTCTTCTTCCATTTGCTGGAAGTAAAAAAGGATTCCAAAGGATCCTTCATGCTCATCAACTTCTGTAGTGTAAGAAAAGCCGTAGCAAAACGTGTGACCGCTGGTCGTACCAAATCTCCTCCTATTTGCTTCCTGACCATGGCCAAAACCCATCCATGCGCATAGATGTAATTAATAATCCTTTTTGCTTTCTTGAACACAGAGGCAGGTAGAGACAACTTCAAGATATCTTCCAACATCAAGTCTATGCAGTGGGCTGCACGGAGTCCAGTAAAGGTGCTTCCTTTTCTCCATCAACATTTGTCCAACCGCCTTGTAATTTGAGGCATTGTCTGTAATAACCTGTATAACATTGCCTTCACCGACCTCCTCTACAATCTCATCCAACAGGTTAAATAGCAAGGTAGCATTCTTCACTTTGTCGGATGCATCTACGGACTTCAAGAACCATGTGCCTTTTGGGTTGTTCACCAAGAAGTTGATTAAAGAACGACCCTTTACATCTGTCCAACCATCTGACATTATGCTGCATCCAGTTTCTGCCCATGAAGCCTTTGCCTCACTCATAATGTCCCCAATACTCTTTACTTCTTCTTTCAAAATCCAACCCCTTAGCTCGTAAGCAGATGGAGGCTTCAATCCCCTCCCAAAGGAGCTGACAGCATGAAGCATAGATGAAAAGGAAGGGCTACTTGCACAGTTAAATGCCAACCCATTCTCAAAGAAGAATCTACCAATGGAACGACAGACACGACTTCTCTCCTCTTTCTTCCAAGTCTCATTCAATGTAGTTTGATGGCCACTCACCCCAATCGTAGTCGTAGGACTAGGACTTCCCAATGGTGATGGGCCAGCAACAAAGAAGTCCATGGGACCTCTTACCCTCTTCAAGTTACTAGATCCAGAAGGAGAGACTGCTTGATTGTCACCACCAAATGGACTTTGCATTTCAAAGCTACCTGCTCTGCACAATTCTTCCATCTCCATCATTGCTCTTCTATTTTTCTCTTCGTTGGACGATAATATTGCCTTCATTTCATTCAACACTTCAGTAGGAACTTGTGCACATCCTTTCACATTTTTTCCGGTCTTTGCGAGATGATGCTTGAGTCTAGCGACTCCACCTGTAATCCTCTTCCCACAAAAATTACATTGGACGTACACATATCCTTTCCCTTTTTGAGCCTCGTCCATCTCAAGCTGAACACAATATTTCCATGCGGGATCATTCCGACCTCCCTCGGAATTCTTTGCGCCCTTGCTAGACTTCGGCATCTCTACAACTTCAAGTAACAAAAATGAACAACATAAGACTGAAATTTAAGGATTTATTCTTAACGGATTTAAGCAAATTATAAACACTAAAGCTTGCAAAACCATACATAGGGAAAAGCCCAGCTTTTTCAAACCATTATTGCTTAAGTTAATGAAAATTTAGACATTTACTTATCTTAGTACTAAAAAATCAGAAGCGGACCTTCACATATAAGGAATTGGCTGAAAATTCGTAAATGAAAAAAGAGCACAGTCTAATCCATTTACCCATCTTATCTACCAGGTGATTGTCATCAACTTTTCACAAGTGAACTGCATTTATAGACTCGAAGAGAATGGGGAATCCTACAATGTGAATAGATTGTATCTTCACCAGATGTATTTGATTTCCTCATGACAAAAAATCCATGTACTGCATTGTGTATGCAAGGCTCGAGGACGGAATCTAGAGCCCCATAGAACTCATTCCCATAGAAAGCAACGTGAGTGACATTCCTGAGTGACATTCGTGAGTGACATATATTTCGCAATGGTGCAGGAGGAAAAAAGGGCACTTGACAGTCATGGAATTCCTAATTCCTATTAATATATCTATTTGATGTATAATGTATTATGCAATAGATCATCATAATCTGACTAACAAGAGGGAGGAAAGAGTAGACAGTGTTACCGAAATAAAAAAAATCTTACTTTCGTTAGGGGCAGAGGCAGAGCACCTTCGAAGGCGGAGGCGGAGTAGCAGGCTTGCAGGAGGCGTCGCAGTGGCTGCCTGTGCGCAGTGCTGGCGACCGGCGGCGAGTGGTGCAGGCGATCGGCGGCGAGTCGACGAAGGAGGAGTTGGAGGAGATGTCGCTCGAGGATGGGTTAGGGTTTTTTTCTGTAAGAACAGAAGCCCCGAAGGTCCAGAGCATTTCATCGATGCAGGGAAAAATAACTTAAGTGGGTCACGTGCTTCGCACGTGACCTACTAATCCCAGAATCGCCTCACGGGAGCGCCTCGCCTTACGCCTCGCCTCGCCCCGCTTCGCAACGCCTCGCCAGATGAGGCGCCCGCCTCACAGATTCAGGCTGAGGCGCTCGCCTCAGAACGGAATTTGAGCGCCTCGCCTCGAGGCGTACGCCTCGAGGCGCGATTTTTCAAACCATGGTTCTTATGCCCTTACCTCTTGTGATGGATCTATGATTACAAAATGGATTATGAACCCAGGAGCGACACATCACCTATGTGGGGACAAAGAGCAGCTTACTGCATATAGATAGGTTTCTCCAGGGCGGACTGTGGTGATAGCCGATGGGACTCATTCCTCGATTAGATGACAAGGGGAGATTAGTTTGACGCCTTTCATGCGATTGCAGAATGTGTTATATGCTCCTGATTTCTCTATGAATTTACTGTCAGTTAGTCAGATTACGAAGGATTTGAACTGTCGAGCTATTTTTGACCCATCGTCTCTTGTTTTTCAGGACATACTTACGGGCAAAGTGATTGGATGTGGCCGTGAGCAGAATGGCCTTTATCGTCTGGTCCGTACGCTCTATGTCGGCGCATCACTCTATTCTACAGGATCAACCTCTCCATATACCTGGCATCTCCGTTTTGGTCACCTACCTCTTCAGAAGATGTGTCGTATTTTGTCACAGATATCTCCGGTTTTGTCCTTCCAATGCGAAGCGTGTCAGTTGGGAAAGCATCATAGGTCCACTTTCCCCGGTCGTCAGAGTCGGAGCAATAGCTCTCTTTTTGAGTTAGTCCATATTGATATTTGGGGTCCTAGTCGTGAACCTGATCATCGGGGACACATGTTTTATCTTGTTGCAGTAGATGATTTTTCTCGCTTATCTTGGGTGTTTCTATTGAAGAATAAATCTAAAGCAGGAGATGTGATTCAAATGTTTATCAATGAAGTTCAAAATATTTTCTCTTCCTCTGTGAAAATTATGCGGTCTGACAATGCATTGGAGTTTTATACTCGTGCACTTTCATTGTTTTTTCCGCACGTGATATAATTCATCGAACATCATGTGCTTACACTTCACAACAAAATGGTGTTGCAGAGAGGAAACATCGTCATCTACTGGATATCACTCGGACCCTACTTATTCAGAGTCGTGCTCCACATTCGTTTTGGGGTGATGCAGTTCTCACGGCTTGTTATCTTGTAAATCGCATGCCTTCGTCTGTCTTGGGGCGAGAAGATTCCTTTCTCTATAGCCTTTCCTGAGAAGGAGTTGTTCTCTCTTACGCCCCGTGTGTTTGGCTCTGTTGCGTTTGTCCACTAGTTGGCTCCAGGTCTTGACAAGCTCTCTCCCAGGGCTGTCAAATGCGTGTTTGTGGGGTACTCCAGGACTCAGAAGGGATATCATTGCTTTGATCCATTATGTGGGAAATACTTTGTTAGCGGCGATGTCACATTCTTTGAATCTGTGATGTTTTTCTCTCCCACTGGTGACATGATGACTACTTCCGAATCTGATACTGAGATCTACATGCCACCTCCTCCTACGAGCAGTTATCTCCTGTATCAGTCATACCACCACCACCACCACCACCTCCACCACCTCCATATACACAGATGCCTGTGACCGTGGTTCCACCATTACCAAAATTCTATACTCGTCGTCCCCCTTCTGCTCATGGTCATTGCCTGTCATCTAGCATGCCCCAGGTTTGTTCTGATAACATGTACAGAGATCAGTGCAGGATGAGGTTCATGGGAACCTTGACGTACCCATTGCCATTAGGAAGCAGAAGCGTACTTGTGCATCCTACTCGATTGCTTCTAAGGTTTCCTTTCATCGTCTTACAGGAGATTTCCAGAGATTTGCAGTTGCTCTATCTGCCGTGGAAATTCCACGGACTTACCAGGATGCATTGCGAGATAGCAGATGGCGTCTTGCTATGGAAGAAGAAATGGTTGCTTTGCAATCCCGTGGCACATGGAGTCTGGTTTCTCCTCCTCTTGGAGCGTCTGTTGTCAGTTGCAAATGGGTGTTTACTGTTAAACACCTTGCAGATGGGAACCTTGATCGTTACAAAGCAAGGTTGGTAGCTCGTGGTTTTACGCAAACCTATGGAGTTGATTACACGGACACGTTCTCTCCGGTTGCTTGACATTCTACTTTGCGTGTTCTTCTTTCAGTTGTTGTGGTACGTGACTGGCATTTATTCCAACTTGATGTTAAAAATGCATTTTTGTATGGAGATCTACAGGAGGAGGTCTATATGCAGTAGCCTCCGGGGTTTGCTGCTGATGGGGAGTGTCAACAGGTTTGTAGACTCCGTAAGGCAATATATGGCCTTAAACAGAGTCCGACGGCATGGTTCCAAAAGCTTTCAGATCTGATTGAACGACAGGGGTTCAAGAGGTCAAATGTAGATCATTCTTTACTCGTGCAGAGAACACCTAGAGGTACAATTGCTATCATGGTTTATGTTGATGATATAGTCGTTACAGGCGATGATGAGAAGGGAATTAAGATGGTAAAAGAATTTCTGGGCAGTCAATTTGTGACTAAGGACCTGGGTACCCTAAGGTATTCCTTAGGGTTGGAATTTGCTAGAAATGCACAGGGTTTTGTGATGACCCAAAGAAAGTATGTTATAGACATGCTTGCAGAGACATGCATGATTGGGTGTCGACCTTCTACTACTCCTATGGATCCTAGCTTGAAGCTATATGATGATGATACAGATGAAGTCGATAAGAGAAGATACATAGAGATGGTGGGAAAACTCCTTTATGTTACAATCACCAGACCGGATATCGCTTTTGCAGTTAGTCGAGTGAGTCAGTTTATGGAGCAACCTCGACAAGTACATATGGATGCTATATACATGATATTGAGATATCTAAAATCGTCTCCAGCGTAGGACTATTTTTCAAGAAAGGAGAAACTCTCTCTGTATCCGCGTATGCTGATGCAAACTATGTAGGTTGTCCTAAGGATAGAAAATCGACCACGGGATTTTCAGTGTTTGTTGGCAGCTCTCTCGTTTCTTAGAAAAGCTAGAAACAAACAGTCGTAACTAGATCAAGTGCTAAATCTGAATATAGGGCTATGGCGCAAGCAAGTACATAAATGATGTGGGTTCGAGGCTTCGAGCAGTATTAGCTGATTTGCATATAGAGGTTCCTCTACCCATGGAGTTACATTGTGATAACCAGGATGCTCTGTTCATTGCAAACAACCTTGCGTTCCATGAGAGAACAAAACATATTGAGGTAGATTGTCATTTCACCAGAGATATGATTCAGAAGGGCTTGATTTCTTCTTCTCGTGTTAGTTCTGGAGAGCAAACAACAGATATCTTTACCAAGCCATTACTCAGAGGATCATTCCAGAAGTGTTCATCCAAGCGGAGCACGATTGATATCTATGCTCCATCTTGAGGGGGAGTGTAGAGATATTTATGTATTTCTACATTCTATATGTATCTTTTTCTTATTTTTATTTCTATGTTTCCACCTTATGTAATTTACCCATAGGCTTCTCCTCTATATAAGAGAGCCTAGGGTTCTCAAAAATAAATAACTCTTATTTTTCTTCCAACAAATCATGTACATAATAAAAGGGGCAATACCGCAAAATCATATATAAAATATCAATATCTACTTCAAATGAACTCAAAATAAATCAAGCTCACTTTCATTATGTTCAAAATAAAATAAGCTTTAAAATGAAAAAGCAGAAAAAGGCTGAATCTACAGGTTAATCTTTGGTCAATCATTTCAGCATCCCACTTTCTCCAGAGTTCAGTGTACCATGTTGATTCCCATAGCTGTACCATATCAATCGAACTTTTATCTGGTTTCATGTTTGCCCAGGTGAGTGCATGGGCATCATTTTACATATGGAACATCTAATGGAGCTGTCACGGTGATTTCCTGATAGCTTACTATGCGCGAATTCCACAAAGGGAAGATCTTTGTGCATTATTCTTTCCATTCATGTGCACGAGCCTTTAACATACCTATTTAGGTTTGTTTGGTGCAGTCAATGTCCAATCCAACATCCTTGTCATACTTAAACTCCAAAACTTATACACACATCATTCACATAGGTGTTTGCAATACTGAAATAATTTATACATTATTAACATTTACACTTTTATTAAATAATATAGTGTAGGCGAGCACACACCTCATCGACTTTTGTGTGTGGCGTCAACCTTTATCTTACCTTAGGATGTATGTCCAAATGCGTTTGTGTAGAAAATGTTGTAGTGCATGCCATGGAATTAATGTACACCCAATAAGTTTTTGTTTTATCTATATCATAGCTAATATAGCTTATATATTACTGTAAACATAATGATTTTGTATGCTCCACAAATTGCTTTGGGTTAAAGTCATAGTCATATATGGTGAAAAAAAGTCTTTGTTTTGTTTTTTTATTCTACTGTTTGAGGATGATTCTTAAGAAACATATTTTGCATTGACTCACCTCTTGTCATCTGACGCAATATAGATAATAAATTTTCTCATTCCTTTAAATAGTGTTATTATACCTTTTAGTAAAGACTAAATGTAGTATATGAATTAATGGCATATTTTACATTTTTTGAAAATATATAAAGTCGGTGACTTGTTTCAATTAGACTGTTGCTTTTTGCTGTGGAAAATTTAGGGAATTCACACTTGCATTCTGACTTATGAGCAGTTGTAACTTGCATGTTTTATATTTCTGTTGTACCCTCGTGGGAAGATGAGGCACTTTCTAGCATAGTTAATTACATCCCATTACATTTTTTTTTGAAAAAAAGGACCGCCACCGTATAGGTGTATGCCCAAAAACTTCACCATTTATCACTATTAAAAGAGATTATATGCTTGTTTTGGGGAAGAGAAGAAAAAAAGAAAAAAAATTACATCACCAACTCTCAGTAAGCGTCTTAGCATGCGCCACTACATTCTCACCATACATTCTGTCCCCATTAAAAACCACACCATTCTTGGCAATCCAAATCTCCCAGAGCAACGCCAAGCATCCAATAGGATCCCTCTCTGAGTCCCTCCAGTCCTCACCAATGGACTTCTAGAAACCTACCATGTTGTTGCACTGAACCATCTGATTCCCAAAGTTGGACCATGCCTCCATAGAGTTTCTGCACCTGAAGAATATATGATCCGCGTCTTCCTCCTGTGTCAGAAAACGCGAGCAAGATGAGTTGGTGTACATGAGGAATCATGCTACCTGACCCCCAGTCAGTAATCTGCCCCTTCGACATAGCCACATAAAGATCTTCACCAGTATTAATACATTCCAATTCCAAATCCTCCTGCAGTCTGCCTCATACCCTCCCGGATCATATACCTGAGGCCTTCTCAGGGCCTTGTACGCTTTCTCAATCGAGAAGCTCCCATCCTGCCAACTCCAGCAGTTTTTGCCCTCTGTGGGCCCTGCCACATTTCAAGCGTCGCCATTGACAACACCAACTCCTCTACCTTTTGGTCTGAGAGGTCAGATCAGAACTCGGGAAAGAAACCATGGCCATCCCATACCTCTACGACAGAGGCATCTGGATTCGTAGTAAGGGCTATATGATGTGGCAACTGCTCACCCAATACCCCACCTTCAAACCAATCATCTAACCAAAAACAGAAGCCCGAGCTCCCCAAAATCGGCCTCATGGAGGTGCGAATTTCCTGCGTCAGACCCCAAATAAACCAAGCTGTCTCAATCGCCCCAAATACGAACAATCCACTTACAAAGCAGGGCCTTGTTCGTCATTTCGAGGTTTCAGACCCCAACACCCCCATTGTTCTTGTCACAGTTGAGCACTTTCCAGTTAACCAGGACCATTCCTCCACACTTCCCCAAGGCGAACAGAAAAAACCTGCGTATGATGCCCTCAAGCCTTTTCCTCACTCCAACCACCAACAACTTGACTGAGAGGAAAAAATCGATATAGCCGAAAGTATCGATTTCAACGGAACCAGTTTCTCACCCCTGGAGAGGCAAGCGGCTTTCCATCCAACTAATCTCTGTTCCACCTTCTCGACGATGAACCCCTAATCTACTGAACTCATCTTTTCTGCCACCAACAAAATGCCAAGGTATCTAATAGGAAGGTGGCCTCGAGGAGAGCACAATCAGCCCACACAAGCCATTGTTTCCGCCTTAAACATAACAAAAGTAACGTATTCAGATTTCTTCCTATTAATCCTCAAGTCCGGCACCATCCCAAATAGATCAAGAATCCCCGATATGGCTTGACAGCTAGCCACGTCCTCCTCTGAGAATAGTATTGTGTCATAAACATATTGAGGAATAGTGATAGAGACATCTTCCTTCGAGAATCCCCTAAAGAAACCACCCGAAACTGCTCGATCAATCATGACTGTCAGAGCATCCAAAGCAAGAACGAAAAATAAAGGTGCTAAAGGGCATCCCTGCCGGACGCCTCACTACAGCTGGAAGAAGCCCCCTTTAGGTTGCCCATTGACCAAGACCACGCATGACGCATCGGTTATACACCTTTTCATCCAAGCGATCCACCTGTCAGGAAAACCACGTCCGTGCAGGGAGGTCCAAATGATCCGCCAATCCACACAATCGTAAGCTTTGGAGAAATTCACTTTCTAAAGAACTCCTTTAGTCTTACACTCGCGTCAATCTTCCATAATCTCCAAAGCAAGCACCACACTATCCAGCAGCTGCCTCCCTGGGAGGAAGACACATTGGATCGGGGATATAATTTTGTTCAACATGCTCCTCATCCGATTTGCCAGAGATTTGGTCACAATTAAGTAAATTGCGTTTGACAAGGCAATGGGGCGATAGTCCTGCACCCTGATCGCGAAATCCTTTTTGGAAGCTGAAGATGAGTGAATGGCTGTGCCTCTCAAACCCTAGATTTGCTACCACATACTCCTCCATTACCCATCAACTCCTCAGCAATGAGATCCCATAATTCTCTATAGAAGAACACTGTGAAACCATCGGACCAGGGCACCCATTCGGATTAAGATCAAATAGAGCATGACAGACCTCCTCGATGCTTAAGATTCTCGACAACGCCTTCGTATCAACCTCCAAAATGCGACTCACCCCCATGCCCAACCACCTCGAGCCACAGTGAGGAATCCTCATGCTCATGGACTTGAAATAACTTGTGATAGCCCTTGCGATATCCACCTCCCCTAGCACCTATCCCCCCCTTCCACGATCGAATAGATGAGGTTGCGCCTTCTTCTACCATTTGCCACCGCATGAAAGAACTTGGTATTAGCATCGCCTTCCTTCAACCATTTCATTCTTGATCGCTGCCTCCATTCGACCTCCCTCATCCTACCCTCTTTTTCCAAAACCTTCTCCACAACACCTCGATTCAAAAGTTCCTCTTCATCCAAATCCCTTGCATCCTCCAGCAAGTCCAATCTGGTTATCTTCTCCAGAGTCAATACCCTTCTCAAACCACGATCAACCCTAGAGGTCCTTCTAAACTCCCAACGATGTGGCACAATCAATTTGGTTGCAAAGATGACAGTTGCGAACCCCTCAAACTCCAAACTCCTCCAGAAATTGACAACCAAATCACGGAACTCTTCTTCCAGAATCCAGCTTCTCCTAAACCTGAAGTAGGATGAGACGCCCTTGCCAAAGCACGCATCCAAACAAATGGGAGTGCGGTCTGATATCGAACGGGGGAACGCCCTGATTGCCGCCAGGCTGAACATCTCCAAGGCCTCTACAAACAAGAGAAACCTGTCAATTCGGGATCTTGAGGATGATTTCCTCTAGGTATTCTTGTAGTTTGTTGCGCTAATCACTTCCAAATTTCCGCAAACATGCCAGATCCCGGATCGCTCGCTCCTCTCCCGCCGGGTCTATCATCCGCATAAAGCGTGGAATTAAAGTCACCCCCGACAAACCAAGCCACATCCTCAAACCATTCCCTGACGCTCCTAAGCTCAACCCATGCGGCAACATTCTGGGAACCACTCGAGACTCCATACATCAGGGTGATCACCAAGAGGGAACGTTCGACCTTACTGCACAAAATCACTATAACTGAATGCTCCATCTTCATCTCCTCAACCAGTTCGAACATATCCTCGTTCTATGCAATCAAAATGCCCCCAACACTGCCATTTGCCAACACCGCACAAAACCCCATGAACAGAGTCCCAGAAATGGAGTCCCATCTGACATTATCCCACGAATCAATCTTGGTTTCTTACAAACATGCCAAGCCAATAGCCCTTTCCACAAAAATGTCCTTGATTGCTAACCGTTTGTCAAGCTGGCCCAACCCTTGGACGTTTTAGGAGAGGAACTTCATTAGGGTCCCATGGGGGGAGCCCCCGCCAGCTGAACACCCACCCTTTCCGCTATCACTAAATCAAAGCACTTTCTGATCCAAATGCCTTTGTTGTTTACGATCTCGCTTTTTCAACGATGTTGCCTCCTTTTCATCTGCCACCTCTACCGACTCACGTTAAACACCTTGGCCTCAATCGCCGCCCCAGCCTCCTGCTCAACCCCAATCTCCTGCACAACCACCGCCCCCACCACCTGGTCAACATTCGCCCCAGACTCCTGCTCAACCAATTCTTCCTGCACCGTCTCCAACCCATCTGAATCCAAAGCCCACGCTTCGGTTCGCCTCCTTTTCCTCGGGAAATATCTTAGCTGCTGCCTCCCTTCTCTTTGTACCACATGGTTCCCGCTATGCCCATGGTACCTTCTGTTAGTCTAGTAATGTTCAACTCCTCCTCGGACCTTGCTGTACCGAGGCACTAACCCACTGAAAAATCTCCTCCCCAAAGCAGTATTACGTGGATGGAGGCCAAGATCGGTTGAACCACTTCTGACAAGTCGAGAACCACCCCTTCCCTCTCTTCCAGACTCAGTTAGAGGCCCCGCCGACATGATGCTCGAGGTCTGCCCCCCCCCCCCCCAGAGCGATCACGTGAAGGCCGGTTGGTGCATCTTCGTCGCCAAAACCAGTCGCCAAGAGCGGATACCTCCGATCCGAGGATGAGAAGCTGGTTCGGGTCCAAGTTCAGCTCTGAAGTCACCCCATCGGATAAGGGCCTGTTATTATATTCCAAAGATCCGAATCCATCAACCCGACCTGAGTCGATGACCAGGTCGGATGGCTCTATTGTTTTCGTGTCCCCGGGGTTCGAATACAGAGCGAAACCTAAATGACATATCGTCCCTCTGACAGTCTCGGGAACTACTACAGCTACCTCGACCTCCTCATTCGGGAAATATCTGCCATCCGCCTCGAAAGGAGAAGCCTCAAACCGACCTTTCACAACGCACATCAATCGAGGAGCCCCAATGGTTACCTCAATCGATGATGGCCGCAGCTTCACCACCTCCGCCACCGCCATCGGAGCCCCAACATGCGATTTCTCCTTCGAAGCGACGATCCAAAAGGAGGTCAACCTCCCTAACCAAATAGTGGTCCTCAATGGTATCAGAGCTCTCGAGTCGCGCATCCGACCGTTCACTTTCGTGCCCTCACCTGGGCCTAACCCAGATGAACAGATCTCTACTAACACACCAACGAACTGGACCGCCTCGCGAAGGTATCAACACGTTTGCATCTTATTAAGATTCTTATATCTTGTTGTCTTTATTTATATTGTTTATTTCTCCCGTCTTGTTTATGTAATTTACCCTTTGAGCTTTTCTCGTATATAAGAGAGCTTTAGGACTAGAGGGAATCATGGAAGGACATATCGATATCGATATCGTTTCGATATCGTGTCGATATCGATATATCGCCGATATATCGCTATATCTAGGAATCTTTCTGAAGAAAATGCCTGAAAGCGGATATATCGATATATCGATTTCGATATCGGTTCCATGTCGATATGGATATATCGACGATATATCGCCGATATATCGGGATACGGCCTTCCATGGAGGGAATACAACTTTTCATTTTTACATTCCACATTGTATCAGAGCGACAATCCTAGACCGGAGCCTATGCCCTAGAGCCCAACCCACCAAAAACCCTCACGCACGTCGTGCGTCGTCTCCAGCCGAGCACCGCCCCTAGCTGTGCGCCGCCTCCAGCCGTGCTCCGCCTTGCGCTCGCGCCTCACGCATGCAACGCGTACCCTCCAGTCGTGCACAGTCCCGCGCTCGCGCCTCACACGCACAACGCCTCACGTCCGCAATCCTGCTCCTTCGCGTCTCCTCCCCCCGCGCGCAGCCCAGCATCTCACACGCCTTTGCCTTTGCGCGTATCCCTATGTGACGCTCGTATTGCGGCGGACTACAAGGAGCCCTTGAAGAATGGAAGGGGTTGTGGTATGCGTCTACACCCACAACCATCTTCCTATATGTCCGTGTAGACATTATTTGTCTAGTTTGTAACCTCAGTCTTTAGAGATTGTTGTCAATATGTCAGACAACAAAGTAGATGTTCCATCCATGGGTGCCTTCAAAGGTATAACGCCCATTGTGAAGATGGATGGAACGAACTATGGACTGTGGGCCATGCAGTTCTTGAGCCTGATGCAATATAATGATAGGAAGCATATCCTCACACAGGAGGAACCTGTTGACAAGACTGGGGTTAATGCCTCATGGGAGGCAGACGATGCCTATGCACGTGTATGGCTATCTGGCACGGTATGTACGGAGATAGCCAATGACATTCTGAGTCAACCCATGATGAAGGCTATGTGGGACATTCTCGCCGCTACATATTCTCCGACGAAGAATGAGTCGAAGATTATGCAACTTCAACACGACATCTTCACTTTGAAGCAGAACGGTCTTCCTCTTCATACCCTCTACACTTCTCTAGGGGTATGTTTGAGAAGTTACATGGTTACATTCCCTTGACTGCGACACCAGAGCAACTCAAGGCATATAGAGATTCAGTGATGGCAGGAGTTTTTCTAGCGACACTTGATCATGAGTATGATGCAGGTAAAGCACAGATTCTTACTGATGCCACCATACCTCCTATGGAGGAGGCATATCGCAGGTTGAGTAGTCTATCCATATCTCCTGGTGGTACCCAACTGTCTTAGACGTCCTCAGCCATGGCTGCATCCTGTGGTAGGGGAGGACCTACACTATTTCGAGGACGAGGTGGCCGTGGCAAGGGAGGGGGTAGTCGGACCCCTCGGTAACCTTGTAATTATTGTCACAGACAGACCATGTCACTCTGATGAAACTTGCTATTCCAAGCATGGGTTCCCAGCTTCAGCTCATGTTGCATAGCAGACTAAGCAGGTAGGGGGCCCTTCACATGTCTCTGATCAGAGCTTTGATGAACTTGTGGCACGGTTCAGAGAGATGATGCCTACTTCTGGGTCAATAAGCTCTCCTTCAGGATCCTCAGAGGTAGCTGCCTTAGCATCAACATCCACGTCAGGTACAACCTATGCTTTTACTAGTTGTTACATGGCAGAGTTGTTAGAATGGATCATGGATTCGGGAGCATCTCATCTCTGTGGTGACAGAAGTAGTTGAGTGATTTCCGTCCGTCTCAGAAGGGACAATCTGTTGTGATAGTAGACAGGACACACTCTTGCATTACCGGTCAGGGGGAGGTGCAGTTGTCTCCCGTAATGCGGCTTCAGAATGTTCTCTACGCTCCTGAATTTTCTATGAATTTACTATCAATTAGTCAAATCACTAAGGATTTACACCGTCGTGCCTTATTTGATCCATCTGCTATTGTGTTTCAGGATATTCTCACGGGTAGGGAGATTGGATTTGGCCGTGAGCAAGGGGGTCTGTACAGACTGGTGCAATCTCCTTATGTTGGTGTCTCTTCTCTTCATACTGGATCTGTTTCTCCCTACATATGGCATCTTCGCTTTGGTCATCCTCCTCTACAAAAGCTGTGTCACGCTCTTCTACAGATTTCTCCTCGCTCTTCCTTTCAGTGCGAGGCCTGCCAGCTTGGGAAGCATCATAGGTCTACTTTTCAGAGTCGTCATGGTCGGAGTGGTCATGGTTTGTTTGAGTTAATTCATTTTGATATTTGGGGTCCCAGTCGTGTCCCATATCATCATGGACATAGGTTTTATCTGGTTGTTGTTGATGAGTTTTCAAGATTGTCTTAGGTCTTTCTTCTTAAAAACAAGTTTGATGCTGGTCATGTTATTCAGTCATTTATTATTGAAATAAAGAACATTTTTCTGCAAAAGTCAAGTTTATACATTCTGATAATGCACTAGAATTTGCAGTATTCAGCTTTCCCAATTCCTTATGTCCCATGGTATTGTGCATCAGACATTTTGTGTATATACTTTCCAACAGAATGGGGTAGCTGAGTGAAAACACCGTCATCTTTTGGTTGTTACCATGACTCTTTTGTTTTAGAGCCATGCTCCTCATTCGTATTGGGGGAATGCAGTTCTTACTACTTGTTATTTGATAAATCGTATGCCCTCTTCGATTTTGGGGGAGAAGATCTCGTTCTTGATTGCGTTTCTCGAGATGGATCTTTTCTCACTTGCGCTTCGTGTGTTCGGTTCAATGGCGTTTGTTCATCAGATGTCTCATGGTATTGACTAGCTCTCCCTGAGATCTGTCAAATGTGTGTTTGTTGGGTATTCCAAGACCCAAAAGGGATATCGTTGCTTCGATCCTGTTCGGCGAAGGTATTGCATTAGAGCAATTGTCATATTCTTTGAGTTCATTATGTATTTCTCTCCAACAGATGACAAGATCATCACTCCTTCAGAGGATGGAGATGGGGTTCATATGCCTCTACCTCTGATCTCCACTACACCATCATTGCCACCACATTCTACTCTACCACCGTCGCCACCTCCTCCTCCACCACCTACTTTCTACCCTCAGGTTTACTAGCATCGACCCCATGCTCATGTGCCCCCTCCATCATCCCGCATGCCCATGGTATGTTCTGAGCATTTGAGTTCTTCTGATGGAACTAGTGATTTGCATATGTAGCTTGAGGTGCAGGATATCTTGGAGGATACTTCTTCTGCGAATAATGAGGATCTAGATGTACCTATTGCTCTACGGCAACAGAAACGAGCATGCACTATGCATTCTATTGGTTCTCATGTCTCCTTGGAGCGTCTTTCCAGGGATTTTCAGAAGTTTGTTGTGGGACTGTATGCCGTGGAGATACCACGATTATATTAGGAAACATTGCAGAGAAGTCAATGACGTCTGGCCATGGAGGAGATGGCAGCTTTACAGTCTCGAGGCACGTGAAGTGTTGTCCATGCTCGCCCAGGTGCGTCTGTTGTTGACAACAAGTGGGTGTTTACAGTGAAACATCGAGCTCATGGTTCAATGGACAGATACAAGGCCAGATTGGTTGCTCGTGGGTTCACTCAAATCTATGGGGTGGATTATCATGACACCTTTTCTCCCGTTGCACGTCACTCTACGCTGCGGATTCTTATTGCTATTGCCGTGGTTCGTGATTGGCTGCTCCTCCAATTAGATGTTAAGAATGTTTTCTTGTATGGAGATCTACATGGGAAGTTTACATGCAGCAACCTGCCGGGTTTGCTGCTGAGGGGGAGTCCAGTATGGTGTGCCATCTTCATAAGGCTATATATGGCCTTAAGCTGAGTCCGAGGGCTTGGTTTCAGAAGCTCTCAGAGTTGATTGAAGAGAAGTGGTTTGTCAGATCCACTGCAGATCATTTTCTTTTTGTTAAGAGAAATCAGAGAGGTATTGTTGTTGTTTTGGTTTATGTTGATGATATTGTTGTGACCGACATCGATGAATAGGGCATTCAAGAAACTAAGGATTTCCTTGGACAACAGTTTGTTACCAAGGACCTTGACACGCTTAGTTATTTCCTTGGCTTGGAATTTGCACGAAATCATCATGGTATGGTTATGACGCAAAGGAAGTATGCAACTGACATTCTATCTGAGACAAACATGGCATGATATAGACCAACTACTACACCAATAGATCCTAATGCTAGGCTCTATGATTATGACTCTGAGGATGTGGACAAGAGATGATACAGAGAGGTGGTAGGGAAGCTGTTATATGTTACTATTACCAGGCCTGATATATCATTCGCTGTGAGCAGAGGCAGCCGGTTTATGGAGCAACCCAGGCATACACACATGAATGCAGTTTGCATGATATTGAGATATTTGAAGTCATCTCCAGGTGCATGTCTTCTTTTTAGAAGAGATATGCCTCTCACAGTTACTGGATGTGCAGATGTAGATTATGCTGGGTGTCCCAAGGACAGGAAGTCCACTTCAGGCTTCATTGTGTTTGTTGGTAGCTCATCGATTTCATGGAAGAATAAGAAACAAACAACTGTTGCTCGATCTAACGCTGAATCAGAATATAGGGCCATGGCCTAAGGGAGTACAGAAATGATGTGGGTCAAGTCTATCCTGACTGACCTAACTATTGAGGCGCCTCTTCTTATACATCTCAAATGTGATAATCAAGCGGCCCTGTTCATAACAAATAATCCAGCATTCCATAAGAGAACAAAGCGTATTGAAGTAGACTGTCACTATACTCGTGATTTGATCCAAAAGGAGCTTATTTCTGTGCCTCATGTTGCTTCAGGTGATAAGATTGCAGACATGTTTATCAAAGCTCTTGCGAGAGGTCCATTTCACCGGTCCTGTTCCAAGCTGAGTGTCACACCCCCAAATTCCGTGATCGAGAATGATCGTGCAGACACGGTAGCTGGATGCTCGAGAATGATCGATGAAGCTGGACTTCAGGAGGAGTCTGAAAATGTATGGATATCTGGGAGGTTATCCATGGGAGTTTGGAGGCTCTACCGTACGTTACTAAGGAGAAGCGTCACACAGGACATTGGCTCGGTAGCAGAGTGTCGTGAAGCTTGTAGCAGTGCGAGCACAGCGAGTACAGACAGCAGTGCAAGACATGACAGTGGATGCACGTAGTCGTACATACGCGAGCGCAGAAGGGCGGTACGTAGTGAAGCAGTACGCATAGAGGAGCTATGCGGTACGGTCACAGAGGCATACGCACGAAGGCGCAAGGTATCGGTATTGATGCGTGGCGGTCCAAGGAGGCATGGAGCGTTGCAGGTGCTGAGTACGAGCATTGTCGAGCATGCTCGGTCGTACACGTACGAGAGTGGTCTGGAGGCCACGATAGCGAAGTTCTGGAGGACTTCCCCTTAGCATGGAGAATGCTAAGGAAGGGTTTACCGCACGAGGGTCTGGAGGCCGCGGGTTCCCTTTGGCACAAGACCAAGTGTTCGGTGGCACTTGGTGAATTACGGCAAAGCTGCATCAGCAAGCGTTGGAGCGCGAGTGTGCTGATGACTGGGCGGTTGACTGGGCGTCAACTGTGCAGGAAGACGAAAGGTCAACGAGGGAGTCGAAGAGACAAGCAGACGAAGAGTTGCTGAGGAACACGAAGGGTTGCCGAAGAACTCGAAGGGTCTCTTGTGTCTTTATGTATCATTATTGTTAGAGTAAAACGATACTGTGATGATTATTCCATAGAGCCCTCGGGTCTCTTATATAGGGAGAGAACCCTTGGGTAAATTACAGAGACGTACAATAGATAAATAGAAAATGTGAAACAGTACACAACATAAATAAGTTTCTACACTCCCCCTCAAGATGGAGCATAGATATCTATCATGCTCAGCTTGGACGAACATCTCTGGAAAGGTCCTCTGAGCAATGGCTTAGTGAATATGTCAGCAGTCTGGTCCTCTGAACTGACATGAGACGTGGAAATGAAGCCCTTCTGAATCATGTCCCTAGTATAATGACAATCCACCTCGATGTGCTTTGTTCTCTCATGGAAGGCTGGATTGTTGGCAATAAATAATGCTGCCTGATTATCACATTGAAGGTTCATAGGCAAGGGGACATCAACATTCAGATCTTCTAAGACTGCTTTAACCCACATCATCTCCGTGGTTGCCTGAGCCATGGCTCTGTACTCGGATTCGGCACTGGATCTCGCCACAACCGTCTGTTTCTTGCTTTTCCAAGAGACTAAAGAGCTTCCTATGAAGATAGCAAATCCAGAAGTAGACTTACGATCCCTTGGACATCCTGCATAATCTGCATCTGCACAGGCTGAAATAGACAGATCTGTATCTTTCTTAAATAGCAACCCTGTGCCTGGGGAAGACTTCAGATATCTCAATATCATATGCACGGCATCCATATGAACTTGCCTCGGCTGCTCCATGAATTGACTCACCCGGTTTACTGCAAAGGCAATATCCGGTCGAGTTATGGTAATGTATAAGAGCTTACCCACCATTTCTCTGTACCTTCTCTTGTCCACCTCCTCGGTATCCTCATCGTACAGCTTCATGCTCGGGTCCATAGGTGTACTTGAAGGTCTGCATCCAGTCATTCCTGTTTCAACTAGCAAATCTGTGACATATTTTCTTTGAGTCATCACCATTCCTTGTGCATTTCTTGCAAACTCTATCCCCAGAAAATAACGTATTGTGCCTAGATCCTTTGTAATGAACTGACTCCCCAACATGGACTTGGTTCTCTCAATCCCCTGAGCATCATCTCCTGTGACCAATATGTCATCAACGTATATCATAACGACAATAGTACCTCCAGGGGTCTTCAGGACGAACAGTGAGTGGTCCGCATTTGATCTTCTGAACCCCTGTTGTTCCATAAGCTGGGAGAGCTTCTGGAACCATGCCCGAGGACTCTGTTTAAGGCCATAGATAGCCTTATGAAGTCTACACACCATCTGAGTCTCCCCCTCAGCAGCAAACCCGGGTGGCTGCTGCATGTAGACTTCCTCCTGTAGGTCACCATACAAGAAAGCATTCTTGACATCAAGCTGGAAAATAGGCCAGTTACGTACCACAGCAACAGACAGAAGGATGCGTAGAGTAGAGTGTCTCGCCACCGGTGAGAAAGTATCCAAATAATCAACCCCATATGTCTGAGTAAATCCTCGTGCCACGAGCCTTGCCTTGTATCTGTCTAGACGACCATCCGCATGATATTTTACCGTAAATACCCATTTGCAACTCACCACGGATGCACCTGGAGGAATGGGGACCAGAGACCAAGTCCCTCTCGATCGCAAGGCACGCATCTCTTCTTCCATTGCTAAACGCCAGCATTCAGTCTTCATGGCATCCTGATATGTCCGTGGAATCTCTACGGACGATACGGCAGCTGCAAACCTCTGGAAATCCCCAGTGAGACGATGAAAGGAGACGTAAGAGGCAAGGGGATAGGAGGCACATTGTCTCCGCTGCTTCCTGTGAGCAATGGGGCGGTCCAAATCATCCAGGACCGTGCTAACTGGTTGATCTTCCTCCTGTAGTAAAGGCTCCTGCACAGGTGCATTAGCTAACCCATCATTAGTGTTAACATCAGAACATACCTGAGGCGTGTTGGATGGTTGACATGTAGCTTGAGCAGGGCCTGTCCGCCTCGAATAGAACTTAGTGAAAGGGACAACTGGAGGTGGTGGCGGGGGTGGTGGTGGTGGTGGTGGTGGTGGTGTCGGTGGAGTAGAGGATTGACCCAGACTTGGAGGTGGAGGAACATAGACACTGGAATCTGGTGATGTGGAGGAGACCAATCTGTCACCTGCAGGGGAGAAATACATGATAGGTTCGAAAAATGTAACATCTGCACTCACACAGTACTTGTTATGGACAGGGTCATAGCAACGGTATCCTTTTTGTGTTCTGGAGTAACCCACAAAAACACACTTGATAGCCCTAGGAGAGAGCTTATCAAGTCCCGGAGATAAGCGGTGGACAAACGCAACAGTGCCGAAGACCCGAGGTGTAAGGTTAAACAAGTCTCTGTCGGGAAAAAGAACAGAAATCGGGGACTTTTCCCCAAGAACAGTTGTAGGCATTCGGTTGACCAGATAGCATGCTGTAAGTATGGCATCTCCCCAAAATGATAATGGAGCACAACTTTGAATCAGTAATGTGCGAGCAATATCAAGAAAATGTCGATGTTTTCGTTCTGCAACCCCATTTTGTTGAGAGGTGTAAGCACATGTTGTTTGGTGAATGATGCCTTTAGAAGAAAGAAAGCTAGCAAGAGAGCGAGTGCAGAATTCTAAGGCATTGTCAGTACGCACATACTTAACAGCAGATGAAAAAACATTCTGGACTTCATTAATAAGATTTTGAAGAACATTTCCTGCTTCAGATTTATTTTTCAGAAGAAAAGTCCAGGAAACTCTAGAAAAATCATCAACCACAACCAAATAGAACCTGTGCCCCTGATGGTCCGGGACACGACTTGGACCCCAAATGTCTATATGAAATAATTCAAACGAGGAGCTACTGCTCCGACTCTGACGACTGGGGAAGCTAGACCTATGATGCTTCCCTAACTGACACGCTTCACAACGAAAAGAGGAACTCGGAGAGATCTGAGGCAGGAGATGACGCATTTTCTGCAGCGGTAGATGACCGAACCGAAGATGCCAAGTGTACGGAGATACGGAGCCTTGAGAATGCAGTGAGACGCCAGCGTAAGAAGTACGGACGAGACGATAGAGGCCATTGTGCTCAGAGCCACAGCCAATCACCCTGCCCGTTAGTATATCCTGAAAAATAACAGACGATGGATCAAAAATAGCACGACAGTGCAAATCACGTGTAATCTGGCTAATCGACAAGAGATTCATAGAGAATTCTGGAGCATGTAGCACATTCTGTAAGTGCATAGAGGGAAGCACAGCCGTCTCCCCCTGACCAATGATAGGGGAATGAGTGCCATCAGCAATGAGTACAGAGCGGGCAGGCTGAACAGCTCTGTAGGACTGCAGAATATCTCTCTCACGGCATAGATGATGGGTAGCTCCGGAGTCGACAATCCATCCTGTGAGATCATGACTAGTAAATGAGACTGAAGAACTACCTGAGGCACTGGCTGAGGCAGATGAACTAGCTGAAGCTGAAGCCGCAACATCAGAAACCTCAGCACCCTCTGACGACGATTGTGGCATGATATCACGAAGTCGTGCCACCAACTCCTCGAACCTGTGATCTGGAGTAGATGCAGATGGACCCTGAGTATGATCAGCTACACGTGCAGAAGGAGGGAAGCCATGCTTAGAATAGCATGTATCCTCCGAATGACCCGTACGACGACAGAAAGTGCACGTAGAACGAATGCGACCTCCACGGCCACGTCCACCACTTCCTCTGCCACGAAATGAGGACGAAGCACCACGTCCCCTGGATACTGCCATTGCTGATGGAGATGTATTCGCTCTACTGGATGGAACAGGGACTCGACTGAGCCTCCTGTATACCTCTTCTATCGGCGGGATGGTGGCATCTGCTAGGATCTGAGATCGTGCTGCCTCGTACTCCGGGTCAAGGGCAGCGAGTAATACGCCAACCATAGTGGCGTTGCGGAACGTCTTCTGCTGTTCCGGCGTGGCTGTGAGCGGAATGGTGCTATAGAGCTTCTCGAACATTCCACGAAGCGACGTGTACAGGGAATGAAGAGGCTTCCCATTTTGCTTCGTGGTAAATATATCGTGCTGCAACTGGAGCATCTTCGTCTCGTTGCGTACCTGTGAGTACGTCATGGCCAAAATATCCCACATCGCCTTGGCGGTGGGCTGGTGAAGGACATCATTCGCTATCTCCGACGTGAGCGTACCTGAGAGCCAAACCTTGGCGTACGCATCGTCAGCCTCCCACGAGGCATAGATCCCTGTCTTCTCCGGCGGTTCATCCTCGGTAAGAATATGCTTCTTACCACACGACTTCATGAGACTAAGGAACTGCATCGCCCACAGTTCGTAGTTTGTCCCGTCCATTTTGACGATTGGTGCCGAACCTTTGAAAGCACCTATGGCGGGCATGTCGAGCTTTTGGTCTGACATAATGCCGGAGAAGAACATCCACTGATAGACCAAGAAAATGTTGTCTACCAAGACCTTTTAGGATTCAAGTGCATATGTAGACGTTATGCACTTGAATCCAACATCTATCCGAGACCGAGAGAAGACGCGGCACCCCGGTGACGAGTAGAGGCTCTGAAGGCCTCTACCACGTAGAAATGGCAGCTAGGGAGGTCCCAGCGGCAAGCTGGAGGCCGGCGGGGGGCTGGAGGCCGGGTCGCTGGGTGGATCCTGGCTACGGCAGGGGGGGCTGGGCGGCGGCGAGTGGAGGTCCGGTGGAGGGGCGGTGGGACCTTGGAGGTCCTACGGGCGGCGGCGGCGGCGGGAGAGGCTGGAGAGGCCGGCGGCGGCGGAAGGGGGGGGGCGGCGGTGGAGAGAACCCTAGATTAGGGTTAGGGCTCTGATACCATGTTAGAGTAAAACGATACTGTGATGATAATTCCATAGAGCCCTCGGGTCTCTTATATAGGGAGAGAACCCTTGGGTAAATTACAGAGACGTACAATAGATAAATAGAAAATGTGAAACAGTACACAACATAAATAAGTCTCTACAATTATTGTAGATGTAATAATGAGTGTCCCTTGGGTTGCCTTGAGTCTTGTATATAAGGAGAGGTGGTGGCTCATTTGTAAACACACAAGTGTAAAGAGTACACAAGTCTACACAAGAGAGTGTAGAGTGTCCACCCACTCCTGAGATAGTTCCCCTTCTAATAAAGAGAAGAGCTTTGTGCCCGTACTTGTGTGATTGCTTGGTTGAGTTCTTGAGCGTTCTTGAGCGTGTTCTTGAGAGTGTTCTTGAGCGATCCGGAGTTCGTGCTCGTGCTAGTGTTGAAAGCGTCGGTGCGCTAGCAAGCAGCAGTACGAGAAGAGTTGGAGCGCATCCGTGACCGTTCTACTCGGGAAGGCTGGTTAGCTATGGGTTAGCTAACGCCGCACAGGATCGGTCGAAATCGATAACGGGATTTTGACCCTGTGACACTGAGCATGATAGATATATATGCTCCAGCTTGAGGGGGAGTGTTAAGACTCTTATATCTTGTCATCTTTATTTATATTGTTTATTTCTCCAGCCTTGTTTATGTAATTTACCCTTTTGAGATTTTCTAGCTCTAGGGCTAAAGGGAATATAACTTTTCATTTTCACATTTCACACATCTAAATTAGACCCCCAAGAATTTTGCCTTCTAGGAAGTGGTCCCCAGAGCTCCGTCCATCGACCTTGGTTTCCTTCATCTGCTCCGCTCCCTCAACGCTTTGGGTAAGAACGTGTTGAAGACCCCCCGATGACCTCTGGACCCCCTTAGCAGACAAGCCCCGTGGGTACACCGTACCATCACGAAGCGGAAGAGCGTTCATCCGTGCATCGGAGATTCTCACCGCTCGGACCCTTCTTGCATCTCCTGCAGAACCTCCTCATCCCCTATAATGCCCCGCTACCTATGGCGAGAGCTGAGACAAGCGAAGCTAAGTTCATAGGAGACGAGACATCTTGTGGGATAGACCCCACTGCCTCAGCCTTTGCGGTGTCGACCTTCGACTTGGGCAGCCCTTTGTCATGCAATCACATCGATGATGGCATGGTGCATCGCATCTGAAGCAGAGCGGCTTCGACGCATGGCACTATTTCGAAAGGTGATCTCCCGTACCACAACGGAAGCACTTGGGGGCCCTTCCCTCACCCCTTTGCCTTCGACCACACCGTCGCCCTATGCTTCCAACCATCACACAGGGGGGCCGGCCTTTTCCGCCCTTCAAAAGAAGATGAGGCGGCACCAACACACTCCCTCTTCATTGGAGCCTTGCCCACCCTCTCTACCTATGGAGTCTCCCGCTCCTTCTCCTCGTGCTTCGTCACCCCATGGTGTAGGTGGCCCTCAGCTCATCGGGGACTCTCGGTTCTCTCGATGCCTCAGCCCTAGCCCCGACCAACTCCCTCTGTCCCTCTCTCCCACACTCATTCTCTCCCTTCATCATCCCACACCGACATTTGAGGAAGTCTTTCTACATCCATTACATTACTATCCTGTCAATAATATTGCTTTAATTCATAAATATATTTTAATGCTGGGATGAAAGGTAAACTACCACAGTTGTGTGCTTCACCCAACAAATATTTCTTAAGTTTTTCATTAAGGTAAGTATGAAATAAAAAATAGAACGCCAAATCAAGAACAAGAAGAAACATAGTCTTACATGGAATCATACTCACAAGGTGTGAGATAAAATCACAGGAAAAAGCGTCACATCGTTGTATATTCCATTATGATTTCTTGATAAGTACATGGGTTGTGGGGTTTTCTTTATAGCCCCACCAACTCAATTAAGGTTCATGACTTAGCAATGTAGGACTAAACTCTTCATACCTAAAGGCTCGATCACACAAATATACAGAACATGAAATGCTCAGTTTGAATAATACAAACTTAATACAAACCCATATCATATATCAAACACAACTTTCGAGCTCTCAACTACATCTTCTCACTCTTGTTATTTGAAGAAGTTTGCAACTACTGTTGATGTTGGGCTCTTGAATTCTTTGGATACGAAGACTTAAAAAGGGGTTTATCCAACATAGACCTCTTAGAGAGCTGCCACCATATGATGATGTAAACAAAGAGCTTCTATCACAAAGTCACTGTAATGGATGCCTCTACTATGGGCCTCTCCCACACCGTCTCGGAGAACGGATCTTGTACAAGGAATAGAATCGAGTTTCATTAATGAGCTCCCTAGGGTTCTCTTATATAGGAGATGAACCTATTGGGCAAATTACAAGTTGGGGATGAAAGAAACAGAAAATATGCAAAACAATAAAATAATAACAAATATCTCAACACTCCCCCTCAAGCTGGAGCCTAGATATCGATCAGACTCAGCTTGGAACATCTCTGATAAGGTCCTATGGCTAGAGCCTTAGAGGACATCTGCTATCTGGTCTCCAGAGCTGATGTGTGTAGTGGCGATAAGACCCTTCTGTATCATGTCACGAGTGTAGTGACAGTCCACCTCTACGTGCTTCGTCCTCTCATGCAAGGCTGGGTTGTTGGCAATAAAGAGAGCAACCTGATTGTCACATTGGAGGTGCGTGGGAAGATGTACCTCTATCGTCAGGTCAGTAAGAACAAATCTGACCCACATCATCTCTGTGTTAACCTGCGCCATGGCCCTGTACTCTGACTCATCACTCGATCTGGCTACCACAGTTCGCTTCTTGCTCTTCCATGAAACCAAAGAATTCCCTATAGACACAACAAAGCTTGATGTAAACTTCCTATCCTTTGGACACCCAACATAAACATGCGGTAATTGAAAGAGAAATGCCTCTACTGAAAAAGAGTCCTGTGCCAGATGAGGTCTTCATATATCTCAGAATCAATGGACTGCATCCATATGTGCCCATCTGGGCTGCTCCATAAACTGACTCACTTTGCTCACGACGAAGGATATGTCGTGCCTGGTAATGATCACATATAGTAGCTTGCCAACAAGTTCCCTGTACCTCCTCTTGTCTACCTTCTCAGTATCTTCATCATAGAGCTTCATACTCAGGTCAAGGAGTAGTGGCATGTCTGCAATCTGCCATGCATGTCTCTGAAAGAAGTTCTGTAATGTACTTCCTCTGGGTCATGACAAGACCTTGCTGGTTCCTGGCAAACTCCAGTCCAAGGAAGTAACGTAAATGTCCAAGATCTTTGGTCACAAACTGATGACTTAGAAAGTCCTTGACACCATGAATACCCTATTCGACATCTCCTGTAACAATAATGTCATCAATGTAAGCAAGAATGACAATAGTACCTCTCTGAGTCTTCTGCACAAACAAGGAATGATCAGCAGTCGATCGCACAAACCCCTGCTGCTCTATCGAGTCCGAGAGCTTTTGGAAGTATGCTCTTGGACTCTGCTTAAGGCCATAGATAGCCTTGTGTAGCTTGCAAACCTTCTGACACTCCCCCTCAACAACAAACCCAAGTGGCTGTTGCATATAGACCTCCTCATGTAAGTCACCATAGAGGAAGACATTCTTTACATCGAGCTGGTAAAGGGGTCAATCTCGTGTCACAACAATAGAAAGTAGAATACGCAGAGTAGAATTTTTGGCAATTGGGGAGAAAGTATTCTGATAATCCACCCAATATGTCTGGGTGAACCCTCATGCTGCAAGTCTCGCTTTTTTTTGAATAGAAACAGGGGGAGCCCTCCTAAAGTGGGAGTCACCACACCAAAATATTCATTAATATCGAAAGGGTACATCAATTGGATTTCCGAAAATTGTACAAAGCATTACAGTGCGCTAGTACATTTTCACAGTAAAACTGCTGCCCCTTGAAAGTGCAATCATTCCTGCCAAGCCAAATAGCCCAATGGGCGGCAAAGGACCTGGACACATCCCCTGAGGACCGAAGCCCCACCGATCGAATAGGTCTCCAAAATTGTTCCAAGCCGGATCCCTGGACTCAAGTCAGCCCCAAAGAATCCCAGACATGTGCCGAAGACCTGCAACCGAAGAAAATGTGGTCCATATCCTCCACGTCCTCCTCGCATCTATCACACTTCAGATCCGTTACACCCAACAGTCTCCCCCTTCTTACTTTGTCGCACAGACGGTCTCTCCTTAGACACCAAAGGAACACCTTAACCCGAGTAGGAATCTTGGCCGCCCAAATCACTTTTATGTCCGCACATAGGTCTTCATCGTGCTCCATTCCTCCACCATGCAGCTTCCGATAGGCACTCTTTACCGAGAACTTCCCATCCGCCCAACCAAAATGATCTGGCTCACCTGACATCTCCCCAACAGAGGGAATCTCAGATAGCAGTCGTAAAAACTCCTCCATCCGTTGCTCCGAAAGAACCGAAAGGAATCTCGGAGCCCACGACCCATAGTCGGTCACCTCCGCCACCTGCACCCCCCTGTTCCCTGCTAAAGCCATCAACCTAGGGAAGCGGTGGGCCAGCACCCCCTCCCCCGTCCAATCATCCTGCCAAAACCGGAAAAGCTGATCGTTCCCCAACCTCGACCGAAGGAAAGGCCTGAGCCCCGGAAGCTCGGCACGGATCCTCATCCACAATGGGGACTCATGACGCTTCCTTGCAGCCACCAACTCCCTTGTGACACCATAAATCTTCCTCAACATCCTTGAAACCAACGAGTCGGATGAACCCCAAATCTGCACCACCCATTTGGCTATCAAAGCTTTGTTCATCAATTCCACGTCCCGGACACCTAGACCCCCCTCCGAAACATGTACAACAAGATCCTTCCAAGCAACCAAGTGTAAGCCCCTCGCTGCAAGTCTCGCCTTTTAGTGATCCACACTGCCATTTGCACAGTGTTTCACAGTGACAACCCATTTGCATCCCACCACGGATGCGTCAACTGGAGCAGAAACAAGGCTCCACATACCACGTGACCGTAACATGAACGTCTTTTCTTCCAAAGCCAACCTCCACTGACTATCTCGTAGAGCCTCCTGATATATCTATGGTATCTCCACGGCTGATAGTACCAAGGTAAACCTCCTGAAATCCTCTGGCAGTCTGCTCAAGGAAACCTGTACTGCAAGAGGGTAGGTAGTGCATGTATGTTTCTGCTTTCACAGAGCATTTGACACATCAAGATCATCTGCCAAGTTCCGAACCTGTAAGTTTCCCTCTGGAGAGGGCACTTGCTCATCCTGTCTAGAGTCTTGCTGCACAGACAACTCAGTAGTGCCATCAATAGAAACAATATGCACATTACATACCTGAGGCATGTTGGATGATGCACAAGACCTGCGAGCAGGGGGAACTGAGCGAGACATGCGAGTAAAAACACGTGGCAAAACCTGAATACAGAAGCAGGTGGTGGTGGTGGTGTCTGAGGAGGTGGTGGAAGTGCAGGAGTATAGGGAAGTGGTGGAGGACCGACGGTAGGAGTTGAATGCATGTATATATCACCGTCAAATTTAGATGGAGGCAAGTCTATCACTTGTAGGAGAAAAATACTTGACAGTCTTAAAGAAAGTAACGTCAGTACTCACAAAGTATTTGTGCCTTAGCGGATCAAAGCAACGATACCCCTTCTTCATACGAGAGTAACCGACAAACACACACTTTACAGCTCGAGGAGATAGCTTGTCACGACTTGGAGAGACATCATGAACGAAGGCAATTGATCCGAATACACAAGGTGTAAGGGAGAAAAGATACGCCTCGTGAAACACAATCGAGAAAGGAATCTTCTCTCCCAACATAGATGAGGGCATATGCTTCACCAAATAGCAAGCAGTAAGGACATCATCACCCCATTAAGCATGAGGAGCACAACTCTGTATCAACAAGGTTCTGATCACATCAAGTAAGTGACGATGTTTGCGCTCGGCAACACCGTTCTGCTGTGAAGTATAAGCACACGAGGTCTGGTGAACAATGTTATGAGATCTAAGAAACTCAGAAAGTTGTTAGGTGCAGAATTTCAAGGCATTATATATTTGACATTGGCAGAAAAAATATTCTTTTTCTCACTAATAAAATACTTGATCACAGATCCAACCTCAGACTTATTCTTATATAAAAGACCCAGGAAAGTCTTAAAAAATCATCGACAACGACAAGATAAAAATGCTATCCCTGGTGATCAGGAACACGACTCATACCCCAAATGTCTAAATGAAGGAGCTCAAATAATTGAGAACTGCTCCGACTCTGACGGGATGGAAAGGAGGAACGGTGATGCTTCCCAAACTGGCATGCCTCACACTGAAGGAAGATCTCGTAGAAATCTAGGGAGAACATGACATAGCTTCTGCAGAGGAAGGTGACCAAAACAAAGATGCCATAGATATGGAGGGACTGGTCCAATAAGTATAGTAGAAACACCAACATGAGGAGGTTGGGTCAGTCTGTAGCGTCCTCGCTGCTCACGGCCACATCCAATCATCTTGCCAGTGAGTATGTCCTGAAACACAAGAGATAAAGGGTCAAAGATAACACGACAATGCGGATCCTTAGTGATCTGACAACAACAACAACAAAGCCTTTTCCCACAATTCAGTAGGGTCGGCTACATGGATTCTTCGCCTCCATTCAGATCTATCTTGGGTCAATCCCGGGCTTATATCCACAAAACTAAGATCGCTTCGTATGGTCTCTTTCCAACACTTCTTGGGCTGTCCTCGCCCTTTCTTAGCCGGCTCAACATCCCACCAATCGCATCTCCTAACTGGTGAATCAGCTGATCTTCTTTGCAAATGACCAAACCATCTTAAACAGTTTTCTCGCATCTTATTCTTGATCAGAGCTACACCAACATTCTTTCTGATTGCATCATTCAGAATCCGATTTTTACGTGTGTGTCCAAACATCCACCCTAGCATTTTCATTTCTGTTACAACCATTCTTTGCACATGCTTATGGTTCACATGCCAACATTCAGATCCATATAGCATAGTAGATCTCACGGCTGCTTTGTAAAACTTTCCTTTAATTTTTAAAGGAATTTTCTTATCACTGAGAACAGCAGAGGCTCCACTCTACTTTAGCCAGCCTGCATTTATTCTATTAGTAACATCTCCATAAATTTCCCCATCATGTTGCAAAATAGATCCTAGATATCTTAAAAAATCTCTCTTCCGAATATTATCATCACCAATCTTAACCTCGATTCCTTCACCATTGCTTCCATCAAAGGTGTAATCCATATACTCCGTCTTAGCCCTACTTATACGGAATCCTTTACTCTCCAACTCATGTCTCCAGATCTCAAGCTTCTTATTTACTCCATCTCTAGTCTCGTGATATCACCAGTAAATAACATGCACCAAGGTAACTCATCCTGAATGTGATTTGTCAACTCATCCATAATCAAAGTAAAAAGAAATGGACTCAAAGCTGGACATTGATGTAAACCAATCTTGATGTCAAAATAGCCAGTCTTCCCAGATGGGGTCCTTACACAAGATAAAGGCCTATCATACATGTCCTTTATGAGGTTAATGTATAGGACAAATACTTAGTGATCTGACTAATGAAAAGTAAATTCATCTAAAAAACAGGAGCATATAAAACATTCTGAAGGCGCATGGACGGCGTCAAATGCACCTCCCCCTGTCCTGTAACGTGTAAATAGTCGCTATTAGCGATGACAACCCATCTGCTAGGTGGTATATTCCTCTAGGACCTCAACTGTGCTCTGTTTCTGCAAAGGAGCTCGAAGAAGTTCTGGCTGCGGCTGCGATATTTGTAGTGGTGATATCAACATCATGAGTCATGATCTCTTGAATACGAGAAACAATATCATCCGGGCAAGGATCGACCTGGGGAGCGGAAGTCTCTAAAAACACAATCTGCTCTGCTATTCGACCAGAAACAGGATATCCATGCTTCTGGTAACATGTATCCTCAACATGACCAGCCAACCAGGCTTGCGACAGTAGGTGCAAGTACCACGCTGGCGACCACCGCGTCTGCCTCGAAGGGTGCGTCCTCTGGACTGGATCACCTCCCTCGACCAAGAGAAGCGGCTATCGTTGAAGAGGGCGAAGAAGTAGCTGTCGAAGGTGTTGGCGTATTTGTTATGTGCGTCATGAGTTGTAGCAGGGTAAATGGATCCTGGAGAAGATCCATTTACCCATCCATATGGTTAGTCCCACATTGTCCAGCGATGGGACTTGGAGGCTCTGGGAAGGATATATAAGGAGCCCCAGACCTCCTGTAACCATTGACAAAGTGCAATGCATAATATGCCCATTTGAGGGCTTCTCCAATGGTTTCATCCCGCTCTTCATGGAGTAGGGTTCCACGTTAAATCTCGTTCTTCATATGTTCTTTATCATTTTTCCATGTTTTCGCTTCTGCTTCCTATTTCTTAACATGGTATCATAGCGGGTTCGATTCTCGGAGATTTGTTCTTGAAGATTTATTTTTTTCTCGAGATTCGATTGTGATGAAGATTACTACATATGAGATTATTCAAGTTCATGTTCATCAAAGAATTCTAGGGTTTGTTTATTGAAACCCTAGATCTAGCAGTTCCAAGAAGCATAATTGCGCAGTCAGATAGTCGAATTCCCAGCCGTAAATCCACTGTTTTTTTGTTGCATCATTCAGATCCCTGGCGGTGATTCATTCTCGTTCAAGTTACTTGTAGGGTTTCATCCAAACCCTAGATCTTGAAGATCCTGATGCCGCAGTTACGTAGGGCGCACGGGACCCTCCCCTCTTCGAACATCACTAAGGGGCGACACACGTCCCTGTTCCAGCCGCTTCCCCAAGCGGCCCTTGCCTTCTCTCTAGGCGGAAGCCTCTTGGCTGCACAGATCCTGCCGCAACAAGCTCCATCACGCGGTGGCATTCCCGTGCGAGTCAGCACGTGAAGCACCTCAGGCGGAGCTCCGCTACGGCTCCCTCTTGCCGATCTCGGCGGCGGCGGCCGCATCCAACGAAACCCCCCCCCCCCCCCCCCAAGTGGCAGCGTTGGGAAAAGGGGTTCCCAATGATTGGGAAACCCTAAAAGAGGAGTTGGCGTTTATAAAAAAAGGGGAGAAGGGTTATTTGCTTAAGAGCCCAAATTGGGCCTATCGGTTAAAAAAAGAGGGGGAGAGAAATTAGAAAGCAAACCAAGAGACTGCCGTTAATTGCAAAAGAAAAAGGTGGGAGCAATCCAGTTTTACAAAAAAAAACTTTGAGAAAAGGGAAAAAAAGGACGCGTACAATAAAAAGAGCCACACGCAAATTGCAAAAAAAAGAAAAGAAAAAAAAAGAAAGGAAAAATTTTGTTTGATGAAAAGCCGAAAAAATTATGGAACGACTTATGTTTTAAAAAAATTACAGCGACTTAAAAAATGAAGAAACGCCGCAAATTTTGTTCAGATGTTCATGTCTACCCCCATATTATCTTGTCTTCTCCCAACTTTGTCGATTTCTTTGTTTTCCGACAAGTATGGGAGATGGAGGGAGTATTATATAGAGTCACAGGTCTATTCCATGATCCAGATTCAGATGTCAGATTTCAGGCCAACCAGATGTTCAGACTCTACAGTTTTCGGATGAAGATTCTCCACGTGCAAGATCCAGACTCGACGTTCAGATTCCGAGTCCCATTTTGATGCGCAGTTGTTTAGACTCAACAGATTGGTTAGAATCCAAGTTCGAGGCAGTCCATGATTGAGTGACCCATTTTTCGAGTTCTCTAGAGAGGGACTTATTTTCAGACACGCGCATGTATGCGGTCTTTTCAAGATGAGCACATGTATGCCATCAGATCAGAGGTCCCCATCCGTTCTTGTTTTGTAGTCCAGAGTTTTTCATGTGAGCCATAGGAACTCAAGAGTAGAGGACCATTCCTTATGCCATGTTGGCAAGGGTTTTCATGTGGTATCATAGGTACAACAGAGTAGTGCACCATTCTCTGTGCCAGATGGGAGAGACCCAGTTCTTCGAGGAGGAGACCTTTTCAGAGTCCATTCTCCAACGACCGTAGACTCCGACAAGGATTGCACAACCACGACCCTTTTTCACTTAGGCCCTTTTTCAGAGATGGAGCAGTTGACCACATTATTGTGGCGGTCCAGAGTACTCCGAATCTCCGACGAGGAGGCTCGTTTTCAGTTGCAGTGGCTCTGATAGGCGCAGTTCAGAGCACATGCTCTCCGACGAGGAGATTCAACAGACTCACACTCCAGCCCGTTCGTCCTCCTCACCTGCACGGCATGAGAAGCAACGTCCTCGACAACAACAGTTGTGCGCGTTGGGTTGATATTGTCCGTAATGTCATGTAGCGTGGGTTGAGTTTCTTTCTGTTTGCCCTAGCTGAGCATTACATGCTCCAGCTTGAGGGGGAGTGTTGGAGTATTTGTTATGTGCGTCATGAATTGTAGAAGGGTAAATGGATCCTGGAGAAGATCCATTTACCCCATCCATATGTTTAGTCCCACATTGTCCAGCGGTGGGACTTGGAGGCTCTGGGAAGGCTATATAAGGAGCCCCTGACCTCTTGTAACCATTGAGAAAGTGCAATGCATAACATGCCCCTTTGAGGGCTTCTCCCGTGGTTTCATCCCGCTCCTTACGGAGTAGGGTTCCACGTTAAATCCCGTTCTTCATATGTTCTTTATCATTTTTCCATGTTTTCACTTCCGCTTCCTATTTCTTAACAGAAGGCATGATGATCCGGCTGCGATATGCCTCTTCTGTCGGAGGTATAGTGGCTCCAATAAGAAGCTGAGTACGCGCAGCATCATACTATGTATTAAGTCCAGCCATGAAGACTCCAACTAACGTGGAGTTCCTATACGTCTTCTGTTGCTCAGTAGATGTCGTAATAGACATGTAGTTATGAAGCTTCTCAAATATGCCACTGAGTGAAGAGTAGTAAACATGCAGTGGGCGGCCATTTTGCTTGACATTGTAGATCAAACTGGAGCTGAAGAATTTTGGCCTCGTTCTTCGCTTGAGCATAGGTGGATGCCAAAGTGTCCCTCATGACCTTGGTGGTGGGTTGAGTTAGAATATCATTGGCTATTTCTGTGGTGAGGATCCCACGAAGCCAAGCACGCGCATACGCGTCATCTTGATTCATGAAGCAATTGCCTTAGTCTTATCCGTCGGCTCTGGATCTGTCAGGATGTGCTCCTTGTTGTTGCACTGCATGAGGGTGAGAAACTGCATGGACCACAACTCATAGTTGGTCCCATCCATCTTAGTGATGGGAGCCGGGTCCTTGAGGGCTCCGGACGAAAAAAATATCAACCTTGTTCTCTGATATGATGGAAAATGACCGAACAACGGAACTCAACTGGGGAGTAGACCGATATGAACGAGTCTACACAGTCATACAGAGGATTGGTTGTACGTGTAGACTCATACAACCATCCTCATCAACCTTTGCTGCTTTTTAGGGCCAGAAAACACAATTTAGAGGTTTGAAATCACGGTTTCCGGTCAAAATCGGACCAAATCAGAATGTAGATGGACCCACAAAGGTGCACAGACGGGCCGACGGCGACCTAAGGTGGCCAGGGATGGCCGAGGGTGGCCTGGACGGCCTGGGGCCGTCCTGGACAGCAGCAGGAGAGGCCGATCTGTGTCCGAGGCGGCAGCCGGAGTGGCTGGACAGCCGTCTGGGCAGGCAACATCAGTCCGAGCGACGACCGGATTGACTTAGCGGTGGCATGGGGGATGACGGAGGGAGGTGCAATGACATGGGGGTTGGCGGAGGGAGGTGCAGCGGCCGGGGCGGCTGTCGGGGAGGGTTGGCGGCCCAGGTGGCTGCCGGAGGAGGATCTATCGGCAACGGGGAAGAGGGTGGGGGTGAGGTTAGGGTTAGGGTGGGATACATGAACTTTGGTCTAGGACCGTCGCTCCGATACCATGTTGAATGAATAGAATTGAGTTTCATTAATGAGATGCCCTAGGGTTCTCTTATATAGGAGAGGAACATATTTGACAAACTACAAGACGAGGACGAAAGAAATTGAAGCAAACTAATAAAATAATAACAAATATGTCAACATATCTCTACTCTGGAGTTCCTATGTACCTCACCGTATCGAGCTTCTATCCTGAGTCCACATTAAGACTAAGCCCGAATCGTGAGTATGGGGACCTATTAGCAATATTCACATATGTGCACCTCATACAAAACATGAAGTGTTATAAGATCTTCCCCATGTCTTACATGAATAGAAGGTGTTAAGCCCAAATCGTGAGTATGGGTACCCTATTCAACAATTGATCACATATATGCACCTCATGCAAAACGTGAATGTGTTATAAGATACTTCCCATATCTTACATGAATAGAAGGTGTTATAAGATACTCCCCATATCTTCCATATTCATGCGGGAGATACAAATACAAAATACGTCAAATTTCTTCCCCCTTTCCTCCTTTGTGTAGCCGGATTGAACTTGAATAATGCGATCTCTTCCTTTAATGTCTGCACACGTCAAAGATATAATTTTCTTTACTCGTGTGGTTTGCGAAACTGTATGGAAATAGTTTTTGTATCCTATGTGGTTTCGCGTTGCAATCAAAATTTTGTTTTACGATTGCTATATTGCTCATTTGATGAGCCTATTGTTTATCATTTTTAATTCATTTTTTAATCGTTTCTCTTTTGTGCGAGGTCAAACCTCCCATCAATCTTTCCTCGTCTTACAACCTAAAGTCCGCCTTGGTAGTTTGAGATACACGCCTCACCAAAACTAATTGAGGTATCTGCCTCTAGTCTAAAAAACCTCATCAGCAAAAGTGTATGCAGTACATTTAAATGTAAAACAACTCATGCCCAACTGCGTAAAAAAGGTTTGATTTGCACGGGTATCATATAAAAGTCTGATGTCTCATGGACATAAGATGCGTGAAGATATTTGTATTTTCATATTTCATATGTATCTCTTTCTTATTCTCTTTTTCTGTTTTCCACTTTATGTAATTACCCATAGGCCTCTCTACTATATAAGAGAGCCTAGAGTTCTCAGAAATAACAAGGCTCTTATTTTTCTCAAACATGGTATCAGAGCGGCGGTCCTAGACCGGAGGTCTCGATTACTGAAAAATCCTAACCCTACCTCCAGCCCTCTCCTTGCGCGTCGCCGCCTCCTCTTCGGTGCCACGGCCTTGCACACGCCTTGCACGCATCGCGAGCCTCATGTGCACCGCGCGCTCGCCTCTCGCGCACCGCGCGCTCGCCTCTCGCGCACCGCGCGCTCGTCTCGCGCGCACCGCGCGTTCGCCTCGCACGCACCGCGCGCCTCGCGTGCTGTCTCGCGCTCGCGCGCCGCCTCAACTTCGTCAGTAGGTTGATGGGTTGGTGTGCATGAGTCTACATGTGCACCCAAACCCATATATGTTTGTGTAGACACACAAACTTTGATTTCTTGCACCCGTAGCAGTCTTCTTTCGGCAATATGTCTGAGAACAATGTACCCATCACTGGTGCATTCAGAGGTCCAACGCCTATTGTGAAAATGGACGGGACAAATTATGAGTTCTGGGCTATGTAGTTCATGAGCCTGATGAAGTCGAGTGGTAAGAACTAAGAAGTATATTCTTACCGAAGAGGAGCCGGTGGGGAAGACTGGGGTGAATGCTTCGTGGGAGGCGGATGATGCGTATGCCAAAGTCTGGCAATCTGGGACGTTGACGATAGAGATCGCCAACGATGTACTACATCAGCCCATGGCTAAGGCTATGTGGGATATTCTAGCGGCAACATATTCACAGGTGCGGAATGAGACCAAGATACTTCAGCTGCAACATGATATTTTTACAGTCAAGCAGAATGGATGCCCACTTCACTCACTGTGCACATCCCTACGAGGGATGTTTGAGAAGCTCCATAGCTTCATGCCGTTGACGGCCACTCCTGGGCAACAGAAGACGTACATGAATGCTACAATGGTAGGTGTATTCCTAGCTGCCCTTGATCCAGAGTACGATGCTGCCCGGTCTCCTATTCTTGCTGACGCTACTATTCCTCCTATGGAGGAAACTTTTCGCCGACTGAGTCAAATTACTGTCCCAAGCTCGACTGCCAGCCAGACACCTTCAGCGATGGCAACCTCCAGGGGTAGAGGTGGCTCCTCTACCTTTCGTGGCCGTGGCCCCCGGGGTCGTGGGGGTCGGATTCGTCAACCATGCAATTATTGTCGTCGCCCTGGTCACTCCGAGGAAAGATGCTACTCTAAGCATGGCTTTCCTGCATCGGCTCAGGTAGCAGAATAAGTTGAGTCTCCTGCACCTTCCTCGTTGGACCAACGATTCGATGATCTTGTTGCCAGACTGAGGAATATCGTGCCTCCTGATACAGCTCCTGGAGGTCAGTCAGATGTGGCCGTCTCTGCCTCTGCCAGTTCACCTGCCACAACCAGTACCTCAGGTAGTTCTTATGCTCTCACCTCTTGTGATGGATCTATGATTACAAACTGGATTATGGATTCTGGAGCGATACATCATCTCTGTGGGTACAAAGAGCAGCTCATATAGATCGGTCTCTTCAGGACGAACTGTGGTGATAGCCAATGGGATACATTCCCCGATCACAGGACAGAGGGGAGATTAACTTGACACCTTCCATGAGATTACAAAATGTGTTATATGCTCCCGATTTCTCTATGAATTTACTGTCCAGTAGCCAGATTACAAAGGATTTGAACTGTCGAGCTATTTTTGACTCATCATCTCTTGTTTTTCAGGACATACCCTCGGGCAAGGTGATTGGCTGTGGCCATGAGCAGAATGGTCTCTATTGTCTGGTTCATACTCCTTATGTCGGTGCATCTCTCCATTCTACAGGACCAGACTCTCCATATGCTTGGCATCTCCGTTTTGGTCACCTCCCTCTTCAGAAGATGTGTTGTGTTTTGCCCCAGATTTGTCCGAAGTCGTCCTTCCAATGTAAAGCGTGTCAGTTGGGAAAGCATCATCGGTCTACTTTTCCGAGTCGTCAGAGTCGGAGCAGTAGCTCCTTGTTCGAGTTTGTCCATATTGATATTTGGGGTCCAAGTCGTGTTCCTGATCACCAGGGACACAGATTCTATCTGGTTGCAGTAGATGATTTTTCTCGCTTGTCTTGGGTGTTTTTATTGAAGAATAAATTTGAAGCAGGAGATGTGATTCAAATGTTTATAAATGAAGTTCAAAATATTTTCTCTTCTTCTGTGAAAATTGTGCGTTCTGACAATGCATTGGAGTTTTGTACAAGAGCTCTGTCCTTGTTCTTTTCATCTCGTGGTATAATTCATCAAACTTCATGTACGTACACTTCACGACAAAATGGTGTTGCAGAGCGGAAACATCGCCATCTATTAGATATCACTAGAACCCTACTTATTCAGAGTCATGCTCCACACTCGTTCTGGGGTGATGCAGTTTTCACAGCTTGCTACTTAGTAAATCGCATGCCCTCGTTTGTCTTGGGTGAGAAAACTCCTCTCTCTATAGCCTTTCCTGAGAAGGAGTTGTTCTCTCTTACACCCAGTGTCTTTGGTTGTGTTGGTTTTGTCCATCAGTTGGTACCCGGTCTTGATAACCTCTCTCCCAGGGCTATCAAATGTGTGCTTGTAGGATACTCCAGGACACAGAAGGGATATCGTTGCTTTGTTCCGCTGCGTTGAAAATATTTTGTTATCGCTGATGTCACATTTTTTGAATCTGTGATGTTTTTCTCTCCTACAGGTGACAGAATGACTACTTCCCATTCTCATACTGAGGTCTTCATGCCACCTCCTCCTGTGAGTCAGTTACCTTCTATGCCATCTCCACCACCACCTCCTGTCATACCTTCACCTCCACCTTTACCACCTCCAGTTTCCATTGTCCCCCCGTTACCAAAGTACTATACTCGTCGGTCCTCCTCTGCTCAAGGTCATGGTCCGTCATCCAATCGCCCTCTGGTTGGTTCTGATAACTTGATTTCTAACGACGAGTCTGAGGATCTATTAATACAGGGAACACATTAGGATGATGATCGTGAAGAGTTGGACGTGCCTATCGCTATTAGGAAGTAGAGGCGTACTTGTGCTTCCTATTCACTTGCTTTCCATGTCTCTTTTCATCGTCTTACAGGTGATTTCCAGAGATTTGCAGTAGCTCTATCTGCAGTAGAAGTTCCACGCAATTACCAGGAGGCACTACAAGATAGCAAATGGCGTCTTGCTATGGAAGAAGAAATGGCCGCGTTGCAATCCCGTGGAACTTGGACACTTGTTTCTCCTCCTCCAGGAGCGTCTATTGTTAGCTGCAAGTGGGTGTTTACTGTTAAATACCATGCAGATGGAAGCCTTGATCGGAGAAGGCAAGGCTCGTGGCACGTGGTTTTACTCAGACCTATGGAGTCGATTACTTGGACATGTTTTCTCCAGTTGCTCGACATTCTACTTTACATGTCCTTCTTTCAGTTGCTATAGCACGTGATTGACCATTATTCCAGCTTGACGTGAAAAATGCATTCTTGTATAGAGATCTACTAGAGGAGGTCTATATGCAGCAGCCTCCGGGGTTTGCTGCTGAGGGGGAGTGTCAACAGGTTTGTAGACTCCATAAGGCAATATATGGCCTTAAACAGAGTCCTAGAGCGTGGTTTCAAAAACTTTCAGATCTGATTGAACGACAGGGATTCAAGAGGTCAAATGCAGACCATTTCTTATGTGTGCAGAAGATGTCTAGAGGTACTGTTGCTATCATGGTGTATGTTGATGATATTGTTATTACAGGAGATGATGGGCAGGTAATCAAGATGGCGAAAGAATTTCTGGGCAGTCAATTTGTGACTAAAGATCTGGACACCCTAAGGTATTTTTTGGGGTTGGAATTTGCTAGAAATGCACAGGGTCTTGTGATGACCCAAAGAAAGTATGTTACAGATATGCTTGCAGAGACATGCATTATTGGATGTCGACCTTCCACGACTCCTATGGATCCTAGCATGAAGCTATATGATGATGATACAGATGAAGTCGATAAGAGAAGATACAGAGAGATGGTTGGAAAACTCATTTATGTTACAATTACCAGACCGGATATTGCATTTGCAGTGAGTCGAGTGAGTCAATTCATGGAGCAACCGCGACAGGTACATATGGATGCAATATATATGATATTGAGATATCTAAAATCATCTCCAGGCTCAGGATTACTATTCAAGAAAGGAGAAACACTATCTGTATCCGCATATGCTGACACGGATTATGTAGGTTGTCCTAAGGATAGGAAATCGACTTCGGGATTTGCAATATTTGTTGGCACTTCTCTCGTTTCTTGGAAAAGCAAGAAACAAACTGTTGTAGCAAGTTCAAGTGCCGAGTCCGAATACAGGGCTATGGCTCAAGCAAGTACAGAAATGATGTGGGTCCGAGCAGTACTATATGATCTACATGTAGAGGTTCATCTACCCATGGAGTTACACTGTGATAACCAGGTTGCCCTATTCGTTGCAAACAATCCTGCGTTCCATGAGAGAACAAAACATATTGAGGTAGATTGTCACTACACCAGAGACATGATTCAGAAGGGTCTGATTTCTACTTCCCATGTCAGCTCTGGAGAGCAAACCACGGACATCTTCACCAAGCCACTACCCAGAGGATCATTTTAGAAGTGTTCATCCAAGCTGAGCATGATCGATATCTATGCTCTAGCTTGAGGGGGAGTGTGAAGATATTTGTATTTTCATATTTCATATGTATCTCTTTCTTATTTTCTTTTTCTGTTTTCCACTTTATGTAATTTACCCATAGGCCTCTCTACTATATAAGAGAGCCTAGGGTTCTCAGAAATAACAAGGCTCTTATTTTTCTCCAACAAGATGTAATGAGAGGAACTTTTCTAAGGTAGTTTATACATGCCAAAAAAGGCTATTTACAGCTCAGGGTCAAAAAAGGAGAAGTTAGAAGAAGAGCTTTATGTGAAAAGCACCAGTAAGAATGATGCTTCTATGGATGTAAGTCGGATTGTGATCCAAATTAGATTTTTTTGGAAGTGAAGAATCCATACAAAGATAACAATTACCAGAAGTCGTCATTTTACATTAAAAAGAGAATTCATGTATCCTAGTTTAAAGAGGAAAATCATTTGGTGGTATTATCGTCTCAACTTTGTAAAAAACATCTTTTTTTTTGAAAAGTGGAAATGGAATGCACAAAGAGTGATGCATATCCCTTAAATTATATTAGTAATAATTATAACACAAATTACAACAACCAAGTCTCAAGAACAGCTGCAGCGTGATGTACAATACTTGTAATTGATCCCTTATAAAAAACAACACCATTACACATTGAGTAGATAGCCCAATGACACTTAAAAATACTAAATAGCCCATAAACTCTAACGATTTGCAAGTAAAATGAAAAGACTTGTTTATTATTGAGACTTAAGATTTTTTATGTAGAAAGGAAACCCTAACACGAAGGAGAGACCACTCATCTATTCCTACTATTTCTCCTTTGGAAAGGAAGACGGGAAAGAGGATCAATCAAGAGGCACATGAGTGGAGTTGGGAAGTGTAGGAATGCGATTTATGAATTCCATCATTGACGGAGACTAAACAAGTCAGTATAGAAGAATGATGAAGGCTTGTTATATCGTGTGATTAACTTTTGATAACAGAGCTTATATATTATTTCCTTTTGCTAAGGAATGATTTGATGAATGAGTGTTGTGATGGTTTATGCTAAATGTAAGGTCTTTTTATAGGTGGTGTACTCCAACTTCAATAAGAACACCCAAAATAACCCTAAATGACAATTTGACATATGCTGAATTTCAGTAGTTTTAGTTTAGGAATGATTTAGGAATGAGCTATACAAGTGCAACTGAGCCGAACTACAATAGGTGTATATCAGTGTGGTGTAAAAGGTGTACCAGTGCTTTTAATGCAGTTGCTAAACATAGCAAAGTGCACGATAACGATATTTAAATCATCTTACGATGAATGAATGTTCAATGTATACGGATGGTGTACACGATATGTAAGGGTGCACATAGGTTTAGCTGGGAATGAATTTTGAACATTCAAGGATATATATATATATATATATATATATATATATATATATATAGGGTAAAATGGGGCTGCCCCCAGGGGGTAGATAACTTAGCTACCTCCGCCCCATTTTCTCCATGTTTTTAATTTTTTTTTGAAAATTTCTTCCATGAATATTCATCACTATATCCCTATATTGTGTCATTAAAATTTCGTGTGAAACAGAGACTGCTACGGCCTCCATCCAGATAGTCATTTTTTTAACGGTAACATGATTTTTTAAATCGACACCGTTTGGATGGAGGTCGTAGGAGTCTCCGTTTCGCATGAAATTTGAATGACATAATATAGAGATTTAATAATGAATTTACACGGTTTTAGATTTCAAAAAAAATTAAAAAAATTGTGAAAAAGGGGCGGGGGAGCTAAGTTAGCTCCCCCTAGGGGGCATACACATTTTACCCATATATATATATGGGGGTAAAATGGGGCTGCCCCCAACGGGCTGCCCCTACGCCATTTTTTCATTATTTTTTTATTTTTTCGAAAAATATCACCATGTATATTCATCTATATATCCCTTTAATATGCATTCGAATTTCGTCAGAAACAGAGACTCTTATGCCCTCCATCTAGAACATGCAGATTACAACAATATTTAGATTGTTAAAATTACCTGTTCTAGATGGAGGGCATTTGAGTCTCTGTTTTTGTCGAAATTTGAATGATATATTGGAGGGATATATAGATGAATATACATGGTAATTTTTCAAAAATAAATAAATAAATTTGCGGGTGCTACAATGCGTTGGGGCTTCCCTACTTACGACGCGTTGCATCGTCCGAATGTAATGAAAAATTGACAAGGGCCGCTATATCGCAGCCTGGATGTAGTTCAAAATTTGCAAGGGTTCTCGCATGAGGAACACATGCGGATAATTAAGCTAGTTCTGTTGCATCACCACCTGGATGCAGTCCAAAATTTACAAGGATTCTCGCGTAATGGACGCATGCGAGTAAAGAAGTTAGTCCAAAAGAGATTGCAACGGAAGTTGCGGATTGGTAGTTGGAATATTGGCACTTTAACTGGAAAATTGATGGAGATAGTGGATACGATGGAAAGAAGGAAAATTCATATACTATGTCTTCAAGAGACTAAATGGGTTGGAGAGAAAGCAAGAGAGATCGAAAAGACATGCTTTAAACTTTGGTATTCAGGTAAAGATAAGGGTAGAAACGGTGCTGGAGGTGGTTGTTTATAAAGATTTGAAGGATTGTATGGTTGGGGTGGAAAGATTCGGGGATCGGATTATTTTGCTATAATTGGTGCTTGAAGAAGAAATTCTGAATATAATCTCAGTTTATGCACCACAAATTGGTTTTAGATGAAAGGACTAAACAAGCTTTTTGGGAGGATCTAGATAAAATTTTACAAGGAATCCCACAAAGAGAGATGATTTGCATAGGTGGAGATCTTAATGGACATGTCGGAAAAGATGCTTCAGGGTATGCTAGTGTTCACAGAGGACATGGTTTTGGGGATAGAAATGAAGAGGGAAAAGTCATCCTGGATTTTGTAACGACATATGATCTTTTCATAGCAAACATTCTCTTCAAGAAGAGGGAGGAGCATTTAATTACTTATAAGAGTGGACCAACTAGAACATAGATAGATTACTTTGCTTGAGGAGAAGAGATCGGTTGTGTTGTAAAGACTGCAAAGTAATCCCAGAAGAGAGATTGACAACCCAACATCGATTGTTAGTCTTGGATGTACAAATAAAAGGGCTGGTAAAGAAAAGGACGGTTCCTAAGATCACTAGAACTAGATGGTGGAATCTTCCACTGAAGCAATCGAGCTTCAGGGAGAAGGTTTTAGAAGACTATCTTGGGACTGTAGCGGAAGTGCAAACGAGACATGGGAGGCAGTAGCATCTTGTATCCGAAAGGTAGCCAAAGAGATGTTAGGCGAGTCAAAGGGAGGAGCCCCAGGTCCAAAGGAGGCTTGGTGGTGGAGTGAAGGGGTGCAAGAGAGACTAAAAATTAAAAGAGCATGCTTTAAGGCTATGTCTAAGGATAAAACAGAGGAAACGATCACAAACTACAAATTAGCGAAGAAGGAAACAAAGAAGGCTGTAAGCGAAGCTAAGTCAAAAGCTAATGAAGTTTTGTATAAAAATCTCGACTCTAAGGAGGGCCAGAAGGATATATTCAGGTTGGCCAAAGTAAGAGAAAGAAAGACTAAAGAACTTTCTCAAGTGAGATGCATTAAGGACGAGGAAGGTCACGTGCTTGTTACTCAGAAGGATATAGAGGCTAGACGGGAGCAGTACTTTCATAAACTTTTCATTGGAGAAGGAAATAAAGAGATCACTTTGGGTGATCTAGCTAGTAGTGAAAGTTACTTGAATCGTGCAAACTATAGACGGATACAAAGAAAGGAAGTAGAGGGGGCTTTGAAGGTTATGAGACATGGGAAAGGTGTAGGACCGGATGACATCCCTGTAGAAGTATGAAGAGTTTTAGGTGAGCGCGGTTTGACTTGGCTTACGAATCTATTCAATGTTATTTGACGAAGCAAGAAAATGCCCGAATGTTGGAGGAGTATCGTGGTGCCTTTTTATAAGAATAAAGGAGACATTCAAAATTGTTCTAATTACAGAGGTATTATGCTAATGAGTCACACTATGAAAATTTGGGAATGTGTGATCGAAAGAAGGTTGAGACAAGTTTCTAACGTAAAAGAAAACCAATTCGGATTCATGCCAGGTCGCTCAACTATTGAAGCCATCCATTTGCTGAGGAGAACAATGAGATTTATAGAGCTAAAAGAAAGAACCTCCATATGATCTTTATTGATTTGGAGAAGGCTTACGATTCTGTCCCACGAGAGATATTGTGGAGAGTTTTGGAGAAGAGACAAGTACTTGTCCTATACATTAGCCTCATGAAGGACATGTATGATAGGGCTTTATCTTGTGTAAGGATCCCGTTTGGGAAGACCGACTATTTTGACATCATTATTGCTTTACATCAAGGTTCATCTTTGAGTCCATTTCTTTTTACTTTGATTATGGACGAGTTGACAAGTCACATTCAAGATGAGTTACCTTGGTGTATGTTATTTGCTGATGATATTGTGTTGATTGACGAGAATAGAGGTGGAGTAAATGAGAAGTTTGAGATATGGAGACATGAGTTGGAGAGTAAAAGATTTCGTATAAGTAGGGTTAAGACAGAATATATGGAGTGCACCTTTGATGGAAGCAATAGTGAAGGAATCGAGGTAAAGATTGGTGATGATAACATTCGAAAGAGAGATTCTTTTAGATATCTGGGATCTATTTTGCAACATGATGGGGAAATTGATGGAGATGTTACTAATAGAATAAATGCAGGGTGGCTAAAGTGGAGAGGAGCCTCTGCTGTTCTCTGTGATAAGAAAATTCTTTTAAAAATTAAATGAAAGTTTTACAAAGCAGCTTTGAGACCTGCTATGCTCTATGGATCTGAATGTTGGCCTGTGAACCATAGACATGTGCAGAGAATGACTGTAGCAGAAATGAAAATGCTAAGGTGGATGTGTGGACACACACATACGTAAAGATCGGATTCGGAATGTTGCAATCAGAAAGAATGTTAGTGTAGCTCCGATCGAGGATAAGATGCGAGAAAACCGCTTAAGATGGTTTGGTCATTTGCAAAGAAGATCAACTGATGCACCGGTTAGGAGATGCGAGTGTTGGGATGTTGAGTCGGTAAAGAGAGGGCGAGGACGGCCCAAGAAGTGTTGGAAAGAAACTATACGAAGGGATCTTAGTTTTATGGATATAAGCCTGGGATTAACCCAAGATAAATCTGAATGGGGGCGAAGAATCCATGTAACCGACCCTACTTAATTGTGGGAAAAGGCTTTATTGTTGTTGTTGTTGCGGGTGCCACAAATGTCCACTTATTTTGTTTTTTAAAAATGAATCATTGTGGGATTTAGATCATCATATATCACCATGCTATCGTTCCAAATTCACCATGCTACCATTCATCAAGACCATCAAATTTTACCGATCTTAACATTGATGAAATGGACCCCTTCTAGATGGACATGTTAGGAATGATTATTTTGCACGTAACTTGAAATGTATATTCCAATTATTATTCTAAGTAAATCTCTCAAGGATTCATTTCAAAAAAAAATTGGACATTTGTGGCACATGTGCATGTAAACTTACATGCACCTTGGTGCATGCGCTATTCCCATATATATATATATATATATATTTATGGTAACATGATTATGCCACTAGACTTGGCTACTCTCACATTTTTCCTTATTTTTTGTGATATTTTTTAAAAAATCTCGGGGGATTTTAATCATATATTATCATGATGTTGTCATTCAAATTTCGTATAAACAGACACTCCTATCAAGTCCATCTGTAAGGGGTCAGTTTCAACAATTTTTCAAATTTTGACGGGCTTGATGGATGGGGTAGGTTTCTCTAATTGATTCTAAATTTGAATTACAACATTATAATGATGGTGGATGGGATACGTTTCTCGAATTGATTCTAAATGTGAATTACAACATTATAGCGATATGTGATTTAAATCCCCAAGGAGTTACTAAAAAATACCACAAAAAAAATTAAAAGGTGGGAGTAGCTAAGTTAACTACTCCCTGGCAGCATATACATTTTACCCATATGTGTATGTGTGTATCCACACACACACAGAAGTGCAAATGAGTATACTGATGTACACAATAAAGAGGGGTCTCTAGTGTACACTAGTGTACCAGAGTAGGTCAAGATGTACTGGTGCATCTATGGAGTAACAGATCTTAATAGCCTATCCATGTGTGGATCTTGAACTTGAAGGATTTGTTCATGAAGTTCTATTTCTATATTCTTACAAAGTGGCTCAATAAAATAGATTAAGGTCTTCAATCGACGTAGCTTTGTCTGTTTTAATCCAGTCTTCAAATAGTATCTGTAGTCTGTAATAAGTATGTGGAGGTCCATCACATCAGATTTAATAGTTTGATACATAGCATCCTGAATCCTGAAACTAGTTCTTACAGAGATTATTTTATCTTGCATAAGATGTTATCAAATCTAACATTTCAATAGACCCAATGCATGAACATGAAGATCATTTATTTTTGGCTTATAAATGAAAGAAAATTTTCATTGATGAAACATGCCCATAATTTTTTATGCGTAGTTACACATGAAACAACTGACAGTTTATTACTTAATCAGATGGTTTGCTATCTGCTCAACTATGCAGCCATTGAAGTCAATGCTATAAATAATCAAAGTGAAACTGCTATGGATTTAGCAGAAAAGATCCCGTATGATAAGTTAGGACCAGAAATAACAGACAGTCTTAGAGAAGCTGGTGCCAGGAATGCTAGAAATGTTGGGAAGCTTGATGAGGCGTCAGAACTAAGGAAGACGGTTATTGATATCAAGCACGATGTGCAGTCACAACTCAAACAGAATGCAAAGACCAACAAAAGGGTCACAGGAATTGCTAAAGAGTTGCGTAAACTGCACAGGGAAGCTGTTCAGAATACCATTAATTCGGTGACTGTTGTTGCAGTCCTAGTTGCCTCAATTGCTTTTGTTGCTATATTCAACCTACCGGGTCAGTACTTGCAGGATGGTCCAGAAGTTGGCCAGGCTTACATAGCGGACACAGTTGGTTTTAGAGCGTTTTGCCTCTTGAATGCTACCGCTTTATTCCTCTCTTTGGCAGTTGTGGTGGTTCAGATCACGCTAGTTGCATGGGAAACTGGCGCTCAAGAACTCGTGGTATCTATTGTGAACAAGCTTATGTGGGCTGCGTGCATTAGTACATGTGCGGCGTTTCTTTCAATAGCTTTTGTTGATGTGGGCAAGGATGCGTCGTGGATGGCCATTACTATAACTCTGATTGGGGGACCGATGATGGTTGGAACCCTCGGAATTATGTGCTACTTGGTGTTTCGTCAGTACTTCAAATTCAATGACGACTCTCAAAGGCGTATCAGGAGGGGAGGTGGCAGCAAGTCTTTCTCCATGTCACTTCGCTCAACACCTTCAGACCCTGATGCCATGTACTCTGACCAAGAAAAGATCTATGCTTTGTGAATGCCCTCTGATGTTTTCTGCGGTCTTTCTTCTGCATGTCTGATTGCTGACTGTTGAAAAGAGGAGCAGCAACTTTAGAAGCAATGACTCAATATTGCTAGTTGATGGGCTTGTTTAAATTGCTTGATCCCAGGGCGTGCTATTGAGAAGGAGAGGGGGTTGAGCATACCTTTGCAGGATTTGTGTAGATTTTACTCGAGCTGCTTGCTGCTCGCGGTTTTCCTATATCAACATGATTGTTAACCATAAACGAAGATTGTTATCATCCTTTATTAATGTCTATCTCAGTTGCATCTCATGTATAGTGGTCACTCTGTTGAACAATCTGTTGAACCACGGAAATGCAGTCTCTTGTGCTCGTGCTGCATTTGTGTATTTCCGATGCTAGAACAGTATTTCCAATGTAAATATTAAATGAAATACTGGATCATATGGGATAATTATGATAGAAAAAGTCGGAGAAAGATTTCCAATATGGTCCTGGCATGCACTGGAATGCTTTAAATAAATCGCAACAACCACATTACTTATCTTATTACCTACATAACTAATGTGATCTTCATGTTATTTTGCTGTAATTTTTCAGGCAAGGCGACATGGTGGAACAAAATCCCCCCGCTCATTTTAAGTGCTTGTCCAGCAACTCGGAATTCTCCTCGATTCAGTAAGTTAGGCAGACAAACACATAATTGATTGTAAACTTCAGTCTTAAGCGAGTTGTGATCGGATGTCCGTGGTTCTGTTTCTGTTTCAGCCTGTAACCTAAACATATGATTCTGGTTTTTTCAACTTTTAGATGATGAATGAAGGCTTCTGTTCTTAAAGAAAGTCAGTTGTGACTTTATTTCGGTCTCTTTTGCTTTTGTACACGTACTTATGCTCGACTTGTAACGTTAAATCGGGAATTCATGCTTGATCATGTAAAATTGTTGGTTTTTTTTATGTTTGTATTCATGGTAAAGAGGGATGTGATGATTATTGCACGCCGTACTGCTCGTCAAGGGCGCTTCTTTTCAGCCCTTTGTGAAGTCATGGGAAGGTAGAATGGAGTTAGTCCTGTGGTGTGCTTTGCTTGAAAACATAAGGTAATGATTAGATATGGTTTTTTGCAGGCTCTTCAAATATACCTCTCAACACTCTTTCATGTCTTGATCAGTTGTTAGCCACGCCATTAAATGGAACTCCTACTGCTAAATTAAATGGTTGTTTGCCTACCAGTTGATTTAGACCTCTATACTGCTTGAGTTTGACTTGATCATCAATCAATGCAGGAGTTGAGGTGAGCAGTTGGGGGTGGAAGGGAAAAAAACGTGGTAGGTGGTGAAGTACAATCGCCTCGTTGTATTTTCCATTTCAAGATGAACGTGATAACATCATCTTAAATTGATGGGCATATTTTATGGCCACTCTATCCATCTTCTCTTAAATATCAAGCAGGATAATCTTGTCTATTTGGGGAAGACTGCGTTGATCATGTCTTATTCTTAGTAACTGAGATAATCTTCGTGGGGACGTAGATTTTCCTAATAACATTTAGTCTTTTCTAGCGGTGGATCCAAGGTCTTTAAGTGATAGGATTAGTGTCATATCAGGATTAGGAATCCTACAGGGATCAGACTCCTAATTCGAATGATAATTGGGTTGTATTCTGTGTAGTTCTGATGTGAATAAAACTTCGGGTTTATAATTGGATTATATATAGAGGGGAATGTGGGCATTGCCTCCACACAACAAGAGGGAATGCCACAAGAGAAAAAGTGAAGCGAAGGGAGAGAGTGAAGGAACGGTAAGAGTTGTACTCGTTCTACTTCTTAGTAATTTTCTTCTTCGGTGGTTGCGAGAAGTGATCGACCATTGTCATATCATGGTCTTATTCTTTTTTTCACGTGATTTTGTGATGGTGGATGGTTACGCATTTACATATGTATTCGGTGCTTGATCTCAACCTAATCGGGATCGGAGCATGCACGATATTAGTGTGTGTCCAACAACTGGTATCATAACAGAAATGTTATGGTGGCTCATATTCATCCCTACCATTAAGTAAGGGGAGGCACCGCCCAATACAATGATGCTTAAACAATTATAAAGGGAGGGGGGTACTGCATTCGTGGAATTATCTAATGTTGACGCATTTGAGAATAACATATGATGTCATTACCTGGCATGAACATGTGTCTGCCCTTGCTATTTAGTAGTTATGCGATCATTTTTCAAGGTCCTGTTCGTTTGGAGAATAAGCATTGAAATAAGGAGTCAATTCCTTGTCTGACATGGTTTCCAAGAGTACGATTATTCCCTTCCACATCTCTTTATTTCACCTTATTCCACCATTATTCTATCTTTATTCCACCTTATCTACCTTTATTTTACCTTATTCTCTTTATTCCTATCTTTTCAATCCAACAGAGAATAGACCATTATTCTCCTTATTCCTGCTTATTCCCAAACCGAATGCTTCCGTGGTTATATGAAAATGATACATCGACAAAAAGGGAACTATTGCCAGAGCTTGTTCACCTTACAAAAAGGAGAGAAACATAGACAAATCCGTGGGATATTAGTTGTACAACAATTCCATCGAGTCCCGCATTTGTCATAGAACCAATTCCCATAATCATAATATCTACATAGAGATATACATAGGAGTAAACATTTCTCTCTTTTAATTTACAATTCTAAGCAATGTATTTCGAGAAGTTGAGATGGGGTGTACGGCATCTATTTAGTCCTTTTTAGGGGGAATTCCTATCATCACATTAGACAATTACTACAACAGACATCCTCGTTAAAAGGACTAAATCGAAAAGAAACAATATACCTTGTACTCTTTCCCAAACGGACTACCGAAACTGTGGGACCAGAAATGCAAAATCTCCCCGCGCGTACCCCATGCCTTATCGATCACGAGTCAAAGGTCATTTCTCCTCTCCCTTCACTCTCCGCTGTCTGAAATAGGAAAAGGAAAAAGGCGGAAAAAAAAGGAAAAGCGAGGGAGAGTCGAGTCATGCTGCTGCTCCCACTGTTAGGGCTCCCCCTCCTCCACTCTACATAAAAAAGAACAGAAACCGATCACCACCACCACCACCACCACCACAGCTACGCCCACACCACCGCGAACTGCTCCCCTTCCTCCTCTTCCTCCTCCACAGCACTCCGCAGCAGAGCGGCGGCGGCGGCGGCGGCAAGATGTTGCTATTGTAAGGCGAGAGCGAGATCGTTATGGTGTTCAAGGGCCGATTCTTCTCCTCGTCCTCCTCCTCGAAGAAGTCGTCCGGTTCCTCCAGCCCCGATCGGTCCAACAGCCCCCGCACCCCCACTCCCGTCGACTCCCCCAACAGATCCGACAAGAAGAAGCCCAAATCCGACTCGTACAAAGGCAAGGACAAGGACACGCATCACTCCTCCGCCGCCAAGCTCAAGGCCAAGGCCGAACCGCAGACCCCGCCGTCGCTCCCCAAGGATCCCCCCAAGGATGCCGCCGGCTCCACGTCAGGATCGGCCGCATTCGCCCCGATCCTCGCTTCTTCCCTGGGCCTTAACCGTATCAAGACGAGATCCGGCCCGTTGCCCATGGAGGGATCCGGCGGCAGCGGACGGTCCTCCACCATCGGTCCCAGCGCATTCGCTCGTGGTCCGCCTCATGGCTCCTTGTCCTCCGCTGCTGCACCGTCCTCTTCTATTAAGAGCAGCGGCAAGAAGAAGGGAGTGAGTGCTTCCACTGTGGAGAAAGTAGTTGATAGTAAAGGACACGGGGATAATTGGACTACAAACGATGTGGATCGGGGTAAGGCAGCGCCATCGACTGTTGACGTGCGCTCGGGACTTCCCACCATGCTTCCGAACAGTGACTCAAAGGCGGCAACTATTGGTATTCAGTCTCGGAATCTCGGATGCTTATTCCTTTCATGTTGTAGTGCATTGCATTTTCGATTAACAAAAGTGCTAGCTAGTAGCTATTAAGTATTGTGAATAGCCAGGTTCACTCAATGTTTGCGATGATCGAGTTTGCGATGGACAAGGTCCTAAATGTCGACGACCAAAACAGAATTTCGGTGGAATTTCGATGGAATTTCGACCGGAATTTCGATCATTTTTTGTACTAGGACTCCCATATTTCGGTTATTTCGGTCATTTCGGTCGAATTTCTATTTCGACTGGATATCGATATTCGACAGAAATTCGGTCGAATTTCGCTGAAATTTGAGGCCATGGATGAAGATACGATAACGGGATGAAGTTATGATACATAGCATCGACGATTAAAATCAACACAATTCATCAGGTGCCACTATCTTAAATATGGACAACATCCTACGAGCCTTCAATATCTACTACAATTGTACTGCCCCATGCCTATGCTTGAATAATTATCTGAGACAGCTGATTCTACCAACTTATTGGGTTTGAGCCAAATATGGTCGTTGACAGCTACTCAAAATGCTTAAGCTTAAGTTGTATGGTAGTTGAGCTCCACTATTATAACATGCTGTTACATTTTTGAGGTATTCCATGCATGAATATGCTTGGTGGATAACCATGATTAAGTAGAAGAGCTCTCTTTGATATGCTACTCACAGTAATCAGATTTTCGTCGAGACCTATCAAAGGATTCATGCATTCTCAAAGGCATAAAACAATCACTTGGAAAATGTTTCAAACAATTGGGTCAAATGGATAAAATATTTTTTCTTTTGATTTCTTTGAAATGAATTTTATTTTTAGGAATTGGATAAGGGGAGAATAAAAATTTTGATGTCCGATTTGAAGAGGAAGAAGCGGAAGGAAAAAGAGAGGAAAAAACATGGAAAAGATGAAAATGAATGTATAGCAATATCAAAAGCATGGGATACCATTATATTTGCCAAGTAATAGGGGGTTTGGTGTTAGTTATGTCTCGTGTTTTGCTCTATGTTGTTATCGATGATAATTGGCTTTGATAATTTGCTGAATTTATGATCAGTTGGATCAAATGAGAACCATCCAAATTCTTAATATTAAATTGTCAAGCAGTAGACCTCTACTCCTGTAACCCATTCTATATATGTGAGTATTTATCATGGATTTATGGTTGGGACATTACTCAAGCGCATCCCGGAAGTGTGATCGTCGTATCGGATACGACGCAGAACGACTAGTCGTACTAGTTGTTCTGTGCAGCGGAATTTAAAAAATTTTCATGCGATGAAACCACATGATCCAAGAACGATTATCGGATCGTTTCATCTATAACCACAACAAGTATAAAGGAATACCTCTTGGAGCGTGGTTGATCGAGTCTCTAAGAAAAGAGACCTCCTGTCTCAAGTCCGGTCGTCGGAGAGATTGCTTGCGAGCGCGCGGATGAACCGCGTGATCCTCGCAATCCAACAAGTTGATCCAATCACGGTTAGCTCCTGATCTCGTCGTACGAGATCGAACGTCTTCTTCGTGAGCGTAGCACTCCAAGAAGACGGAGAACCGATGAACGTCGAAGCAGCGACACGGTGGCAATGGCGTCGACGAGCCTCTCCTCTAGGGTTTGATGGACGTCCACCAAGAAGAGGGAGAGAGAGTTGGCGTGTGAGATGAAAGAGAGAGAGAGAGTTTGCTCCAATATTGCATAGCCCTAGAGAGCATGGTATGCCTCTCTATTTATAGGGTTTTGGATATAGCCTCCAATATTCTCTACAAGGAAACTGCAAAGGCAATGTGGGAGAGCATTGAGAACACTTACTCCTAGAAGACAACCAAGTTTAGACTCTCAGATATATGTACACGGATTTGATCTGCTAATCAGGGAGATACATCCTTGATCGAGTACTATCGACTGCTCACCGGCCTGTTTGAAGAGCTCCTTATCTTCCAACCTGCTTGTTGTAACAAATAGATAGGAGAACGCACAGAATGGCGAGTGTATCGTTTCTTATCCGGACTACATCCATGGTACAAGCCAATGAAGGATTAATTTCTAACTCCTGCAGCTCTACCCTCTCTTGAGACCATCTTTGGCCGACTACAAGAACTGGAGTCTCCTCCACCTCCTCTGTCTATTGAGACTACGACACATTTTGTTAGAGGACGCTCGACCTACCAAGGAGGACGTGGTCGTGACTTTGGCCGAGGTAGAGGCCATGAGTTTGGACCGAGATGTAACTCAGGTCACGACCGTGGGCATGATCCTACTACTGCCCGCTATCCATCATGCACTCTTTGCGGACGCATGAATTATCCTTCAGACCATTGTTGGGCAAAGTTTGGCATGCCTCCCAATGCCAACATCGCCTATTAGACTGTCTCTTATGGTGGAACCTATGATACTATGGACACCTGTCATGTTTAGTCTTCTAATAACAAGTAGACATCCTTTACTGCTTCTGAGAATGCTCGCCTTCGACAACTATTACAGAACTCTAGCAGTGATATTCCTGCCTCTACTCCTACTGCTAGCCTGGCCACTACATCAGGTACAATTGCCACCTCTGCCTCTACTTCTGCTCTTGTGAAGCCTGGTCACTACATCAGGCCACGACTTCGTTGTGAAGACTGTTCGAGTTACTAATGGTGCCCATTCTCTTATTACTAATGTGGGCACCGTGGAGTTTTCCTCCAAATTCCGGCTTACTGGCGTTTACTGCGCTCCTAAATTTCCTCTTAGTCTATTATTTGTTCACAAGCTATGCACTGAGCTTAACTGTCGAATTATATTTGATGAGTTTTGCTGTTATTTTCAGGACATCCGGACGCGACAAATTTTTGGTGGGGGACATGAGAAGAACGGTCTTTATTATCTTGATATTCCTTCTGACTCTGGTTTTGCTGGCGCTTCATCCATCTTTGCTGATCCTCTTTTCTGGCATCTTCATCTCGGTCATCCGTTTGCCAAAGCTCTTACTTTAATGTTTCCTGAACTCCTTATGCTCAATCCTTTTGAGTATGAGGCATGTCAATTCGGGAGACATCATCGAGCGTCGTTCCCCGCTTGTATTGAGTCTCGTCGTGAAGTTCCTTTCTCCCTCGTCTATTGTGATATTTTGGGACCTTGTTCAGTCCGTACTCTGAGTTTACATAGGTATTTTGCTATTTTTGTTGATGATTATAATCGATCGTCCTGGGTCTATCTTCTAAAAGGGCATTCAGAGATTAATAAAATTGTCAAAAATTTCTTTCATTATGTCAAGATTATCTTCTCCTCTGCTATAAAAATTTTCCGCTCCGATAATGCCCTGGAATTTACACAACATTACTTAACATATTTCTTTGCCTCCCCCGTTACCCTACATCAAACCTCTTGTCCATATACGTCCCAACAAAACGGGATAGCAGAAAGAAAACTCAGACATCTCCTTAATATTGCCCACTCCCTTCTTGTTGGACATGCGAGCCCACGACGAGCAATTATGCAATAAATGTTATTGCGAATATCATTCCCTGATCTGAAATGAAGAATGAATAATTTGCATAGTAGGTCCCTTAGTACAATTAGGGTTATGTTCCATGGCCATCTTAATGATCATACAGCTGTTAATTCAATTATTGAATCATAGAGGCTGGTGCTTAGATGAATATCTAAAGAGTTAGATTGAGGACTCATCAAGCACCGTCAAATTATTGTTAAGAGATGATCTCCAACCTGAGTAGGAGATGTCAATCCTTTCTCAGTTAGGCTGATATCTGACCGACCTCTTCATGCATGTCCTCTGCATAGGAATAAAGATTCGGAGGTGTCAGATTAGTTAGGTCAAAGAGTTGACTTAACGAGATCGAGATAACCAAAGTCCTATATCGTATGCTGTCACGATACAGGCACACATCCTCTGACCGGAGACAGATGTGTTACTATATGTCTGAGTATGTACATTTGGCAGACCAATAGGTTGATGATCTAACCAAGGTCTGTACACCGGCACGCTGGTGTGTATATAAGGGCATACGAGTAATACGATCTCTCAAAGGGATCATACATGTTCATTTTGTTAGCAATGTGAGCCCCGGGCGAACCATTTCTACAATAAATGTTATTGTAATGAATAAATTATCAATGAAAGTTATTGATTATTTTTCACTCCCTTTCTGAGATTAATGAATGAATGCACTATAGGGTCCCTTTGTACAATAAGGGTTATGTACCATGGCCAACTTGATGATCATACAGCTGTTGATTCATTGGATGGATCATAGAGGCTGATGCTTGGATGAATATCTAAGGAGTTAGATAGAGGACTCATCAAGCATCATCAAATGATCATTAAGTGATGATCTCCAGTCTGAGTAGGAGATGGCAATCCTATCTCATATGACTGATATCTGACTGACCTCTTGATGCAGGTCCTCTGCATGGGAATAGTGATTCAGAGGTGTCAGGTTAGTTAAGTCAATGAGTTGACTTGACGAGATCGAGATAACCAAAGACCTACGTTGAATACTGTCACAACATAGGCATGCATCCTCTGACTAGAGACAGATGTATTGCTATATGTCTGAGTATGTACATTTGGCAGACCAATAGGTTGATGACCTAATCAAGGTCTATATACCGGCGAGCTGGTGTGCATGTAAGGACATATGAGTAATACGATCTCTCAAAGGGATCATACAGGTTCACTTGTGAACCGGGAGACATGAGCTCACTCATGAGGTATTGGGACTGAACAAATTCCATGCATAGTCGTCATGCTTTGGAAGCATGACATGAATTTGAAGGTAAGATATATGCTTTATGAAAGCATATGATCTATACCAAATCCCAATGACCAAGATTGAGAAACTTAATGATTTAACCCTGAAGATGACAGTGTAAAAGTGATCTTTACCTTCAGGATGATCATAGGTCTTCCAGTATGTAGGATGTGCAGGTATTGGGAATGCCTGAAGGGTGATTTGATCATATACGATTGTATAACCATGACGCTTCCATTCCGAGGGAGTGATGAAACAGGTTTGGATTTTAGTGACTCATCTCATTAGAGAAGTGACCTAATCTTAGTCCATGAACTGGACATTGATCTGAATGAGATTCAGATGCAATGAGAAGATTAAGTCTACAGTCTTGATTTGATGAAGCATCAGTGTGAGGTCCATAGGATCTGGATTTGATATATGATCTCAACATCCAAGTCACTATACGTGGAACAATACAATCGCCCTGTCCTAATCTCCAAGTATCTGAGGAGAAATAGCATTGTTCTTAAATGGGTTTAAGAACAATTCCATAAGATCTAAGCGAAGAGAATTTGATAATTAAAAGTGTTTTAATTATCATGATGTATGAGAAATTATCCAATATGATTAAATGTGATTTAATTATTTTGGATAAGAATAATGTGGATAGAAATATCCAATTATTCATGATATAATATAAATGTGATTTATAATGTATTAGAGAGAGTTAATTATAATTTATATGTGTTGATTAATTATGATGTGTATTGGATACACATTGTATAATTAATTAACAATATGAATTACATGTTGTTTTGGGTTGTGAATATGATTCACAATTTTTTCCATGGCAAGATTGCAATATTCTCAAAGATAATTGTGAATTATTTTTGAAGAATAAAACCCAATAAATTTGTTGCAAATAAATAAGAGAGATTTCATGGAGATATGCAATCTCATGGATTTCCATGAGATTGCAATCTCCATGCAATCTCATGGGCGGCACACCATTCCAATATGGAATGTGTGGGCGCCCACTTGGAAGGCACATGGAGATGAAATCTCCATGCGTCTTCTCTCCTTATTTGTTGGGTTGATTTAGGAATGAATTATATTTGATTTTGTGAAATATATTTTAACCTAAATTTGTTGTTTTTGTCAACAACAATCTTAGCCATTGGATGAACATAAATCAATCTCACCCATTGATTCTATGTGTCCCATGGATTGAGATCCATGGATCCCAAAACCTTATAAGTAGAGAGGCATGCTTGGCTCTCTCTTTACACATGCTATTGTAGCACAAACTCTCTCTCTCTTTCTCATACTCGACAGCCCTCTCTCTCCCTCTCTTCTTGGTGGCCGTCCACCTTGGTGGAGAGAATCGTCGACGCCCGCGCCATCGTGCTGCCGCTTCGACTCTCTGCGGTTCTTTGTCTTCTTGGAGTGCTTCACTCACGAATGAGACGTTTGATCTCGTGCGACGAGATCAGGAGCAACCGCGCTTGGATCAACTTGGATTGCGAGGACACCGCGACTCATCTCCGCGTTCGCAAGCCGTTACTCCGACGATCGGACTTGAAACAGGAGGTCTCTTTTCGTAGAGACTTGATCAACCACGCTTCAAGAGGTATTGCATTATACTTGTTGTGGTTATAGATGAAACGATTTGAGAATGGTTTTCGGATCATGTGGTTTCATCGGATTAAAAATTTTTAAATTCCGTTGCACCGAACAACTAGTACGACTAGTCGTTCTTCGTCGTATCCGATACGACGATCATGCTTCCGTGATGCGCTTGAGGATTTCTCCATATCCTTCACATTTAATGAACCGGAAGGTATGAGCTCACTCATGAGATATTGGGAAGAATCAAATTCCGTGCACGGTCGTCTCGCTTTGGAAGCTTGACTGAATTTGTAGGTTTGATATATACTTTTGGAAAGTATATGATCAAGAACTAGGTATGATATATGCTTTTGGAAAGTATATGATCGATACCAACTCGCAATGGTCGAATGAGAAACCTACTGATAAAACCATGAAGTAGACAATATAAAGTTGATCCAATACTTCGGGTTTATTCTGAGTCTTTGAGTATGCAGGATATACAGGTATTGGGAATACCTGAGGGTGATGTGATCGTAAACGATTGTATAAACATGACGATTCCATTCCTAGGGAGTGATGAATCGGGTCTGCATTTTAGTGACTCCTCTCAGTAGAGAAGTAATCTTATCTTGGTCCGAATGTTGGACATTGATCTGAATGTGATTCAGATGCAATGTGAAGATTAGTTTTGCGGTCTTGATTTAATCAAGCATTCATGGGAGGCCTACGATCTGGATTTAAGATATGATCTCAATGTCCAAGTCACTATACATGGAATAATACAATCGCCCTGTCCTTATCTCCAAATATTCGCGGAGAAAGCGCTATCCTTGAATGGGGTTCAGGATAATTTCATTGTCGATATTATGTATCCAAGCATTGAGAAATCGGATAATTAAATGTGTTTTAATTATCATGAATAATATGAATTTAATTCATATTGTAAAGAGAGTTATCTAAGATAATTAAATATGATTTAGTTATCAAAGACATGAATAATGTGAATGCGATTCATATTATTTGAGAATAAGAGAATAGAGATACAAGATGATTAAATATGATTTAATTATCATGGATATGAATAATGTGGATAGCAATATCGACATTAGTTATATATATTATAAATATGATTTATAATATATAAGAGAGAGTTATTTGTAATTTACATTTGTTAATTAAATGTTGATGTGAATTGGATTCACATTGGACAATTAATTGAAAATGTAGATCACATTTTATTTTAGGTTGTGAATGTGATTCACAAGTTTCCAATGGCATGATTGCAATATTCACGAAATAAATTGGATTTATTTGTGAAATAATCTGAAACAAAAGTTGTTGCAAATATTGGAGAGAATCATGAGATAATGTAATCTCATGTAATAGGAGAGAGACATCCACCTTCCATATAGGAAGAGTGGATGACCACAATTCCTATAAGGAATGTGATGGCCGTCCACCCTCCTTATGGAAAGAGGATTATGTCCTTCCTATTTTCTCCAATGGAGATTGATTTGATATAAATCAAATTATATTTAATATATATTTGATTTTTATTAAATTAATTGTTGTTGGTTTTTTACGAACAAAATCTTAGCCATTGAAAGAAACACAAATCAATGAGAGCCATTGGATTTGTGTTGCCCATGGATTGAGATCCATGGATCCCAAAATATTATAAAAGGAGAGGCACCCCTTTCCTCTTCTTTACACAACACACAAGAGACATAAGTCTCTCTCTCTCTCTCTCTACACATCAGCTCTCTCTCTTCCTCTCTCATGGCCGTCCACCTTGCATGCCCTAGAGGGAGTCTCCATCGCCGCAGCGTCGTCGTTATGCTGCCCGATCGTTTGCTCGTGGATCTCCGTCTACTTCGGCGTGCCTTGCTCGTGAAGAAGACGTCGTATCTCGTTTGTCGAGATCAGGAGATCCGTGGCTTGGATCTTAAACATGGATTGCGAGAAGCACGTGTTTCATCAACATGCTCGCAAGCGTCTCCTCCGACGGATCGGACTTGAGATAGGAGGTCTCTTCGTTTTAGAGACTCGATCGCAACCACGCTTCAAGAGGTAATCCTATTACTTGTTTGTGGTTTAGACGAAACGATCCAAGAAGTGTTCTTGGATCATGTGGTTTCATCGCATGAAATTTTTTTAAATTCCGCTGCATAGAACAACTAGTCTGACTAGTCGTTCTTCGTCGTATTTGATACGATGCTCACGCTTCCGTGATGCGCTTGAGGATCTCACCATATCCTTTACTTCTTACCCAGATGAAGGTTCCCAAAACCTATTGGGGTGATGCTGTTCTGACCGTTCATCTTATCAACAAAATTCCATCTCTAATGCTAAATGGATCAATCCCCTTTTCTCTACTTTACCCAACTGAGTCACCCTTTCCTATAGACAAACTTTCTCCCCGTGTGATCAAATGTGTCTTCCTCGGCAAGGTTGCAGATGTCGACAGTCAGTATTCAGTCGACCGGGTCACTGATTAAGGATTAGTCGGCAGTCAGACAACTAATCGGATTTAGTCGGGCATTCGTCTCGGTATGCGATGAGTGGACTAGAAAAACACGGGGATCGAGGATAGTACCGCTTTTAAGAGAACCAGTCTCCACCCCCGGGAAAGGATGGCCGACTTCCAACCCGCATGCCTAGCTTCAAGCTTCTCGACAACCTGTAACCAATCCCTCTGCTTTGTTTCTTCCCACCGTCAAAGGTATCCCAAGGTAGTCGATCGGAAGGGAGCTGCACTCCGAGCCTAAAGCCTGGCCACAAGCAATTGCCGCGTCCTCCGACAAACCGAAGGGGACAAAGTTTGATTTATCCACATTCTTGAAGAGCCCAGAGAGTTCACTGAATAGATCTAAGACCATGGACATTCCCGAGGCTTCCTCAACGCCCCCTCAATGAAAAAAATAGTATCGTCCGCGTACTTGATGCGGCTAAATCAGATCGCGACTTTTTAGAGAATAAAGATGTCGGTGTAGAAAAACGCCGCGAAGAGATTTCAGTCGATCAAACAAATTCGGTTTTTAGAGAAAAACCTACACTATTTATTTATCCAGGTAAGTGTGCCTGGGTCGAACTCAAGGAGGCAGAATAGAATGCTTTGATTTTTAAGAAAATATTTTTGTGATTTTATTTTATCTCTTCTTAAAGCGATCAATGGAAAGATACACTTTTATTGATTTTGATTTTTAATTTTTATTTGATTTTAATCTTTTCAAATTTTTATTTAATTTTCAAAAGGATATTTTTACAAGATTTATTTATTGTATAATAGGTGATATAAGTGTGGAAAATAGATGATACTATATAGTAGGTAAAAAGCCGAGCAACTGGCTCGAACTACACACAAAAACAAACCAAAACGGAGTCGGTTTGCGACGAATCAAACATGAAGAAAACACGAGAAAAAGACACGGGAAAATACTAAAAACCTCGCGGGGGTAGTTGTGTAACTACCTCAAGAAAATCTACGAAAAATAAGGTCAAGATTAGGTCCAAATATCTCCTACATCCCAGGGGTATAAGCGCAAGAAAAACTCTAAAAATTGTTCTGCAAAAAGGTCCTAAAAGGATTGTTCTGAAAGAAAAATAAAGTGTTTTTACATTTAGGTCCCTGCGGAGGGACCTAAACGCAATTTTTGAAAAATTCTGGAGCGGGAATAAATTTCTGGAAGTCCTTGGATTAAGTTTGCAAAAATTTCACCGCTTCGGCTTTGACGGCTAGGATTAGAAGTTATTCGGTGCTGATCGGACGTCTCTGCGCGAGCCACGTGTCGCACAACTGTGCTTCGCCCTGTTCTTGAACTGTTCTTGAGTCTGTTGCGCGCTTGACGAAGGGCTCTCCTTCTCCGATTTTCCCCGACGTTCGGCAGTAGCTTTGGCTCTCCGGCGGGGCCAGAGAGTTAGAAGATCTAACTCTCGAGCTAGCCCGCGGTAGGTGGCTCTCGGAAGTGGCTCGAGGCGACGGTGAACCGACGATGAAGATGTCGGGTTCGTTACTACTGGAAGTCTGACGACCCTTATTTTAGGTGGATTTTCTTGATGATCGAGGCTTCCAGATGCGTGGAAGAATGCTCCTATTTGAAGAAGAACCTGCAATTAACGAATGTATGTGCTCGATTCGAAGAATCGGCCTATGGATTAAAGGTTGCAAGCTCGAAAAAATCACGTTTCCAGAGTTATTACGAGTTGCGTGAAAAAACTTAGAAAAGGGATGACATGATTTGAATGGATTTTGAAACGAATGAAAATGATTTAAAGTGATTTAAGGATTGAGCGTTTTAGTGGAATGATTAAGCATCCTAATGACGTCTTAATCTCGCTAATAGGTACACGAAGATCGAGGAGAAATTAGATGAGAAGTGGAGGAAGAGGTCTGGGGAAGTCAAGGTATATTACCTCGAATAATGCTCGACGGGCGACCTTGGCCGGAGCGGAACGCGGCGATGTGTGGCGATGCAAGGTAGCGAACCACCTTGGAACCTCCTCCGAAGATCCCTCCTCCACGTGAGCTTGCTGGACCGGAGCTGTCACCTCCACGTCGGGCGGAGCGAGGCTTGGAAAGGTGGGGGTCGGGCAGCTGGAGCTGAAGCTTCAGGTAGTTGGAGAGTTAGTTGCGAATGGGGGATCTTTAGGGGTTTTTATAGGTTGGATTCGTGGGCTCCAAGTAAAATCTAAGGGTGGCCGAATGAGAGGGTAGTTAGGAGATTTGAATCGACGGATTAGATCGGCCAGAAGGGTTAAGAGGCGCTCTGGAAAAATAGTTGAAATTAGGCGTCCTGAACAGAATAGCGTCTGGCCTTCTTGGAGAAGATGACCCAGGTGCTGACACGTGTCAGCACCTGGTTGGCCATATGCAAAAAATGGCTTGTAAATTCATTAATAAATAATAAATAAGATTATTTTGAATAGGTATAAATACAAGAAATGTAAATAAATAAATAATCTTAATTATGAAATAAATACTTTTTATAAATAATAAATATTATTCACAATATAAATATTATATTAATAAATATATATAAAATGGTTTTAGATTTTTAATTTAATAAATAAATAAATATTAATTTTATATTTCCTTAATTATTAGAATAATAAATAAGGCTTGTGTGAATTTTTATAGATTTTAATTAAATTAATTTACATATATTAATAAATAAGGATATAAGTTAGCTAGTTCATTTTACCTATATTTTAAGGTTTTTGATTTTATTAAAATAATAAATAAACTCCAAAAATTATTAAATAAATCAGTGTTAAATTACAGGATCATGAAAATATTTAGAAATTATAAAATTAAGAAAACTATAAATAATGTATGTTACATAAAATAAATAGCCCCGAAACCCCGTTGTCTTTTGGTCCCAAAACCGACTTTTTGCAAACGGAATCCAAATTCGATGAAACCACCTTTATTAATTAGAGAATATTATTTTATGAACTTAAAGGTGAGTGGAGTGAAATTGGAGTTCGTATGAATTTATGATGTTCGGAAGTTGAGATCTTGACAATTTATAGGCTGGATTTCTTGGCATATATACATGGTAATATTTTTAACTTATTTTTTTATTTTTATATACATTTTTAGAAATAATTAGGAAAAGAGTTTGGTGAAAAATATGGACATATGAATTAATTAAAAATCTTTGAAATTTTGTATTTATTTTATAAATAGTAGGTGTATGGAATGTGGTTTAATTTATTTTTTTATGGTTTTCTTTCCTTATCTCCCCCTACTTTTTGGTTTGTCGACCAATCCATGCTGACTTGGTCTCGGAGGTTTGGTTATAAATATACCTTGCAGTTATATTTATATTTTAAGTCATATTGTACATATATACATATATCCAATCTCCCTTTTGTTCTTTTTCTTGGTTCTTTATTTATTTACATGATTTTGATGGTTAAAAGTGAATATTTATACATGAATGAGGATTTGTTAAAAGATGAGAATTAATGAATATTTACATGCATTTGTTAAGGCTTTTAAGACAAAATGCGACAGAAAAGTTAATGAATCATGGATTCATCAGTACTGCAGCAGCGGGATCCTCGATTCATCCTGCGAGTAGCCCGCCGAGATGCCACCATCAATCACGCGACACGTAACATGCGCTAGTACATCCGCAACAATGACGAATAGTAGAGGTGCCAGAGCGCAACCTTGTTGCATGCCCTTACGTGGTTGGAAGAAACCACCCTCCGGGCAGCCGTTTACCAAGACTGAAAAGGATGACATCGTAACACAATGTTTCATCCAAGAAATCCATAGATCCGGGATGTCTCTCCTCCGCACAACCGACCAGAGAAACTTCCAATCTAAAGTATCATAGGCTTTTGCAAAGTCCACTTTTCACAAAATACCTGCCTTACCCATCCTCTTCCAGTCCGCAATGATTTTCGGGGTAAGGATCAGACAGTCCGAGATGTGCCTGCCCGGGACAAAGGCCGATTGGAGCAGAGATATAATAGTCTCCAGAGCATGGCTAAGATTAAAGCGAGCACCTTCGCCACAATCAAGTAGAGTGCGTTTGATAATGCAATGGGTCGGAAATCTTCAATGCGTTTCGCCGCCGAACTCTTTGGAAGGAGAAAGATGAGGGATTTATTTATTCTCTCAAAACCAGCATTACCCACACAAAATTCCAAGATGACCTCCAAAGCCTCCTCCCAAATGAGGTCCCAAAAATCCCTGTAGAAAGCAACAGGGAAGCCATCGGGGCTCGGAGCCCCATCCGCATTAAGGTTCCAAACCGCATATTTCAACTCCTCCAAAGAGACAGCCTGCGTCAAAACCTCAGCCATAAAGGTCGGCAAAGAGGGAGCCTCAAGCCCTGTCCACCTCCAAAGCCGTGTCAGCCTCATCGACGAGAAGTCTCTGAAGTGATCCACAATCGCCTTCCCCATTTGTCTGTCACCCTCCACACGTATTCCATTTATCGTAACCGATCTCATAGCATTTGACCTATGCCTCCCGCTAGCTATGCGATGGAAAAAAGCCGTGTTTGCGTCCCCCTCCCGGAGTCATGTACTTCTTGACCTTTGTCTCCATTCAGTGATGTGCTTTTGATCTTCAGCCGCAATTATTTCGTGAGCCAGCGAGCGTGTGGCCAGCTCATCCACCGAGAGCTCCTTAAGATTCTCCTGCGCATCAAGACTCTTAACCATCGCCTCTACCTCCAACCTGGCGGCATACCTGGTAGCTCTTGAAAGAACATAACCGCGTGCGTAAGGACACCAACTTCTGCACAAATCTAGATGCGACCGAACCAGAATCCTCCACGTTGGACCAATGCGGCACCACCATCTCCCTAAAGTTTTCCTCCAATAACCAGCTCTTCTCATATCTAAAGAACCCCACTACGGTTGGAACTCCCCGGAGTCCTAGAGAATCGGTGAATGGTCGGACAAGGTTCTCGAGCGAGTTATCACAGAGGACAGCGCGGGCATTTCAAGCAATTCTGCCGAAGCCAAAAATTTGTCAATTTGAGAGCGAGAGTTGGAGCTCCTCTAAGTGTAAGTCGAGGCCCCCGCGTCCATAACCTCCAGGGCCATGGAGTCAATAGCATCGACAAACTCATCCGAGCCTGGGTCCTGGCCTCCCCTGAAGCGCGGTCTGTCCGTTGTTCGTAGAGCAACATTGAAATCCCCCAACGAGCTAGGGGATACCCTCAAAGGTTCTACTCGCCTCTTGCAAGTCCTCCCACAACTCCCTCCGCCGAACATGATTACAAGGGCCGTAGACGCACGACACCGTCAAAGGTGTAGAGGATTTGACGCATTTCAGGAGAACAGAGAGAACGTGTCTCCTGCGAAGCATTGAGCTGTAAGTCAAGGCAGAAGACCTCCATGCCACAAGTAGACATCCAGAGGCACCGACAACATCCAACGCTCTAAACTCATCAATGCCACCAGCGTCAAAGGATCTCCAAACAACATCAGAGACAGATTGGAGCTTTGTCTCCTGCAACATGACAACATCACAACTCCACTCAATGAAACACGAACCAAGGATTTTCCTCTTGTCCGGCTCCCCCAGTCCCCGAACGTTCCAAGAGAGAACCTTTATTTAGAACATGGGTACGGTCCCTGAATGCGGATCACACCAGAGACCTCCGCAATGCTTGCTTTTAGGTCCGAGCACGGTTGAGGCTCAATGAGTTGAGGCTGAGATCTCTGCCGTCGTCTGTATCTCTTACCGGACTTTTTGTCGCCGGCCTCCCCAGCCCCCTCATCAAGATGAAAACCACATTCAGCAGGGTATTCCACCAGTGATGCAGTTGAAGGGTGAGCGTCTCGATTCTGATCACTCGAATCCTAGGCCACATTCGGCCGAGCATCAGCGGAAGACGAGGCGGATTGGTGCGAGGAACCCATAAGAGAAGACATAGGGGCACTGATGTAGAGCGGCGGCTCCGGAGGGAGGTCGACAACCTTGCCCCAGGACCCCCCAAAATTGTGTAATCATGGCCTCAAATTTCAGCGAAATCGGTCGAATTTCTGTCGAATATCGATATCCAGTCGAAATCGAAATTCGACCGAAATGGCCGAAATGGCCGAAATTTGGGGGTCCTAGTACAAAAAATGACCGAAATGACCGAAATTTCGGTCGAAATTCCACCGAAATTCCATCGAAATTCTGTTTTGGTTGATACCGAAATGGTGACCGAAACCGACATTTAAGGCCTTGTGTGTAATAGCTCACAGGATGCCAATCGGGGCGAGCATGCCTTGGGATCCGATAAGCTCACTCGGCCCGAGAACAACGAGCTTGCCAATGGGTCGGAGAATCCCCTACGATCTGAGAAGAAAGAAGTAATCGGGTTTGGACCCCCCAAGGAATGGGATGCAGAAGGGTTCACGCGTTCGAGCAGGAGCCTAGGACCAGGAGACAGAGAGACATGCGCTGACGGGAGGGAGGGCACCAACCCTGCCACCTCAACATGCAAAGAGAAGTTAGGGGCGACAAGGCACAAGACCCGAGGAGAGGCCTCCAAAGGTCGCAACGAATCGTCCTCGTGCCTCGAACCATGCGACGTGAACCTCGGAAGCCCCACCATTGACGCAGAAGGCGAATCGACATCGGACAACATCGGAGTCTCCGGCGCAAGCGGGGGCTCCAAGACCTGCATATCCACCCGGAAACAGAAACGTCCAACATCCAACGTCGCGAAGAAGACGGAGTCTCTGAGAAGACCTAGAACTGGCTTACTGCACTCAATCAGCAAAAGCGTGACATCCGGATCCGAACCCGGTCTCAGTGCATCCTTAAGCACGCCGCAGCATCGAGCCCCATCGTCGGAGGGCCTGACCCAAACAAAAAACCGAACGGGACAGGAAGGGAACACCATGCACCTTCACAACGCATCTCACCGAGTCTGATACAGCTCCATCCGCAAATCGGAGAGGTCGCTAAACAACATCGTCCACCCCGCTACTCGAGAGCAGGCGGTCTCTCTGTACCGAAGAGCGGCCACGAACACAACACCGAGTAACACCACGTCCCCCGAGAACCGTGACCCAAGGAAATCGATGAGATGGACCTTCAGAACTTCCAAGGAGATGCATTGTCCCATAGTGGAGCCGATCACTGCATGGATGCCAACATCCTGCACATCCCCCGCAACCACCGACGCATAACTACGTTGGCCCTGGCGACCATCGACGAGAGCATTAACCCGCGGCATGGGCTGCCTTTCGGAACTACGCTCGACAACACGTCTGAAACCATGTTCGAAAACAATCTTGCATATGGCTCATTGATGCCCCACTCCCTCGCAGGAAAAACACCTCGGCAGGATAGGGCAGAAAGACGCTATGTGGGAAACATGCACCCACTCATCAAGACGAAAACCACAACGGAAGCATCTTTTCTCCGGCTTCTTGTGGGAAACATGCACCCACTTATCCCCCCCTGCACCGCGCCACGTACCATCCACCACCCCCTTCCCACTGCGAACGACCCTTTTCCCGCTCCGATCTTCATCTCACCAACCCCACTGCGAACACCCCATCGCCACCCTGCTTCGAACGACCCCGCGCCACGAAGGCACAACGCCTCCCCACTGCAAACGACCCATCGCCCCCTTCCTCCGAACAATCCTTATCAGAGCAACCCCGCTGCGACGAGCTCCCCCGCTGCATACTTCTCCGCATGCTCCAAAGGAACGCCAATCTAATCATTAAGGCTGCTTATTAGACTGAATCATTCGGATTCGATTATGATTCGTTCGATAAAATTTCGAAAAAAGTTCAATTCGAAACAAAATAATCTGAATTTGATTTCAACTTTTGGATTTGATTCTCAAATGAATCAAATTTGAATTAACATGAATTCGTTCGATAATAATTCTATTCTATATTTATATACATGCATGTATGTATATATGTATTCATGTATTTATATATGCATAATACATACATATCATGCATATACTAAGTAGATATTTACCTACATACATGTAACAATCACTTTGGGTTGATTAGGATCTTTTCTGAATATTCTTGTGCAAGGAATTATAACATAATTACATCAAAAGATTGACATGTGTAAGTAAATAGATGCAGAAAGGAATATATGAATATGTACTAAAAAAGTTATACGTTTAAATTATATTCAAAGATTTATCATTTGTATTATATTACTAATTATAACATGTGCAAACAACTAAAGATACTCTCAAACCAACTTACTACAGTGATTAAATGGTTAATTTTGATTTTTATAATTGTATCTAGGCTCCATTGATAAGATTTATCATGTGCCTCATTCACTGCTATGGTTTCCATACTCCCATGTTACACCGACATGACTTGTCAATGCGTGGCGTGTATGTGCAACATTAGGCCTCCTTAATGAGACTCAATACCTTTCCTTTCCTCGTTATAGCTATTTTCAAGTGCTTTGTTTGCAAAATATGTTATGAGTTAGAGATGTGGGTCCTTCATGCATCGGTTGTACAAAACATCTAAATTCTTGTATTTACTTCTTATTTTAGCCTAGTGACAGTAGCTTTGGTATGAGTTACTTTGTATAAGTACAATAATCAATCTTAGCTTGCTGTTCAGGAATTTTGAGGCGTTAAGAGGATACAAAGTATTCTATGACATACCTAATTTAATATGTATATATATATGTATTGTCCTATTAGTTAAATAATAAATATTGAATACAAAAAGAGTAAAAATATTAGTCATAAAATCTAATAGGAAAGTTCAAATGTTTAAGATTGTTGGTCTAAATCCTCACCTACACATTTATTTTCATGTTCCCATATTCCTTACACTGCCTTTTCCATTCCCCTTTCATTATCTACCAAAGATCGTAAAAATCCACGGTAGATTGCGATGGCCTTTCTCTTAGCACGTGAAAATGATGGTTTTGCTACTTTGAGTTCCTTCTTAACATTTGTCATGATTCGAAATTTACCTAGATATATCTCCTTTGTTTTTTTTGTTGTTTTGATTTTCCTCATATGGCAATCCATGATGATTATCATTATTAAGGCGGCATTTAACATCACATGAGTAATATTTAAGTTCTTATCACCATAATGTCAGTTGTTCCTTTATACATCAAAAATTCGTATATTTTATTTTCATGGCTTAGTTTTTTATATTGAAGATCCTTACACTTAGTGAAGAGACTTTATCTTTCTAGATTGTTTTTTACTATTTCCATTATTTTAAATAATAGTGTTAACTTGCATCAACTTTTTTGTATAAGTTTGATCTTGTCTTGCTTTAACATGAAAAGGTAATTATAATCAAGTCCTCAGATGTCGGATTTCGGTTTCGTTCGGTAAGCTCAGAAAAGGAATTTTGGTGAAATGGCCCGAAATTGGCGAAATGACTTGAAAACTTATTTTTTCTTCAAATTTAAGATTTCTAATGTTGTTCAATAAATATAAGAGATATAAATAGAATATTTTTTTTACTAATAATAGGATGTTATGATGACCAATGCCTTAAATAATGGTTTCGGTCGCTATATCGATGACCATCCAGAATGAAATTTCAGTATATAAACTTAAATTCTGGCATTCAATTTTTCTGTCAATTCTCGAAAGAACAGTAATACTTTTATTATAGAGAAAGCCTATATTATTTTAAAATTGAAATATTAAATGTCATAATACAAGTTTACAAGATAATATTATACATCAATTACATAATATGTCTACGCTTGGGATGAGAATGAGATTCAACCAAACCACGAATTCCTTGGTGGGTACATGTACTCTTTTTGATTCCTTTATTGGAGGAAAGGATGGAGTTAAACCTTACTTGAATGGATTCATTCTGGCTAAATGCACTAGACTGCTAGATAATTAATAGTAATTTGTGTCTAGATTTTTACCTTAGGTTGAATGATAAGGTACTCTAGACAGAATAATTCAACCCTTGTAAATGGCTCCTGTAACACTCTCAATACATGTTTGGCATTTTTATTCAACATGCATAGCATTTGCACCAATGGTCTAGAGAAAATTAGAATAAAGTTGGTTTGTTAGTAGTTAGTCATGAGATGTATAACAAATTGACAATTTTTAATACTAAGATAAGAGGATGGTTATCTGAAGTTAGCAGTCAAATGGTAAAAATCATATTTGGCTCTCCAAGATGGCCTAGGAAAAGATAACAAGATCATTATATAAAGATTCTAATTCTAAAGATTCTTAAGTTAGCATTCAAAGATGAAAAAAACATATTTGGCATCTCCAAGTATGTTAAAAAAGGCGTGTTATATAAAAAAGATGGTAAAAAACTTACCTTGCTTCGAATTTGGAAACTTGGTTCTCCAAGACTTAAGTTGTTTTGTGAACTTGTGACATGTGAGATGGAATGAGAACATATACATTATATTTATAGAGTTTAAAGATGATCCCTAATGACCTTATTTTATTACAACGGTGATTAAAATAGTGGCCTATATGTAATGGTAATTGATTAGTGACCTATGAATTTCATTTAGTGTCAGATAGTGTCCTATGAATATCAATTAATGGCCTAGGAATGACATATAGTGACTTAGAATAATTTTAGTTAGTGTCCTATGAATATCAATTAATGGCCTAGGAATGACATATAGTGACTTAGAATAATTTTAGTCGAAATGAACCGAAATTTCGATTATTTCCATCGAAATCTGACAAATCTGTGAAGAATTTCGACCGAAATGACCGAAATTCGACCGAAATTTCGGTCGAAATCCTGTCAACTGATATTATACATGGTTTCGATATTCGCCACGAAACTGAATTTCAACTGAATTTCGGTCGAAATTCGCCGAAATTTAAGACTATAATTATAATGTGTTTAGTTTTTTCGTCAATGTTATTCTATCTCTTTGATAGGCTAATATAATTATATTGTATATATGCATTTCTTCATCATAGAAAAAATAGTATATTTTAGTTGTAGAAGACACATAATAATTATAAAAATTAGGCACTTTTATTCAATTATTTGTATTAGTTTGATATTCTTATTTGATTTTATAGTTTTTTTCAACTTATTCTCGTAATATACATTCAAAATTAGAATTTGACAATAAAATATTTATATTATATTAGTCTTCATAAAACATTATTTATATAAGCTCTAAAATATAACATTTTGAATTCGAAATAAAATGAATCGAATTTGAATATTCGAAACTCATAATGAATCTGAATTTAAGCTAGTAAGTTTATTTGAAATTCGATTCGAGTTCGGATTCGAAACTTTTGTAATGAATTGAATTATAATACTAGCGGATTCGATGGTGTTCGATTCGATTAGCACACCCACTTCTAATGCAAGTAATTCTTTTCCTCCAACGAATGCCAATCATGTACATTCCAGTTGTAGTTGTAGCTTGTGAAATGCGAAGCAATACCAAGTGGATCTTCCAGTATAAAAACACAACGATGTGTTGAAATAGACTTTATCTATTATTACACAGTTGTTATTTGAAAAAACTGCAGTGTTGTATTACTCTTGAATGCCTCCATTGACTATACCTCATTTACAGATTTTTATGTACGTGTTTGTGCTTTTCTTCGTAGATGTGATGCTCATTTCACCGGTCTTGCAATATGTGCCTTTTTTAGTTTCTATTCTATAATATCATGCCGATTTGTTCAACGGTGCTATGACTTACTTATCTGTGTTACTCTTCCAGCGCTGAGTTGTTCTTCATGGATGCAATCTGGGGGGTCAAAAAAAACGGATACATTTATTCCTCTGGCAGAGGTTTCTTTTCTGTTCTCTATATCATTTCTATCTGAATAATATACTCTTGTAGCTATCTCTTTGTTTTTACATTTCTTTGTAATTCCTCCATTTGATACTCTTCTCTATGCGAAGGTATATCACAAGTATGCATACAATTTTGCTCGTGTTGTCATGATTATAAAGGCTACATTACTTCTAAAAATAAAGCTACATTTTTTTCTTAATTTCTTTTCTTCATCACTACTATGTTACTCTCTTGATTCCTTTTTCGGCAAAACAATCATAAGGGAAGATGCCTTCTAAACATTCTGCGTCGTGCTCACATTATCCAAATGTGGGGCCACATGCTTCATACACTATCAGGATTGGAGGTTCAGAGGAATCACTACTACAGCATTCTAGTTTGATTCGTCGTGCGTACATGATGCATGATCTATGCTTCTTCAGTTGTGATCAAATGTTCTTTTGATGCCTGGCTTGCAGATCCCTTGCATACTTGCAACAAGGCTAAGAACCGATTCAAATGTGAAGTGCACATCAGTCTCTTTTCTTTGTTGATTCTTCTGTATTTATGCTGTGTTTGTGAAAGAGGGCACACACATACACTCTTCCGTGGACTGTGATTCACGTGGTCCATGCAGAAGTCTATGCCTACTTGTTCGAGAGAGTTGATCTGTTCACAGTGAAAGTAAATTATTCCATAAACTTCCATGAAAATATATGCGATGGATCTCTTTATTTGTCCACAGTCTTCCTCTGCATGATTAGGTGTTTATAGGGTTTTTGGGTCCATGATGTTTAATCTTGGTGGTCATAAATGGCAGTCAATTTTTGGTATTGCTTATACACAACTTGAACAGATCGAGCAAGCCCTTGCCGACTCTGGCTGAAAATCATAGTTCATAGAAGTGAAGAACTTTTTTGAAAGGAATAAGGGCAGGCCGTTGAGAAGATGCCCATCTAAAAGTTTTTATATATTCTGTTCATAGAAGTGAAGAACCTTTTTTGAAAGGAATATGGGTAGGCCGTTGAGAAGATGCCCATCTAAAAGGTTTTTATATATTATCTGTTGAGATTTTAAATTATCTTTTATGTATGATTTATTTATTTGTCTTCTTCATATAATTTGCCCAATAGGCTATTCTCATATATAAGAGAACCATAGGGCTTCCTTAATAAACAATTCATTATTTTCTCTCCACATGGTATCAGATCGGCGGTACTAAATCGGAGTTCTCGTACCCCACCAGGCCCTAGACCTCACCCGCTGACATCCCTCTCTCCACGTCGTCGCCTATCCATTTCTTTCGCGGGACCGTCATCGCACCTTTCCCTTCCGTGCGTGCCACTGCACAACGACACCAGTCGTCTGTAAGGGCCTTCCTGGCTCCTACGCATGCCGCCGACCCTTACAGAATCATTCACGGGCTACGACGAGACCTTTTCCGGCCCACATGGATGTTATTTCTCCTCTCAGTGACCAAACTGCACTCTGACTTGGTTTGATTATGACTAGAAAACTGTAAATATCGTTTTTCGGCCCTAGCACGACTTGAAGAGTAACGATGATGGTTGTACGAATCTACACATACAACCAATCTTTCATATGATCATGTAGACTTACTCGATTCGTTCTACTTCCCCTGCCGAGTTCTGTTTTCGGCATTCTCTTCGTTCGGTGCCTACAAGGGCTCGTCTCCCATCATGAAGATAGATTGGACCAATTATGAGTTGTGGTCTTTTTAGTTTTTAACCGTTCTGCAGTGCAACAACGAATAACATATTCTGACAAAGTCAGAGCTGGCGAACAAGACTAGGGACAATGCTTCATTGAAGCAAGATGACACGTATGCACGTATTTGGTTCTATGAGACCCTCGTCACAAAGATAGCCAATGATATTGTGATCCAGCCTACCGCCAAGGCGATGTGTCATATTCTGGCATCACTTATGCTTAAGCAAAAAACGAGACCCAGATTCTTCAGCTTCAATTTGACATATACAAGGCAAAATAGAATGGCCTTCCACTGCATACATTCTCCTCGCTTCGTGGCTTGTTCGAGAGGCTTCACAGTTTCATGCTGATTACGACCTCCACAGAGCATTAAATGACATATGGAACTCCATGATGGTTGGAGTTTTCTTGGATGCGATTATCCCGGAGTATTGGCCATCATAGGCACAACTCCTTACTGGGGCGACCATACCTCTCATGGAGGAGGCTCACAGTCGTCTCAACAGGTTTTTATTCCACATGCTGCTACCACACAACCTTCCTCAACGATAGATGCTTCTCGCGCAAAGGAAGTTCTACTCAGTTCATAGGACATAGTTCCCGTGGAAGAGGTGGTGGACGTCATCGTGGTCCCTGGACCTACTATCATCGTCCAGGACACTCTGAGGATACATTCTACCAGAAACTTGGATACCCCACATATGCTTGACGATGACAGAGCAGATTGTGCTTTCAGACACTACAACTCCTCATGCAGATCCACGACTTCATGACATTCTCTCGTATATGGGAGATCATGACTCTAGTTGTCAGCACTACCACTTCATGATTCACAGATACTGCATCCGCGGCTAGAACCTCTTCGAGCTCCTCATGTATCACATATACTTTTACTAGTTGTAGTAATGCAGATATGACAGAGTGGATAATGGACTTTGGTGCTTCTCACCAGTGGAGACGGAGCTCAGTTCATGTCTTACAGGTCTATACCTCATGGTAGATGGATCATCATTACAAATGGTGTTTACGTACCCATCACAAGACATGGCGAGGTGCATTTGACGCCATCCATGCGCTTGCGGAATGTTTTATATGCTCCTGATTTTCAGGATGAACTTGCTTTCTATTAGTCAAATTTCAAAAGATATACATTATCATGCCATTTTCGGCCCCTCTTCTCTTGTGTTACAGGACATATTCGGGCAGGGTGATTGGCTGTGGTCGTGAGCAACGAGGGCTCAGACGGGTCCAACATCTTCATGCTAGTGCCTCTACTATTGCTACTGGACTAGTCTCACCGTACCTGTGGCACCTTCGTTTTGGCCACCTTCCTCTACAGAAACTATGCCATGTCCTCCCACAGAGTGTGAAGCTTGTCCGCTTGGGAAGCATTACCGTTCTTCGTTTTCATCTTGTCAGAGTCGAAGCAATTCTCAGTTGTTTGAGCTCCTTCACTTATATATATGGGGTCCAAGTCGTGTCTCTTATCACCATGGACACCGTTTTTATCTGGTTGCCGTTGATGACCATTTATTTTTTATGGTTGTTGCAGAAAAAAAGAAAATTAGGGGGAGAGAAATGGGGTTACTTTATTAAAACAGGGAAAGAGGGGATGGACATTTTTTGGGCCCATTAGTCTTATTCTTTTTTTAAAAAGAGAGGAGCTTTGAACAAAATGGAGACCGATTGAAAAAATAGAAAAGTCGAAAGGAAAAGAGGGAAGACTATCGGAAAAAACTAGAGAAGAAAATAGCTGAAGGAATGGAAAGATGACTACAAAAAATGGTTATCTATGAAAAAAAGAAACTCAAAAAACATTTAGAAAGTGAAGTTGTCTCCCTTCATTTGTTCTCCCAACTTAGTCGGGTACCTCTCCAAATTCTGGCGAATATAGGAGAAAGGGCGAGTGAGAGAGTACGTGAAATTCATAGATTCATGATTTTAGGAGATTCTACACATAGAGCAACTCAATGCAGGCAATGAGGACTCCAATGATTGTCTAGTATGAGATCCTTCTGAGGTTCCCAAGATAGGGAACCCACTTCGATCTCCCCAAAAGGAGACCCGTATTCGGAGACCTTTGTATGTATATTCCCATGTCATGAAGAAAATGTTTATCGACAACCGATTCCCCCATAGGTGATGAGCTGAACCATACTTAACAACAGCGGGTTGAGGATGCATTAAGGCATTATGATGCACATTGTCATGTATTTTCATCAACTGAGTTTGTGTCTTCTTTCTTTTTGTCCAATCCGAGTATTGCATGCTCTAGGTTGAGGGTGAGTGTTGGAGAATGACCTATGTGGGTAATTGGACCTTTCCATGATCCAATCACCACATCATGAGAATAGTCACACAACGTCTATTAGCGGGACTCTGGACGAGTCAGTGGGGCTGTATAAAGAACCCCACATCCCTGCACTCATTGATAGAAAATGAAATGCAAGAATCCGCCCTTTGAAACGTTCTCATGTGGTTTCATCTCGCTCCTTAGGGAGCAAGATTCCTCGCAAAATCTTCGATGTTCCTCATATTTATCTTACTCATTCTTATTTTTATTACATCCACTTATATTTTCCACAAGCTAAAAATAAAAATAGCATTAAGACTCTGATCACCATGTTCAATTGAGAACTCCAAAACATCTTCTCCACACCTTCATGCAATGCTTTTCCTAAACTAATTTTTTCTTTGTGGGAATACTTTAAGAAAGTTGTCTAACTACTCCCAATTTGTTCTTTTATCCAGACCATGTAATCTTAGGATGCTTATGTCACCATCGCACTTATATTCATTCCCAAAATCACTGAACTTATCATAACCCATTTTAAACCTCTTTGTTTCTCCCACACTTTCCTTTAATTATTTGTGCACAATATTGCCTATCCCATATTAAATTTCAAAAGTCCTCTTAGTTGTCATATCATATACCTGTTAAATTATTAACAATATATTTTAGTTGATTAATTTCTGGTTTGCGATGAAGCTTCTTTTCGACATAAAGGAGAAGGAAAATCCTCTTTCTTTAAAAAAAATATTATTTTCTCTCATGTAACTGACAGTTATTTTCCTGTCTCCTCAATGCGTTGTGTTAGAAAATAGAGAATGTAGAAGTTAAATGATAAACAGAGCATAAGAATAGAAATATAAATGTTGAGAATGTAACCGTAGTTCTTCTTTGTATCCCCATTAAGGGCACTTCTCTACTTTTCTCTGTATGGCTCTCTAGGGTTTCTAGGGGTTTTTGTCCTATATAAGGACCCCTAGACCTATGGAATAAACATGAAATTTCAACCTCTCCACATGGTATCAGAGCAGCGGTCCTAGACCGGTGTTCTGACCTAATCCCCGCCGCCACCGCCTATCCTTTTCGCCTCTGCGCCCACCACCCCCCCTACACATGGCCCTACGCCCCGCCCAAGGCCTCCCCACGTCCTAGCGACCTCCCTGCGCCGCACGCGACGCCGCCCCGAGGCCCTAACACATCCCCAGCCCCGCCAGCGACCTCCTCCGTGCTGCCCGTGGCCTCCGCAGGCCCCAACGGTCTCCTCTGCGCCGCCCGCAGCCTCCGTGGGTCCTAGCGGCATCCCTCCGCCGCACGCGACGTTGCCCTAGCGCCGCCCTGCGGCCCGCTGTCTCCACAACGCTGCAAGCGGCCTCCCCGTGTCGCTCTGCCTACGGCCTAATAGCCTCCTGTGGTCTTCACTGCCTCCACTGCCTATTCATGATGTACTATTAGGTTCCCATGCTATCTAAGGCTACAAACATTTTCTAGGTCACTTCTTGACCTATGTGGCCACCATGGCATCTGCATCTGCATCTTCAGACACCAAGCCCCTGTACCCTACCTCTTCTATGATGGTACATGACACTTCTATCAAACTTAAGGGTTCGGAGAACTACGTTCTATGGTCCTGTTCCTTCTGAGTATTTATTGGTGGCCAGTGCAAGATCTATGTTCTCAATACTGATCCGCCCAAGGAGACTGAGACCAACTACGACACCTGGTATGTTGACAACTGCCAAGTAATTACTTGGATGACTAACAGTGTTGATCCAACTATAGCCTCTAACCTATTCTACAAATCCACTGCCATGGAGATGTGGGATGAGAAGACTTATTCCCAGAAGACGACCAATTCTAGGCTCTCCGATATTTACACACGAATCTGGTCTGCAACTCAAGGAGATACGTCCTTGATTGAATACTATCGCCTCCTCACAGGTCTGTTCGAGGAATTCCTTATATTTCAACCTGCTTGCTGTGACAAACATATATGAGAACATGCAGAATGGCAGGTGTATCGGTTCCTCTCAAGACTACACCTACAATACAAGCCCGTGAAGAATCAATTTCTGACAGTTGCTGCTCTACCCTCTCTTGAGACTATCTTTGGTAGACTCCAGGAGCTTGAGTCTCCTAACCCCCCTTCGTCTGCAGAGACTACAACATACTTTGCAGGAGGACGTTCGACGTACCAGGGGGGATGTGGCCATGTTTTTGGTCGTGGTCATGGACGTGAGCATGGATGAGGACGTGACTCAGGTCGCGGCCGTGGACGTGATTCTACTACTGCTCGCTACCGAGCGTGCTCCCATTTCGGACGTTGGAATCATCCATCAGAACGATGCTGGGCAAAATTTGGCATGTCTCCTAATGCCAACATCGCCTATGAGACTGTTTCTTCCGATGGCACCTGTGATACTATGGACGCCTCTCATGCCCAGTCCTCCACAGACAGTGTTGTCTCCTTTCCTGCAACAGAGTTTGCTCGCCTTCGCCAATCGCTACAGAACTCTGCAGTGATACTCCTGCTTCTGGCCCTATTGCTAGTCTGGCTGCCACAACAGGTACGATTGCCAGCTCTGCCTCCACTTCTGCTCACGCTTGGATAATCGACTCGGGTGCGTCCACTCATCTTACATGAGAATGTAGTCTTCTCACCTCCTCACGGCCATCCTCTGTTGTAAAAACTGTTCGTGTGGCAAATGGTGCTCATTCCCCTAGTACCAGTGTGGGAACCGTGGATTTTTCCTCAAAACTTCGGCTAACTGATGCCCACTGTGCTTCTGACTTTCCTCTCAGTCTTCTATCTGTTCATAAGCTATGCACGGAACTTAACTGTCGAGTGATATTTGATGGCTTTTGTTGTTATTTTCAGGACATCCGGACGAGACAGATTTTTGGTGGGGGACATGAGAAGAATGACCTATATTATCTTGATATTCCTTCCGACTCTGGTTTCGCTGGCGCGACTTCCATCTCTGCTGACCCTCTCATCTGGCATCTTCGTCTCGGTCATCCGTCTGCAAAAGCTCTCTTGTTAATGTTCCCGAATTATCTATGCTCAAACCCTTTGAGTGCGAGGCCTGTCAGTTCGGGAAACATCATCGAGCTTCCTTTCCTGCTTGTACTGAGCCTCATCGTAAAGTTTCTTTCTCTTTAATTCATTGTGATGTTTGGGGACCTTTTCCGGTTCGAACCATAAGTGGGCATAAGTATTTTGTTTTTTTCGTTGATGATTATAGGAGGTCATCATGGGTCTATTTTTTAAAAAGAACGTTCCAAGATCAATAAAATTGTCAAAGTTTCTTCCGCTATGTTCAAAAAATGATATTTCCTCTAATATACAGACTTTCCGTTCTGATAATGCCTTGGAATTTACTCAACATGACCTTGCAGATTTCTTTGCTTCCCAAGGGACCATACATCAAACCTCCTGTCCATATAAATCTCAACAAAATGGGATAGCCGAACGCAAGCTCCGACATCTCCGAAATATTACCCATTCCCTTCTCACTCAGGATGAAGGTTCCCAAGAATTACTGGGGTGACGCTGTTTTAACCGCAATTCATCTTATCAACAAGGTTCCTTCTCTCAACCTAAAGGGTTAAACAACCTTCTCTATACTTCACCTGAATGAATCACCTTTTCCCCCATCTTTACGAATTTTTGGGTGTGCGTCTTTTGTTCATAATTTTCACACTTCAGACAACTTTCCCCTCGTGCTATCAAATGTGTCTTCCTTGGTTATTCTCATACTCAAAAGGGTTAGAGGTGTTACGACCCCGTTGGACATCGATATTATATCTCTGCAGATGTAACCTTTTTTGAGCAGACCAGCTTCTTCACACAGCCTGTCACCGATATCTCTCTGGATCTTCCTCCTCCACCAATTGTTTATAAACGTCGCCAACAACCTTCACCACCAGGTGTCCCTTTGCCCATCCCATTTTTGCAGGATAATATGCCTTCTTCAAGTGTCCGTTCCAATGCCGTCCCGGATGTTCCAAGAGATCTTCCCATTGCCTTGCGAAAATCAAAGAGGAAATGTACTTCTCATCCTTTGTCTCATTTCACTTCTACTGCTGGTTTATCTTGCACTGACAGACGATATGCAAATGCTCTCATGACTATTTCTACTTCGCGAGACCATTATAGTGCTTTACATGATTCAGGTTGGCGAAAGGCCATGGATGAGGAGATGGATGCTCTCCTTTCCAGGGGGACATGTGATCTTGTGCAATGTCCCAAAGGGATCGACCTATGGCATGTAAATGAGTCTTCACAACCAAGCAGTCACCAAATGGGGTCGATGACAGGTTAAAGGCTCGCCTTGTGGAAAATGGCTTCACATAAACATATGGGTGGATTACTTTGAGACATTCTCACCTGTGCTCGTATGGGGTCTATACAGACCATACCTTCTATGGAGGCTAACAAAACTGGCCTATTTTTCAGCTTGAGTGAAAAATGCCTTTTTATATGGCGATCTTGATGAGGAAGTCTACATAATGCAACCTCCAGGTTATGAAGTCGAGGGAGAGAGTGTATGCCGACTTCACAAGGCCATTTATGGCCTAAAACAAAGCCCAAGGGCATGGTTCGAGAGACATACCATTGAAATCAGCACTCTGGCTTCCAAGAACAGCTTCGGACTATTCGGTGTTTGTCAGAAGACGAACAACTGGTACGATCATTCTTGCAGTCTATGTGGATGATATGGTTGTCACAAGGGATGATGACAACGACATACTAGAGACTAGGGCCTTCCTGCAGAAGGTGTTTGTTACCAAAGACTTTGGTACTCTTCGGTACTTCTGGGCATAGAAGTACTACGTACTAAAGAGGGTCTTCATATCTCACAGAGGAAATACTGTCTGGACATTCTTACTGAAGCAGGGTTACTTGGATGCAAACCTGTTGGTATTCCGACAAATCCTAAGAAACATGTCACGTTACATGATCCTGTCTTTGAAGATGCTACTCGGATACAGAAGTTTAGTTGGCAAACTTCTTTATCTAACTGTCACTAGAGCAGATATCTCTTATGCAGTGAGCAGGGCTAGCCAACATATGGAGCAACCTAGGTACAATCACTGGGAGGATGCTCTTCAGATTCTAAGATATTTGAAGGAATTTCCAGGATGTGGCCTTTTCTACGGGGTACATGGATACACAGATGTTATTGCCTATGCCGATGCAGACTATGCGAGCTCACCAGAGGATCGACGCTCCACCACAGAATATGCTATGTTCGTTGGAGGAGATCTTGTTACTTGGAGGAGCAAGAAGCAAACTGTTGTGTCCAGATCCAGTGCTGAAGCAGAATACCGGGCAATGGCTCAAGCTACATGTGAGATCACATGGTTACTTACCTTCCTATTACCACTCATATTCCGTTATATTGCGACAACAAATCTGCTACGTACATTGCCACGAATCTAGTGTTCCATGAGCGAATCAAGCATATCGAGGTTGACTGTCACTTCGTTCGTGATGCTGTTAAAAGTGGAAGAATTATTACTCCTCATATTGGTACTGATCTTCAGCTTGCTGATGTATTCACAAAAGCCTTACCGAAGAAGCGGCTTTCATGGATTATTTTCCAGTTGGGCATGATTGATAAGTATGCTCCAACTTGAGGGGGGTATTGAGAATGTAACCACAATTATTCTTTGTATCCCATTATGAGCACTTCTGTACTTTCTCTGTATGGCTCTCTAGGGTTTCTAGGGTTTTGTCCTATATAAGGACCCCTAAACCTATGGAATAAACATGAACTTTCAGCCTCTCCGCAATAAACACGAAGAACAAAGATTTTTCGTGGAACCCTACTCCCTAAGGAGCGGATGAAACCATGGAGAATACCTCAGAGGAATGATCTATGCATTGCACTTTCTCCATGAGCACAGGAGGTCTGGGGCTCCTTATATATAGCCTCCACAGGGCCTCCAAGTCCCACCACTGATAGATGTGGGACTAAACATATGGATTGGGTAAATGGATCTTGGGGGGTATTCATTTACCCATCTACATCATATAAGGCATATGACAAATACTCCAACACTCTCCCTCAAGCTGGAGCATGCAATGCTCATCTTGGACAAACAGAAAGAAAGTCTACTCACGCTACATGACACTATAGACAATATGTACTCAACGCGCACAAATATCGGCTGCTGTCAGGACGTTGCTTCTCATGCCGTGCAGGTGAGGAGGACGAATGTGTTGGAGTGTGAGTCAACCGAATCTCGTCGTTAGAGAGCATGCGCTCTGAACTGCGCCTGTCAGAGTCACTGTAACTGAAATGAGTCTCCTCGTTATAGTACTCTGGCCCGCCTAAGGAAGGCCATATCGATATCGATATCATTTTGGTTCATCCAGAGATGGATATATCGGGATATATTGTCGATATATCAACGATATCGATGGAAACGTCGGAAATGGCTCAAAAAGCTATTTTTATTGTTTTTTCAGAAATTAAGATCATCCAAGATATTAAAGCAACAAATAACCTACAAATACACACTTATGCCACACATATCGGTCATTTATAGCCCATATATCACACATATTGGTCATTATATCGAACATATCGTTGTTAACGTTTATTCCCTGACCTTTAGATATTGGAAATGGGTTCCATCTAAGTTCTTATACCATTAACTAACTTATAAATATAAACTTAAATAACACATAATAGATCATTTGTGAAGATTATGATCCTTATATTGTACATGTCGGTCATATCGAACGTATCACTGGTACTGTTAGTTGTTGACCTTTATATATTGAAAATGGAGTTCATCCAAGTTCTTAGATCACTAAATAGCTTACAAATATACTCCTAGATCACACATATCGATCAATCTATGAAGCTTATATCGCATATATCAATCATTTTGAACATATCGATATTAATGTTTGATTCTTGACTTATATATATTTTGTTTCGAAGAATTGACTTATAGATATTGGAAATCGATTTCATTCAAGTCTTACAACATGACATAACTTGTAAACATACACCAAGTTGAAGAACCATTGTATGTACCCTTCTCTTGCACCATACCGAAACAAAATATATATAAACCATTATGTTTTAATACTAGGTTAGCTAGATATATTGTGTTTAATACTGGGTGTAGCTAGATAAGTAGTTGAATCAACCTTGCATGAATAGTAGCATTGATATATAGAGATATCGGCGATATCGATCGATATCCGGGATTTTTCCTACTGAATCCAGTCATTTTTGACCGATATGAGTCGATATGGCGATATATCGTTGATATATCGACGATATCCCTGTCAAAAGGAGATACTGGTTAATATCGAAACCCGTACCCTGTCGAAACTGATATATCGACGTATATATCGCCGATATATCGTCGATACCGCCTTCCATGGGCCCACTACAACATGTGGACAACTGCTCCATCTCTGAAGGGGGCCGAACTGAAACGGCCGTGGAGTGCAATCCTCGTCGGAGTCTACAGTTACTAGAGAATGGAGTCTGAAAAGTCTCCTCGTTGGAAAACCGGGTCTCTCCCATGTGACACAGAGAATGGTAGTCTACTCCGGAGTCCCTATGATGCCACATGAAAACCCTCACCCACATGGCATAGGGAATGATCCTCTACTATGGAGTCCCTATGGCTCACTTGAAAACTCTGGCCGACAAAACAAGCAGAATGATGGGGACCACGACAAAAGATGGCATTCAAGTGCACATCTGAAAAGACCACATACAAGTGCGTGTCTGAAATTGAAGACTGGGAGTCTGACGTCGAGTCTGAATAATCTGAGAAACTATGGAGCCTGAACATCTGACCGGTCTGCAGATCTGACATCTGAATCTGGAGGAAGACCTGCGACTCTATACAATACCCCCCCTTCTCCCATACTTGTCGGAAAATCAAAATCGACAAAGTTGGGAGAAGACAACAAAGATGGGGATAACATGAACTTTTGGCTTTTCGTTAATTTTTTTAAATAGCCGCCTTGATTTTTTGGTTTAAACCGTTTCACCTTTTTTACGGCTTTTCAAATCCCCTTTGTTTGAAAATTTTCTGTTCTTCTCTTTCTTTTTTTGAAAGAGTTTTCGTACGACTGCTTATTTGTCTGTGCCTTTTTTCGAAAACTTTTTTAAAAACTTCCCCTCATTTGTTTTTAACAATCATCTCCCCTTTTTTAAGCAAATCTCCTCCCATACAACTAGACCCAAACATGAGCATTCTTTTAATAAAACATGAACGACCCACGTGGGATTCTTATTAGGGTTCCCATCTGGGAACCCTCTCCTCTCGACCCTGTCGCCGCTGATGAGGTCTCATCTTGTGAGCACTAAGGGTGCGTTTGGTTGGCGGGTTAAACTGGTAGAGGGTAACCCGTTTTTGTGTTTTGATGTTTGGATAGAGGGTTAAACTGGGGGTGGGTTAGAAGTAGGTTTGGGGTGATATGATTGTATTGAAGTTTGAAAAAGTGAGTAGTTATTGTGATGTGATTGTATTGAAGTTTGGAAAAGTGAGTAGAAGTGGAGTAGTTTATAATTTTTATATGATATGATGGTATAATATATTATTTTTTGATAGGATTGATGATGTAAAATTGATTTATTTAATTTTTTAAAAAAGGAATAAAGTGAGGCCCATGGGGAGAGAGGGGGGTGTAGGTTAAGGGAGGTAAACTCCCCTAACCCGCAGGTAACCCTTGTGCCGAACGACACCTAAGGGGCAACGCAACTGGGAGGTCTTGCCGCCTGGAGAGGCCTCGCGCCGCCTGTGCGAGACGAGAGAGAGGAGTTGCACACGGTGGAGCGTCGCGTCGAGGGGCCCTTGTTGGAGGCGTACGGGTGTGCGCCTCCTCTACTGTGGAGTTGCGACGCCGCAGGGTCCTCCGCTTGGAGATGCGATCAGGGAACCACAATAGGAAGCCATGAGGGAGATTGCTGAAGGAATGATGTGCAAGGTTGCCGTTGCTGTTGGATGTCGCCTGGAGAGTGCATCACACGGAGCGCCGCTAGGAGCACGAGGCGTGTCTTGCCATCGACCGCTGTGGAGAGATGCTCGGACTGGTTGGAGGGCACCGCTTGCGCCTGGAGGAGGGGAGGGGTGTCGGCGCGTCACTTGTTGCGGTATGGGTATGAGTGTCTGGGAGATCTCGCATGGAGATGCAAGTCTGGAGGGGGATGCGCTTGTGCTGCCCCTCCTTTTTTGTTTGGATCTGCTGTGTGTGTGTTCTGGACATGCATCCATCACCTGGAGAAAGGGGCGGCCTCGTGCGATTACTAGATGGGAAGAAGGCAACCGCCTAGCTCGTCGAGTGCTGCCCCTGGACGATTTAGGGTTTTGAAAAACCCTAGAACTCAAATCTTTGAACCAAATATGATCTTACAAAATAATAAGAACAAAATTGAATCTCGAATAATACATAAAAAAATAAATCATCAAGAACAAATCCTCGAGAATCGAACCCGCTCTGATACCAGTTAGAAAATAGAGAATGTGGAAGATAAAGGATAAACAGAGCATAAAAACAGAAATATAAACATGAAGAACATGGATTTTTACGTGGAACCCTGCCTCCCTAATGAGCGGGATGAAACCACATGAGAATGCCTCAGAGGGCTGATCTATGCATTGCACTTTGTCCATGGAAAGAGGAGGTCTTGGGCTCCTTATATAGCCTCCAATTCCCGCCACTGGTAGAAGTGAGACTAAACATATAGATGGGGTAAATGGATACTGGAGGTATCCATTTACCCATCTACATAATATAAGGCATATAACAAATACTCCAACATGTAGTTTAACTTTTCATGCTCGTTATTTTCGTATTTTCTCGTGATAATAAAGAAGCGTATTGTTAAATGTATATTTGATTTAGATTTTCGTCCTTATTTGAGCATCACAATTGCTATTGCAATATATTGATTGATAGTTCTATTTTCTCAGAATCTGGGATAAATTAGCTAGAGAAGTCCAATTGGCAAATCGAGCATTGATTCATTGGTTTGCGTTGTTTGGACGGTTCTTTCCAATATGAATTATCTATTTTTTAGCTATTGGTTGGAAAGTGTTTGTGTTAGAGTATGCGTTACTTATCATGTAAGATGGGTAAATAGATCCTTCCAAAATCCATTTACCACATCCATTGTTTAGTCCCACATCTAATAGTGGCGGGATTGGAGGCATGGAAGGACATATCGATATCGGTATCGATATCGGTACCATGTCGATACCAATATATCGCCGATTATATCGGCGATATATCAAAGCCATATCGCCGACATCGGGATTCAGCTCGCCTTTTTTTCCTGTCGATACCCGATATCGGACATATCGGCGATATATCGGTGACCTGTCGATACCGATATATCGCCGATATATCGAGATACGGACTTCCATGCTTGGAAGGTCTGTGGAGGCTATATAAGAAGTCCTAGACCTCATGTAACAGACGAGAAAGTTCAATGAAACATATAGCTCTTCGAGGCCTTCTCCCGTGGCTTCATCCCACTCTTTAGGGAATAGGGTTCCATGTAAAAATCCCGCATTCCTCAATGTTTTTTTTTCTTCTTTTTTCTGATAGTCGCTTCTGCATTATATTTTCTAACATGGTATCATAGTGGGCCATTCTTGGTTGTTTTGGAGATTTATTCTTGAAGTTTTTTTAGCATAAGTCATGTTCGTGTTTCAGTTTTGGGGTTTCCTGAAGCCTAATTCATGTTTTGGTCAAGAGTTGATTGTTCCATTGTTCTTAGAAATTATTATGATGAAGAGTATTATTCTCTTCTGCAATCTTTTCATGTGTAGATGATCAACAAGAACATTAAGTTTTTCGGGAAACCTTAATCTGGGTTTTTCTTGAAGATTCACGAAGCCCACGGCCCCTCCTATGCGAGGCCCTAGCGCTCACAACAGAAGCAACTCGTGTGGGCGACGCATTCCCGGTCGCGTGATGTTCCAGCGACGTCGGCCTTCTCTCCCAAGGTGGCGTTGCAAATCCAAGGCACATCCTAGTGGGTTCCCGTTTCGTTGCTGCACCTCTACCCCATCTCCAAGTGGAGGTCCCTCCAGTAGCGACCTCCAAGCAGAGCAACAGACCCTAGGCGATGACGATCCTCTACCACTGTTGCGGAGCCCTCCGTGCGAATCCCGTCACCACTTTCTTGCTCCAGGCAACCCCTCGACTCCTCGGCATTCCTCGCAAGGCGACACTACCTCATTCTCCTCTCTTCACGTGAGTCGAGGCATGACTAGCTCCAAGCGGAGCCACCATCGCGCCTCCCTCCGATCGCACACACCTTCAACAACTCGATCTGCTCGCAAGCAGTGGCAATAGAAGAAGCCCCATCGGGGGAGAGAATCTTCGAAGGAGGGTTCCCATGATGGGAACCCTAAATAAGGCCCGAGGTTCTTTAAAAAAAGTTTTGAGGCAAATTCCAGGCCCAAGTGGTCTTCAGCTATTGTACGAGCCCAAGTGGGCCAAAAGAGAAAACGAATGGGTGAATTGTTAGTTAAAAAAAGAGGGTTGAGCCCTTTTTGGGTTAAGATATTTTGTTTAAAAAAAGATTGTTCAACATAAACCCGTACGAGAAAAAATGATTCAAAAAAGGCCGAAAAAAATGAAATGAATGGCTTATTTGGAAAAAAAATGTGAAGGTTGTTGAAAAATGAATGAAATAGCCAAAGGAGAAAAATGGTTTGATTTTTTAAGAAGAAAAGCCGAGAAATTGAGACGACGTATGTGATTCATATTTCTCCCCATTTTATTGTCTTCTCCCAACTTTGTCGATGTCATTGTTTTCCGACAAGTATGGGAGAAAGGGGGAGTATTGTGTAGAGTTCTATGGGCGTATTTTCTGATTCTCTAGACTACAAGCCAACCAGATTTTCCCGACTCTACAGATGATCAGACTCGACATTCAGATGTTTCCGAGTCTTCAGTTTGCTATGCACATTTTTGCCGTCACTTTTTCAGTGGTCCCCGTCTTTTATTTCAGTCAGAGTTTTCATGTGTTCTATAGGGACTCCAGAGTAGAGATCCCATCCCTATGCCATTTGAGCTATGGTCATGTGATTTCATAGGGACTCTAGAGTAGAGATCTCATTCCCTATGTCATGTGGGCTATGATTTTCATGTGATTTCATAGTGACTCCGAAGTTGAGATCCCATTCTCTAAGCCAGTAAGGGAGAGACCCAATTCTCTGAAGGGAGACCTGCACGGCATGAGAAGCAACACCATCGACAACAACCGGCAGTTGTGTGCGTTGAGTTGATATTGTCTGTGGTGTCTTGCTGTGTGGGTTTGAGTGATTTCTTTCTATTTGTCCAAGCTGAGCATTGCATGCTCCTGCTTGAGGGGGAGTGTTAGAGTATGCGTTAGTTATCACGTAGAGTGGGTAAATGGATCCTTCCAAGATACATTTACCACATCCATTGTTTAGTCACACATCTACTACTGGTGGGACATGGAGGGTCTTTGGAGGCTATATAAGAAGCTTCATATCTCCTGTAACGGATGAGAAAGCTCAATGAAACATAAGCCCTTTGAGGCCTTCTTCTGTGGTTCCATCCCGCTACTTAGGGAGTAGGGTTCTACATAAAAATCCCGTGCTCCTCAATGTTTTATTTCTTTTCTCTGATATTCGCTTCCGCATCTTTTTTAATCGGATGGTTCTTTCCAATTTGAATGATCAAATTTGAGTCATTGTGCATTGGATTTTTCGTGGAAATAAATTGCTCGAATCCATTGTACCTCATTTAAACTGAATATTTCAATTACCTTAGCTAAAAACATCTATTTTTTAGTCAAAACGAGCAAATACACTATGTATCTGCCCCTGGAGATTTATATTAAAAGGAAAATGAAAAGATACATGGCTACAAACACCTTTTGTTATTGTTAGAAAATAGAGAATGTGGAAGCGAAATTATAAACAATGCTTAGACTAGAATGATAAACATGAAGAACAAGAGATTTTTACGTGGAACCCTACTCCCTAAGGAGCGGGATGAAACCACGGGAGAACATCTCAAAGGTCTGATCTGTTCATTGAACTTTCTCATCTGACTACATGGGTGTGAGGCTCTATATATAGCACCCACGGAGTCTCCACATCTCCAAACTGGTAGATGTGGGACTAGAGACGGGATGGGGAAAATGGATCCTGGAGGTATCCATTTACCCATCTACAACATAAGAGGCGCACAACCAAATACTCCAAGAGTCCCCCTCAAGCTGGAGCATGCAATGCTCAGCTTGGACAAAAGAAAGAAACTCAGCTCACGCTACATGACACTACAGACAATATCAACTCAACATGCACAACCGTCGGCTGTTGTCGAGGACGTTGCTTCTCATACCGTGCATGTGAGGAGGACGAATGGGCTGGAGTGCGAGTCAATTGAATCTCCTCGTCGGAGGGCATGTGCTCTGAACTGCTCCTGTCAGAGTCACTGCAACTGAAAATGAGTCTCGTCGTCGGAGTACTCGGGCCCGTCACAACAATGTGGACAACTGCTCCACCTCTGAAAAGGGCCGAATTGAAAAGGCTATGGAAGTGCAATCCTCGTCGGAGTCCATGGTCGTTGGAGAATCGAGTATGAAAAGTCTCCTCGTCGGAGAACTGGGTCTCTCCCATCTGGCACAGAGAATGGTACTCTACTCTGGAGTTTCTATGAAACCACATGAAAAACCTTGCCAACATGGCATAGGGAATGGTCCTCTACTCTGGAGTCCTATGGCTCACATAAAAACTCTAACCGAAATAACAAGAATGATGGGGACCACGATAAATGATGGCAAACATGTGCTCATCAACTGAAAAGACCACATACATGTGCGCGTCTGAAATTGTGGACTCGGAATCAATCGTCGAGTCTGAATATCAACTGTAGAGTCTGAACATCTAATCGATCTGGAGAATCTGACATCCGAATCTGGAACAAGACCTGTGACTCTATACAATACGCCCCCTTTCTCCCATACTTGTCGGAAAACATGGACGTCTACTAAGTTGGGAGAAGAATAGAAAATGGGGAAAATGAACATCGACAAACTTCATTTTTTCTTTTTCTTGCAAAAAAATTTCCATTTTTATCCCCTTTTGGCTATTTCATTTTTTTTAATAGTCGTCGTACACAATTTTTTTTGAATCATTTTTTTGTTTTTGAAGTATTATCTTTTTTTAAGCCGTTTCTTTTTTTGTACGGCCTTTTCCAACTGCGTACGTCTTTTTTTACACGCGCCTTTTTTTTTAAATCAGGTCCCTCCTTTTTTTAAACAAAGAACCCCCTTTTGGTATATAGGAAGGACCATCGAGTTTTTCCTGTATAAGCCCTAGGGTTTCCATCGTGGGAACCCTCTTCAGGAAATACATAAGCCCCACTCTATGGGGGGCTTTCTCTGCCACCGCCCCAAGAATCTGAAGGAGGAGGTCACCACATAGCCTCAGGTAGCGCCATCTGTTGTCGTCGTCGATGAATCGAGGAGGAGGAGCGTGCGGAGGGATCATGTGGGAAGGAGAAGCGTCGTGTTGGATGGGAGGTCGCGCAAAGCTTGATGGGTCACGCTCTGGAGGTTGCGTCGCCTAGCGTTAGGGCTGCGAGGGCTGTTGACCAGGAGGCTTCACGTATGGAGCAGATCTACGCCTTCTCCTGGAGGCCTCGCGTCGCCTACGTGAGGGAACAACAACGGGGCTATCGTTGCCTGGGGAATGGAGGGAGCCACCAGGAGGCCAGGTGCGAGGGCACAATGCCGCTTGACGTTGGAGATGCGTGCAAGAAATGTACAGTGCGGTCGATAGGGTTCTGCTTAGGATCTGCATGGCAATCTGGGCGCGGGGGAATCTCCTGGGAACCTCGGGCCATCGGACCCCCTTTGTCTCGTGCGAAGGATGTGGCTTGGAAGGGTCGCACGAGGGGTCAAACTCTTCTATAGAGAGAAGGGGACGGGAGCCTGCACCTCCATATCTGGAAGGAGGGGGAAGCGGTCAGGCGTGGAGATGCGCGCGTGGGATCGAATTTCCCTAATGTTTGTGATGTTGCCGCCGTGGAGATTCTTCTTTAAGGGATTTTGCCGTTGCCATCAAATCTGGAACAACGCTTGCTCTTGTGCCACCTTAATTTAGAGTTCCAGGAACCCTAGAAGCTGCTCTTCAGAACTTGCAGGTATTTGCAGAACAATCGATGGCGGCTTCAACCTAGAATTAAGGTTTCAATTAACACCCTAGAACTTGATCTTGTATCTTGAATGATCTACAATAATGATCTTCAAGCATAAATCTTTAAAAACATAATTAACAAACGAATCTCGACCAACTGATGAACATAAAATCCTCGAGAATCGACCCGCTCTGATACCATGCTAGAAAATAGAGAATGCGGAAGCGAAAATGATAAACATAACATAAACTACAATGATAAACATGAAGAACAAGAGATTTTACGTGGAACCCTACTCCCTAAGGAGCGGCATGAAACCACGGGAGAATGCCTCAGAGGGTTGATTTGTTCATTGTACTTTCTTATCTGACTACAGGGGTGTGGGGCTCAATATATAGCACCCACGGAGTCTCCATATCTCCAAATTGGTAGATGTGGGACTAAAGACTGGATGGGGTAAATGGATCCTGAAGGTATCCATATACCTATCTACAACATAAGAGGCATACAACCAAATACTCCAACAGTTATCACTTTATCATAACTATGATACATACTTGGTTATGCCGATACGTCTAAACATGTAAGTGTGATGTTATTGATGTAATTACATGTGTTATTTATATGCATTGATGTAGTTAGAGATTGTTCAATTGAATATAGATATTTATATTGGTGTTCTAGTCATACAATATATTTAGGTATATTTAGACCATGATCCCTAAAAACTTTGCTAATCACCCACTCGTACTTGTGTTTTTTTGTAATTATCTCAAAATTCTTGTAATGTTACTAACCCTTATATCACAACCCATGTGGTTAAATCCCATCCATCTGATCTTCAAAGATGACGTAATTTGTTAAGATTATGTTAAATATTCCCTCCTTGTTTATTAAAATTACAAACTCATGTCATTCCTCTTCATCTTCCCTCGCTTCTCTCTCCTCCTCTACTCACTAGCTCCTGCACACGACGAGCAATGTTGGCACGAGCTTCTCCCCGCCGTCGTAGCACCCTCGTTGGTTGATGAACATCATCGTCCCTTCGCACTCGTGTGAAGCGCCACGACGAGCAACTCTTTCTTGTGGCTCAATGCTGCCACCCATCGCTTGAAGGTATGCAATCCCCTCTCCTTGTCATGATCGACTTCAGTCTCTACGGCGCCCTTGCGGTAAAACGAGGCCACCTCATCCCTTTACCCCATGACCCTCCTCGATCTCCCGCTGCCACCTCCCACTTGTGGTGGAAAACCACTGACACTGGACTTATTCTAACCTTTACAACTCTCGATTGAACGAGGCCAAGGACCTCGACAGCTGTTCGCCTCCCTCTCCACAACAATTTCCTCAACGATAATGCTTGCCCACCGCATGCTCCACCAATGATGTTCACCATCATCTCCTTCCTTGCCAACATTTACCAAGACATAGGGAATGGTCCCAACTGGGGACAAATAAGATGGGTCTTCCTGTCCCGCAGTGATACATGGCATCAGCGGCACCAATACCACCCGCGGGTGCAACCACACTCGGAGGCAACACAAAGCCGAAGATAGTGATGGAGGATGGGAGAGGCATATGAAGAAGTGGGGGAGGGAAGGAATGCGAGAGATGGGAGGAAAATCGACCCTTGGAGTTAGTTGTGGTTTGATTAACTTGTGATTAACTCAAGCAAATTTATAGGGATTTTGAGATAATTACGAAGAACACAGAGAGTGGGTAATTGGTAATGTTTATAGGATTCACATTGTAAGAATCTCTATATTTTATGGCCCGTTGTATTCTTAAATGTATTGTGCACATGCCTATGCATGTGTTTTTTGCACAAATATGCAGTGCACACAATTGTATGTGGATTGGCTCATACATGTGCATGTTTACATCTTATTGATATGCACGTGCTTGCATGCATGCATGCTAGTGTGCATGCACTTTGTTTGTTATAGGTCATCTAAAAGTGGCACAATGTTGTTAATGTGATATAGATTCAGTTTGGAGTCCGATAATTCTGCATCTGCTGTCTGTCATCAGGATTTCTGCATTACTAAACTTTAATACAAATGTTCTTTGCTAAAATCTGAGAGTATGGTAGTATGTGCAACCCGGAACTTACTGTTCTAAAATCACTCTGCAAGAAAATTTAGTTTTCAATCCCAATTCCCATGCCAAATTTCAGGGTTTATGCTACTAACTATAGTTATATATGTTATAGTCTCCATTTGATGATTGTGGAACTCCGAAGGAATCAGAGTCGCCACGTTTCAAAGCGATCATGGATGCTACAAGCGTTCCTAAGAAGAGATTTCCTGCAGACATAAAAAGTTTTTCTCATGAGTTAAACTCTAAAGGAGTTCGACCATATCCATTTTCGAAGCCTCGGGGCTTTAATCTAAAGGTAATTGTTTCTCAAGTTGAATAAAGTGCTTCTAATGCTCAATGATCCTTGACTGTAACTTCCAAATTCTTTTTGAGAAGACTTTCACCCCAATTTTAGCTGTCCTCTATTGAAGAGCTTCCATATTCTGGTTATTATTAAAATATCACATTTCTCATTGTTCCTTAATTGCTACCAACAGGAAATTGTGAAGGTTATTCAAATGAAGTTTGAGAAAGCAAAGGAAGAGGTGAACTCTGATCTAGCTATTTTTGCTGGCGAGCTTGTTGGTATAATGGAGAAGAATGCAGAAAATCATCCAGAGTGGAATGAAACTTTGGAGGATTTGCTATTGCTAGCCAGGAGTTGTGTTGTTACATCCCCTGGGGATTTTTGGCTGCAGTGTGAAGGTATTGTTCAGGATCTGGATGACCGTCGTCAGTTGCTACCCATGGGTGTCCTGAAGAAACTTCATACTCGCATGCTTTTCATTCTGACTAGATGCACTAGATTGCTTCAGTTTCACAAGGAAAGTGTTTTTGCTGAAGATGAGGTTGTTTTGGACTGTCGTGAACCCAGAATTTTGCATTTCTCTGAAGAGAAACCATCAGGAAAGGTAAGAGATGATAGTAAGAAAGCGGCAAAAAATAAAACTGAATTAGCATCGTCTAGGAAATCTTACAGCCAAGAACAACATATCTTAAGCTGGAGAAAAAGTCATGAGATCAAGCCTGATAAATCTTTCCCTCCACCTGACATTGATACTGTGAAAATCTCAGAAACAGAATTAGGAAGGGAGAAGATATCATCATGGAAGGCCTTTCATCCACGAGGTGGGAACAGTGAGAAGGAAACTGTCTCCATCATTGGTGCATGTGATGAAAAAAGGCAAGATGTTTCAGCATCTAATCTTGCGACTAGTAGTCCTTCTGAATCTGCTTGTCGAAAAGAGACTTTTGCTTCTAAGCACCAGCACAAAGTTTCTTGGGGCTACTGGGGAGATCAACCAAGCTTTTCTGATGACACATCAATAATGTGTCGGATTTGTGAGGAATATGTTCCGACTTCTCACGTTGAAGAACACTTGAAAGTTTGCACGGTGGCCGACAGATGCGACCAGAAAGGTTTAAGTGTTGATGATCGTCTAATTAGAATCGCAGAGACTCTTGAAAAACTGATAGAATTATGTTCCCAGTTGGAAACACAAAATTCTGTCTGCAGCCCAGACGTTACAAAGGCTAACTCAAGTGTTACTGAAGAATTGGATGGTCTATCACCAAAATTGTATAACTTGCCACGTCGGGAATCAGCAGATATGCTTGATTATTTGCAGGAGGCTGATAATGCTCTGAATGTGGATGATGTGAAGGGGTTTCCTTCAATTACATGCAAGACACGATTTGGTCCAAAATCAGACCAGGGAATGGCCACATCTTCTGCTGGCAGCATGACTCCAAGATCACCTTTATTGACGCCTAGAACCAGCTACATCGATTCAATTTTAGCTGGAAAATCTTTATTTGCTGAAACTAATGATCTTCCTCAGGTAACAAATTATTCTTCTTTTTAATGAACCAGTTTGGTTTAATGACAGACGATTAATTCTTATTTTTTCCAATATATACTAATAAGAGTTCAATGTCCAACATAATTCTTTTGGCTACCATGGAATTCTTTTCCGATTCTTGAGTTGAGAATGCTCCTACATGTACATTTATATTGCCACTTCTTTGCCGCTAACAAAGTTCGTCTGCTGCAATCATCTGCATCTTTTGCGATCTTCTTTATTGTCTTGGATTGGTTTAAGTGTGGAATGGGGGGATAAGGCGCGCCATTTCATGATGTTGGACATATATATATATATATATATATATATATATATATATATATATCTTGTGCTTACCTTATTGATGGAGAGGCATACTGGAAATGTTTAAATGGATCTTTTGAAGTGATTGTAATGTTGAGCGGTGGTTTGTGTTCGAGCTTGAAGCAGTTATCTTGGATAATTATTGGTTAGTATATGTGAATCTTTTAGTCGATGTTGCCTTGATGGTCGACCGAGTTTATTGTGCCATTGGGGATGGGAATAAGACTGCTACCAAGTCATGCTTGGGTGACTTGATTGGTAAATCTGCTAGTGGGGGTCATCACTGAGGCTTTTTGAGAGGTATTGTTGGTGGAATATTCCAATGCTTGTTGGTGGTTCAAATGGAACATTTTGTTGCTTTCTCTAGGGCTGTTCCGCTTTTAGGGCTTCACTGTGAAGCTTATGTAATGTATGGTTGGTGCTCAATGGTTTTTAATAATGGTGCCTACAGGAGGTCAATGGAACGAGATGAATGATAGACACATTCAATTGTTCTATGTGGAAGTTGTTGAGGTGGTTCACTACTTTAGTTGTGTAATGGAACGATTTTATTTAGGGTGATGTTTGGTGACGTTAAAGGGTTTGCATTATTTGTGGAGGTTATGCAAGTTTGTCTGAGCATATACCTATAATTCTGTAATTGGCCTGGACTAAGATATACATATTGTGTGCACCAACTTCTTCTAAATTCTGCAAAATTGTAAGAAATTGTTTGAACTTTTATAGTAACAACAATCATCCATTGTCTTATTCAAAAACAACAACGATTATCTATTATCCATTTGAGTAGACTAATAACCAATTTCTTAAATGGATGTAGCATCTTCAATGTATCTTCATTTTTAAGTGAAAAGGGACATCCACTGTGAAGGTATGCACCCGAAAGCTTCATTTATTCATAGGATCAATATATCAGCATTATGAATACCGTTGACATTTGTATTTTTTCTTATTTCTTTCTTTTTCTAATTATTCTTTTATGTAAGGACTTACTTGTTGTTTCTCTCTTCTGCTTATAAATGGAAGAGACCCACCTCTTATAAAGATATAACATTATTTTTCCATTTAGAGAAATCAACATGGTATCAGAACCCTAGATCAGTTTTTTCCTCTTGAGTGACCTAAATTGCTCCCTCACCATTTTTTTTCTCATCACCATCACTCACCTTCATCGTCATCTCCGCCACTTGTCTTCACCACCCACCCACGACTCCAACAGCTTCTTTCATCCCATCCAGCATCGCCTTAAGTGCATCATCGCCAGCAGCCATCATTCAACTCCGTCAACCATTATTGTTGCCATCATTGCCCTATTTAGGCTAGCCATTTTTGCCAGTCATCATCACTAGCCATTATTGTCATCATGGTCAGCAACCATCATCACCCTATTTTTGTCGTGGGAAACAGTCCATTAACACCTCAAGTTGTTGTGTGCAACCTGTGACGAAGTCTTGTTAATCGTGCACTAGTAGCTAGTTGGTTTGCACCAAGTAAACCACCCTCTATAAGAATATCCAAGCAGTATTTGCGTTGTGATAGATGTAATCTCTCTGTAGTGCATATCACCTCAATACCAAGGAAGTATCAGAGTTAACCAAGGTCCTTGGTGACAAACACCTTTTGGAGGAAGGCCTTGGTCTCTAGAATGTCTCAGTCATCATTACCAATAACCACCATATCATCAATATAGACAACAAGTATCACAATGCCAATGGATCGTTGTCAATTGAATACAAAATAATCAGATGTTGTCCTGTGGAACCCAAGAGAGCTTATCTCAATGGTAAGCATGTCAAACCAAGCTCGTGGACTCTTCCTTAGACCTTAAATGGCCTTATGGAGTCGGCGCACGTGCTCATACTCGATGGAGTAACCCGGTGGTTGCATCATATAGACCTTCTCTTCGAGGTCACCATATAGAAATGCATTCTTCACATCGAGTTAAAAGATTGGACAATTCTTATTAGCTGCAACAGAGAGAATAGTGCGAATCGAACCCATCCTAGCTACAGGAGAAAACGTCTCAAAGTAATCCACTCCATAAGTTCGAGTAAATCCCATTGCTACACTTTATCCTGTCAGTAGAACCATCAGGAGATTGTTTGGTCGTGAAGATACTTAGACAACATGCTTGACACTTGTAGGTTACGTCATAAGATCCCAAGTGCCCTTGGATGTAAACATGTCCATCTCCTCATCCATAGCCTTTTTCTAACCATGATCCTGCAATACACTGCAATGATCATGAGGAATAGTAATAGCCGTAAGAGCATTTGCAAATCGTCTGTCACAACCATGGTTTTAAAAAGCGCCGCCTCGAGGCGCAGAGGCGTACGCCTCGAGGCGAGGCGTGGCCAAAACGCCCCGAGGCGCACGCCTCAGGGGTATCCAAGGAGGCGTACGCCTCAGCCTCGCCTGAGGCGCTCGAGGCGTGAGGCGCTCGAGGCGAGGCTGAGGCGTAAGCCTCAAAATCGGGTTTTTTTTTTTACTTTTTCGGGGTCACGTGCAAAGCACGTGACCTTTTTTTAAAACAAAACGAAGCGTCGGGGTTTGGGGGAAGGTTCTGTTCGACAGAAACCCTCCCCCTCCCTTCCCCTGAGCCCCGCACGTCCCTGTCGGAGCCCCGCCTCGCCGCCAACCAGCCATCGCCGCCCTCCGGAGTCGCCGCCCAGGCTTCCTCTCCATCGCCGACCCTCTCGCTGTCCAGCCGGAGTAGGTATGCGCCGCCGCCTCCTCCGAGTTTGTTTTTTTTTATTTTTTTTTTTCATTTTTTTTTGTGTTTTCCAATTGTTGGGTTACATTCTTACATATGCTATGACTTATTAGTAGCACCTGAACTTAATAAGAATTCAATTGTATATAATGTAGAGTCCTTGTAGGAATAGGGCTGTGGGTCTTGCGTGTATATATGTATGTATGTGTGTATGTGTATTTGTGTACTGTGTTTGTGCATTGTATACCGACCACCGTCATATATTGCGTATCCTCTTCTTCATGTGCTCAAATGATGGTTGAGATCGGACACATCTGTTGCTTCCCAGTAGCTCAGTGACTCGTTAGTCTATATTAAGCATCATAGAATCCATTGTTAGAGAGAAATGAATGTGCGTTTGAGAAATAATAAGAGTGAAATGTTTGGATGGAATATGCCATCACTTACTGTTAAAAATTTCAGTACAGTAGGAATCTAGAAAACCAAATTGGCCACAGTTTTGTGTCCTTGGAGATCCATTTATCAGATACTTTATCTCAATCAAATCATACTGTTGTGTTCCGTGAAATTTACTTGAGTTCATTTATTTAAATAAATTGCACATGAACTGTGGTATATGCACATAAGTGATAACACCTAGGGATAGGATGTCATGTATGTGCAACTATGATGTATGTGCAATTGTGCATTTTTTTGCTAGGCTATTTTTTTGCAACTATGATGAAGGATTACATGTATGATGTATGTGCATCTTGTAGTTAGTATATATCAATATGTGTATGTTATTGTATAACTTGTAGATATGGGAAGGAAAGGCCAAAGTGGGGGGCGATCGGATCCCGGATGGAGATACTGTCGAGAACTTGAAATGGACGAGCATCACAAAGGGAAAGGATATGTATATGTTGAATGCAATTTTTGTTCGATGAAGATCACCGGTGGGGTGAAGCGGCTAAAAGACCATCTTGCAAAGACACGCAAGAATGTGAGAGCTTGTCCAAGCGTTCCTATTGAAGTACAACAAGAGATGAAGATGTTCATGGACAGCAAGGGTAATGAAAAGAGAAGACGGTTTGAAGAAATGGAAGAAGTTTGTCGAGTTGGGATGCAAGGGCCATCTGGAGGTGACGAAAATGAACCGGCACAAAGAGCACCGACAGATTCTAGTGGTATCAAGCCAGCTCGAGGACCGATGGATTTTTTCATTGCACATGGAGGTAGGGGTGCAGGTAGTTCGGATCCTCCCGCTCAACAAGTCACTTTGAATGCAAGCTGGAAAAAAGATGAGAGAAGGAGGATTTGCAGGAGCATTGGGAGATTTTTCTTTGAGAATTCATTGGCATTCAACATAGCCAATAGTCCTTCCTATCTGGCGATGATGACTGATGTATGTGGATATGGAAGGGGTTTCAAGCCACCAACCATGCATGAACTCCGAACTTGGATTTTGAAAGAAGAGAAGCAGGCCATTACCACTCTTGTTGATGAGGCGAAGGCTTCTTGGATTGCCACGGGTTGTAGCATCATGTCGGACGGTTGGACCGACACGAAAGGACGCACTTTGATTAATTTTTTGGTGAATAATCCCAAAGGCACTTACTTCTTGAAGTCTATTGATGCATCCGATCAAGTTAAAGATGCTAGGATGCTTTTTAAAGTGCTGGATGAAGTTGTTGAGGAGGTCGGAGAGACGAATGTTGTCCAAGTCATAACGGACAATGCATCCGCTTACAAAGCTGCTGGACAAATGTTGATGGATAAAAGGAAGAATCTTTATTGGACGCCTTGTGCAGCGCATTGTATAGATTTGATGTTGGAGGATATCCTCAAATTGCCACTTCATGCATCGGTGTTCAAAAAAGCCAAAAAAATTATCAATTTTGTGTATGCTCATGCTTGGGTTTTGGCAATGGTGAGAAAAGTTGCAGGTTGTGATTTGGTGAAACCTGCCGTTACAAGATTTGCCACTGCATTTCTTACGTTGCAAAGCTTGATTAGAGCCAAGGATTCACTTGAATCCTTCTTCACTTCCAGAGCATGGAAGAACAGTTCTTATGTGAATCGCCCATTGGGCCAAAGTGTGGTGAACATTGTTGTGAAGAGCAAGTCTTTTTGGCCTGGTGTTGCATATGTTCTCAACACCACCAAGCCTTTGGTCACCGTTTTGAGGTTGGTGGATTCTGAAAAATTTCCACCGATGGGATTTATTTATGAGGCCATGGACAGGGCCAAGGAGGAGATTGCTAGAAATCTTGAAGATGACGAGACCAAATATAAAGTTATTTGGGATATTGTGGATAGCCGTTGGGATCGTCAACTTCACAGGCCATTACATGCTGCTGCTTATTTCCTCAATCCCCACTTTCATTATGAACCGACATTCTCCAACCACTTAGAGGTGAAAATGGGATTGTTTTCATGCATGGAAAGATTGATCATTGATCCAGATGCGAGGATGAAAGCAGATTCACAACTTGATTCCTTCATGCATGCAAGAGGTTTTTTTGGATGGGCAAATGCAGTTAATTCAAGGAAAACAAGAAGTCCTGGTGAGTATTGTAAATAAATTTTAAGAGTTTTCCATATACTACATAATTACTAAAATGTGTGGTTGACCTTTACCAGCGGATTGGTGGACGTTGTTTGGTGATGAAACACCTGAATTGGCAGCATTTGCTATTAGGGTGTTGAGCTTGACTTGTAGTGCTTCTGGGTGTGAGCGTAATTGGAGCTCTTTTAATCAAGTAAGTGGTTAGTTAAAGCATTATTTAATTTTATGATAGTGTTTTTGTTTCATGTTAATCACTTAATCCGTACGTATGTCTATATAGGTCCACACTAAGAGAAGAAATCGTTTGTCACAAGCGAAGCTCAATGATCTGGTTTATATCATGTTCAATTTGAAATTGAAACATAGAGAATTGAGGAAGAAAACAATAGAAGATCCATTATGTTTGGAAGACATTGACTCTGGTGATGAATGGATTTCAGAAGCACACGATGTTGAGGCGTATCAGGATCTTGATGCGAACATACCCCTTGACGATGATCCTCTTGAGGAGGAAGGAGGTCAAAGAGGTGGAGGAGCTCAAGTCGCTCAGCCTAAAAAGAAGGGGAAGAGAAATGACAAAGGTGAAATACAATATTATAAATTAAAAGAATGTTCGATGCATTATGTTTGGAATTGTGTTTCAAATGGTTGACTATGCAATATGCATATTACTTTCTTGATTAGGTAAAGGAAAAGCTCCAATTAATGTTGACGAGGAGGAGTACTCCAATTCTGAGGATGGAAGCGAGGATGAAGATGAAGATGATGTGAACTTGAATTTTATGGATGACTCCGATGATGATCCAATGAGTAGCAGTGACGATGACGATGGCGGCGACAACACTGCTGAGGCCTGAGGGGCGAGATGATTGAAGTTGATTCGTTGAATCAATTTTGATGATTTGTGATTTTGATGTATCACACAATAGTGATGGAACATATGTTGCATTAATTTCATGCTTGTGTGAAACTTTATTTCCTACTTTGTGTTTTCTTTTCTACTTTCACAATCGTATTTGAACTTTGGACAATCATAGTTGTAGTTTGTAGTTTGTATTGAACTTTAGGACAATATATTGCAATTGTTAGTGTTGTTAGTATTTATTCCAATTTATTTTGCTTTAATTTTAATTTTTCTTTCCAAAAAATTGAGGCTTACGCCTCGACCGCCTCGAGGCTTACGCCTCGCCTCGATTTTAGGAAAAACGCCTCGGACCGCCTCGCGCTTTTTTAAACCTTGGTCACAACTGGATAGACTATTAGTGGAAGTAAAATGTGACACATGATGTATAATACATTACCTTTTTATCCGACGCAGAGCTATATGGAGTTCTGGTGGAGCATATGGAGCAGTAGTGGTGGGGACATTGGAAGATGGTTTATCATCCTGCAAATAAGGAACTTGTAGTAGTACAGGTTCAGAATGACTAGTGTGTTTCCTTTTGTAGACAATGGGTGATGGTGGGAGCTTCAAGGGTATGTCGCTGACATATTGAGTAAAGTAGCTAGTTTGTTCAAAGAAAGTTACATTTGCAAAAATGTAGTAATGATGACCTGTAGGGTCATAGCACATGTATTCCTTTTGGGTATGAGAATATCCAAGGAAAACACAATTGATAACATGGTGAGTCAATTTATCTACAGTTTGAAAATTGGGTACGAAGGCAATGCAACCAAAAATTCTCAATGGAAGTGGAAAACGTTCCTTGTTAGGATATAAGAGTGAGAAAGAAGTGAGAAAGGAGTTGCCCCCTTAAGGATTGAAGACGGGACCCTATTGATGAGATAGGTGGCACTGAGAACAGCATCCCCCTATTGGGTTTTGGGATCCTTCATATGAGTTTGCACGATATGAGCAATGTTTAGAAGGTGGCGAAGCTTTATTTCCGCTACCCTATTCTGTTTCGAGGTATACTGATAAAAGGTCTGGTGAAGGGTCCCATGAGTGGTAAAGAAAGATACCTCGTCTTGTTGTGTGAACTCAAGTGCATTTTCATGTCCTGATAGTTTGAATACATGTAGATAAAGATGTCTTAATAAGCTGAAAGAAAGTCTTGATAATGTTATTAAATTGGGTAAATTACAAATAAGGTCCCCATCTATGGATCAGATCTCAGAATGGGTCCCGATCTTTAAATTGTAACGATTTGGGTCCCAGGACCATTTATGAAGTGGAAATTTTGGGGTTTATGACGAATATGCCCTTGTTGGGAAGAGAATGGGGGTTGAGTTCCAACTTTTAAACAAGGGCATACTCGTCATTTGCCCCAAAAAGTTCCTTACATTAATGGCCCTGGGACTCGAATCGTTACAATTTAAAGATCGGGACCCATTCTGGGATCTGACCCATAGATGGAGACCCAAATTGTAATTTACCCTATTAAATTTAGATGGCTCCTTGATCAAATAGACCTAATGAGACATGTTGTAATCATCTACAAATTCAACGAAGTACCTATGACCGATAATTATAAATACGGGGAAATGTCCCCAAATATCACAATGGATTAACGAGAAAGGTAGTGATCGATGTGGCTCAATCGTAGGTGGAAAAGAAGCACGATGGTGCTTGTAGATCTGGCATGTTTCGCTCTCAAACGATTTCAGAGATGACAATCCAGGAAACATATGAGAAAGAGATTTGACAGATGTGTGACCAAGTCACAAATGCCATAAGAATGGGTCGGCTGATACAAAGGCAACATTGAGTTAACATGGATACCAAGATATTTAAGACCGTTCTTCTCGTGCCCCCACCAAAAATCTGCATCGTCTGATGTCTTGAAAATGGCAATGGAACTCATAAAAAATCACTCGATAATTTAATTCAACACATAGCTTGTGAATTGATAAGAGGCTCAGAGGAAAATATGTTGCGCAGTAAACGACAGAGAGCCTAAGCTTTGAGGAGAACTCCATAGTACCAACGGTCGTAACTATAGAATGAGCACAATTGGCTACCCAAACCGACTTCACAGTAGAAGATGGTTGAGAAGAGGTCAGAACTGCCTTCTCCAGTCAAGTAAGTAGATGCACCAGTGTCAATGATCCAGGTTGATGCTAGTGCAGAGGCAGAGTTGGCTACATCTGAGGTAGTAGTTAGATGCGTAGTAGAAGTAATCTCCCTGGAAGTAGAGTTATGCAAAACCTTTATTAAACGAGTGATAAAAGTCCCCTGACCGTCGATGAATATCTTGAAGGCTCGAGACCAGAGCACATAGTTATCCATGCCCTTTAATTTGATAGAAGTACCGTGTACCATCATGGAAGAAATCGAATACATGGACTTGATCTTGGTGGACGTTATCGTGGTCTCACGGGTCAAGAAAAAAGTGATGTAGAAGAATATATTGTTTCAAACAAGCATAATAGAGATTCAAACAATCATATGAGTGACCTGAATCACCGTTTCAGCCTGTTGTTGAACATTCTTAACAGGGAACTGTGGATAATATGCCTCCGATCAGACTTTAAGAAGAACTTGATACATCCAAGAAGTCCCAAAGAGGGCGAAGGAGGCCTGGCGAGCCCCAACACGGGTTGTAGGGGGCTGGAGATGCCCTAGGAGGAGCCGCAAATTGGTTACTCGAAAGTTGCCGGCGTCAAGATGGGTTGGAGATGCCCAGACCGAGCCATATGTGGGCTGGCGGCACTGTTGGAGCTGCCCAGGCTGAGTCCTGGGGCTTCAACAGCTTAGGTAGAGAACTGTAGCTGCCCAGGCGAAGGGTTGCAGCCTAGGCGGAGTTCTTGGCGGGTTGCAGCCTAGGCGAAGGGTTGCAGCCTAGATGGAGCCCCAGATGGGCTGGTGGTGCAACACGATGTGTCCAGACGGAACCCTAATTGCTCGTCGTGCGAGGAGACCTTGCTTGGGGCCCTAGCTTCTAGAAGGAGGGCCCACACAAGGGCTGGTGGTGGCTACAGAGAGGTGAGGTTGGTGACAACGATGAGATTTAGGTCAGAACACCGGTCTAGGACCACTATTCTGATACCATGTGAAGAAGAATGTGATAATGAATGAATTATCTTATCCAAGGAATCTAGGATTTTTTATATAGCATGAAAACCTATAGAGCCAAAAAGGAGAAATTACATAAATGATCCTGACAGGTTACAAGATTCCATAAATAGCCCAATAACAAAAAATAACTCTAGCACCCTCCATGAGAGTACTAGGGATATTGAGGCTGACCGTCACTACACTCATGACATGATTCGGAAGTGCGTTATCTCTATTTCTCACGTCAGTTCGAGAGAACATACATCAAATTTGTTCACCGAGGCTTTACTCAGAGGGCCATTCAAGAGTTGTTGTTCCAGGCTGAGCGTGATTGATTTCTATGCTCTTTGAGTGGAAGTGTTGAGAATATTGTATCTTTTCCTATTATGTAATTTGTCTAATAGATTTCTCGTCTTATTTATGATAATCCTCAGTCATCAATATTAATCAATTCATATTCTATTTCACAATGCTAAATATGTACTTGGCCATAGCAGTTGATTGACATGAGAAGAGGATGGGGATATTTGACGTGGATTTTGTACCAGAGTGCTGTCATTTTTTCACTTAAACTGTGATTTTGGGATGACAACTGTTCTTGAGTAATCTTTTTAAACAACCAGAAGTTACCATCGCCAATTGATAGTATTTGTTAGAGCAAATGATATTCTGATGTGTTATTCCATAGAGCCCTTGGGTCTCTTATATAGAGAGAAAACCCTTGGGTAAATTACATAGACGTACATGAGATAAATAGAAAATATGCAACAGTACATCATGACATAACATAAACCTCTACACTATAACGTAAACCTCTACACTCCCCCTCAAGATGGAGCATAGATATCAATCATGCTCAGCTTGGAAGAACATCTCTGGAAAGGTCCTCTGAGCAATGGTTTGGTAAATATATCAGCAGTCTGGTCCTCTGAGCTGACATGTGAGGTGGAAATCAAGCCCTTCTGGATCATGTCTCTAGTATAGTGACAATCTACCTCTATGTGCTTCGTTCTTTCATGAAAGGCTGGATTATTGGCAATGAATAATGCTGCCTGGTTGTCACATTGAAGATTCATGGGCAAGGAGACATTTACATTCAGATCTTCTAAGACCGCTCGAACCCACATCATTTCTGTGCTTGCTTGTGCCATAGCTATGTATTCAGACTCAGCACTGGATCTCGCCACGACAGTCTGTTTCTTACTTTTCCAAGAAAACAACGAGCTTCCTATGAAGATAGCAAATCCAGAAGTAAATTTGCGATCCTTTGGACACCCTGCATAGTCAGCATCTGCACAAGCTGAAACAGAAAAATATGTATCTTTCCTAAATAGCAATCCTGTGCCTGGGGAAGACTTCAGATATCTCAATATCATATACACAGCATCCATATGAACTTGCCTAGGTTGCTCCATAAATTGACTCACCCGGTTTACTGCAAAGGCAATATCCGGTCGAGTTATGGTAATGTATAGAAGCTTACCCACCATCTCTCTGTATCTTCTTTTGTCCACCTCTTCGGTATCATTGTCGTACAACTTCATGCTTGGGTCCATAGGCGTACTTGACGGTCTGCATTCATCCATTCCTGTTTCGACCAGCAGGTCTGTAACATATTTCCTTTGAGTCATTACCATTCCTTGTGCGTTTCTTGCAAACTCTATCTCCAAAAAGTATCGTATTGGGCCTAGATCCTTCGTAATAAACTGACTCCCCAACATAGATTTGGTCATCTCGATTCCCTGAGCATCATCTCCTGTGACCAGAATGTCTTCAACATATACCATGACTACAACTGTACCTCTAGGAGTCTTCTGAATGAACAAGGAATGATCTGCATTGGATCTCTTGAACCCTTGTTGTTCAATCAGCTGGGAGAGCTTCTGGAACCATGCACGTGGACTCTGTTTAAGGCCATAGATAGCCTTATGAAGTCTGCACACCATCTGAGTCTCCCCCTCAGCAGCAAACCCGGTTGGCTGCTGCATGTAGACTTCCTCCTGTAGATCACCATACAAGAATGCATTCTTGATATCAAGTTGAAAAATGGTCCAGTCACGTACCACAGCAACGGCTAGAAGAATGCGAAGAATTGAGTGACGAGCCACTGGTGAAAATGTATCTAAATAATCAACCCCATAGGTTTGGGTAAATCCACGTGCTACCAGTCTGGCCTTGTACCTGTCAAGACGGCCATCTGCATGATACTTAACCATAAATACCCACTTGCTACTCACCACAGAGGCACCAGGAGGAATGGGAACAAGAGACCAAGTCCCGTGGGACTGTAAGGCACGCATCTCCTCTTCCATAGCTAGACGTCAGCAATCAATCTTCATGGCTTCTTGGTAGGTCCGCGGAATCTCAACCGAGGAGACAACTGCTGCAAATCTCTGGAAATCTCCAGTGAGACGATGAAAAGACACCTGAGACGCTAGAGGATATGATGCACAGTGTCTTCTCTGCTTCCTATGAGCAATAGGACGATCAAGATCATCTATCACTGTGGGTACTGGCGGATCATCCCCCTGTAGCAAAGGCTCCTGCATCGGTGCGTTATCTAATCCATCAGTGGTGAGAATATCAGAACATACCTGAGGCGTGCTGGATGGTTGACATGTAGCTTCAGCAGGCCCAGACCGTCTTGTGTAGAATTTAGGAAAGGGTACAATCGGAGGTGGTGGTGGTGGTGGTGATGATGATGTACTAGACTCGGATTGACCCATGCTTGGAGGTGGAGGCACATAAATACTAGTATCCGTGGGTGTAGAGGACTCCAACCGGTCACCTGCAGGGGAGAAGTACATGACAGGTTCGAAGAAAGTAACATCAGCACTCACATAGTACTTGTGAATGCTTGTCAAGTCCTGGAGACAAGCGGTGAACAAAAGCGACTGTGCCAAAGACACGAGGTGTAAGTGAAAACATGTCCTTGTTGGGAAAGAGAACAGAGATAGGAGCCTTTTCCCCAAGAACAGTAGAGGGCATGCGATTGACCAGATAGCATGCCGTAAGTACAGCATCCCCCAAAAAGGTAAGGGGGCACAACTCTGAATAAGTAATGTGCGAGCAATATCAAGAAGATGTCGATTTTTTCGTTCTGCAACTCCATTTTGTTGAGATGTGTATGCACATGTAGTTTGGTGGATAATGCCCTTAGATGAAAGGAATCGAGCAAGAGACCGAGTGCAGAACTCCAATGCATTATCAGTACGCACATACTTAACAGTAGACGAAAAAACATTTTGCACTTCATTTATAAGATTTTGGATAACATTTCCTGCCTCTGATTTATTCTTAAGAAGAAAAGTCCAGGACACACGAGAAAAATCATCAACCACAACAAGATAAAATCTATGTCCCTGATGATCTGGGACACGACTCGGACCCCAAATATCGATATGTAGTAACTCAAATGAGGAGCCACTGCTCCGACCTTGACGACTCGGAAAGCTAGACCGATGGTGCTTTCCTAACTGACACGCTTCACAACGAAAGGACGAATTCGGAGAGATCTGAGGCAGGAGGTGACGCATTTTCTGTAGCGGCAGGTGACCAAAGCGAAGATGCCATGTATATGGAGAAACGGAACCCTGAGAGTGTAGTGATACGCCTGCGTAGGAGTTCCGGACAAGACGATAGAGGACGTTGTGCTCAGAACCACATCCAATCACCCTGCCCGTGAGTATGTCCTGAAAAATTACAGAAGATGGATCAAATATAGCCCGACAGTGCAAATCTTTTGTAAGTTGACTAATTGATAATAAGTTCATGGAGAATTCTGGTGCATGTAGAACATCCTGTAAGTGCATAGTGGGCAATAGAACTGTCTCCCCCTGACCGATAATAGGGAATGAGTGCCATCAGCGATGAGTACGGAGCGACCAGACGGAATAGCTCTATAAGATTGCAGAACATCTCGATCACGGCAGAGGTGATGTGTGGCTCCAGAATCAACAATCCAACCTGATAGATCATGACTAGTGTAGGTAGCAGAAGTACTACCTGAGGTACTCGCAGGAGCAGACGTACTGGCTGACGCAGATGCTGCAATATCGGGTGTATCAGCCCCCTCTGATGATGACTGGGGCATAATATCACGAAGCCGTGCTACAAGCTCCTCGAACCTGTGATCTGAGGTAGCTGCTGGTGGACCCTGAACATGATCAGCAACACGTGCAGAAGGAGGAAAGCCATGCTTTGAGTAGCATGTATCCTCAGAATGGCCAGTACGACGACAAAAAGAGCATGCCGAACGCACTCGACCTCCACGTCCACGGCCTCCACTTGCTCTGCCACGAAAAGAAGACGAACCACCTCGTCCTCTGGAGACCGCCATTGCCGAGGGCGTGGGGTGGCTGCACTGGAGGGAACTGAGATACGACTGAGCCTCCTGTAGACTTCCTCCATCGGAGGAATAGTGGCATCTGCAAGGATCTGAGAGCGGGCTGCCTCGTACTCTGGATCAAGGGCAGCAAGTAAGTCGCCTACCATAGGTGTTATATAACTTCTCGAACATTCCACGAAGAGACGTGTACAGAGAATGAAGAGGCCTCCCATTTTGCTTCGTGGTAAAAATATCATGCTGCAACTGCAGCATCTTTGTCTCGTTCCGCACCTGAGAGTATGCCGTGACCAGAATATCCCACATCGCCTTGGCGGTGGGCTGATGGAGGACGTCGTTTGCTATCTCCATCGTGAGCGTTCCTGACAGCCAAACTTTGGCATAGGCATCATCGGCCTCCCATGAGGCATAAATCCCTGTCTTCTCTGCCGGCTCCTCTTCGGTAAGAATATGTTTCTTACCACATGACTTCATAAGACTCAGGAACTGCATAGCCCAAAGTTCGTAGTTAGTCCCGTCCATTTTGACAATTGGTGCCGAGCCTTTGAAGGCACCTATGGCGGGCATATCAAGCTTTTGGTCTGACATAGCGCCGGATAGGAAGACCAATGGATGATAGACAACAGAACGTGTGTCTACAAAGAGACGTTAGGATCCAAGTGCATATGTAGACTTATGCACTTGTATCCATCTGTGGTATGGGGGCCCGACGGCGAGAGAGTAGGCCCCAAATGCAAGGTGGGGTACCCGACGGCAAGAAGGGTACGCGCGGCTGTAGAGAGATGGCGGGGATAGAGCCCCGCGACTGGAGAAAGCGGGGGGAGGACCCGCGGCTGGAGAGAGGGAGCCCGCGGCTGAGGGGGGCGTGGCTGGAGGAGGGGCCCGCGGCTGGAGGGACCCCGTCGCTGGAGAGGTGCGGCGGCGGCTGGAGAGAGGGAGGGGTCGGCGGCGGTGGCTGCTGGAGAGAGGGAGGGGGTCGGCGGCACCTGGGGGGAGAGGGGGGGGAGGGGGGCGGCGGGCGGACAAAACCCTAGGCTAGGGTTTTGGCTCTGATACCATGCTAGAGCAAATGATATTCTGATGTGTTATTCCATAGAGCCCTTGGGTCTCTTATATAGAGAGAAAACCCTTGGGTAAATTACATAGACGTACATGAGATAAATAGAAAATATGCAGCAATACATCATGGCATAACATAAACCTCTACACTATAACGTAAACCTCTACAGTATTTGTAGTGATTTTAATATTGGTGTGAATTGCAGATAATTGAGCTTGCTGATATTGCTCGATGTGTAGCAAGCACGGCTATAGACGAAGAACAGTCTCTGCCTTACATGGTTTCCTGCTTAGAAGATTTGCAAGAAGTTATTGATCGTCGAAAGCATGAGGCACTTACTGTACAGACATTTGGTGCCCGCATAGAGAAGCTTCATAGGCAAGCTTGTGAATTTTCTGTTTTCTTTCAGATATTTATTCATCTTTTACTTCATTTTTTTTATTTAACGCCTTCTAAAATATTCTTATACTCTCTTGTGGTATATAGAGAAAAGTACCTGCAACTTTGTGATGCAATTGATGTTGAAAAAGTTGATGTGACCAGCACAGTAATGGATGAAGAAGATGACGTGGTACGCAGCCTGCGAAACAGTCCTGTCCATTCCTCTGTACGGGATCGCACATCGATTGATGATTTTGAGATTATCAAACCTATTAGTCGTGGGGCATTTGGAAGGGTTTTTCTGGCAAAGAAAAGAACTACAGGGGATTTGTTTGCTATTAAGGTATTGGTTATTTATGTTTTAGGTTGTCACGGATCCTTTGGAGTTTTTTATTAGCTGTTATTCATTTAATACACATTTTTAATTTTGTGTAGCAGTCTTATTAGATTTATTTGCTATATCAACTCAGTTTTATTTGGCCTTGTTTTCCTTCCCAAACCATTTCTAAGTGGTTGGTATAATGTAAATGAAATGTATGGCTTGGACTGGCATTCGGAAACTTAGTTGTTATCATCCCATATCGACACCATTACTCTGAATACTCTTGAAAATATGTTAAGGTCTTATGTAGCATTTTTATACGCTCCCATGGAGCTTTTCAAGTTCACAGAAGAAGTCCTATAAATTAGCTAACTCTACACCATAAGCCTTGGGTTATAAAATTGCTGTATAATATTAAAACGCATCATTTGGAAATGGATACTTCTATCTTTCTGTCTAGTACACATTATGCATTATCTGATACTAGCCAAATATTTGAGAAGTGCCTTATTCATGGTCTGCAGACAGGAAATCTGAGGCCACCAACTGGCTTTGGGAACGTAATAGTCTCCCAGTCTACTGAATAAACTCCTGGCCCATCGTGCCCCAACTTGCACCACAAAATTCTCCACATGATCTTCTCTAGCCTATGACGAATACTGGTAGGGAGGAGACACGTTGACATGAAGAAAATATGAATTGCTGATAGCACGACCTTTATAGGCACCAGATGACCCCTACATGATAAGATGGCCGCCTTCCAACCTGACAGTTTTCTCTCCATCTTTTCAATAATAGCCAACCAATTAGCCATTCTAAGTCTGTCATTGGTCAAAGGTAGGCAAGGTAGCGGATTGGTAGAAACCGCCACGTCGTACCCAACTCATTACTACAAGCCTCTGTCCATTTTTGATAAACCAAATGGAATACCAATAGATTTGCTACGAATGATAACAAACCCATAGAGTTCCCCAAAGTTCTCGAGGGTCACCCCTATTCCTCTAGCATCCTCCGTACCACTTTCAATGAAGTAGATGGTGTCATATGCATACCGTAGGAGATGCACACATATATCCTCAAAAGAATAGCCTGCAATGACCCCATGTTGCAACAACTGATCAACCATACAAGCTAAAACATCAGCAACGATCATGGTTATTAAGGCGGCAAGGCGACAAGGCGTTACACCTGGGCGCCTAGGCGGGCTTAGGCGCACCTAGGCGCGCCTAGGCGTTTTCAAAGTGGCATCAAGAAATTTCAAAAATATCGCATTTGGATGCTAGATTATTAAGAAATTATATTGCATTTCAAAAATACGACATGTATATCACATTTTCAAAATGTGGTATGTATATCGCTTTTTGTAAATGCGCGATGTATATCGCATTTTGCAAATGAGATATGGTGTAGTGTGCATGAAAAATAGTCGCCTAGGCGTCAAGGCGTGCCTAGGCGCACCTAGGCGACCGCTTAGGCGCACGCCATTTGCTGTAAAAGCAAGGCATTCGTTCTAGGCGCACGGCCTGGGGCGCCTGGGCGCCTAGGCGTGCGCCTTAACATCTATGGCAACGATAACAAAAAACGTAGTACGGGGGCATCCCTTCTCATGCCCCGATGTTGCTGAATGAAACCCCCCTCGGGTCGGTTGTTGACTAGCACCAAATAAGGCAATTTGGGAATGCAACGTTTCATCCATGAAATCCAAATATGTGGGAACCCCCATTTTACCAAGGCCGCACAAAGAAAATGCTAGTCAACTGTGTCATAGGTCTTGGAACAGTCTACCTTCTACAAACTGTCCATCACACATTGTCTCTTCTAATCTGCTATGATCTCAGTGGCCAAAGCCAAGCTATCATCAATCCGTCTGTCTAATATAAATGCTAATTGAAGAGGCAGTATGATGTTTATCTGCAACCCTGCTCAGTATGTTCGTCGAGACTTTCACTATCACCGAGTAAAGAGCAGTGGAAAGGTCAATAGGATTGAAGTCCTCCACCCTCTTAGATGCTTTTTTTGGGAGGAGAAAAATGAGAGCCTTATTGTTCTTCTCGAAATCGGTACTACCTTGCAAATTCTTCTATAACATCCACAACCTCCCTCCCGACTAGTTTTCAAAATTTTTGAAAAAGTAAATTTTGAAACTATCAGGTAGTTGCACCATCAATGTTCAAATTCCAAACATCGTCTTTAACCTCCTCCATCGTTAAACTTTGAACCATATGATTTGCATGTTGCTTAGAAAGCTATGCCTCCCCCAAGCCAGTCCACCTCCATGGATTACCAACAAACCTCCGTGAGAAATTATGGAAGTGCTCTGCAATTGCCTACCCCAATTTCATGATCACCCTCCACCCTCCTTCCATTCACCATAATAGATCGAATCAAATAATGATGACATCTTCCGTAGGCAACCCTGTAGAAGCACATTGTTTTTGCATCATCTTTTTTGAGCCATGTTTATTGTGACTCCTGTTTCCATTCAATTTTTCGTTTTTTAATCTTCAATTGTGATTATCTTTTGTGTAGTTGCTCTCTCTCTAGCTCATCCGCTACAAGATATCTGTTGTCTTCTAGCCCATCGAGTTTGCTTACTTCTGCTTCTGCATCAACTCGTCGTGCTTTTCTACCTTCTTTAACCTCCCTCTTAATCATACAAAGCTTGATGCGTAGAGAAGTCAGCTTCTGCACCATATATATAGCCACAAAGCCCGAACACTCCATAGATGCCTAGTAGTTCGAGACCATATCTATGAAGTTCTCCTTGGAGTCATGCACGCTCAAACCTGGAGAAACCTCGAGGCATCAAATCGTCTCCAGAGTCCCAAACAAAAGGAGTTTGGTCAGATATAGAACGTGGTATAAAGGAAGAATTAGATAGAGGAAGCTTGTTTAGGATCTCCGTTGTAGCCAATGAACCGATTAATTTGTGAGTGGAAACCTGAATTCCTCCAAGTAAATCTAGTATTCGATGCATAAATTACCTCAAGCTGCTAGTCATCTTTCAACTTAGCGAACTTAGTTGAATCTGAGTCTTCACCACCTCATAGCCGAGGATAATCAGAAGAGGGCAAGGAAACGTTCTAGTCTCCCGTTACAAGTCATGCTTCACCAGGATACATTCTCCTGGTGTCGAAAATATTCCCATAAATCCAATCTTTGTGCCGGAAAACAAGGGTCATAAACACATGAGATAACCAAGTGTGTGTCACGCTTAAGGTTTTATATAAGAATAATATGAACATGCCAGCCCTTAACTGTTGAGATAAGAGAAAAGAGAGAGATGTTCCATGCAATGGTCATCCCCTCGCACCGCCAATCGCATCAATTGCTCTGTAATCAAACTGAGAACCATCACCTAAAGAGTTCCACGAGAAGTTTGATAGGTAGAGAGTTTTGTTTCTTGCAACAAAACAATACCACAACCTCCCTCTCTCAAAAGTGTGATGCTCGATCTTTGAGAAGTTGAAGATCCACATATACCGGGAGATCCACTATTGGATATCACATATATCTGGGTGACAAACTTGTGATCTGGAGTAAAGGAAAACACTTTTTTGCCGATTCTGGTGATGAAATTGATTTTAGTTGTTGCAGTATAAGGTGTATTGTGAATTAAGATTATTTTATTGTCATTAGAATAAACTTTGAGCTACCTAATTGATTCTTTTGTGACAAGAAGACTGCGGATAATTTGTCAAACAAATTTGTCATGTATAGAAGTTTTTAGGTGGGAGTCTCCTCCACTCCATTCCCCTTTTGCTTCCACAATTAATGTCATGCACGATACAACATAATATGTTGAGATCGATAACTACGTACTTATGTTGGAAGAACCAAAATTTCATATCAATGAAGAGACCATATGGCTCTTTCATATAAGAGAAAATCCTTGGGTTAATTACATAATAGGTACATGATGGAAATAGAAACAATAAGTAAATCTAAAGAGATACAAATATCTCAACACTCTCCCTCAAGCTGGAGCATATATGTCTATCATGCTCATCTTGGAACATCTTTGAAATGGACCTCTATGAAGAACTTTGGCGAAGATATCAATAGTCTAGTCTCCAGTAGAAACACGTGAGGTGGATATGAGACCCTTCTGGATCATTTTTTATTGTAAATAGGGTGATCCACGATTGTGGGGGTCACCTCTATATTTCATTAAAAATAGTTTAGATTACATTACTGTGAGATCCAGAAATTATAAAGCGCCTTACAGTGAGAGGCTACATTCTCGTAATAAAACCTTTAGTTGTTGAATATCAAATCGTTAATGGCCCATAGAACAACCAACTTCTTCGAGCAGTCATCGATAAAGTTGGTGTCGATCGTCTGTATTGATCTCCAGAACTCCGCTGCCCCCTTGCTCTCGACCAAGGGAATCCCTACCTCCCTCCAGACACATTCTGACACCGAGCACTTGAAGAATAAGTGTTCAAAGTCCTCCATCCCCTCGCACCTGTTGCTCTGTACATCTTCCAGCCTTATCATTATCCCCCTCGTTGCTTTATCACATAAGCGGCCCCTTCTCAAACACCATAAGAAAATTTTGAGCATGCACGAGATCTTTGATGTCAAATGATTTTCATGTCCTGGAACATTTCCACATCCTACTCCTCTGCCCTCCATCCCGTCTCCTTGTAAACTTTCTTTTCTGAGAATTTTGAGCACACACATTGAAAGTGGTCGTTGTCCTGCGAGAAGTCCCCTGGTTGGGGGGGTTCAATCAGCAAGCTGAGATGGTCATCCATGCATTGGTCTCCGCCTGAAACTACTGTGACCACATTTCAGCATCCATCATCTGCAACAGTGTACCCTCCTTCGATGTAGCCAAAGCAAGTAGGCACGAAAATTTGCCCTCCAATGTGTTCAAGAGTTGTTGGGCGGTGAAGTGGAGGTTATTGATGTCGAAACCTCGGGTTGTCGCCAAGGGGAGCCTCCAAATCTTATCCTCAGGGTGAGGAACTTTACCACGGAGAGGATGGGCTGGAAGAGGCTCTGGATCGCAAGGAAGATGGTACACATTGAACTCGCCATGGTGGTCCAGGCATCACATGGAAGGGATCTGAAGTGTCAACTGATCGTGAAGTCGGCACGACCGACATCGGCTGGGGCTTCTACGGGTGCGGCCGACGGTTCTTCAGGACTGTCTCGACGAAGCTCGGAAGACAGAACAACGTAATCGGGGATGGCTCCTCGTCTCCCGCAATGAATCCGATTCGGCGCCTTCATTGCTGATCGACACATTAATTCCCTAATCTCGAGGGCGGGTCACATTCCTTCCTTTCCTGCGGTAACGACTAGAGCGGATTCCTCGGCAGCTGACGTGGCTTGGAAGGCGATTTACCTTTCTACCCTGCAAGGCACACTCGACTATGCGGACCCTGCTCCGTATCGAAGACCTGACCTTGCTAGCTGACCCGTCATACAGAGCAACCTCGGGGTGTGGAACCACAACCAAGAGCCCTCCTGTTCGAAAACTCGATCCGAAAGGCGGCCGGTTCGAGATCGATATGAGGCAACAACTTGGGGACTTGGTGCGGGGACGACAAAGAGGTCGTTATCGGCAGAAAGTGAGGAGCTTGAAGGCGGGCCATTTAAGGGGCTGGAGGCTATTGAGGGGTGTGAAGCTGTTAGTGGGGAGGGAGAGCTGGGGTGAGGAGAAAGTTGGAGGGGGAAGTGGAGCTCTCGGGTGCTGGTCTAGAGCCACCCGAGGTGGTTATTCTATAGGTAGAGAGCATAGATGAGGCTTGCCAGAAAGAAGAGGCGCATGGTGTGGGGGCGCGACTCCTGGAGTTGAAGACTTGTGCAGGCTCGGTACGTATTACGCGAGAAAGGCTACCCGCATGAGGGAAAGGAGACTTAGGAGAGCGGCGTTGCTCGCATCCGCAGAATGGGAGGAGGGCTTCCAGGGGCCGCCTACTTCCACCGCGGCCTTGCAGGTCTTCCCGAATCGTTTTACGTCTTGAGCAGGGATTTGGCTGAATGCCTGCGCCTGATACCACCTAAGAAGTCGACGCAAGTTATATGTCAATGAGGATCCTTTCTTCAAACGTTAGGAGATTGGGTCGGTCTGAAAGGTAAATTGGAGTAAGAAATCTTATTGTGGATTCTATATCAGATGTGTTCCTCCTTCAAGAGAAAACTTTCCAGCGGAGCGACCGCTACAAGATGCGGGCTAGATGGAGGCGGTCGATATGCAGTTACAGAGCTGGAGGCACATGGTGCTTCAGGTAGATTGATGTCCGACTGGAAGAAGGATGCTTTTGATCTTTTGAAAGAGTCGAAGTCGTCATTCTGCTTATCAATTTTATTATGGCGGCGGGCAGATGGTCTCAATATGCTCGTTACGAATGTGTATGGTCCGAATCGTAACGGAAGGGGTCTCTTGCGGCAGAGCTTGAACTATTGGCAAAGCGAATACAACGGTGGTATGGATCATTGGGGAGGGGACCTTAATGTTACATTGCTTTTGGATGATCGACCGTTGCAGAGGGGTCGTGGGGACCTTGGCTCGAAGGAGCTCCAGAATGTGGCACACAGTTTGGGGTTGTCGATAGTTGATGCGGCTGGCTGCACTTTCACCTAGCGTAATGCGAGATTACGATCCAGACTGGACAGATTCCTTTTGTCACCTGATGGAGCAGAGATGTTTCCCCTTTCGAGGGCGTTGGCTCTTCTGCGGGCGCATTCGGATCACACGTTGATTCTGTGGGCGTCTGGAGAGGAGGGGAGAAGTAGATTTTTCTTCCGTTTCGAGAGAAGTTAGATGTTAGAGGAAGGTTTTAGGGAGGTTGTGGCAGCATTGTGGAGAGGCTGCGCATCGAAGGGTTCGACGGTTTCAAGATTGGCGGCAAAGCTCTTGTCCTTGAGGTCTTTCCTTACCGTTTTTGGGAGGGAGGTGAAGGCAAGGCGGAGAGTTAGGAGGGTGGAGATTCTGGCCGATATTACTAGGTTGGATGGATTAGATGATGACAAAGGACTAGATCTGGAGGAATTCACGGAGAGGCAGGGCCTGCTGGAGGAGTTACTGTTGGAAGATAGAAAAGAAGAGGTGGAGTGGCAGCAAAGATCCATACAGAAATGGCTAAAAGAATGGGTTGCCAACTTGAGATTTGTTTATTCTATGGCCTCAGGACGACGCAGAAGGAATTTCTTGCACGAGTTTGAGGCAGGAGTTCGAGTGTCGGGCGAGGTGGCGATCGGGAGTGCCTTTTGTGGGCACTTCATACAGGCGACACTGAGGAAAATAGGGAGTGGATGGTGTTGGATGGGGAGAGAGATGGAAACCTTGATGACCGTGTAGACGGAGAGTTTATTGGCATCTTTTTTGGTAGAGGAGGCGAAAAGAGCGGTTTGGGACTTGATTGCGGATGGTGCCCCTAGTCCGGACGGTTTCTCGATGTTGTTCTACCCCTAGTCTGGGATCTTTTGAAGGAGGAGATGTTGGAGGTGCTTCATGATTTCAGGGAAGGAAACAATGGTTTTGAGAAGATCAACATGGCATTGTTGTTCCTACTACCAAAGAGAGACACTCTTATGAGGGTGGAGGACTTTAGATCTATCACGCTCTCCAACGCAATTTATCTAATTGTGGCTAAGATATTGGCCAACAAGCTTAAGGGGATTCTAGGCTCGGTGGTGCTTCAGGGCAGTCAGCGTTCATTCCACGGAGACAGATTGTTGATGGCCTAGTGATGAACTCAGAGATCTGCCTTGACTGGAAATGTCTAAGATGAAAGGGGCTTTATGGAAGATAGACTACACAAAGGCCTATGACTGTGTCAAGTGGAGGACTCCGTGGGTGTGTCTTTACGGATTTGAGGCTTCCCTGAATTCTGGTGGATTAGATGAAGAGATGCGTCACTATCTTTTCCTACTCTATCTTGTTGAATAAAAAACCCGAGGGGGGTTTCTCCTATTGCAGCGAGGCGTGAGACAAAGGTGTCCACTGACACCTATGCTGTTAGTTCTTGTAGCAGATGCTTTTGGCGTACTCTTCTGGCAAGCGATTGAGACTGGGTGGTGCGAAGGGTTTCGAAAGGAGGACATCTCGATCCCCCTATTACAATATGTAGATTATATTATTCTCTTCCTAGGTGGCATAGAGGATTAGAATGCAAATGCGGTCCAACCGGTCGAGATATTTGGTAGTCTCTCTTGCCTTGAGATCAACAAACGAAAGTTTGCGGTTATTACCTTCGGAATGAATGAGGCAGAGCATTCCAGTGTAGCAGAGATGACCGACACTGGGGGACCTTTCTATCTCATATTTGGGGTTGCCGTTAGTTGCTGGAAAACTAAAGAAAGCAGATTGGGATGAGGTGGTGTGGAAGATGGAGCAGAGGTTGGTAGGGTGGAATTGGTCACCCTATCCAGAGGAGGAAAGTTGATTTTATTAAAGCACGTGCTCTCGGCTATAACGATCTTCTTCTACTCTATTAGACTGATGTCGGTGGGGTTAAAAGGAAGATAAAGACTATGATGAGGAGATTCTTCTGGTCATGGGAAACAATAGGAGCCCGTAATATACCTGGTCTATTGGGACGAGATTACGAGGCGGTGCAATGACGGTGGACTTGGGGTTCGCGATGTGGAATGCATGAATAGGGCGCTCATCGCCAAGTGAGTGACGTGCATATGGGGTCCCCCAATCTCGCTGACTGGCATACTTGTTAGGAAGATTTATGGGGTCAAGGACGAACTTGTGGCTGGAAGAATTCCATTGGAGTCACCTCTACGGGCTGGTGTCTGCCAGGTTTTGCCGATGTTAACATTTAAACTACGACCTAAGGTGGGCAATGACCCTTCTAGATCATGTCTCTGGTTTAATGACAATCCACCTCTATATGCTTAGTCCGTTCATGGAGTCCATGATTATTGTCAATGAATAGAGCTGCTTGATGGTCACCAATGCCTCAAATGTTGGATTTCGATTTCGTTTCAGTAAGCCCGATAAAAGAATTTCAGTGGAATTTCGGTAAATGGTCGGAAATTGGGGAATTGACTTGAAAACCCTTTTTTTTCAAAATTAAGATTTGTATTGCTGTTTAAACAATAATAGAGATAGAAATACAAGTTTTTTACTTATAATAAGATGTTATAATGATCAATGCCTTAACTTAAATAACGGTTTCGATCACCATATTGATGACCGTCCTTCAGACTTCAGTGCATAAGCTTAAATTACATGCAGCAACCACCTGGGTTTGCTATGAGGGGGAGTCCAGAAGGTGTGCAGGCTACACAAGGCAATTTATGGCCTGAAATAGAGTCCGAGAGCTTTGTACTAAAAGCTATCGGAGTTGATTGAGCATCAGGGGTTTGTGAGGTCTACTGCAGGCCACTTACTTTTTGTTGAGAGGACACATAAAGGTACAATTGTCATCCTTATTTATATGGATGACGTTGTTACAGGAGACGATGCTCAAGGCATTCAGATCGCCAAGGAGTTCCTAGGTCAACAATTTATGACTAAGGACCTTGGTACTCTTCGATACTTCATGGGATTAGAGTTTGTCAGGAACCAGCATGGTCTAGTTATGCCCCAGAGGAAATTTGTGATGGATCTCCTTTCTGAGACATGTATGACAGGATGTAAACCTGCTACTACTCCTATGGATCCAAGTATGAAATTGTATAATGATGACACTGAGGAGGTAGATAGTGGGAGATATAGAGAACTGTTTGGGAAGCTGTTATTGTAGAGAATATCATGTAGTCCGTGTAGTATTTTATATATTTTTATTTTTCCTGTATCCGTATTATGTAATTTATCCATGGGTCTTCTCTGTATCAGAGACCCTAGGGTTCTATGGAATAAACAGATCGCTCATTTCCACCAACATGGTATCAGAGCCAAAACCCTAACCTTAGGGTTTTTCCACCTCCAAATCCCTCCCTCTCTCCTCCTAGGGTTTTTCCACCGCCAAACCCCTCCCTAGGCTGCCGCCGCCGCCTTTCTCTCCTCCTAGGTCGTCTCTCTCTCTCTCTCTCTCTCTCTCTCTCTCTCTTCCGCCGCCAACGCCGTCGGACCCCCCCTCTCCGTCGGGTCCTCCCTCGCCCCTTTCTCTCCACCGCCGAACAACACCCAAGGTAGGGGACCCTCACCGTTGGGTTCCCCTTCCTTCCATGCTGACGCCCCTCCTTCCGTCGGTCATTCTATCTCCATGGATTTGAGTGCGTAAAGTCTACATATGCACTCAAATCCTATCAAGTATTTGTAGACACATGTTTCTTGTCTACAATCCCTAGTTCTTCATCTACGGTGACATGTCAGAAAACAAGGTCGATATGCCCTACATAGGCGCATTCAAAGGTTCATCGCCAATAGTCAAGGTGGACGGGACGAACTATGAGCTCTGGGCGATACAGTTCATGAGCCTCATGAAGTCGAGCGGTAAGAAGCATATTCTTACCGAGGATGAGCCGGTAGAGAAGATTGGGATCTATGCCTCCTGGGAGGCAGATGATTCATATGCCAAGGTTTGGCTGTCAGGCACGTTGTTAATGGTGATAGCCAATGATGTCCTCCATCAGCCCACCACTAAGGTGATGTGGGATATATTGGCCGCAACATATTCACAGTTGCGGAATGAGACGAAGATGTTACAGCTCCAACATGACATTTTTACGTTAAAGAAGAATGGGCGGTCGCTCCACTTTTTGTATACGTCCCTGAGGGGGATGTTTGAGAAGCTATATAGCACTATCCTCTCACGCCTACCCCTGAGCAGCAAAAGACCTTCCGGAATGCTATCATGGTGGGGGTACTGCTAACAACACTTGATCCTGAGTATGAGGCAGCCCGGTCTCAGATACTTGTCGATGCTACCATTCCTCCTATGGAGGAAGTCTACCGGAGGCTTAGTCGCATCTCTGTTCCTTCTAGCACTTCTACTCCACCACCTTCGGTGATGGCTGTGTCGCGAGGGTGAGGTGGTCGATCTTCCTTTCGTGGTCGTGGACCTCGTGGCAGCGGAGGTCGCTTTAGCCAACCATGCACTTTCTGTCATCGCACTGATCACTCCGAGGACACATGCTATTCTAAGCATGGTTTTCCTGCATCGGCACGTGTAGCTGAACATGTTCCATCTCCATCGGCATCCACTTCAGATCATCGGTTTGAAGAGCTTGTGGCGCGATTACGCGATATTTTGCCTCAGTCATCTACAGAGATTCCAGGAGGATCTTCAGATGTTGCTGCTTCAGCATCCGCCGGTACATCTGCTGCTGCTAGTACCTTAGGTAGTGCTTCTGCTTTTACATCCTATCATGATCTCTCAGATTGGATTATGGACTCCGGTGCAACCCATCATCTCTGCCGCGACATAGATAGACTTAAGTCATACAGAGACATTCCACCTGGACGATTGATGCTCATAGCTGACGGGACTCATTCCCCCATCATCGGACAGGGAAAGGTTACATTGTCACCATCCTTGCGCTTGCAGAATGTTCTACATGCTCCTGAGTTTTCCATGAATCTATTATCTGTTAGTCAGCTTACGAAGGATTTGCATTGTCGCGCTATATTTGATCCTTCTTCTCTTATTTTTTAGGACATACTAACGGACAGGTGATTGGCTGTGGCTCTGAGCAAAATGGTCTCTATCGTCTGGTTCGGAATTCATATGCTGGAGTCTCTTCCTATTCCGCAGGAGCAGTCTCTCTGTATACCTGGCGTCTGCGTTTTGATCACATGCCGCTTCAAAAGCTGCGTCATCTCTTGCTTCTCGGATTCCTCCGAGTTCATTGTTTCGATGTGAAGCATGTCAGTTGGGAAAGCATCATCGAGCTAGCTTTCCTTGTTGTCAGTGTCGGAGCAGTAACTCCCCTTTTGAATTATTTCATGTTGATATTTGGGGTCCGAGTCCTGTTACTGATCATCAGGGGCACAAGTTCTATCTTGTAGTTGTTGATGACTTATCTTGTGTATTGTGGGTATTTCTTTTAAAGAATAAATATGAAGCAGGGATGTTATTAGAAATCTTATCATTGAAATGCAGAATGTTTTTTCCTCTTCTGTCAAATATGTTCGTATGGATAATGCGTTGGAATTCTGCACTTGATCTCTCTCACAGTTCTTTTTGTCCAGAGGTATTATTCATCAAACCACTTGTCCTTGTACATCTCAATAGAATGGTGTGACAGAGAGAAAACATCGTTATCTCCTTGACACTGCTCGAACCCTGCTTATCTAGAGTTGTGCACCTATCACCTTTTGGGGGGATGTTGTTCTTACAGCCTGCTATCTGATCAATCGTATGCTGTCCTCTATACTTGGTGAGAAGATTCCTCTGTCTGTTATTTTCCCCGAGAAGGAAATATTTTCTCATGCCCCTCGTGTCTTTGGTGTTATTGCTTTTGTTCACCACTTGTCTCATGGACTTGACAAACTCTCTCCTAGGGCTCGTTTGGTTACAGGGTTGGGCAGGGTTGGGTTGGACTGGTTACTATTCACAAGGGTACCTCCTCCTCACAATTTACTATTTACCCAACCCACCCAGCCCAACCCAACCCTGCCCAACCCTGCAACCAAACGAGCCCCTAGAGCTGTCAAGTGTGTCTTTGTGGGTTACTCTCGGACTCAGAAGGGTTACCGTTGTTACGACCCTGTGAACAGGAAATATTTTCTCAGTGCTGATATTACATTTTTTAAGTATGTTATGTACTTCTCTCCCACAGGTGATCGGTTGGCCTCTTCCACATTTAATGATGAAGTCTATGTTCCTCCTCCTCCTAGTCTGAGTCCATCTTTGCCCATCATTGTTCCGGTTGTCACGCCGTCATCACCAACGTCACCACCATCACCACTACCACAACCACCTATCCTGTCATTCCCTAAATTCTATACACGTCGGTCAAGCCTTGCTCAGGCGACACGTCAATCATCCATCACGCCTCAGGTATGTCCAGATGATATTATTAATGATGGGTTAGATAGTGTGCCTGTGCAGGATTCTTCTTTGCAGGAGGAGTGTGCACCATCGAGTACGGTGGATGATGATCTTGATGTCCCTATTACTATTCGGAAGCAGAAACATACTTGCGCATCTTATCGTCTTGCTTCCCAGGTTTCCTTTCATCGTCTCACAAGAGACTTCCAGAGATTTGCTGCGGCTTTGTTTTCCGTGGAGATACCATGGAATTATCAGGATGCTATGAAAATTGACTGTTGGTGGTTGGCTATGGAAGAAGAAATGGCTGCTTTACAGTCCCGGGGAACATGGAGCGTGGTTACCGCTTCATCAGGAGCATCTATTGTCAGCTGCAAATGGGTGTTCACAATAAAATACCATGCCGATGGGAGTCTTGATCGGTACATGGCACATCTAGTGGCGCGAGGCTTTACTCAAACTTATGGTGTGGACTATTTGGATACATTCTCTCCAGTGGTTCGTCACCCTAGTCTTCGCATCCTTCTATATGTTGTGGTACGTGACTGGTCCATATTTCAGCTTGATGTCAAGAATGCCTTCTTGTATGGAGATTTATAGGAAGAAGTCTACATGCAGCAGCCCACCAGGGTTTACTGCTGAGGGGGAGAATCATATGGTGTGTAGACTTCACAAGGCGATATATGGCCTTAAACAGAGCCCACGGGCGTGGTTCCAGAAGCTTTCCCACCTGATTGAACGACAGGGCTTCAAAAGATCAAATGCGGATCACTCGCTGTTCATTCAGAAGACTTCTAGGGGTATGGTTGTCATCATGGTATATGTTGATGATATTCTGGTTACAGGAGATGATGCTCAAGGGGTAAAGATGGCAAAAGCATTTTTGGGTCGTCAGTTTGTCACGAAGGACCTTGGTTACCTAAGATATTTTGTAGGGCTGGAGTTCGCCAGGAATGCACAGGGTCTGGTGATGACCCAAGAAAGTAAATTACAGATTTGCTAGTTGAAACAGGCATGGTTGGATGTAGACCATCGAGCACTCCTATGGATCCAAGCATGAAATTATATAACAACGATACTGAAGAGGTGGACAGGAGAAGATATATAGAAATGGTGGGTAAGCTTCTTACTTCACTATAACTCGACCCGATATTGCTTTTGCAGTAAGTCGAGTGAGTCAATTTATGGAGCAACCAAGACAGGTATATATGGATGCTATATACATGATACTAAGGTATCTAAAGTCTTCTCCAGGCTTGGGAATGCTATTTAGAAAGAATACAGATTTGTCTATTTCAGCTTGTGCAGATGCCGACTACGCAGGATGCCTGAAAGATCGTAAGTCCACTTCGGGCTTTGCAGTTTTTGTTGGTAGTTCTCTGGTCTCTTGGATGAGTAAGAAACAAATTGTTGTGGCAAGATTCAGTGTTGAGTCTGTATATAGAGCCATGGCACAAGCAAGCACGGAAATGATGTGTGTTTGAGCTGTACTAGAAGACTTGCATATAAATGTAACTCTACCAATGCAGCTACAGCTGATAGTCAAGCATCTTTGTTCATTGCCAATAATCCAGTGTTTCTTGAAAGAACAAAGCATATTGAGGTAGACTGCCACTACACTAGAGATATGATACAGAAGAGCTTGATCTCTACTTCACATGTTAGTTCCGAGGATCAGACTGCTGACATCTTCACCAAGCCATTGCTCAGAGGACCTTTTCAGAGATGTTCTTCTAAGCTGAGTATGATTGGTATCTATACTCCATCTTGAGGGGGAGTGTAGAGAATATTATGTAGTCCGTGTAGTATTTTATCTATTTTTATTTTTCCTTTATCTGTATTGTGTAATTTACCCATGGGTCTTCTCTATATAAGAGACCCTAGGGTTCTATGGAATAAACAGATCGCTCAAGAGAGTCCTGGTAACATCCAAAAGATGGCGATGTTTTCTCTCAGCCCTCCCATTCTGTCTAGAAGTATACATATAAGATGTATGATGCACAATGTCATAGGGTCTCAGGAATTGATAAAGGTGTGTACTGCAGAATTCAAGCGCATTATCAGAACGTATATACTTGATATTTGCACAAAACACATTCCTTATTTCATTAATAAAGGTCTGAATAACATGACCAGTATCGGACTTGTTCTTAAGAAGAAACTTCTACGACAATCTAGACAACTCATCAACAGCTACAAGATAGAACCTGTGTCCATGAAGATCAGGGACACGATTGGGACACAAATATCCAAATGAATCAATTCAAAAAGACGATGACTACTTTGACCCTAACGACTCTGGAATGTGGACCTATGATGCTTCCCAAGCTGGCAGGCCTCGCACTGAAAAATAGAGTGAGGGGAGGTATGAGGAAGAACATGATGCAACTTCTGCTGAAGAAGATGACCAAATTGAAGATGTCAAATATATGGAGAAACGAATTCGGTGTTGAGAGAGGAGGAACCAACATTAGGAGATTGCACCAGTTTGTAGAGGCATCCATGGTCACGGCCAGACCCAATCACCCTGCTCGTGAGAATGTCCTAAAACACAAGAGTAGAAGGATCAACTATGGCATGATAGTGTAAATTCTTGGTGATTTGGCTAATAGATAGTATGTTCATAGAGAATTTAGGAGCATAAAGGACATTCTGAAGCCGCATTGCAGGAGTTAACTGCACCTCCCCTCTAATCGATAATGGGAGAGTGTGTTCCATCTGCTATCACAACTGATCTGCTTGACTGAGTTGGGCAATATGTTCTAAACTTCCCTTTGTCACCACCCAGATGATGGGACACTCCCGAATATATGATACACTCCGACAACTCTGCCCTTCAATAGCTATTAAAAGCATATGCTATACTTGATGTAGATGCAGAGGCTGAAGCGGTCACCTCTGATGATCCTAACGGAGAGCTAGATAATGCGTGAGAGGGCATAATCTCCCTGATTCGCACTACTAACTCATCAAATCTCTGATCAGATGCTGTTGAGGAATTGTTGCCCGGCTGGATCTGTTCTGCCACACGTGCTGGCGTGGGGAAACCCCTGTCTAGAATAGCATGTTTCCTCAGAATGACCTAGCCTGCACTAGTTAGTGCATGGCTGACGGGGAGGTTGACTGCCTCCTCTTCCATGGCCACCTCGACCATGGAACTGTGAAGTACCTCCTCTACCACGAGAAGATGCCATCGCAGAAGACATTTGAGAATCTGAGTACCACCATATGAAATGGAGAGGTTTTGCTTAGTCTGCGACATGTCTCCTCCATTGGGGGTATGGTTGCATCAGTAAGGATCTGAGCTCGAGCAACGTCGTACTCAGGATCAAGAGCGGCTAGAAAAACCCAGCCATCACGGAGTCTTTGTATGCCTTGAGCTTCCCTGGTATAGCAGTCAAGGGAATGTAACCATGTAGCCTCTCGAACAATCCTCTCAAAGAGGTGTAGAGGGTATGGAGGTGGCAACCATTCTGCTTCGACGTAAAAATATCATGCTGGAGCTGCCGTATGCCTCATTCTTTGCCAGCGAATATGTGACGGCGAGAATGTCCCACATAGCCTTTACAATAGGTTGACTCAGAATATCATTAGATATCTCTGTTGACATAGTCCCAGGTAGCCACACACGTGTATATGCATCGTCGAGCTCCCATGAGGCATTGATCCCAATCTTGTCACTTGGCTCCTCTGCTGTGAGGATGTGCTTCTTGCCATTGCACTGCATTAAACTCATGAATTGCATGGCCCATAGTTCATAGTTTGTTCCATCCATCTTGACTGTGGGTGCTGGACCTTTGAAGGCACCCAGAGATGAAATGTCAGTTTTGTTGTCAAACATGATGACAACTATCACCAAGACTGGGTTGTGCAACAGGAAAGACTTGTGCCTACACGGACATATGGGAAGATGGTTATGAGTGTAGACTCATACCACAACCTTTTCCATTCTTTGAAGGTTCCTTTGGGTGGCAGGGTGTTTTAAATAATCTCTTTACACCTTGGAAAACCAAAGACGAGCCGAACCAGTGGCCTGTTGCGGTGCGAGCTGCACAAGAAAGGCGCGCGAGGACGTGGTGGAGACACACGCGACTTTGGCGTGGGCATGCGGCTGTAGGAACGCACACGGGAGCATGTAGGGCGCGGGCGACACCAGCGGCGGTGGGGTACGAGTAGTGACACACAGCGAAAGGGGTTGCGCGTGGTGGCACAAGCTGTGCTGCTCGCGTTGGCGTCGGCATCAGGCACACGTGGTGCGGGTGGCGGTGGCAGTGATGCACATGAAGTGCGGGCACGCACTAGGGTTTTCGGTGGGGTCGAACTCTAGGGCACATGCTCTGGTCTAGGACCGTCGCTCTGATACCATGCGGAAATGTGTGAAATGAAAGTTGTATTTCACCGTAACCCTAGAGCTCTCTTGTATAGGAGAAAAACTCCAAGGGAAAATTACATAAAGAGACCGAGGAAAATAGAAAATCATAAGATAACAATATAAAGAGATGTACTTATTTCAACAAGCCATAATCACATAATTTTTCCTTTTAAAACGTCTTTACATTTCTTAGATAATCACCACCTCAAAGAATTTATACAACCTCTGTTAGGCTGAAGCAGCATGAGGCTATATCCTCGAGGCTATATTCCCTCGAAACTTCCTCTAGGTTGGGTTTTCAAAACCATGTATGTAGCTCCACACCATCTCTGGTAGCAGATTCCTCCATGTGATCCATGTTGATTAACCCCCAATAGCACCCTCCTGCTACCTTCCACGCTCCTTAGCTGACAGATATTGCAGCCACACCAACCATAAGTTGATCCTAACTGAATTTCCAATGAAGCCAAGACATGATTGAGCCAAGCCTCTTTTTCCGTAGACTTGTAACCTCCCCAATAAGTACCCCATCAATTAACGATCATCTTTTTGCAAATTCTTTCTCCGGGCACCGCCCACAGAGCACTCCACCCTCTTGTTTTCCACTGCACCACAAAGAAAACACCGTTGTAAACTAGTACAAACCTTCATAAAATGTGCATCATCACCACAACAGAAGCACTAGCAACACCGCTCCACCATGCAGTGGCATCTTTTGCACACCTTTGATCGTGATCATTACCCTCGTCGAGCTCCATAGGCATCGTTTCCTAACACAGAGATGAGGAGACCCCCCCCCCCCCCCGCGCGTTTGGTTGGGCTGTGGCCGAGACACTCCCAATGGCACCTTCTCCCTTGCATCACGCCACTAGCCTTCATTGACAGCCACCATGCCATCACTCCTTGGTGGGCCCGGGCCCCATCCACCTCCTCCCATGCCCTCACTATCATTGCCCTCGGAAGGAGTCTCCCCAACACGATAGCTACCCCATCTGCTCCATTGACAACCCTACCATAGGATTTGGGCGCGAGCAGCCGAGACTTTCCTTTAACGATCACCATCGCACCCTTCATCCTCTATAAACCTCACCTTCCCCTTCTGACATGCTTTTTCACTCGTGCCACCCTCCCTTGTGCTTTCACACATTTCACGCCATCAAAAGTACAACTAGTTTATATAATGTAATCACCTAGTAAATCTAAGATGCTTAATGTTTGTTTGGAATTGAAATTCATTTGTTTCTTTAATTCCATTATTATAATATTGAAAATGTCAGAATCTATGTATATATATATACACGAACGTGTGTGTACGAATGATTTTCTAAAAATTATTTAAAAATCAGGACTAAGTCTATTACATTTGATTTGTCGGCCCGAAATCCTGTTTATCCTTAGTCATTAACTCGATCGATTAAATATCACCTACTGACTTTTGCAACTATGCTAAGTCTTGTTACATCAATTTCGGGCAACATACCTATTTCTTTAAGATGAAATAACTACAGATTTATAGTTTACAACACTTGGTTACAATGCTGATTTAGAAGGTGATTACTATAGTATTGCAGATAGCTCAGGTTTGGTGTAGGTGCTCTTCATTATTTTTGTTAATGCGATGTACCTAAAATATGTTGCAAAAGAAATGTGTGCACAAGATGCTCAGTGGATTGCTAAAAGGCCGTGTTGATGCAGAATTCGTATTTTGATATTCATCATTGGAGAATTAAAGAGTTGGTCTTATGCAATTAATTTGTTTACTTGGTCTCTTAGGACTTAGTTATACATTGGAAGTTTATTCATGATACTCAACATATCTTAGACTTCTAATCTGGATCAATAAGTACTGATCCTGCTCTCGTCTTCTTAGTTCCAATTACGATGATAACATTGTTATCGAAATCGATATGTTAATATATAGCAAGAGACATGTGATGTTTGTGTTAACATATAATATGAAGATAATTAATCTATAACAAGCATGGAATCGTATCAAAGCATAAGAGCAACGAAAATCAGCAAGTTTTTGGTTAAGTGGAACGATTGTCATGTTAATTGGATTTTTCTAGATAATGGTTTTTACTTTAATCCGACCATTTAATTTTCTGTCTTTGGATAAGACTTTTACGACAGAATGTTTGTAATACTTGTCCTGTTAGCTAGAGGGGCTAATCCCCAAAGGACTCCAGTTTTATTTACCATGATCGCGAGGCAAATGCGGTTAAGAGGAAATGCACCAGGAGCATATTTGTAATACGCGAGGACAGTACCACAATCGGATACTTAGAAAAATACTGATGTGATTAGATAAATGGAAAGCGCGATTTCTTGATAACTTACCCTTGAGCAGCTTTGTGGTTGCAGTTGGGTCCATTTAACCGCAACCCCAAATGTTGTCAAGGCCAGTATTCCTCGATAACGATTTCGGTCAAGGCCCGTAACTTATATATAGTATTAGAGCCTGATCCCTACCAAACTGATTCTTCATTCTTGGTAGTTGTTTGTCCAGAACTCCGGCGATTGTTTCTGGAAAATTTTAGTTCTTGGTGGAAATTAGCATCTCTCTATGGGTTCTCTGGCGATTATGTATAGCCTCATTTGGTGATCCGTTGTTCCACTTTGGGTGAAGGTGTTCTTCTTGCAGATGAAACGTAGCATATTGGTTTCGAACGCACTCCGAATTTTTTGTTTCGTTTGGTGAATTCCTCATCCTCTCGCCATGTGAATCCTTTGGAAGATGGTGAACACATTTTTCTCTCTCTGTTGAGTTGTGGAATCGTATGGGCATGTCCTGGCTTTGGTTCTCCAACTCGGAGGAGTTTTGGTGTTCCGTGCAAGGCCCTAAATGTCGGTTTCGGTCACCATTTCGGTACCGACCAAAACAGAATTTCGATGGAATTTTGATTGAAATTTCGGTCATTTCGATCATTTTTTGTACTAGGACCCCCATATTTCGGTCATTTCGGTCGTTTCGGTCGAATTTCGATTTCGACTGGATATCGATATTTGACAGAAATCGGACCGAATTTCGCTGAAATTTGAGGCCATGGTTCGTGTGCTCGGCCTGTGCCTTTTGTTGTTTTGTGGGTGATATGGCTCTCGAGGAATGGGTCTTTTGTCAGGAGCGTTGGTCGTAGACATCATATTGGTACATACTTGGGCTTTATATGTGAGGCATGTTCATTGTAACAATCACTTTTAGTTTTTAAATAAAATTAGGGTGTGGCTTACATCGCGCCCACACCCAGCTTTCTTAAAAAAATAAATCTTTCATGTAGTTAGTCATTTAATTAGATCCTAATTGGAACTTTAGGGGTTTAGCTATATTTTTTTGGTGAAGTTGCAATGAAAGACCAAAAAAATAACATGACTTGATTACTAGTCCTTTCGCTCATTGTAATGCATGGATCTATATTGGAGTGAGTGAAGTTCTGAACGAGAATTGGTATTACCTTTTAGGTTGTTTTCGATATTTTTTTTGTATTTTAATCTTTCATTTTTGTTGTTGTAAGCACATGTTAATGTGATGCTTATATACTACTTCTCTTTTTATATACTTTCATGAAAAGTGATGTTTATATACTACTGCTCGTTACTAATGCTTGGAACATATGCATCCATGTTGCTAAGCTTAATAGTTAGCAAGCTTTTGAGTGTCGACATCAATGTGGCGAAATCTCGGAATTGTGTCAAAATTGTTGAAAGCAATTAATTTTAATACGATAGTATCTACTAGTTCCCAAACTTTAAATAGTGTAATTTATTAGCATCTTATAATTGGGGAGTAAAGAAAAGCTGATTTTTTGAATCGCGTGCCCCTACCAATTCATATTTCATTTTATTATTGCATTATCTAATAGTAGAAGGATATATGATGAAGTAAGAAAAATCCTATTATTCATTTTATTGAAAAAAAAGTAAAAAAAAAAAGAAATACAATGGTGGAAAATGTCCTTAAAAAATTCTGCTGCTCTTGACGTCTATGTCTTTGGCATGTCAATAATAGTGTCATATACCCTCTCCATTCACACATTTAGGTCCATATTTCTTAGTATCTAAGAAGATGCTTCACTAATTTTGCCTATATGCAGGGGTGGATATGATTCTGGATCCACCTCTTTTCCGGAGTTCGTTGGTGATATGTCTTTGGTGGTTTTGGATGCAACAAATTTAAAGTATACATGGAGAAGCTCCTCTTTTAGATATCGTCTGGATTGTTTCCTTGTTTATGCGGATCTTATGGAGCGTTTCCCTTTTGGTTCTGTGGTGACCTTGCTAAGGCCACATTCAGATCATATGCCAATTTATTGGGGTTCAGGGAATGGCCTATGACTGGTTGTTTCGAGCGCTCTTGGATGCTGGAGAAGGGGTTCCATGAGAAGGTCAAAGAGATTCTGGGTGGAGTTAGAGGTATTAGGGTCGATCTCGAGGAAGATGGCAGAGAAGTTCATAGCTTTGTGTGACATGCGTCTTCCTTTTAGGAGGAAGTCTCAGTTAGTCCGATAACATCAGATGGCATGTTGCATTGTAGAGTTTGTGCACCTTGATAAGGTGGTAGACTCTAGAGAGCTTTTGGAGGAGGAGATAGTTGTAAGGCATGAGTAGAATCGCATACTTCTGGAGACATGAAGCATGAGATTGAATGGAGATAACGCTCGAGGTTGAGGTGGCTGAAGGAGGTGGACGCGGACACTATATTCTTCCATATAGCAGTGAGCGGTAATCAGAGATGCAACCTAATCCACGCATTTGTGGTGGACATGGAAAAGGTGGGGTAGGTAGGTGCCATTGGGCGCTGTAGTGAGACGCCTTTTTTTGAGCTCAGCAGGCGGTTTCCCAACAATGGCTCTAGATTGTTGGGAAGGGATATTCCACGATTGTTCGACTTGCAATTAGAGGAGATGTTGCGTCCTTTTCTCCTTTCCGAGATCAAGCAAGTGATTTTTTATTCAGACGATTCATTGGGACCCGACGACTTCATGATTTTCTTCTTTACGAAATTTTGGGAGTTGGTTGGCAAGGATATGCTAGATGTAGTTGAGGAGCTTCATAGGCCGAACGACTGGTTTGGGCAGTTGGACCATTCTTTCTCTTCCTTATGCCTAGAAGGATGTAGTGTGGCAGCTCCAGAATTTGTGTCCTATAACATTATTAAATACTATTTATCTGATTATTGTTAAGGTGCTTGCCAATAGATTGCGAGAGGTTTTGGGTCCTATCATTGATCCGACATAGTCGGCTTTCATTCCAAGGAGGCATATGATGGATGGGTCATGTTGGCTTCTGAGGTATATTGTGGCAGAGGGATGAGCACCAAGGATTCATGTGAAAGGTTGATTTCTTGAAGGCTTATGATTACGTCGGTTGCATTTCATTTGGGCATCTTTACACCGTAGAGGATTTCCAAGTGATTGGCTTGACTTTATGGAGAGATGTGTGACGACAACCTTTTTTATGATGTCAGTGAACGGTAGAGATGAATGTGACTTCTTTCAGCTCCGTCAATGGGTTCAACAGGGATGCCCGTTGGCACCATTTCTCTTTGGTCGTAGCGGTAGATGCTTTGGCTAGAATGGTAATGAAGGCGCGGGAGGGAGATTTCTTGGTTGGTTGCAATACGGGTGTGATTTCTATCCCCATTCTCTACTATTCTCGGATGATACTATTTTCTTTGTCGAGGGAGAGCTACAACTGCGAGGGACGACCATTGTTTCGAGTTATTCGGCCTTGTCTCGAGCCTGAGGACTAACTTTAAAAGTCTACATTTGTTCCTTTTTGGATGATTGAGGAGGAGGTGGCAATTTGTGAGATCGCCTTGGAGACTTAGATGGGGACCCTTATTATGCTTTACCTTGGACTTCCTCTTATGTGGAGGCAAACTTCTGCAACCCTATTGGTTACTGGTTTTTGAGAGGATGGAGAAGAAGCTGGCTAGTTGGGGTTCAACCTTTCATTCAAAAGGCAGTCCGTTTCGGAGGACAGGATTAAAGGTCTTTATCTGGCTATTCAAGCTTCGGAGGACTCTCACGAAGGACTTGTGACGACGGATTTTGGGGGTGGGGGGATGACATTTCGTGCGACAGACGTGGCTTGGCGACTAAGGAGCTGGGCCATTTGTTTTTCTCGTGCCCGTCTTCTGCCGATGTGTGGGCAAAGATTGGTATCACTTGGCTTCTTCCTCGAGAATTCACTAGTTTTTGAGAAATTATACGCAATGTACGTGAGGGTAATCATGATGACCCGTGTTCTTTCGTTTGCGGTAATTTGGGCCATATGGTGTGCGAGGAATGGTTCCGTCTTTGGGGGAGTGATTTTAACTCTCAAAATGTGTTGGAACATTGCAAGGCGTTGTGTATAGTGTGGGCAATGTAGCGACATGTATATGTAATAATTTTCTTTTACTTTTTACTTTTTCCGTTTAATAAATAAGAGGTGGATCCCATCTTGGGAAGCCACTCGAGTTTCATCAAAAAAAAGAGGCAGTCCGTTGGTTCATTTGAAGGCGGTACTTTCTGCTATCCCGGTGTTTTTCTGTCTACATGCTCGCTGCCTGTTGGGGCGAGGGAGAGACTGGAGGCAATTATGAGGCATTTTTTCAGGATTCTTTTGAGGAGTCTAAGGGGATGCCATTGGTGGAGTGGAAGACTTTGTTGCTAAAGATGGGGGATGTCAGCTTTGGGATACCTGACCTTGATGTGATGTATAATGCACTGTTGTCACCGTGGGTGACCAAAATCTGGGCATGAGGTTCAGATTTGTTGTGCAGTACTCTTCATTCATTTATGGGGTGTATTTTGAAACCTCTTAGAAATGTTGTGGTTGCTCTGCCTTCTAATTTTCAGATGGGGATTTGCTCCGTTCTTCCTCATGTGATGCAGCTCTGGAGGTCCGTTGTTGGTGATGGTTATGGTTTCCATTTCTGGTTTGATGACTGGACGGGTAAGGTGCTTTATGTAAACGTTTTACCAGACTTTTTGCCCTGGCAACTGATGCAGGTACTTGTGTGAAAGACAGGTGGCAGTTGGCTACCTCTTTTTTGATCCTTCTTATCGGATAAGTGTACTGAGGAGTTATTTCAGTTCCTGGCGACTCTACCGATTCACGAGAAAATGACGGGTTTCGCTTATCATTGGTCATTGGCTGAGGGACACTTCATGTTGAGGAAGGCATATTTGTTCTTCTGCGCCTTGAAGGTTTTTGATTTGAAGATTGCTACAAATCAGTTCATTGACGTTTGTAGGTGGAAGGTTTCGCTACGGATTTGGATTTTCTTTTGGTTGCTTTGAAGGAACCATTTGAAGATGGGTGAGAGAGGAGTGTTTCTTTCCAGGTTGTGATGACATTTGTGAGCGTTGTTCGTTGGAAGAGGAGAGTGTGGGCATCGGCGCTGGTCGAGGGGGTCTATACTTCCAACTGGGCCGACTTTTGGGTTTCATTGGACACCTTCGGATATGGGAGTAATGCCACCATGATTTGGGTGGCAGTTATCTTGTGATCTATGTGGCTAGCGTGCAATGAATCAATGTTCCGGGATGAACGTATGTATATGGAAAATGCATTTGAGCATGCGAAAAGTCTAAGGACATTATCGTCTTTGTAACTTTTGTTTTGTTTTTTCACTGTGAATATATAGAAACTGAATGGTAGGCATCATCTTGACGGTTCCCAAAAAAAAATTGCCTCACCACTAATGTTGTTATCGGGGGCACTCTGCCCGCATCAACACCGGAAAATATGTGGAATTTGCACATGCTGCACATCTGAATTCATGATATTCGATTCTCAATACCAATTAATTGTATGTCTAAAACTTCCATTGTTTTGTTATAATCAAAGGTCAGCTCGATGAATCTTCGAGGAATCTGTCGTTATATTTTACTGACGAATCATCTACTCTGGATGGACATGAAGTAAAAACATCCTTAATTTTAATTTATGTCCCTGTGTAAATTTGAATAGTTTGGTTGATGGGTAAGTAGTTTGTTATCCAGGTTGAAATGAATGGTTGATATTTTGAAATGGCATATGTTCATAGTTTGACAGCCTGTGGTTTGAAGTTGAACTTTTCATGGTTGGTTTATTTTCAGGTACTCAAGAAGGCGGATATGATTCGCAAAAATGCTGTTGAGAGTATCTTGGCTGAGCGTGATATACTGATTTCAGTTCGAAATCCGTTTGTGGTATGTAAATTTAAAGAAATGACTCATGATCTTTATTTATTTGATTTTCAATGATATGGTGCTTCAGGTTCGTTTTTTCTACTCATTCACCTCGAAAGAAAATCTGTATCTTGTTATGGAGTACTTAAATGGAGGGGATCTCTATTCTTTGCTCAGAAATTTGGGTTGTTTAGATGAGGAAGTTGCCCGTGTATATATAGCAGAAGTTGTAAGTTTATATTCGTTTGCTTTAGAAAACAAACAGTCTATCAGCTGGAAGCCTTTGTTTCGGCCTTACCTGTAAAATTAACTTCACAGGTCCTTGCGTTGGAATATTTGCATTCTCTTCGTGTGGTGCATAGAGACTTAAAGCCTGATAACCTATTGATTGCCCATGATGGCCATATCAAGGTTAGTTAGTTAACTCAAACTCTGCTCTGATTATGCTTGGAATTGTTCTAGTTGTGCTCCTTTTCTTTTCCACTAGTGTTTTGATTTGTTTGTTATGTACTCGTCGTTGGTATTCTTTTTATTTAATAAATACTGATGAATGAAAAATACATTCTCTTGTGTGTTAACTATGATATGTTAAAGTTATAATAATGCTTGGATATATGTATATTGAACAAGGACTGATGATTAAAGCAAAATGTTTGCCTGATTGTGTGTGTTTGTTTGAGGGGTGTTTCCTGTTAGAGTAATTTTATCATTTAGTATTTGTTTGTCCTCTTTATGTAAATTACCCATAGAGCTTTTCTCCTATATAAGAGAGCTCTAGGGTTAATGGAATTTTATCTTGCTCATTCCCTTCAACATGGTATCAGAGCGACGGTCCTAGACCGGAGTTCTCGAAACCCTAACCCTACCCGACCCCACCCGCCGCCCTCTTCTCTCTCTTCTCCTACGATCGGCGCATGTGTCGCGGCGGCGCCTGCGTCGCGGTGGCCTCTCCTCTGGCGCCTTGGGCCTTGGCCTCCAGTCTCGATCTCCAGTCGCGCCCTGCGGGTGGCCTTGGGTCTCTCCTCCAGTCGCGCGCCCTAGCGCATCCCCTCCATCGCGCGCCCTAGCGCATCCCCGCCAGGCCTTGGGTCTCTTCTCCATCGCTCGCCAGGCCCATCTCTCGTGGAGACCTTATCGCGCGCCAGGAGTCCTCCTCGCCTGGCGCCCTTCATCCTGATTGCTCGGAGGAGAGGGGCGAGGAAGCGATCGCTTTCATCCCTGTGGAGCTCCTGATCGCTCCTGATCGCCTGGTGTGGCGCTCCTGATCGTGCGCGCCTGTGCCTCCATCTCTCCATCGCTCCAGGCGATGTGCCGCTAAGGCCCTGTGTCTCCTGTAGCCCCGCGGTTTCATCCCTGTGGCGCGCGTGGTGTAGCCACTAGACATGTGCCGCCATCGCTCCTGATCGCGCGCGTGGTGTGCGCGACATCGCTCCTCGCCTGGCGATCTCTCTCCTGTGCGCCACATAGACGCAAAGCCATATCTCTACTGGACCGGTAGTCTCTCCTCAGCATCATCTATCCTGGCGATGCCCTCACGCAGTCCTGTGGCGCATAGCGCTGCTTCTTAGCGTCCTTGGAGCAGCGTGTCGAAGACTCCTGTAGCGTGCCTTCCTGTGCACGCAAGGTTACCGTTGTCGTCATGTCAGACAACAAGGTAGATTTTCCATATGCGGGTGCCTTCAAAGGTTCCGCACCCATTGCATTTACTACGTGTTACAAGGCGGATCTATCAGAATGGATCATGGATTCAGGTGCATCACACCATCTCTGTGGTGACAGAGGTCAGTTTAGTGTCTTTCATCCTGCTCAATCTGAACGATCGGTGGTGATAGCTGATGGTACATATTCCCCTATTACTGGTCAGGGGGAGGTGCGGTTGACTCCTACCTTGAGACTGTCCAATGTTCTCTATGCACCAAAGTTTTCGATGAATTTGCTATCTATTAATCAACTCACCAAAGATTTACATTGCCGTGCTATATTTGACCCATCTACTCTTGTGTTTCAGGACATATTAACGGGCAGAGTGATTGGGACTGGCCGTGAGCAAGGGGGTCTTTATAGGCTGGTGCAATCTTCTTATGCTGGTGTCTCTCCTATGAGGGTTGGATCGGTGTCACCCTACACTTGGCATCTTCGATTTGGCCATCTTCCGTTACAAAAGATGGTCCATATTCTTCCACAGATTTCTCCCAAGTCTAATTTTCAGTGTGAGGCATGCCAACTTGGCAAACATCACATGTCGTCTTTTCCGAGTCGTATAGGTCCAAGTCATCATGGTCTATTTGAGCTGCTACATTTTGATATTTGGGGTCCCAGTCGTGTCCCTGATCATCAAGGGCACAGGTTTTATCTTGTTGCTGTCGATGATTTCTCTAGACTATCTTGGGTCTTTCTTCTTAAAAATAAATCTGATGCTGGTCATTTTATTCAGTCTTTTCTTATTGAAATAAAAAATATTTTCTCTGCTAAAGTGAAGTACATACGGTCTGACAATGCTCTAGAGTTGTGCAGTACCCAATTGTCCAAATTTCTTATGTCTCATGGGATTGTGCATCAGACGTCGTGTGCTTATACCTCCCAACAGAATGGGGTGGCTGAACGGAAGCATCGTCATTTGTTGGATATGACCAGAACCCTTTTGATTCAGAGCCGTACCCCTCACTCCTAGTGGGGGGATGCGGTTCTCACTGTCTGTTATCTTCTTAATCGTATGCCTTCGACAGTGTTAGGGGAGAAGATTCCGTTCTTGACCGCGTTTCCCGATAAGGATCTTTTCTCCTTAACACCGCGTATTTTTGGGTCTGTTGCATTTGTTCATTGTTTTTCTCCTGGTCTTGACAAGCTCTCTCCCAGAGCTGTCAAATGTGTTTTTGTGGGTAATTCCAAAACCCAGAAGGGATATCGGTGTTTTGATCCAGTTAAACGAAGGTACTACGTCAGTGCAGATGTCACCTTTTTTGAGTCCATTATGTATTTTTCTCCTACAGGTGACAGACTCACTCACTCAGAGGAAGGAGATGACATCTATGTGCCGCCTCCACCTCCATTTGTTCCATGCTCTAATCTACCACCACAGTCTACTCCACCACCACCACAGTCTCCACCACCGCCACCACCAGCTATTGTTCATTATCCTCAGGTCTATCAGCGACGGCTCTCTGCTCATGTGCCTCCTCCATCATCCAGCACGCCCGAGGTATGTACTGATCATTTGAGTTCTACTGATGGCACAGGTGAGTTGAATGCGCAGATGGAAGTACAGGGTACTGATGGTACTGTCACTCCTCCAGTTGATGACCTACATATACCTATTGCTCACAGACGACAGAAGCGTGCTCGGACAATGAATCCCAAATATGGGATGGATTTTTGTTCTCAGGCGTCGTTGGAGCGTTTGTCACCGGACTTTCGCAAGTTTGTTGTTGGGTTATCGACAGTACACATCCCACGGTCTTATCAGGAGGCCTTACAGAGCAGCCCGTGGCGTTTAGCTATGGAAGAGGAAATGGCGGCGTTGCAGTCACGTGGTACGTGGAGTGTTGTGCATCCTCCACCAGGTGCGTCCATTGTCGGAAGCAAATGGGTCTTTACTGTTAAGCATCGGGCAGATGGTACGGTTGATAGATACAAAGCCAAGTTGGTTGCTCGTGGGTTCACCCAAACATATGGGGTGGACTATCAGGAGACGTTTTCTCCAGTAGCCCGTCATTCTACCTTACGGATTCTCATTGCAGTTGCTGTTGTCCGCGACTGGCCCCTATTTCAGCTTGATGTCACGAACGCCTTCTTGTATGGTGACCTGCAGGAGGAGGTCTATATGCAGCAGCCGCCAGGGTTTGCTGCTGAGGGAGAGTCCAGTATGGTGTGCCGTCTTAATAAGGCCATATATGGCCTGAAGCAGAGTCCACGGGCTTGGTTTCAGAAGCTCTCGGAGTTGATTGAACAGAAGGGTTTCGTCAGATCTACAGCAGATCATACTCTCTTTGTAAAGAGAGACCAGCGAGGTACTGTGATCATCTTAGTGTATGTTGATGATATTGTTATTACAGGCAGCAATGAGCAGGGCATTCAAGCAGCCAAGGAGTTTCTTGGCGAGCAGTTCGTTATGAAGGATTTGGGTACACTTCGCTACTTTTTGGGGCTGGAGTTTGCACGAAACAGGCAAGGTATGGTAATGACACAAAAGAAGTATGTTACGGATCTCTTATCTGAGACAGGTATGGCAGGATGTAGACCAGCTGCTACTCCTATGGATTCTAATGTCAAACTTTATGATGATGACTCTGAGGAGGTAGACAAGAGACGATATAGAGAGCTAGTGGGAAAGCTCTTGTATGTCACTATTACCCGACCGGATATAGCCTTGCGGTTAATAGGGTAAGCCAATTCATGGAGCAACCCAGGCAGGCTCACATGAATGCTGTTTTTATGATCTTGAGATATCTGAAGTCGTCTCCAGGCAATGGTCTTCTGTTTAGAAGAGATACCTCGATATCTGTCACAGGTTATGCTGATGCAGACTATGCTGGGTGTCCTAATGATAGAAAGTCAACTTCAGGCTTTATTGTATTTGTTGGCAGCTCACCAGTAGCTTGGAAGAGTAAGAAGCAAACTGTAGTGGCTAGATCTAGTGCAGAGTCAGAATATAGGGCAATGGCCCAAGGTAGTGCTGAGATGATGTGGGTTAAATCAGTTTTAACTGATTTAACTATTGATGTTCCTCTTCCCATGCATCTGAAATGTGATAACCAAGCAGCTTTGTTCATAGCCAATAATCCAGCCTTCCATGAGAGGACGAAGCACATTGAAGTGGATTGCCATTATACACGGGACTTAATTCAAAAAGGGCTTATTTCAACTTCTCATATATCATCAGGAGAGCAGGTTGCAGACATGTTCACCAAGGCCCTTGCTAGGGGTCCATTTCATCTTTGTTGTTCCAAGCTGAGCATGTTGGATATATATGCTCCAGCTTGAGGGGGAGTGTTAGAGTAATTTTATCATTTAGTATTTGTTTGTCCTCTTTATGTAAATTACCCATAGAGCTTTTCTCCTATATAAGAGAGCTCTAGGGTTAATGGAATTTTATCTTGCTCATTCTCTTCAACATTTCCTTTGCTATTTGATTGTTCCCTGTAATCGAAATCAACATCAAAGTGACTTGCTTTACTTCTTTCCATTTATTTACTTCTATTCTTCCTTTCCTCTGACCATGCTGGTTTGGCTGACATCTTTGTTGGTAGGTTACCCTTTTGAAAAGCAAGAATCATATACCCATCCCTTGTTGGAAGTCTTCTTGTCGATGAAACGAATCAGAGTAGAAGGAAAATGGTTCTGCCATCAGCTGCCATTTTCTCGATATGAAAACTTACCTCTGCTATACATATATTTCAAGTGAAAAATATCAGTACCAATTAGGAATTATCCACTCTGACTGGGGCTCTAATAAACTCCTTTTATCCATGAATTTGTTTGAGATAATGGAATTTTATGTAGAAATGTGACAATCGTATGGTTGAAAATTGCCTTGCTAAAATGTTGTTATTTTCATTTTTGGTTTCTTCGTATTACTATGTACTAATTATGCTTGGGGGTTTGGTTATTCTATGATGCTGTTTGTATGAAATGACAATAATCGATTGCTGGATAGGGATGGAAGTATGATGATTTTGAGGGTGGGAGGAGAGTGTATAGAGGATGGATTACATACATTTTCATGTTATTGTTACTCTGATTACAAAATATGCATTTTCTTCTTCTCTTTGTGTCAAAAGATACATTTGTTATATTATCGGGAAAACCCTTAATTCCCTTGATCATTGCAGCTGACAGATTTTGGACTCTCCAAAGTTGGTCTCATCAATAGCACGGATGATTTGGCTGGTCCAGCTGCCACTGACACTTCATTAATGGGGGATGATGAGCCTCAGGTGTCTTTGTCTGAACATCAGCGAGAGCGCCGTAAAAAACGTTCTGCTGTTGGTACACCTGATTATCTGGCACCAGAGATCCTCTTAGGAACCGGGCATGGTTTGTAACCTACGGTGATTGTTTTCGGTTCCTTAGTGTAGTATTTGAATATTTGTGCCTCGTAGCTTCTTTTTTGGTACAGGGTTGTCGTTGTTCATAGGCCCATTATGGATGATTAAATCATCCATTAGTTTTTACATGAAATACATTCTCAAAATAATTAACTTGTTTTCTTGTTTTTTTTAAATAACTGCATCGTTGTTGACTTGAATGTTTTTTGAAAATTTTCATGCCTGAAGTAAAATATTTTAATAGATCATGGTTCCATCTATTTTTTGTTCAATCATCATTTTATTGTTTGATATATTTTTATTTTTTTATTTACGTATTTAGTTGCATGATCATAATTACATTGTTTGCGCATTGAATGCTTTCTTATAATCATGACGACGATCTTATATTGTACTTTTTGTATTATATTTGTATTATATTTGCTTGTATAGATTTAAAATGACAATTAGGGTAATTGCTATTGAGGTAAGAAAGATCAGGTATCTTTACTGTGCCAACTTCTATGAATTGGAAAATTTCTTCTTGCCTTTTAAAAAAAACTTCTATGAATTGGAAAATTTCTCCTTGCCTTTTACATGATATCTTTCACTCCACAATACGAAAAACCAAACTCTACCTAATCTAAAATTGTGATCATGGCTAAGATCAAGTAGAGACAAAAGAATGAATTGATTGATAATGAAACCCTATGGGCTCGTTTGGTAACCCGGTTACCCCCGGGTTACCTCGGGGTAACCTGGTTTACCCCTCTATTTTCATGGAATGGAATTTTATCACAAATCATAGTGACATCACATCACATTCTTTATTCCAACCCTTTATCCCAAACAGCTATTCCAATCAGGTTACCCCAACCCAGCAACCAAACAGACCCTATGTGTCCCTGGAGAGAAAAGAATGGCAGCTACTAGATAAAACATGTGTCCCTGGTTATCAAGGAACGTAACTGGAACCTAAATGTTAAGTTGGACTAACTTAAATAAATGATTACTACTACGACTTTCATGACTAAGGAAAGAATTTTGATGATGCTTCCCTAGCTGGCGAGCCTCGCAGGCTCGCATCAGAAGGTGAACCAAGTAATATGTATGGGAGAACATGACACAACTTCTGCATAGGAAGGTGACCGAACTGAAAATGCCACATGTATGGTGAGACTAATCCAATAGGAATAGAAGTAGCACCGACATAGGGGACTGGATGACTTTGTAGAACCCCCTTGATCACGAGCAAGGTTTGAAATAATAGAGGCAGAACGAGGCGTTTCCTCGGAATCGAGGCGATGCGTAGCCTCGAGGCCGTCGAGGCGTAAGCCTCTATTTATGGAGAAAAATATGTGTATTACTATATGTTGAGATATTTATGTCTCTTTATCTTTACTTTGTAATTCTATTTCTTCTGTCTCTCTATTTAATTTTCTCTTAGAGCTTTTCTCCTATATAAGAGAGCTCTTAGGCTACGGTAACGGTATTCAATTCATTTCAATCCTTTCCACATGGTATCAGAGCGACGGTCCTAGATCGAAGCATGTGCCCTAGAATCCCTACCTCACCAAAACCCTAGCGCATCCTCATGTGGTCGCCGCTGTCACCCACAAGTTGTGATGCAAACGGATACGGATATATCCGTATCCGATCCGTCACCGTATTCGTTTTATACATATTTTGACAGTCGTATCCGTATCTGTTTTAAAATGGATACAGATATGGATATTATTTTGATATCCGCAAACATCCATATCCGTATATCCGTTTTCGTATATAAATATAGTTATACATTTATTTTTAACCATATATAGCATAATTCTCTACCTCCTTTTACCATATTTATATAATTTTATGATACAAACACATTTAGTAAATTAAAATCATGTGTTTTTCATCCAATTCTTATATATTTAAGTCGATTCTATAGAGTATTTCTAATGTTACTCGTGTGAGATCAATATCCATTTTACATCCGTATTCGTTTTTTAAGGATATGGTAAGGTAGTTTTAATATCCGTCAATATCCGTATCCGCATCCGTATTCGTATTAAAAAATGAATAAGGATATGGTAATACCTATATCCGTATCCGACCGTTTGCATCCCTACCCACAACGGTAGCCACAGTCACCGTCGCCAAGAAGCCAAAGTTGCAGAAAGTGGTAGTCGGTACTCGGTCGGCGGGGTCACCTACTAAGGATTAGTCGGCAGTCGGGCGACTAATCGGAATTAGTCGGTCATTAGTCGGTTTTGAATTTTTAAATTTTTTAAATATATAAATCAGTTTTTTATACATATATTCTTATATATACATATATTTGTACATTTTATATGACATCATGATGAAACGAAAGAAGTAATTGACTTTCAATATAACATTAAGCATATTAGAACATGTTTGCTTTAAAAAAAGTGAAAAACAAAAAAAATAAAAAAGTTTGTTGTAAAAGTCGGTTGAGTAGTCGGTCGACTAGTCGGGTGGACCGACTAAGGGCCGACTAGGCCTAGTCGAGTTGGCTACCCCCTCCCCCCCCCCCCACCCCCGACTCGACTAGTCGGGCTGACTACTCGGTCGACATTTGCAAGCTTGCAAGAAGCAGCTGTCGCCGCCGTTGGTTGCCGCCAGTTCTGGAAGGGCTGCTGCAACCCCTTTCTTATCGGTCCTGTTAAGTCTGATTTGGTTTCTAAGGTGTGGTTTTTGATCTTCTAAAACCATCTTAGGTACCTAACAAAGTCGCCAGTGGATGGAAGATGTTGTGGTATGAGTCTACACTCGCAACCGTCTTCCTATATGTCTGTGTAGACATAATTATTCTAGTTTGTGACCCTAGTCTTGGAAATTGTTGTCGTCATGTCAGACAACAAAGGATATGTTCCATCCCTGGGTTCCTTCAAAGGTCCAACTCCCATTGTGAAAATGGATGGAACGAACTCGGAACTGTGGGCCATGCAGTTCATGAGTCTAATGCAATGTAATGACAAGAAGCATATCCTCACACAGGAGGAGCATGGTGACAAGACTGTTTTTTTTCTGCCTCATGGGAGGCAGACGATGCTTATGCACGTGTGTGGCTTTTTGGGATTGTGTGCTTGGAGGTAGTCAATGATATATTGAGTTAGCCCACGACGAAGGCTATGTGGGACATTCTTGTCGCTACGTATTCTCTGGCGAAGAATGAGTCGAAGATTCTGCAACTTCAGCATGAAATCTTCACGTCGAAGCAGAATGGTCGTCCTCTCCGTACCCTTCACATTTCTCTAAGGGATAAGTTTGAGAAGTTACATTGTTACATTACATTCATTGCCATACCATAACAGCTCAAGGCATATAGGGATTCAGTGATAATCGGAGTTTTCCTAGCAACACTCAACTCTGAATATGATGCTACCAAAGCACATATTCTTATTGATGCCACCATACCTCTAATAGAGGAGGCATATCACAGGTGGAGCAGGCTCTCCATATCTTATGGTGTTACTCATCTACTACAGACATCTTCAGCTATGGCAGCATCTCGTGGTTGGTAGAGCCCTGCACAGGATCGTGGTCGAGGTGGTGATGATAGGGTAGGTTGAGCATGCTTGGTCCTCTCCTGGAAGGTTCGGTTGTTGGCAATGCAAAGTGCATTTTGGTTATCGCATTAGAGGTGCATGGGTAGAGGCACCTCAACTGCTAGGTTAGTAAGAACATATCTGACCCACGCCATCTCCGTACTAGAATGTGTCATGGCTCTGTACTCTGATTCTGCACTGTATGTGGCAACCACTATCTGCTTCTTGCTCTTCCATGACACCATGGAACTCCTGACGAACGCTACAAAGCACGAGGTAGACTTCCTGTCCTTGGGGCACCCTGCATAATCCACATATGCACAAGTTGTAACGGTAAGGGATGTGCCTTTGCTAAATAGAAGATTAGTACCATGTAAGGTCTTCAGATACCTCATAATCATATGAATTGCATCCCTATGTGCATGTCTAGGTTGCTCCTTGAACTCACTTTGCTTACTACAGAGGATATTTGGCCTGGCGATGGTTACATATAGAAGCTTCCCAACGAGCTCCTTGTTCCTCCTCTTATCTACCTCCTTAGGGTCATCATTATATAGCTTCATGCTCGCGTCCATGGGAGTCGTGGCAAGCTTGCAATATGCCCATCTCAGAGATACGATCGGGAATGTACTTCCTTTGGGTCATCACATGACCTCGCAGGTTCCTGGAGAATTCTAGTCCAAGGAAGTAACGTAGACCGCCAAGGTCCTTGGTCACAAACTACTGACCTATAAAATTCTTAGCTACTTGGATGCCATGCACATCATCCCGTGTGACAATAATATAATAAACTTAAATAAGAATGGGAAGTGCACCTCTCTGAGACTTCCGAACAAACAGTGAGTGATCTGCAGTCGATCTCATGAACCTCTATTTCTTTATCATATCTGAGAGCTTCTGAAGACTAAAACCATACTCTTGGACTCTGCTTAAGGTCATAGATAGCCTTATGATGTATGCAAACCTTCTGATACTCCCACTCTTCAGCGAACCCAGGTGGCTGCTGGATGTTGGCTTCATCGTGTAAGTTACCATAGAGAAAGGCATTCTTTACATCAAGTTGATATAGGGGCCAATTCCGTGTCACATCAACGGAGAGAAGGATCTGAAGTGTAGAATGATGAGCCACTGGAGAGAAAGTATCCAGATAGTCTAGCCCATATGGCTGGGTGAACCCACTTGCCACAAGTTTTGCTTGGTAAAGGTCCACGCTTCCATCTGCGTTGTGCTTCATAGTGAACATCCACTTGCATCTAACAAAAAATGCACATATAAGATCTATAACATGTCCATGTACCGCACGACTGTAACATGGCCATCTCCTCCATGCCAAGGTGCCATTGACTGTTTTGTATCGCCTCATGATATGTCTGTGGTATCTTCACGATTGACAGCCCCACAACGAACCTCCAAAAATCCTCTAAGATTCTTAGGAAACATGGGCTGCAAGAGGATAGGGAGCACATGTACGTTTTTACTTTCGCGGAGCAATAAGCACATCAAGATCACTTGCCTCCTCCTTAACCTATAAACCACCCTCCTGAGAGGGCATCTGCTCATCTTGTAAAGAATCATGCTGCATGGACAAATTACTAGTGTTATGGTAGAAATAGTGTGCTCATTACATATCTGGAGCGTGCTAGATGGCGGAGAAGGCCCATGAACAGTGGGAACTGTGCGAGCCTGCGAAGAAAGGTACGTGACAAAAACTGAGCCAAGGTGTTGGGTGGTGGTCTTGGGGTAACCACAAGAGCAGGTGTAGGTACCGATGGAGGTAGTGGAGGTACAAGAGGTGGTGCATCCATATGAAGAGGAGGCATGTATACCCATCACTAGAGTTGGATGGAGTCAACATATTACATGTAGGTGAGAAATACATAGCTGACTCAAAGAAGGTGACATCAGCACTGGCAAAGTTTTTTCGTCGAAGCAGATCACACAATGGTACCCCTTTTGAATACGAGAGTAGCCTATAAAGACATGCGTGATTGCTCTAGAGGAGAACTTGTCACGATCAGGCATGAGATTGTGAACAAAGGAAACACAACCGAACATTGGGTGTAAGAGAGAATGTGTCCTCAAGAAACGCAATTGAGAAAGGAACATTTTCTCCTAAAATAGAAAATGGCATGTGGTTCACCAAGTAGCAAGCAATGAGGATTGCATCATCCCTGAAAGAGCAAGGAGGGTGACTCTAGATTAAAAGTGTCCAGGTTGCATCAAGTAAATGATGATGTTTGCTTTCGACAACATCATTCTGCTGGGATGTATATGCACATGAGCTCTGGTGTATGATGTTAAGAGACCTGAAGAACTTGGATAGTTGTAATATGTAGAACTCTAAGCTCGGATAGTTGTCATATGCAGAACTCTAAGGCATTGTAAGAGCGTATAAACTTGGCACTAGCAGAGAAAAATATTATTTTATTTCATTAATAAATGAATAATGACACTCCCAACTTCAAATTTATTTTTTTAATAGAAAGACCAAAGAAAGTATAGAATAGTCATCCACAACAACAAGATAAAAATGATGTCCATGGTAATCATGTACTCGATTGGGACCCCAAATTTCTAAGTGAATAAGCCCAAATAACTGAGCACTGCTATGACTCTAACGACCAAGGAAAGAAGAGGTGTTGCGTCCCATGCTAGCAAGTCTCGCATTGGAAGGAAGATTGTGTGGAAATCTGTGGGAGGGCATGACAAAGTTTCTGCAGAGGAAGGTGACCAAAACAAAGATGCCACTAGCATGGTAAGAGTGGTCCAGTGGGGAATAGTAGTGGTACCAGCATGAGGAGGTTAGACCAGCCTGTAGAGCCTTCGCTGCTCTCGGTCACATCCAATGACCTTGCCCATAAACATGTCTCGAAACATAAGAGAAGATGGGCCAAAATGACACGACAATGCAGATCCTTCGTGATCTGACTAATGGAAAGCAAGTTCATTTGATAGTCAGGAGTATATAAAACATTCTGTAAGCGCGTGGATGGCGTCAAATGCACCTCTCCATGTCCTGTGATGGGTAAGTATACCTCATTCGCAATGACGGCCCATCTACCTGGGGGTATAGATTTGTAAGAACAGAACTATGCTCTATCTAACATAGATGGTGAGAAACATCAGAGTCCATGCTCCACTTTGTCATATATGTCTTGCTACAACTGGTAAAAGCATATGCTATTGCTGAGGAGCTTGAAGAGGCTCTAGCAGCAACTGTGACATATGAGGAACCTATAGTGGTACTGGCAACATGAGTCGTTATTTCCATGAGGAGCCAAAGTGTCTGGAGGCCCAATTTACTCTGCCATACGAGCAGATGCAGGGTATCCATGCTTTTGATAGCATGCATCCTCAGAGTGAACTGGACAATGACAGTAGGTGCATGGGCCACACTGACGTCTACTTCCTCTACCACGGGGATTACACCCTCTGAATTATGTAGAACCTCATCTGCCATGAGTTGCATCCATCGGTAAGGAGGTCTATGAGGTGGCAACGAGTGAGGTAAGAAGCCTCCTTAGGCGACTGTAGGCCTCCTCTATGGGAGGTATGGTCTCACCAGTAAGAAGTTGTATGGGTGTTGCCTCGTAATATGGATCTTGGGCCGTCAAGAAAACTCCAACCATCGTGGAGTTCCTGTATGACATTTGTTGCTCTATGAAAGTAGTAATGAGCATGAAGCTGTGAAGCTTCTCAAACTGCCTCGAAGCGAAAAGTAGAATGTATGCAAAGGACGTCCATTCTGCTTAGCCGTGTAAATATCAAAATGGGGTTGAAGGATCTTGGTCCCATTTTTCGCTTGGGCATACATTGCTGCCAGAATATCCCACACTGCCTTGGCAGTGTTGGTGATCTCTGTAGTGAGAGTCCCAAAGAGCCAAACACGCGTGTAGGCATCATCTTGCTTGCACGAAGCACATCCGTCGACTCGGGCTTTGTCAGAACATGTTCCTTGTTAATGCACTTCATAAGGCTTAAAAACCGCATGTACCACAACTCGTAGTTGGTCCCATCTATCTTCACGATGGGAGCCGGGTCCTTGAGGACACCGGACGAAGAGAAGATGCCACTCTTGTTTTCTGACATAATGAAGAATGCTGAAACGGAATTTGACTGAGGAAGTAGACCAATTCGAGCGAGTCTACATTATCATATAGAGGATTGGTTGCACGTGTAGACTCATACAACCTTCCTCGTCAATCCTCGATCTGCGTTGGAGCCGGAAAAAGTTATTTATAGGTCTGAAATCATGTTTCCAGTCAAAATCAAATCGTTTCAGAGTGCAATTTGGTGATGGAGAGGAGAGAAAATGGAGAGGCGGTGCATGAGGCAGCTACGAAGAGGTGTGGCGACGGTGAGCAGCGCAAAGAGGGTGGCGGTTGGGGTCTAGAGCACTGGTGGGGTACGAGAAATTCGGTTTAGGACCGTCGCTCTGATATCATGTTGGGAGAAAATACTGTTTTTTTATTCATGAGGTTCTATGATTCTCTTATATAAGGGAGAAACTTGTTGAGCAAATTACACAAATAAAACAGAAAGAATAGTTAGTATATAAAAAAGACAAAAAATAACTAATATCTCAACAACTTCGGTTATTCTGCTTCCCTTAAATGGAATGTCATCTATGGTGAACTAAGAAGCAAACAATTTGTGTCGGTTCAAGTATTGAGGCCAAATCCCACGTAATGGCTCTCAAGGTTGTAGAAATACCGTCAATCCAGATTATGCTTAATGTCATGGGCCTTGGTCCGATCTTCCAGTTAAGCTCTACTGCAATAATAAGGTAGCAATCAACATGGGCAATAAGACCCCACTATGTCAAAGTGGATCACCCCTTTATACAAGAAAAACCGATGCTTGGCCATTTTGGCATCCCTTTCATCAAATTCAGAATATCAGTTGATCGATGTTTCCACCAAAGATGTTCCCAATCTGCAACATAAAATGTATTGGGCATGATTGGCATTATGCCAAACTTGGTAAGTGTTGAGTTGTACTTCGCTAAGTTGATCTTGGGTGTGGATCGGTTTAACCTTTTACTCTATAAATACTGTACGCACTGCTCTGTTGACAGTTAAGTGGAGTTGAAGAAGACAGCTGCTTCTCTGTGATAGGTCTTTCTCTCTTGTCATTATCCTCTCAGCGGAGAAGGATTTTTCAAGAAATTCCCTGGTTACTTGTGATTTCTTGTTTGATTGTATTCCCCACACCAGCAAATATAATTGCTTGGCAAAATAAACATAAATAGATGTAATGGCAAGATTGCATTAGTCGTATTGGATATTCAGATGGATGTGACACTAAATAAAATCAGTATTTCGGAAAATTAGTTGGGAAAGACCTGATTTCATTGGTAGCCATCCCCTATCTTAACAAAATAATGTTTACAAGCCACAACCATTAGATCAGCCACACCTGGCTACCACCTGTTTGCCCCGGAGATTAGAAAATGGAGCAGAACATTCTTGATGTAAGGATGTGACACCCTAAATATAGCATCATTGTTCTGCAACCGCAAACCCGGATGATCCTAGACAAAGACAGTCTCTCTGTGGCAACGTCAGCAGGGCCTTAGTCTACAGTTATTTGATTATTATAATGTTCATATGTTATCCAGTTTTTCTGTCTGATAAATTGCAGTCTCAAGTTGTTTGTTCAGTGCAATATGGCCTCAATATTGCTTTTGAATGCAAAACATAGCCATCATTCTATTTTTTTATTACCATGATAACCTTCATGAAACCTTTATTCGCCTTATGTTTGGCGAAATGGAGTGATTGAGAATAAGCATCATAGTTTACTTAACACGGCCTTTTGAATCATGTTAATTAAATCTAAAATTAAAATTTGTTTTGGTTGATGGCGTGTATATGTTTTCTTATTCCTGACAGGTGCAACAGCTGATTGGTGGTCTGTAGGTGTCATCCTTTATGAACTCATTGTAGGAATTCCGCCATTCAATGCAGAACATCCGCAGGTCTTTTACTTGTGTGTTAATTTTGATTTCTTAATAATCAATTTCCCTGAAAGAAACTAGAAGATCTTATAAGGGAACTGTGATTCTCTAATTAAGTTCTTTTATTAGTTATTTTCCTTTCAAACCAAGTCATACTATTTCGAATATGAGTTAAAAAAGAAATTTTGATTCAAGGTTAAAATTGATGGATTGTCAAATACATATTGATAATGTTCAATTTTATGATGTATGTGGTTCAAAGAAGTAGAATATCACCATTGACATCGATTTTTATGTTCACGATTTATGCATTTCTTTCATTTTTTCAATTTTTTTACAATTCTTGTTTAAATAATTCAAGTTTCACAAGAACTTTTAGTTGTTGCCAATCAAATTGTAATAGGCTTTCTTAGGGAAGGAAATCGGGTCTTAATTGTCTGAAATTCTGTGGGGAAGAGTTCAATTTATACCTATTACTTTGGTAGGGTTCTTTCTTTTTTGGTGATTCTAGCTAACATGTGGAGTTAGTTGATGATATTGTACTAGGATCTAGGACCAACACATTCAATACAAGGGAAAATGTTTTTTTGAGCTTTTTTATGTCTAGTGAAATAGGATTCTTAGAAAATAAAACACTGCATAAATCATTCTTAAGGGTATAATATTGTACTGATAGTAACTCCTTGCGCTATTTAGAAAGACCACGATTCTAAGAGACGCTTAGAATGCTCAATCACATCTCTATGTAAAATCTATTCTGGCAAAAGGCCACACCATTTTTCGAGAGGGAGAGGATGAAGGTCTGTCAAGACATGATCTATGGAAGCAGTCTCCGACGAGAGAGGGAGAAGAGAGTGGAGAGGAGTGTCGTCGCCAAACATGACGATGAGTGCGAGAGTCGTTGGTTCATTGTTAGCCACCGAAAAAAAGAGAGATTTGGGACTGCAGTGCTATTGGTGTGGTGTGCATGGCCACTACAAGATCTCATGCACCCCAGGGATCATATGCTTTGGTTTTGGTGGGTGGGGCCACCGTCATGTGCCTTGTCTCTTGAGTCATGGACGATCTCATGCTCCACTTGCGATGCTGAGGTGACTTGGTTCTATTAGGCAGCTCCCCTTAGGGGTCATTGATGGATGTTCATTCGCGGATATTGTAACGGGCACATACTTCAGTCCACGATGTTCGGAATTCCTTATCGACCGATCCGAGGGAGGTTGTTGTCATTGAGGATGACGTCGGGAGATATATGGCTATCAATTTTGATTGGGATGTGGTTCACTTGGGAGATGACAACATGTGTATTCGAGGCCTTATCGGGGTATAACGCAAACGATGTTGTTGTATGAACCAATGTCAGCGTGGTGCTGTGGAGGTAGTCATTTTTTGCTAATGGTGTATTGGTGCATGCAATGAGGTTTTTGCATTTATGTGGGTTCCTTTCCTTTCAAGGAACCTTGGATCGCTAAAGGAGGACTTATGTGGAGTTGGTGAGGTGGTGAAAATCCTCTCCGACTACAAGGTGCAAAATATCGATATTGGTACTGTATCGATCAGCTCGGAAAAGAATATATCGGAGATATATCGATGATATCGATGGAAATGTTGAAAATAGCTAAAAAAGTCATTTTTTCTTTTTTTACAAATTAAGATCTATTAAACCAACAAATAACCTTCAAATACACATTTATGTCACGCATATCGGTCATATCGAACATATCATTATTAATGTTGATTGCTGACTTGTAAATATTGGAAATGGTGTCCATTCAAGTTCTTTAACACTAAATAACTTACAAATATATACTTAGGTTACACATATCGATAATTTATGACCCTTATGTCTCACATATCGATCATATCGTTGTTAATGTTGATTAGTGATTAATAAACATTGGAATTGGAATCAAAGTAACTAAGTTAACCACACTTAGAACATATGTTTTTTCATGGACTATGGTTAATGGCATTGAGATGAATCATTTGATTCAAAAAATATAGATAATAATTAATGAGACAATGTTTCTTTCGTATAAATATCTTTTGATGATGGACAAAGTTCTACCGTTCTAGTGAAGTAAAGAATTAACAACAAACTTACAACAACTAAAGATTTATCTATTCACAAAAATAAATGAAAAAATACAAATTAATTCAATATTATAAAAGATATTACCTGGTCATGAGGGGTTTAGATACAAGAGTTCTGTGGTGGATCCGTATGGTCCATCTGCCATGTTGTCTCTTATAGTGTATCAGAGACTCAATGAACCCGCAGTAGTTCTCCCATGTCATGTACGAGTACATGGCCTTGTAATCCGTCACATACTGCCTTTATAGATGGTCATTGATGCCTATGAGTATCCTGAAATGAGGATAAGCAATACTAGATCCGGTATCACGGGGGGCACAACAAGGCTGTGAAGTACTGGCTTGAGATCCTTGGGATGATGATGGAGTAGGAGATGATCTCTGTGGAGGAGGCACGGCCATGTAGAAGTTGGGGAAGATACCATAACTGTCACCACTAAAATAGATGCCTTGGCTCTACTCAGGCTAGCTACCTTGATAATTTTCACCACTGTAGATGTTTTGTATCAATATTCATTGTACCCATGTGGTCGAGGTATATGCGCCCGAGGAGGATGAGGTCCTAGAGGAGGAGCATGAAAGTGTTCTGGGAAGATGTCATATGATCTCTATCGTGTGATGATCCATATCCACCCAGAGGACTTGGTACAAATTGTCCTTGTATGTTTCCATGTCGCTCCATATATTCACGCCCGACGAGGAGTACTTCTTGAAATCATTTGGATTTGGATTTTGAACCAGTGGAGAGAATGTTATCATCAATTGCATTAACTTGGAGCTCCAATCCTCCAAGAGGGTTTGTGATTCATCCGGATCTGGCCAAGTAATCACCAACATCTGCTCCCATTTGCTGGCTTATGTTCGGATTCGGCAATGCCTCTCTATGATCAAGCACTGGAGCAACAGTTGAATCCAACGAACGTTGGAGAATATCTTCATCTACATCATCATCGTACATTTTGAAAATGTATGCAAGATCGATGGGGTCTGTGTAGTCCTATTTTCTATGCCCCTCCCTTGCTTGTTTCATTTTTAGCCTCAAGTTGTGCACATAGACAATATCATGGTGGTTATGTTCTCCCAACCTGTTCCATTTCTTCGAATGAATCAGGTTGAACATTCTCCAGTTCCTCTCACAACTACCAACATATGCAGTCTGCGACAATAATTTCACTGCACCTTTCATAGGTTTGGATCTTCAAACCTATACGGTAACCACGATTCTGATGCAAAAAATCCAAAAGAGATAAATCAATAATAGTAAATAATAGTGATACATCGCAATACAATCAAGCGATGTATTCGTCCTTACCCTTAAGAGTATTGCCATGTCCATTGATCTTAGTAATTCTATCGAAGAACCCCAAAGCATCCTTAAAGTACTTGACCTGCACAATGTTTGAAGTCATAAATTGTCACATAATACTTCTAAATTCCAATAAATACTTTGTTAGAGTACTTGGAAATGTAAGTCTACTCTAAATTCCAAATTACCTTGTAGAGATATATTTCATGTTTTTGTATCTTTTTATCTATTTCCCTTTCTCATTGTCTACTTTATGTAATTTGCCCATAGGTCTCGAAAGCCTAGGGTTCAAGGAATAAACAATCTCTTTCTATTTTCCCAACACAGTATCAGAGCGACGGTCCTAGATCAAAGCTCCTGTACCGAAACCCTAATTCCCACCTCAAAACTTAGTTGATTAAATAGAGGTTAGACGATTGAAAATAAAATTAGTCAATTGAAAATTTGGTTAGTCAACCAATTGTGTGATTGAACAAATATTGCAATGTGGTGTATGAATGGTGTTGCGTTGAGGTTGTACATTACTTCTATATTAATGACCTCAAAAAAATACTTCTATTATAAAAATAAGATTACAAGGGACTCCTGCAAATGTCTTCACGCGTTCCTTTTTTTTTATTTCTTCTTTTTTGTCCTCTCCTCTATTGTAAGTGTGAAGTATTCACGTGATCTTTCTTCTCCTCATTTGCTTGTTTATCTTGCTCTACTGTTGGAACCTATATATAAAAGCTTGGAAGCGACTATTTTGCCATCACTAAATATGCATTCAATTCATGAACTAATAATATTTTATTTTCATTTTGAGCTGGCTGTTATCCTAGAGTAATGCTTTTAAACCTTTTAAAGGGGTGATGTGCTGCAAGGTACATGTTTAAAGCTCTCTATGTATTTGAAAAACTAAGGGGCAGAGTAATGAGTTGCTATTTTTCCTTTGATTTCTCAATAACATGGAAATACCATGCAATCTTGAGCTGGTATCAGGTTATTGATTTATTCATTTTTGTAGGTATCCAACGTGAGAAGTTTTTGATTAAATAGAACTTTAGTAACCCGTTGTCAATCATTGTTGTACTATGTAGGAATTGAGACACACACATTTGCACATAGTGAATCTTGTTTGTATTTCTTTCAAGGATGTATTGGGGATTAAATCTGTGGCAACTATGTACTTATTGGCCTTGTCTTCTCATCGTGAATTCGAGGTGTTTGATATATTGGGTATTTCATGTGCAGACAATTTTTGATAACATTTTAAATTGTAAAATACCATGGCCAAGGATACCCGTGGAGATGAGCTTTGAGGCACATGATCTTATCGACAAGTGAGATTTTTTCCCTTTTTTGAAAGTTTTGTGATAAATGGACACAACTATACTTTTTTGGCACGTAGATTACAGTTTAATGTCATATTTTTTATTATATTCTTACATGTCATTTATTTAGTGGCGTCACTGGTCGCTGCACTCTATACAGTCCTGCTAGCTTCTTGAATTTGGAGTTTATTTAGTGTCCTGGAGTACAAGTTATTTATCACCAAAACTGCACTAAAGCTTCTTTATGTTGCAAACATGTTTGGAGATAGACACATGGCCCTTTTCTTCAAGGCAGTCCATCTTAAATCTAATGAAGGCTATGTAGATATATTGACAAGCAAGTATACATAAAAGACTATACATAAAGGTATCTCTCTCACAAGAATCTCAAAAGGTATAAGAGAAGGCAAGGGTCTTAATCTTAATTTGGAGCTTCTAATGGAGATGTATGCTCATGGGAGCCTCTTCCTCTGCATTAGTTGATTTAAAAAGAGGGGAGAGAGAAGTCCGGGGAGGAAATAAGTTAATGTAAATGGAAGGGGGAGAGAGGCCAGTGCTACCTCTACCTTTATATAAAGTCATGCGGCTAGGGGTCTTTTACCTTTACCACTTGATGAAGACTCCCGTATTGTAAGTTTCTTAACCACCTTGTGCTTTGTGTCTTTCCCCCTTTTTATTTTATCAAGTCCTTGCCTCCAACCTCTTAGTTTACACCAACTAAATACAATTATAGTGCAAGTTAGATTTTTCCGTGACATTTATATCAGTGGTCGTTCAATCTGGAAGCATACATGGTCTCTGTTAGAGTAATTATGTTATTTGGTCTTTTATCTTTTAATTGTCCTTCTTTCTGTAATTTACCCGTAGAGCTTTTCTCCTATATAAGAGAGCTCTAGGGTTAGATGAATGATGATCTGGCTTATTCCCTTCAACATGGTATCAGAGCGACGGTCCTAGGCCGGAGTTCTCGAAACCTAACCCTACCCGACCCCACCCGCCGGCCTCTCCTCTCTCACCTCCTCGGCGCCGCCGCCTCTTCTACTGCGTGTTCCGAGGGCGGCGGCGGCGGTGGGCCTCAGCGTTTCTCGCCCCGTGGTGGCTTGCTTGCGTGAGGCTTCCAGCGGGTGCGTGAGGCTTCCAGCGCCGCTCGAGAAAGGGCGCCGCCTCTCTGGCCCTCTCTGGCCCTCTCACGCGATAGCGCCAGCCCGCTCTCCTGCGCGTGATAGCGCCAGCCCGCTCTCCTGTGCGTGATCGCGCCCTCCCGCGAAGCGCCCTAACAGCGATAGCGCCTCCTGCGCGCGAGTAATTCCTGTGCGCGAGCCTTTCCCAGCGGTTCTATCTGAAGGTTGTCACGTGAACAGGATTAGCTCCCGCTCTAGTGCACGCGATTTCCTCCTGTCAACAGGAACCTTGGCTGTTCACGTGATCTAAAGCGACATTTTTTCCCTTTTTCCAAAGAACAGAAGCACTCCAAGGCATGGAAGGGGTTGTGGAATAAGTCTACATCCACAACCACCTTCTTTTATGTCCGAGTAGACACTCTTGTCAAAGTCTCTTGTTGTCCCAGTCTATAGAAAACTGTTGTCATCATGTCTGACAACAAAGTGGATGTTCCATCCTCGGGTGCCTTCAAAGGTTCCGCACCCATTGCCAAGATGGATGGGACCAATTATGAACTATGGGCCATGCAGTTCATGAGTTTTATGCAGTGTAATGGCAAGAAGCACATCCTCACTACAGAGGAGCCAAGTGAGAAGACTGGGATATACGCCTCATGGGAGGCAGATGATGCGTACGCTCGAGTATGGCTATCCGGGACTGTTTCCACGGAGATAGCCAATGACATACTAAGCCAGCCTACTGCAAAGGCTATGTGGGACATTCTTGCCGCGACGTACTCTCAGGCCAAGAATGAGTCCAAGATCCTCCAGCTACAGCATGATATCTTCACATCGAAGCAGAATGGTCGTCCACTTCACACCCTCTATACCTCTTTGAGGGGTATGTTTGAGAGGCTGCATGGGTACATACCGTTGACCGCTACACCAGAACAACTTAAAGCATATAGAGACTCTGTGATGACTGGGGTATTTCTTGCAGCCCTGGATCCAGAGTATGATGCAGCCCGTGCACAGATTCTCACTGATGCTACAATACCTCCTTTGGAGGAAGCATATCGGAGGTTGAGCAGACTATCTATATCCTCTGGTGGTACCATACAGCAACAGACATCTTCAGCAATGGGAGCATCACGTAGAGGCAGTCATACATCATATCGTGGTCGAGGAGGCTCAAACCGTGGTAGAGGAGGTAGTGGTCGAGGTCGATCATGCACTTTTTGTCACAGGATGGGTCATTCTGAGGAGACCTGCTACTCAAAGCATGGGTTTCCAGCGTCAGCCAGGGTTGCAGAGCAGACACAACAGACTGGGAGTTTATCTGATCAGAGGTTTGATGAGTTTGTTGCAAGACTGAGAGAGATTATGCCTGGCACATCTGGGTCTACCAGTTCACCTTCAGGATCTTCGGAGGTGGCTGCTTCTGCTTCTTCTGCTTCAGCATCCACGACAGGTACGGCATTTGCCTTTACTACGTGTTACAAGGCGGATCTATCAGAATGGATCATGGATTCAGGTGCATCACACCATCTCTGTGGTGACAGAGGTCAGTTTAGTGTCTTTCATCCTGTTCGATCTGAACGATCGGTGGTGATAGCTGATGGTACATACTCCCCTATTACTGGTCAGGGGGAGGTGCAGTTGACTCCTACATTGAGATTGTCCAATGTTCTCTATGCACCTAAGTTTTCGATGAATTTGCTGTCTATTAGTCAACTCACCAAAGATTTACATTGCCGTGCTATATTTGATCCATCTGCTCTTGTGTTTCAGGATATACTTACGGGCAGCGTGATTGGAACTGGCCGTGAGCAAGGGGGCCTTTACAGACTAGTGCAGTCTTCGTATGCTGGTGTCTCATCCTCTCTACGCACTGGGTCTGTTTCTCCGTATATGTGGCATCTGAGATTTGGTCATCTTCCTCTGCAAAAGCTGATTCATGTTCTCCCTCAGATTTCTCCTCGTTCTACTTTCCAGTGCGAGGCCTGTTAGCTTGGGAAGCACCACCGGTCTTCTTTCCAGAGTCGCCAAAGTCCGAGTAGTTATGGTTTGTTTGAGTTGTTCCATTTTGACATTTGGGGTCCTAGTCGTGTCACTGATCATCAGGGACAGATTTTATCTTGTTGCGGTTGATGAGTTTTCTAGGTTATGTTGGGTTTTTCTTCTCAAGAATAAGTCTGATGCTGGTCCTGTTATTCAGTCGTTTATTAATGAAGTTAAGAACATTTTCTCTGCCAGAATTAAGTACATACGCTCAGACAATGCTCTAGAATTTTGTACTTCTCAGCTTTCTCGATTTCTTCAAACTATGGGTATTGTGCATCAGACTTCGTGTCCTTACACCTCCCAACAGAATGGGGTGGCTGAGAGGAAACATCGTCATTTATTGGATATTACCAGGACTCTGTTGATTCAGAGCCGTGCTCCTCATTCCTATTGGGGAGATGCGGTTCTAACTGCGTGTTACTTAGTGAATCGTATGCCTTCATCTGCGTTAGGGGAAAAGGTCCCGTTCTCGATTGCGTTTCCCGAGAAGGATCTTTTCTCCCTTACGCCTCGTGTCTTTGGATCGGTTGCATTTGTTCATTGCTTCTCTCCTGGTCTTGACAAGCTCTCTCCTAGAGCTGTCAAATGTGTGTTTGTGGGTTACTCCAAGACCCAAAAAGGTTATCGGTGTTTTGATCCAGTTAGACGACAGTATTATGTTAGTGCAGATGTCACCTTCTTTGAGTCCATTATGTATTTTTCTCCTACAGGTGACAGGCTCACTCAATCAGACGAAGGAGACAATATCTATGTCCCTACTCCTCCTCCTCCTCCTCCGTCAGTTCCATGCTTTACTCCGACTACACCAGCTACTCCACCACCAGCTACTCCACCACCACCACCACCACCACCACCGCCGCCGCCACATTTTTATCCTAATGTCTATCAGCGTCGGCCCTCTACTCAAGTGCCTCCTCCATCATCCAGCGCGCCCGAGGTATGTACTGATTCTTTGAGTTCTTCTGATGGCACAGGTGATTTGCATGTACAGCTGGATGTACAGGGTACTGATGGTACTCCCACTCCTCCAGTTGATGATTTGGATATTCCTATTGCACATAGAAGGCAGAAGCGTGCGCGAACGATGAATCCCAAGTATGGGCTGGAGTTTGCTTCTCAGGTCTCATTGGACCGTCTATCCACAGACTTCCGCCAGTTTGTTGTTAGCTTATCGGCAGTTCAGATCCCACGGACATATCAGGAGGCACTACAGAGCAGTCACTGGCGTTTAGCTATGGAGGAGGAGATGGCAGCATTGCAGTCGCGTGGTACGTGGAGTATTGTGCATCCTCCATCAGGTGCGTCTATAGTGGGCAGCAAATGGGTCTTTACTGTTAAGCAGAGAGCTGATGGTACAGTGGATAGATACAAAGCCAGGTTGGTCGCTCGTGGGTTCACCCAAATATATGGGGTGGACTATCAGGAGACGTTTTCTCCAGTAGCCCGTCATTCTACCTTACGAATTCTCATTGCAGTTGCTATTGTCCGTGACTGGCCCCTGTTTCAGTTAGACGTCAAGAATGCTTTCTTATATGGTGACTTGCAGGAAGAGGTCTATATGCAGCAGCCACCAGGGTTTGCTGCTGAGGGGGAGTCCAGTATGGTGTGCCGTCTTCATAAGGCCATATATGGCCTGAAGCAGAGTCCACGGGCTTGGTTTCAGAAGCTCTCAGAGTTGATTGAACAGAAGGGCTTCGTCAGATCTACAGCAGATCATACTCTCTTTGTAAAGAGAGACCAGCAAGGTACTGTGATCATCTTAGTCTATGTGGATGATATTGTTATCACTGGTAGTAATAAGCAGGGCATTCAAGCAGCCAAGGATTTTCTTAGTGAGCAGTTTGTTACGAAGGATCTGGGTTCACTTCGTTACTTTCTGGGATTGGAGTTTGCAAGAAATGAGCAGGGCATGGTAATGACACAGCGGAAGTATGTTACTGACCTGTTATCTGAGACAGGAATGGCAGGATGTAGACCAGCTACTACTCCTATGGATCCTAATGTTAAACTCTATGATGATGACTCTGAGGAGGTGGACAAGAGACAGTATAGAGAGCTCGTGGGGAAGTTGCTATATGTCACTATTACCCGACCAGATATAGCCTTTGCTGTAAATAGGGTAAGTCAATTTATGGAGCAACCCAGACAGACTCACATGAATGCTGTTTTTATGATCTTGAGATATCTGAAGTCGTCTCCAGGTGCTGGTCTTCTGTTTAGGAAAGATACCTCTATATCTGTCACAGGTTGTGCTGATGCAGACTATGCTGGGTGCCCTAATGATAGAAAGTCTACTTCAGGCTTTATTGTATTTGTTGGCAGCTCACCGGTTGCATGGAAGAGTAAGAAACAGAATGTCGTGGCTCGATCCAGTGCAGAGTCAGAATATAGGGCAATGGCCCAAGGTAGTGCTGAGATGATGTGGGTTAAGTCGGTTTTGAATGATTTAACTATTGAAGTACCTCTTCCTATGCATCTTAAATGTGATAATCAGGCAGCCTTGTTCATAGCCAATAATCCAGCATTCCATGAGAGGACAAAGCACATTGAAGTGGATTGTCATTTCACACGGGACTTAATTCAAAAAGGGCTTATTTCAACTTCTTATGTATCATCAGGAGAGCAGATTGCAGACATGTTCACCAAGGCTCTTGCCAGAGGTCCTTTTCATCTATGTTGTTCCAAGCTGAGCATGATAGATATATATGCTCCAGCTTGAGGGGGAGTGTTAGAGTAATTATGTTATTTGGTCTTTTATCTTTTAATTGTCCTTCTTTCTGTAATTTACCCGTAGAGCTTTTCTCCTATATAAGAGAGCTCTAGGGTTAGATGAATGATGATCTGGCTTATTCCCTTCAACAGTCTCATAACCACCGAAACTCATTGGCACATAATATAACTGTATCCCTTCGTCAATTTTGATTCTTTAATTCCATGCAACGTATTAATCATTAGATGGCTATTTTGCTTATTTGGTCCTCAAACTTGTTCGATCAAGTCAAATCAGTTTCCACTTATTCAGGTTTGAGTTTTATTCACTTGGATTCAATAACATTCGGGATTCCCAAGAATAACGTCAATGTCCTGGAGACAACTGTAGGCAGTCTCCTGGTTAGGGCCCGTTTGGTTGCAGGGTTGGGCAGGGTTGGCCCAACCCTGGTTACTATTCACAAGGGTACTTCCTCCTCACAGATTACTATTCACCCATCCCAATCCAGCCCGGGATGGAGTATAAAGCATCCACTGATCTGTCAAAGCATGATATGAAGTACTTAGACCATTTAGAATTCAATAGATCTGCTACTTGGCTTTCTGTGCAGTATGTTTGTCACATCAATGGGCATTGTCAGTTCCTTAAACAAGTACTCTATAGTAGAGTAATTATCTACCTAGAACATATCATTCTATTTGACAGATCAGATCCTGGGATTTATGCAAGAATAGTATTGTTGGACTTTTAGGTGCAGTATTCTTGTCTATCAAATTGGCTGCTCGATGCTATTCCTGAGACATTTCATGAAAAGTAGTTGTCCTGCTCCCACATTCATTAGTAAGCTTAAGAATGCCACTTATTTATGGTTTTGTTTCAAAAAAGTGATGAACACCCATGGTAAGCTTTCAATATATCTGAAACATCCTAGACCAGAGAGTAATTTTGGGCACCATTCAGTTTACGGACCCTGAACTATATGAGAGACGCACGAGAGTAAGGGATTGGTCTCCGCATTTGTAGTGGTGATTGTTCCAGATGTGGTAGAGGTCAACATGGCTAGTGGTCAATTGCAGATGACTTACGTAAACAGTAGTCAAAGTAAAAGAGAATTAAAAATAGAAACTAACGTGAAGTTTAGTGCTATCTGGAACCCTGACACCCCGAGTCACAGCCCTTGTACTGACCAGGGCAAGGCTACATTTGTTCCTAATTTTGCAAGAAGAGGTGGTATTTCCTGTCCTTGCTTTCTTAGGGTGATCTTTTTTCATTGGTATAGACATTTCTTTCTATTGTAGCAAACTGGATCATCGTCCATGCTAAAACTAGAAGTCCTTTCCTATTGCCTTTATCATTAAAGCTCCTATTGGATAGCTTTCTTTATTTTCTCTAGACAGAGTAGGCCAGACCCAAGGCACTTGATCTTTGTTGACAGTTCTAGGCTCAGTTAAATAAAGTTATTTTTGTGGATCTTAATCCAAGAGTTCTGTGCAGGGTTATATGTTATATAATTTGCGGTGGTATGTGAGTAAAATAAGGTTTTGATTGGGTTATTATGTAATTACAAAGTTCCATGTGTAAACTCGTGGGCTTACTCTTAGCTTGAAAAGCTTTTCCTCGAAATTGAATATCTATTACCATTGAAAGCTGCAATTGTCATGTTTTCTATATTTTTGTAACAATATTATATCATCCAAATTTGTACTCAAGGTTGCTAACGGAAGACCCAAACCAGAGGCTGGGTTCTAGGGGAGCTTCGGAGGTGAGATGAACATGCTCTAGAAATTCTAGGCAAATCCATTTATAATGGCTGGAAATTTAACTGACTATAACAAACTATATTCCAGGTAAAGCAACATGTCTTTTTCAAAGATATCAACTGGGATACACTTGCAAGGCAGAAGGTGATGGCTAGATGATTCATTTTCTATTTAAAAGAAGTGAAAATATGTTTTTATGACATTCTTTTAACTTCTACAGGCCGCCTTTGTTCCATCCTCTGATAGTGCACTGGATACAAGTTACTTTACCAGTCGTTATTCATGGAACCCTTCCGATGAACGAATTTGTGAAGCAAGCGAAATTGAGTATTCTAGTGATAATGGAAGTGTGAGTGGAAGCAGTTGCATAAGCAATCGTCATGATGATTTGGTATGTGTTTCTACAAATCTTAGACTACTGGCCTGATCAATCATGCATCACATCTGCTATTGGTACAAACCTTGTGGTGACCGGGGCATATTTTACGTTAATTGCTGAATTTAGACATGATCTTGTTGGATGCTCCCAACGCTAAACCACATTTTTTCGTTTGCAGATAAGTGTTTATTTTATTTATGAAACATTCAGTGAGATATGATCTCAATTGATCATCTATAAATTAGTGTGTGCAATTTCTGCATTGGATGGAACCTGCAATATGCTTGCCTTGAACTTTAAAATTGTTATTTGGTTATATAAGGATTTCAACATGTCGTAGTAATGGATTGCCAACTGTGCATTGCATTTACAAATATCTTAACTGGTTTTAATGCATTTTTTGCAAGGGGGATGATTGTGGAGGCTACGCGGAGTTGGAATCTGCATCTTGTGTGAATTATTCCTTCAGTAATTTTTCATTCAAGGTAATGAACGACATGCTAGGACGGGCCTTGGTATCGCTTTTTTCATCTATTGTGATATTTGACGCCCTACCATGGTCTGCAATGCATCCATGGCCTAGAAATATCATGTTGTTTGGATGGTATTACCAACTGTTGGTTTTCTTCACTAGAACCTATCACAACTGGCATCAATCAACTATGACTTGCTGAGCAAGGGCTGGAAGGAAGATCCCGACACGAATTCTGGCACTTGATTCGAGCTCTCAGTTCTTCACCCACTCATTATCTTATTACCTGGAGATCTCTGTACAGATTGTAAATGTATGTTTCGCCATGTTGTACGAATTTCCGCTGCAGTATCCATTGTGTCAATGACTGATTGTTTGTGATTGTTTCATTTTTCAGATGTAAGATGTAGATTGCGAACGAAGGGACATGCCTTCTTCTTTTTCAGTCAGCCAACCGCTGCTATCTGTGAGGCTGCATATTAGTTCGAAGAGTTGAATCACTGCACCGGCTTTTGGGGGATTTGGGGAATGTGGGGCTTGCTCACTCGGTCAATTTTTCCCGTCGGTTATCTGTCTCATTGGATGATGGATGTATATGCCTTCCTGTGATCCAAGGGTTGCACCCCTTTCCATTTTTATTATTACTGGTGTCTTCAAGAGGGAAAGAAGCAGGTCAAGTTGCAGTTGCAGGGATTTCGTAATTTCGCAGCCTCCATTGGAACTTGTAGGCAGACTTATTTTAACATGATATAATACATAGTTCGGTATATCCTAAGATTAGTGTTTTTTTCTCAATGTTCCGTGTTGCTTGGTCCATTGTAAAAGAAGAGAATTGTTTGGATCCCTGCAGTTCTGTATATTCGACATCATGGCAAGGTGTTGGCATAAAAGAGGGGGACTTGTCTACGTGCATCAAATGAAAGCATCCGTCGTCGGCACTATTGTGAATGTTGTTGACAAGTGATGCGGTGTATAGTGCATCTAGTGCCACATCAGGATGATTCATTATAATGCGGTCATAGATTTGAAGGAGCTTTAATCGGTCTTCTCCAAAGTTTAGTTTTTTTATAGCCGAATTTGTACTTGGAGTTGACCTTGGACAATTTGAATTGCAAATTTTGTCGTCGAGTCTTCGTTGTGAAAGTCTCTACTGCAACATAGATAACTTTCCTAACTATAAACGGTTACGAAATGCACTTCACTTGGTAGCAATGAGTTTCCTATGGGATGTTGCAGAATAAATTCCTAAAAGGCCTCCTCAATCTATTAAGAATATCTAGTTTTATGATTGGATCAAAATAGGCGTCTCCCAATAGGTCCCTTGTCTTTGAGTGTCTATTAGGATTGGGTTTGTCCATTCCCGGCGATTCCCCGCCTATTATGAATATCTTTTTAAGAATAAAATAATACAAGAATGAGGAGCTTTTTAACCATTGTTTCAACAAAAGATAACATCATGCATAATTGCAAGCACAACGATATGACTCCCTTCTTTTGCCTCCTTTGTTTTCCCTCTTTTAAATCACCAAACCAATATCTCATCACTTTGTCACGTCAAATCTCAACCGTTCATCTCCACTTCCTATATCTTAGTCCACATGCGCTACCTCTTGTTGGGAAAAGACAATATCTTAGTCCACATGCGCTACCTCTTGTTGGGAAAAGATAGATTTCCAATCAATCACCTCAATAAAACATTTGAAGAGAAGATATACAGCAAGATACAGGTCAGTCACCTCTGGTGACCACAAAAAAAGACGTTATCATGAAGAAAATTAAATACAATTGTCTCCCCATTCGTTGACTGCCTTTCTTATATATCTTTCCCTCACAATGTTGCCTTCGCTTGTGGTGGTGACAGAGGTAATATTCCCATCCCCTCTATATAAAGTCCAAGTACAATAACCTTATTCATATTCTTAAAAGGACTTTGCCTAGAATACAAGGCAATTACTAGTAAGATAAAGAATCCAACTCCTTTAGGATTTTCAATCCTAATGTCTCTCGATCCTAACAATCTTTCTCTTGAATTGAATTCAATCATGATCTTCATTTCGTCTTGAGTCTTCATTGATGCATCCACGTCACATGCAAGCCTCTTTCGCAGGAACTCATGGCCTGTGGGTGTCTCACCCACTATTGGGTTCTCTCGTCGTGCCTCCTCGCATGATCTCCTGTCAACTGACACTAGAAGAATTCTTTGATGGTTCTTGTCGATTATTCCAAATGACCAATGTTGCACAACTTCTAAATAATATACACTCAATGTGTTGTGCTCTCTCGTTGACATCAAACATGGTTCTTATACGAAATGTTTTTTTTGGGGGGGGGGGGGGGGTGTACAAAACCAATGCGCAATAAACTAACCACAATTGGAGCACTTGAAGAAGAAGATATATGATATGACAATAGTCGATCACCTATTCTGACCATCGACAAGGAAAAATCATTGTGAAAAAGAATGAATACAACTCTCTCCATTGTGTTCGTATGCATGTGTGTGTATGCACGCACACATGTTTCTTCATATGTGTCTGTGGGTTTGTTTGTCTATGTTTGCAAGCGCACGCGTGTCTGCGCTTTTGTGTTTGTATCTCCATGTCTTTGCACACTCTTAATGGCGCACATCATATGGAAATCTTCTTTGATCTGAGCACTAAATGTGAAGTGTTCAGTTGTGAAAAAGAATGAATACAACTCTCTCCATTGTGTTTGTATGCATGTATGTGTATGTACGCACACATGTTTCTTCATCTGTGTCTGCGGGTTTGTTTGTCTGTGTTTGCAAGCGCACGCGTGTCTACGCTTTTGTGTTTGTATCTCTGTGTCTTTGCGCACACTCTTAATGGCGTACATCATATGGAAATCTTCTTTGATCTGAGCACTAAATGTCAAGTGTTCGGTGAACCTTTGGGTGAGCTGTGTATATATATATAGGTTGCATGCTAATGTCGTGAAAAAAATCTCACCTAATCATATGAACGCGAAAAGGAATTACATGTGATTGCATCATAGCAAGAAATGAGCATCATCTTTTTCTCGTACTATGGGAGCAAGTCAGATGGTCCATGATTCCATCATGCAACTTCATCTTTAGAGATTCGAAATTACTCGAGAGTTGCACTACCATTACACTATGGAAAAATGAGGCTTGAGAATTAAGGGAAGAGTAGGCACCTCCTTAATATCCCTAGCATTTATCTCAATTGCAATCCATCTCGTCGATCAATGTTTGCAACTAATGGAAAGAGACCCTCACATTGTACCCACTTAAATGGTTGGGTGGTAATGCATTGTGCATACCTCCCAGAAGACCATGGTGCAAATCTCCCCCTTGTGGGGGTTTCGTTAGGTAGTCAACAACCAAAATAAAAAACAGTTGAATCTTTCAACATGGATTTGAGCAAGAATCCATATAGCCGACCCTACTTATAGTGGGAGAAAGCTACACCATGGAAAGAGACCCTGACAAGACTTTGTTATCGGACTCGTGAGTAATTTGCATTACTCTGAACCTTTTTGTAAGATTCTCGAGGTACAATTCTCCAACTACTTGCCTTTCTACAATAATCACTTCGATCTTTATCATCCTTGATATTTATTTGTTAGTCATCTTTTCATGGAGTCTTAGAAGATGGGGAACGCATTTCTACTTCTAGTATATTCCAAATCAAAAAACTAGAAGATCAAGATTGGAAGCATCTAAAAATCAAGCTTGACAGCTCAAGCTTAAAGAAAGAAAAATCAAGTTTAAAAAAAGTAAGAATCTCGAGCTCAAATATAGAGTTCAAGCTCATAGAATGGAACTCAAAATCGCGGGAGGAAACTCGATCTGAAGCTTGAGATGGATCTCTCCAAGAACTTCATGGTAGGCAAATCGATCTAAGGCTCTCAAGAAGACCCTCGCAAGTTGAAGACCTCTTGTAGAGCCATTGTAAATTGTGCTTGTATTTTCTTTGTAAAATTCCATAAACACTTCAAAAAAGTTATGCACCATGCATACATATATAGATTTAGGATTCAACCTTGAACCAAATAAAATATTTAACCAAGCGATAGCTAAAATCCTTCATCGATTTATTCAATCAAGTTCTTAGTCAACTTACTCAAAACCCTAAGCCAAATCCTTCTGCAAGAGCCTTTCCAATCTATTTAAATTTCCTACCAATTGACTCTGAATATTTCAATAAATGCGATTATTTTCCTATGGACTACCTTTCGTTTAAGTGGTAAAAAAATTGAACTTTATTATTGAACTTCTTGGAGACACATTTTCAATCAACTAATTTTATTTTTAATCAACTATTTTATTTTTCAATTGATTATTCATGTATGTTGTAAACATTTCTTTATTGAATGTTTCAACTATCACCTAACTTATTTATTACTTCATAAACAACTACGTTGTTCCTTTGTAGCCTACAAGATTCCACGCCACAATCTTTCATCATTTGAATAGGGGAGAAGAATTGTTAATTGTTAGATTTACTTGCACTTACCATAGTAACTTCTATTTTTTATGAGAGTGCATACTCTCAAGGAAAGTGGAGGAGTATTAATACATGAGCAAGACATTATATGCATAATGATTAGAATTCCCTAACTTATTATCTAGTGGAGTGGATTTAAAGATGGTAACTAAGTGATAAACAAATCAATATGACTTCTTTGCCACTGTACCTCCCATGCCTCAACAACTGCTACCCACTCCTCGCCTTCTTTGCAACACCCTCCATCATAACACGAGCCTCCCTCACAACCACATCCCCCCTCTCTTCTGCAACCTTCCGTCGTTGTCACGACTCTACCACTCCCTCTCCATGTCTCTCCACCGGTGGAGGTCTCCAACGGTCCTCTAATGGTCATAGTTCTTTCCCTTCTCACCCTTTAGAGGTAACGACCCTCTCGTCGTGCGACATGGTTGGTTTGTGACAAAGATCTCTTTTCATTACTCTATTCCAAAAGCTGATTCAAATTCCACATTCTAGTTCCAACATCAATCCCTCTATGTCTACATTAACATGAAGATGACTCTTTTTCTAGCACGCAGATATTGAAGGATATGAGAAGATCCTGAAGCGCATCACGAAAGCGTGAGGATCGCATCGTATGCGATCGAGAGCGACTGGTCGCACTAGTTGCTCAAGGCAGCAGAATTTAAAAAATTTCATGCGATGAAACCACATGATCCAATAACACTTCTCAGATCATTTCACCTAAACCACAAACAAGTAATAAGATTACCTCTTGAAGCATGGTTGCGATCGAGTCTCGAAACGAAGGGACCTCCTATCTCAAGTTCGATCCGGCGTAGGAGACGCTTGCAAGTGCATTGATGAAATTTGTGCTTCTTGCAATTCATGTTGATGATCCAAGCAGCGAATCCCTTGATCTCGTCACACGAGATCCGACATCTTTTCACGAGAGAGGCGTAACGAAGGAGATAGAGATCCACGAGCAAACAATCCGGCAACATAGCGGCGACATTGCAGCGATGATGACTCTCTTTAGGGTATCGTGGTGGACGGTCACGAGAGAGAGAGAGAGAGAGGAAGTCGGCATGTAGAGAGAGTGAGAGAGAGAGAGCATATGTTGTAAACTTAAGAAGAGAAAGGGGTGCCTCTTTTATATAGGGTTTTGGGAGTCCATGGATCACAATCCGTGGACTACATAAAATCAATGGATGATATTGATTTATGCTTCTTTCAATGACTAAGATTTTGTTGGAAAAATACAACAACAATTAATTTAATTTAGATTAAATATATATTGATAAATCGATATAAATTAATTCTAAAATTAAATCAATCAAACTTGGAGACAATGGAAAGGAGATAGCCTCCTTCTACATAGGTGGAGTGGACGGCCACCTTTTCCTTATAGGAATTAGTGGTCGTCCCCCTCTCCTATTAGGAAAGGTGAAATCTTCATGTAATCTCCAAAATTACATTATTCCATTATCTCCAATATTTACAACAATAATTGTTGTATATTACTCTACAAAAATAATTTATAATTATTTTGTGAATATTGCAATCTTGCCATTGGATAATTGTGAATCGCATTCACAAATAAAAATAAAATGTAAATTACATTTTCAATTAATTGTCCAATGTGAATCCAATTCACATCGACATTTAATTAACAAATGTAACTTATAAATAACTCTCTCTCTTATATATTATAAATGACATTTATAACATATATGATTAATATGGATAATGTTATCCACATTATTCATATCTATGATAATTAAATCACATTTAATCATCTTAGATCTCTATTCTCATGTGCCCAAATAATATGAATCGCATTCACATTATTGACATCTTTGATAATTAAATCATATTTAATTATCTATGATAACTGTACTTTTAATATGAATCAAATTCATATTATTCATGATAATTAAATCACATTTAATTGTCAATTTTCTTAATGCTCGGATATATATAATACCAACAATGAAATTATCCATGAACTCTTTCAAGGATAATGAGCTTTCTCCGTTGATACTTGGAGATAAGGATATAGTGATTGTATTGTTCCACGTATAGTGACTTGGATATTGAGATCACATCTCAAATCCATGTCTTGCGGACCTCCCAAAGATGCTTGATTAAATCAATGACGTAGATCTAATCTTCTCATTGCATCTGAATCATATTCAGATCAATGTCCAATATTTGGACCAAGATCATATCACTTCTTTACTGAGAGGAGTCACTAAAATCCAGACCCGTTTCATTATTCCCTAAGAATGGAAGCGTCATGGATATACAATAGTTTATTATAACATCACCCTCAAGTATTCCCAATACTTGTACATCCTACATACAGGAAGTCACGGAATAAACCCGAAGTATTAGATCAATTTTACATTGTCTACTTCTGGGATTTATCATTAAGTTTCTCATTTGTTTATTGGGGGTCAATATCGATCATATACTTTCCAAAAGCGTATATCATACCTAGGTGTTGATCATATACTTTCCAAAAGCATCTATTAATCCCTACAAATTCGTTCAAACTTCCAAAGCGAGATGACTACGTGCGGAATTTGATTCTTCCCAATATCTCATGAGTGAGCTCATGTCTTTCGATTCAGTAATGAACATGTATGATCCCTTTGAGAGATCATATTACTCATATGTCCTTGCATGCACACCAGTGTGTCGGTGTATAGACCTTGGTTAGGTCATCAACTTATTGGTGTGCCAAATGTACATACTCATACATATAGTAACACATCTGTCTCCGATCAGATGATGCATACCTATATCGTGACAACATACGTCATAGGTTTTTGGTTATTTCAATCTCGTTAAGTCAACTCTTTGACGTAACTAATCTGACACCTCCAAATCTCTATTCCTATGCAGAGTACATGCATCAAGAGGTCGGTCAGATAACAACCTTTAGAGAAATGATTGCCATCTCTTTCTCAGGCCGGAGATCCTTTCTTAGCAATCATTTGATGATGCTTGATGAGTCCTCAATCTAACTATTTGGATATTCATCCAAACACCAGACTCTATGATTTAATAATTGGATCAACAGTTGTATGATCATTAAGATAGCCATAGTACATAACCTTAATTGTACTAAGGGACCTACTATGCAAATCAGTTATTCTTCATTTCAGAGCATGAATGATATTTGCAATAACATTTATTGCATAATGGCTCGGCGTGGGCTCGCATGTCCAACCGATATAATCGAGAATGGGTATATACCCCTACTTGCGAGTGGCCTATCATAAGGAGGAAAATATGGCTAGGTAATTGACGAGTCACTAAATACGATAAATAATTTGGGCACGTTGTAATACGTGTACTTAGCGATTCAGTCAGAACCGAGAAAAAATCTCCGTGAAAAGTGTCTCGGCTTAATTTATATCCCGCGTAAGTCCGGGGTCGAACACAGGGAGGCAAAGGAACAACTTCAGGGATAATTTGAAAATAAAGTTCTAGATTTCCAATGCGGTATTTTTTATATTTTTTTAATGCACAAATAAATGTAAATGCAAAATGCGGTTGAATCAAGTTAATAAGAAAGTATACAACTTAGCCAAATTAATTTTAATGAAAAATTAATCCAATTTAGCCAAATTATATTTTTCCAGTAAACTTGATCCAATGATGAGTGCAAAAAATATTTTTTAGAATTTTCAGGGTTAAAATGCAACAATGAAAAATGCACACTTTTTATGGGTTTTTTCACAATTTCTCACACTAACAGTAAGAAAAAATGATGAAAATTTTACTGGAATGAAAACATGTTGCAAGTAAGGTACAATAAACTTTTTGGAATTTTTTGACAAAGTATGAATTTGTTATGGATTTTTTAGTGCAAACGAAGTGACAGTGAGTAAAGAATTCCTAATTAATCCACAATATCAAATTAATCAAAGTGCAAATTATATCAAGTAGATGTTTTCATATGGAATCCAGAAGACTTGAAATTTCGCGAAAAAGATGTCTGTGGATTTAATTAAAAATCAAGTACTAAAATCACTCTACAATTTATTCAGGCACAAGATAATTCCACTTTGGATGAAATTTGGACAGTAAGTTAATCACATTTCAAGGCATCATTTCTAATTTTTGCGGAATTTTTAGAGCAAATGTGTGTGAGATATAAATTTAAGAGCTCAACTTGAGTAAAATATGTAATATTTCAGTTATACAATTTTAATTAATTACCCAAATATCAGAAAAATATAAATAAATATCCATAAGGTAGAAAATTAGTTGCTCAACACAATGCCATTTTTTATTATATAAAAATATGCAATTTTGATGTCCAAATTAAGGCACAAACACAAGGTTATCCGTGCAAAACAGAAATTGAACTAAACAATACAAACTGTGTACGGAGGCGTTTTTGTAATTACATAAACTAAAAGGGAAAAAATATGAAATATTTACAATAAAAAAATTGATGAAAATGGACCTTCTTCTTCACAGGGAGGGCACGATGGAACCCAACGGTGGTGGTGACGGCGGCGGCCTGTTCACGGTCGCGAGGAGGGCGGAGATCCGCGAGGGTGGCCGATGGCGGTCTGCGGACTGTGCGGCGTCGGCGGCGAGCGGCGGAGGAGCTGGGATGGCGCGGTGGTGGCTGAAGTGGGTGCGTCGCTCGCGCAGCGGCGGTAGTTAGCTGCGGTGGCGGCGGCCGCTGTGGCAGAGGGCGGCACGACCGCGCGCTGCCGCGAGGCGGAGGAGACGGCGGTGCAGCCGCCGCTAGTGAGAGGGGCCGCGCCGGTTTTGATGGGGAGGTGGGGCGGCAGCCGTGGAGCTGCTGCTCCACCTTCTGATTTTTTATTTTTTTTTATTTTTTTATTTTTTTTGTTGTAATAAAGAAATATTTTTTGTTTTATTTTTTATATTTTTTTAATTTTGTTAAACAAAGAATGCAAATGGAAATGACAATGAAGGGGGGAAATGATATGGTGATAATATGTGGAGTAGAACAAATAGGGAATGGTGGTGATAAAAATGACAATATGATAAAATGAGATGAAAAATTACCTACGATGGACGCGGGTGCCTATGGAGTGCTCACGAGAGCACGGTCTTCGCTCAAATCGCCGGCGTGCGATGAGCTTGAGCAGCGTGCGGCTGCGATGTTGGCCAAAAAGCCAGCGGATCTCACCAGAGAGAGGGTTGTCGTTGCTCGACCGCGGTTGCGTCGCTGTCACCGATTCAACTCTGGGAACTAGGCTCTCATCACATAAAGATGGATCAAGTGCAAATTGAGGAGGATGGAATGTATATAAAGAGATGAAAAAAATGGAAGTTAGAATTAAGATGGAGTGGGATGGAGGTTAATAAAATGGAGTTGAATTAGAAGTTAGAAAAATAGTGGGGTTGAATGGAGGTTGGTGGTAGAATGAGTTGGATGGTGGTTATTGTAGAGAATGTATAATAAATAAATAAATAAATGAAATAAAGTAAGCTACTTTAATTACAATAGAATAAAAGAGAAGAAAATAAATAGTGGAGAATTTACAAGGGAATACATACAACATGTACAATTTTTTTGTTTACTTTTCTATTTTATTTTTTTTCTTTTTAATAGTTGCTATGTGCAACAGGAAAATATGATAAAATACTACAATAAAAATACAACACAACCATTATATTTTTTGTATTTTTAGTGATTAGGAAGGACAAAATAAAAAATGAAGAAAGAATGAATATATACATAATATACAATGTACATCTAGGTCCCAAAACCCAACTTTTACAAATGAGCTCCGATTTTAATGAAACCACTTCCGTTGGATAGATAATTTTCTAACTTGAACTTTAAAAGTGAGTTTGGTGAATTTAGAGTTCATACAGAGCGGGAATTTGGCTTGGAAGTTGGTCTTTACGGCTTTTTCCTTTGGGGATCTAGGAGCATTTATTTGAGGTAAAATTTGTTTTGTATTTTTGTATTTTTATGTACATTATTATGAACAAGTTAGACAAATAATTAGCCAAAAAGGAGTTGAAATGAAAATATTAAAAATACATGAAGTTTTGGGCTATTTACAGGTAAAAACTCCTTTATTTTTTAGGCTTTTTATTGTTAAATTATTTTGTACAATATACTATATATTAATTAGTTTGTTTTATTTACAAGAGTCATTTTGTTAATTTATTGATTTTATGGACATTTTTATGGGATTTTACTCAGGGATTTTGCTAAGATCAAGATATTGCGATGATGAATCGCGGATTCATCACCCCTCTATACTTAAACTTTGCTAGTCCTCGAGCAAATAAAGAATGAATAAGTTGGATTAACCCATGACTGTGCACGTGAATGCAAGACTTGATCCGTTCAAGAACTCTCAGTTTTAGAGATCCTAAAATTCTAAGCTGAACCAAGCTCTAGTCAAAAGGTATCCAATTTCTCTAATCATTAGACTCTCTTTGTATACATATATAGTAGGGATATGACTTTAAGTGTTGACCGTAGTTACAAGAGTAGAGTCACAACGTCACCCAAGGTTCCAGTCCAAGAGACTCTCCTAAGGACCCGATCCTCAATACTAGGGAATAAATCATTTCTTGCATCCAATCCACCGTCTCTTTAGTTGTCAGACTTGAAAGTGTAGATGGAAGGCCAGTTGATGGAGGGCATAGGATTGTGTCATTTCTTCTCTCCCTTTCATTGGAACAAGGATCCTCTCGAGTGCCTTATTACTCAACGCATATTTTTGGTGTTGATCAGTGCGTCCGTCAAGAGAAGTTAGAGCATCTGCACTTGTTTTCCTGGGAGTACACCGGGGTGTGTCTTTTTTGAGTATCTATTATACCTTCTACACCCAGACTTGTAGCATTTACGATGCAGATCCCTTTTTTGGTGCAAGCCCGACTCCTGGTCCTAATAGCGGTGGTCCAAGTGGACACTTTGAAATGGTTGGGAGCGCTCGCCTTTGGTGGAAGCTCTTTTGATAATTGACTTTGTATGGAATGAGAGCTTTTCTTTGACATTTCATTGCTTTGTAGTATTTTAGCTAGCTCCACTGCTTTTACCAAGAGTTGGCGCACACTGATCAACAATTTTTTTTATTTTTTCACACCCTGGCACATAGGTAAATGTCAAGAGATAGTATAAGAATCATGTTCTCATACTGACTAAAGATGCCGACACTCAGGTTTCATGAAGCCTTCATTGATTTTATCCCATCCTCGAGCATCATCAAATCAAGTCCAAACTCAAATCCCTCGTCCCATATCCTCAAGTGAAATTTCAACTCATCTCATCATAACTGCAGTCATGTATGTGAGGTGCTGATCATATTCTTAAGGTAGAGACTAAGCATGCAATATAGCACACAAATCTTTCAAACTAGGGAAATGTGAATAATTAAATCCAAGACCCTAATGACTAAGGCTGGTTAACTCAAAATCTCAAGACCTCATAAACCAAGTGTTCTTGAACATCACTAGTCTTGTGTGAAAGTGAATATGTCAGGGGTTAAACCAACTTATTAGTTAGTTTTTTTTGTGAATTTTTTTTTAAAATTTCAGAAAAAAAGATTTTTTTTGGCAAACAAAGGCAAAGAAGTTTTTTTTAAGAAAAAGTTTTGCTTTTTTTGTTTTTTTGTGTGAAAGAAAAAGGGTTTTTTTCTTCTTTGAAAAGGTTTTTTTTGAATTTTTTTTTGAAAAGGTTTTTTTAAAAAAAATATAGATAAATAAGAAAGGACACATTTTTTGAATTTTTTTAGAGCAAATAAGGAAAGAGAACAAAAAACAGTTTTTTTGAAAAGTTTTTTTAGGAGATTTTATTTTGAAAATTTTTTTTACCCACCCCATAATTATTGTATAATATATACAAAAATACGTAAAAGTACGAGCTATGAGTAAAGTGTATATGTAATATATACACGCCCCCCTATACTTAGCATGTGTTGTCCTCATGGCACAAGAAGCGAGAAAAAGACATAGCTCGTGCTAAGCGTAGGATGGCTAAAATAATAAAGAGTAGAGAAGTCGATCCGCCCCCCCCCCCTTCCCCTATACTTAGGCTCTGGACAGCCTAAGTGTAGAAGAAGAGAAAAAATGGGGCAGACGAGGTCAAGAGGAGAAATGGATGAGTATGTACATACGGCGGGCATCGGCTCCCCCTATACTTAGGCTCTTGGTAAGCCTAAGTATAGGACAAGAGTAAGTGTGAGAACCGATGTGATCTGGAGAATATACAAAAAGGGGAGAATATACAAGAGTGATTGAATCTTCTAAGATGTTGAATCTTGATGCTGCATCTTCATGACGAGTAATAAGATGTATCTGCTCTGTGGTCACTCTGTATGAAGTTGATGACCTCGACTTGGACTAACTGCTCTTTCGAATCAACAAAATGCTTTAACAGTTGTCCATTCACCACATGAGATTGTGCACCATCTGTGAGATCGGGTATCTCTACACTTCCATTCTCGTGCACTTTCTTAACAACAAAGGGACCCGTCCATTTAGATTTGAGCTTCCCATGGAACATCTTCAACCTGGCATTGAACAACCATACCTTTTGTCCAGGGACAAAGTCTTTGCACCTAATGTGCTGATCATGCCATCTCTTTACTTTGTCCTTATAAATCAAATTGTTGTCATATGCCCTATTTCAGATTTCCACGAGCTCGTTCAAGTTCAAGTCTCGACAAAGCTTCCCTAGGTGACAACTCCAGTTAATCTTCTTAATTGCCCATTCGGATTTATGAATCAACTCTGCGGGCAAATGGCATGGCTTGCCATAGATCATTCTAAATGGTGAAGTACCCAATGGTGTCTTGTAGGATGTCCTATAGGCCCACAGAACTTGGTCCAAAAGCTGAGACCAGTTCTTCCTATCGGGACGAACCAATTTCTGCAAAATACTCTTCACCTCTCTGTTCGAAACCTCTGCCATGCCGTTGGACTGTGGGTGGTAAGGACTAGTAACTCTATGCTCAAATCCATAGTCCTTAGCTAAAGATCTCATATCTCGGTTCACAAAATGGCTACCCCCATCAGATATCAAAACTTTTGGCACCCCGAACCTAGCAATAATATGGTCTCTCACAAAATTACAGACAGTCTTGCTGTCTGCGGTTCGGGTTGGGATAGCCTCCACCCACCTGGATAAATAGTCAACCGCCAACAATATGTACTCGTGTCCTTGGCTGTTTGGGAAAGGGACCCATAAAATCTATGCCCCATGCATCAAAAACATCACAAATAATCATCGGTTGCATGGGCATTTGATGAATCTCGTATTCATCATGCTAAAAACTCTCTATTAAAACCCCTGTCTTAATTAATACAATAAAATCACCTTTAATTCTTTGATTTTATCTTGTACTATATTGTGTATAATTAACCTATAATTAATTGTATTTAATTTCCCTTATTTTTCTGTATCTATTTTATCACTCAAAAACCCCTAAAAATTAGGTAGATAACTTGTCTATAAATCACTGACCTTTAAAACCACTAAAAAATACAAAAACAAATCAAAACCACAAAATGGGTGTTTTTATCCCCTTGAAAATACCCCCAAAAATAGCTTTTGTACAAATGACCTCTTTTGGTTTTTTGACCTACATGAAAAGTTGTAGACCTCATCGAGACGAACAACTTTCATGTTTTGACTTTTTCCAAATTCAGCTTCTAACTATTTCTTTTCTAATTTTCTTTGTATTTTTCTCTGAATTTTCTCATTAGGCCACGTGGCGCTCTCTGGAGCCGCCACGTGGCCCGCTTCATCGCACGCCACCTGGCGCCTTTCCTGGATCGTTGGATCAGCTCTGCAACGCTTCCATCCCCGCCGTCCAACCCCCGCTTCATTTCCAGCCATCCGATCTGACTCCAGATCTAATCTCCACTACTACATTCCGCCTCATCCACAGCCACACGATCACGCACTCATCCTACGTATATCCACCCTCCACGTCGCCCCTTCACCTCCCACCATTGGATCTCACCCAAGCTCACACAACTTCCCGCCGTTGGATCTAAACCTATGATCTAATCGGAGCCCTTCACCTGCGCCCCTATCCCAACCGTTGGATCGCAAGATCCAACGGTCCGCCTTCATCTTCTACCTCCGAAGCCTCTCCTCTCCAGACGTTACGCCTCTCTGACTCGCCGCCCCCTTCCATTTTTAGCCACCGTCCCAACCACCCACCTCCGCTCGTAATGCCTCCCTCTCGCAGCCCGTACTTCCGCCATCCTCGCACCACCATTAACCACCCTCGCCATCACTCCATCACCATTAAATCCGCGTCCAAAAATGGGCCTCCAGCACCGTAACCCCCCGACCACCCCCGTCTATTTAAGCCAACCCCCGTCACCGAAAGCCTTTGTCCACCATTGTGGGGCCTCCACCTAGCTTCCTCCGCCCCTCCGGTGACAGCGGAGGGGCGGAATTGTCGAGGCGACGACGATGGTGGTCTGGTGTTGACCCACGGACTATTCCGTTGTGTTCTGGTGGCTTCGCCACCGCCGAGCCCCCTGGATGACCGACCAGGTCGAGGCGACGACCCCGAGCCTCCCATGGAAGCTCAGCCCAGGTCATATCCTCCACCAAGCTCCTCGCTCCGGCGAGGTACTGTTCTTGTTTTTGTTCTCGCATTTTTCCTGCTTCCTACGACCTTCACCACCATCACCTGATCACTTCCCAACCTTCGTCGCGCACCGCTCATCCTCGTGCCACCCTCCGCGAACACCTCTCCTTTCTCCACAACCATGTCCACCAATTTGGCTCTAACCATAGCTTCCTCCGCCCCTCCGGTGACAGCGGAGGGGTGGAATGTAGAAGCGACGATGGGTTCTTGCCGGTGTTGACCCACGATGGCGCTCCGCCGTGTTCAGGTGGTTCCAGCCACCACTGAGCTCCGTTCGCCGGCCGCGCACGCTGGGAAACGACCCAGAGCTCCACCGGAGCTCAACCACAGGCCGCCACCTCCGCTAACTCCTCGCTCCGGGGGGTGGACTTTTTCTTCTCCGTTTCTTCGATTTATTACGTCACCCCCAACCATTGCCACCTTCGTCTAATTGCACCATCGGCTTCGCCAACCCACCAGCCCCCTCGCGCACCCATCTCCTTCCTTCAGAACCCCTCGCGCCCCGACCCCCCTCCTCCGTCCCCACGGCGGAGGACTCGCCTGAGCCATCACCTTCTCCACCTCCGACGGCTCCCATTTCACCTCCCGCACTTCGCAAGACACGTCTGCACGCTTCGGCTATGTGCTTCTAACCATTGCAGGTACAAACATCTTCACTGGCCGGACATCGCATCTGAGCTCCAACTCCGCTCTCCGCCGCAGGTGCAGCTCCACCATACAGTCGTTCAAGACATCCTTGGAGCTGCGCCAGCTCTCCAGCTTCGTCGCGGACCTCTCAGCTCCATGGTCTGACCTTCAGGCGAGCGCTGGGAGTGCGGCGGAGCTATGGCATGGTCACCGGAGTCTCGCCTCCTCCGGTGGCCCGCGGAGGAATAGGAACGCACAGCTACCGTCCGATCACCAGGATCGGACGGCCAAGATGAAACCACGTGGAGGCCCGAGCCTCGAACCAGACCTACAGGCTCGGGCGGACCAGACCTAGCCCCGAACCTCCAGTTGATGCCACGTGGACCCGAAGCAGAGGGTTGTCCCGAGCCTGATCCCTCACGTGCAGTGCACGTGAGGGCTTGGGTAAATTGCATGATAGACCCTGGAGTATCTGATAATTACGATATGGTCCTCCAGGCGCGTGCCTCACGTGCGCCTGGGGTAAATTACAGGGAGGCCCTCGAAGGTTTTCGGAATTACAAATATACCCCTGCACGCAAATGGTGAAATTACTCAAGGGCCCAGGCGTTTTTCTTTATTTGCATTTAGGTCCCTCCAGGGACCTAAATGCAATATTTATCCCTTTATTTTCTTGCATTTTTATTACTATTATGCCCTTGCACTGTTTTTAGCATAACTTGAGCATCGTAGATCCAAATTGCATGATTTTAGTGTCGTTTTGATCCTTGTTTTGTCCTATACATTTTAGCATGCTTACTTGTTCTATTTGACGCTGTTTTAATTTAAGTGATTTTTTTATGTGAAAAATGGGACCATGCTCTACTTGTCTTGATTGATTTGATGACCGATTTTTAATGATGTGTTCAAATTGGCTCTAATTTCATTCTATATTACGTTGCTCTCATTTTAGGATATAATTGTAGGTATTTCTGACATTTTATTCAGCACGCATATTCTCTTACATTGTTTGCCCATGTATCATTTTAACTTGCATAAAAACAAAATAAAAACTGCATGCATCATGGCATCGCCTTGTAAATAGCATAGTGCATCATAATTTGCATATGGACCTGAAACTGAAATTAATTGACATTATGCCTTCATGAATCAAAATTCAATACTCTGATTAGGTTGTCGTGTCCCTGTGTTCGACCTTGGTACACTTGCCAAGTACAAATAATCCACGACATTCAAAGATCGTGGTTTTTGCTGAACCAAATTTGCCTCCTATACTACGACTTATGTATCTATATTTAAGAGGCGAATTTGACGCTCATCAAATGGCGCTGTTGTCGGGGATACATCTTTGCTTAATTTTTGAATTTTGATTTTTTTTAAAATTACTTCAAAAATTTTTAGATCCTCATCTCATGCACCATTTCTTTGCATATTATTTGCTGATTTAATTTCTCTGAGATTCTAACTTTTCTCTTTTGTGGCAGGGCCCATGATGATCGGGGACGCTTGATCCTCATGGAGGCGTGAAGTTGGGAGCTTCCGCTGAAGAGGCCGCAAAGGAATCTGTGAAGAAAATTAGGAGTCTTTTTATCAGTCAGCTTGCATTGCATTTTGTAATATATATATATATATATATATATATATATATATCTTGCATCTGCATATTTATTTTCAGTCTTGCATATTGTACAAATTCCCCCCCCCCACACACCTACACTGCACATACACATACTCACCACCACCCTCCCCCTGTATATTTCATTCTCTCTCTCTCTCTATCTCTATCTCTCTCTCTCTGTGTGTATCTAGTCTTCATGAACCCCCTCCCCCTCACCCTTGTACCATAGACACCCCCCTAATACAGACCTTACTTCGGCTATTTGTAGCCTAAGTATAGGGGGGACATGCCTATTCATCCCTCCCTCATTCTGTCTTCTTAGACCGATTTTGGCCTAAGTATAGGGGGACCCTCCTCCTCAGTTCCGCTATATCACCCTGTACTTGAACCGAGCCTTGGCTTCATGGCACTTGTGTTATGAGGACATAGCAAATTTTAAGTATAGGGGGGTATACCGTATATTATTGTATATTTACTTTAGCCTTTGCTCACGTTTTTTAAAACTTTTTTTTTAAAAAAATATTTTCGGGATGGGTTTTGGTAAACCTGTGAACTGAGTTTTGTAAAAACCTTGTAAAAAAAGTTTTCTTAAAAATTGAGGGATTAATCTTTGTAAATAACCCTTTTTCAAAAAGAAAAAAAATTGAAAAATTAAAAATGTTTCTCGGAATTTGACTCTGACTACTAGGCTTAGTAGACATTTTCAGTGAGGGAACCTCGGTCTCCCTTAGCAGAGTGGGTGGTTTAAAGGACACCGCATATGGCACCGTCCTTAAGGATCACGGGTCTCGACCCGCACTTACACCCATACTGGCTGAGAGTGGATACTTTTATTTATTTGAGCCTGGGTCAAAAATTAAAACCCATAAAAATTTGCAAAAGATAAAAATCACACAAAAATTCACTAACCTAAGGAGTTGGTATATTCCTGACACATTCACACTCACTTAAGGCTTGAGGATTTTGAGGACACTGGATCTCTGGGATCTTGAGAACCTGAGTTAACATGCCTTAGTCATTAGGGTTTTCATGACTTAAATGTCCACACTCCTCTGGTTTGAAAGATTTGAGTGCTATATTGCACTCTTCATCTCTACCTTCAAGAAAATATGATCAGCACAGCCACTTCCACAACTGCATGATTGATGAGCTGAGATGAGATATCACTTGAGAAACTAGGACCATAGATTTAAGTTTAGACAATATCTAATGATATTCGAGGATGGGATAAAGTTAATGAAGGCTTCAGAAAACCTGAGTGTCAGCAAAAACCCTAGCCAGTATGTGAACAAGATTCATATGCTATCTCTTTGATATTTAACTAAAAGTGCCAGGGTGTGATGAAACTTAAAGGAATTTGTTGATCAGTGTGCGCCAATCTCTTGGTAAAAGCAGTGGAGCTAGCCAACAAAAGGAATGAAATGTCAAAGAAAAAGCTCAATCATCAAGGTCAAATTATAAACGAGCTTCCACCAATGGCGAGCGCTCCCAAACATTTTCAAAGTGTCCACTTGGACCAAGCGCTAATTAGGACCAGGAGTTGGGTTGACACCGAAAAAGGGCTCTGCATCGTAAATGCTACAAGTCTGGGTGTCGAAGGTATCTTAGATACTCAAAAGAGACACACCCCGGTGTATTCCCAGAAAAACAAGTGCAGACGACTCCAACTCTCTTGACGGACACATTGATCAACAAAGTAATAATATACGTGAGTTGAGTAAAAGGCACTCGAGAGCCCCTTGTTCCAATGTGAGGGTGAGAAAATTAGACACAATCCCAGTACCTCCATCATCTGGCCGTCCATCTACACTTTCAAGTCTGACAAACTATAGAGACGGTTGACTGGAGCAAGAATAGACTTATTCCCTAGTATTGAGGATTAGGTCTAGAGGAGGATCTTTGGGTCTGGAACCTTGGGTGATGCATCGACTCGGCTCTCATGAAATGCAGTACACTAAATGTCATATCCTTATAGTATATGTACAAAAAGAGAGTCTGATAATCAGAGAAGTTGGATTCCTTCTGACTAAGGCTTGGATAAACCCAGAATTTTAGGATCACTTAGGTCAAGGGTCTTCGAAAGATCAAGCCTTGAATTTTTCACGCGCACTGTCAGGAATTAATCCGACTCCTTCATTCTTTAGATGCTCGAGGACGAGCATGTTTTAAGTATAGGGGTATGAAGAATCTCGTATTCATCATGCTAAAAACTCTCTATTAAAACCCCTGTCTTAATTAATACAATAAAATCACCTTTAATTCTTTGATTTTATCTTGTACTATATTGTGTATAATTAACCTATAATTAATTGTATTTAATTTCCCTTATTTTTCTGTATCTATTTTATCACTCAAAAAACTCTAAAAATTAGGTAGATAACTTGTCTATAAATCACTGACCTTTAAAACCACTAAAAAATATAAAAACAAATCAAAACCACAAAATGGGTGTTTTTATCCCCTTGAAAATACCCCCAAAAATAGCTTTTGTACAAATGACCTCTTTTGGTTTTGTGACCTACATGAAAGTTGTAGATCTCGTCGAGACGAACAACTTTCATGTTTTGACTTTTTCCAAATTCGGCCTCTAACTATTTCTTTTCTAATTTTCTTTGTATTTTTCTCTGAATTTTCTCATTGGGCCACGTGGCGCTCTCTGGAGCCGCCACGTGGCCCGCTTCATCGCACGCCACCTGGCGCCTTTCCTGGACCGTTGGATCAGCTCTGCAACGCCTCCATCCCCGCCGTCCAACCCCCGCTTCATTTCCAGCCATCCGATCTGACTCCAGATCTAATCTCCACCACTACATTCCGCCTCATCCACAGCCACACGATCACGCACTCATCCTACGTATCTCCGCCCTCCACGTCGCCCCTTCGCCTCCCACCATTGGATCTCACCCAAGCTTCCATCTGAGCCGTTGATCAACACCCAACTTCCCGTCGTTGGATCTAAACCTATGATCTAATCGGAGCCCTTCACCTGCGCCCCTATCCCAACCGTTGGATCGCAAGATCCAACGGTCCGCCTTCATCTTCTACCTCCGAAGCCTCTCCTCTCTAGACGTTACGCCTCTCCGACTCGCCGCCCCCTTCCTTTTTTAGCCACCGTCCCAACCACCCACCTCCGCTCGTAACGCCTCCCTCTCGCAGCCCGTACTTCCGCCATCCTCGCACCACCATTAACCACCCTCGCCATCACTCCATCACCATTAAATCCGCGTCCAAAAACGGGCCTCCAGCACCGTAACCCCCCGACCACCCCCGTCTATTTAAGCCAACCCCCGTCACCGGAAGCCTTTGTCCACCATTGTGGGGCCTCCACCTAGCTTCCTCCGCCCCTCCGGTGACAGTGGAGGGGCGGAATTGTCGAGGCGACGACGGTGGTGGTCTGGTGTTGACCCACGGCCTATTCCGTCGTGTTCTGGTGGCTTCGCCACCGCCGAGCCCCCTGGATGACCGACCAGGTCGAGGCGACGACCCTGAGCCTCCCATGGAAGCTCAGTCCAGGTCATATCCTCCACCAAGCTCCTCGCTCCGGCGAGGTACTGTTCTTGTTTTTGTTCTCGCATTTTTCCTGCTTCCTACGACCTTCACCACCATCACCTCATCACTTCCCAACCTTCGTCGTGCACCGCTCATCCTCGTGCCACCCTCCGTGAACACCTCTCCTTTCTCCACAACCATGTCCACCAATTTGGCTCTAACCTTAGCTTCCCCCGCCCCTCCGGTGACAGCGGAGGGGTGGAACGTAGAAGCGACGATGGGTTCTTGTCGGTGTTGACCCACGGCGGCGCTCCGCCGTGTTTGAAGGATATTGAGTATCCTCAAGCGCATCACGGAAGCGTGTCGACCGCATCGTATGCAATCGGAGCAACTAGTCGCACTAGTCGCTAGATGCAGCGGAAATTAAAATTTTTTAACTTTAAAGATGAAACCACATGATCACGAGAACACTTCTCGGATCGTTTCATCAAACCACAAAGTACAAGGAATACCTCTTGAAGCGTGGTTGTGATCGCGAGATCCCAAAGTAGAGATCCTCCTATCTTAAGTCCGATCCACGAAGAATGCACTTGCGGGCGTGATGATGAGTCACGTTCCTTCCGCAATCCTCGATGAAGATCCAAGCGATGGCTCCCCCGATTTCGCCAAACGAAATCCGTCGTCTTCCTTTAGAGTAAGAAACTCCAAAGAAGATGGAGATCCACGAGTCGTCGAAGAAGAAGCCGAGAGTCTCTCCTTTCTCAACATAAAGTGGACGGCCACTTAATGGAGAAGAGAAAGAGAGAGAGAGGGCGAGAATGAGAAAGAGAGAGAGTTGTCACCTTGTACAACTCTTAATGATGTACCATGGAAGGCTACCCTAGCCCTCTATTTATATTAGTTTAGGATCCAATGGATCTCAATCCATGGGACACATGGATCCAAAGGCTATGCTTGGTCCATGCTAAATCAATGGCTATGATTGTTGTTGGTTAAAACCAACAACATTAATTTAAATTAAAATATGTTGCAACATTATCAACATAATTTAATTTAACTAATTAAGAGATAATGTGACAACAAAAAGGGAGTCAACTAACCTCCCTAAATCATAGGGGGTTATTTTGTCTCCTTTTTATTTATCTTATTATTTCTTAATTAAATTGCAATAACTATTATTGCAATAATATCCACCAAATTAATTCCAAATTAATTTGTGAATATTTCAATCATGCCATTGAATATTATGTGAATCATATTCACAACCCAAACTAGTTAGTAAATTGCATTTCCAGATAATTAATAAATGTGAATCCAATCCACATTATTAATTAACAAATGCTATTTACATAAATTCTCTCTCTTATATATGTATATTATAAATCATATTTATAACACACATATATCATGGATAGTGCTATCCACATTCTCTTAATCCTTGATAATTAAATCCCATTTAATTATCTTAGATAATCATTTTCACAATATGAATCATATTCATATTTAAGCTTGATAATTAAATCTCATTTAATCATCAAGTCCTTGCTTGGATATTTCATCAAAAGAATTATTCTTGAACCCTTTCAAGAATAATGTGCTTTCTCCGCAGATACTTGGAGATAAGGACAGGGCGATTGTATTATTCCACGTATAGTGACTTGGATGTTGAGATATTATCTCAAATCCAGATCGAACGAACCTCCCACAGATGCTTGATTAAATCAAGACCGCAAATCCAATCTTCTCATTGAATCTGAATCCCATTCAGACCAATGTCCAACACTTGGACTAAGATCGGATTGGTTCTCTACTGAAAGGAGTCACTAAAATCCAGACCTGTTTCATCACTCCCTCGGAATGGAAGCGTCATGGATATACAATCGTTTATGATCACATCACCCTTCAGGTATTCCCAATACCTGTACATCCTGCATACTGGAAGACCCATGGTCAACCCGAAGATCAAGATCTATTTTACACTGTCTTCTTCAGGGTTTGATCACCAAGTTTCTCATTTGATCATTGGGATTTGGTATCGATCATATACTTTCCAAAAGCATATATCATACCTAGGTCTTGATCATATACTTTCCAAAAGTATATATCAAACCTACAAATTCAGTCAAGCTTCCAAAGCGAGACGACCGTGCACGGAATTTGATTCTTCCCAATATCTCATGAGTGAGCTCATGTCTTCCGGTTCAGTAGTGAACCTGTATGATCCCTTTGAGAGATCGTATTACTCATATGCCCTTATATGCACACCAGCTCGCCGGTGTATAGACCTTGGTTAGGTCATCAACCTATTGGTCTGCCAAATGTACATACTCAGACATATAGCAATACATCTGTCTCCGGTCAGAGGATGCGTGCCTATGCTGTGACAGTGATAAGCCTCCCGCACCCTTAGTTAATCCGGTCAAATTAATGTCCAAATCAATTAATGATATTCGTTGCAGTCGGATACGAGGGATTAATCAAAAATCACTTAGCTATTAATGTTAAGTGATGTAGTTTTTTTTACTTGGTGAAGTCCAAGGTCGATCTCAGGGAGGCATCTGTCTCCTTAGGTTGATTACATCAATTCACAAGTGCTCGAGATTCGGGGAACGATTTTTTTTTTTTTTTGTCTTTTTAATTACTATGTAGACAATGCAGACAATCCTTAGCCAATTTCAAGTTAGATTTAATTGATATATCAAATTCAGTCCAAAAATTATGAAAATTGGCCAGAAGGTTGCTTATGATGAAAATGACCTACACTAATTTTTTTGGAATTTTTTGACTCAAAATGAATATTCTATGAATTAACTAAACAAACAGTGTGATTTTCAATGTTTAATTTTTAATAAATATCAAAACACAATATTTCTCGGAACTAAAATTATCCTAGGAAGGTCTAATGATCAGGAACCTAGGAAAATTGACAGAACTAAAAAAATGTTGTGAAATGAATTAATTAAAATTTATCAAAGGAAATCACTAAACTATTTATTCAGGCCTCGTTATGCGTGCAAATGATGTGAAATTTTTATGGGATGTTAAAAACAATGTCCTTAAGCTACTGTGATTTTTTTTGTGATTTTTTTTGTGATTTTTGAAGGCACAGATAATTTACTAAAAATCAAATGGCATCTCTGGGCAAAATATGACTCAAATCAACCAATTAATTCATTAATAAATCAAGAAAACCAACAAAAATACAACACGTGTGCTAACAGGTAGAGGACAAAGTTCTCAACAATATGCAACTTTTAAAATTCAAAAATAATCAAAAATGCATGCTATGGACACGTGCAAACATAGGGGTCTAAATGCAATACTGAAAAATAAATGTTCAAGAAATAAACATGCTGACAGGGACTAAAGTGCAATTACCAAGACTATGCAGGACTTGAATGCAAATTCTCCACGAATCACGTGCGCCTCACGTGATGTCTGCTTCACAGGGACCTTTCTGCAATTTTGGAAACCTCCAGGGGTGTCGGTGCAATTTACCCAGGCCGCACGTGCTCCTCACGTGGGGCGGCCTAGGCTCGGAGGCGTCGGAGGCTCGGATCGAGGGTCGGGGCTTCTGGAGGCTCGGGTTAGCCTCGGATCTGCTTCGGGGGACCCGAGCCTAGGCTTGGGTGCCGAGGCTCGGATCGGGCGACGTGGCGGCCTAAGGGCCCTTGGATCTGGATGGATCCAAGGGTGGTAGGTGAAGACGCGTGGCAGCGGGTGGAGCGTCCGATCCTTGGTGCGATCGACGGTCGAGGACGAAGGCGGTGAAGAGACGCGTGGCGGGACGAGGGCCGTTCGATCAGAAGATCGAACGGTGGCTGCTGTTTCTCCTTCAACGCTCCTCCGCCGCCTGCGGAGGAGGGGCCTGTGCTCCGGTGAAGGGGGCTGACCTCCGCCTGCCTCGCTGAGCTCCGTCAGTGAGCTCTGTCAGCTCCCAGCTAGCTCGGAAGCAGCGGATGAGGACGGCGAAGCCTCCGGTGGTCTCGGATTGGCTGGAGGAGGGCTGGAGCACCTGGTCGATGAAGCTCGAAGAAGGATCCGATGAAGCTCCGGCCAATGATGATCGGGTACCTGCAAGGGTTATGTGGATAGCCGAAGCGTGCTGATACGATCGTGGAGAGGATGGCGTGGTCGGTGAGGCCTGCGGGTGCTTGAGGTGATCGGGCGAGGTGGCTCCGGACAAGCGGCGGAGCTGCTAGTCGACGATGGTCGAAGTGCGGTGAATGGCGAAGTGGAGAAGCCCGCGAGGATGCTAGCACCGTCGCGGAGCTCGTCGGGATGTCGAGGAGGTGTGGAGATGTCCGTGGAAGGCGAATAAAATCGGAGAAGATCGGAAGAAAAGAAGAGGATGATCGGAGAGGGGATGAAGGAGGTTACCTGGGGTTTGGGGCTCGGTTTTGAGCTCCAGGGGTCGTCGCTCCAGAGGTCGGTAAGCCTCGAGCTCGTGCAGCTACGCGGAGGGCGGCTGCGGCACGGCTGTGCACCGTGGATCTCGCCGGAGAAGAAGGTCCTTCGTCGCTCAACAATTCGGCCGCTTGCTGTCACCAAGAGGAAGCTTGGAGCTCGGGGTTCTTTCCTGGAGTGGCGGATGGGCTTGAATGTGGTCGGAGAGGGTGTATTTATAGGTCGAAGGTGGCGGCAGAGCTGGGTGAGTGGCGAGTTTCATGGAGGTGGTGGAGCGAGTGTGGCGGAGATGGTGATGTTCGAGGGTGTTGGCGAGGGAGAGGGAAGAGTGGGGAAGATCGTGGGAGAGTCAGTGGCCGGCGAGGGGGGCTGGAGTGCGGCCGAGAATAGAAAGGGGCGGCCCCTCCCGCAAGGCGGAGATCGTGGGAGAGAGGGGCTGCCCGAGGTAGGGGACGAAGTCCTGGCCGTTGGATCTTGTGATCCAACGGCCAGATGGAGGCGCGAAGCGGGCGGGTGAGATTAGATCTGGAGTGCCCAGATGAAGGGCTATGAGGGTGACACGTGGCGTGACGCGGGCGAAGTGCGAGCGGGCGGCTAGGATCGGGTCTAGGTGATTGATCTGAGGGTCACGATCCGCTGGAAGACGAGCGGTTGTGATGAAGGGATCGGGGGCGCGATCGGGCGGCCTAGAGGTCGCCACGTGGCTCGTTGAGGATGCGGCGCTAAGGAACGGTCCAGATGGAATGCGGGGTGGATCTGATGGCTGTAGAAGAGAGCGGACGTGGTCAGGCCTGGGCCGTTGGATCTGAGGTGCGATCCAACGGTGGAGGGCGCGGGCGGAGCAGACAAAGGGCAGCGGGCCGCGTGGCGCAATCAGAGGGCGCCACGTGGCCTGCTGTGAGTGGTCGAAGGGAAAGACACGTGTAGAAAGAGGAGGAGGCCGAATTTGGAAAAACTCAAAACATGAAAGTTGTAGATCTTGATGAGATCTACAAGTTTCATGTTGACCAAAGACGGAGATGAGGTCAAATATGATACATAAATACAAAGTTACATAAATATACATATGTAGTATACAAAATGACCCAAAAACCCAAGTTCCTCATACAAGCTCCAATTTCAATGAAATTAGTCTCATTTTGAAGGTCTTTTGATATGTAGTATTCTAAGAGTGAGTAGACCTAAGTAGGAGTTTGTATGCGGGCTTTATGTGTGTTTTAATGTACAAGGGTGCTCAGGGTATTTAGGCTCTTTTACAAGGGTGATTTGTGGCTTTCTTCCCTATATTCTTAAGGAGTATATACATATATTATAGAGAAGGAGTTATTTGATGAAGAGGTCTTTTACAGGTGATTTTTGGCTTCTTATTTAAATGCAGATGAGCTCCTAAAATGCATGAATTATGGATGCATGCATGAATGCTATTTATGCAAGATAAAGGGAAATATGCCTCTATTTTCTCGGGAACAAGGCTCTATTTTTGACTTTTGATGTGATGAATCACAGATTCATCAACCCCCTATACTTAAACCTTGCTCGTCCCCGAGCAACTAAATGAAATGCGAGAGTGAAATGATTTTGGGTTCCATACCAAGGTCATGAACAAAAGTTAAAAATGGAGCCTGACTCGACCTTTGGATTAATTGTGTGGCGGAACCTTATTTGGACCTGAACTTAAGAGCTAACAGACTTCAAGTTCCACAAGTCTTCTATTCAAGACGCCTCAATAGCCAGGTCAGAACAAATCCTCAAACGCAAATTTCTGATGACTATGATTCTTACTTGTACTGTGTAAGTGAGATATAGCTCTCCACATCAGAAATGACTCGGAACCAGCCTCCTCTAACAAGGTAACTCAATAACCCGGTCCAGTAACTCTTTCCTCGAGGAGCGGGGTATTCCCTTCTAAGTTCAAGTGCGACCAACTCAAGAGGAGGGGGTAGAGAAAAGAATGGACGGTGGCCAGTGTAGCCACCTATCCCGGGATGCCTGACCAGTGTAGCCAAGTCATCCAGCTGCATTTCTTCGTACTCCGACAGGTAAAAATTTTTTTTCTTTGACTTGGACCTGTCTGATTTTTTTGGAGTTTTCTTGCAATTTTTTTTTTTTTTTTTTTTTTCACTATATACAATGTGCAGCATGTACATCAGGAGTTTTTCCTCTTGAGCCAGTAGACTATCCCTCTTTTGAAGCATTATTGCAACCCACAGCATCCCGTCCTTAGATGTCAACACCACTAGACTAGGTTGAGATGCACTACCCTCCCTAGAGGAGGACGGATGTTTCCACCCGTGTGCTACTCCAAGCTAAAGGATTCTACCTCCTCACCATCTCATCAATGAAGAGCTACGTGCATTGTGCTTGTCCAAGTTAGGTCATTATCTAAGAGAATCCTGCGTATGCACGAAATATTCTACTTAGACTAATCAAGATGACATGTGAACATAGACTTGCGGACTCAAAGAATTAAGTCACTTGACCTGAAAAATCTTAATTCCAGTTCCTATAAGGTCCCTCTGAAATTAGATGGGTTAAGGTCAAATCAAGTCCATCCTCAATATCTACTCATAACTTGGTTCAGAACCCACTAGCTTTTCACTTTGCATATGCAAGATATGCAGATGATGTGCAGATGACATGCTATGAATGAAATGCAAGACTTTTTTTTTTTTTTTTTTTTTTTTTTTTTTTTTTTTTTGCAAGATAATATGCAAGAGTAAATAAGAAGCCTTTTTGTTTTATTTTTCTGGTATACAACAATCTTTTTTTTTTATTATTATTTACAACAATCTTTAGTTGATATAATTTGTACATTAATTTTTTTTTTAATTTTTACAAAAGGTTTACAAGTAGTATACAAGTGTACAATTTTTTTTTTTTCAATTTTTACCCACCCATAATTATTGCAAATATATATATACAAAAATATGCGAAAGTACGAGCTATGGGTAAAGTATATATGTAATATATACACGCCCCCCTATACTTAGCGTGTGCTATGTCCTCAGAGCACAGAGAGCGAGGAAAAAGACATAGCTCGTGCTAAGCATAGGAGAGCCAAAGAGGAATAGAAAGTATAGAAGTCGTCTTGCCCCCCTATACTTAGGCTCTGGCGGCCTAAGTGTAGAAGAAGATCAAAAATGGGGCGGACGAGGAAAGATGGGAATGGATGAATATACAATATGGGCATCGGTCCCCCCTATACTTAGGCTTAGGTCAGCCTAAGTATTGGTAAGAAATGCGTATGAGGACCGATGTGATCTGGAGAATGTACAGTGAAACGACTCGGGTGACCCCTTCCCCCTATACTTAGGATCTGGTCATCCTAAGTATAGTCCGAGATAATGATTCGATGATGTGGGGATGGGTTACTAGAATCGTGGAGGTAGAGGAAAGGATATACAGGAATGATGATATATGTACAAATGAGTCGGTCTGAATCTTCTGAAGATGCTGCTGATGGCTGGAGTTCATTGCTGCAAGGTCTCATGCACGGCTTGAGATGTATCTGCTGTATCTGTCTCGCGCATGAATACAATCTCCTCCACATGGACTAACTGTTCATTAGATTCAACGAAGTGCTTCAACAGCTGCCCATTAACCAGGAATGTCGGTGCGTCATCCGCGAGATCTGAGATCTCGACACATCCACTATCATGCACCGTTCGGACTACAAATGGTCCCGTCCACTTGGATTTCAGCTTGCCTTGGAAGGTCTTCAGCCTGGCATTGAACAACCATACCTTCTGTCCAGGAACAAAGGTCTTTCGTCTGATAAATCTATCGTGCCAACGCTTCACCTTGTCCTTGTACACCACACTGTTGTCGTATGCGCGGTTTCTGACTTCCACAAGCTCATTCAGATCCATGTCTCTCTGTTTTTGGCCCAGGTGTGTGTTCCAGTTGACCTTCTTTATTGCCCATTCTGATTTATGCACTAACTCTGCGGGCAAATGGCACGGCTTTCCGAATACCATTCGGAATGGGGAGGTACCTAACGGTGTCTTGTAAGCCGTCCTATACGCCCAGAGGACCTGATCCAAGATCTGAGACCAGTCCTTCCTGTCTGGGCGGACGAGCTTTTGCAGTATTGTTTTTACCTCCCTATTTGACACCTCAGCCATACCATTGGTTTGTGGGTGGTAAGGACTAGCGACACGGTGTTCGATGCCGTAATCCTTCAGGAGTTTCTTCACCTCCCGATTCACAAAGTGGCTACCCCCATCTGATATCATCATTTTGGGGATCCCGAACCTAGAGATTATGTGCTCTCTGATAAACTTACAGACAGTCCTGCTGTCTGCGGCTCGGGTCGGGATAGCCTCCACCCATCTTGACAGATAATCCACCGCAAGAAGGATGTATTCAAATCCGTGGCTGACAGGGAATGGGCCCATGAAGTCGATGCCCCAGGCGTCAAAGACATCACAAATGATGACCGGCTGCATCGGCATCTCATCCTTGGAACCAACGGTTCCTCCCATTCTCTGGCATACTGGGCACGACTTCGCGAAGGTGGTGGCATCGCGAAACAGAGTCGGCCAGTAAAAGCCACACTGAAGCACCTTCCATGCGGTCCTCTTCCCGGAGTGGTGTCCTCCTGCCTCTAAGCTATGGCATAAAGAAAGGACACTCTGGTATTCCTCCTGAGGAATACAACGTCTCCAGACGCAATCCGGTCCTTCAAAGAAAAGGATCGGATCCTCCCAATGGTAGTGTCTAGCATCCGACTTTAGTCGGTCAATTTGGCTCTTGGGCCAATCCTCGGGAACCTTCTTGGAGACAAGATAGTTCACGATATTGGCATACCATGGGAGTGAGTTGATAACAAAAATCGACTCGAAGGAGTCTCGAATTGGGGAAACCTCGGAAGTATTAATATTTTCGAGACGAGAGAGATGATCAGCTACTACGTTCTTCTTTCCAGGTTTATCACGGATGTCCAAATCAAATTCCTGGATAAGTAGAATCCAACGAAGAAGACGCGCCTTCGCGTCCTTCTTCTCCATCAAATATCGTAGTGCCGTGTGGTCTGTGAACACAGTCACCTTGGATCCGATTAAATGCGATCTGAATTTGTCCAAGGCAAACACTACCGCCAGCATTTCCTTTTCGGTAACTGTATAGTTACGCTGAGCAGAATCAAGCACTTTGCTTGCGTAGTGGATTGCAAACGGGACGCCATCTCTTCTTTGTCCCAATACAGCCCCAACAGCATAATCTGATGCATCCGTCATGATCTCAAAAGGGAGAGACCAATCTGGGGCTTGTAAAATGGGTGCGTCCATAATCATTCCTTGTAATAGCTTAAAGGCCGCAAGACACTTGTGATCGACAATAAACTCCGCGTCTTTGCCTAAAAGCTCAGTTAGCGGTCGGGCAATTTTAGAAAAATCTTTGATGAACCTCCGATAAAATCCGACATGCCCGAGGAACGACCGCAACTGCCGTACGTTGGTTGGTGGCTGGAGTCGTCTGATCACATCCACCTTGGCAGGGTCAACCTCCATTCCTCTCTTGGAGATGACGTGCCCCAACACTATGCCCTCCGTCACCATAAAGTGACTTTTCTCCCAGGAGAGCACCAGATTGACCTCACAACATCTTTTGAGGACTCGGTCCAGATTCCTAAGGCAGGAATCAAAAGAGTCGCCGTGGACCGAAAAGTCATCCATGAAGACTTCCAGGAATTCGCCGACCATTTCGGCGAATACAGCAATCATGCACCTTTGAAAAGTACCTGGAGCATTGCATAACCCAAAAGGCATGCGCCTGAAAGCATAGGTACCAAAGGGGCATGTGAACGTGGTCTTTTCCTGGTCCTCTGGAGCTATGGCTACTTGATTGTAGCCCGAGAACCCATCAAGGAAGCAGAAGAATTCTTTCCCTGCTAGTCTCTCTAAGATCTGATCAATGAACGGTAGGGGGAAATGATCCTTCTTCGTCGCGGCATTCAGGCGTCTGTAATCCACACAGACGCGCCACGACGTGGGTACTCTCGTCACGATCTCCTCTCCGTCCTCGTTGGTGGTCGTCTGAATTCCCGACTTTTTCGGGACAACATGGATTGGGGCCACCCACTTAGAGTCGGAGATTGGGTAGATAAAACCCGCGTCGCACCATTTTTCTATCTCTTTCTTGACAACCTCTCGTAGATTTGGATTCAACCGACGTTGGAATTCACGAGAGGGTTTGGCTTCATTCTCCAAATATATATGGTGCGAACACAGAGCGGGATTTATCCCGTGGAGATCGGAAATGCTCCAGCCTATTGCCTTGCGGTTCTTCTCCAGGATCTCTAGCAAGCGAGATTCCTGCTCCTCGGTCAATTGCGAACTGATAATGACCGGAAATTTCTTGGCTGCGCCCGCAAGGAAGGCATACTTAAGGGTTGTGGGTAAGGGTTTGAGCTCAGGGATGGTATGATCATCTAAGAAGTCTGGCTCAATCCGATCTGGTTCGGTGTTGGAAGTGGCTGGATCTTGATCTGCAGTGGCTGCCACCAAGCTTGGCTCTGGAGTCGGATCGTCAAAGGTCTCCATGCAATCGGCAAACGCCTCGTCCGACTCGTCTTCCTCATCTTCCGATTGTCCTAAGGATGTAAGGACTGACAGGCCCTCTTGGGCCTCTATGTCATCGAAGATGTAGGGTGATGCAGGCTCAGAGCTGTACTCGTTCCTAATGATCTCGCAGACTGACTCATGTACTGGATCATCTTCAAAGGAGATGGACATATCGGTGCTGGCTGGGTTCTGTCTCCATGGCCCAACTAAGTCTACATGTGCACTGTCTGTTTCGATCGAAGAGTACTCGGTGCTGGATTCGGAGTCCGGTCTCTGCCATCTGGTCTGCTTCATCTCTAGTTCCTCATCTCCGCCTGGAGTTTGGAACTGAATCTTCCCATTCTTATAATCGAATAAGGCCCCTGCTGTTCTAAGGAAGGGCCTACCCAAGATAATCTGGGAATCTCTCCAATTACGAGGGGTCTCCATATCAAGGACAGTGAAGTCCACCAGGTATTCCTGACCCTCGACTTTGATCACAATGTTCCTTAATTCTCCTTGGGACCTCTTAGTGGATTTATCTGCAAACTGCAGAATAGCTCTAGATTTCCTAAGAGGTCCGAGATCAAGCCGCTCATAGAGGGCTGTGGGCATCAAATTGATCGAGGAACCATTGTCAAGGAGAGTGCGTGCAAACGCGATGTCATCAACATGACTCACTACATAGTGTGCACCCATGTCTCTTCGTTTCCGAGGAAACGAGTTCTTTATTGCACAAGTCGTGGCTACTGATAGAACGTGTTTCTCAACACGGCTTTTGGTCTTCCTGCTAACCCTAGTAGGTGTGCATCGCACCTTAAGGTATTTCTGGAATGCAGGGGTCATTTCCACGAACTTGTCGAAAGGGATTGTGACCTTGATATGTTTGTTACAAAATTCAGCCATCTCAGGGTCATCTTTTTGGATTTTTGTGTTTTTCTTCTTCCCACCCTTAAGAGCTTGGGGGAAAGGGATTATTAACTCAGGATCTGGAACTGAAATATTTTCATTAGAAACTGAAACTGAGTTCTGGACAGGACTCTGACTCGGACTTTTGTACAGACTCTGATGCTGACTCTGACGAAAGGGAAAATGCTTGGGCGAAACCGGTGATGCGTCTTCCGCTTCTTCTGACTGGTCCTCCTCAGATGGAGGTGCGGGCTCATCGGTGCCGTCGGACTCCAGGTGGATGCGGGGGTGCTGCTTCGAGGACTCAGATGTCCTCTTCTTCTGCTTGCGGTGGTGGTGGTGATGCTCCTCTTCCTCCTCCTCCGAATTCTCCTCAGGTCGAACTTCGGAGGTTCCTTCCTGTTGTGCCCGTGCCCGATCAGGTATGGTCACGGTCCTTCCGCTCCTGAGGGACATATGGTTTACATTATCATACGAAAGGATCTCATGTTCAGATAAATAATTATCTGAATAGTCTACCTGATCTCTAGGTCGGTTCTGGCCTTGGTGTATGCTGTTCGGGTTGGCCTGAACCTGTGCGGGAAGTGGAGTCCTTGGCGCCGTTTGTTGGTCTTGAGCACGAGAGACCCGATTGATGTCGGTTCTCATGTCCAAGTAATCGTTCTGCATCTGCTGGACCCTATCAGACAGGGTCTGGATCGCCAAGGTGAGGGACTCCAACTCGGTGGGCTGGGCTGGCTGCTGCGTGGATGCCGTCCTGAACTGGCCCTGCTGGCCGTGCCGATACTGCTGCTGATGGGGTGGTGCTGGCCCCTGCTGGTAGGTTCGCTGCTGCGGCTGGTACCCCTGGTCTGGCCTGGACTGGTATCGCGGGATTGTGACGGGTCTGGTCTCCTGGTATACTGGGGTTGGGCGGTGTGCCTGATCCTTCCCCATCTCAATTTGCCGGACTAGTGGGTCACGGCTATACCAGAGCCCGTTGATCTCGTAGACGGGCGGAGGCTCCTCGTATGCTGTCTCAACTGGTGGGGGTGCTTGATGGTTCTGCTGGGTGTAAGTCTGATCCCAGCTGCTTTGAGACCCCGGTGCCTGTTCCTGTACAAGATGAACTCGATGTACAGGTACAGGTGGTGCAGAAGGGGTGGGTAGCTTCATCTTGGCTACCTTTTCAGAGAGTTCCTCCACCTTCTTGGGAAGGCTCGAAAGAGACTCCATCTCCGCGACTCGCTTGTGGATCTGTTCGACCATGGTGAGCTTGTCTGCAATCATCCCCATGCTGGGGATGAGGTCCTCTGTCAGATCAGCAACAGTCCTTTTAGTTGTCTCGTTGGATAGAATCGAGGGAGACAACTGATAGGCCCTTGTGGCCTGTGACCTGCCGGTTTCTGCCATCTGCTCCAGGATCTTCCATACGGCGTGTTCGTTCTTGTTCAGATAGCTTCCTCCGCAGGCGGCGCTGACTAACCCCTGCATCTCTGGGGTTAAGCCGCAGAACAAGGTCTGGACTAGGATCGCCTTTGAAATGCCGTGGCATGGGCATTTCTGCACTAAATCATTGAACCTGTCCCACGCCTCGTGGAACGGTTCGCAGGGTCCTTGGGCGAAGCTGGCAATCTTCGTACGCATCTGATTGGTTCTACTGAGTGGGTAGAACTTCTTCAGGAAGAGGTCCTTGAACTGCATCCAGGTAGTACAAACCACCCCTAGGTTCTTCAGCCAATGTGCAGCCTTATCTCCTAAGGCAAAAGGGGTGGCTTTCAGTCTGATATAGTCTTGGCCAACATTGGGATGGCTCAGATTATTACAGACTAGTTCGAAGTCACGGAGGAAGGTGTACGGCTCTTCGCTGAGGTTTCCGTTGAACTTCGGCAGCAGGCTAAGGAAGTGGGGCTTCAGCTCGAATGCCTGGTCGGGAACTGCAGGTGCTAGCCAATTCTGGATCTCGTTCTCCGCCGGGTTATATGTATCGACCATTGGCCGGTCGATTCCTTCTGCTACTATAATCTGCCCCATTCGTGCAGTGAGATCGGCATTCTTCTGTTCAGCTTCTGCCAGACGTCTAAGGATCTGTCTCATCTGGTCCTCGTCGGGCGGCATCCTTGGCGGCATTTCTCCCTCCAGTTCTGGGATATGGAAAATAGGTCCGGTGTTAGAGGGTAAATCAAGGAATGGATTACCGAGGCAATGGTCTTCCTCGGTACTCTCAGAGGAGATAAAAGGGTTGGTTTGAGGGTAACCACCCTGAGCAGGAGGGAACCAGGACTCAAGAGGGTCATGAGTCCTGGGTGGTCCAAAGTGCGTTTGGACCGAAAAAGACGAGTTATCTGGGGGACTCATAGAGGGATCAGTGAATTGTGTGTCGAGATCTCCCCATTGACTCATCTTGATAAGCGAGAAGAAGATAGGATTTTACTCCTACCTGAAGCAAGCAAGAAGAACAATCCAAGACCCTGGTTTTCACACTCAACACAGTGAAGGACTCAAATTGAGTCCAATTTATCTTGTAATTTTTAAGTGTGAATTTCAAGCAAATCTAGCAAGGATTACGCGGCCTAGAGGGAAGTCGGCTCAGAGCCGGATGCGTCTTCCCTGTTTATCCTGTCGTCTAAGATACCGCCGCTCCTTCCTTTCTTCGCTCCTATCCCAAGCCGAGGGATTCAGTGACCACGCCCCTATCTACCTGCAAGCAGGCGGAGGCTGACAAGGCCGGAACTTCACCCCGGGGGGTTACTGGCAGCTTGTCGCGAAGTACCGCAATTTCGCCCCTATCTACCTGAGACAGGCGGAGGCTACTTGGTACTAGTCAAAGAATCTGAAAGTATCCGGCTTGTGATATTTGCTAGGATCAGTCAGAACGATGATATGGAAGACGGGGATTTGGGCTCTACCTTAGGGTGTTCACACACACTCAGGTACCCTCACTCAGCCTGAAAACAAGGTCGGGGTTACTCTCCCGCAAACAATTTTCAGTTTTATTCCCTTTTTATTGTCAATACTGTTAGCAGTCCCAGTTTTAAAGTAGGTTATTACTGAAATTTAATCACCACAAAGCACGCCTATCGGACAGTCCCAATTTCCTTTAATTAAGTGAGAAAATCAGAGGGGGAAATCGAGAAAAGCCGATGCAAGTTAAAATCTATGATGCGTATGCTAAGTAGAGAATACTTACAGTGATCCCTTCGCTTGTCGATGCAGGATGCTATACAGAATTGAAAACTCTATCCTATATGCAAATGCAGGCGATAAAAGCCGCTCCTAGACAGGCAGTTCTATTAGCGTGAAGAACAGATTGATTTGAACTAAGTCCTGCGGTCTAAGTGCGTCTTTTAAATGTGTTGTGTGGTCCTATTGATTACGAGCACAAACAAGTCCTAGATTGGCTCGAGGAGCCGCTAGTGCAAGCTAAGTTACCAATCAACCACACAGCACACGGGACACGGTTTCCACTATTTTTACACGCGCGAGAACCCAAACGGGAACCGCTGGAAACGATGCAAAAGAAATAAAATAAAATGAAAATTACAAGGCCTCTCTTTCTCTCACACAATCTAAGTGCTAAGTCTTCGAAGCGTCGCCGACTCCTCGCGTTCCTCGCACAAAAATTAAGATAAGGTCAGAGAGTGACACAAAAATAAAATAAAGCAAAAATAAATGAGAGAAATAATTACAAGAACAACCGGGGGTCAGACTACCCGGGGGTTAGAAAATCAAACACTCAAAATGTGATGTAAATTAACCTAAGCCGTGCCTCCCCGGCAACGGCGCCATTTTGATAAGCCTCCCGCACCCTTAGTTAATCCGGTCAAATTAATGTCCAAATCAATTAATGATATTCGTTGCAGTCGGATACGAGGGATTAATCAAAAATCACTTAGCTATTAATGTTAAGTGATGTAGTTTTTTTTACTTGGTGAAGTCCAAGGTCGATCTCAGGGAGGCATCTGTCTCCTTAGGTTGATTACATCAATTCACAAGTGCTCGAGATTCGGGGAACGATTTTTTTTTTTTTTTTGTCTTTTTAATTACTATGTAGACAATGCAGACAATCCTTAGCCAATTTCAAGTTAGATTTAATTGATATATCAAATTCAGTCCAAAAATTATGAAAATTGGCCAGAAGGTTGCTTATGATGAAAATGACCTACACTAATTTTTTTGGAATTTTTTGACTCAAAATGAATATTCTATGAATTAACTAAACAAACAGTGTGATTTTCAATGTTTAATTTTTAATAAATATCAAAACACAATATTTCTCGGAACTAAAATTATCCTAGGAAGGTCTAATGATCAGGAACCTAGGAAAATTGACAGAACTAAAAAAATGTTGTGAAATGAATTAATTAAAATTTATCAAAGGAAATCACTAAACTATTTATTCAGGCCTCGTTATGCGTGCAAATGATGTGAAATTTTTATGGGATGTTAAAAACAATGTCCTTAAGCTACTGTGATTTTTTTTGTGATTTTTTTTGTGATTTTTGAAGGCACAGATAATTTACTAAAAATCAAATGGCATCTCTGGGCAAAATATGACTCAAATCAACCAATTAATTCATTAATAAATCAAGAAAACCAACAAAAATACAACACGTGTGCTAACAGGTAGAGGACAAAGTTCTCAACAATATGCAACTTTTAAAATTCAAAAATAATCAAAAATGCATGCTATGGACACGTGCAAACATAGGGGTCTAAATGCAATACTGAAAAATAAATGTTCAAGAAATAAACATGCTGACAGGGACTAAAGTGCAATTACCAAGACTATGCAGGACTTGAATGCAAATTCTCCACGAATCACGTGCGCCTCACGTGATGTCTGCTTCACAGGGACCTTTCTGCAATTTTGGAAACCTCCAGGGGTGTCGGTGCAATTTACCCAGGCCGCACGTGCTCCTCACGTGGGGCGGCCTAGGCTCGGAGGCGTCGGAGGCTCGGATCGAGGGTCGGGGCTTCTGGAGGCTCGGGTTAGCCTCGGATCTGCTTCGGGGGACCCGAGCCTAGGCTTGGGTGCCGAGGCTCGGATCGGGCGACGTGGCGGCCTAAGGGCCCTTGGATCTGGATGGATCCAAGGGTGGTAGGTGAAGACGCGTGGCAGCGGGTGGAGCGTCCGATCCTTGGTGCGATCGACGGTCGAGGACGAAGGCGGTGAAGAGACGCGTGGCGGGACGAGGGCCGTTCGATCAGAAGATCGAACGGTGGCTGCTGTTTCTCCTTCAACGCTCCTCCGCCGCCTGCGGAGGAGGGGCCTGTGCTCCGGTGAAGGGGGCTGACCTCCGCCTGCCTCGCTGAGCTCCGTCAGTGAGCTCTGTCAGCTCCCAGCTAGCTCGGAAGCAGCGGATGAGGACGGCGAAGCCTCCGGTGGTCTCGGATTGGCTGGAGGAGGGCTGGAGCACCTGGTCGATGAAGCTCGAAGAAGGATCCGATGAAGCTCCGGCCAATGATGATCGGGTACCTGCAAGGGTTATGTGGATAGCCGAAGCGTGCTGATACGATCGTGGAGAGGATGGCGTGGTCGGTGAGGCCTGCGGGTGCTTGAGGTGATCGGGCGAGGTGGCTCCGGACAAGCGGCGGAGCTGCTAGTCGACGATGGTCGAAGTGCGGTGAATGGCGAAGTGGAGAAGCCCGCGAGGATGCTAGCACCGTCGCGGAGCTCGTCGGGATGTCGAGGAGGTGTGGAGATGTCCGTGGAAGGCGAATAAAATCGGAGAAGATCGGAAGAAAAGAAGAGGATGATCGGAGAGGGGATGAAGGAGGTTACCTGGGGTTTGGGGCTCGGTTTTGAGCTCCAGGGGTCGTCGCTCCAGAGGTCGGTAAGCCTCGAGCTCGTGCAGCTACGCGGAGGGCGGCTGCGGCACGGCTGTGCACCGTGGATCTCGCCGGAGAAGAAGGTCCTTCGTCGCTCAACAATTCGGCCGCTTGCTGTCACCAAGAGGAAGCTTGGAGCTCGGGGTTCTTTCCTGGAGTGGCGGATGGGCTTGAATGTGGTCGGAGAGGGTGTATTTATAGGTCGAAGGTGGCGGCAGAGCTGGGTGAGTGGCGAGTTTCATGGAGGTGGTGGAGCGAGTGTGGCGGAGATGGTGATGTTCGAGGGTGTTGGCGAGGGAGAGGGAAGAGTGGGGAAGATCGTGGGAGAGTCAGTGGCCGGCGAGGGGGGCTGGAGTGCGGCCGAGAATAGAAAGGGGCGGCCCCTCCCGCAAGGCGGAGATCGTGGGAGAGAGGGGCTGCCCGAGGTAGGGGACGAAGTCCTGGCCGTTGGATCTTGTGATCCAACGGCCAGATGGAGGCGCGAAGCGGGCGGGTGAGATTAGATCTGGAGTGCCCAGATGAAGGGCTATGAGGGTGACACGTGGCGTGACGCGGGCGAAGTGCGAGCGGGCGGCTAGGATCGGGTCTAGGTGATTGATCTGAGGGTCACGATCCGCTGGAAGACGAGCGGTTGTGATGAAGGGATCGGGGGCGCGATCGGGCGGCCTAGAGGTCGCCACGTGGCTCGTTGAGGATGCGGCGCTAAGGAACGGTCCAGATGGAATGCGGGGTGGATCTGATGGCTGTAGAAGAGAGCGGACGTGGTCAGGCCTGGGCCGTTGGATCTGAGGTGCGATCCAACGGTGGAGGGCGCGGGCGGAGCAGACAAAGGGCAGCGGGCCGCGTGGCGCAATCAGAGGGCGCCACGTGGCCTGCTGTGAGTGGTCGAAGGGAAAGACACGTGTAGAAAGAGGAGGAGGCCGAATTTGGAAAAACTCAAAACATGAAAGTTGTAGATCTTGATGAGATCTACAAGTTTCATGTTGACCAAAGACGGAGATGAGGTCAAATATGATACATAAATACAAAGTTACATAAATATACATATGTAGTATACAAAATGACCCAAAAACCCAAGTTCCTCATACAAGCTCCAATTTCAATGAAATTAGTCTCATTTTGAAGGTCTTTTGATATGTAGTATTCTAAGAGTGAGTAGACCTAAGTAGGAGTTTGTATGCGGGCTTTATGTGTGTTTTAATGTACAAGGGTGCTCAGGGTATTTAGGCTCTTTTACAAGGGTGATTTGTGGCTTTCTTCCCTATATTCTTAAGGAGTATATACATATATTATAGAGAAGGAGTTATTTGATGAAGAGGTCTTTTACAGGTGATTTTTGGCTTCTTATTTAAATGCAGATGAGCTCCTAAAATGCATGAATTATGGATGCATGCATGAATGCTATTTATGCAAGATAAAGGGAAATATGCCTCTATTTTCTCGGGAACAAGGCTCTATTTTTGACTTTTGATGTGATGAATCACAGATTCATCAGACAGCATTCAACATAGGACTTTGGTTATCTCGATCTCGTTAAGTCAACCCTTTGACCTAACTAATCTGACACCTCCGAATCTCTATTCCTATGCAGAGGACCTGCATCAAGAGGTCGGTCAGATATCAGCCTATGTGAGAAAGGATTGCAATCTCCTACTCAGGCTGGAGATCACATCTTAACAATCATTTGACGGTGCTTGATGAGTCCTCAATCTAACTCTTTAGATATTCATCCAAGCACCAGCCTCTATGATTCAATTATTGAATCAACAGCTGTTTGATCATTAAGATAGCCATGGTACATAACCCTAATTGTACAGAGGGACCTATTATGCAAATTATTTATCCTTCATTTCAGATCAGGGAATGATATTTGCAATAACATTTATTGCATAATGGCTCGCCGTGGGCTCACATGTCCAACAATCTCCCACTAGCCCAAAGAGCCATTAATGGGCTAATCATATAAACCCATACTCATGTGACAATCATAGGCTATTTAGAAATAGCTAGGTAAGCTGATCAGTCACTCTGTTCCCAAAAGACAATGCCAAGTCCTTTTACGGCACTTGCATATCCCTAGGTAACAGTGCTCGCATCCAATGCGAATGTTGCATCTAATGCAACCTATACTCAATCTAGTCAAAGCAGATATAGTGTCCTTGACACTATTGCTCAATAACTATTATAACCAGTATTTCCATAATCCTTATCAGAATACCCTTATTCGGGGAGATCACTATCTCTCAAGGTATCCACAGTTAAGACCTTTTAGATCTCTATCTATAAAGTCTTAAGCTCTTGAAGATAAGACTTAGAGATCACTATCTCTAAAGCCTTGTCATCTTTGAAGATTTTTTTTTTATTACTGCAATCAAGTGTTCTTTCTCCATAGTAGGATTAGTAACAGTTTACTACTCCCACTGCATGGCAGATATCTGGCTTTTGTACACATTTAGCATACACTTAGCTTTCCGCAACTGATGCACAAGTGCAAGCAGTTCTAGCATTCACTTCCTCAACTCTTTGAGGTGCTATCCCTTTAAATAGGTCAGTACCAAATCTCAAGGGAAAGAAGCCTTTCTTGGAATTTCCAAGAATGGAATATGTCCAAGGTGTACTACAAATGTGACAGTCCCAATACCCTCTCTTCTTTGCTTCTGAACAACTTCAGAACTAAGATCTAAGAGGTATTCTTGAGATCATATCTCAAGGTATGGAATAGCCAGCCTATAAAACACTTATTCTCATCCTTATATCATTCCAAATGATTAGGATATTATCTACATTTAGCACGATGAACACAATGGCACTCCCACTAAGCTTCACATGGTACATCAAGATTCTATTTGAAATCATAACATTTATAATTTCATCAAATCTTATGTTCCAACAACAAGAAGCTTATTTGAGTCCATAGATGGATTTCATTAGCTTTCACACATTTCTTTCCTCAACCATGAAGCCCTGGGGTTACTTCATGTGAATATCCTCCGAGAGGTATTCTTAGAGGAATGCAATCTTGAATTACATCCTGAAGATGCAATAGTCAAGTTGTGTAGCTAAGGTTAGCAATATTCTGATGATTTTAAGAATGGTTACCGAAGAGCAAGTCTCATTGCAAGCAATGTCTTCTCTTCCGGTGTGTAGCTTATGGCTACGAACCGAGCTTTGAAGGTCTCTACCTTCTCATCAGGTTCCCTTTCTCTTGAAGATCCATTTATACCTTAACGGGTCTAACCCTTATAGGTGGATCTTCGAGGGTCCATATACAACATTTGTATATGAAGTCTACTTTAGACTTTATTGCTAATATCCATCTTTCCATGTCATGATCCTTAGGAGCTTCATCACATGAAGTCCGATCATTGTCAGACTTGGCTGACACATGGAATACGTCCTCAAACTCATTTGAAGAGGTATTAATGTTTCATCTTTAATTGTCCTTTTAGTTTCCTATTTCAGGAGCCTCATTATCTTCTCAAGATTAAATGAGTTCCTTTACTTCATTTTCATCTTGATTCTCAAGAGAGTCTCAATCTACTAAGAATCACATTCTCAGAAATGATATCTTTTAAGAATCTCAAGGTCATAAAGTAGGTATCCAATACCATCCTTTATTTTCCTAATGAAGTAGCACTCTCAAGTGCTAGATTCCAGCTTACTTGCATGGAATCTTATTAAGGATATATATTGTAGTCTCTACTACACATATATACATGGAAACTAAGAGGATAATTATGCTAAAATTCATCATTGATCAAATCATGTCACACATGATCCAATTGTATCTCCCTACAACTCCATTGAGTTCAGGTTTACCAGGAGGAGTGAGATAGAAATGATATTCATATCTCTATAAGGTATTCTTTGAATTTTATCTAATAGGTACTTGCTACCTTGGTTAGATCAAATTCATTTATTCTTCCTTCAAATTTTGGTTCTAAACCAAAATTGTGAAATCTTTGAACATTTCAAAGGTTTCTCAGGTGAAGAGAAGAAATCTCATATCATACATAATCATTAATAGATATCACATATCCATAATGTTTATTATGATATAGATGATCTACATACATCAATATGTATGAGATCTTGAATACCTCGACATCTAACATCATTCCTAGAGAAGGGTGTATTGGACATTTTACTTTGAATACGATATTCACAAGCATGTAAGATTTGAAATTTTAGACATTCTAAAGTTTCGTATCTTACTAGTCTATTGATCGAATCAACAGACAAATGTCCAAGGCTTGATGCCAGATCATTGTCAAATGATCTTCATCCTCCTATTGATCTTATAAGGTTTGATTTTCAGTATTAGAAATCTTAATGAACCATTCATTAATTTTCTAATTTTGTGGAGTCCATTAGATGTTAGATTACTATCTGAAATATATCCATCATAACCTTTTATGATAGTTCTATCTCAGAATTCATGTTTATTTCCAACATTTAGAAACAAACAATGGGGTATTCTAATATCTAGGTCATAGAGACATTCTCTAAGACTAAGGGCTCTCCCACTGAGAATATGAAGTCCATCTATCCAACAGAGACTGCTGCGACAATTACAGCAATATCCATGTAGATGACTACTAAACCTTAAGATCAAATTTCTAATCTTCTAATATGTATATGCAACCAATTGCAAATATCACTAGAAGATTGGGATACAATTATCAGACTTTATCTTATGAAATAAGTAAGTCAAAGTCAATGATTATATGTAGATTATTCTGATGCTCTATCTGAGTCCTTCACTAAGGATTTTAGACATATTTGATAGTCATACTATCAACACATCAACTTATTGCAGTATTGGCATTCATCCAACTCTTTGGATGTCATACGGAAGTCACAGAAGTATGATCAACTCTTTGACTTTCCTTCTCACATGGGTTCAACCCATGCTTCCACTGTGCTCTCTTCATCTATGAACAACCATTGTTCAAGACAAAGAATCTCTTATGTTGAATTCAAAAGAATTTAATGTAAGAGCATTTCAACATTTATACATGCTTCATTAAATTCATACAATATGAATATCATAAAGCTTCATGAATGACTTGAGTATAGATAGTAGAATGATGACACTCATCATATCTACCTACATCTTAACTCTTGGAGACTTAGGTTCAGGTAGGTATTCAAACATTTTGAATACATCATCTCTTTCGAGCTACCATTCTGCATAATGCAGAGAACCATGTCATTCATGATTAAATGTCTAGAGCACATATGTATGCCAAAATATCTTCTTTTATTTTATAAGGATTATTCGACAATTACGATCACCATCGACATGTTACTTCCAAAGTACACTCGATGAAAGATCAAGACCATAGAGACATACAAACCCTAAGGTGATGTCTTATTGTCTTATTTAATTGTCATTCCTCATTATGTTGAGGAAACTTGCACATTGCAACCACATACATTATGTGTCCAATTGCAAGTACAATATCTGGATCATGAGTCCAATCCAAGATATTTTACTGGTTATTACTGAGTATAACATTGAGTGGGTTTAATGAAGGATTATCTGAAATAAGAAATTTGCATAAGTGTATATGTATATATATATTATATACAAGTTTTACTTTGATTTAGGAATTTTTATATCAAAGTTGTCTTGCCTTGTCAACACTGAAAGTTCATTCCCTTAATCACTTTCAATGTAGGAGATATTCTTACCATTATATCTCTAGCAAGATCTGGGATCTCCTTTCCTATCTTTGTTGCATCCCAATAATATGAGAACCTACAACTCGGATAAAAAGAAGCGGGAACACATTCCGCCTTGCAAGTCCAACTTGCATTTCCCAATTCGGTCTTTAACACCCGGACCCACCACCCCTAAGATGATGTTGACCCGTCATTAATTGAACCAACCGTAAACAGGCTTAATACTCGCTATACGCAATCCAATATCGCCCCAATAATATGAGGACCCGATATTGGGGTCACTACGTATACGGCCTTACTCTTTCGAGAAGCAAAGAACCCGATCCAATTAAATCATATATAGGATCTGTCACTTCGGACAGGCGTCTCCTATATACAACAACTGGCGACGGAATCCTTTGCCTTGACGGGAGACCATGGATGTCACTTATGTGATCCTCCACCTCATATTCAAATTGTAATTAATTATTGTGAATCATATTCACATAATTAATTCTTCCAAGGGAAATACACATCTATTCAAAATAGAGTGTTTATTGGATATAATTAATTTAATCACATTAAATTAATCATCAATCCAATCATCAATCAACAAACATGTCTTTTACTTGAATAGTAGGTATATACTCAAAGTACGTATTATTCGAATTTTAATAATTAGAAAAATACACATTGTCTGTCTCCGGTATTATACAGTCCCTACCTGTTGTCATGGCCAGTACCGACGAGAGTAGGACGGACCACATACGTTGCAACCCGCTACCCCAATGCTCTCCGACTAGGCACCACATCCGCCTCGGGAAAGGATAATACCAGATAGACCATCATGTACTTTGAGATGTTCATCGGTTTTTCAACCGAAATTATACCATATAATATACATCAAAACATTTTTGATTATAAGGAGATTTGCTAGACAAATCCCCAATCCTATTCAAGCAAAAGGGTTTTTCATGTAAAAGTTGTCCTACAACAATTGTAGGATAAACTATGGTTTTCATGAAAGCAATGTTTGTTGATGAACCAATGATCAAGATCTAATATCTTATCATTGTGGTTTAGGCAAATGCCATTCAATGAAATAATTATTTCTTTAAATATTTCACAAATATTTATCACTAATTATTCCAGAAAATTAACAATTAATTTTCATCATGATAATTGAATGACATATCACAAGGTTCAAGATCAAGAAATTGTTAATTTCCAGCAGTGACCCCCAATCACTAAAATTAACTTATCTTGATCAATTTAAATCCAAAAAATGCAAACTCAGTTTCCAAAGATTGCCTATTTGATTTATTAAAGAACCCAAGTGATAATTCACGCATTTCAAGGCAGATTAAAACCGTAATCATCTCATTAATTACGTTCAAATCCGCATTTCCCGCAACAGTGAATATAGTCATATTCAAAAAGTCATATCTTGAGCAAATAAAGTCCAAATTTAGTAAACTCAAGTCCTATGGTTTCCTTGTTTAATGGGGAACAAAATCCAATTGAAAATTTCGTGTTTAAATATTTTAAACAGAGCCGAAAAATTCAATTTTACAGAGGTGCGAAAATTGAAATGCAGTAAAAATTTCGCAACCCTTTCAAGAACCAAATCGTCTAAGGTGTATGGATCATATCCAAAACCTTTTTCAACCTGGCTCTGATACCACTTGAAGGATATTGAGTATCCTCAAGCGCATCACGGAAGCGTGTCGACCGCATCGTATGCAATCGGAGCAACTAGTCGCACTAGTCGCTAGATGCAGCGGAAATTAAAATTTTTTAACTTTAAAGATGAAACCACATGATCACGAACACTTCTCGGATCGTTTCATCAAACCGCAAAGTACAAGGAATACCTCTTGAAGCGTGGTTGTGATCGCGAGATCCCAAAGTAGAGATCCTCCTATCTTAAGTCCGATCCACGAAGAATGCACTTGCGGGCGTGATGATGAGTCACGTTCCTTCCGCAATCCTCGATGAAGATCCAAGCGATGGCTCCCCCGATTTCGCCAAACGAGATCCGTCGTCTTCCTTTAGAGTAAGAAACTCCAAAGAAGATGGAGATCCACGAGTCGTCGAAGAAGAAGCCGAGAGTCTCTCCTTTCTCAACATAAAGTGGACGGCCACTTAATGGAGAAGAGAAAGAGAGAGAGAGGGCGAGAATGAGAAAGAGAGAGAGAGAGAGTTGTCACCTTGTACAACTCTTGATGATGTACCATGGAAGGCTACCCTAGCCCTCTATTTATATTAGTTTAGGATCCAATGGATCTCAATCCATGGGACACATGGATCCAAAGGCTATGCTTGGTCCATGCTAAATCAATGGCTATGATTGTTGTTGGTTAAAACCAACAACATTAATTTAAATTAAAATATGTTGCAACATTATCAACATAATTTAATTTAACTAATTAAGAGATAATGTGACAACAAAAAGGGAGTCAACTAACCTCCCTAAATCATAGGGGGTTATTTTGTCTCCTTTTTATTTATCTTATTATTTCTTAATTAAATTGCAATAACTATTATTGCAATAATATCCACCAAATTAATTCCAAATTAATTTGTGAATATTTCAATCATGCCATTGAATATTATGTGAATCATATTCACAACCCAAACTAGTTAGTAAATTGCATTTCCAGATAATTAATAAATGTGAATCCAATCCACATTATTAATTAACAAATGCTATTTACATAAATTCTCTCTCTTATATATGTATATTATAAATCATATTTATAACACACATATATCATGGATAGTGCTATCCACATTCTCTTAATCCTTGATAATTAAATCCCATTTAATTATCTTAGATAATCATTTTCACAATATGAATCATATTCATATTTAAGCTTGATAATTAAATCTCATTTAATCATCAAGTCCTTGCTTGGATATTTCATCAAAAGAATTATTCTTGAACCCTTTCAAGAATAATGTGCTTTCTCCGCAGATACTTGGAGATAAGGACAGCGCGATTGTATTATTCCACGTATAGTGACTTGGATGTTGAGATATTATCTCAAATCCAGATCGAACGAACCTCCCACAGATGCTTGATTAAATCAAGACCGCAAATCCAATCTTCTCATTGAATCTGAATCCCATTCAGACCAATGTCCAACACTTGGACTAAGATCGGATTGGTTCTCTACTGAAAGGAGTCACTAAAATCCAGACCTGTTTCATCACTCCCTCGGAATGGAAGCGTCATGGATATACAATCGTTTATGATCACATCACCCTTCAGGTATTCCCAATACCTGTACATCCTGCATACTGGAAGACCCATGGTCAACCCGAAGATCAAGATCTATTTTACACTGTCTTCTTCAGGGTTTGATCACCAAGTTTCTCATTTGATCATTGGGATTTGGTATCGATCATATACTTTCCAAAAGCATATATCATACCTAGGTCTTGATCATATACTTTCCAAAAGTATATATCAAACCTACAAATTCAGTCAAGCTTCCAAAGCGAGACGACCGTGCACGGAATTTGATTCTTCCCAATATCTCATGAGTGAGCTCATGTCTTCCGGTTCAGTAGTGAACCTGTATGATCCCTTTGAGAGATCGTATTACTCATATGCCCTTATATGCACACCAGCTCACCGGTGTATAGACCTTGGTTAGGTCATCAACCTATTGGTCTGCCAAATGTACATACTCAGACATATAGCAATACATCTGTCTCCGGTCAGAGGATGCGTGCCTATGCTGTGACAGCATTCAACATAGGACTTTGGTTATCTCGATCTCGTTAAGTCAACCCTTTGACCTAACTAATCTGACACCTCCGAATCTCTATTCCTATGCAGAGGACCTGCATCAAGAGGTCGGTCAGATATCAGCCTATGTGAGAAAGGATTGCAATCTCCTACTCAGGCTGGAGATCACATCTTAACAATCATTTGACGGTGCTTGATGAGTCCTCAATCTAACTCTTTAGATATTCATCCAAGCACCAGCCTCTATGATTCAATTATTGAATCAACAGCTGTTTGATCATTAAGACAGCCATGGTACATAACCCTAATTGTACAGAGGGACCTATTATGCAAATTATTTATCCTTCATTTCAGATCAGGGAATGATATTTGCAATAACATTTATTGCATAATGGCTCGCCGTGGGCTCACATGTCCAACAGTGTTCAGGTGGTTCCAGCCACCACTGAGCTCCGTGCGCCGGCCGCGCACGCTGGGCAACGACCCAGAGCTCCACCGGAGCTCAACCACAGGCTGCCACCTCCGCTAACTCCTCACTCCGGCGGGGGGACTTTTTCTTCTCCGTTTCTTCGATTTATTACGTCACCCCCAACCATTGCCACCTTCGTCTAATCGCACCATCGGCTTCGCCAACCCACCAGCCCCCTCGCGCACCCATCTCCTTCCTTCAGAACCCCCTCGCACCCCGACCCCCCTCCTCCGTCCCCACGGCAGAGGACTCGCCTGAGCCGTCACCTTATCCACCTCCGACAGCTCCCATTTCACCTCCCGCACTTCGCAAGACACGTCCGCACGCTTCGGCTATGTGCTTCTAACCGTTGCAGGTACAAACATCTTTACTGGCCGGACATCGCATCTGAGCTCCAACTCCGCTCTCCGTCGTAGGTGCAGCTCTACCATACAGCCGTTCAAGACGTCCTTGGAGCTTCGCCAGCTCTCCAGCTTCGTCGCGGACCTCTCAGCTCCATGGTCTGACCTTCAGGCGAGCGCTGGGAGTGCGGCGGAGCTATGGCATGGTCACCGGAGTCCCGCCTCCTCCGGTGGCCCGCGGAGGAAGAGGAATGCACAGCTACCGTCTGATCACCAGGATCGGACGGCCAAGATGAAACCACGTGGAGGCCCGAGCCTCGAACCAGACCTACAGGCTCGGGCGGACCACACATAGCCCCGAACCTCCAGTTGATGCCACGTAGACCCGAAGCTGAGGGCTGTCCCGAGCCTGATCCCTCACGTGCAGTGCACGTGAGGGCTCGGGTAAATTGCATGATAGACCCTAGAGTATCTGATAATTACGATATGGTCCTCCAGGCGCCGCGCCTGGGGTAAATTACAGGGAGGCCTTCGAAGGTTTTTGAAATTACAAATATACCCCTGCGCGCAAATGGTGAAATTACTCAAGGGCCCAGACGTTTTTCTTTATTTGCATTTAGGTCCCTCCATGGACCTAAATGCAATATTTATCCCTTTACTTTCTTGCATTTTTATTACAATTATGCCCTTGCACTGTTTTTAGCATAACTTGAGCATCGTAGGTCCAAATTGCATGATTTTAGTGTCATTTTGATCCTTGTTTTGTCCTATACATTTTAGCATGCTTACTTGTTCCATTTGACACTGTTTTAATTTAAGTGATTTTTTATGTGAAAAATGGGACCATGCTCTACTTGTCTTGATTGATTTGATGACCGATTTTTAATGATGTGTTCAAATTGGCTCTAATTTCATTCTATATTACGTTGCTCTCATTTTAGGGTATAATTGTAGGTATTTCTGACATTTTATTCAGCACGCATATTCTCTTACATTGTTTGCCCATGTATCATTTTAACTTGCATAAAAACAAAATAAAAACTGCATGCATCATGGCATCGCCTTGTAAATAGCATAGTGCATCAATTTGCATATGGACCTGAAACTGAAATTAATTGACATTATGCCTTCATGAATCAAAATTCAATACTCTGATTAGGTTGTCGTGTCCCTGTGTTCGACCTTGGTACACTTGCCAAGTATAAATAATCCACGACATTCAAAGATCGTGGTTTTTGCTGAACCGAATTCGCCTCCTATACTACAACATAATTCCACATAATTAAAGAGGCGAATTCGACGTTCATCAGCATCTCATCTCTCTGTCCAACTGTCCCTCCCATTCTTTGACAGATAGGACACGACCGTACAAAATCAATAGCATCTCTAAACAAGGTCAGCCAATACAATCCACATTGAAGTACTTTGTGAGCGATTCTCTTTCCCGAATGGTGTCCTCCAGCCTCAAGTGAATGACAATATGTGAGGATACTCTGGTATTCCTCCTGAGGAATACACCTTCCCCAAACACAATCCGGTCCTTCGAAGAAAAGGAAAGGATCGTCCCAGTGGTATCTCCTTGAATCCGCCTTCAGTCGGTCAATACTGCTCCTAGTCCAACCATGGGGAACCTGCTTGGAGACAAGATAGTTCACCATGTTGGCATACCACGGGAGTGAGTCAATAACACAAATTGACTCATCTGGGAAGGTCTCTCTAATCCGCTCATAATCAGGAGAATCCTTAAGTTCAATCCGAGAAAGTGATCAGCCACAACATTCTTCACTCCAGGTTTATCTTTTATCTCCAAATCAAATTCCTGGAGGAGTAAAATCCACCTAAGAAGACGCGCCTTCGCGTCCTTCTTTTCCATTAAATATCGAATGGATGTGTGATCTGTGTAAATTGTCACCTTAGAGCTCAAAATATATGATCTGAACTTCTCGAGGGCCCATACTACCACGAGCATTTCCTTTTCAGTCACTGTATAATTTTTCTGTGTAGGATCTAAAACTTTGCTCGCATAATGAATCGCAAACGGAATCCCCTCTCGTCGTTGTCCTAACACAGCTCCTATAGCAAAATCTGAAGCATCAATCATGATCTCAAAGGGGAGAGACCAGTCAGGAGCTTGTAGGATAGGCGAGGCACAAATCTTCCTCTTCAAGAGCTCTAAGGCCTCCAGACACTTGTGATCTACAACGAACTCTGTGTCTTTCCCTAAGAGCTCAGTCAGTGGGCAGGCGATCTTTGAAAAATCCTGAATGAATCTTCTATAGAATCCAACATGCCCTAAGAATGACCGCACTGACTTCACGTTGGTAGGTGGATCGAGTTTCTGGATCACCTCCACCATGGCAGGGTCAACCTCCATTCCCCTTTTGGAGATGACATGCCCCAACACGATACCCTCCGTCACCATGAAGTGACTCTTCTCCCAGGAGAGTACCAGATTCACCTCTCTACACCTCGTGAGGACTCGGTCCAAGTGCGCTAAACATGTATCAAAAGAATCACCATGGACCGAGAAGTCATCCATGAACACTTCCATGAAATCTCCCACCATCTCGGCAAATATGGCTATCATGCACCGCTGAAATGTGCCTGGGGCATTGCAGAGCCCAAATGGCATGCGCCTGAAAGCATAAGTACCGAATGGACATGTGAATGTGGTCTTTTCCTAGTCCTCCAGGGCTATGGCCTTTGGTTGTAGCCTGAGTACCCATCAAGAAAACAGAAGAACTCTTTCCCTACGAGTCTCTCCAAGATCTGATCAATAAAAGGCAATGGAAAGTGATCTTTCTTGGTCGCGGCATTCAAGCGCCTGTAGTCAACACAGATACGCCACGACGTGGGTACTCGTGTCATGATCTCTACCCCCTCCTCGTTGGTGACCATCTGAATTCCCGACTTCTTCGGGACAACATGAAGTGTGGCCACCCACTTGGAGTCAGAAATAGGGTATATAAACCCTACTTTGCACCATTTCTCAATCTCTTTCTTCACCACTTCCCTTAAATTGGGGTTAAGTCTCCTCTGGAACTCACGGGAAGGTCTCACATTATCCTCAGTAAAAATGTGGTGTGAGCAGAGAGCAGGGTTGATGCCCACGAGATCCGACACTGTCCAGCCTATTGCTTTGCGGTTCCTCTCTAAAACTTCTAACAACCTATACTCCTGTTCTAAAGTCAAGTCTGAGCTAATGATGACAGGATATCTCTCTTTGGGTCCCGCAAGAAAGGCATACTTGAGTGTAGGAGGTAGTGACTTCAGTTCTGGCAATGTGGTATCATCAAGCAGATCTGGCTGAACTGAATCTGGTTCCGTGCTGCATGAAGGTGGGCTAAGTTGAGTAGTACTCGCCACCAACTCAGAAGTAAAGGGAGTCGGATCGCCAAAGAAACGCGGTAGTTCGGCCAAAGCCGCATCCGACTCATCATCTATATCCCATGATCGTTCCGAAGGGGATGGAACTGACAGATCCAGATGGATCTCTGTGTCATCATGGGAATAGGTAGATGCATCTCTCACAAGATCAGACAACACCTGGCAAACTGCATCATCCACTATACCCTTTCCAGATGAAAGGGACTCGCTCTGTCCTGAAGGAATCTGTCCCCAAATCCCAAATGTGGTAATCATACTGCAATCTGCCTCTGAAGATGAGTACTATGTGCTACTCTCTGAATCGGGTCGCTGACACTTGGTGTGCTTCATGTCAAGGTTCACTTCTCCACTTGAAGAACGGAACTTCATCATTCCCGTACCATAATCGAAAGATGCGCCTGCGGTCCTAAGGAAGGACCGCCCAAGAATGATCTGAGACTCTCTCCAATGATTGGGGGTCTCCATGTCCAAGATTGTGAAATCAACTTGATAGTTCTACCCCTCAATCGAGATAACTACGTTCTTCACTTCTCCCTTAGGTCTCTTCACTGATCGATCAACGAATTGGAGTAAGGCTCTAGATTTGCGAAGTGGTCCCAACTCCAATTTCTGATATAATGCTAAGGGAAGTAAGTTGATCGAAGAACCGTTATCTAAGAGTGTGCGTGCAAACGCAATGTCGTCAATACGACTCTCCACATAGTGAGCATCCATGTCTCTCTTTTTCCTTGGCAAAGTCTGATTCTTGAGACAATAGGTTGTGGCAACCAATAAGACATGTGTCTTTATATTTCGGTTATCTTTCTTCCTGCTAACCCTTGTAGGTGTGCATCTCACCTTAAGGTATTTTTGGAAGGCAGGATGGTTAGCCGCATATTCATCAAATGGTACCTTGACTGTGATATTCTCTTTACAAAACCGTGCCATATCGGGGTCATCTTTCTGAATCTTTTTGATGCGCTTTCCTGCCGTAAGAGCACAGGGGAAAGGGATGGAAGCTAGAGAAATAGAAGATGAAGAGTCTGAATCATGAACTGAAAGATCATTCTTGGCATTAGCGGAAGCAGAGTTCTTCATACATGAATCTTTTTGATGCAACATGGGATCGAAATCAAATCTATCTACTATAGGTTGTGGAATAAAAGCTGGAGTGGTATCAGCCACAACCGGAGATGCAAGGTCCTCCGTAGACTCAGAAGTGTATCCATGTTGCCGATGTTGCATACGTGCTCTCCTTCTCCTCTCGGCTCCCTGAATAGAAATCCTCGAATGATGCTGATGGGGCTCCGAAATATGATGTCTCTCCTCCTCGTCCTCTGAATACTCCTCACGTAGAGCTTCAGACATGCCCCTCCTCGTATCCCTCGCCCGGTCAGGTACGGTCACTGTCCTTCCGCTCCTGAGTGACATGTGGTTAGCCTCGTCACACGAAAGAATCTCATGTTCAGTTCTAGGAGATGCTGAATAGTATACCTGACCAAAGTACTGTTGAGAACTAGATCGGTTCAGGCTATTGGGGTTAGCCTGAACTTGAGCTGGGATAGAGGTAGAGGGTGCAGTCTACTCGTCTCGCCATCTGGACAGGCGGTTGACATCCACCCGTAAGTCATGAATCTCGTTCCTGTAGGATCGTAGCTCGTCGAGTATTTGCTGTTGTATATCCACGGGACTAGACAAAGAAGGAAGTGGATAAGACTGGGAAGAAGAACGAGAAGAGTGGCCCTGCTGGCCAGAGTACTGCCTCTGCTGCTGATGCTGGGGTTGCGGGCCCTGCTGGTCCGCCTGGTAATGACCCTGTCGGCCATACTGCTGGTATTGTTGCCTCTGCTGCTGGACTGGCTGGAATCCAGGGCTCTGCTGTGAAGGAGGTGGTGCGGAGGTGAATGCGGTGTTATGAAAGGTCGGGGGATGCTGGTAGGTCTGTCGGTCTCCCGTACTTCCCTGCCTGGCAGGGTCCTGAGTATACCATACTCCATTCACCTCCCAAACCGGTGGAGGCTCCTCCTGGACTGTCTCTGCTAATGGAGGTGGCTGTTGGAAAGAGTGGGTGCAGGATTGGTCCTGCTCCCACGGCTGGGGTTGTCCTGACACCAACTGCTCCTGAACATGGTGAACTCGGTATATGGGAGCAGAGGGAGCAGTCACGACATGTATCTTTATCTTAGATACCTTCTCAGTCAACTCCTCCATCTGTTTTGGAAGTTTGGAGACGCTCCGATCCAATTCATCAATTCTCCTGTCAATCCTCTCAACTACAGTAAGCTTGTCAGTAAGGAGTCCCATGATAGGTATCACGTCCTGAGAGAGATCGACTACAGCTGATTTTCTCCCTCCAAGTGAGAGTGAACTGGGGGATGGTGTATAGGCCCTGCTGGCCATCTGTGAGCGGCTAGTTTCAGCCATCTGCTCGAATACCCTCCAGACGGTATCCGCTCCTCGAGATGTATAGCTACCTCCACAGACAGCGCTCACTAAACCCTGCATCTCAGGGTTGAGACCAGTAAAGAATGACTGGACCAAGATGTTATCATCTTGTCCATGACAGGGACACTTCTGCAGGATGTCCTTGAATCTTTCCCAAGCATCACAAAAAGCTTCATGGGGTAATTGGGAAAAACTCGTAATGCGCGTCCTCATCATGTTAGTTCTACTCAAAGGGTAGAATTTCTTCAAAAACAGGTCCTTGAACTAGGCATATGTGGTGACGGTAATCCCAAGATTCTTTACCCAGTAATCATCTTTTCCACCCAAGGCAAATGGAAGGGCTTTGAGCCTAATATAATCCTGGCTAATATTTTGATGTTTGAGGTTAGCGCAGATGAGCTCAAAGTCCCTCAGGAATGCATATGGTTCCTCAGAAGCATTCCCATCAAAGTGTGGCAACAGGTTCAGAAAATGCGGCTTCAATTCAAAATCAACCTCGGGCTCAGTCGGACTCAAGTAGTTCCGAATTTGATATTGTCCGGGGTTATACGTCGCATCCATTGGTGGTTGGACCCCAACATTCAACTGTCCTAACTGAGCTCTGAGAAGTGCATGTTGCTGCTCAGATGCAGCTAATCTGGCTAGTATCATTCTCATTGGGTCCTCCTGATTCTCTTCTTCATCGTCTTTCTTCTTTGGAGGCATTTTTCTTGTGTCTTCTTCAGGTCCTGAATCAGCAAGGTGTGCTTGATTAGAAGAGGATTTATGAATCAAGGTATTCTCATCGAGGCGAAGGTCTTCCTCGGTGAGGTGGGAAGAGAGAAAGGGAATGGTTTGAGAGTAACCATCCTGAGAGTGGGTGATCCTGGGCTCAAGAGGGTCATGAGTCCAGGTTGGTCCACGTTGCGCATGGACCTGTGAAGACATACTTCTTAGAGGGTTCAACGGGATATTCGCAAAGTCCAAATAATTATCCCCCCAATCAGTCATCTTCGATGTCAAAAAGAACCAATTTAGAACACGATATTTCAATGAGGCGCTAGTTCTACGGTGCACGTAAATGTGCGGAGTAAACTCACACAATACAAAAGCAATTCAAACCCTCAATTTCACCAACTCAACACGTGATGGCCGTAAGAGTTCGGCCGAATTCTCTTGTCAATTTTAGTTGGTGAGAAATACAATCTTGGAAAGATTAACGAGCTGTTAGGTGCCCGTATTTTCCTACAGACTGACCCGGTTCAAAGAACCAGTAGTAAGTAAGAAATCCAGACTTGGCTCTATCCTAGGGTCGTCTCTCTCTCACTTGCAAGTAAAACAAACAATGAGGGCTTTATGCACCCGAGAACAGGGGTTCTTTTTATTCCAATTTTTTTAAATCGATCTGCTCAATTCAGTCCCAATTTTAGAGTTAGGTTATCACTTGAAATTTATGTGAACACACAAGCACGTCTACCGTTCAGTCCCAATTTCCTTTTGACCTTAAGTTGTAAAACAAGAAGGGAATCGGAAATCAGAATGCAAACGAGAAACTATGATGCATGCTCAGAAGAAGGTATACTTACAATGAATCCCAGCACTCTTCATGTGTTATGCAGAATAGAATTTGTAAATTTTACACTAAATGCATGCAGATCGAAAAAAACCGCACCTAAACAGTATACTATTAGCGGGGAAGAATTGATTTAATTTTGAGCTAAGTAGTACGTGTCTATGTGCGTCTCATTATGAATCTTATAAGATATGTGAATCTTCTAAGATATGTGTGGTCTAAATTACAATGAGAACAAACAAATTTGAATCTAAACTACCGTGAGCCTAATCCTTAAGTTTGCCACTCAAGTCGAGCCCCATTCTCACCGGAGAGTGAAACAGATCTCGACACACCACAAATAAAGTCCAAGTCTTTTTTACACACGCGAGCTCTCAAACAAGAGCCGCTATAAATGAGCAACTATCTAAATAATTACAGCAATTTACAAGAGCTCTCTCGAAATAAATAAATTCTCCAAACTCTTCAGCAGTCGGCGCGTGTCGCGTCCGTCGACCTCCGATATACTCCAAGTCCACCGGGCCCTCGCAAGGAAAATAAGTTTTATATTAGAGAGACAAACAACAAAATATATACAAGAATATGAAGAGAAATAATTGAAAGAAAATGGACTAAATACAAGGTGGCTCGGGGGTCAGACTACCCGAGCTGCTGCTCCACGTTCCGATTTTTTATTTTTTTATTTTTTTACTTTTTTCTGTTGTAATAAAGAAATCTTTTTTTTGTTTTAATTTTTTATATATTTTTTTAATTTTGTTAAACAAGGAATGCAAATGGAAATGACAATGAAGGGGGAAAAATGATATGGTGATAATATGTGGAGTAAAACAAATAGGGAATGGTGGTGATATGATGTGCTAAAAAAATTGTAAAAATGACAATATGATAAAATGAGATGAAGAATTACCTACAATGGACGCGGGTGCCTATGGAGTGCTCACGAGAGCACGGTCTTCGCTCAAATCGCCAGCGTGCGATGAGCTCGAGCAGCGCACGGTTGCGGCTGCGATGTTGGCCAAAAAGCCAACGGATCTTACCGGAGAGAGGGCTGTCGTTGCTCGACCGCGGTTGCGTCGCTGTCACCGATTCAACTCAGGGAACTAGGCTCTCCTCACATAAAGATGGATCAAGTGCAAATTGAGGAGGATGGAATGTATATAAAGAGATGGAAAAAATGGAAGTTAGAATTAAGATGGTGTGAGATGGAGGTTAATAAAATAGTGGAGTTGAATTAGAAGTTAGAAAAATGGTGGTTGAATGGAGGTTGGTGGTAGAATGAGTTGAATGGTGGTTATTGTAGAGAATGTATAATAAATAAATAAATTAAATAAAATAGGCTACTTTAATTACAATAGAATAAAAGAGAAGAAAATAAATAGTGGAGAATTTACAAGGGAATACATACAACATGTACAATTTTTTATTTACTTTTCTATTTTATTTTTTTTCTTTTTAATAGTAGCTATGTACAACAGGAAAATACGATAAAATACTACAATAAAAATACAACACAACCATTATATTTTTTTGTATTTTTAGTGATTAGGAAGGACAAAATAAAAAATGAAGAAAGAATGAATATATACATAATATACAATGTACATCTAGGTCCCAAAACCCAACTTTTACAAATGAGCTCCGATTTTAATGAAACCACTTCCGTTGGATAGATAATTTTCTAACTTGAACTTTAAAAGTGAGTTTGGTGAATTTAGAGTTCATACAGAGCGGGAATTTGACTTGGAAGTTGATCTTTACGGTTTTTTCCTTTTAGGATCTAGGAGCATTTATTTGAGGTAAAATTTATTTTGTATTTTTGTATTTTTATGTACATTATTATGAACAAGTTAGAGAAAGAATTAGCCAAAAAGGAGTTGAAATGAAAATATTTAAAATACATGAAGTTTTGGGCTATTTACATGTGAAAAACTCCTTTATTTTTGAGGCTTTTTATTGTTAAATTATTTTGTACAATATAATATACATTAATTAGTGTGTTTTATTTATAAGAGTCATTTTGTTAATTTATTGATTTTATGGACATTTTTATGGGATTTTACTCGGGGATTTTGCTAAGATCAAGATATTTGCGATGATGAATCGCGGATTCATCAGTAATATATGGGGATAGTAATTCCTCGTATATGCCCAGAACATTTTTTGTTTACTAGTGCAAGGAAGTTGTTGTTTGTTGTAGCAACTACCTTTATAAGGGAGTCGTAGCTTGGGTCAAGGACTCTTATTTGAAATTTATATAGGAGTCATTACTCCACCTCAATAGGAGCCATCGTCAGAAGCAATGGCTGGGAATTGCACTTTACTTAATAGTAGCAATCCCAATAAACTGCATGTAGTGGTTTTCAACATTTTTCGCTTGGTTCCATGTCCAAAAAATCACACTTAACCAACAATCATAGAATTTCATGTCCAAAAAAACAACAACAAAACACATTTCATCAGAATAAGAAGCAAATAGTATAATTAAAAAACTTTAGTGATTTGACACTAGATGAGTTTTACCTGTAATACAAAAGAGTGCATATAGGAGATACATAATTGTCGCTTCCTCCTAAGAAAGATTTTTAGTTTTGCTGGCCTATAATTGGCTCTACGACTTTGGCATCAACTGTCATGTCTATTCTCCCAGATCCTCAAATTGGTTATGTTGTCGACCTGCTCCAACCCGAGTCCCTCGTCCATACCCACATCTTCACCCTTGACCACTATGTGAAGTACTAGGTTCTGGATGACACGTAGCATCATGAATACCAGGTGCGGTGTCTGATATGACATACATCAGTCCACACGATCCCTAAAAAACGTAAAGATGAACCCTCTTCAGAAACCACGTCGAGCTCGTCTCATCCTCATTATTCATGAATGCAAATGCAAGTGGGGGATGTGGTTATCTGTGTCACATCCACATAAAATGAGAACCTTTTGCCTATATTTGCTCTATATATGTCCCATCGATGCTGATAACAAGCTTAAAAATGTCTCCACACATTGATGCATGTATCAAATGCCCAAACGCCATTTAAATATTTTCCCTATAGCCATTGGATCCCCGAGTATATTTGTCAATATACCTAGAATAGATGTCTCCAATGCTTGAAACAAGTATGGCGATTCATTATATGATGCGGTCCAATCATCGTATACTGCCTCTATTCACTTTCGTCTAGCATCCCATATCCTCCTGACTGACCATATACCTATAGTCATATGAAATCATTGTTTGCAATATGGAAACTTTCATAGAAGATAATCTTAATTTATGTGCCAAGAAGTTGCAATCAAGATGGGACGATCTTTATTTGCTACACGATGCAAGCATATATGTGGTGCATCCATCTTCAATATCACAAACTAGCCATCAAGCAGATGACGATGACCATACAACCACCGCATGCATCATCTATCCTTCTCAATGCAATACACAACCCACATATGCTGGTCAGATTAATGCACCATAGAATTATAATGGTGATTGATGGGAAATAATTTCACTAAATAGACTAGATCTGCTTTGACTTAAACATCATCCTACTCTTCAACTCATTTGAAACGACAAGTCCATCCTCACAATCCACCGCATCTTCATCATTTTTTGTGTACCCATCACCGCCACGTGTATTTGTAGAAGCAAATGGTGGACTCAACATGGGCTTGTTCGTTTTCGATCTCATCAACATTTTCCATTTCATCATCTATATTGTTTGGAGTGCAACTCCATCATATGATCGGTTTCTAGATCACGATCTTGCTAAAAAATGATTGTGCAAGTAACCATGCTTGTACAGGTATTAAGAATCTTATAATTGAGGTGCAGAAGTCCAAAAATTATTTTGGACTATACTTTTCTAAATTGTTTGAGAAACCTTTTTCAAATAAGTTAGAGGAATATATACATCTCACCAAAAATTATGATATATACTTGTTTAAAATTGATCACGTACCCTTTGTAAGTTCTTAAAATCTACTTCTTGTAAATATAAGATGCATCCCTGTGTAAATATTTGTACCTGGTTTTTAGTCAAAATCTTTTGTTTTCAAAAAATCCCAAAAATATTTGCAAAACTAAAATACCAAAACATTTGAAAAATCTTTTTGAAAATACCAAAAATGGATATGCATCATCTTTTCAAAAAAACCATAAAAAGTTTAAAATTTTTGAAAATTGCATCACAAAAATATTTTCTGCATTCTACATAGCATTTGCATAGCATTCGCATTTTTCGGATTGAGTTTGATAGTTGAACGAGTCTAAGTGAAATCCGAAGATTGGAGCTTGATTGGACCTTAAAATATACCTAATAATAGGAACCTTATAGGAGTTGGAATTGAGGTACTTCATGTCTAGTTGATTTAATTTTTTGAGGATCAAGAGACTTGGTTCAATGGATTCTTGACTGCCTAAGTAGAGTATTTCAGAGCACACGCACGACTCTTGTTGATAATGACCTAACTTGAATACCTGCACCTTTCACATGGCTCAACTCAGTTGGAGTGGTGAGGGGGATGGATTCGCCGGTACGAGACGCACTCAAGTGGAAACATTTGTCCTCCTCTACGGAGGGGAAGTGCACCCCAACCCATCCGGTGATGATGAGTTTTGAGGACAGGAGATTGTGGGTTGAAATAAAGTTTCAAAAGAGGGATAGTTTACTGGCTCAAGAGGAAAAACTCTCTATGTAAATGCTGATGTAAATAGTCTTTCGAAAAACAAAGCAAAAAAGCAAAAACTCCAAAAAAGTGGATAGGCCTGTACAAAAATAAAAATTCCTACCGGAGTGTACATATGTTTATAGTCAATAAGCAAGCTTGAGCTTCAAAGTCAAATCATGTGAGCCTGCAGCTGGATGACTTGACTACACTGGTCTTGCATCCTAAGATAGGTAGCTACACTGGATAGCGTTCATTCTTCTCTTCACCCCCTCCTCTTGAGTTGGTTGCCACTTGAACTTAGAAGGGAATACCCCACTCCTCGAGGAATGAGTTAGTGGATTGGGGAATCATTGAGTTGTCATACTGGAGAAGTCAGTCTCTTTGTCATTTCAGTTGGGGAGAGCCACCATCACTTACACTGTACGAGTCAGATTCATAAGTCGTAAGGGTTTGCGTATGGGTTGAAGTGTTCTGACCTGGCTATTGAGGGGACTTGAGCAGAGTTTTGGGTTTCTCGAACTCTGTTGGATTTCAAATCCGGTTCTCATTAAGGTTCCACCCACACTAAAATTCCAAAGGTCCGACTTAAGCTCCAAACTTTGATTTTGTGAAGACAAGTTTGATAATTAAATTTAATCCATCTTTCTTCTTTTTCTTTTCTTTAATTTTCTTTTCTACACTTATTACATAAGTGTTTATTAGGGACTAGCAAAGGCAAGTATATGGGGATGATGAACCTCCATTTCATCATCTTTATTCTATCATTTTGGCCTCAAAAACCCTAGTAAATGCATGTAAATACCTCTAATTCATGCATTTTAGCATTCATGCATCATTGTGTAAATATTGTATAAAATACAGTTTTTAAAGCCAAGATTATAGAATAAAGAAAAGAAAAAGAATAAAATATTATAAATATTTATGAGCCGAAACCCCGAGACCTAGGCATCTAGATGAATAGGTCGACAAGGAATAAAGTTGGGGGAGATAAGGGCCAGAATCTAATAAAAATTCCTTTCTTTAATTCATTCTTTATTCATTTTGAGACATATTTTTAGTTTAACTTTTTATACTTCAAATAAAGAAACTTTGTACATGAAAATTGTAGATAATTAAATAAGGAAAGATACGAAATTAATTTCATATAAAAATAATGTACAGATCAAAAGTTATGATCTGAATAAGATTCCAAAATCCTAACTTCCTAGACATGTATCTCTTAAAAAAAACTCGAAATGTATCAAAATCACCTTTAATTGTATATAATTTCCAATAAGCTATTTAATGAAGGTAGTTTCGTATTTTTCGGAGTTACGGTTTGAAAGTTGAGTTTTGGACCCCTATTGTATACTTGTACCGATTAAAATATTCATTTTATTTTTATTATTTCATATTTTTATTATTTTGTAAAAATTATATATGTACATATTAAAACTGGAATAAAATGATAAATAAAACATTAAAATAAAATTCTTGTATAAAATGCATAGATGAATTACCAATGTACTGTGTTAGAACCGCGTTTTTGGCCATTTTCGTCGATTTTTGGAGGACGCATCTTGCATCATTTTGCGATGCGGTCTTCTTGACTTTTTCTCTCCTTACATCCATCATACACGCTCAGGGTATACTTCAGGATTGATCAAAGATTCGCCTTTTCTTCGATCCTTGGAGCATGTTCATCATGTTGTCTGACCCCCTCTATTGTGCGTCAGAACATTTATTTTTGCCCATTTTCTTAAATTTTAGAGGCCGACGCTTTCACCAAATCACTGAGATTCCATCTTGACTTTTGCTCCCCATACATCCACCATACATGCCCAAGCATTATATTGAGGGTTGAGTTGTCGATTCGCTGGATAGACACCGATCTTCTTGTCACCTCATCAACTCTCTAACCAGTCCCTGCCACTCCTGTTAGAGCCTCGTTTTTGTCCATTTTCTCGGATTTTTCAAGGTCGATCCTTTCACCCAATCGCTAAGCTTCCTTCACGACTTTTTCTCCTTAAAGTATTCTCATACATGCCCAGAGGTTGCTTGGAGGATTGGGTCAACGATTCTCTTGATCTCCATGTTCTTTGGAGCTGCCCGCCTCACATGTACAAAACACCCCGTCTTCTTCCCATTCATTTTTTGAACCCTCTTGGACCAGATCTAGCCCTCCTTCTTCGAGCTCCAAGGTAGAGCAAGGTGACAGCACGTTTCCCTGCTCCTCGAAGGCGTAGTTAGGTTGTTTCAGAGCGGTCTCCACCACCTCCGGCCATCGCCGCCGTCGAGGTTCCACCTTCCTGGCTTCCCGACCAGTAGAGGTAACTTTTAGATTTTGTTTTCTTCTTGTTGTAGTTAGGGATGTCAATCTGGGTCTACCCATTGGGTACCCGACCCGAACCCGCCCCATTAAAGGACCCAAAACCCGCCTCATTTACTTTTGGACGGGGTTGGGTTTTGAATTGATTGCCCATGCAAGTATGGGTATGGGTTTGGGATTGCCTTGTGGGTACTCGAACCCGAACCCGCCCCAAACCTGAATAAAAAATATATATAAAAAGATAGATGTGTGTGTTGCATTTTAATCAAATTAGACCCAAATCCAATTTCATATCTAATATGTATCGATCTACATGTGTAAATATCCAACTCAATTTTCTCCTCTCCATCTATTTATTTATATTCAACTAACTTTTTGTATATTTAATAAATAAAAACTATCAATACAAAAGATGTAAACACTTAACATATATCAACATGTAATATTATCTATATATTGTACAATTTTATGAATCACCATATTACATGATCTCACTCTATTTCGTCTATCTCTGAAAATCTTGTATACATTTATAAACAACTTAAGATTTACCATGTCGAAGATATGGGTACCCATTGGGTATATGGATATCCGACAGGTATATGGGTACCCGCTAGAAATTACCCGTTTAATAAATGGGCGGGTATGAATAGTGATATTATAAATGGGTATGGTTTGGGAATAGTAATACCCACCTCAAATCCGACCCGTTGACATCCCTAGTTGTAGTGTAACAACCCATCATCTTCAACTTTCATTCATCCTCCTCGACGCGGCACATCTCACTGCCGCCATCCTCCGCTATTCTTCATATTCTCCCACGCAACCCCCTCCATCTTCGATCACATGCGGTGGCCGGAGCACATCCTTCTTCCCTCACCAAATCGAAGGAAAACCCATTCATATCCCATTTTTTGTGTACCTAACATCTTGGTCGAGTTTTATACTCGAGCCCTTCTTCTAATTGCAGGTACATCGGAGCACCTTCACGCCGTCGCACGTCGTTTGCCCTCGGATCGGCCTTCTTGTTGTTGTTGTCCAAAGGAAGAAGAAGGAAGGGGGCGGATAGCAGCCATCGTTGGATCCGCCCCTCTCATTCTAATCTCAGCCATCCATCCAAGGGGTAGAGATCTTGTACACGCACCCCTTTACTTCTGGCATTTTACGTGTGTGTGTGTGTCCACAGCCCTTTAAGAGCCTCTGAATGCCACGCGGATAAGTGGCAAGTTTTGCGACCATACCCCTGCGCTTTTGGGATATTTCAGAAACTTTTTGAGTTCTATTTTGAACTGCAGTTTCGTACTTACTATTGCAGTTGTACCCCTGCACTTAAACGCTCCTAAATCATTCATCTGAACTCTTTTCATGCCATATTTTTTTGTTAGAAAGCTGCTATAAAGATCTACATCGTATCAAATTTCAAAATATTCTGATATACGAGCTATTAATTATTTTGTTAATAACTCTTTCAATACTTGATATCACTTGCTCATTTTTGGATATATTGTAGAAATTAGTGGGCCGAATTTGTTTTCATATTTCATCGAAATATATTTTGTTTTGTGTATTGTAGAATTTCTAAAACATTTTGAGTGATTGATTTACTTATGGAGCACCTTTTATCTATTCAAAAATCTAAAAATATATCCATGTGCCCATGGGCTTGTTCTACAATCATAAAATTTTGTTGTATTTTTATCCTATTGTTTGAGTAGTCAAAAAATCAAAAACATCATTTCTACCTTCCCGTTGTCTTTTATTTTTAGTATACTCATTACATCTCAAAAAAATACCAAAAAAACACTGCAGCTTTCTCTCATCTATATTTATATCATATCGTAAAGGCATTAAGTAATATTAGGTCTAGTGTCCAAAAATCCAAAAACACTTCAAAACTTGCAAAAATAATTAAAAATTGAAATTAGTGTCAAAAATCCAAAAACAAAGTCTTGTTTTCTTTAAATTAATCTTCTCTATCTAGGAAAAATATAGGTATAATTTTAGGACTTCATTTTGAACTACTGGTAGTATTTTTTTAGTGTCCTATTTCCTTTATTTTTCCTAGTTTAGAATTGCCCGTTTTATTTTATTACTTTCTCTTTTCTAAGAAAAAATTCTAAAAACATTTGTAAAATTAATTAAAACACGAAAAAAAATTTAAAATCTTTATTTTGATTTTTTTGACTTATTTTTAAAAAATCCAAAATTATTTTCTCTATTTCTTTCATTTATATCTCTCTCTTAGTAGATCTATATTTCTCTGTCATTATTATTTATTATTACTATTATTATAATTTTATTTATAAATATAAAACTACAAAAAAAACAATTGAGTATTTTAAAATAAAATGAAAAAAAAATAAAAAACCCACAAAAAATAGCACTTGTATAGACAAATACATCACATTCGCATTTGAGCTTCATTGTCCCAATCTACCTGTTTGCTTCCTGTGTTCGACACTCTACATTACTCGCCCTATATACATATTTTATACAGTTATAATAAATTTTAACTCCACACTTTGATTTCCGTTGCTTGATATTATTTGTAGGTTAATTGTTGATTAAATCTGGATTTCTGAGTGTGTTCCCGCCTTGCGTGGAATACACGACCGCCTGATTTGTGGTTTTATCACAAACCCATTCTTATTTTGATATGTTTTACGCGCCCTCCCTTACAAATGATTTCCTTCATCACTCTCAAGATTGTACCACTCATGTGATAAAAACAAAGCAACTCCATCAACATTGTCAATTCAAATACACACAAAAACCAGAAGATTAAATTACACTTATAAAGTTAAACTACACAATAAACTGACTTTAACGAGTAATCAAATCTAATACATCAAAAAAAGGACGAGTAATCATATGAAATAAACTTGCGTTGAAAACCCTGCTCACAGTAGGAGAGAAGTCTAGAGATTTTGGGGCAATGGACTGGTCATCCTTGTGAAAAGGAGTGCTCCGTTTGGGTAGACTCACACCAAGGTGAAGTTGGAGGCTTGGTCACCAGTTTCTCAAGGCTGTATCTTTAAAGAATGACATGAGGGCGTGGTATTGTTTACGTGGGGTTGAGGCTGAGGTGCGAGTCTGCCATATTCAAATCGTAGTTGTCTCCTGGGCAAAGGCTACCTTACATATTTCACAAGGTTGTCCTTGCCTTCATCTATGGTTTCCTTCTAACTTCTAATATGTTGTTCGTTTGAGGAGTAAAGAGCGATATATTTCCTTATTCATCCAATTTCTCGTCTCTCCACATCCGGACAATATTTTGGTCCTCGAGTCAAAACGAGGAATAAGATTTCCCTTACCATTCCTCCATTATTGATCCTCCAATACAAATAACTATGACTTATGACTTATCTAACAATCTTATCTAATGTAACCCATTGTCCTTCATCATCCTATTGCTCCTATCGAATAAAGAATAACAAATAACTACCACTTATCCCTTCATATTCCTCTTTATCCTCTTGCTTTCGAAAATAAAAACATTATCCTCTCCTTTGCCATTTCCCTCATCTATCTACCGAAATGTCCTAAGAGTAGCAGCTTCCTTAAGGTAACAAGCAAATAAGAGTCTGTTTGATTAATGAGATGAGGTGGTTTGAAGTAATCCCTTCTGAATAGTAAGGCCCTGTTTGGTTGAAGAATATACCCTGGAATAAGGGGTCAATTCTCCTCCCGACACGGTTCCTAGTGGTACGACTATTCTCCATTATTCCATCTTATTTCACTCTTATTCCTATCTTTATCCCATCTTACCTACCTCTATTTCACCTTATTCTCCTTATTCCTATCCTCCAGCCGAATAAAGAATAGACCCTTATTCTCCTTATTCCCCATCCTTATTCTTGCTTATTCCCGAACCGAACGCAGGGTCTGTTTGGTTGTAGGGTTGGGCAGAGTTGACCCAACCCTAGTTACTATTCACCAGGGTACTTCCTCCTCACAGATTACTATTCACCCATCCCCACCCAGTCCAACCCAACCCTGCAACCAACAGGCCCGTTGAAGAAAAATGTTTAGATGGTTATTAAGTTTGGAAAAAAAGTGTGATGTGATGTCAGCCAGCTTAATTTACAATAGAATGAACTTCCCCGTTGGAATAAGCATAAGGTGCATCTCCTTTCCCTCGCTATCAGTCGGAAACAACTGATGCGTCCGTCAATGATCCGTTCTCACATCCCGCTCAAGTAATCTCCATGGACGAGAGGATATGAGATCTGATATGGAGAGGGCATCGGAGGAGCTCGAGCGGAGGAGCCGATACCTAAGCAGCCTCATACTTCTCCAGCAGCGCCACAAACTCCACCAGCATGAACAAGAGAAGAGGAATCATATGGTGGATCGTCACGGCGGTGATGAGATGACGATCCCGAATCAGAATCGAAGTAACGAGGATAAAGATGCAACCTTCGAGGTCACCAACAAACAAGATATCGCATTTAAGAATGTCAGGGTTAGGGCTTCTGACATGCCGCCCGAGCTGCAGAAGAGGGCATTCTGCTGTGCTCACCGGGCGCTCGAATCCATGCCTAAGCTCCACAGCAAGCGCCTCGCCCTCGCTCTCAAGAAGGCAAGCGTTCATCCCTATCTTTCTCCACATTCCGAAGTGTCATTAGACAATTCATAGGACTTGGTACGAATTATATATCCTGAATGAATTGTGAAACTTTAAACATGGTTTTGTACTAGATTCTGGTTAAAAGATCCAACTTTATAGATTTTATATTTAAGAAAAGACGTGGCTGTACAATCTTATTCTTCCAAGTGACAAGTAGGTACTAAGTTCTACACTGACAAGGCGTTAGTGTTTAGATTAACCTGCTTGGGATGCAGGCAACTAGAGAGGACGGTTTCAACATCACATGCACAAAAATTCAAAGAAGATCTTAACCAGTGACGAATCAGCAACTGTAACTCGAGCACTTTACTTAGCCCTCCCTTCCTTCCTCTTTAAGTATTTCGGTTAAGTGCCGCTTCGGTGACTTGGTTGTGTATGGAGCTTGACTTCCCTTCTTCCGTGGTCTTTTTCTATCTAGACAATTCAATTTTCTGAAGTCTGTACTCCCTTACAGTCACTTGGTGTAGATTTTAGAACTCCATCTTCCGCAACAGGGGAGTCACTGAAGTGCGACATGTTTTAAAGAAACAGACTCAACCGCAATCCAAAAAAGCCCAGGCTGACTGTTAAAAAAAATAAACAGATTCTCCCAAAATGTATTTATCATGCTGTCTTTGGGCGATCTTTAGGGTGGTATCAACTATCAACTTGACCTTATTTGATTCCTCATCACACATTTTTTGTGCATTCCTACCCAAGACCCCGCTCAAATTGATGCATCTTCCCACTCTTCCTCGTACCATCTCTCACTTTCCCAATCCCCATTCATCCCCTTTGAAAATCTAAGCTGTTTCAATGTTGGAGATTGGTGCTAAATCAACCTCAAGCTTCATCGTATGAGGGCCTTATTCTTTGACGGAGATTTTTTTGTAGAGGCAGGCGGTGGTTGATGAGATAGGGGTCCTATGGCAGTGGCTTGTCAACAAAAAATGGCAAAGGGTGAATGAGTTGTGACGGAGAGGTTGGGCGGTCCATGCGCTGAGGTTTAACATGGTAGTGGATGATGATGGTGGGTGAGAAGGGTGAGGCCATTTGGAATAGTTTATGGAACCAAGCTTTGAGACTTTAAGGATATAGATGACCATATGAAGCCTGCAAACATGACTTCAAATTTTAATGAGATTCCAACCAATTTCTTCGAAATTTTGTTCTTTGGGTCAGCGAAATCGAAACGCTACCTTATTTCTTTTTTTTCAGGATTTCAACGAAATATCAACGAAATGTCAATGGAATTTCATTAAAGTTGCATGCCATTTTGATGAAAAACAAAAATAAGGGGATCTACCCTTCACTTTCATCGAAATTTGCATATATTAATGAATTTTCGCTTATTTATTTATTCATTGATTTATTGAGTTGTTAGAGTGCTTTGCATTGTTTAAAGAAGTTTCTTTAGTTAATGTTTAAATTTTAAATATGAATTCAAAACAAATCATTTAGATACGCGATTAAGAGTTAAATTCAAGTTTTAACTGAAGAGCTTTATTTTTTGTTCTTTCTTTATTTTGATATATAGGTTTTGATTAGTAGTTATCATATTTCTCACCTCATTCTTGTTGAAGAGGTGCTCTTTCTTGGCCTATGTTTTTCTCTGTTTTTATTGCATGTGTCACCATTCTCTTCATGCTCAAGAGGTGAAACTAATGTCTTCTAATTTCGGTTCCAAATCTGATCCTAATTCTGAGCATCAAACTACTTTTTTGACTTTTGGAATGATTGGACGGAAATAACATATCATGTTAATATCTTACTATTAGCAAAAAAATCTATGTTTTCCTATCTCATTTATTGAGTTAAAGAATATTAGAAATCATAATTTTAGAAAAAAAAGTTTTCAAGCAATTTCCCCAATTTCCAATCATTTCACTGAAATTCCACTGAATTTCTTTTCCAGGCTTACCAAAATGAAACCAAAATCCGACATTTAAGGCCTTAGCTGTAAATATTTCGACACTCTCCCTATATCACAAAACTAGGTTGTTGCTCCATGGTCCATATGATCTCCTCATGTATTACATTAAGTTAATGAAGTGGTCAACACCGTAGTGGCTAGATGAACAACATGAGAAAAATTATCTAACCAGTCCGCTTTGTATGTCTGAGTGCAATATTTACTTACAAGGAGTGCATTATATCTTTCAACAAAGCCATATGCATTGTGCTTGACCATGAAGATCCATTTGTAGCTGACAATGATCACATCAACTAAAGCATCAATAAAGTCTAAGTACTCTGAAACTTGGAGCATTAATCTTTGCATGTTGTCTTTCTCCATTGAGCATTACGAGAGGCCACCTGAATTGAGGGAAAATGATGGCATGAATGAAAACCGAAGATTATATGTACATCGAGGATATGTGCTTGAGTAATGCGATTGGATATGGGATGTTTTTTAGTCAAAAAATGGAAACATGAGCGAGTGCCATCTCCTAGTTTTAATTTATTGGGAGTGGAGTCAGAGAGTAAGAACAAGATGGCCAGCATGGGTACAGGGGAGAGAGGAACAAAGGAGGGTGGCATTGGGGAGCAGAGTGCCATCGTTACCGGAGATGCGATGTTGTTGGCCTCAATGATATCTTGATGGAGGAGTTGGTTTGGGAAAGATTGTGAGCACTCAACGGAAGAAGGCTTATCGTTCCGGGGTGGAGGCAAGGAAAATTGTGGTGCTTCTACTACGGTGCCTCAGATCATTGTTCAAAGTTGTGCACAGCTATGGAGCAACCGTGCTTCCACTGTGGTCGCCCGGTCCATCAGAGGTGAGAAGGTTTGGAGAAAAGCACATGGTCGAAGAAGAAGGTTCCATGCGAGCTCTTATTTGACTGGGTGTGGTCGTCTTGTAGCAGCCACTGGATGGGCTTGATCATGGGGGAACGGAAAGTAGAGCACTTAAGGAGGGGAGAGGATGGGGGCGACGAAGGAGGTTGGCATCAGTGTCGTCATGATCTGATTGCTGGGGCCGTATTTCTATTTGAGGCTTATCAAGCAAGGGGGTACGAGAGATCCTCGATGGTGTTTTGAAATATGGAGTATTGTATCCCGATGGAATCATGGGGAAGTGTTCGCTGGCAGCGGCCATGCTTCGTTGATGGTGGTTCATGTAGGTACCGAACCCATATGGAGGTTGAGTGGGAGGTGTTCCTCTATGGTGGCGAAAGCTGGAAGTCATTTGTGACGCCTTGGTACATGTTGGGGTGGTGGGTTGGTGTGTTGCATGGATCTTCGACTTAGAGAGAGCTCCGATGTGCAGGATGGGCATGCAGATATACAGGTTAAGCCAGAACCACTAGCAGAGAATGATTTAAGGTGGTCCATTGCCTTGTGGAAAGGCAAACATTTTTGTACATGATATCCAATGACAAGTCAGGTGACTCTGGAGCGGCTTTCTCCGGACTTCTAGAAATTTATTGTGGGATTATCCGTTGTTGAAATCCCTCGCATTATCAGGATGTACTCAAAGTGAGCGAATGGCGTCTGGCCATGGAAGCAGAGATGACTGCTTTACAATCCCGTAGTACGTCTAGTACTGTTAAAGCTCCCGCATACGTGTATGTTTTAGGATACAAGTGGGTGTTCACTATGAAGCATTGAGCAGATGCCATCATTGATCACTACAAGGCACGACTCGTAGCTCGCGGGTTCAACCATACCTATGGGGTGGACTATTAGGACACTTTCTATCCAGTAGCTCGACACTTCACTCTTCGGGTTCTTCTCTCCGTCGCTGTCACATGGGACTGGCCTCTACATCAACTTCATATGACAAATGCCTTTTATTGAGATATTTGCATGTCTTGTTGGTTCGTTTCTTATTTCTATTCTTCTATGTACCTATTATGTATTTTACCCAGGGCTTTTCTCATATATAAGAGAGCCCTAGGGTCTCTATGAAGGTAAACCGATTTTCTTCTCTCCACATGGTATCAGAGTGACAGTCCTAGACCGGAGCCCTGACCTAAAATCCTTCTCACACCCACTAGCCTCCTCTCACAAAACCTTAGCCCGAGGCAACCACTGCCCACTGCGACAACCCCACGCGGTCCGTGGCCACCGCAGACTCGCAATAGCAACCCAGGTTGCCACTTCCAGGCCGTCGCCACTGCCCGCAGCCGTCATTGCCTCTAGGCCATGGTCGCAGCCGCTGCCGTCATATCTCCAACCACCAGCCGTCGCTCGTAGACCGCCATGCCGCCGCCTGCATCGTGCACCTCTCGGTGGCTCACTAGGAGGTGGTTCTGTGGTTTGAACGGGTCTGATTTTGATTGGAAAACGCGATTTCAGACCTATAAATCATGTTTTCTGGACTGGCGTGCAACAAGGATTGAGGAGGATGGTTGTATGAGTCTACACCTACAACCACTTCTCCGTATGATTGTGTAAACTCTCTCATATTAGTTTACTCATCAATGGAGTTCATGTTTCCTGCAATTTTTTATCATGTCTGAGAGCAAGGGAGAGCTTGGGGCAGGATCAACAACTCTCATTTGATGATGGAGCGGTGGTGGAGAGCTCGAAGCCAGGTAACTCGGGGTGCTTCGCCGGGAAGAGCCTCGTCGCAGGGGGAAGGGGGGGAGGCTGGTTCACGGAGGTTCGACGGTGGGGTGCTCATGAAGGGAGGGCGCGAGGAGGGAGCGCGCAGTGGTGCGGTGGTCGGGGGTAGAAGCGGGGTCTCGGAGAAGGGGAAGTCGGTGGTGTGCTGGGAGGAGGGGGATAGACAGGCCGTCGGTGCGGTTGCGGAACCCAATGGGGGGGGTGGAGGTGGGGAATGGGTGCATGTATCACACAGGAAGCTGGAGAGGAGGTGCTTCCGATGTGGAACTAGAGGACACGTTGCGGTGTTATGTCCTACTCTGCCGAGGTGCTTCTCTTGCGAGAGGCCTGGGCATTGCCGTGCTACGTGCGTGCTTGCTCGAGGGTCTGTTGCAGATGATGGTACTACACGTGGCTCGGTTCGTCAAGGCGTGCAATGCCTATCCTTTACACCGTTTGCATGCTGGGGGGGGGGTCGTAGTTTCGCCGAGGTGGTTGCGGGTGAAGCTCAACCTGCGGGTAAAACTCAACCTGTGGAGGGGGTGGGGGGTGACTCGAAGACCACTGAGGAGATAAGGGGAGACGTGCGGGGGCCCGACGTGCATGCGTTGATCGATTTTGCAGCGCAAGGTGCTATCTCGGTGGAGGCTATGAAATCCCACCTGTGTTGTTTCCTTGGGTCGTGGTTCAAGGGCGATGTGGTGGCGCTTGATGCTCGGATGTGCTGCGTTCGTGGACTCAAAACATTCCAGAGGGATCGCGTCCTTCAAAATGGCGATGTTGGCGATGTCTGCTGGCGAAATCTTCGCTTTGCGGATGGTTCGTGTGCGGACGTGGAGGTTTGTGTTGCGAGGGTGACAGGCGTTCCTTTCCTATCCCGGACTGTGGGCTGCTTGCGGAAGACCTTACAGCGGTGGGGAACAGTCCTAGCGGTGCTTGAAGATGGGCTCAAGCCCGGCTCGCCGGTGGGCGACACGATGGTGCTGCTGGAGTGCAACAAGGGCCTCTTGGATGGTCTACATGGACGTAGTTCTTTCGCAGCAATGGAGGTTGGCTGCTTCACGTTCAGAATCGAGTTGGAGGTCGTTGAGCCTCCACCGCCGCCGGAGGTTCCAAGGGTGAACGACGTCGCTTCGGATACCGAGATGACGGTTGGTTTTCCAAGGGGAGCTTTGGTTGGAACGTCGCGCGAGGTTGATTACACGCGACCTTTGGCAGGTTCTTCTCGGGTTCTGTGCATGGTATCCCAAAAATTCTCTGTCTTCTGACGTGGAAAGGAGGATAACTGTTTGTTCGACGCCGCCCTACTCTTTGCCGCTGGAGGTGGGTCCGGGAGGTATGGGAGGATCTTCTCGAGACGGGAAGGACGTTCAAGGATGTCCCTTGGCTCATTGGGGGGGACTTCAATGTTACTTTACGAACTTCCGACAGGCTCGGGTGCAGGAGGGGCAGGACCCGGGGTCGGTCGACTTTGCTGACACTATTGATTCCATGGGCCTTGAGGTTCTGGATGCGGGGGATGTCGCATACACGTGGAGAAGCTCCAACTCGCGCTCCCGCATCGATTGTTTTTTGGCATCGCCTGAGCTCCTAGATTCCTTCGCACTATCCTTTGTGGGGGTCAGACCGCGGACTTTATCCGACCACGCGCCAATTGTATGGGAGTCCGGTGATGCCCCTACACAAAGGGGGCTCTTTAGATATGAAAAGTCTTGTCTTTTGGAGGAAAACTTTAGGGAGGTGGTGGTCTCTCATTGGTCAAACGTGGATGCTTCCGGCTCCGCTGCGTCTCGTTTTGTTCAGAAGCTTACTTCCTTGCGTGTAAGGCTGTGTGCCTTCAAGAGGGAGTCTAGAGCGGCCAGATGCGCTGCGAGGAAGGAGACTGAGGAGGTGGTTCGAAGGTTTGATGCGCTGGAGGATGGTAGGGAGCTCTCGATGGACGAGTTGGCTACTCGGTCGGCTGCTCAAAAGCAGGTTGCGATTGAGGATCGCAAGCGGGTCACTGAGTAGAGGCAGAGGTCGAGAAATGCTTGGCTGCGGGAGGGGGACGCTAACTCGTCTTTCTTTCATCGCGTAGCTAGCGGGAGACGTCGGTCCAATGCACTTCGATCGGTTACGATTGATGGGGTGCGCGTGGATGGGAACAAAGAAATGGGAAAAATTATCGTCGAACACTTTAAGGGAGTTTCTTCGAGGACTATACCGAGAATCTGGAAGTGGTTGGGTCTCGGGGGCGCCCTTGTTTTGTGACATGCTCACTCTGGATTTGTCCTTGGAGTAGATCAAGGATGCGGTTTGGGACTTGAACGCAGATGTGGCTCCGGGCCCAGTTGGTTTCCCGGTGGCTTTCTATAAAGACTTTTGGGATTTGGTTGGCTCAGAGATTTTGGAGGTCGTTTCTGAATTTTATTTGGGCAACGCGGGCTTCGAAATGATTAACCGAGCTATGATTATCCTACTGCCTAAGTCTTCGGCGTCGGAAAGTATCGACGCCTTCCGTCCTATTGCGGTTTCTAACGCTTTGTATCTGATTATCGTGAAGGTGTTCGCCATTAGGCTGAGCCGTGTTCTTGAGAGCACTATCTCCCCACTGCAATCTGCTTTTATTTCGGGTAGGTAGATATCGGATTGCCTCACTCTGGCGTCAGAGATCATTGCGGACTGGAGAAGAAGGGATGAGCGTGGCATGCTGTGGAAAGTGGACTTTGCGAAGGCTTACGATAGCCTTGACTGGAGATTCCTATGGTCGGTGTTGTGGAGGAGGGGGTTCCCGGAGAGATCGATCTCTTGGATGAGGCGCTGTGTGACAACGTCTTCTTTTACGGTCATGGTGAATGGGCACCTGGAGGGGGGCTTCTTCTAGCCTCGTAGGGGTGTGCGACAGGGGTGCCCTCTTGCTCCTATGTTGTTTGTCCTCACCGCGGACGTCTTGACACAAATTGCTCTTCGAGTGGTTAATTGTGGGCTATCAAATGTACATTCGAGGGACGGGTCACTGATTCCGCTCTTGCAGTACGCCGACGATACTCTCTTCTTCATAGAGGGGGGAGTGGTGGAGGCCAATGGCATGGCCGTGGCTTTGGATATCTTCAGTGAACTATCCGGTTTGTTCAAGAATGTTGATAAGTCGAAGGTCATCCCTATCAGCCTTTCTGTGGATGAGGTTGATGCTTGTGCGCGGCGTTAGGGTCGAGCTGCAGCTTACTGCCGATGGACTATTTGGAGATGCCCTTGACTGTGGGCAGAACGAGGACGAGGGACTGGCTCAGAGTCGCGAAGAAGGTGGAGGCGAGGTTGGCGGGTTGGAAGTCCGCCGTTTTATCCGGGGGTGGGGGGTGGGGGTGGGGGGTGGGGGCGTTTGGTCCTCCTCAAGGCGGTCCTGTCCTCCATCCCTATTTATTTTCTACCAAACCGTCGTATACCAAAGGGAATTCGTGATCTGATGGAGAAGCGTATGCGTGGGTTCTTATGGGGCAAGCATAGGGAGGAGTCGAGGGGCATTCAGCTTGTTGGTGGGAGGAAATTACGCTCCAGAAGAATGAGGGAGGGCTGGGGGTAAAACGTTTGGAGCAAATGAACGGAGCCTTGTTTCTTAAGTGGGCAAGTAGAATTTGGGGCCCTGGGGAGGATCCTTGTTGTTCCGTCCTGCGCAAGATCTACGGTATTGGGGGGGCACCACCTAGGCCGGCTGCTCGCATGGATTCTCCCACTCCGTTCTGGAGGGGGGCGGTGGAGGTTTTCTCGAAACATATATCTTTGTTTAGACCGATCCTTGGCTGGGGCGACTCCTTCGCTTTTTGGTCTGATGATTGGACTGGACGGGGGTCCCTTTGCTCGCGGTTGCCGCGATTGTATGCTCTGGCGGGGGATAAAAATGTGAAGGTTGCGTCTTGCTGGTCGGATGGAAATTGGTTCCCGGCCTTCTCTTCTAGTTTCTCGGACCAGAGGCTCGAGGACTTCATGGCGTTGCTGGATTCTATCAAGGATGTGGGGCGCACAGCGGAGGGGAGAGATCATTGGGGATGGCGTGCGGGTCCATTCACGGTTAAGAAGGCTTTTGGGGCAATTTCCAGGCCTCTGCCCACTCGCTCGGAGGTTGTGATTCACGATTGTGCATTTTTTTGGGCTCTCAAGCTCCCCGAGCGAATTGGTTTCTTCTTGTGGCTGTTTCGGAGACAAAGGCTGATGACAAGGGACCGGTGTGCTAGGCTTCTGGGTTCCACCTCTGATAGGTGCCTTCTTTACGAGGAGGTGATTGAGTTCGTCGAGCATCTATTCTTTAGATGCCCCAAGGTGATCCAGGTTTGGTGGGAGGCCGATGTGACTTGGTTTTACGTTGAGGATCTCGCGGCTTTCTGCGGCTCGCTGGTGGCTAATAGGGGCAGACCTTGGAGGGAGATAATCTATTTTGTTGCCATCGTGTGGGCCGTTTGGCTGGGAAGGAATGCTTTACTCTTCTCGGGGCAGAGCTTCTACAAGGAAAATGTGGGGATTCATGCCACGAGATTAGTGGAGGAGTGGGAGGTGTAATTGGTTTTTCCTTTTTACCTTCACTTTTGTTTCTACCTCCTTTGTTTCCATTTTTTAAATAAAAGCTGGGGCGAACACCGGCGAGTGTCTCCCCCTATTTCAGGCTTTCAAAAAAAAGTCTGAGAGCAAGGGTGATATATTTTCGTCGTCTGGTGCTTCAAGGGCTCGGCTCCCATCGTAAAGATGGATGGGACCAACTACAAGTTGTGGTCCATGTAGTTTCACACCCTCATGTAGTGCAATAGCAAGGAGCACATCTTGATTGATTCAGAGCCGAAGGACAAGATCGGGGCTAATGATTCTTGGAAACAAGATGATGCTTAGGGATGTTCACTACGGAAATTGCCAATGGTATAGTCAATCAGTCCACAACCAAGGCTATTTGGGACATTTTTGCTGCCACATCTAGGCAAGCCAAGAATAAGAGCAAGACCCTCCAACTTCAGTATGACATCTTTTCGACCAAGCAGAATGGTTGACCTCTTCATGCCCATTTCTCACATCTTTGAGGCATGTTCGAGAGGCTCGACGGCTTCATGCCCATTGCTACCAGCCTAGACCGACAACATGCTTATAGAGATGCCACAATGACGGGAGTGTTTCTGTCCTCTCTCGACTCTGAGTATGATGTTGCACGTACTCAGCTCCTTATAATAGAGACTATTCCACAGATGGAGGAAGCTTACAAAAGACTAAGCATAGTTATCATTTCTTCCACTACAGTGACTCAGACCTCCTCTGCGATGGCAACTTCCGTGGCAGGGAGGTAACTCGCAGTTTCACGATCGTGGCACACGAGGTCAAGGGGGAGGACGTCAACAGGATCCGTGTACACACTATCATAGGCATGGTCATTCAGAGGACACTTGCTATCAGGAGCATTGTTACTCAGCATCTGCACATGTGACCGAGCAGACAGGACTGCTTGTCCTAACAAGGAACCGAGGCTCGATGGGATTGTCCACGATTAATGAAGATAATGACTACTCTGACTGCACCTCCTACAAGATCTGTAGATATAACTGATGATACCAGAGCCTCCACTAGCACCTCAGGTATAGCCTATGCACTTACCAGTTGTAGCAGATCAGACCTAACTGATTGGATCATGGACTGTGGAGCATCTCATCATTATGTACGGAGATAGAGCACAGTTTAAATCGTATAGGTCTCTCCCTTATGACATATCGGTGGTGATTGCAAATGGGGTTCACTTACCCATTGTTGGCTAGGGGGAGGTTATTATAGCACCCTCAATACGGTTGCAAAATGTCACGCATGCGCCCTCTTTTCATATGAATATTTTGTCTACCAGTCAGATTACAAAAGATTTACATTGTTGTGCCATATTTGACCCTTCATCTCTTGTTTTTCAGGACATACTCACGGTCTGGGTGATTGGATGTGGCTGTGAGCAAAGTGCTTTATAGATTGGTCCAACCCTCTTATGCTGGTGCTGCAACCATTCCTTTTGGATATGTTTCTTCGTTCATGTGGCATCTTAGCTTTGGTTACCTTCTTCTACAGAAGCTATGTCATGTCCTCCCTTAGATCTCTCCTCGTACCCCCTTGGAGTGTGAGGCATGCCAGCTTGGGAAGCACCATCATTCTTCTTTTTCGAGTTGCCAGAGCCATCATAGTGGTCAGTCGTTTGAGTTGTTTCATTGGGGTCCTATTCGAGTTCCCGATCATCAGAGATGTGGAAAAAATAATGAAAGAAAGAAAGGCTTGTTTTATTTTAGAGGTCTGGGGGTCTTTATATAGGATAAAACCCTAGAGAGCTCAAAGGAGAAAATATATGAATACCTCAGTAAATATTCCTTACACATAGGATATTCTCTTAACATATACTCCTACCACATAGAATATTCTCTTAACATATACTCTTGCTACATAGAATATTCTCTTAACATATACTCTTGCCATATAGAATATTCTCTTAATATATATACTCCTAACACTCACCCTCAAGTTACTCCTAACACTCCTAATCCTCCTGCCATATAGGATTTTCTCTTAACATATATACTCTTAACATATATACTTCCACATAGGATATTCTCTTAACATATACTCCTACCACTTAATATTCTCTTAACATGTACTCCTGTTATATAGAATATTCTCTTAACATATACTCCTACCATATAGAATTTTTTCTTAACATATACTCCTGCCATATAGAATATTCTCTTAACATATTCTCTTAACATATATACTCTCTTAACATATACTCAGGGTTCGAAAGGATGAATAAGGCTTTGATCTTTCTTCTTCTGAAAATGGGGTCCCCTGAGCGGGTTGAGGATTTTAGGCCGATTGCTATTTCTAACGAAATTTATTTTATCGTGGCTAAGGTACTGGCTACTTGCCTCAGTCGAGTCCTTGACCATCTTGTTTCGCCTGTCCAACCTGCTTTCATTCTTGGGCGGTAAATTGGCGATAGTGTGCTATTGGCAGCGGGGATCATTTGTGAATGGAAGCATAGCGACAAGCAAACGTTGCTTTGGAAGGTTGATTTCGCTAAGGCCTATGACTCTTTGGATTGGCGTTTTTTTGTGGGCGGCTTTGTCTAAGAGAGGTTTTTTAGATATTTGGATTTCTTGGATGAAACGGTGCATCACCACAGCTTCGTTCTCGGTGCTGGTCAATGGGCGTCCTAAAGGGGGGTTTCATCCATCCGCAGACGGGGGTTAGACAGGGGTGCCATTTGGCCCCATTGTTGTTTGTGATTGCTGCATATGTGTTTGCTTGCATGGTTGGTTGTGCTCAAGGGAGCGGGATTGTTTTTAGTTTCTCTAGTGGCGGGATGTCCATCCCTTTATTGCAGTATGCGGACGATACTATCCTCTTCATCGAGAGTGGGATGGAGGAGGCCGAGGCCATTGCTATCACTCTTGAGATTTTTGCTGAGATGTCGGGTCTTTGTTTGAATATTGACAAGTCCAAGGTTGTTCCTTTCAGCATGACTGATGAGATGGTTGGGATGTGTAGTTTGGAGCTTGGTATTGCTTGCGGTTCCCTTCCCATCAAGTATCTTGTTATCTCTCTGTCGGATGGTAGGATACGGTTTGCAGATTGGTTGCTAGTTGTTGAAAAGATGGAGAGGAAGTTCTCTGGCTGGAAGGTGGCTCTGCTCTCGCGTGGTGGCAGACATGTACTTATTAAGGCGGTTCTTTCGGCGATTCCTGTGTATTTTTTCTCATCTCGTATGATGCCCAAGGGTATCGTGAGGCGGATGGAGCTTATGATGCGTAGGTTCTTATGGAGCAAGGCAGGGCAGGAAAAACATGGGATTCACTTGGTAGATTGGGAGACTGTGGTGCAACCTAAGAAAAATGGGGGTCTTGGGATTAAGAGCTTGGAGACACTCAATGAGATATTGCTTCTGAAGTGGGTTGGCAGGATTTGGGGAAAGATGGGGGGATTTGTTGCAACATGATCCATCAATTATACGGTGTGTCCATTGCGAATATGCTCGTGCAACGTCAAGGCCAGAGGAGATCGCCTTTCTGGAAGGGGATCCTGAAGGTTTTGCCACGCTTCCGCGAATTGTTTTATCCTGTTGTGGGGAGTGGTGAGTCTTTTGGCTTCCGGGTGGACGTCTGGACGGGCAAGGGATTTCTCAGTAGTCGTTTTCCGCGCTTGTTTGCATTGGCTGCTGAGTAGGAGATCCGGTTTGCTGGGTGCTGGGATAATGGTAACTGGATGCCGTCGTTTAGGGTCGCTTTTTTGGATCAGTGCTTGGAGGATTTTCTCCTTCTCTTGGATGTCGTCAGTCGGGTTGGGAGGCCCACCACTGGGGTGGATCACTGAAGCTGGAAGGGCACATCCTTCTCGGTTAGGAAGGCATATGGTGCTATTTATTGTCCACCTCTGTCTCCCTCGGATATCGTTACTTGTGATGTGATTTTTTTTGGGCTCTGGGATTGCCTAAGAGGATTGGCTTCTTCCTGTGGTTATTTAGGAGGAAGCGTATTACGACTCGTGATAAATGTTCTAAGCTTTTCAAGGGTGTCTCCGATCGTTGTTTGCTGTGTGGTACGGAAATTGAAACGCTGGATAATCTGTTCTTCCGCTGCCGCGTTACAACGCCTATCTGGGTTGACGTGGGCTTGGACTAGCTGCGGCCATTCGACTTTGATTCTTATTGGGCTTCTCTTTATGGCGCAAGCAAAAGGTAAAATATGGAAATTCTGCTTCCGGCGGCCGTTCTTTGGGCCATCTGGCTTGCTCGTAATGCGAATCTTTTTTCAGGGATGTGTTTTTCTTGTGAAAATGTCTGTTACCATTACAAGCAATTGCGTAAATCTTGGCTTTTGTAAGCAGGTTTGTTTTTATATATTCTATTAATATAATGGGGCGGGCACCTAAGCGTGATTTCCCCCTTTTTTGATTTGAAAAAAAAACACTCCCCTCAAGTTGGAGCATATTTATCAGTCATGCCCAACTTGGAAACAATCCAGGAGAGTCGCTTCTTGGGTAGTGCTTTTGTGAAGACATCTGCAAGCTGAAGCCTGAAGGTCGGTGTTGATGTGAGGAGTAGTAATCCTTCCAATCCTGACTGCATCACGAACAAAATGGCAGTCAACCTCTATATGCTTGGTTCGTTCATTGAACATCGGATTCGTGGCAATATATGTAGCAGATTTGTTGTCACAATATAGTGGAATAGGAGTAGTGACAACAATACCAAGTTCTTGCAGAAAAGTTAATAGCCACGTTATCTCGCAAGTAGCTTGAACCATCACCCTGTACTCTACTTCTGCACTGGATCTAGATACAATTGTTTGCTTCTTGCTTCTCAAAGTAACAAGATTTCCTCCAACCATCATAGCATAACCTGTGGTGGAGCGCCGATCTTCTGATGAGCTTGCATAATCTGCATCAACATATGCAATAATATCAGTGTACCCATTTGCCCCATAAAAGAGGCCACTTCCTGGTGATTCCTTCATGTATCGTAGAATCTGAAGAACATCCTGCCAGTGAATGTAACAAGGTTGCTCTATGTCTTGACTAACTCTGCTCACTGCATAAGAAATATCTTGTATGATGACATTAAGGTAAAGAAGTTTGCCAACTAGGCTCCTATATCGAGTAACATCTTCGAAGATAGGATAAGAGGATGTGAAGTGTTTCTTAGGATCTACGGGAATACCAACATGCTTGCATCCAAGTAATCCGGCTTCCGTAAGAATGTCCGACAGTATTTTCTATGTGAAAGATGAGACCCTTAGTAGTATGTAGTACTTCTATGCCCAAGAAATATCGTAGTGGACCAAGATCATTGATAACAAATTCCTTCTGGAGGAAGGCCTTGGTCTCTAGTATCCCTCTATCATCATCACCTGTGATGACCATATCATTCATATAAACTGCGAGAATAACAGTACCAGTTGTTCGTCTTCTGACAAACACAGAATAATCAGAGGTTGTTCGCTGGAAGCCAAGAGTGTTGATCTCTGCAGTAAGTTTGCCGAACCATGCCCCTGGGCTCTGCTTTAGGCCATATATTGCTTTGCGAAGTCGACATACACACTCCCCCTCGACTTCATAATCCAGAGGCTGCATCATATATACTTCCTCATCAAGATCGCCATATAAAAACACATTTTTCACATCTAAGTGAAAGATAGGCCATGCCTTATTAGCTGTCAAAGAAAGAATAGTCCTTATTGACCCCATACACGCAACTAGTGAGAATGTCTCAAAGTAATCTACGCCGTATGTCTGTGTGGAGCCCTTTGCCACAAGATGAGCTTTCCACCTATCAGTCGACCCATCTAGTGTTTGTTTAGTCGTGAAGACCCATTTACAGGCCACAGGTTTAGTCCTTTTGGGACATTGCACTAGATCCCATGTTCCCTTGGAAATAAGAGCATCCATCTCGTCATCCATGGTCTTTCACCATCATGAATCCTGCAAAGCACTATGGTGGTCTCTTGGAATAGAAATGATCATGAGAGCATATGCATATCTTCTGTCAGTGGTTGATAAACTAGCAGTAGTAATGAAATGAGACATGGGATGAAGTGTGCACTGTCTCTTAGTTCTGCGTAGAGCAATGGGAAGCTCCTCAGGAACATCCGGGACAGTAGTGGAGGGGACACTTGAATTAGGTATATGATCCTGCAATAAATAAATAGGTAATGGAACATCTGGTGATTGAGATTTTTGTCTTCTCTTATAAACAATGGGTGGAGGTGGGAGATCAAGAGGGATATCGGTAACAGATTGTGTGAAGATCCTGGTCTGCTAAAAAAGGTTACATTTGTAGATATAATAGCGACGTCCAATTGGATCATAGCACCTGTAACCTTTTTGAGTACGAGAATAACCAAGAAAAACGCATTTAATAGCACGAGGAGAGAGTTTGTCAGTAGTGTGAAAGTTATGAACAAATGCAACACATCCAAAAATTCTCAAAGGTAGAGGAAAAGGTAGTTCAGTTGGGTAGAGCAGAGAGAAGGAGGTGGATCCATTTAGGAATGGAGATGGAACCCTATTGACAAGATGGACAATAGTTAAAACATCATCCCCCCAATAGGTTTTGGGAACTTTCATGTGGGTGAGGAGGGATCGGGCTATATTTAAAAGGTGTCTGAGTTTCCTTTTGGCTACCCCGTTTTGTTGCAAAGTGTAAGGACATGATGTTTGGTGAATGGTGCCATAGGATGCAAAGAAGTTGGTTAGATCATGTTGAGTGAATTCCAAAGCGTTATCTGTGCGAAAAATTTGAACACTGGAGGAAAAGATATTTTTGACATAATGGAAGAAATTCTTAATAAGATTGCTAATCTCTGATCATTCTTTTAATAGATAGACCCAAGATGATCGATTGTAGTCATCGACAAAAACAACAAAGTACTTATATCCACTCAGGGTACGGATCAGACAAGATCCCCAAATATCACAATGGACTAAAGAAAAAGGATTTTTGTGGCGAGGTTCAGAACGAGCAGGGAAGGATGCTCGATGATGTTTTCCAAACTGACATGCCTCGCACTCAAAGGGCTTGAGCGTAGAAAGCTCAGAGAACATTAAAGAGAGAGCTTTGGCGGATGGATGACCGAGGCGAATATGCCAAAGAAAGGGATCAACGGATATAGATGTAGCGCCAGTAAAATCAGAATCAGAGGGGATATCAAGATAATATAGATCGTTCTTCTCATGTCCCCCACCAAAAATCTGTCTCGTCTGGATGTCCTGAAAATAACAACAATACTCATAAAAAATCACACGACAATTAAGTTCTTGGCATAACTTATGAACATGTAAGAGACTAAGCGGAAAATCAAGAGCGTAATGCACATCAGCAAGTCAGAGTTTGGATGAAAACTCCATAGTCCCCACACAAGTGATAGGGGAATGTGCTCCATTGGCAACCTGAACTGTCCTCGCAACGGAAGACGGATGTGCATAAGTGAGAAGACTACCTTTTCCCATTAAATGAGTAGAGGCACCAGAGTCAATGATCCATGCAGGACTGGATGCAGAGGCAACATTGGCAAGTGTACATGAAGTAGTGGCTAGACTTGCAATAGGAGCAGAGGTACTAGTGTTACTGGCAGAATTTTGTAGCAGCTGACGTAGACGAGCATACTCAGATGCAGTGAAGGATGTCTGACTATCAACAAATGACTGTTCTGGCGAGGTATCTGTATTATCATATGGGCCTTCATATGAGGTAGCCTCATAGGCACTGTTGGCATTAATAGGCATGCCAAACTTTGCTCAACAACGTTCAGATGGATGATTCCAGCGTCCACAGTCAGTACATGCTGGATAGCGGGCGGTGGCAGGATCCCGTCCACGTCCATATCCGAAGTCACGTCCTCGTCCGGCCTCACGGCCATGACCACGATCAAAGTCACGACTGCGTCCTCCTTGGTAGTTAGGTCGTCCTCTAGCAAAATGTGCAGTATTCTCCGTAGATAGCTGAGGAGAGGGAGAATCAAGTTCCTGTAGTCGATCATATATGGTCTCTAGAGTAGGCAATGCAGCAACAGTTATAAATTGGTCCTTTACAGTCTTGTATCGCGAATGTATCCTAACAAGAAATGGTACACTTGCCATTCTGCACGCTCACCTATCTGCTTATCACAACAAGCAGGCTGAAAGATAAGAAGCTCCTCAAACAAGCCTGTGAGGAGCCTGTAGTACTCGACCAAGGATGTATCTCCCTGATTTGCAGACCAAATCCGTGTGTAGATATCTGAGAGCCTGGACTTAGTTGTCTTTTTAGAGTAGGTGCTCTCAAGGCTCTCCCAAATAGCCTTTGCCGTCTCCTTGTAAAGAAGATTTCATGTAATATTTGGATCGACGTTGTCCATCATCCAAATAATCACTTCACTTGGAAGTTGTCCACGTACTGGGTATCATAGTCTTTGTCCGTCTCCTTGGGCGGATCTTTTGTGAGAACATAGTTCTTTTGCTGACCACCAATAAATACCTTGAAGGATCTAGACCATAGTACATAGTTGTCGGTGCCTTTTAGCTTTATAGAAGTGCCCTGTACCATCACAGAAGAAGTCGAGTACATGGGCTTGGGCTTTGTAGATGCCATGATGGTCGAGTAGATCAAGCAAAAGTAACCTAGTTAGTTCTTGCAATCTTATTCAAGCATCACAGAGACCTAGCGGTGCATCGATTAGGTAATCAGCATCAAGTGATGATACCCTAGGTGATCGACAAAGGAGAGAGAGGCAATTGATGTGCGGGGATCAGCATGGGGCATCTGGGACGATGCTACGAGCACCTAGGGCGGCGCAGGAAGCCTGGGATGGCGTCTGGTGGCGCTGGGGGGGGGGGGGGTTAGGGCGCGAGCAAAGGCGCAGGGCGCCTGGATGGCGCGAGCGAGCGCCTGGGGCGGCGCTGGACGGCCTGGAGCAGCGAGCGATGGTGCAAGTTGCGCTGCAAGCACTTGGAGTTGTCGCATGTAGGTGGCGACTGCTTAGGGAGGACTTGGGGCTGGCGGTGGCGGAGGAATTTAGGTCAGAACACCGGTCTAGGGCCACTGCTCTGATACCATGTGGAAAAAAGAATGAAAAAATAGAAAGGCTTGTTTTATTTTTAAGTTCTAGGGGTCCTTATATAGGACAAAACTCTGGAGAGCTCAAAAAGAGAAAATACATAAATACCTCATAGAATATTCCTTCCACATAGGATATTCTCGTAACATATACTCCTACCACATAGAATATTCTCTTAACATATGCTCCTGCTACATAGAATATTCTCTTAACATATACTCCTATAATATAGAATATCTTCTTAACATATATACTCTTAACAAGGGACATCGGTTCTATCTGGTTGATATGGAATATTTTCTAGATTATCTCGGGTTTTCTTGTTAAAGAATAAGTCCGAAGCTGATCCTGCCATTAAATCATTTATTATTGAAATAAAAAATATTTTTGTGCTCGTGCGAAGTTTATTCGTTCTGATAATGCCTTGGTGTTCACCTTCTAGCTGTCTGATTTCTTCAGGCCTTTTGGTATTGTTCACCATACTTCATGTGCATACACATCGTAGCAAAACGGTATTGTTGACATAAACATCGTCATCTTCTTGCATGAGGACTCATTTGATTCAGAGTCGAGCTCCTAATTCGTTTTGCAGTGATGCAGTCCCCACTGCATGCTACTTAGTGAATCGCATGCCTTCCACCATTCTTGGAGAAAAGATACCTTTCTCGATTGTGTTTCCCAAGGACTTATTCTCGCTTACCCCTAGGGTTTTTGGGTTTGTGGCTTTTGTTTACAATTTTATCTGTGACTTTTGTTTACAATTTTACTCCGGGTCGTAACAAGCTCTCTCCAAGAGTTGTCAAATGTGTGTTTGTAGGATATTCACGTACCCAAAAGGATATAGATGTTTTGATCTCGTACGATAAAAGTATTATGTGAGCGCTGATGTCACTTTTTTTAGTCTGACATGTATGCAGAGATATGATTTATGTTATTTGTACTGTTTCATATTTTCTATATTCTTATGGACTCTTGATGTAATTTACCCATAGGCTACTCCCCTTTATAAGAGAGCTTAGGGTTTATGGAATAAACAACTCTTTTGATTCTCCCAACATGGTATCAGAGCGGCGGTCCACCGCACGCCACTTCCTCTGCGCGCCGCCCCTTCCTTCTCCGCACGTTGTCTCCTACGTGTGCCGTCAACCCCGTGCACGCCATCTCCCTCTCCGCACGCAGCCTACGCGCGCAGCCACCCCCTTCTCCGCGTAGCACCACCGTGCACCGCCCCTAACCTCCGCGCGCACCACACCTCCGCGGTCTCCTCTGCGTGCACATCTTGTCCGAGCATCGCCTCTACCTCGGATCGCCCTGTATCACCTAGGCCATCACTGCCTAGGCCCTCTCTTGTCGGGGCCGTTACATATGTTCTCGTCGAACCTTCTTCCTTATGGGTTTGGTTGCTTGAGTCTACACATGCAACCGAACCCGTGAATGTCAGTGTAGACAACCATATCACCAGTCTACAATCCTAGTCTTCTATTATCATCATGTCAGAAAGCAAGGCAGATATTCCATCTACAGACGCCTTTAGAGGTCCTGCGCGTATTGTGAAGATGGATGGGTCAAATTATGAACTGTGGGCAATGCAATTCATGAGTATGATGAAGTCGACCGGTAAGAAGCACATTCTTACTGAGGAAGAGCATGCTGAGAAGACTGGGGTTAATGCCTCATGGGAGGCGGATGATGCATACGTCAAGGTTTGTATCAGGAACATTAGCAATTGAGATTGCAAATGATATTCTCCATCAACCCACTGCAAAAGCAATGTGGGATATTCTGGCTGCTACATATTCACAAGCAAAGAATGAGACGAAGATTCTGCAACTCCAGCATGACATCTTTACAATCAAGCAGAATTGACGGCCTCTACACTCATTATACACGTCTTTACGTGGAATGTTTGAGAAACTCTATAGCTTCATGCCTCTCACAACCACTCCTGAGCAGAAGATCTACGGGAATGCCACTATGGTTGGTGTATTCCTGGCAGCCCTTGATCCAGAGTACGAGGCAACACGTTCCCAGATCTTAGCAGATTCCACTATTCCCCTAATAGAGGAAGCCTTTCACAGACCGAGTCGTATTACTGTTCCTTCATCTACTGCCAATCAGACCGCCTCAGCTATGGCAACATCTCGCGGTCGTGGGGGTCATCATCAGTTTCGTGGCCGTGGACCTAGAGGCAGAGGGAGTCGTGTTCGACAACCATGCACTTTCTGCCATCGTTCTGGACATAGCGAGGACGCATGCTATTCCAAACATGGATTTCCTGCTTCTGCACGAGTAGCTGAACAGATTGAACCTCCTTCTGCCTCGTCTTTGGATCAACGATTTGATGATCTTGTAGCTCGTCTGAGGGGTATTATCCCTCCATCCGGTCCTGTTACATCAGCGTCAGCCTCTGAGAGTCATTCTGATGTTGTTGCTTCTGCATCCACCATTACCTCAGGTAGTACTTATGCATTCACTAGCAGTAGTGGATCTGATACGTTAGAGTGGATTATGGACTCTGATGCCACTTGGTGATCGAGGTCTACTTACAGCCTACCGACAGGTTCCTCCAGGACGCACTGTGGTTATTGCTAATGGAACACACTCCCCGATTACTGGTCAGGGGGAGATTAGCCTGACACCATCTATGCACCTCAAGAATGTGCTGCACGTACCTGATTTTCTATGAATTTGTTATCCATTAGACAACTTACAAAGGATTTATATTCTCGAGCAATTTTTGATCCATCTTCTCTCATTTTTCAGAACATCCTTACGTACAACGTGATTGGGTGTGGCCATGAGCAGGGTGGACTATATCGCCTTAGTCGGACTCCATATGCCGTAATCTCCTCTCTTCCTAATGGATATGTCTCTCCATTCATGTGGCACCTGCGCTTCGGTCATCTACCGCTTCAGAAACTGTGTCGTGTTTTACCCCAAGTTTTGCCTCACACGTCCATCCATTGTGAGGCTTGTCAGTTGAGAAAGCGTCATCAGTCTACCTTTCCCATTCGTTAGAATCGGAACAGTAGCTCCAAGTTTTAGTTGTTTGATGCTGACATTTGGGGTCCCAGTCGTGTTCCTGATCATTAGGGACACAGGTTTTATATTGTCATTGTGGATGATTTTTCTCGTCTATCTTGGGTCTTTTTATTAAAGAATAAATATGAAGCTGGGAATATTATCATAAATTTCATAAATGAAGTTCGTAATGTCTTTTCTCCGTCTGTGAAAATTGTGAGAAGTGATAGTGCCTTGGAATTTTGTACTCAAATTCTTTCAAACTATTTTTCAACCCAAGGAATTATCCACCAAACACCCTATGCCTATACTTCCCAACAAAATGGAGTTGCAGAAAGGAAACATCGTCATTTGCTTGATGTCACCAGGACGTTTCTCTTACAGAGTCGTGCTCCTCATTCTTTCTGGGCCGATGCTATCCTAACGGCATTTTATCTCATTAATCACATGCCGTCGTCTGTCTTAGGTGAGAAGATTCCTTTCTCCTTGGCCTTTCCTGAAAAGGAATTGTTCTCACTTACCCCATGTGTGTTTGGCTCGGTTGCTTTTGTCCACTAGTTGTCTCTAGATATTGACAAGCTCTCTCCTAGGGCTTTCAAGTGTGTTTTCGTCGGTTACTCCGGGACACAAAAAGGCTACAGGTGTTATGATCCGCTGCGCAGGAAATACCTTGTTAGTGCCGATGTCACCTTTTTTGAGTCTGTTATGTAGTTCTCTCCTACAGGTGATCGGTTGGTATCCTCAGACACTGATGAAGCCATATACATGCCACCACCTACACCTGCACCTCCACCACTACCTACATCACATGCACCTCCTGTTACAGTTCCTGTTCCCCCATTGCCACTCCACTATACCCATTGGCCTGCTTCTGCTCATGGTCACCGCTCCTCATCTAGCTCGCCCGAGGTATGTTATGAGAATATAATTTCTAATGATGGATCTAATGAGTTACCTGAGCAGGCCGTGTTATAGAGGACAGATGAGGATGCAAGTGATTTGGATCTACCTATTGCGCTTCGGAAACAAAAGCGTAGCTGCGTATCATATCCTATAGCATCCACGATTTCTTTTGATCGTCTATCTGGTGAATTCAGGAGTTTTGCTATTGCACTATCTGCCGTGGATATTCCACGGAATTACCAAGATGCATTGAAGGACAATCGATGGCGTTTAACTATTTTTTTGAAAATAAGTTCGGGTGAACCCCCAAGGTATGACTTACCGCTTTTTAATTGAAATGAGAATTTTACAATTAGCATGATGCCCGGAAATTGTAGAGGGCGTTACAGTGAATCAAAACATTTTCAGGGTAGAACCTGATGCTCCTAAAGATACATTCATTTCTCCCTTGCCATATCGCCTATGGTGCCGTGAACGCTATAGAGATATCGTCCGTAGATCCAATACCGACCCTCCTGATGGACTCCCAAAACGTTGTGGCGTCGTCGCGACGCAACCATGCTAGGTTCAGGTCCTGCCAGACCTCCGATGAATAGCGACAAGTGAAGAAGATGTGGTCGGCATCCTCCTGCAGCGCCCGACATCTATCGCAGACGGTATCATGAGTGCCAGAAATGTGTGCCCTTCTCATCTTATCACAAATTCGATTCCTCCGAAAGCACTAAAGGAAGACTTTGACCCTTATAGGGATCTTTGCGGCCCACACCATGCATAAGTTCTGAGTTAAATCCGTTGTTGGTATCTTCGAAGAATTGCGTAGGTGATTGTAGATGTTCTTAGTGGAGAGCTTTGTCCCAATCCACGCAAAGTGATCAGTGGCGTCTGGCCTCCCATCATGTAAAGTCTCAGTAACCGAAGGTAGCTCAGAAAGAAGCCGCATGAAGTCCTCCAGCCGCAGCGACGGCAACACGTTGATGAAAAGAGGGACCCAAGTGCCCGTTTCCCCCACCTGGGACACGGAACAGTCCCGGTCCGCAGCCAGTGCGAATAACCTTGGGAATCTGACGCAAAGTTTCCCCTCCCTGGACCAATCATCGCTCCAAAACCGGAAAAGCCGCCCATTCCCCACCGTCGGCGAAAGGAAGGGGGTCAACGCCAGCAATACGCCCCGAATGCCGGACCAGAGCGGGGACTCCCACCGGATACTCGTGGCCACCAACTTGCCCCGCACCCCATAAATCTTGCGGAGAAGCCGATGCACAGTGGACTGCGAAGGACCCCAGATATGAGCGGCCCATTTACCGATCAGCGCCTTATTCATACATTCTACGTCGTGGATCCCCAACCCGCCATCTTTCTTCCTCTTTGTCACCTCCTCCCAACCCACAAGATGGACCCCTGCCCTATGTTGCTTGCCGTCCGACCAAAGAAAAGATTTCATCATCGCTTCCATTTTTTTATGCATGCTGGTAGGTAGAATACGCGTGTTGAAGAAGAAAATCGGGATCGCAGAAAGAACATGTTTAAGCAGTATCAATTTTTCCCCTCTGGACAAGCAGGACATCTTCCAACCTGCCATCTTCTGCTCCATCTTCTGAATCACTGTGTCCCAGTCAGATTTCTTTAACTTTCCATCTGTCAGAGGAAGGCCGAGATAGTTGAGTGGAAGGGACCCCAGAACGCAACCTGTGACATTAGCGAGTGCCTCATGCTCTTCGTCGTTCATCCCGAATGCAACCACCTTAGATTTTTCGTTGTTGGCGACGAGACCCGGAAGCTCGCCGAAGATGCCAACCAACATAGCCGCGTTCGCCGATTGCGACTCAGAACCACCAAGCAGGACTAAGGTATCATTAGCATATTGCAGCACGGGGATGGATAGCTCCTCATTACGGAAACCTACGCACAACCCAACGTCAACCGACTGGGTAAATAGGACAACTAGTGCATCAGCGACGAGATCGAACAGAAGCGGGGCTAACGGGCAACCCTGCCTAACCCCTCTCTGTGGTTGAAACGGAGCACCCTCCGCCCTGCTGTTAACCAAAACCGAGAGAGATGTCGTCGTAATGCATCGCTTCATCTAACCGATCCGAAGGTTCGGGAAGCCCCTACGGCGCAAGGGGGTCCAGATGAAGCTCCAGTCAACACAGTCATAAGCTTTGGAAAAGTTGATCTTCCAGAGGGCGCCTTTCGTCCTTGTTCTTCTCCAATGCAGATATACCAGCGTATTCAAAGACCTAAAAGGGATATCGTTGCTTTGACCCTATTCGACGAAGGTACTATGTTAGTGTGGATATCACCTATGCCTCTACCTCCGGTGTCTCCTACTTCAGGATCCAGTACGCCACCACCACCCTCTCCTCCACCGTCACCACCACCTCCTCCACCTCCTGTCACGCCTGCTTTCTTTCTGCAGATTTACCAGCGTCGACCTCATGCTCATGTGCCTCCATCATCCAGCACACCCAAGTATATTCTGAGCATTTGAGTTCTACTAATAGCACAGGTGATTAGCGTGTGCAGCTTGAGGTGGAGGATGTCTTAGATGATGCACCTTTTGAGGACACTGCGGACTTGGATGTTCATATTGCTTTACGGAAGAAGCGGCGTGCATGCACTATGCATCCTCTTGCTTCCCATGTTTCCCCGGCACGTATCTCTGGGGATTTTCAGAAGTTTGTTGTAGGATTGTCAGTTGTGGAAATACCACGGTCCTATCAAGAAGTATTGCAGAGTAGTTAGTGGCGTGTGGCGATGGAGGAAGAGATGGCAGCATTAGTGTAGTACAGGCTCCTCCAGGTGCATCTGTTGTTGGCAAAAAATGGGTGATTATAGTGAAACATCGTACGGATGGTACCCTGGACACATAAGGCCCGCTTGGTTGCTCGTGGGTTCACCCAAAACTATTGGGTGAATTATCATGACACCTTTTTTTCCAGTTGCGTGTCATTCTACATTGCGGATTCTTATTGTTGTTGATGTGGTACATTACTGGCCGCTTTTCCAATTAGATGTCAAGAATGTGTTCTTGTATGGATATCTGCAGGAGGGAGTTTATATGCAGCAACCACCCGGGCTTGCTGTTGAGGGGGAGTCCAATATGGTGTGTAAACTCCACAAGGCTATATATGGCCTTAAGTAGAGTCGGAGGGCTTGGTTTCAGAAGCTCTCAGAGTTGATTGAACAACGTGGTTTTGTCAGATCTACTGTAGATCATTCTCTTTTTGTTAGGAGAACCCAGAGGGGCACTGTTGCTATTTTGGTTTATGTTTTGTTGATATTATTTTTACAGGCAGTGATGACCATGGTATTCAGCCAGTTTTCCTTAGACAACAGTTTGTGACCAAGGACCTTGGCAAGTTGTTTATTTTTTTGGCCTAGAATTTGCAAGAATCGGCATGGTATGACAATGACACAAAGGATATATATCATTCTGAGACGGGCATGACAGGATGTAGACCTGTTACTACTCTAATGGATCCCAATGCTAGGTTCTATGATGATGACTCAGTAGAGGTGGATAAGGCGAAGTACAGAGAGCCTGTAAGGAAGCTATTGTATGTTACTATTACCAGGCACGATATACGTTGGTGCCTGCAGGGTCGGCCAGTTATGGAGTAGCCTAGGCATGCTTACATGGATGCAATCAACATGATCTTGAGGTATCTGAAGTCTTCTCCAAGTGCAAGACTTCTATTCTGGAGAGACTTGTCTCTCACAATTTCTGGATGTGTGGATGCATATTATACTGGGTGTCCCAAGGATAGGAAGTCTACTTCAGGCTTCACTGTGCTTGTGAGAAGCTCGTTGGTTTCATGGAAGAGTAAGAAACAGACAATTGTAGCTAGATCCAGTGTTGAACCAAAGTATAGGGCCATGGTCCAAGGGAGCACGGAAATGATTTTCCCATCCCTCTCCCCTTCAGTCAAGGGTTGATTAATCTTGATGGAGACATCCCCTTGAATGTCTTTCATCCTTGCAGTCTTCTCATTCTTCTTTGCTTTAATTTCCTCCATGTTATCCTTAATTTCATTCTTCACCTCAGGAGTCACCTTGGGACAAGATGATGTATTGCCTTTAATATGAGCCAAATGTTGCTTCATGCGATTAATCCCTCCGGTGAAAACCTTTCCACATAATCGGCAAGTAACCATGCTAGGGGTACTTGGATTAGCTAGAAAAGCATAATTCCATCTCGGATCATTGGAACCAGGAGGAACAAAAAACTCCATTGTATCGCTCCTATGAGTAGGAGGCTCATGCCAGTTCCAGGTGTAGGAGAAGAACCACTGTCAGATGGTAGTCTGGAGGCCATAGTTTCCTAACATTCAATTATAATTATAAAACATCATCAACAAAGTACTAAATGATCTATTAAATTGAATTAGTATAGAATCAAAAAATTCTCGAAGCAATGCTAATTGCTAAAGACGTGTAATTTGAGTGCGCAGACGTCGATTGATGAAAGAACAATGCATTATAAACATTTAAATCATGCTAAGGTATGCACATTAGGGCTAAAACTTTTAAATACCTCCTACACCAACCGTCTCTCGTCCATCTCCTCCATAATTTTTTTGAAATAAAATGTCAAGTATATTCAACAACACATTTGATGTGTTAACTTTTTAAATGCCTTAATATGCAGAACTAATCCCTTTCTTTGAACATACAACTTTTATATCAAGCAATTAAACAATCACTATCACATAACACATCATTCCATGATTTGTTGTCAAAGGTTGCATCGTCGCCTTAGTCTATTGATGTATCATCAAATGTGGATTTAAGAACTCCCCCTTAAGTTTTTTCCTTCAACCAGTACATGAAAATTTTCTGCATGTGGTCGATCCTAAAGATGGATTAAAGCCTTTTGATCACACCTCCTCGAAAGAAATTGTAATAACAAACTTACCCACTTATAATTTGATCATAAAATGTGTTCTTTTAAGGAATAAGCAAAGATAACCCATATTTCAGCTTTTTCTTATTTCTGAACTAGCTATTCTATTTATGCATTCCACAACTATTCACGGTGCCCTCACAGTGCACATTCTAGGTGCTTCCGACACCATCGCTATCACCTCAGACATCCTAATAAACTGGTCATCGACGCAAAACCAAAGCTATTATTTTTAAAATTATAGAAAAAAGGTATAGGGTTACCTTTGTACGGTCTCGACGGGGCTAGGAGGCGGAGGGGCTTCCCACGGAGGAGATGGTGGCCGAGGAGCCTCGTACGGAGGATCTCGAGGTGTTAAAGCCTCGAATAGAGAAGGAGCTAGAGGCCGAGAACTCTCGCACGGAGGCGGAGGGCTTCCGGGCAGCGATAGAGGCCTAGTTGGGAGGAGGCGAAAGAGTTGGGAGCTGCTGGAGAGGGAGAGAGCAGGTCGATCGTGATTCGCGATTTGGGGATTCTGCAGAAACCCTATCGAGAGCAGGTCGATGCGATTTCGGGCCCCCTTTCTTTTAACACATATCTGGATCTTCAGATACGGATCCAGAAATCCGATAAATGTCGATAAGCGACGTATGGTCCGTATACGAGGCCGCACAACCCGCATATGCGGACCGCATATGCGTAATTGGCGCTTAATGAGGGGCTTTAGGAAATCGGTGCGCCAGAGGCTCCACACGCGCATATGCGGTCGCTCAGATCGATTTCGTGAATACTGTTGCATCTCCTACCACATCCCAAGATTCTATGCAGAAGAAAACAGAAAGAAATCCGGCCCTAGCGTGTCATCCACATTCATCTCTGACATGGCCCACTTCGCATCTTCCTTAACAAAGGACCTAACCAAACATGTGCATTGCTCCTCAGAAAGGCCGGGTGCTTGACCCTACCCACATCACTTTCTATGTTCCACTCTCTTGGATAAGTTATGGAAATAACTCATCATGACTCCCCGTCTCCTTTTCCCCCTCCACCCGTGAGTCTTTTACAACCACTACCTGCATAAAAACCTCATCCGCCTCCCGTTGGCCGCTACATGAAAAAATATTAATGTCAACATCACCTTCTTTGATCCATCTCTGCTCGGATTTCTACTTCCATTCAACAACTCTCTTCATATGTCCTCTGTTGCCACAACCTTCAGATGATCCGCTCTCTCTTGGAGCTTCTTAGCATGTAAGTCTCTGGAGTCCTCCTACTTGTTCAACCACTTTATATTGAATTCAACTCGTGCCCTATCCTCTCATTGTCTCCATCCCCTCCTTTTTGTATGTGGAAAGCCTCAACCTTAACCTAGCCAACTTCTAGACCAACCTAGCGGTTGCCAATCCCTCACCCTCCAATGACCTCCAATGCTCAGCAACCATCTCCCAAAATCCCTCCTCAAGTAGCTACGCCCTCTCAAACCTGAGCATGGCAGGGTCCCCTCCCCGAAGTCCCGAACCATAGGAGTGTGGTCCGACCTAGATTTCGGGCGAGATGAAACACCACAAAGCAGATCTAATTGTAAAACTTCTGTAGATGCAGAGAAACAATCTATTCTCGAGCGAGATCTCGAATTCCTCCAAGTGTATAATGTCAAGCGCATCAATTATCTCCTGTTGTAGAACTCCAATCAACTCTGTAAACATATCATAACCCTGGTCTTGTCCTCTCCTCAGGTTTGATCTCTCAATCAAGAAAAGGGTGACGTTGAAATCATTACCAACAATCCAAGCCGCATGTGGAAACCTTTCCCGCACTTCACGTAGTTGTGTCCTTAAATCTGACTGAAGGGAATAATATGTTGGATCATAAACACAAGAGATGACTAATATGGAATTCATGTGCTTGTCCAAAAGCTCAACATGTAGCACAAATCGCCCCACTTTCCCGGACAAGGTTCCAAACATATTTCCATTCCAAATGGTAGCAACCCCTTAGCACTACCAACAACATTAATAACATAGAAATCGTACATATGTCTTAGCTTAAAGGATTTCCAAAGCAAGTCAGTCCATCCATTCATCTTTTTTCTTGTGGTAGTGTGACATCACCAACCAATCAATTTGAAGAGAGTTTATGGAGCTTCTCTTCTCAGGGTCCTTCGGAGCCCTCACATTCCAAGAGATTATCTTCATTTAGCATTATATTCATGCTCTCTTTACTCTTTTCAAGGTAATAATAATATGTTCATTTGATCATCATCTGCATCGCTTGTAAAACGCACCACTACCAGAAATATCATTGGGTGTCTGTCTCGCCTAGTATGAACTTGACGAAACCTGCATGATCAAACATTACATGTCTTCTTAACTTAAGTAGTGGTGTAAAAGTCGGCAGACTAGCCCGACTAGTCTAGTAGATGGGATGGCTGACTAACTATTGAGTAATCGGTTGATAGTCGGCCAACCATATTACTCGTCCTGATTAGTCGATCGACTAGGCCTACTAGTAGATCGAATTTTGCATGGAGAAACCATTTCTTTTTGCCTTTTTAAAGGTAGATTTATTCTAATATGATTAATATTTTATTTAAGGTGGCTACTATCACGTATGAAATTGTCCCGAGCAGATGACATACATGGATAGTGAAAGAATGTGGGACATAAGAGGATGGGCGAAGGTGCGGGGAGAGATCGACGAGTTTGAAGTTTGACTTCAGCTACTATGAGGCAAAGGGACTTGTACTAGGAGTGCTTTCGGGGTAGATGCCTCCAATATGGGGGTTGGGCTTATTGGGTGGTGGAGTGCCGTGATCTGGTGAAATGTTTTACTTACGACAAGAACGAGAGGTGCGGGGAGAGATCGACAAGTTTGAAGTTTGACTTCAACTGCTACGAGGCAAAGGGACTTGGACTAGGAGTGCTTTCGGGGGAGATGCCTCCAGTGTGGGGGTTGGGCTTATTAGGTGGCGGAGTGCCGTGATCTGGTGAAATGTTTTACTTGCGGCAAGAACGGGCACCAGAGTTCCTACTGCACGGAGGGTCGTACGCGCAAAGGCAAGAGGTGTTGCATCGTCGAGACCATCATGGGCTCTGCTCGGTTTTTGGTGGGAGTTTGCAGAAGAGAAGGGAGTTGTTTAGCTGACGCGATGGCAGACATCTTTGGGGTAGTGGGATGCAACTTTGGGGGCAATGTCGTGAAGCTTGACGAGTTGTTTGTTTCTACGTGTGATTTGACAGCGGGGGAAGCCCTGCGGCTCTTGGACTTCTCGCAGAGGGGCATGGGGCGGGTCCATTGGAGAAACCCCTTGGCTCGGGATGGGGTGTCAAACCCGCAATAGAAGGTATGAGGTTCTCGATCAGAGGCCTTCCCTTGGTGGGGCAAAGCCTGGAGGCGATCCACCTGATGCTTGCACCGGTTATCAGCGTCAAGAGCATCCTCTGGACGGTCTTCGCTGAGGGCAACCGCCGTGGGTGGTTGCATTGGGGTTGGTTACTAGTCATCCACTGCCTTTGTCTCTCGAGGCGAGGTTCTCAGGATGTCTTCTGCACCTGGAGATCCAAGAGGAGGGTCATATTGTCGAAATCTTGGGGGGGGGGAGGGGAGCCTGAGATGGTGGGCGAGTTGGCGGAGAAGACGGGAGCGGAAATGGAAATTGGCTCTTTTGATGTTTTTGAACAGAGAGATTTATTAAAGGAAAAAATCATGGGAGACTTCGGGTGTAAGGAACGACACAAAGACCAAGGAGAGTGCGGCTGCGGATGTGCAGTTCCTTTGGATCTGCAGTCAAAGAAGGCTTATGAATGGGGGTATCCAAACTTTAACTCGATTGCATCGGACAAGCATGACATGTGCATCTCCATTGCATATCCCCTGGCAGATCCGAGCAGTGTTGTAAAAGTCACCCGATTGACCCGACTAGTAGGTCCGACTAGTCTAGTCAGTGGGGTGACCGACCGAATACCGACTAATTCCGATTAGGTACAATCAGTGTTGTTAAAAGCGAGAGGCGCTCCAAGGCGCTAGGGGGTGCAAAACGCCCGAGGCGCTAGGCGCTCCCTAGGCGCTCGCTTGAGAAAAGCAAGGTGCCATATATAAAAATAAATAAATTATGCACGAGTCTATGTAATATATGCACATACACACATGTGTATGTATGTGTAATTGTAAATATATGTATGTATAACTTATATTTCAATCTAAGACCAATCCAATATATTTATGGGTGTGTTTACATGCACGCATATAAATGTGTACGTGTACATGTGTGTGCATATATGTATAGTTGTAAATATATGTACGTATAGCTTATATTTAAATTTAAAACCAATCCAACATATCTGTGTGTGTGTTTATAAGCGTGTTTATAAATGTGTGCATGTACATGTCTATGTTTATGTATGTCTATGTATATGTTATCACCAAATTATATTTTGCGATCAATCCACTATCTATTAATATGTATATGTACAATGTATGCATGTACTTGCATATATATATGTATATGTATTAAATATTTGTGTTTATGTGTGTATTTGTATGCATGTGTATATGTATGCATATATATATATATATATATGCCTAAACGTGTATGTGTTTATGTATAGGTATGCATACATGCCTATGTATACATGTGTGTTTTGTCTATTTATATGTATATATATGTATTTATAATACTTTAAGCTAATATATATATAGAGAATAATATATAATTTTTAGTCAAAAAGTATATGTAATATTTAGAACTAAAACATGAATGTACGTGTATGCGTATATGAAATAGAAGTGTGTGTAAATTACATATACATGTGTGTGCATATGTATAAGTATGTGTGTTAATGATACTTAGAACTAATGTATATCTAATATAAAAACCTAAAGATGGATAAACATCACACAGAGTTGGCAAAAAGCCTTACTTTTGCCTTAGGCGCTCAAGGCGAGCGACTAGAGCCTCATGCCAGGCGCTCGCCTGAGCGGCGCCTGAGGCAAAATGCCTTGCCTGGAAGGAGGCAAGGCGCTAGGGCCTCGCCTCGCTTCGCCTGGGAGCCTAGGCGAGCGCCTGGGGGGCTTTTGACAACACTGGGTACAATAGTCGATCAATTTTTGCTCGGAGATACCATGTTTTTTTGTTTTGATGTTTTATAAGCAAATATATTATAATATGCTTAATAGTTTACTTAAATTCAATTACTTCTTTTATTTTATTACGATAGTATAAAAATGTACAAAATCTAGGTAAATATATGTATAAAAATGAGTTTTATATCTAAAATAACCATAAAATTCAAAGATGATTAAAGTCCGACTAAATCCGACTAGTCGCCCGACTGCCGATTAATCCTTAGTCAGTGACCCAGCCGACCGAGTATTGACTACCAACTTTTGCAACCTTGGATCCGAGGAGCTCTGCCATTTCGAATCCCGAAATCAGGATGGATTCGATACATGTATCGGATGAATGTGTGTGGACGAGGGTTCCTGCCGGGGCTTCCGATGCCGCATTTTCACACCTGTTGGAGGGGAGCTCCGTGGCTTCTTTGGGGTCAGCATTTTCTATGGCTCTTGGGCCTCACGACGGGGCCAGGCAGAGGCTGGAGGGAGGTTTATCGAATGGGAGGGATCACGTGCAAAAACCCTTTAGAAGCCCGCACACCAATGTCGTGCGAAGGTGACTCGCAGGTGAAGGGAAGGTTTGGGTGACAGTATGCTCGCCGAGGGCTGAGGGAGCGAAGAGGGAGGAGGCGTATGGAGATATATCGAAGCCTGGAGTTGGCTGGAGGGTCGGGGGGCAGGCGATTAGAAGAGGCGGAGTAGAACGTGGTGGGGGAGATATTGAGGCAGCAAGAGGCGGTGCCATCGGGGAGACCAGTCGCTAAGGTGTTGGTGGGATGTAGTGGAGGGGTCGACCCGAGGGATGAAGGCGAAGGAGGGGCACTTGGGGAGGGAGGCGAGATGGGAGATGGCCCAGTGCAGGGCTGGAAGAGGAGGTGTTGAGGTGCCTAGGTTTGGTGCCGCCAAGGGGGGTCTCCAATGTTGGACATTGAACTGTATCACTTGGAATGTAAGAGGCCTGGGGCAATTTGAAAAGAGGACGGTTATACGTCAATTGGTGATGCTGGTATTGTTACAGGAAACAAAAATCTCGCAGAAATTTGAGGTGGTATGGAAGGAGATTGGGGGCAGCAAACTCTTGGGGTGCGTTTGGCTACAAGGTTAAACCACCCCCGGGGTGGTTTAACTCCCCTAACCCATGTTTTCTCCCTCCTCGTGGACCCCACTTTATTCCCTTTTTAAAAAATTAAAAAAATAAATTTTACATCATCAATCCTATCAAAAAATAATATATTATACCATCATCTCATCTAAAAAATATAAACTACTCCACTTCTACTCACTTTTTCAAACTCCAATACAATCACATCACAATAACTACTCACTTTTTCAAACTCCAATACAATCATATCATAATAAACCCACTTCTAACCCACCCCCAGTTTAACCCTCTATCCAAACACCAAAACCAAAAAATGGGTTACCTGCAACCAGTTTAACCCACCTAAACCCACTATCCAAACACCCCCTTGGAGTTCATAGCAATTGCTTCAGCTGGGGTTTCTGGCAGGATAATTATGGGGTCGAATGGCGATGTTTTTGCTACAGAGGGAGACGAGGTGAGGGGAAGGCACTCGCTCACGATACCGCTACAGCTCAAGGCTCACAAGTCACGACTGCATAGAAAAGAACAAATTTTATGGTTGGCGCAATGCAAGCGACTTCCTTGGCAGCTCGAGGTCCCCGTTGTCAGCGTAAGGGCATGAGGACAACTTGTAGGGCGACAGTGAGGGAGGGGAGGCAACCCGGCGACTCGATGGCCCCTTTGGAGGAGGATCTGCTTGGCGTTCTTGTACATCAAGGTGTTCCTCTTGAGCTCGAATCCCAACACATCCTTGGTGACGCTGGGGATGAGCCAGTTGTCTGGGTTCTCCGTGGTGATCACCACGGGGCTCCTCTTTGGGTAGCCTCTGCTCACCACCAGGGAAGGAAGTTGCCATGAGAGCTTGGAACGGAACTTTATGTAAGGGTGTGCATGGACGGGTACCCGATCCGTTCAACCGTGATCCGCCTCGATCCGTCGTAATCGGGTTGGCGGGTCGACCCGATCCATTGCAATGGGTAACCATAATAACGGATACCCGAATTATATGAACGGATCTCGGTTACCCGCGGGTACTCGTTGATCACTAAAACACATCAATCCATGATATGATTGAAATGTGATTTCTAACTTAGGAATTTTTAAGAAAAAATCAATGTTAACAAATCCGTTATACGTGAACAAGATTACTTATATATTCACACAACTTTTGATTGAAAAGATCACAATGAACACAAAATTAAAAGAACAAAAAAGAAAACGGGCTTCGATATATGCTTGTGCTTTTTCAAAGCAAGTATAATATGTTATCTTCGAATTTTAGATGATCGACACTTGATAAATAAATTCTCGTTTTGCTGTTGATGGGTCGAATTAAAGCTCGCTCGAATTGGAATATCACATGACCCAAATGATCGATTTCAATCATAATATTAGAGCTCGACCAAAATGAAATTTCAGTCGGATTTGACCAAAATTTTGATCATTTCGATTAGCATTCTTTTTATCTACCACTCATCTAATTAACATATCGATTATTCTTGTTGACTTTCGGCACTTGTTGAAATCAAAATTTCGGTTGGATTTTGACCAAAATTTTGATCATTTTGTTTCATTTCTTTTATCAACCACCAATCTAATTAACTATCATTTCACTCGAATTTTGATACGTCAAAATCGAAATTTCGGTCGGATTTTTACAAAAAATTTAATCATTTCGGTTAGAAAAAAATTTCATTTATCGACCACCTATTTAGTTAATATATTGCCCTTCTCGGTTGAATTTTGGCACTTGTCGAAGTCAATATTTTGCTGAATTTCGACGAAATAGAGGCCGTGGTCCGATTGCTAAACCTCGTGAACTTGACGTTTATTCAAATTATGTTTGAGATATTTATTTTTTAATTCACCTCGTTGATGACATGCATATGGCATCAAATGTACTTTTTAAATTTCATTTTTATTTTTTTTTCATATTAAAAATATTAGATCTTTTATTTCTGTTAAAAATACAAACATCTAGAAGCCTCTTCTCTTAAAGTCATCCAATGATCTAAATCTCGATTCATAAATTTTTATTATCTCGATTCCAAGTAAAGATCTCAATCACAAGCAATTTTGAAGTCGAGATGGATAAGGAGATTGCCAAGTCCATGGATAAGATCCGTCAACACATGATTATTGTCCGGGTTGGAGGGACAATGAAATGGATCGACCCGTGGGTATCCATAGATCATAGGATCGGGGCTCCATATATCCTGGATCAAACAGGTTCGGGTACCCGATCGAGAATAGTTTGTTGGATACCCATGGGTTTAGAGTCGATCCACACGGATCGGATCGGATACCCGTCTAACCCGTAACCCGTGCACAACCCTAGCTTTGTGAGGAGAGTGGGGAATTTTTGCTCTGTGGGTTGGTGGGTGTACATAAGAAGAGGGTGTGATGGTACAAGTGGCGAAGGATCAAACTCCTCGAGTTGCAAAAGACTTGACCACAGAGTTATTAGTGTATAGCCCTGACGAGGGAGGAAGAAAAAGTGTGGATTGGATGTAGTGTTGCTCCAATACAACGGCGTAAGAGCAGCACCTCCGGTTACACACCGGGTAACGGGGTTGCGAGGAGTAGACCAGCACCACCGCCTCCCCTGACCACAACTCCTTCGACCCTGCCACCAGTGCCATCACCGGAGAGGTGGGAGACGGTGGTGATCAGGCTGAGGGATCACAGTGTGGTGGAGTGGGTCTCGCTATAGCGGGTCTAGTTGGACTGGGCTCATCTGGAAATATAATAAATTACAGGGGTGATAATGTCAATTTTTATAACGGATACCTTTGACAGAAAATTGTAATGGAAGTTAATGCAGGGTTTTACCATGTAATGGTTAACCGTTTTTCCGGATTATGCATGTAATTCGGAATTATGGAGGGCGCTGCATGTAAATATGAAAGTGTACAGGGTTACGAGGGTAAAAATCCCTATCGAAAATATACACTTTAAAGTGCAAAAAAAGGAATTTTGTAGTTGCATGGTCGGTAGGTGATATGTCCACCATGATAGTATGGCCGAGCCATTGCTGCTGACCCTACCTTCCGTCCAGTTTCTGAAAAAATGCCTTTTGTTAGAATTTTCATTTGAAATTCTCTACTTATAAGCATATTATTACTAGTCGGTGGCTATTAAAGCAATGTTATATATAGTTTCACTTCTGTGTGTGCTAAAATACTTGACGGTCCTTGTGATGGGATGGATCTGTTTCAGGAATTTGATTCTTCTTATGGCCCTGCATGGCACTGCATTGTCGGGACAAGCTTTGGTTCATATGTGACACATTCCTTGGGGGGATTTTTGTATTTCTCAATAGACAAGGTTTACATCCTCCTCTTTAGGACTGCCGTTGAACCACTCGATCATTGACAACCTGCAGTTTCATGAAGACCGGGTGCTCTTTTATTCGGTGGACATGCAGCCACTGGATAATGTTTGACTGGAAGCTGGGTTGCAGCACAAGATTTTCTATATGAAGCTGATTCAACTTCGTTATCCAATTAGTGCAATGTGTCATATAAATTTAAACAATCACGCCTGTGTTCAGGTCAAGGATCAGGATAAATCTCTTGCATGCACTTTTACTTAATATCTACTACTAGGGCATTCTTAACTGGTTTTTAGTGAGTGATTTAGAATGTTGTAAATCAAATTCTCGTAGATGTCAACCTCCATTTATGTTCAAGTGTTTCATTGTTCAAAAGTTTCCGACTTTGGTACTGTCTTTTTATTATCAGAATTCTGTTCAAGATTTCTTACCTGTTAGCACGAGAAAACAATTCGGTGTGAGAAAACCCTTACATTGTTTCATGCCTATGATTTCAAAGAGAAAACAGAGAACATGATCATCATTTTCGATGTCATCACCTTCCTGCTCTTGGCTAAGCTCTTTACCGCTGCCAGTAAGATTGCAGAGACACCGACAACAAGACTGGATCCAAAAATGCTGATAAGCAGTTGGAGAACGAAGCGAGCGAAATTCGTATATTTGCAGGTACTGTTAAGCGTTAGCACGGAGTGATTTTCAAATGTGTTTGAAATACTTTAGACTTCATAATTTTGGACTGGAGAACAAGGAATGAGTTGTGTAATAGTTTTTTTTTGGGGGGGGGGGGTTGGGGGGGTGGTTAGGTATTGGTTTGCTCTGCTTTTCGTATTAAGTCATATTCTGAAATATGTTCAATTTACCATTTTATGGAAAGTGTTTATAAACTTGCAAGTGACATCAGAGGATGAGAGCTGACAGTATGTGTCCATATAATGTAACTCACTTGTATGATATTTATTATAATTAACAGTAGCATCAGACAGAAAATGGAATGACTTTGTTATTGAATTATGGCTATATCCAATTATCATACTTTGGAATTGTTCTTGCCAATTGGTTGGGCTCAAATTACGTCCAGCAGAAGCACTCATACCAGGATAACTTGATCCTCAATGTCTGGACCTACTTACCATATTGCCGAACAATCAGTGTAAGTGCTGGATCGGCTGAATCGACCCATGTAAATGATTATGTTGTTACATTCACATTATTAATTGTCTGCTCTATTTAGCTTATGCAGATATAATTGTCTCTCTGGTTGCAGGCAATCAAACAGCAAACGAGAAAAGACATCCGATCTATTGGCCGTCTTGGTCAATGAGAACCCCTCTTGGTAGGCCTGATTGTTGCTAACATGTTCAAGGGCATGTAAGTATAGAAGCGGGCGTAGATGGAATAGCAGGCGAGGTTCAGTATCTGGAGCAAAGTGATGATCTAGTACTGTTGAAGTTGTTCTCTGGCAACCAGTTGGAGCCTCCAGGCCCACCACGGAAGTGATGTACCATAGATAGGAAGAGTGTGCTCATATAGTTGCCCATCGATATCGACAGCCAGAACAGTGCCGTGGCTGTTCTACGCATGCGCTCTGGTGATTGGTCGTAGAAGAACTCCAGGTGCCCTATCAAAGTAAATGCCTTTGCAATGCCGTGCAGTGCATACTGCGGTACCAGTGACAATACTGACATCGACACTGTAATGTTGGGAGTGCCCAGCATGCCATGAGTTTTTGCACACTACCATCTTTGACCTTGTATCTTGTTGTACGCGGTTATGTTAGAATTTAGGATTTTTATCAGTTGTGCTCCTTTGAGATATTGCAGTAAAATTATGTCCCTCTTTTTAGGAATATCAGTTGTGCCACCGACTTCTTTCTATTCTATCACGTGTGCCCCTCCGTTAGTTTGCCGTCAATAAGTTAAACTTACCATGGTTTTTTCAACCTATGGTTATGTTTAGAAGGGCATAATTGTCCAATTCTACCCTCTCCCTCCTCCCCTTCATCTCAGCCCGAACCCATACGTGAAGAGCGGGTCATACCCCTTCTCGTCGTCGGCGTTCGTCGGCAGCTGGTCCACCGACTGGAACCACGTCCTCAGCAACCTCCAGAAGAAGCCATTCTCCCCAAACAACATGTCAAGGGCGAGGGATTTCTTCATGATGCTGACGAGATGATCGAGGACGGTATGGGGGTTTAGGGGGAGGCGGAGAGGATGTGTGCGGCTTTGTCGAGTAGGTGGAGGTGGCTTGTGGGGCAAGGGGAAGAGTTGGGCTCGAACCTAATGTTATGTGCAGGAATGTAAGTAGGGAATCGGATTCGAAGCACCCTCCATCGCTACCAACCCGATCCTCTCCCCCTTTCCCTCGAAGCGAATACCCTCCAGTTCCAAATCCCCAAGTTCCAAGATCCACTGAATCCCGATCCACCATTATCTCCCCCACCCTTGAATGGTCGATCCCCACTTCATCTTGCACCTCCTCATGGCGGTGGCCCAAACCCTCATAGCATCCAGTCCACCCCATCACCACAAAAGATCCTCTAGTTCCCCAAACTCCAACCCATGTCATTGCTCCCCCGTCGCAGTTGTCTTCGACGTCGTCGTCCTCCTCGCCTCCGGCCACCTCATGTTACTGGCATGCGCGGGCATCGTATTGCTAGTGCTCGTCGTGATCCAGTGCGCGGTGGATGGGAGGAAGTTCTTAGGGTTGAGGGACACCTCATAATTCAACACGCTAATCAAGGCTGAAGAGATGTGTACCAAGGCGGCACCAGGCGGAGAGGAGCTCGACGGAAGAGAAGGGAGGGGGGAGGAAGAAGAAGAAGATGCACTTTTCAATCCATTTTTAAAAATTTAATTCCCACTTTTCCTCAAAGTTAATGTCCATCTGCATTGAGGATAGATGGCAACTACTGTGAGTGGTAACAACAAAAAGTTGGGAGTACAATTGATATTCCCAAAAAAGAGAGGGGTATAACTCAAATTGTAATATCTCATAGGGGCACAATTGATAAAAAAAACCCTAGAATTTAATTTGGAAGTGAACCCTGACGAGCGTAAGCCATCTGAATTCATACCTCAACTAGGCCAGCAAAAAGTGTTGCGAGCGTGGAGATTGTGAAGCTGATGCCCATTCGATGAAGGAAAGAGATGCCACGATCAAGGCAAGTGATGTGATGGGCAAGGGTATGAGGAGGCGATCGTATATGGCGATGGTGAGGAGCATAACAGGCATGGTGAAGACGGTTCGCACGATCTTGATGGAGCGGTTCGCACAAAATCGCTCTTTCTATGAGTTCGTACCGTACAAATTCATGCAAATCGCTCGATCAAGATTGATCCATCTCCTGCCTATCAAACAATAAAATCAAGTTATTAATAAATGACCGCATCAGTAATCCTATAGTTACATGCATACGTATGTATGTAGATGGAGATGTTGCGATCGAGATGATCGGTCTGGAAGAGGTGATCGGCATGATGAAGATCGCGCTTCCTGACAGCGGCGACACTGTCAAGCTTATCATTCCCTGCTCGATCGACAATGCATGTCAATATATACTTACTCACTTCAACACATACATAGAAATCAATGCATGTCAATGTATACTTACTCACTTCAACACATACATAGAAATCGTTGGATGCTACTTACAATTTGGCAGAGACTTGAGGCAGCGGTGATGATCCAAAGCGGCCGACGTAGGCATTGGCGAGGCGGGCGGTTTCGTCGATGTTGGTAAGCGTGGTGGCGGCCTTCGCCAACGGCATGTGCATTTGCTGGGTGAGGTAGCTCATCATGTTCGTCGACCACCACTAGCTTCTCTGATATCTCGTTTGCTGTACCAAAACCATATGTATATCATCTTTCTTTACATTGTTATCATTCTTCTTTGATGCAAATGTGTGTGTATCTTACCGAAGATGAAGGGCATTGTCTTGATCCCTCCTTTTTTCCTTCCCATCTTTATTGTACTTGTCTTGAAGACCCATCTCTATTTTGCTGTCTCAAGTTCTACCATTTCCTCTTATTTATAACATCTTACCTATGTAAATAAATTTTTTCCATTCAGGGCACCAAACGACGATCAGTTCATCGATCGATCTGTGAATGGTTTTCTGATTTCTTGGCATATTGCTCTTAAGTGAGATTTTAATCTAATTTTTTAAGTAATTATGTATTACTAATTACATAATATAAATACATTTAAGTAATATCTTTAATCTAATTTTAGCTAATTATATATTACTAATTACATATGAATACAATTAAGTAAGCTTTTAATTTATTTTTTTGCTAATTATGTTTTACTAATTGCATAATATGTATTCACTTAAATAAGATTTTGCATCTAATTTCACTTATTATGTATTACTAATTACATAATATGAATACACTGATTTTAATCTAATTTTTAAGTAATCATGTATTACTAATTAGATATATAAATACACTTAATTAATTTTTTAATCTAATTTCCAACTAATTATGTATTACTAATTACATGATATGGATACACTTAAATAAGATTTTTAATCTATTTTTTGCTAGTTATGTATTACTAATTACATAATATGGATACACTTAAGTAAGATATTTAATACATGATATAAACCTAATAATATAATCCTCTGACAAAGGCATATATGAATAATTGAATGGATCGTGTTCGCTAATACGGGGAATAAAGTATGTAAAAATCATATATTTTCCATAAAATGATAGAGATTATTTTCCATAATATTACTAAGTTGCACTACAATACCTTAAAGTTTTTTTTATCGTAAAGATAACAATAATCACATAATATGCCAAATTTCTATAACACTAAACAACAAATATAATTTTGTAAATTATTTAAATATAACTTTTATAGGTGAAAAATACACGAGAGATATTGCGTGAGGAGAGAAGAACTTCTTCGCAGTAGAGGGGAAATGGTTTCCAACTAAGAGATGAGGAGAGAAGTTTAAATAGGCGGAGGAATGATGAGGATGGAGGACTTTAAGAGATGAAGAGATTATGTGAGAAATGGTGAGGGATGTGGGCTTTTAAATAGGCGGGAGGAGGGCTTCGAATCAATGAATTATTCGCTGATCAACGAAGGATTTATCGATTCTTGGCTTGCAGAGCGCATGCTTCCATTGAAGACCACACGTTTCCCTCGAAGACCACATCTTTTTGGAAACATGCGTTGAATGTTGTCAGGTAGTGCGTTGATTGATGAACGATTGACTAATCGATGCTCCGAACGAGAAAACATTTATTTCCATGCCCTAACATGGCATTTGTGTGGGGAACATGCCTGTTCTGAGAAATTGCTCCCACAATGAACCCTCTATAGTCACTGGTTATATGTAGAATCATGGATAGTTGCTTTGTCTTACATCGAATGACCATACCGTTAAAGATGTAAGATGAGGCAACTATCCATATTTTTACATGTAATTCACAATTATAGAGGATTCATCGCGTAATTATATATACTGTTGTGGGTGTAAAATCCATGTTTGTTAAATTTTGTCTCGTGTTGTTCTAGTTGCTGTGGGTGTAAGAATTCAAGATGCATGTATTTATAGGAATGATTTCAAGATCTGAGTATTTCATGATTTATATATTTTTAGATGTAATCAATTTATCAAAATTCTTCTCTATGATTACTCTTTTTAGGTTTTTATCAGTTGTGCCCTTCTGAGATATTACAATATCAATTATGCCTCTCCTTTTTTTGGAATATCAGTTGTGCCCCTACCTTCTTGTAAAATTCACAGTCCTGCCCTTCTGTTAAGGTAAAGTAGGGGCATAACTGATATTACAAAAGGACGGAACTGTGAATTTTGCATGAAGGTAGGGCACAATTGATATTCTAAAAAAAAGAGGGGACATAACTAATATTGCAATATCTCAAAGAGGCACAACTGATAAAAATTCTATTTTTTTAGTTCCACTATTTTAATTTGGCACTATGCTGTAGACAATGGTCCGGGTAAATTCATCTTGACCACTGAAACATTTATTTGGACACATGACAATTTTGAATTTGGTGACTAGATTAATAAGATTTCCTACGAGAACCACACACAAAGCTAGGCAAAGATTTGTATAAATATTCAATGTTGGATAATACATGCCACATAGAATTTGACCCATACATGCAAGAAGGATTTATATGAATATTCAATATTGTGTAACACATGCAACATAAAATTATTAATCGATCTAAAACAAATCACCGGACCGGATACTTGCGCCATTTCGACGCCTACGTTGTCGGGAAACAGTGGCCGGAAAACAGACACCCCCAGAGGAGCATCCCCTCTTCTCCCCCTTCTGCCGTCAACACCGCCGCCCGCCTCATTGCCGCTGCGCCACCGTCACCCCCCGCCTCCGCGGGCACCTCCTCAACACCAACGCCGCCTGGTTCCTCTACCCACCGGCATAGGCTGCGCCGCATCCCCTTCCTCTCGGCGCCGACGCTACCGCCGCAGACCACCTTCCATCTTCCAGTCCACCCTTCCACTGAAGCTACATCCCGCCGCCGTTCTCGAGGATCACCCGCACGCATCGAATCTGCACGGCATCCTTCCAAACGCACCGTGGGTAACGATAGCTCCCTTCATTTTTTGCTCACATGCCTCTTCTGAAGGTGGGATGTTTATAAAAACCAATCGTGGTGCCCGCAGACGTTAGTTTATAATTCCCCAGATTAATTAATTAATTCGGTGGTTAATGTACTGTCGCTGTTAAACCCAAAAATTTGATTTGATTTCTGAATCTGTGCAATGGTTTCGCTCTCCGTTTTCTGTTGTTTTTTCTGGTGAAATTCTTTCTCTCCAGTATAGTTATAATCTTTAAATCGATCCCGGTAGTTTCCTGTTCGATGTTCATATTGTTGGTTCACAATTGCAAGCCATTTAGATTAGAACTGCATGACATTGTCATCAATTTCGTTGTCTCCAGGATCTCCAGTAACTTTTTCACCTGTTCCAGTTTTTGTTAATTTCTTGTTGTGTGATTGATTCATTTCCTATTTGCATCATATCTGGTTTTGTTTTCTTCGTATTTCATCATGGATTTTGCTTAACGCATCACGTTTTATGTTTGCATTTCTAAATTGGTTTACTTTTGTAGATGAGATTATGTTTGATCATGTTTTTATTTGGATTTCCCCCTTTTTTGAATTGTATGATATAGTACTGTTTCTCGCTTTAATCTATGATTGTCATTTAATTTGTTCGTAGCAGTGGTTTCCAACATGGAATGGGCAGTCATCTAGAACATTACAAAAATCTCTGAAGATCTTGGCATCCTCAAATCGACTTAGAATTGGAAGATTTTTGGTTGTTTACGAGGTGAGAAAGTATACGAATGAAAATACGCCATACTGATATTTTTTTTAGTGTTCATCTACTTAAAATTCACAAGATTGGAGACACCATTAAATCACCACATCCTCTCACACGCATGCGCGCGCTCACACTCACTCACTCACACACATACACATGTAAATATCTATATTTGATCACTATTATGAAATATCCCATGGAAATATTTCAGAATGCCCAATGTGACTATGGCCATGTTCATCACCACAGACGATGTTCCTCTTTGTGTGTATTGCCCCTGCACTCCAGATCCATAGTGCAGGAAATTTGGTGCAACCGTTATACTAATCATAGCATTTCACAACACTATTTTATTAGATTAATTTGAGAATCCTGTCTTTCTTATGACAATCAGCATTTGGAACTAGATAACCAATTATGCAAACCCTGACTCCGTACTCTTTGTCTGTATTTCATGATAGATGTGTGGTTGGTTATGTATATCTTTTGATGAGCAATTTTATGGATATTTCAGAAAATATCACTCTTTTAACCTTTTGCAGTTTCAGCCGGTAACTATAAGAAACGATGCAAAATGAAAGCGGTACTTCCGGTTTTACATCTGGTGTTTTGCCTGGTTCTTCATCAGGCAGTTCTGGACGGATTCGACATCGTAAAAAAATCTCAAATGAGGTTGTTTTCAATCTCAATCATATTTTCAGTTTTATGACAAGAATGTGCAAAAGGTGCAGCCAGATAAAATTCAGATCATATATGGCTATTTCGATGACCCTTTTCTTAATAATTTCTGTGCAGACATATATACATATCATGGCAAGTATAAACAATTGATAATAATGAAAATACATAAATACATATACATAGATATCCATCAAATTGCAGATTATACGATAGTTAAGATTATACGTGTCACATATCATTTTAAAGCGCACCCGTTGTTTGAAAATCTGGATCAAGCATAGTGAATAAGAATGATGATGCTTTCATTGGGCGTGACTTCTAGATAGTTGCAGGTTTGTATATATAATCATTTGCTTTCATCGACATTACCTTTTACATCTTCTTTGGGTGGGTACATGCATTGGTGAGTGGTCGAGAAAGGGTAGTAACTAACATGGACTATCCCACGATCCTCACATTTTCTGGAAAATGACGAAGGTTTCAGGATCCTGGCCTTGCTGAGGATTTTTCGACATTGGTGGTAGGATTTGACGAGTCGGTAAACGTCGATACGTTGATGATGAGGGTTGGGGCTTCTGAGGATCTGCCTTAATTACATGGTACTAAAGAAAAAGGGGTGTGAGGATCAACAAAGAGACATATTTTATTGGAGGGACAAGTTGGCACGTGTGGTTCTACGAGTGTGTTATCATGTTCTGTTTAATAAAAATCCTAGTATGGAATGTTAGGGAGTTGTAGTAGGTGGGAAATTGCAGAAAAATGGGAAGATGCATGCAGAAATTGAGAGCACACATCATCCTTGTGTAAGGTACGAAGATAAGCTTTGCTTGTGGGGGGATTGAGTTGGGACAAGCTCCAATCTCGCCTTATGCAAGCTGGGAGCATTTGGTAGTTCAAGGGATCAACCGATCATGTAGATATCTGGTTTTGTGTTGGTGGGCTCACGTGCTATTGTGGTTATTCTTAGACATTCTTTGGATGATCTTGTATTTAGTTTTGCATTCATTTATGGATTGCTTGATGGTTGGTTTGAGGGATGAGTTATGGATACACTTGACATTGATGACATGATTCACAGATGGGAGATCCTACATGCTTGGCCATAATTTTTGATATCTTCCTTTCTTTGTTGGATTTGTTGGACGGGTACTTGATCTAGATGCTGGCAATGTTAGACTTTTTAGATATGGTGGGTGAATTATTATTGGTAGACCTCCTAGTATGTCACTTGGCGAAGCATCACAACCACTGCATCGATGTCTCAATTGGTCCACTTTCCTTTCTATGCTAGATTTGCAGAAGCTATCTATTGTTAAGAGTTGATGCTCTTCTTATGCTCTCTTGGACAGTACACCTTTGCTATGGTACTTAGAGGTGATTAGAGATATCATATCATACTTTAAGTTCGACAAATTATGGCTTTGGGAATTGGAAACCTAAGTTTAGAAATATGGTGGCAAATCATGAGAGGGGGGTGTCGAGTGGGTCAATGGTTATATGAGGTTTGGTGGATGGATGGAAGTCATTGCGTCATTTCTGGATCATAAGCGTAGGTTGAGGGAGGTACGATAATCAAGGATGAAGACAATGCTGGAAGTAATGGAAAGAGAGGAGGATTACTCTTCAAGGTGGAAAATGTACGTGGACTTGGGGATTTGGTGTTAAGTGGAGTGAAGATGAGAAGTTTGAGTCTAATTTAAGGCATGAGACATTTACCGAGACATATGTAACCGACAATATTCGGAAATGCAATCCATGTGGCCGCATATGCGACTGCATATGCATATGCGGTTGCCCTTTCGAACCACATATGTAATATGCGGCTATATGCGGTTAAAGTGCATATGCAGTCTGAGTAATCCGCATATGCGACTGCATATTAAATAGGATTAATACCTGACCGCTTCCATCATCTCCGATTGTGCATCTTAAGAAACAATATTTTTTTGAAGCTTTATACATTTGGATTTTTTTGAATTCTCATCAGCAATATTTTTAGAACCTGAAATCATAATATAAATCATTTGGTATTAGGATTTATCCATTGACTTGGAAATTTCGGTGATGATCTATGTTACCATTGTCAATAATGTATTTGTATGACTTATGCCTAAATTGAATACTCATCACCGATTTTTTAATGGAGAATTTTTTCGATTCAATTTAATGGATTGTGTAGCCAACATCCATCTTATCCAACATTCCTTTTTAATGAAATGAATCATGTAATTTAATATTTTGTCAACTATTTTATTATATTTTTAATGTTTTTAATTAAATAACACCAATCACATAATCTACATATACTTCCGCCTATTCGATTACTCACTTCAGACCACCTGACCGAACGAATACCACATACCAACTTTCTGAACCTTGGTAACCGAAGGAAAGTAGATGTTAATACAAGATCCTTCCATTTATATGCTAGTGGGCATGTTTCAACTGAACAAGATTGATCATCTTTTGGTTAGCAACAAGGGGCTGGAGGGTAGGGCAAAGATTGGGACTACTTTAGTCTCTTATTTTATAATCCATGGTTAAGGAGGATCATCATGGCGATGTACTATTGGTTCATGGGCAGAAAATAGAGGTGTAAACAATTTTGCAAGGGAGGTTACTACGGAGGAGATGTTGATGACTTTGAAGTCATAGAAGCAGGAGGGGCACTGGGCCATATGGCCATATGGTTTTCTAGTTTTGTTCTACATAGAGTTATGGCCCTTAACTAAGGAGGATATGCTGATATTGATTTGGGATTTTATGGTTGGTGTTGGGAAAATAGAAAGAGTTATTTATTCCTTGAGCCCTAGGCTCTCTTATATAGAAGATGCATATGAGCAAATTTCATAAAGAGACAAAAGAGAAGGAAAACATATAAACGATACATAAGAATATCTCTACACTCCCCCTCAAGATGGAGCATAGATATCTATCATGCTCGGCTTGGATGAACATTTTTGAAAGGGCCCTCTAAGTAGGGCCTTGGTGAAAATGTTTACCGTCTGGTCCCCTGAGTTGACATGGGATGTAGAAATGAAGCCGTTCTAGATCATGTCACTTATATAATGGCAATCAACCTCAATGTGCTTTGTCCTTTCGCAGAATGCAGGATTGTTAACAATGAATAAGGCATCCTGATTGTCGCATTCCAACAACATGGGGAGAGGAACATCTATATGTAGATCTGTTAGGACTGCTCGATCCCATATCATTTGTATACATGCTTGTACCATAGCTCTATACTCAGATTCAACACTAGATCTGGTAACAACAGTTTGCTTCTTACTTTTCCACGAGACGAGTGAATCTCCAACAAATATAGTAAATCTTGGTGTGGACTTCCTGTCCTTGGGGCACCTTGCATAGTCTGCCTCTGTGCATGCTAAGATAGTAATAGTGCCACCCCTTTTAAATAGCAACCCTACATCTGGAGATGATTTAAGATACCTTAGTATCGTCTGTATAGCATCCATATGTACCTGACGAGGTTGTTCCATGAATTGGCTCATCCGACTTTATCCTTTATTTCGGATACGCTTACGCATTCAAGTTTTCTAACATGGTAATAGAGTGGGTTCGATTCTCGAGGATGTATTTTATATTATTTGTTCGAGATTAGATTTTTGTTTCTTTGTTCTTGAAGATGATTATTATTGTTAGTTCAAGTTTTGTCCAAGTTCTAGGGTTTCTATTGAAACCCTAAGTATGTTCTTGAAGATTATTGTATATAGATTTGTCCAAGTCTAAGTTTCTAGGGTTTTGTTGAAACCCTAATTCTTTAGGGTTCCACGTTCTGAAGATCAAAGCAACCACTATTTATCAAGGCCTTAAATGCCGGTTTCGGTCACCATTTCGGTATCGACCAAAATAGAATTTCGATGGAATTTCGGTGGAAATTTCGACCGAAATTTCGGTCATTTCGGTCATTTTTTGTACTAGGACCCCCATATTTCGGTCATTTCGGTCGAATTTCGATTTCGACTGGATATCGATATTCGACAAAAAATCGACCGAATTTCGTTGAAATTTGAGGCCATGCTATCTATTTGGGTTCCTGGAAACCCTAATTCAAGCATACCATCAGGCGGTGGTGCAACATTCTATCCTCTTCCCAGTTCCATGTCACAGGTGGTGAGAGGCGACGCAACACCACTCCTTTGATCTGCGCGATGTTCCAGGCAGTAGGGTGGCTCCAGGTGGAACCACAAGTCTTGCCTTCTTCTCAAGGTGGCTCCAAGGGGAGCCACGATTCTCTTCTCATGCGATCATCGGTTCGGTGGTGCCCCATCTCCCCCTCCAAGCATCTGCAAAGGCGGCAGCACAGCTTCGCAACTCCATCCGCGATAGCGACCTCGACACCATGAAGTGATTTGGGGTCTTGGTCTGCCTATCCCCATCAGTGATGCGCAACTCCAACCAGAAGCAACGACGGTTCCACTCCTCCATCGCCTCCCCGATCTCTATGAGGCACACTCACCAGGCGAAGGACCTTCCAAGCGGAGGCTCCTCGCATGCGGCGATGTTTCCCCTCCCCTTTGCAGGTAGCAGCGACAATAAGAAACCCATGTCGGGGTCAGGTCCTTCGAAGGAAGGGTTCCCAAGTGGGAACCCTAAATAGTGCCCAAATGGGTTGTTGCTCTTTGCGAAAAAAGGGCCAGCTATTGTTTCAGCCTAATTGGGCCGTGTATTTTGAAAAAAGGGAAGGGAGAGCCCAAGTGGGTTGAGAGTTAAAAAGAAAAAAAAGGGTGCAAACAAAAAAACATACGTTTAAAGAAAGGAGTTAGCTATAGATAAAAAAAAAGAGAAGGGGAAGAAGAAATAGCTGAAAAAAATTGCAAAAAAGGTTTTTGAGAAAAAGCGCGTACAAAAGAAAAACCATACAAAATCAATTTGAAGGATTGGATTTGCCATCCAAAAGGGATTGGCGGCGCAGCTTGTTGCCCGTCTCCCATCAATTTCTATGTAATGTCTAATATTTAAATTTATATATTATAGTTGAATAGTTTTTATGAAAAAAAGAAAAGCCGTACGCAAGATTTTTTTTGCAAAAAAGGGAGAAGAAAAGCCGGAAAAAGTGCAATCGACATATTTGGTTTCTTATTCTCCTCATCTTCTTGTCATCTCCCAACTTGGTCGATGTTTGTTATTCCGACCCGTATGGGAGAATGGGGGAATATTGAGTATTGTGTAGAGTTCTGCAAGAGGCCAAATTGTCAGATTCCATATCAGATTCAGATCTCCAGTCCATATGCATGGTCAGATTTCCAAACTCTAGAAATGTTCAGTTTCATACTCGGTAAATAGATTCCAAGTCCTTAGTCAGATGTGCACATGTTTGCCATCATTTGTTGTGGGCCCCATCTTTTATTTTTGTCAGAGTTTTCATGCGATTTATAGGGACTCCAGAGTAGAGATTCCATTCTATATGCCATGTGGGCTAGGGTTTTCATGTGGTTTCATAGGGAATCCAGAGTAGAGATCCCATTCTCTGAGCCAATTTGGGAGAGATCCGACTTTTCAGACTCCATTCTAGCGACCGTGGACTCCGATGAGGATGTCTCCACGGCTTTTTCAGTTCGACCCTTTAGAGATGGAACAATTGTCTACATGATGTGGCGGGCCAGAGTTCTCCAAGTGGAGACTCATTTCCAATTGCAGCGACTCTCGTAGACGTAGTACAAAGTACATGCTCTCTGACGAGGAGGTTCAGTTTGACTCCTACTCCAACCATTTGTTCCTCCTCACCTGCGTGGCATGAGAAGCAACACCCTCGACAACAACCGATAATTGTGCGCATTGAGTTAATATTGTGTGTAGTGTCTTTATTGTGAGTTTGAGATTTCTTTTTGTTTGTCCAAGCTGAGCATTGCATGCTCTATCTTAAGGGGGAGTTTTGGAGTATATGTGTTATACGTCACTTATGTGGCAGATGGGTAAATGGATCCATCCAAGATCCATTTACCACATCCAGTTGTTTAGTCCCACATTGATTGTCTGTGGTATGTGGAGACTCAGTGTAGGGCTATATAAGAAGCTCCACACCCTCTGTATTCAGTGAAAAAGTTCAATGAAACATATCACCCTTTGAGGTATTCTCCCGTGATTTCATCCCGCTCCTTAGGGGGTAGGGTTCCACGTAAAATCTAGCATTCTTCATCGTTCTTTATCTTTTATTTCGGATACGCTTCCGCATTCAAGTTTTCTAGCACTATCGGCATCTGCGAGGACGTCGGCTAAACCAGATGCGGAATCAGGTGTTGCGCTTGTTTCCGTCAGGGATTGGAGTTCCATGACGATGCTTGGAGATCTTGGACCGAAGGAGGTGACAAAATGTAGGAGATTGCTTGGGGGTGGAGGAGGAGTAAGATCGGGAGTCAAGGAAGCTTAGAAGGGTTTGGGAGTTGGTGGTTTGAGGAGTGCGGTAGAAGCCTCCCGTTCAGTAAAAGAAAAGGTTGGGGCCGAGCTCCAGGGAAAATGATCCCAAGGGGGTCATGGGTGGATTGGCCTTACTGGTATGAAGCAACATGCGCTCATGTTCTTCTCTCGAAAGCAACGACTTGTGGATGGAAATGCTTGGGAGACAAATCAACTGGAGAGGTGTCAAGATGCGAAAGACTCCCTTAGTTTGAACAGTGGTGAGAATTTACTGGAGGAGGGGGAACTCCTGCCGCAGGGGATTAGCTTGACGCACCAGGAGGAGGTCCGTCACCCCATTGTGAATCTTATGCAGGAAGGGAATGAGAATGTAGGGTGTTTGAGCATGCGGTCACACGGAGAGTTGGGGTTCAGGTGGCGGGGGCTCCCCTACAGTCTCCAAATGAAATGCTTGACATGGAACGTACGCGGGTTGGGCCAACCAGAGAAGAGGATGGTGATTGGTTCATCACTGCCGAGTGGAAGGTGAATGTGGCATGTTTACAAGAAACGAAGATTGCATTTTGGGAATCAGTGAGATGGAGCTACATTTCTGGGTCCTACCTTACATATTTGAAGGCTCTATTGGCTAATGGTAGCTCTGGAGGTATCCTTGTTGCACGAAATGGTGCTTTGTTCGACCAAATCGATGAGGCGGTTATGGTGCACTTCGTCTTTGTGGTCCTAATTAGGAAGAGGGATATGTTATGACCGTTGGTGACATCAGTTAATGGCATTGCATGAGGGTCTATGAACACACTTTTATGGGCAGAATTGTGGGATGTGAGGGCCATATTCCCATAGATGGAATGGATTATGGCATGTGATTTTAATGCCACGTTATACAATGAGGATAGACCGAAGGGCCGAGGTGCGCCAGATGCTGGTTCGAATTTGTTTGCTGAAGTGGCGGCAGAGCTGGGTTTGGAGGTACTTGACGTGGCAAATTGCAAATACACCTGGAGGAACTCTTCTTCTAGATAGTGAATTGATAGGTTTATGTTATCGGTTGTGGGGAAAGAATAGAAATGCTTGCATTCATAGAGACCCTATGGTTCTCTTATATAGGAGAAAAGTCCTAGTTAAATTACATAAGAGATACATGAAAGATAAAGAAATGAGAAATAGATATAATGAGATACAAATGTCTCAACACTCCCCCTCAAGCTGGAGCATATATGTCTATCAGGCTCAGCTTGGAACAACGCCTCTAAAATGGACCTCTAGCAAGTGCTTTGGAGAATATATCGATAATCTGATCTCCTTAGCGACATGTGTGGTGGATATGAGTCCCTTCAGGATCGTGTCTCGGGTATAGTGGCAATCCACCTCTATATGCTTGGTCCGTTCATGGAATACAAGATTATTAGCAATGAAAAGAGCTGCTTCATTGTTGCATAGAAGCTGCATGGGAAAAGGTACCTCAATTGCCGATTAGTCAACATTGATCTAACACACATCATCTCCGTACTTCCCTGAGCCATGGCTTTGTACTCAGACTCTGCGCTGGACCTAGCAACCACTGCCCGCTTCTTGCTTTTCCATGACACGAGTGAGCTCCCAACAAAAATCGCAAAGCCATGTGTAGACTTCCTGTCTCTAGGACATCCTGCATAATCTGCATCTGCACAAGTTGTCACCTCAAGAGATGTATTTCTGATGAATATAAGGCCAATACTTGGTGAAGTCTTCAAATATCTTAAAATCATATAGACATCATCCATATGTACCTTCCTGGGGTGCTCTGCGAACTAGCTCACCTTGCTCACAACAAAGGATATGTCTGGCCTGGTGATAGTAGCATAGAGGAGCTTCCCAACAAACTCCATGTATCTCCTCTTATCTACCTCCTAAGTGTTATCATCATATAATCTCATGATCGGATCCATAGGGGTAGTGGCATGCTTGCATCCTGTCATACATGTCTCAAGAAGATCAATCACAAACTTCATCTAGGTCATCACAAGACCACACTGGTTCCTAACGAGCTCTAATCCAAGGAAGTAACGTAGACTTCCAAGATCCTTAGTCACAAACTGCTAACCGAGGAACTCCTTAGCAGCATGGATACTCTGTTTATCATCACTTGTGACAATAATATTATCAACGGAAATCAGAATGGCAACTGTATCTCTCTGCCCTCTAAACAAAAAGTGAATGATCCGCAGTGGACCGCACAAACCTCTAGTGTTCTATCAACTCTGAGAGCTTCTGATACCAAGCTCTCAGACTCTGTTTCGGGCCGTAAATCGCCTTGTGCAGCATGCACACCTTGAGACTCCCCCTCAACAGCAAAACATGGTGGTGTTGCATGTATACCTCCTCTTGTAGATCCCCATATAGAAACACATTCTTCACATTAAGTTGGTAAAGAGGCCAACCTTGAGTCACAACAACCGATAAAAGAATGCATAATGTTGAATGTCTAGCCACCGGCGAAAAGGTACCCTGGTAGTCCACCCCATATGTCTCGGTGAACCCTCACGCAACCAGCCTTGCCTTGTAGCAATCTATACTGCCATCTCCCCGTTGCTTCACCGTAAAGATCCATTTGCACCCCATAATAGAGGCACTTGGTGGAGCAGAAACAATGCTCCAATTACCATGAGATTGCAAAGCTGCCATCTCTTCTTCCATGGCAAGCCGTCATCTATTGTCCTGTACTGCCTCCTGGTATATTCATGGGATAGTGATAGCAGATAGTCCCACAACAAACCTCTTGCACTCTTTAGAAAGATGATCCAAGGAAACATGAGCATCTAAGGCATTAATGAAACAGGTACAACATGACATCCTCAAGGTAATAGGCACATCAAGATCTTCGGCCTCTATGTTCTCTGGTATCAGCTCCTCTTATACAGTGCCATGTGGTACACGCATGCTACTAGTGCCATTAGTAGAAACAATGTGTTCAGTATATACTTGAGGCATGCTGGATGACGGGAAAGGCGTATGAGCAGAGGAATTAGTAGTGGGCCTGCGTATGTAAATCCATGGTAGAAACTGTTAGGGTCGAAGGTGGTGGAGGAGGTTGTTTTGAAGGAGGTGACCATGCGTCAGCCTGAGGATGTGGTGGTGGAACAAAAACATCTTCAACCGAGTCAGAGTTAGACAAGCCGTCACCTGTCGGAGAGAAAACATAATATACTCAAAAAACGTGACATCAACACTCACATACTACTTTCTCCTTACATGGTCAAATCATATATAGCCTTTTTGGGTACAAGAATAGACAACGAATACACATTTCATAGTTCTTGGAGAGAGTTTATCACGACCGGGAGTAAAATTGTGGACAAAGGCCACATACCCAAAGACCCTGGGAGTAAGGGAGAAGAGGTCCTTTTCGGGAAGCGCAATCGCAAAAGGAACCTTTACTCCAAGGACCGTGGAAGGCATGCGGTTCACTAAGTAGCATGGAGTGAGGATAGCATCACCCCAAAACGAATGAGGTGCTCGACTCTGAATCAAAAGGTCCTCGTGACATCAAGGAGGTGACTGTGTTTGCATTCAACAACACCATTCTGTTATGATGTATATGCTCAAGAAATCTGATAAACAACACCATTCTGTCATAATGTGGAGAATTATAAGGTATTGAGAGTGTGAATAAATTTCACATGAGTAGAAAAAAGTCTTTATTTCAATCAGAAATGATTTAATGATAGAATCAACACCATGCTTATTCTTTAACAAGAAAACCCATGAAAGCCTTGAAAAATCATCGACATGGACAAGATAGAACCAATGCCCCCGATGATCGGGAACACGACTAGGACCCCAAATATCAAAATGAAATAACTCAAACGACTGCATATTGTGATGACTCTGGCTACTCAGAATGGAGGAACGATGATGCTTCCCAAGTTGGCATGCCTCACAGTCTAGGGTAGTACAAGTAGATATCCGAGGAAGGATATGACATAGCTTCTGCAGAGAAAGATGTCCAAAGCAAAGGTGCCACATGAACGAAGAGATTGACCCAGTAGGAATAGTAGTAGTACCGACAAAAGAAGGTTGAACCAGTCTGTAAAGCCCTCTCTGCTCATGGCCACATCCAATCACCTTGTACGTGAGTATTTCCTGAAACACAAGAGAAGATGGGTCAAATATGACACGATAATGTTAATCTTTTGTAACCTGACTAGTAGACAAAAGATTCATCTGAAATACTGGAGCATGTAAGACATTTTGCATGCGCATCGAGGGTGCTAGGACAATCTCTCTCTGACCAACAGTGGGTAAATAAACCCCACTGGCAACCACCACTTATGTAACAGGAGGAATAGATATGTAGGAACTAAATTGTGCTCGATCTCCACAATGATGAGATGTGCCGAAGTCCATAATCCAATCAGTTAAATCTGAGCTGTTACAATTGATATGCGCATAAGCTATACTTGACGAACTCGTAGAAGCTCTGGCAGCAACTGCAACGTCTAAAGGTCCTGTAGCTGGGGTGGGCGGTGTGGTTATCTAGAGATATTGTCATCGAGCCTCGCATCATGAGTGGGAGCCAGAGTAATCTCTGCCTGCTTAGCTACACAGATATACATAGGATACCCATGCTTAGATATCATGTCTCCTCAGAATGACCTGGACGGTGGCTGCGTATGCATGGGCCATGCTGACGTCCTCCTCCTCGACTATGGGATCCATACCCGCGAAACTGTGAAGTACCCCCTCTGTCGCGAGAAGTCATCATTGCAAAGGGAGTTTGGGTCGTGGTAGTGGATGAACTAGTGATTCTGCTCAGCCTCTTGTAGACCTCCATCGGTGGTATTGTCTCTCCAGTAAGCAGTTGAGTGCATGATACATTACACTCAGAGTCAAGAGATGACAGAAAGACCCCCGTCATAGTGGCATTCCGATGTGCATGCTGTTGCTCTTTGCTGGTAGTATTGGGCATAAAGTTATTGTTAGAAAATAGGAATGTGGAAGTGGAATGATAAACATAGCATGAAGAACAGAAAAATAAACATTGGAACACCAGGATTTACGTGGAACCCTACTCCTTAAGGAGTGGGATGAAACCACGATAGAGGGTCTCAAAGGGCCATATGTTTCATTCAACTTTCTCAATGGATACAGGAGGTCTGGGGCTCCTTATATAGCTCTACAGAACCTCCACGTTCCACAACTGGTAGATGTGGTATTAAACACTGGGATGAGGTAAATGGATCTTGGAGCGATCCATTTACCCATTTACAACTCATGTGTTGCACAACCACATACTCCAACAACTATGAAGTCGCTCAACATGCCTCGAAGATGCGAGAAGTGGGTATGAAGAGGCTGACCATTCTGCTTGGTTGAGAATATGTGATACTGCAACTGGAGGATCTTGCTCTCATTCTTGCTTGTCCATTTGTGGTAGCTAGGATGTCCCATGTAGCCTTGGTTGTGGGTTGATTGACGATGTCGTTGGCAATCTCCGTGGTGAGAGTTTCTGAGAGCCAAATTCATGCATATGCATAATCTTACTTCCAAGAAGCATTAGCCCCAGTCTTGTCCGTCGCTCTGAATCAGTCAAAATGTGCTCCTTGTTATTGCATTGAGAGCGTGAAACTGCATGAACCACAACTCGTAGTTGGTCACATCTATCTTTACGATGGGAGTCGGGCCTTGAAGGCACCGAACACCGGAAATATATAATCCTTGTTCTCTGACATGATAAACGATAGCTGAAAAATCAGAACTCGACTGGGGAGTAGACTATTTTTAGCGAGTCTACACAATCATACAGAGGACTGGTTGTATGTGTTGACTCATACAACCATCATCTTCAACCCTTGATGTATGCTAGGGCTGGGAAACACGAGTTGGATGTCCGAAATCACGTTTCCTATCAAAATTAGGCCGTTTTAGACTGCTGTCAGAATCACGACGGCGTGGGTGTTACAATCGAGCAGCACGACGGCCTGGGGACGATAGCCGGGCGGTGACCTGGTGGCAATGGGCTGCAAGGGGGCTTGCGGGGCTGCGGTTTACAGGAGTGGAAGTAACGGTCGATCAGAGGCGGCTCGCAGGGGGCAGCAAGCGGTGATCGGGGGGTAGGGGGTAGGGTTAGGGTTTTTGTGGGATACAAGAACTTTGATTTAGGACCATCGCTCCAATACCATGTGGAAAGAATAGAAGTTCTTGCATATCATAGAGACCCTAGGACTCTCTTATATAGGAGAAAAGCTCTAGGTAAATTACATAAGAGGTGCATGAAAGATAAAGAAATAAGAAGTATATACAACGAGATACAAATATCTCATCAGGTTGAGGCTTTGGAAATGTTCAATCTCACATGTGTTACGTCGTTACCTTGATCTAGATCGGACCATACACCTTTATGCTTAGATACACATAGTGGCAAAGGTTCATCTTCGTATTTCAGATTTGAGAAGTGTTGGATGCTGGAGGAGGGTTTGAGGGATATGGTGGTTTCATTCTGGGCGAATCTGGAGGTGAATGGTTCTGCCATGGCTAGGATTGTACTCAAGTTGTTTGCTCTTGCGATAGAGGTTAATTACATTTAAAAGGGAGTCCATGGTTATGCAAGAGCAGAGAAGAAGTCATGATGTGGCTCTTAGCCACCTTGTTGTATTTTTAAGGGTTAAGTTTTTAATGCATTCTTGGGACGGACACCTTTGAGTGTTTCCCCCTTGCCTTGACTTTTCTTGAGGAAGAGGAGTTGGTGAGCCGCAAGATAGTCAGGAAATCCTTGAGGAGGATAGAAAGTTGGAGCGGACATGGATGCAGAGATCACGACAAAAGTAGTTGAAGGAGGGAGATACAAATACCATATTCTTTCATGTCGTGGCTAATTGGAGGATAAGGCAAAACATGATCCATTCCATCGAGGTAGGGGGAGGGGATTTTTGGGTGAGGAGGAGGTAGCGAGGGTGGTTACAGGATACTTCAAAAACATGAGCAGGTGGATACCATACAATGGTTCAAGATGGCTTGGGTTGGGGGCAGGTCATATTGCTGATGTGGAGGAGGAGGAATTGACGTGTCCTTTCGCTATGCAGGAGGTTCCCGAATCGGTCTTCGATCTTAACCTAGATGGTTGCATAGGTTCGGATGACTTTCTGATTTTTTTTCTTCAGAGAGTTCTGGGATGTGATTGATAAGGAGGTAATGGAGATGATTTTAGAGTTTGCTGTTGGAAACTCAGGGTTTGATCGCCTGAACCGCTCGCTTATTTTTTTGCTACCAAGAAGGAGGTTGCAATCAGAGTGGAAGATTTCCGCCAATCACACTTTCGAATGCACTCTATTTGATTATGGCAAAGGTTTTGACCAAACGCTTGAGGGAAGTTCTGGGAATGCTCATCTCTCCAATTTATAATGTTTTTATACCATGTAAACATCTCATGGACAGTGTGGTCTCGGCCTCTGAGATTGTGGCGGATTGGAGGAGGAAAGTTAGGGGAGTTATGTGTAGGTAGATGGTTGGAGTCACATTACTGATGTGAAGGAGGAATTGACGTGACCTTTTGCTATGCAGGAGGTTCTCGAGTCGGTCTTCGATCTGAACCTAGACGGTTGCCCTGGTTTGGACGACTTTTCGGTTTTTTTCTTCAGAGAGTTCTGGGACGTGGTTGATAAGGAGGCAATGGAGATGATTTCAAAGTTTGTTGCTGGAAACTCAGGATGTAGTAGATTTCTCGAAGGCTTATGATAGTGTTGGTGGCATTTCCTCTGGACATCCCTTTACAGTGAGGGTTTTATGGATCAGTTGATTGTTTGGATGAAGAGGTGTGTCACAACTGCATCTTGCATGGTTCTAGTGAATGGACATCCGAGTGGTGTTGTTTTTAATCACACTGGGGGTGCGTCAAGGGTGTCGTGTGTCCCCTTTGTTGTTTGTCCTTGCGACTGATGCTTTATTGGTCATGGTAGATCAAGAGATATTTATTGGTTTCTGTAGCGGCTATAACAGAGAGGAGATTTCGATACCTATTCTTCAGTACGCTGATGAAAATATCCTTTTGCGGAAGGTGGGCCTGAGAATTATAGGGGCTTGTCTGCAGTCCTTGACATATTTGGCATTGTATCTGACTTGAGGCTCAACATGGATAAATCTGAGTTTGTGCAGTTTGGTCTGGCGGAGGAGGTGATTCTGTGTGCTAGTTTGCTGCAATCGCATCATAGATCATTGCTGATGAGGTATCTAGGCGTGCCTTTGATTGACAGGAGGATGCGACAGGCAGATTGGTTGTCGATGATCGAGAAATTATAGCATAGATTGGCAGGCTGGAAGTTGATGTGCTTATCCCGCGGTGGTAGACTGATTCTGTTGAATTCAGTCCTTTAGTAATTCCTATTTTTTCCTGTCCTCTCTTCTCCTCTCCGTGGGAGTGAGGAAGCGGCTTGAGAGCATCATGAGACGGTTTTTCTGGTCTTCTTCTGTGCAATCGAAGGGACTAGCATTGGTCGACTGGGGTACAGTTTCCTCGTCAAATGATGATGGGGTCTTAGAGTACGTAGCCTTGAGGAGATGAATAAGGTCCTGCTCAATAATTGGATTACTTGGATTTGGGGTAAGTGCACCATTCAATTTGCGATATGTTGCTGAAGCTTTACGATATGGAATAATCGCTGTTGGGTCCCGTGGTGGTTGGACCCTCTCCTTACTTTTGGAAGGAGATATATGGCATGTTGCAGGAGATTCGCCCTTTTTTGAGGCCAATAGTGGGCGATGGCACTTGATTCAGGTTCTGAACTGATGATTGGACTCAGGAGGACTGCTTGGGATGGAATACCCCCGTCTGTTGGCACTAGAGGTGGACTCGAACTGTTCTGTTGCTGATATTTGGGATGGAAACTCTTTCTTCCCTCATTTCAGACTTGATCTTTCGAATCAGATAATGGGTGAGCTCCTAGAGATGTTGCATGAACTGGAGATCGTGGAGGGGCCTACTGAGGGGCGTAACCATTGGAGCTAGTATGATGGCACATATTCTGCAAGGCATATTGTATGTTGAATGGACCACCGATCTTTGATCCTGGAGGATGCATGGTTGATTGCAGTAGAATCCAGAGATAGAAAATCCCGGCAAGAGTGAAGGTCTTCATGTAACTATTTCGAAGGGAGAGATTACTAGTGAGAGCCAAATTTGCATGGCTTTTTGAGGCATCGGATCCTATTTGACTCAGTTGTCAGGAGAATGTGGAGACTGCAAACCATCTTTTCGTCAGATGTGGGAGATCTACATGGATGGATTTTCGTGGTACTGGGAGTCCATTGGTGTTGACTGGCATGTATATGAAAAGGAACGGATCACGTGCATGACAGTGATTTGGGGGGTTAGTCAGAAATGGGTCGATCTTTTATCAGGATTGCTTCTATGGTGAAATTGTGGTGGCTCATGCCAAGGTATTAGCTGAATTTTGGACTATGCAGTCTTGTTTCCCCCTTAAAAGATTTGTAACTTTTTTATGATTAAATTATTGGGCATACACTTATACAATGGAGGTCTTTTTTACTTTATAAAAAACCACTGACAATATCGAAGTCTAGAAAAGCTCGATGTCAGAGAGATCAATCCAATTTATGGATGCCTCTCTGCTAAGATCTCTAGCATGATCACTCTTGAGCTACAAATGCTTTAGTTCCCTAGGATTTTCAGCACAGAACAGTCATGCCACCCCTATATCAGGCATAAACTTGGCCTTATGGACTTTACTCATCAACCGTCCTTGTTGTGGTAGCCAAAGGAAAAGTTTGACCCTCAAGGGCGCTTATGATCTCCAAAAATAAATCTTCAATCATTTTGGATATAGAGAGTAAATGACATTGCAAGCGAGGGACATATAACACATTGGTTAGTATGATTTTTCCAGATCCTGCGATCGGTCTAATGTCACCAGTGTATGTGGTGGAGTGAATTGTGCCATCTTCAGTGTTGCATTTCCTTTTCCACTATAAGCTTTTAAAATTGAAAATTATGTTGCTCGTCACTCAACCCTTTGTATCCTTTCTAGGGCTGCAAACGGTCGGATATGGATACGGATATAGCTATTATCGTATCCTTATCCGTTTTTTAGTACGAATACGGATGTGGATACAGATATTGACGGATATTAAAACTATCTTACCATATCCTTAAAAAACGGATACGGATGTAAAAAACGGATACTGATCGCACAGAAGTAATGTTAGAAATACTCTATAGAATCGACTTAAATATATTAGAATTAGATGGAAAACATAGGATATTAATTTACTAAATGTGTTTGTATCATAAAATTATATAAAAATGGTAAAAGGAGGTAGAGAATTATGTTATATAGGGTTAAAAATAACTCTATGACTATATTTATATACGAAAATGGATATACGAATACGGATACGAATGTTTGCATATATCAAAACGATTCCATATCCGTATCCCTTTTAAAACGGATACGGATACAGATGTCAAAATCTGTATAAAACGGATACGGTGACGGATCGGATACGGATATATCCGTAACCGTTTGCATCCCTAGTCCTTTCAGTTGATGTGGTATGTGATTGACCTTTGTTTCAGCTAGACATTAAGAATGCGTTTTTGTATGGAGATCTACAGGAGGAAGTCTACATGCAGCAATCTCCAAGGTTCGCTGCTGAGGAGGTGTCAGTAGGTTTGCAGACTCCATAAAGCAATATATGGCCTTAAGCAAAGTCCAAGGGCATGGTTTCAGAAGCTCTCAGATCTGATTGAAAGGTAGAGGTTCAAGAGGTCAAATGCATACCATTCACTATTTGTGCAGAGAACATCCAGAGGTATTGTTGTTATCATGGTTTATGTTAATGATATACTTATTACAGGAGATGATGTGCAAAGGATAAAGAAGACAAAAGAATTTCTTGGTCGTCGGTTTGTTACTAAGGATCTTGGCACCCTAAGGTATTTCTTCGGGTAAGATTGCACAGGGTCTTGTGATGATCTAAAGGAAGTATGTTACAGACATGCTTGTTGAGACGAACATGATTGGGTGTCGACCCTCTACTACTTCTATGGATCCTAGCATGAAGTTATATGATGATGATACATATGAGGTTGACAGGATCACAGGAGAAATACAAAGTTGGTGGGAAAACTTTTCTATGTTACTATCACTAGACTTGATATCTCTTTTGCAGTGAGTTGGGTGAGTCAGTTCATGGAGCTGCCCCGACGGGTACATGTGGATGCTATATATATATATATGATATTGAGGTATCTAAAATCTTCTCCATGTGCAGGATTACTATTCAGGAAAGGAGCAACTCTTTCTGTTTCTGCATGTGTTGATGCTGACTATGCAGGTTGTCCTAAAGACATGAAGTCTACTTCGGGCTTCGTGGGGTTCATTGACAGTTCTCTTGTTTCTTGGAAAAGCAAGAAACGAATGGTTGTGTCTAAATCAAGTGCCGAATCTGAGTATAGGGCTATGGCACAAGTAAGCTCAGAGATGATGTGGGTTCGAGCAATGCTAGTAGACTTGCATATAAATGTACTGCATTCCATGAAAGAATGAAGCATATTCCTTATTCAAAAAAAAGAATGAAGCATATTGAGGTAGATTGCCATTATACTAGAGATATGATTAAAAAGGGATTGATTTCTACCTCTCATATCAGTTCAGGAGAGCAAACGACAGTTATCTTTACCAAGCTCAGGGTTCTTATGTGATGTGGGTTCGAGCAATGCTAGTAGACTTGCATATAAATGTACTGCATTCCATGAAAGAATGAAGCATATTCCTTATTCAAAAAAAAGAATGAAGCATATTGAGGTAGATTGCCATTATACTAGAGATATGATTAAAAAGGGATTGATTTCTACCTCTCATATCAGTTCAGGAGAGCAAACGACAGTTATCTTTACCAAGGCTTTGCTCAGAGGGTCATTTCTGAAGTGTTCTTCCTAGTTGAGCATGATTGACATCTATGCTCCATCTTGAGGGGTAGCATAGAGATATATCTATGTTCTCTGTACCTTTTCTTTATTTTATTTCTTTATATCTGTCTTATGTAATTTATCCTATAGGTCTCTTCTCTATATAATAAAGCTCAGGGTTCCTAGGAATAAACAACTCTTCTATTTTTCCCAACATGTTTCATAAATTTAATGTGTCTCATCATGGAGCTGGAGTTTATGGAGGAGCTTGGGATTGTTGGGAATGGAAAAAATGGCGAAGCCTTCTCCCACTATAAGTAGGGTCAGCTACATAGATTCTTGCTCAAATCCATGTTGAAAGATTTGACTATTTTTTACGATGGTTGTCGACTACCTAACACAACCTCCACATGGGAGGATTTGAACCCTGGTCTTTTGGGTGGTAGGCACACTGCACTACCACCATACCATTTAAGTAGGTACATTATTCGGAATGGATGATTTCATACATTTATTGTCTCATCATGGAGCTGGAGTTTATGGAGGAGCTTCGGATTGTTGGGAAGGGGATGTGAAACAGTTCTCGGTTGCAGCAGTTGATGTAAAAGATATCCAAGGAGGGAGGGTGAGTGGATTTGCTCCTCCTTGGACTGCATATGCATGGAAGACCAAGGCCTCCATTGAGGTTTGGCTACGATTGATAAGAATTATGCGTCTCGCTCTAAGAGTTATATAAGAAGGTGGGCATCCATGACCGATATTATCTATCTGTTATGCAAGATTGGTGTTTGGTGAGGACATTGATCATCTAATTTTTTGTCCTTAGGCGAGGAAGGTTTCGGAACAACTGAACATATATTGGTTCTTTGCCACTTTTAAGGTGGTTTTTGCACCACCTTTCTGGAAGGGCAGAAAAAAGTGGGCATGTTGCCATAGTTGTTAGGAGGCATACATTACCGTTTCAGACTACGTGGGGTGATTTTGACAATTTAGCTCCTGAGGAATGATGTGTTTTTCGTCAGCAAGATCTTGTGTGGAAATTGTTTAGAGTCCTTGGGAAGAGGATGCATACTTTTCTCTACTGGTGACCCTGTAATCTTTATTGATTTACTAATGAAATTAGGGATTTTTAGACCCATAACCCTGAGTAATTTCGTAATAACATCCATAACGCTGCATAATCACGAATTACATGAGAAACCCTGAGTAATGCTTAACTCTTACATGACATAACCCTGTGTTATGTTTCATTTGAGATGTCTGTTATATTTGACGGCTTCCATTAAAAAAAGACTAAATTACCCCTAATAGTCATTTTTATTTGCGAATCATGCCATTACCTTCTTTCTTCATCACTTCTCCATCATTTTGGAGGGGTTGGCTTCCTGGAAGCTCTCCTCAGACCCTGCAACGCCGCTCCCCCCGCCGACTTGTGCAAGCAATCCTCACTTCGTCGACCTGTGCAAGAAATCCTCACGTCGCCATCTACCTCCCCCCCCCCCCTGGCCGACCTGTGCAAGCCAGCCCTCCCGATCGACATGTGCAAGCCCCCCACTGCCGATCCCGTAAAGTTCCATCGTCGCCCTCTGGAAGCTTCAGTCGAAACCCCTCTGCAACGCCCCCCCCCCCAAAGCCCCCCCCAAGCTTCAGGACTACAGCTTTATGCCCCTCCCCCCCACCACCTTCCCCCCGTCGTCGGGCACACTTGCTTCCCCATACATGGCTGCTGCAACCCTGCGACATCACCCAACCTTTCTCAACACCTCTCCAAGGGTGTGACCTAGGTGTCACCGCATCTGGCCCTAGCAACATCGAGAAGTGTCCCATTCACCATTAGGCCATTGGTTCATGCCATATTGCCATTGTAGAATGTCCCGCAGATTGCCTGGTTGCTGTTGTTGCACAGACTCAACCATACCTTCAACTGTGGTTGGATATCACCTAGGTGCCGCTGCTACGCCTCCAACACCCCCCTCCGGACCGCCTTCCGCTCAGGCAGCGCCCCCCCCAGCTTCAGGACTGTAGCTTTTTGTCCCCCCGTGCACGGTCTATGTAAGCTCCCCCTTCAGAATATCACCCTTTCCGTAGTGTGAAGCCCGTTAGGTTGCAGGTGCTGCCTCAAAAGAAAAGGAAGGATATATTTTTTTATTTACGTTAATCTCAACCGTTAGATCATTGATTGGTTAGATTAACTCAATCACTGGTTGAGTTAATGAAGTAAAGTAACGGAAGGTCATGGATGTAAGATGGCACACTTATTCAAGGTCCTGAGCGTAATTCATGATTATACATGGTTATGAATGTTATTATGAAATTACTCAGTATTATGGGTGTAAAAATCCCATGAAATTATAGATGATCATCAACCTCTAACAGTCATCCTTTGGTTTAAACAAATCCCTTTGGTCTCCTCACGGTATATTTGTATGTACTAAAATGATGCATTTACGAGTATGCAAGATAATATTACTGCAATACTGCGCAGTGTTGCAGAAGACGGTATTCGGTATTCAGTCGGAGGGGTCACTGAATAGAGAATAATCGGTATTCGGGCGACTATTCGGAATTATTCGGTTTTGTATTTTTAATATAAAATTATTTATAATACATATATTCTTATATTTTTTATACATATATGGTCATTATTTAACATGAATCCAAGATAAAAGTACCAATCAATATAATAGACATATAGAATTGGACATTTGTGGCGATACCGTGGTAAAATGTAACCCATAAAAATTGAAAATTGAAAATAAAAAAATAAAAATATGAAGAGTCAAACTCCAATCGGCCTCATAATCGGGTCTGTCGGCCGAATAGTCGGCCGACTATTCGGTCGGACCGACTATTACCCGACTGGAGGTCTGTTCAGTCGGGTACCCCACTGTACCTCATAGTCGGACTGACTATTCGGGATAGTCAACCGACTATTGCAACACTGATACTACGTATATACAAAGAGAAATTGCATGGTTTATTTTATCATCTATTCGAATATGAGGCTTTACCCAAATTATATTTCTTTGGAAGCAAAAAATCCACGTGGGAATTCCTTTTTGCATCTAGATATAATGAAAGTTAGGTTTAACCAAATTTGTGCAATATGAGAACCATGTTCGTCTATCCTGATGATTTGCCCGTGAAATCAACAGAAAATTGACGGAAAACTTAGAAGATTTTATTTTCCATTTGTTCATTGGGAAAACTGTTTTTTTTGAAATACAACTCTAATAAGTTTCAATTTACTTAGTCGAGATAAATTCCTGCATGTCTCTGAAAGTCTCTACCAGCATTTATGAATTTGGTGGATCATCTTGAATCGAACATTTTGGTTATAAATGCAAAGAATGCCTACAATTTAGAGTTGCTCATTGAATGTATTACCTGCTTGCTAAATTTTATAGAATAATGAAAACATGTTTCAGATCCCTCAAGATGGAGCTAAAGCAAATGTAGCTAAATTGCTCATTGATGACCGGAACAAGTACAAGTCAATGTTGATTCGTATATGTTCTTCTTTCCTGATGCTCTTTCCATTCGTGATTATTATCTATATGGGTCATCTATATATCTGGGCCATGGTGGTGGTTATTCAAATCTTTATGGCAAAGGAATTGTTCAATCTGCTTAGAAAGGCCAACGAGGATAGATATCTGCCTGGATTTAGACTTTTAAACTGGTACTGTTCTGGATATCCTTTATATGTAATGATGGTTGCTTTTTCGAGTAACTATCCCTTCTGTGCCAGCCAACTGCGGTTTCTCTGTGACATACAATTTTGTGCATTTTCCTTTTGGCAACCGCAGGCACTTTTTTTTCACCGCTATGCTCTTCGCATATGGCCGTTTTCTTAGCCGACAGCTTGTCAACACTGTATCTTCAGACAGACTGTTGTATCGGCTTGTGAATGGTGTTATTAAATATCACATGTTTATCTGCTATTTCTTGTATATTGCAGGTCAGATCCAATTCTTGAAATTCTGCTTCTTTCTAACTATTTTGGATGTTTATATATTAGATATCATCTTGGCTAATATATACTTTATGCTCTGCAGGTTTTGTATGGTTCATTTTAACATTGAAGAAAAAAATGTACAAGTACCAATTTGGTCAATATGCATGGACCCACATGATTCTCTTTCTCGTGTTTGCACAGTCATCCTTCACTGTGGCTAATATTTTCGAAGGAATCTTCTGGTTAGATGTCTCGGCTTGACTTTTTCCTTGCTATTTAGCCCTCAAATTACATAAATGAAAGAACTTGTCTTCCTCATCATAAACATCAGTTTGAAATGTATTTTATATAGCTGTGTAAGAGGTAGGGATGAAAACGCATACAAATATTTTCATACCCACATTCATCAAATAGAGGATATGGGCCATTTTCTTGTATATGGCGAGTACGAATGCGAATACGAATACAAATGTTCATCATTCGCCAAATACAAATATGCATACAAATATAATATCCTTAATTTTGACGAATACGAATGTTCAAAATTTTGTGGATACGAACACGAATATTCCTTTTTTGAAGGATACGAATATGGATATAAATACGAATACGAATATGAATAGGAATGTTCAAATTATGGATGATTCCAAATACTTACATGTACACAAAGATGTAAGTTGGGAAGCTTTCTTTTATCATTTAGTTAGGTTTTCACATTTTCTTTTATTATTTAATTGTTTTTATCCCATATTCATTATTAAAATATTTAATATACTTTTTATATATTGAAAATTGTTATGAACTTAAAATGATTATTGCTTTTAAAAAAATTTAGACATGTATAATATTCGTATATTAATTCGTATTCGTTTGTCAAATATCCATATCTGAATTATAAAATATTCATTTTGCATTTGTATTCGTATTTTGAGGATGATTTTACATTTTTCACATTTGTGTGATATTCGTATTCATATCCAGATTTTAAAAAGATTAAGAATATGGTAACACCTTTATTCATATCCATATCCTATTATTTTCATCCATAGGAAGAGGGCCTATACTAGTAAACTGACCACTTTATCGCACAAGGGATGTATGGAATCCCTTCTTTTAAATTTTTGGGTTTGAAATTTCTCTTACTAGTAATCAATTTTTTGTGCTGTGGGGAAGGAGTATGACCACTAGAAGTCTCAATTTACTGTAGATGGTCAAAGATAACCTTGATAGATGACTAAGTGTCAGGTGTAAGAAATCGATCCTTCATACTCTGATAACTAGGATGAAGACTTCCAAGATATCTGTAGACTTACCTCAGATCGTCCGTCATTTGTTTAGGATGACTAGAAGACGATAAATTTCTCGTAGAGGCCACTAGGCGTCAATAGTATAGGACTCTTCATGAGAAGTGGATCAAATCCACGTGTTTGTTGAAGAAAAAATAGACTCTTCATGAGAAGCAGGGGGCGTAGGCCGACGGTGGAGATGAGCGGCTGTTGGGGGAGGGGGTGTGGGCGGGTATGGTTATGGTTCTTAGTGGGATATGGGAACCCTGATCTAAGACCGTTGCCCCGATACCGTGTTGAAGAAAAATAAAATGGCTTATCATTCAAGAGACCCTATTAGGAGAAAAGCCCTATGTTAATTACATAAGAGGTAAATGAAGAAAATAGAAATAAGAAATAATCTTAAAGAGATACAAATATCTCAACACGTGTAAATGTTGACGAGAGGTGACTGTGTAGTTTGTTGAGAGTATGTTTATGCCATTTCATCCCATATGTCCTTTGCGGTATCCTTGTAGAGGAGATTCACCGCAATGTGAGACACATTGGTGTTGGTCATCCATGTCATGACTTGATAGTTGTCACCAAGTCAGGACACATATTTTTTATCTGCCTCTTTTAGAGGTTCCTTTATCAGGATAGGTATTTTTCTCTAACCGTCGATGAATACCTTGAAGGCCCAGGTACCGGAGCATATAACTTTCTGTACCCTTGAGTTTGATAGAGCCCCCATGTACCATCATAAAAGATGTAGAATATAGTGGCTTGGTCTCGGTGGAAGTCGTGGCCATCGTGGTTAAAGAGAGAGATCAATGGAGTGCTGAAGAGACTTAACGTTGCATACAGAGAGCAGTGAGAGGGGTGTCTAGCCTCACTGAATTCGACGATATGCGTCATAGAGAGGTCACGACTGGGAGGGCCTGTACACATGACCTAGTAGCTGTGTGTAGTCACCGTCGTGAAGGACCCTCCCTAGGATCCAGCAACGGAGCAGAACCCAAGCTAGAGCATAAAGGCATCGCATGTCTTGTTGCGGTGGTGGTGGGGATGCTAATGCCATGCAAGACTTCCGCTCATGGCAGGTATATTGCGACAATCTTGGTAGCCCTACACGTAAGGGAAGAAATAGCCTTATGATGGTGCAAGGTGTTCGTGGGCAGAGATAACTCTACAGTGCAAGGCACCCTAAGTGTAAGGGCAGCGCAAGGGTCGCTACGGTGATGGGAAGCCTTACTTGCATGGGTTGCGACGCATGCACAAGGCGCTTGCGGGCAAAGATATCCTCGTATGGAGCCTTGAGGAGGTGAAGGGGATGCCCGCACATGGGCGAGAAAAGGGCTGAATGTGGCGACAAGCTGTTGTTTACGAATCTCGATTTAGGATCGTTGTTCGATATCAACAAGAAAAGTTGAGAATAAATAGAATGCTTTATTCAATGGGTATGAAGTTTCTTATTTATCGAGAACCATGGAGCCCAGGAGGTGGTAATCACATAAGAAACCCCAAAGGGTTACAAATAAGAATATGACTCAAATAATAAAGAGAAGATAAATAATCAAGTAAGTCAAATATTACACAATAATTATTTAAAACAATGGAAACCATTATATCTCTATCCCACCCTTAAAAAATATCAATAAAACCAATTAGAAATTACTTACAATTATATATTCAAATAAAATAAATTTCAAGGATGCAATTTGTTGAAAATAAAGAATAGTAAATCTAAATCTAATTTAATTAGATACCCTAATTAGAAGGAAATATATAAACTCTAATTTTTCTCTAATCTTCGTTGTGGAGAATGATGAGAGAATGAATTTTTTATTCCATAGGCTATAGGGGTTCTTATATAACATAAATCCCTAAGGAGCAAAATTCAAGAATTACAGTAGTATACTCGAGGGGTTACAAAATAAAGCAAAAATAGAATGAGTAATTAATAATTCTAACAATCCCCCTCAAATTGAAGCATATATGGTGGTCATGTCCAACTTGGAAATAAGATCATACACATGTCTCTTGGGTAGTGCTTGTGTAAGAATGTCAGTAAGCTGAAGGTTGGTAGACACATATGGAGTACGAATCTTCCCTTGGTGTACAACGTTGCTTATGAAATGACAATCAACTTCAAATATGTTTGGTTCTTTCATGAAAGACATGATTGGTAGCAATATATGTGGCATATTTGTTGTCACAATGTAAAAGGATAGGTGTAATTGTAGGAAACCAATTTCTGTCAAGAAGGATGCCAAGCAAGTAATCTCACGTGTAATCGGAGCCATTGCTCTATGTTCAGCTTCAACACCTGACCTAGATACAATGGCCTGCTTCTTGCTACGTCAGGTAACCAGATTTCCTCCAACAAACAGTAGATATGGTGGTGGATCACCTTTCATCCAGAGAACTAGCATAGTCTGCATCAACATAAGCAGTAATATTGGTGTAACCATTGGATCTGTAGAAAATGCCACATCCAAGAGACCCCTTTAGATAACGAAGTATCAAGAGAACTTCCTGTCAGTGTCTGTAGCACGGTCTGTCTATGTGTTGGTTGCCTTACTAACATCGTATAATATAACATGCTTAGAGATAGTAAGGTAAAGTAGTTTACATACTAGGCTTTTGTATCGAGTAAGATCCTCAAAGTAAGATCTGGAGAAGTGGTATGCTTTCGTGCCTTTGCTGGGATGCTTGGTGCTTTGCATCTGAGCAAACATGGGTCTATAAGAACGTCCATGCAAATTTTCTATGTGACATATGTATCCCTTTTGCTGTGTGGATAGTCTCTATACCCATAGCATATCTGACTAAGGTCCTTGAGGACAAACACCTTCTGAGGAAGGCCTTGGTCCGTAATCCTATTTTGTCATCGCCGGCTATTACATTGTCATCAACATAGATGGCCAATATCACAATCCCAATGGCCCATCGTCTCACAAAGATGGAGTAATCTGATGTCATTCTTTGGACCCAAGAGAGCCAATCTCAACAGTGAGTCTGTCAAGCTAGGCTTGTGGACTTTGCTTCAAACCGTAGATAGCCTTGCGAAGTCGACATACACACTTCCCCTCAGACTGAGTACCCAGGTGGCTGCATCATAAACCTATTCCTCAATATCACCATAGAGGAAGGTGTTCTTCACATCAAGTTGGAATATAAGCCAATTGTTGTTGACTGCAACAAATAGGATAGTGCGAACATAGCCCAAACTGAGCATCGGCGATAAAGTCTCAAAATAATCCACATCATATGTCTGAGTGAAGCCCTTTGCCACCAATCTTGCTTTCAACCTGTCAATTGTTCCATTGGGAGCCTGTTTGGTCGTAAAGACCCATAACATGCAATCGGTTTCACCCCGGTGGGCAAGGCATTAGATCCCATGTCCCTCTTGATCTAAGTGTATCCATCTCCTCGTCCATGGTCGTCTTCATCGCATCATTATGATCACATGTAATAGTGATCACCATCATGACATCTGTAAATCGTTTATCACTGCCAGAAAGACTGTCAGTGGAAGGAAAGAGGAGATAGGATGAAAAGTACATTGTGTGAAGAAACTAGTATGTTTTAAAAGGGTGACATCAGTAGAGACATAGGAACGATGCCACACAGGGTTATAACATATATACCCCTTTTGGGTTCGAGAATACCCAAGAAAAATACAAGTAGAGAAGGCATTCTTAATAACTTGAAAGAAAGATTCAACAATTTATTAATATCTGATCTCACTTCTTTTCGGTAGACCAAGAACATTTGTTGTGATCATCGACAAAAACAACAAAATACTTGTGACCACCTACAACGTGGACCGGGCGTGGTCCTCAGATGTCACAATGAACCAACGAAAAAGGAACAGAACGACGATGCTCAACTCTCGCAACAAAGGATTTCCTATGATGTTTCCCAAACTGGCATGCTTCACATTGAAATGGCTTCGGTGGAGAAAGTTCGAGGAACATCATGGAGAGAGCTTTAGCAGACGGATGACCAAGACGGGCATGCCACAGAAGGGGATCAGAAGAGATTGACACATCACCAACAAATGTAGAATCTTTAGGGCCTGTTTGGTTGCAGGGTTGGGCAGGGTTGTGCCAACCCTGGTTACTATTCACAAAGGTACTTCCTCCTCACAGATTACTATTCACCCATCCCAACCCAGCCCAACCCAACCCAGTCCAACCCAGCAACCAAACATGCCCTTAGGATTGTCAAGATAGTAGAGTCCATCCTTTTCATGCCCCCACCAAAAATATGCATCCTCTGGATCAAGGTTCGAAATCTCAATTTCGATTTCGTTTCAGTCCCTCCCGAAACGAAATTTCGAGAAGTTTTGACCATTTCGGTTTTAATGTCGAAAATGACTCAAAAAACCATTTTCTGACCTTTTTTTGCAAATTTTATATTCCAAGTTATTACAACAATAAATAACTCACAAATACACACTTATATCACACATATTGCTCATATATGCTACTTATATCGCACATATCGGTCATATCGACGAAATCGATGTTAATGTTGATTCTTGGTTGATACATATTGGAATGAATATCATCCAATCCAAGATCTTGGAACAACAATAGCTTACAAATGCACGCTTATATCACATGTCTCTCATCCCATACGCCTTATATCATACATACCGGTCATATCAAGCATATTATTGAGTTGACTGATAGATACTGGAAATGGAAATTGAAATAACTAAGTTAACAATACTTACAAGACATCTTTTATTCATAAAAGTAGATGGGCATTTCATTCTAAAATGTAGATAATGATTAATTAGACAATGTTTCGTTTATAGAAATATCTGTCGTGGACCAAGTTACATCTATTTACGAAGATAAATGACAAACAAAATGAAACGAACAAGTTATATCAGATATCTAGAAGATATAGAGTTGTTTCATCTCGATTGCTTAAACTCAAAGGGGGGAAGCTTCCCAAGTTGAAGAATCATTGTATGTACCCCCCTTGTCACACCATACCCATTGACCTGAAACATATTATATAAATCATTATGTGTTTTAATATTGGGCATAGGTAAATAAGTAGTAAAATCAAGCTCACATAGATAATATCATCAATATACATAGGTATCGGTGAAATTTTGCTGATGATCGAAATTCAGGAAATTTTGGTACTGGAAATCATGAATTTCAATCGAAATGGATCGATATGTCGAAATATCACCGATATTTTAACCCATCTCGATCGAAATCCGAGAAATAGACATAAGAGAGCTTCTATACCCAGGACTTGTCCATCGAAATTTCGATGAAATTTCACGAATTTTCATTCATCTGGATATCCTGGAAATAACAAAATAGCTCATAAAAATCACACCATAATATAGTTCAATACACAGCTTATGAACATACAGTAAGCTCATGACGAAATCTGGGGTATAGTGAACCCTTGTATGACGGAGTCTGTAAGAGCGCTCTATAGTCCCAACGAGGGTAATCAGGGAATGCGCTCCATTAGCTACTCGAACCGACTTCACGGTGGAAGAATGCTGAGAAGAGGTCAATAAACTACCTTATCCTGTCAGATGAATGGATGCACCAGAGTCGATGATCCAGGTAGAATCATTAGTCGTTGCAGTATTGGCAATGGTACTTGACGGAATGACTAGGTGAGCAGTGGGAGTGACCTCACTGGATGGAGTATCAGATCATTGTAACATCTCTGTCAGACGTGAATACTCAGAAGTTGAAAGTTGGACAATCTGTCAAGTAATGTCGTGTGCAGGTGCCTCAGTTGTATGATGTCATAATCAGATACTAAGTGAGACTGTGGTGGCATTCCAAACTTCGCCCAGCACTTCTCCGAAGGGTGATTTGTTTTCTAACAATGCATGTAAGAAATACGGCTACGACCACAACAACGACCAGTGTCACGACCACCTTTGGAGGGACCACCCCTGTAGCTGAAATGACCTCCTCGTCCTGATGAGGCCATAAATGACGAGTTCTCCACATGTTGTGAAGGCTACGTGCGAGCATTGGAGTTCTCAATCAGCTCTACTGACGTCCAAATTTGACTTTGATGGATGGAAATGTGTCTGATGTGAGGAATTGTTCCTTCACATTCAGATATCACGGATGCAAGCCAACAAGAAACTTGTATACTTGTCATTCACCTCTCTCTGTCACCTGTTTCGTACAACAGACCAGCTGGAATATGGCAAATTCTTTGTACAATCCTGTAAGAAGACAATAATACTCCACCAATGTAGAGTCACCCTGTGATGTGGACCGAATCTGCATGTATATGTCAATTAGATGTGACTTGGTCGTTTGTTTTGAATATTTCTACGTCAACTCTTCCCATATCTCCTTGGTTGTCTCCTTGAACAGGAGTTTCATTGTGATTTGTGCCTCTACACTATTGGTGAACCATGTCATGACCAGATAGTTGTCTACCTGCCAGAATTCAAAATCCTTGTCATCTTCCTTCGAGGATTCCTTTATCAATATGGAAAGTTTCTCTTGACCATTGATGAATACCTTGAATGATTGAGACCAAAGCACATAATTATCAATGTCGTTAAGTTGATATAGGTATCCTGCATCATTACATTGGATGTCGAAAGGAGGGTTTTGTCTCGGTAGAAGATCAGCTGATGCACCAGTTAGGAGATGCGATTGTTGGGATGTTGAGCCGGCTAAGAGAGGGCGAGGACGTCCCAAGAAGTGTTGGAAAGAGACCATACGAAGGGATCTTAGTTTTGTGGATATAAGCCCGCGATTGACCCAAGATAGATCTGAATGGAGGCGAAGAATCCATGTAGTCGACCCTACTTAATTGCGGGACAAGGCTTTGTTGTTGTTGTTGATTAGGCATAGTCATTGTTGTCCGTGATATGATATATGCACGCGAGTTAGGAGATCTTCTAATCACGCATGAAATGCAGCGACAGAATCCGAAATAGGGTTGGGTGTCCTTTAGAAGCCCTAAACACGGGCTAACGAAGGTCTGAACTCAAAGACGAAGGTCCAAATGGGCTAAAAAAACCGCGGCGAAGGGCTGAAACTAGGAGTGCTAATATAAATTCGTATCCACCAGGATTCTGATTCAAGTCATTATAAAATTTTTGAGTTTGAACTTGAAACGAATTTTAAGTGGATTTTCTAACTTAAATTCATATTATTCGTTTTGAGTTTTGAATATTCCAATTCGATTCATTTTATTTTGAATTTGAAATGTTAATTAATGTTTTAAAACTCATATAAATAATATTATATGAAGAATATTATAATTTAAGATTTTATTATACAATTCTAATTTGAATATCATTATAAAAAAGTTGGAAAAACTATATAATCGAGGAAAATATAAAATCAATAATATCAAATGGATAAAAATACAAAATTTTTGCAATTACAATATCTCTATTACAATCTAAATATATTGTTTTTCTATAATGAAGAGATTTATGAATACATTATAATTATATAATCCTATTATAGAGATAGAATATCGTTGATGAAAAAGTTCAATGCGTTATTATTATCATTGCATGTTAAAGCAAGAACTCATGTAGAACATCAATATAAATTAGTATTATTATTTGAATAATGGGAATAATAAAAAAATACTTAGCAAGATAAAACATCTTCACTCATCATGAGGATCTTCAATATACTAAAAACTAAAGCAATGAAAATGAAATATATGGAATTTTTTGATGTACAAAGGAACAACTTAGTTATCGTGAGAAGAGACTGTAGTTTACTCATGTGATTATAAATGTCATCTTGCAATGATAATCATCATCATGGATTGTCATGTAAGGAAAATCAAACCAACAAATGGATAGATGAGAGATATCTAGATAAACCTTGAATGATGACAAATGTTAAGTAGGAACTCGAAGTAGCAGAACTATCATTTTCACGTGCTTGGAGAAAGAGCACCACAATCTATCCTAGGTTTGCGGGATCTTTGATAGATAATGAGAAAAAGAACGTAAAAGATAGGGTAATGAATGTAGAAATATGAAAATAAATGCGGGGTGAGGTGGGATAACAATCTTAAACATTATCTTTCCTACTATATTTTATTACTAATGTTTTAAGCTCTTTTTTTATATTTATTATCAAGTCTTTAACTAATACGATTATACATGCATATATATATATACATACATATTAAATTGGATATTGCTTAGAGTGCTTTGTGATCCTGTTGTTTCCTCGAATATGATAAGATTGGTTATCGTACTTATATTAAGTAATTCACTCCCAAGCTAATATCACTAAGCTAGACGAGAACTTAGATGTTTTGTATAACTGATCCATGAAGGACCCAGATCTCTGACTCATGACGTATATCGGAATCAAATGACTTGAACTTAATTATAAAGGGAAGGAAAGAAATTAGGTTTCACTATGGAGGCCTAATATTGCATATACATGTCACTCATCGACAAGTCACATCAGTGTAACCTGGCAGTAAAGAAATCATGCTCGTGAAGTATGGATGTGATATATCATACCAATGAAGCATAGAAATGATCATATGAAAAGTAACCACTTAATTTATGTAGTGGTTGGTTTGAGTGTACCTTTTGATGTTTGGTGATCCTTTTCTCTCTCGTACTTCTAAATAAAAATGAGAAATTGCTTATTTTTATTGCTATACCTTGACATGTTATGCTTAGTGATACAATATAATTGTTAAAATTTTCAATGTAGATTAAGGGCCTGTTTGGTTGCAGGGTTGGGCAGGGTTGGGCTGGGTTGGGCTGGGTTGGGATGGGTGAATAGTAATCTATGAGGAGGAAGTACCCTTGTGAATAGTAACCAGGGTTGGACCAACCCTGCCAACCCTGCAACCAAACAGGCCCTAAATGTCATAACATTCGCTAATTCATATATATATATATATTATTTTCTGCATCTATTTACTTACAACTAGATTGAAATAAATGCTTTTAAATCCTTTGATGTAATTATGATACAACTCCTTACAAGGAATATTTGGAAAGAATCCTTATCAACTTAGGGTGGGGTTGATTTTCTATGCAAAATAGTTGGTGGGTGCATGGAGCGGTGGTGGAGAGTTCGAAGTGAGGGAGAGCAGGGGGTTTCGTCGCAGCCGGAACGGTCACCGCTGAGGGGGGCTTCGTCGCAGCATAGTGGGGAGGTCTCTAGTTTCTCGGGACACGAGGGAGGTGGATCACCCTTGGATGGCCCTGCGGTGGGTGATGCTCGTCCTGATGAAGGGGCGGCTGACAAAAGATCAGGTAAGACTTAAGAGATATAGGCGCAGGCAGATGTCTCGACCTCGACACGTCGAGCGCTAACCGTGCTCGGCCCTAATGACGTCTATCGCGGAGGCCTCTGGGGTAATCCACATTCAGGGACCATACTCATGTTCTAAATGAAGGTTCTCTCCTGGAACGTTCGGGGGCTCGGGGAGCTGGACAAGAGGAGGATTCTTGGTTCGCACTTCATTGAGGGGAGTTGTGATGTGGTAATGCTGCAGGAGACGAAGCTTCAATCTGTCTCTGATGTTGTTTGGAAATCTTTTGGCGCTGGAGGAATTGATGAGTTCATAGCTCTGGATGCCGTAGGCGCATCTGGAGGGATTCTTGTGGCATGGAGATCTTCGGCCTTGGCATTTAGCTCGGTGCTGCGCGGGAGACACGTTCTCTCTGTTCTCTTGGTTTGTGTTGATTCCTCTACTCCCCTGGCGGTGTTGTGTGTGTACGGTCCTTGTAGCCATATTCTGCGAAGGGAGTTGTGGGAGGACCTGCATGAGGCGAGTAGGGCCTTCGCGGGTATCCCGTGGCTCATAGGGGGGACTTCAATGTTACTCTTCGTACAATGGACAGACCACGTTTCAGGGGCGGCCAGGACCCGGGTTCAGATGATTTTGCTGACGCTACTGACTCGTTGGCCCTGGAGGTTATGGATGCGGGGGACTCGGCGTACACCTGGAGGAGCTCCAACTCTCGCTCTCGAATTGACAGATTTTTGGCTTTGGCCGAGCTACTTGATTATTTCGCGCTCTCCTCTGTGAGGTCTCGCCCGAGAGCCTTGTCCGACCACACACCAATTCTATGGGACTCCGGTGAGCCCATTCCGTCGAGGGGTCTCTTTAGATTTGAGAAGAGCTGGTTGCTGGAGGAAAACTTCAGAGAGTTGGTGGTTTCGCACTGGTCAAACGTGGAGGTATATGGATCGGCTGCGTCTAAGTTTGTGCAGGAGTTAGGGTCCTTGCGCAAGAGGTTGAGTTCTTTCAAGAGGGACTCCAGGGCTGCTAGATGTGCTACCAGGCTGGAAGCTGAGGGTGGTTAGTAGACTTGATGCACAGGAGGATCTTAGGAAACTATCGGGGGATGAACTGGCCACTCGCTCGCTTGCTCAAAAAATAATCGCGACTGAGAAACTTAAGCGCGTCACTGAATGGAGGCAAAGGTCAATAAATACTTGGCTAAGGGAGGGGGACGCTAACACGGCGTTTTTCCATCGAATTGTCAGCGGGAGGCGTCGCTCAAACGCTTTGAGGTCGATCTCGGTGAATGGTGAGCGCGTTGTTGGTGACAAAGATATGGGGAAGGCGATTGTCGAGCACTTTAGGGGTTTCTCGGCGAGAACTATACCCAGGCTATGGAGGTGGACGGAGCTTGGGGCTCCTTCTTTGCCGCCCTCTATGTGTGCTGAATTGACGCAGGGTGTCTCCTTGGAGGAGGTGAAGGGTGTGTATGGAGCTTGAATGAGGATGGAGCTCCGGGCACTGATGGTTTCCCGGTTGCTTTCTACAGACATTTTTGGGACCTCGTCGGCAACGAGGTTCTGGACGCCATCTCGAAGTTTTGTGAGGGCAATGCTGGTTTCGAGAGGATAAATAAGTCGATGTTCATTCTCCTTCCGAAATTCACGGCGGCGGAATGCATTGAAGACTTCCGCCCCATTGCTCTCTCCAACGCCCTATACGTGATTATGGCGAAGGTGCTCGCTGTGCGGCTCAGCTGAGTTCATGAGACTATTATATCCCCGCTCCAGTCAGCTTTTATACAGGGTAGGCAAATCTCGGACTGTCTTATTCTTGCGTCGGAAATCATTGCGGACTAGAAGAGGAGGGATAAACAAGGTGTTCTATGGAAAGTGGATTTTGCAAAAGCATATGATAGCTTAGATTGGAAGTTCCTTTGGTCGGTCTTGCGGAGGAGAGGATTCCCGAATTTGTGGATTTCTTGGATGAAACGATGTGTTACGACATCTTCTTTTTCGGTCATGGTGAATGGCCGCCCGGAGGGTAGGTTCTCCCAGCCGCGTAGGGGCGTGCGCCAAGGCTGCCCCTTGCTCCCCTGCTCTTCGTCATTGCCGCTGATGTCCTGGCGCATGTTGTATACCGAGTGATTGATTGCGGATTCTCAGCTGGGTTCTCGAGGGATGGCTTGGTGATCCCGCTTTTGCAATACGCTGACGATACTATCTTCTTCATTGAGGGGGGCGCTGTGGAGGTTTCCGGCATGTCCGTGGCACTGGATCTTTTCAGTGAGCTATCCGGTCTCTTCAAGAATGCCTATAAGTCAAAGGTCATCCCGTTCGGCTTATATGAGGAAGAGGCTCATGCTTGTGGACAAGTTTTAGGATCGGAGTGCAGCTCCCTTCCGATTGACTACCTTGGGATGCCTTTGACGGTGGGTAGAACGAAGTTGCGGGATTGGCTACAGGTTGTTGAGAAGATAGAGGCGAGATTCGCGGGCTGGAAGTCGGCCATTCTCTCCAAAGGGGGGCGTTTGGTCCTCTTGAAAGCGGTTCTTTCCTCCATCCCTGTTTTCTTCTTGTCCAATCGTCGCTTGTCGAAGGGGATCCGTACCCGCCTTGAGAAATTAATGCGTAGGTTGTTATAGGGCAAACATGGGGGTGAATAGGGGGGGATTCACCTTGTTGAGTGGGAACTCATTACGCTACCTAAGAAGGCGGGGGGCCTGGGGGTCCGGAGGCTGGATCAAACGAACGAGGCTTTGCTTCTTAAATGGACGAGCAGAGTGTGGGGCCCTGGGGAGGACTTCTGCTGCAACTTTATGCGTAAAATCTACAGTGTCGGTGTTGCGTCGCGGAGCCCTGATGCTTGTGTGAGGTCTCCCACGCCGTTCTGGAAGGGGATGATGGATGTCTTCACCTGGCATCTCGCTCTGTTTAGGCCGGTGCTTGGCAATGGTGAATCCTTCGCCTTCTAGACTGATGATTGGACGGGGGGGCATTATGCACATGGTTCCCTTGCCTCTATGCTCTAGCCGCTGATAAGAATGCTTTGGTTGCATCTTGTTGGTCGGAGGGTAACTGATTCCCAACATTCTCCTCTAACTTCTCGGACCGGAGGCTCGAGGATTTTCTTTCGCTGCTGGATTCTATCAAAGAGTTGGGACGACCATCTGTGGAAGGGACCATTAGGTATGGCATAAGGGCACGTTCTCAGTTAGAAAAGGCTTTTAGGGCGATTTGCAGCCCCCCCCCCCCCCCCCGTCGCGTTCGAAGGTTTTGGTTCGGGATTGCGCCTTCTTTTGGAGTCTAGGCCTCCCTGAGCGTATTGGCTTTTTCCTGTGGGTGTTCAGAAGCCAAAGATTGATGATGAGAGATCGCTGTGCTAGGCTTCTGGGCTCCGTCTCTGATAGATGCCTCTTGTGCGAGGAGGCGGTCGAGTCTCTTGAACACGTCTTCTTCAAATGCCCTAAAACGACTCTGATTTGGGATGAGGCAGATCTGGTTTGGTTATGCACGATGGACTTGGCCTCCTTTTGCGGCTCCTTGGTTGCCAACAGGAGCAAGGCATAGCGGGAGCTTTTTAGACCCATTGCCATTTTATGGGCCATGTAGTTTGGCAGAAATGCGGTCCTCTTCTCTGGGCAAAGATTCTACAAGGAAAATGTGGGGATACACACCGCGAGGCTGGTAGATGAGCGGGATATGTAATTGTTTGTTTCTGTTTCTGCTCCCCTCTGTCCTTCCCTGTTTTTTCTTCCTCTAAATAAAATTTGGGGCAAACACCTTTGAATGTATCCCCCCCTGTTTTTGACCTCGAAAAAAAAACTTAGGGTGGGATTATTACTTGTGTGTATGTAATATTTATCTTTTATATGCATTTTTATATGTATGTATTATGTTTATGAATAATAATATATGGATACATTCATACATACGTACATATGTATATATAAATATCAAATCGAATTGAATTATTATCGAACAAATTTGTGTTAATTTAGACTCGATTTATGTGGGAATCGAATCCACAAATTAAATTCAAATTCAATTTATCTTGTTTCTGTTGGAGTATTTGGTTGTGCGCCTATTATGTTGTAGATGGATAAATGGATACCTCCAGGATCCATTTACCCCATCCATGTGTTTAGTTCCACAACTGGTACCATGTGTTTAGTCCCACATCTACTAGTTGTGGGACTTGGAAGCTCTGTGGAGACAATATAAGGAACCCCGGACCTCCTGTATCCACTGAGAAAGTGCAATGCATAGATCACCCTTTGAGGTGTTCTCCCGTGGTTTCATCCCGCTCCTTAAGGAGTAGGGTTCCACGTAAAAATCTGTGTTCCATGTTTATCTTTCTTCGTTTATGCCTTGTTTATCATTTCGCTTCCGCATTCTCAATTTTCTAACATAGTATCAGAGTGGGTCGATTCTCGGGGATTTTATGTTTATATTTATTTCGAGAGCCGGTTCTTGATTATCATTGAATATTTCTTTGAAAAGATAAGTTGTTTAAGATTCATCAAAGGTTTCTTCATGAAACCCTAGATCTCCGGGCCATATTCATTTTCTGCATGTTCCATTCGACGTTATGAAGATAGCGCAAGATCTGGACTCCTCGTATCCTTGGCGCATGCATGTCTTCTCCAGGGCTCCATCGCATGCCCCAATCATGTGCAGGTGGCGCGCACACTCATGCTCGATAGGTGACAGCCCTCCAAGCGATTGCATCCAGGCGTGCACCCAAGCTACGACTCGCGCAACCCCTAGAGCTCCAGGCGGAGCCTCTGGCAGCGATACCCTCTATGGCTCGACACCCTCTCAAGACAAGGCGGTGACCATTTTATGGCCACTACCCACCAAGCGATGCGGCGATAGCCCATCTGGCCACGCGCGACTCCAGACTCATGCACGATCTCGCGCCAGCACACGCATAGGGTATATCCCTTCTTCCCGCACGCTCCTCCAGGCACGATGCCACATCTCCAGCACGACGCTCACGTGCGACAACACCATGCAATGCAACCCCTCCAGACCTCCAGACGAAGGTCCATCGCGTGCACCCAGGCGATCGCAGGCGTCCTCTACAAGTGAACCCTCTACATGCGGCATCGAGCGGCAACCTCTAAGTCCATCCATCTGCAACCCCTTGTGCAAATGGCGATCTCCCAGTCAATGCGGCGATCTGTTGCACCATGCTTCCAGGTAGGGGCTCCAGGCAGTATTACCTCTCCAGCCGCAAGACCCCAAAGGGGGTGGCGACGTTTGAAGGAAGTTCCCACGAGGGGACCCTAAAATAGGGTGGGCCCTAGCGGCTCAAAAGATTAAAAAAAGGGAGGCCTCTGTTACGTTAAAAAAAAGAGAGAGAGGGCACACCATAAAAAAAGGGAACGGGGGAGGCCTTATGTGAGAAGAGAGAAGGGCCGAGTTTGAGGCCCATTTTTTTGGCCAAGTGTTTTATGTTAAAAAATGCGTGAATGAAGAAAAGAGAGAGAGAGATTAGACCCCTTGTTTGGGCCAAGATTCAAGTTAAAAAAATTGATTGAGTTTTTTTTAAAGGCACGTATATCAGAAAAAAGCCGTACATATTTTAAAAAACTGATTAAAAAAATATTGCAAGAGAAAAAGTCGTAAAAAATGAAACGTTTAAAAAATTTATTTCGAGGAAAAAAAAAGATGAATGAATTGAAAAGCCGACAAATTTGTGAACGGCTTATTGATATTTGTTTTCTCCCCATTGTCTTCTCCCAACATAGTCGATGCCATGTATTTCGACTAGTATAGGAGAAAGGGGGAGTATTGTGTAGAGTCACAGGTCTTCTCCATATTGCAGATTTGTCAGACCAGCCGGATTGTTCAAACTTTATAACAGATATTCAGACTCGACGTCAGATGTTTTCGAGTTTCCAATTTCAGATACGCACATGTATGCGGTCTTTTCAGGTGTACACATGTTTGCTATTTTTTTCGTGGTCCCCATCGTTTTTGTTGTTTCTGCCAGAGTTCTCATGTGAGCCATATGGAGTCCAGAGTAGAGGACCATTCCCTATGCCATGTGAGCAATGATTTCCATGTGGTTTCATACGAACTCTAGAGTAGAGTACCATTCTCTGTGCAAGATGAGAGAGACCCAGTTCTCCGACGTGGAGACTTTTTCAGGCTCCATTCTCCAACGACTGTGGACTCCAACGAGGATTGCACTTCCACGGCCTTTTCAGTTCGGCCTTTTCAAAGATGGAGCAGTTGTCCACATGTTGTGGTGGGCCAGAGTACTCCGACGAGGAGACTCATTTCAGTTGTAGTGACTCTGACATGTGCAGTTCAGAGTACATGCTCTCCGATGAGGAGATTCAATTGACTCGCACTCCAGCCCGTTCGTCCTCCTCACATGCACGGCATGAGAAGCAATGTCCTTGACAGCAGCTGGCAGTTGTGCGCGTTGAGTTGATATTGTCTGTAGTGTCATGTATTTTGAGTTAAGTTTCTTTCTATTTGTCCAAGTTGAGTATTGCATGCTCCTGCTTGAGGGGGAGTGTTGGAGTATTCGGTTGTGCGCCTATTATGTTGTAGATGGGTAAATGGATACCTCCAGGATCCATTTATCCCATCCATGCGTTTAGTCCCACATCTACCGGTTGTGGGACTTGGAGGCTCTGTGGAGGCTATATAAGAAGCTTCAGACCTCCTGTATCCAGTAAGAATGTGCAATGCATAAATCAACCCTTCAAGGCGTTCTCCTGTGGTTTCATCCCGCTCATTAGGGAGTAGGGTTCCACATAAAAATCTTTGTATTCCATGTTTATCTTTTTATGTTTATGCTCTGTTTATCATTTCGCTTCTACATTCTCTATTTTTTAAAAGTTTCGAATCAAACTATTATCGAATGAATCCTAACTAAATTCGAATGATTCGGCTCAATTAGCACCCCCCTAATCGGAGGCCCGGCGGAGGGCTGGAGCATTGAAGATGCCTTGGCGGAGGGTTGGAGCGATCCTGGCAGAGGGCTGGAGGTGCCCAGATGTGGGGTCTAGATCCCTGACGGTGGTCTGAAACCTCCTGGCGGAGGATGGTGAAGCCCTATGTGTTGTCGGCAAGGCCTTGGTGGCTTAGAGATGGGTACTAGCCCTAGGCAGCGCTACGCAAGGCTGTCTGGTGCTACACGAGACCTTGCATGGGCCCTAGTTGGAGAAAAGGGCTCGCGCAAGGAAGAGGATCAAGAGGCTTGTGTTGGCGGAGAGGAGACTTAGAACAGAATCTAGGACCGTTGCTCTGATATCATGTGGAGAATGATGAGTGAATGAATTGATGGAAAGATGTCATCGCTATGTTGCCTCGCTTCCAAGAGTTCTTCCATCATGTACTTGGTAATGGCATATCTTTCGCATTTTGGACGGATAATTGGACAGGAGAGGGACCTTTCTCACATAGATTCCCCTACCTATTTGCTTTGGCTATGAACTACGATGCTTGTGTGACAGATTGCTGGATTGATGGTAATTGGATGCCTTTTTTTGACAACTTTCTCTAATTAACTTTTAGAGAACTTCCTTCTACTCCTGGAATCTCTTGAGGTATTTTGATAGACCTGATGATGGGCGAGACCATTGGGTTTGGAAGGATAATTCCTTCTCGGTGAAAAAAACACACAGCTATTTGCAGACCGCCACCGCAGAGGACGAACACTCTAGTTCATGACTGCAATCTTATTTGGGAGCTGAAACTGCCAGGAAGAATTGGTTTTTTTATGTGGCTGCTATGAAGGTGTATCATGACTAGAGACCGTTATGCGAGACTTTTCACGGATTTTCCAACAGATTCCCCTTTTGTGAAGTGCATATTGAGACTGTAGAGCATCTCTTCTTCCATTGTGTGAAAATGACTCCCATCTTAGACGACATTGGTACGAGTTGGGTGAATCTAGAGTTTGGATTTATTGTGGAACTCGGTGTTTGAGGCCAAGTATTATCCTATAAAGGACCTTCTTCGACCGTTGGCTACAATCTGGGTTATTTGGTTAGTTAGAAATGGCACACTCTTTTCTTCTCAGTGTTTCAATTGTGAGAATGTTTTTTTTCCAAGATTCTGCTTGAGTCTTGGTTGTTGTAAGTATTTTTGTATTACCTCTTCTTTAGTTAATATAGAGGGGCGGACACCATAGCATTCCCCCCCTTATTAGCTCAAAAAGGCTACCAGGTTCTTATATAGCGTGAAACCCTAAGGAGCAAAATTGAAGATTTACAATAGTACTCTCGAGGGGTTACGAAAACAAAAAAATATAAATACTAATTAATATTTCTAACACCCAAATTCATGTTACATTAGTTCTCCGGCACTTTAAAAAAATAATATCCTAATGAGTAGATTGATTTCCGATTGCAACACACAACGAATTGAGTTCGATTGGATTGGATGATTTTTCTCTATAATTTGTTGATCTTTTTTATCCCTCAATATTTCTTTTGTAATAATTTTGTGAGATAGGGGCTTAGTTGTAATTTTCTTACCTTTTCACTTGAATAAGTTCTCTTTAAGTTGTCCCGACTTCTATTTTTTTGGTAAAGTGGTTTTCGATGGGCGGCTTCCTTAAATTGTTTTCAAAGCAATTCCTTTTCTTCTTGGTTATGATTTCAACCAAGGGGAATGGTATAATGCATGCTAGGTTCTGTTTTCTCCTAAGCCCATCGATCACAATGGTCTTGATTGTTGGGATATTGCGTAAGCGGTGGTTGGGGCAACACGTGAAGATGACAATGATGATTTCAGGTGCTTCCATGATGATGCTTCAATCAATGGTCGTGGAAGTGGTGATCTAAGCTATGATGGTGGCGATGCTTGTGGTCGATCAAGCGACATAGGATTTAGGTGGTATATCCAGGTGAAAGGGTTCTACAAGAGCACATACAACAACGGTCGAGACCCTTGATGTCAATTTGGCAATGTAGATACACGCCTTTGATCTGTGACGACACAAAGAAGAGGAGGTGGCAGAGGGTATGTTGGTTGATAAGGAAAAGTATAGACAGTGGCAATGACGCTAGTATGGGTGTAGGGATTGACGATGGAAGTGGTAGCAGTGGTGGTGGAGGGGCTGGCACATGGAAGGGTTTTATTGCTAGTGGGGGAGGCGGCGGTGATGTTGAAGGGAAACCAAATCAGCTTCGTAACGGGGAGGCAATGCCATCGATGATTGTGGGGGTTTGTCATTGTTGTCATTGGAAGATTTGGCGGGCTAGGACGTTTTGACTTCAAATTCCGACAACACAATTTCATTGTGTTCTAGAGATTGTTCCAGGCATGGGTTTCACAATAATTTCATTGTATCTTATAGATTAGAACAACTATTGAGTAGATTTGAGAATACATCTTTTAGTTCCGTATGACGACTTTTAGAATGAAACTCTCCCAATCAATGCTTTGTCAAATGACTTGAAGAATAATGAAATCATATAAATGATTTGTACGTGTTTAGAAATAAATATGCGGAAGCGAACATGGAAAAAGATAAAGAACAACGAAGAACGCAGGATTTAACGTGGAACCCTACTCCGTGAGGAGCGGAATGAAACCACGGGAGAAGCCCTCAAAGGGGCAGATATTCTATTCCTTTTTCTCAATGGATATAGGAGGTCTGGGGCTCCTTATATAGCCTCTCCAGAGCCTCCAAGTCCCACTACTGGACAATGTGGGACTAAACACAGGATGGGGCAAATGGATCTTCTCCAGGATCCATTTATGCTACAATTCAATATGATGCTTACACGAATACTCCAACACTCCCCCTTAAGCTGGAGCATGCAATGCTCAGCTTGGACAAATAGAAAGAAACTCAACTCAACGCTACATGACACTACGGACAATATCAACCCAACGCGCACAACTTCTGCTGTCGAGGATGTTGCTTCTCATGCCGTGCAGGTGAGGAGGACGAACGTGCTGGAGTGTGAGTCTGCTGAATCTCCTCGTCGGAGAGCATGCGCTCTGAACTGCGCCTGTCAGTCGCTGCAACTGGAAATGAGTCTTCTCGTTGGAGTACTCTGGCCCACCACAATAATGTGGACAACTGCTCCATCTTTGAAACGGTCCGAACTGCAATGGGCCATGGATGTGCAATCCTCGTCGGAGTCCACGATCGCTGGAGAATGGAGTCGGAGTAAGTCTTCTCGTTGGAGAACTTGGTCTCTCCCATCTGGCACAGAGAATGGTGCACTACTCTGGTGTACCTATGATACCACATGAAAACCCTTGCCAACATGGCATAAGGAATGGTCATCTACTCTGGAGTCCCTATGGCTCACATGAAAACTCTGGCCTACAAAATAAGAAAGGATGGGGACCTATGAACTGATGGCATACATGTGCTCATCTGAAAATGACCGCATACATATGCGTGTCTGAAATTGAGTCTCTCTCTGGAGAACTCGGAAAATGGGCCTCAACATGGAGTGCCTCGAACTTGGCCTCTGACCAATCTATCGAGTCTGAACAACTGTGCATCCCACCTGTGGATTCGGAATCTGAACGTCGAGTCTGAATCTTACGCATGGAGAATCTTCATCTGAAAAATGTAGAGTCTGAAAAATCTGGCTCGGTCTGAGGAATCCGAAAACTGGAGAAATCCTAAGACCTGTGACTCTACACATATACTCCCCCTTTCTCCCATACTTGTCGGAAAACATGGACGTCGACAAAGTTGGGAGAAGACAAGATAAATGGGAAAAACAAAAACATGAAAGTTACGACTTTTCATTTTTTCCCGAAAATATTTTTTTAAGTCGTTTCAACATTCTTTTCTTTTCCGGCTTTTCAAATCATTCATCTCTCTTTTTTTTAATATGTGTACGAATTTTTTATTGTACGCGACTTTTCAATTTTTTTTAATTTCGACCAAAGAAATGCAGCCTCTCTCTTTTTTTTATCCACGCCCATCAAGGGCCAAAACATAACTATGTCATCCCCCCCTCCCTTTTTTTACAAATTTTCCCTGGCTTCTCTGTTTTTTTTAACATAGCAAGCCCGTTGGGCTTAAAGAATACTCCCGTCCATTTTTTTTGGAAGCACATCCCACATGTGTTATTTTTGGTTGGGCTCAAATAGCCCTTCATTTTTTTTCTTTAATAACGTCGCCACCCCCGTTAGGTTTCCCACCTTCGTATCATGTGCCGCCGCCCCCATGATTGGGACTCGCGGCTTGGAGAAGAGTCTGGAGCCCGATCTGCACAGGAGGCGCGATGCCGCTGATGGACATCAAGGAGGAGGTGCGATGCCGAGCCGCTTCGGAGCGCGGGGGCTTGCGACAGGAGGGAGAGCTGAAGGAATGGGACGTTGCCTCCCGCCTGGAGAGGCACATAAGTTGTCGCTAGGGAGGAGGGCGGAGGGGTTTTTGGGCTTCGTCGGCACTGGAGATCTAAATCGCGCAGTTTGCGCGTGAAGAGAGGAGCTGAGGTGCGCGAGAGGCGGCGCAGGGTCTGTCGCCAGGGTCTGATAGACGATCGGGGCCCTGGCCTGTGGGTTTGCTGCTGATGGTGGCTCCGCCAGGAGATTTGGGAGCATGCGTCGTCGCCTGTTGCGCGGTTTGAAGGAGCACCGCCTGGAGGGATGAGCCTCGTCGTGGGTTGATGCGAGGTGCGCCAGGAGATCGAAGATGCGTGGGAGCGCTGCTTGGGAGGGCAATCTCGCTGTTCTGGAACCCTAGCGGCATGGAAGGACATATCGATATCGATATCATTTCGATATCGTGTCGATATCGATATATCGGCGATATATCGCCGACATATCGCTATATCTAGGAATCTTTCTGAAGAAAACGCCTGAAATCGGATATATCGATATATCGATTTCGATATCGATCCCATGTCGTTATCGATATATCGGCGATATATCGCCGATATATCGGGATACGGCCTTCCATGCCTAGCGGGAACCGCCTGGGGTGCCTCCATCGTAATCGCTGGCTGGAGATCTAGGGTTTTGAAAAAACCCCTCTAACAGAACTCAAACCTCAAAAAATAATACAAAATAATCTTCAAATAGAAATATTCAAGAACGTGAACTCCAACGTCGAATCTCGAATAAAACAATGAAAAAAATATTCCACGAGAATCGAACCCGCTCTGATACCATGTTAAAAATAGAAAGCGGAAACGAAGACATGGAAAAAGAATAAACATCAAAGAAGAACAACGGTATTAACGTGGAACCCTACTCCGTGAGGAGCGGGATGAAACCACGGGAGAAGCTCTCAAAGGCGGATATTCTACTCCTTTTTCTCATTGGATATAGGAGGTTTGGGGCTCCTTATATAGCCTCTCCAGAGCCTCCAAGTCCCACCACTGGACAATGTGGGACTAAATACAGGATGTGGTAAATGGATCTTCTCCAGGATCCATTTATGCTACAACTCAATGTGGCGCTTACACGAATACTCCAACAGTACGCAATGCTCTAATAATACTTGACGTGGATAAAAATCCACATGGGATAGAGAATCGAGACAGTGAGAGAGAAAAGAAGAAACATGCTTGTTGCACGGGATTTTGAAAGAGAAAAACAAAGATGCATGGGAGGGAGGAAGAGGGGGGAAGAGAGGTGGAGAAAACTCCATATTTTTTTAAAACTTCGATTGTCCCTTATAGTACCCATATGCCTCTTTATATAAAGGACATGGATTACAAAATAAATACTTAAAATAAAAGGAAACCTCCGTATCCTACCCCTTAAATTTACTCAACTTTAAACTAATTAGAGACCACATGTGATCTCATTTATTCAAATAATAAAATTACAAGGATTCAATTGGATGAAAATAAAGATGACTACATCGAACCCTAATTTTAATTAGAGATCTTAATTGGACACACATAAACGGACGACACCCCTGATTTTGCCCTAATCCCCAAATTCACGATGCATCATTCTTTCATCGTCCCTTCCCTCACGGCCAATTAAGTTGAGCTTCGTTAATCTTTTGTTTTAATTTTAAACAAACAAAAATCAAAATATTTAAGATCGAATAAGTGTTGGAGGGAGATTATTAAAAAGAACATGGCCTTGTTGGATTAAGGTTATGACCTAAATTAATTTGTTTGGAAGCAAGGATCCCATGTCGTCGTCCCCATTATAGGCAGAAAAGGCTTTGTTGTCGCTGCCGTTATCATTGATCTTCCGTGTCCCAGTCGTAAAGTGTTAGGAAGAGACCACTGAGCTGAGCATGCCTCATGATTGATCTGAATGGACTTAGTTTCTTAGAATGTTTTTAGAATTGTAATCGATAAGGTTTGAATGCTGGTCTTTAACTCTTTAGGATGGGGACCGCCTATTCAACCACAGTATCATTTAACTAGGTTTGATTATGGGAAAGTGTTGATTTTGGTTGACCATGAAGTGTATGACATGGAAAGGTGTTTTACACTTATCTCAGCTGAAGTAATTTGTCAGTTGACAATCATCACATCATTTAGCAGTGCTTTCGTGGTTCGCAAAATGTTTGATGCCATGACAGTTCCTTCAAAATTTCCCATCGAATTGTACTGATACCCTAATGGTCAGTGGGGGATGTGAAATTATTATGACAAATGGTAGAAACCATACTAGAGGCCTTTTCTCAGACAGAATACTAATAAAATGAAAGACAAAATGCTAGTGTATTATAATTTGGTACACATATTTTAAGACGCCATTTTTTGCCTCTCTCCTAATACGCATGAATTTCCATAGCAATTCATTAATCCCTAGACATCTCTTGTTCTAATGACTGATTGCTATCAGATAATGAAGTAGTTCCTATTGGTTTACTTGCCGTAATAGCACAATTTAGTCCTGACAAATTATTTTCTTGTTACTCTGTTTGATGGATGTGCAGGTTTCTGTTTCCAGTTTTGCTCATTGTAATCAATGATGTATTTGCTTATTTCTTTGGATTCTTTTTCGGAAGAACTCCATTGATCAAGCTATCTCCAAAAAAAACCTGGGAAGGGTTCATAGGTGCATCTGTTACAACCATGATTGCTGCTTTTGTGGTGAGAATCTTCATACATGAGCCATTTGAATTAATAATTACACAAGTTGTGAATGTATTTAATGCAAAATTTATTCTTTTGGGCTGTTTTCATTGATGATCAATGGAGAGAAGTAACTTCAGGGTAGTTTTTTTTATCAGGGCATCTTCTCCAAGCTCTTTAGAAGTCAATCAACTTTTTATATATTACCTCTGAACAAAAATCTGGTTGGGAACTGGTTACAAAGTTCTGGACAATGCTGCTACAGAAAATGGCTTGTATTTTGGATGGAGTAACCTTATCCACTCCTGCTCTAGGGCATTACACCATCTAAGTCTGTAATAACAAGGGGCAAGGATTGCAAAGAACTATTATAAGTTTTTATTCCCATGAAATAGACATCTAATTCTGTTCATTCGATGGCTTCTACCTTTCACCGACCCTCGTACACGGTTTCTCAGCTCCTCAAGATAGTCATCCACTAAAAACGTTCACCAAATAAATTCACCAAATAGTACAAGGTATCCATCATGACCATCTTCCAAGAGTCTCACAAATTCAAAATAACCAAAAACATCATCCACAGAGGATCTAGCTTTTCTGGACACCATGTCATTGCGGTGTAGCCTCAAGGTCCAAAGTTTCGATGCAGACGTACAACATCCCTTCTGTAGACACTGCCCCCCATGTATGTCAGTCCTGTAATTGTCTCCAAGAATTGGATGTGTGACTTGATCCATGTGGAAAGGCGAAAGGGAAAAAGTTGTATTCCTTGTAACCCTAGAGCTCTCTTATATAGGAGAAAAGCTCTAGGGAAAAATACATAGATAGCCAAAGGAAATATAAAAATTATAGGATAACATATAAAGAGATAAATATCTCAACACTCCCCCTAAAGCTGGAGCATAAATATGTATCATGCTCAGCTTGGAATAGCAACGGTGAAATGGTCCCTTTGCAAGTGCTTTGGTGTACATGTCAGCAACCTTATCGCCCACGGCCTCAAAGTTCAACGAAATTCGATCGAATTTCTGTTGAATACCGATATCCAGTCAAAATCGAAATTCGACCGAAATGACCGAAATGACGGAAATATGGGGGCCCTAGTACAAAAAATGACCGAAATTCCGGTCGAAATTCCACCGAAATTCCATCGAAATTCTGTTTTGGTCGATACCGAAATGATGACCGAAACCGACATTTAGGGCCTTGTTATCGCCTGAAGCAACGTAAGAAGTGAATATAAACTCTTTCTGAATCAAATCATGGGTGTAGTGGCAGTCAACCTCAGTGTTCTTTATCCTTTCATGAAAGGTTGGATTATTTGCTATAAATAGTGCAGCTTGGTTATGACATTGTAAATGCATAGGAAGAGGCACCTCCATAGTTAGCTCGGTTAGGACATACTTGATCCACGTCATTTTTGTGCTCCCTTGGGCCTTTGCCCTATACTATGATTCTACGCTAGATCTGGCCACAACTGTCTGCTTTTTGCTCCTACATGAAACTAATGAGCTCCCCACAAACATAGTGAAGCCTGAAGCTGACTTCCTGTCCTTGGGACACCCAACATAGTCTGTATCCCCACAACCTGACACTGTCAGGGTCGTAACTCTATTGAATAGAAGTCCTGCACCTGGAGAAGACTTGAGATACCTCAAGATTATGTTGACTGCATCCATATGAGACTGCCTAGGTTGCTCCATAAATTGGCTGACTCTGCTGACTGCAAACGATATATCAGGCCTGATAATGATGACATACAATAGCTTCCCTACCAGCTCTCTTTACTGTCTCTTATCCACTTCTGCAGAGTTATCATCATATAGCCGAGCATTGGGATCCATTGGAGTAGTAGCAGGTCTCATCCCGTCATACCCGTCTCAAATAGGAGGTCAATGACTTACTTCCTTTGCGTCATTAACATTCTTTGCTGGTTTCTTGCAAATTCTAGTCCAAGAAAATACCTCAGCTTACCAAGATCCTTGATCACGAACTGTTGTCCAAGAAAATCCTTGGTTGTCTGAATTCCTTCATTATCGTTACTTGTGACAATAATATCATCCACATAAAACAAAATAGCCACAATACCTCTCTGAGTTCTATTAACAAAAAGAGAATGGTCTGCAGTAGATGGAAGGAAATATCGACGATATATATCGTATCGATACGATATCGAAACGATATCGATACGGCCTTCCACTTAGATCTGGCAAAACCCTGTAGTTCAATAAACTCTGAGAGCTTCTGAAACCAAGCCCTCGGACTCTGCTTAAGGCTATATATAGTCTTATGAAGTTTACACACTATACAAGACTCCCCTTCAGCAGTAAACCCTGGGGGCTGCTGGATATAAACTTCTTGTAGGTCGTCATACAAAAAGGCATTCTTGACATCTAATTGGAAAAGAGGTCAATCTGTCACTGCAACAACAACAATAAGGATACGGAGTGTAGAGTGACACACAACAAGAGAAAAAGTGTCTTGATAGTCCACCCCATAAGTTTGGGTGAATACATGCACAACCAAACGGGCCTTATATATGTCCACTTGTCTGCACGGTGTTCAATGGTAAACACCCATTTACTGCCAACAACAGTAGCACCTGGGGGAGCAGAGACGACACTCCACGTGCCTTGAGACTATAAGGTGGCCATCTCTTCTTCCATGGCAAGACGCTAAGGACCACTCTGTAATGCCTCATGATAGGATCTCGGTATCTGAATCGTTGATAAGACAATAACAAACCTCTGAAAGCTGTCAGATAACCGCGCCAAAGAGACATGAGAAGAAAGAGGATGCATCGTACATGCACGCCTCTTTCATCTTAAAGCAATGGGGACATCCATGTCCTCTGTATCCGCAGAAGGAGTATCAACAACAACATCCTGCACACGTAAATCACCAGTGCCATCAGAGGAACTTAAGTGCTCAAGACATACCTTAGTCGTGTTGGATGATGGTGGAGGCACATGAGCATGAGGTCGGCACTGGTAAACCTATGGAAAGAAATTAGATGTGGCAGGAGGTGGAGATGATGGTGGCGATGATGATGGTGGTGGAGGTGGTGATGGTGGTGGTGGTGGAGTAAGAAAGACATGAGGTAGTAGCATATAAACATCTTCCCTACGTTCTGAGGGAATGAGCTTGTCACTTGTAGGAGAAAAATACATGATGGATTCAAAAAAGGTGACATCTGCACTAACATAGTACCTTCGTCGAGCATAGTCAAAACAATGATACCCCTTTTGGGTCATGGAATACCCAACAAACATATACTTGACTACTTTAGGAGAGAGCTTGTCAAGACCTGGAGACATCTGATGAACAAATGCAACACAACAAAAAACACGAGGGGTGAGAGAGAAAAGATCCTTCTCGGGAAACACGATCGAGAACGAAATCTTCTCCCCCAGAATCGATGATGGCATACGATTCACCAAATAATATGCAGTAAGAACAATGTCTCCCCAGTAGGAATGAGGAGCACAACTCTGAATTAGAAGAGTCCTAGTGATATCCAAGAGATGGCGTTGTTTCCTCTCAGCCACTCCATTCTGTTGGGACGTATCGGCACATGACTTCTGATCTGATGCATAATACCATGAGATCTAAGAAATTGAGAAAGTTGTGTACTACAAAATTCAAAAGCATTATCAGAACGTATATACTTGACATTTACAGGAAAGACATTTCTTATTTCATTAATGAAAGATTGAATAATGGGACTAGCATAAGACTTGTTCTTAAACAGAAAGACCTGTGATAATCTAGAAAACTCATCAACAGCAACAAGATAAAAACGAGTCCATGAAAATCAGAAACACGACTAGGACCTCAAATATACAAATGAATCAACTCAAAATGACCATGACTACTTTGACCCTGACGACTCTAGAATGTGGACCTATGATGCTTCCCTAGCTGGCAGGCCTCGCATTGGAAAGTAGAGCGAGGAGAAATCTGAAGAACATGACGCAACCTTTGCAGAGGTAGATGATCAAAGCGGAGGTGCCACATATATGGAGAGACAGATCCAGTGCGAAGAGAGGAGACAACATAGGGAGACTGCACCAGTCTGTATAGGCCTCCTTGCTCACGGCCAGAACTAATCACCATGCTCGTTAGAATGTCTTGAAACACAAGAGCAGAGGGGTCAAATATGGCATAATAATGCAAATCCTTGGTGATTTGACTAATAGATAATAAATTCATAGAGAATTCAAGAGCGTAAAGAACATTCTGAAGCCACATTTCAAGGGTTAACTGCACCTCCCCCTGACCTGTAATAGGGGATGTGGCCCATCAGCTATCACCGCAGATCTACCTGACTGAGTCGGACTATAGGTACTGAACTGCCCTCTGTCACCACAAAGGTGATGTGATGCTCCTGAATCCATGATCCACTCTGACAAGTATGCCTTGTAACAGTTAGTAAAAGCATATGTTGTACCTGATGTGGATGTAGTGGTTGAAGCTACTACCTCTGAAGATCCTGACTGTGTGTTAGTTGACCTGATAGACAACATAATCTCCCTAAGCTGTGCAACTAACTCATCAAACCTCTGGTTAGATGTGCCAGACGAACTGTTGCCCTACTGGATCTGTTCTGCCACACGTGCTGAAGCGGGAAAACCATACTTAGAATAGCATGTTTCTTATGAATGACCTGACCTATGGCAATAAGTGCATGGCTGACGAGGGGATCTATTTCCCCCCTCTTCCACGGACACCTCGGCCACGGAACTGTGTAATGCTTCCCCTGCCACGAGATGCTGCCATGGCTAAAGAAGTCTAAGATGCGGAAGAACTGCCAGAAGATATGGAGAGTCTACTCAGCCGGCGATATGCTTCCTCCATCGGAGGAATAGTGGCATAAGTAAGAATCTGTGCTCTAGTTGCATCATACTCAAGATCCAGTACCGCTAGAAAGACTTCTCTTATCACGGAATCCCTGTATGTCTTGAGTTGCTCTGGTGTAGCAGTCAAGGGAATGTAACCATGTAATTTCTCAAACATACCCCTTAACAAAGTGTAAAGGGTATGAAGAGGACAACCATTCTAGTTCGAAGTGAAGATATTGTGCTGAAGTTGCAGAATCTTTGACTCATTCTTCATTGGAGAATATGTAGCAGCGAGAATGTCCTACATAGCCTTTGTTGTGGGTTGACCCAAAATGCCATTGGCTATCTCCATGGACATTGTTCCAAAAAGCCATACTCGTGCATACGCATCATCTGCCTCTCATGAAGTATTAACCCTAGTCTTGTCAACATGCTCCTCCTATGTGAGGATATGCTTCTTGCCATTACACTGCATTAGACTCATGAACTACATGGTCCACAGTTCAAAATTGGTTCCATCCATCTTCACAATAGGTGTTGGACATTTGAAGGCACCCAGGGATGGAATATCTGCTTTGTTGTTCGATATGATGACAACAATCTCTCAAAATCGGGGTTGCAGGCTTTGACAGAGAATGTCTAACAGACATATAGGAAGATGGTTGTGGGTGTAGACTTATACCACAACCACTTCCATTCTTTGAAGACTCTCTTGGAAGGGTAGGGTCTCTTAGAGAATCATGTCACACCTTAGGAGATCTGAACAGAACCTTCCGAGAATGTGCTAGGGCGCGCAAGGGCGTGTGCGGGATCGCAGGCGTACTGGAGCGCGCAGTCGCACAGGAGTACACTGGAGCGCAGATGCATGAGTGTGCAGGCACGCACATGCGTGCTGAGGCGCATAGGCGCGCTTGCTGGAGCACACAAGCACGTAGGACTCGTGTACGCAGGGTTGTGCCGGTGCGCAGTAGCGCAGGCACGTGATGGCGCAGGCGAACAGGCGGCGGTGTAGGCCCGCAGAGGCAAAGCGTGCGGCGGTGGCAACGCGTGAGGGTTTTGGTGGGGGACACGGATTTAGGGCACATGCTCTGGTCTGGGACCGTCGCTTTGATACCATGTGGAAAGGTGAAAGAGAAAAAGTTATATTCCTCAACCCTTGAGCTCTCTTATATAGGAGAAAAGCTCTAGGAAAATTACATAGATAGACAAAGGAAATATTAAATATCATATAAGGAGATATAAATATCTCAACAATCCACAATCACTGAGAAGGGATAGATAAAAGATCAGTCAAATGGAAATGAAATCTGCAACAGAAGGTTAGTCAATCGAAATGAAATCTGCAACATTTTATGTGCTTGAGAAACCAAACATTGACCCATCATCTACTCCTAACTATCAATAAGGGACTCGTTTATAGGGCAATCCCTTATCTGTTTGTTGCAGTATGTGGAAGTGTTGATAGAATCTAGGTGAATAAAAGATCAGGCTCCACTCACAATCCCTCCTCTATAAGGTGGAGCATAGGGTCGGGCCAGCTTGAACCTGACACACCAAAACTTGGATCCGACCCGGACCCAATGATTATATGGTCATGCCAGGGTCCTCATTTCCTTGAAAATTTGGACGACTCGGGCCCACAAAAACTCCATAAAACCTGCCAATCTGAGGTCCTAAATCCCGAACTCACGCATTCACACCTATGTTAACAAATCGTGTAGATGACCAACATAAGAGATCTGGAATATCATGGGCGGTGTGAGCTATGTTAAAGGTTCTCCTCTGCATCCCTATGATGGCTATCCCTCTGCACAGAGCCCTCATCTGCCAGATGGTGATTGAGACCTACCCCTTTGGGTGCTACAAGATCTTTGTCACAAAGGTCTTCCTTTCCTCTGAATCTCCTTCGCCTTCGTCAACAACAATCCCATCTTCCTTGGTGATATGTTCCATCCGCTTGTCATAAATCCATCTTATTTCTATTTCTTCATTTTTTACAAAATTTGGAAGCAACTGATCGAGCAACACCTCTCTTTTGATGTTTAGATAGTAATGATCTAGATGTGAAATAATATGAGCTAAATGTGATGGAAAAGGAATGTTAAGAAGTATTAATTAAAAGCAGATTCTTTTTTATTTGAAATAATACAAGTAACTCCAGAAATATGCAAAAACCAAAAAAATCTTTCAATAATGCAACCGAGCCTAGCCTGACCCGAATTCGGCCTGAAGTAGCGGGCATTAAGTCGGTCACAGGTTCTCAATTACCTATTTTTATCAAACCTCTACCTTGTCAATAACCCGAAAATGCGTTGGCTCGAGTTGGGCCTTTCCGCTTTGGGCCATGTCGAGTCCATGAAACTCGGATGCAATGTTGATAGATCAATTTAGCACCATTAGTTGCAGTCTGCAGAAACATCTCCTCAAGAAATTCGTGATCAATATAGAACGAAGGAAACAAGGCAATTAAAACAATGCAATAGGACCATCGTTCTAAAATATCTAGGCCCTAACTTCTTTTTGGTTGAAAGGACCCTCGCCATTCCTTAACGATTGGAAAATCTGTTTAGTTAAAAGTGCACCATTTATCATCCTTAAGTTCTTGATAAAAAATTATCACCCTTTTGCGTACAATGTCAACTTGCCTAGAGGGATTCCCCGCGCCTCTCATTGCCTCTCATTGTTGGCCTTCCTATATTAAAGCCTATTTTGAGTATCTAGTTTCTATCTTTCTTTCCTTAGTTTTCATGTTTTACCTTAAGGGGTTCTTTTGTATTTATCTCTTTACTCCTATACAACGAAGGGATCCCTTCACTCACAGAATATATAATACATAGATTGTTCTTTTTAAAACTTGCACATGGTATCAGAGCCCTAAGGCTCGAGATCCAAGAGAGAACCGTTTCTCTCTCTCTTGAGCAATCTCTCTTCATCACCCTATGCAGAGCTCGATATCACTGCCTTCATCACCAACACCAGCCCTATCACGCCTCCATCGCCAACGCACCTCCAACACCAGTGTTTTATCTGTAGACTTATATTTATGTTTCCATACCTTTTTCTATTTTTCTTAATTCTTGTCTATCTTATATAATTTACCCGCAGGTCTCTCCTCCATATAAGAAAGCCTAGGGTTCATGTAATAAACAACGATTCATTTTTTCCAACATGGTATCAGAGCGACGGTCCTAGGACGAAGCTCTCATACCCTAACCCTAAACGCACCCGTCGCCATCTCTCCTCCTCTCCTTCATCGTCTTCGCCGGTGACCCATCTCGGTTCCCTTCGCTGACAGCCCTTTCTCTCTTCACCTCAAGTCCCACCGCCGGCTGGCCCATCTCGAGTCCTGCTGCCTCAGGTCTTGCCATCGTCATCGGCCCATCCGGATCCCACCGCCTCGGGTTCCGCCGTCGGCTTCGTCAATGGTCGTCGTCGCTGCTAGTGTGTCTAGCCGTCATCGGCTTCTGCAACAATTGCCGGCCCCATCGTCGCTGCGGCTAGCCGTCGCTGGTGATTAGTCACGGGCTCTGAGCCCTTCTATCCGTGCATCGGCTTCCATTGTGGATTGATGGGTTTGATTGCATAAGTCTATATATGCATTCAAATCTTCATTACTAGGCACTCGTCTTTTGGTCTATGAAACCCTAAGTTTTTATTCATTTGGCAATGTCAGAAAACAAAGTTGACTTTCCTACCACAGGCGCTTTCAGTGGTCCAACGCTGATCGTTAAGATGGACAGGACAAACTTTGAGCTCTGGGTTATGCAGTTCATGAGCCTTATGAAGTCTACATGTAAGAACACATTCTTACCGAGGAGGAGCCGGTTGAGAGAACTGGGGTTAACGCCTCGTGAGAGGTGGACGATGCATATGCCAAGGTTTGTCTTTCAGGTACATTGACGATAGAGATCGCCAATGATATGCTACATCAGCTCATCGTCAAGGTGATGTGGGATATCCTTGCAACCATTTATTCGCAAGCGAGGAATGAGACTAAGATTCTGTAACTCCAGCACGATATTTTCACAATCATGCAGAACAAACAGCTTCTTCATTCGTTATATACATCTTTGCGTGGGATGTTCGAGAAGCTCCACAGCTTCATGCCTCTCACATCTACTCCTGAGCTATAGAAGACTTATAGGAATGCCACCATGGTTGGTGTATTCTTGGCATTCCTTGATCCAGAGTATGAGGCTGCTCGTTCCCAGACTCTAGCAAATGCCACTATTCCTCCCATGGAAGCTTTCCGCATGCTCAGTAGGATCACTGTATCATCCGCTACTGCTAATCAGACCTCTTTAACGATGGTTGCCTCCCGAAGTCGAGGCGGCTCTTCCCAGTTTCGTGGACGTGGAACTCGTGGCAGAGAAGGTCGTATCCGTCAGCCATGTACTTACTGCCATCGTCCTAGATATATAGAGGATACATGCTTTTCCAAGCATGGCTTCCATGCTTCTGCCCGAGTAGCTGAGTAGATTGAGCCCCCAGCTACTTCCTCTTCAGACCAGAGACTTGATGAATTTGTAGCGATTGAGGGACATTATGCCTCCTACCATGGTATGAAAAGGCTAGCCTCGAGGTGGTCGAGGAGGAATGCGGCATGCCTTTTTAGCCTCGAGGCATACACCTCAGAAGGTCGAGACGGTTGAGGCGAAACGAGGCGGTCTATGAGACGTTTTCTGGATTTTAAAGCCTTTCCTAAAGATTTAAATTATGTTATTGGTATTTTTAGATGCTTATAAATGTATAGTTGTCTATGATATATATTTATAAGATGAATGCTTGGAGTTTTAAGTTTGTTCATATTCATATCGAGCATTAAACTTGTCTAATTTTTTCAACAAATTCTTAATATTGCATTTTTAAATACACAATCCATAAATATTAAAGAAAAGCTAGTGTTATAAGAGAGGTGACTTAATGAACTATGTAATAAACCAACTAAAAAAAGATTAGATTCAAGGCATGTCAATGTTGCCATATTTTATATATCAGTCATATAACAAGTACATCTAATCATATTTTTTATGCACCACAATATTTTTAGCGAAAAATATGTTATCTTTGATACTTTAATGACAATTATAGTCAATGACTATTTTTGAATGGTTAGAAACTTAGTAGATAGGTTTATGAAATTTACATATCCTTTCTTTCATGTTCTTGTCTTCATAGTTTCATAATATATTACAATGTTATATATTATATGTATGTCAATTTAGGTAATTTTATTTGTAAATATATTTATTATACTTTTTGTGAGTATTTTTCTATACAAAATGAGGCTTACGCCTCGACTGCCTCCAGGCTACACCTTGCCTTTCCTCCAGAAAAAACATCTCGTTCCGCCTTTCGTTTTTTTCAAACCTTACCTCCTGCCAGTCCCATTGCTTTTTCATTGGCCTCGAAAAGTCACTTAGATGTGGTTGCTTCAGCATCTTCTAGTACCCCAGGCAGTACTTATGCACTTACTAGTTGTAGTGGATCTGATGTTATAGAATGGATTATGGACTCTGATGCTACACATCACTTGTGTGGAGACAGAGGTCAACTTACAGTGTACAGACATGTTCCTCTAGGACGGGATGTGGTTATAGCAGATGGGACTCATTCCCCAATCATTGGAGGGGGGGAGATTAGCTTAACACCCTCTATACGTCTGTAGAATGTGTTGCATGCGCCTAACTTCTCTTTGAATTTGTTGTTTATTAGTCAGATTACGAGGGATCTACATTATCGAGTTATTTTTTACTCATCTTCTCTTGTATTTCAGGGCATCCTTACAAATAAGGTGATTGGTTGTGGTCATGAGCAGGGCGAGCTCTATCGCTTGGTTCGAACCCCTTATACATGCATTTCCTCTCATTCTGTTGGTCCTGTCTTACCCTTTACATGGCATCTGGCTTTGATCATCTCTCGATTCAGAAGATGTGTCGTGTTCTGCCTCAGATTTCTCCTCACTCGTCCTTTCAGTGTGAGGCATGTCAGTTGGGAATGCATCATCGGTTTTCCTTTCCTAGTTGTCAAAGTTGTAGTTGTAACTCATTTTTTGAATTATTTCATATTGATATTTGGAGTTCAAGTCGTGTTCCTGATCATGAGGGACACATGTTTTATCTTGTCATTGTAGATGATTTCTCTCGTCTGTTTTGGGTCTTTTTACTAAAGAATAAATCTGAAGCAGGAGTTGCTATCAAAGACTTTATCAATGAAGTGCTGAATTTCTTTTCTTCTTCTGTGAAATTTGTGAGAATTGATAATACTTTGGAATTCTGCACCCATGCTCTCTCCAATTATTTTTTTACTCGGGGTATTATTCATCAAACATCGTGTGCCTATACTTCCCAGCAAAATGGTGTTGTAGAGAGGAAGTATCACCATTTACTTGATGTTATCAGAACTCTTCTCATTCAGAGTCGTGCTTTGCATTCTTTTTGGGGTGAGATGTTCTTACATCATGCTATCTTATGAATGCATGCCATCATCGGTCTTGGATGAGAAAATTCCTTTTTCACTAGCATTCTCTGAGAAAAAATGGTTCACTTACTCCACGTGTTTTTGGCTCAGTCGCCTTTGTTCACCAGTTGTCTCCTGGTCTTTACAAGCTCTCTCCTAGAGCAGTCAAGTGTGTTTTTGTTGGGTACTTAAGGACACAAAAAGGGTATAGATGCTATGATCCACTGCGCATTAAGTATTATGTTAGTGCTGATGTCACCTTTTTTGAGTCGATGATGTTTTTTTCCTACAAGTAATCGATTGACTTCCTCTAACGTTGATAATGAAATCTATATGCCACCACCACCATCATCACCACCTCCACCACCTAATTCACCACCATTATCACCATCACCACCACCTTCACCTCCTTTTATATCCTCAGCTCACATTGTCCATGTCCCATCGTTGTCGCATTACTATACACGTCGGCATGCTTCTGCTCATGGTCACTGCTCATCATCTAGCACATATCAGGTATGTTCTGAATACATAGCTCCTAACGATGGGTCTGGTGATTTGCATGAGCAGGGTTCTTTACGGGGGACAAACATACATGTTGATGATCTAGACTTACCTTTTACGCTTCGGAAACAGAAGCGTACTTGTACCTCATACATATCATTTAACATCTATGGTCTCATTTACTCGCTTGACTGGGGAATTCAAGAAATTTGCTGTTGCATTGTCTGTAATGGAATTTCCACGGAATTATGAGGAAGCTTTGAAGGATAGTCGATGAAGACTAGCTATGTAAGAAAAGATGGCTACTTTACAGTCGTGTGGTACTTGGAACTTGGTTCTTGCTCCTGAGGGAGTATTTGTTGTCAGTTGCAAGTGGGTGTTTGTTGTTAAACACCATGTAGATGGAAGTCTAGATCGATATAAAGCAAGACTATTTGCTCGTGGCTTTACTCTGACATATGGAGTGGGTTATCTAGACATATTCTATCCAGTGGCTCGTCATTCGACTTTACGTATTCTTCTTTATGTTGTTGTGGTACGTGACTGGCCTCTCTTTCAGCTTGATGTTAAAAGTGTCTTTCTGTAGTGGAGACCTGCAGGAAGAAGTCTACATGCAACAACTTCTTGGGTTTGCTGTTGAGGGGGAGTATCCATAGGTTTACAGACTTCATAAGGCAATATGACCTTAAACAAAGTCCAAGGGCATGGTTCCAGAGGCTCTCGGATTTAATTAGGAAGCAGGGATTTCAGAGGTCATATGTGGATCATTCATTATTTGTACAGAAAACTTCTATAGGTATGGTGGGCCGGTGGCTATTATGGTATATATTGACGACATACTTGTTACATGTGATGACGTGCATGTGATGGAAGGTCTAAGCAATTTATGGGCCGACAGTTTGTTACCAAGGATCTTGGCATCTTACGTTATTTCTTGGGGTTAGAATTTGCCAGAAATTAACAGGGTCTTGTAATGATCCAATTGAAGTATGTGACAGATATGCTAGTTGAGATGGGAATGATTGGATGTCGACCGACTACCACTCCTATAGCCCCAAGCATGAGGTTATATGATGATGATACAAAGGAGGTGGACAAGAGAAGATATAAAGAAATAGTGAAGAAGCTTCTTTATGTTACTATAACCATGTCAGATATCTCATTTGCAGTTAGCCGGGTGAGTCAATTCATGGAACAATCCCAACAGGTACACATGGATGTTGTATATGTGACTTTGAGGTACCTAAAGTCTTCTCCAGGTGCAGGATTATTATTCAGAAAAGGGCAACACTTACAGTTTCTGCATGCGCTGATGCCGGCTATGCAGAATGTCCAAAGGACAGAAAGTCCACTTCGGACTTTGTAGTTTTTGTTGGTAGCTCTCTCGTCTCCTGGAAGAGTAAGAAGCAAGCTGTCGTTGCTAGGTTCAGCGTTGAGTCTGAATATAGGACAATGGCACAAGCTAGTATAGAAATGATGTGGGTCCGAGCAGTACTGGCATATTTATGTGTAGATGTATCTATTCCTATGCAGAGGTAGCTCTATTTATTACAAACAATCTGGCATTTCATGAGAGAACCAAGCATATTGAAGTGGATTGCCACTATACAAGGGATATGATTCAGAAAGGTTTTATCTCTACATCTCATGTTAGTTCTAGGATCAAACTGCAGATATCTTCACTAAGGCTTTGGTCAGAGGGCCTTTTCAAAAATGCTCATCCAACCCGAGCATGATTAACATCTATTCTCCATCTTGAGGAGTGTAGAGTTATATTTATGTTTCCGTGTCGTTTTTTTATTTTTCCGTTTTCTTGTCTATCTTATGTAATTTACCCGTTGGTCTCTCCTCTATATAAGAGAGCATAGGGTTCATGGAATAAACAATGATTCATTTTTTTCTCAACATTATCTATTTCAGTTCTTCTCTAACACGGCCCACTAGCACCACTGCTCTCCTCTAGTACATCGCAAGCGCATCGTCAACACCATTTCTCTATCATCATGCGCACTCCTTCAGTGCTTGTCATCACCAACGCTTTCTTTAGCATTATTCGCTCAAGCATGACCACCGACACTAGCAACATCACCACTTCTGGTTGCAATTGGCGCCTATTCCTCCCATTCTTTCTATCCAGCAACAATCGAGTACCAACAGTAGCACTTTATCGCTGATCTACCAGTACAGTGTGGTACCTCTAGATTTACATATTCATTGTCTCTTCATTGATATATCTAATCTTGTCTTCCCCATAAAGATACATGATATGAAACATATACGATGATCAATATGTGTTGAGTGATTCATTGTTTGACCTAGCTTGCACTGAAATTGATTGCTTGAGATTCGAATATTCATGAAACATGCCTGAAGTCATTGATTCCTTGACTTGTGAAAGTGAAATGAAAATCCTTTCTTTCGACCCATCATCAAATTGGATGGAGGCAACATGTGCTTTGATTCCTATCACTAATGAATGTGATTGAAGGTGATGACAAGGAGCACACCATTACTAATGAGGAACTACAAGAAAAATAAGACAAACTTGCATTGTGGAAGAAGGATAATGTAATTGTGAAGGCATGGATCATCAGATCATGAACAGTTGCATTCAACGTACTGCAATTGACATTGTACATTATAAGATTGCAAAGTACGTGTGGGGTAATAAGTGATAAACGTACTACGAAGAAAAGAACTATGGGAAGATCCTTCATATTGCCATGTTTCGTGTTTAAGTCTGCCATGTTGAAAGATTTGCCTATTTTTACGCTAGCTGCCAACGCACGGCATGGATCATTTAAGTCTTCCACAGTTTCGTGTTTAAGTCTGCCATGTTGAAAGATTCACCTATTTTTACGCTAGCTGTCGACTACCTAACGCAACCCCCTTAAGGGGGGATTTGCACCTTGGTCTTTTGGGTGGTAGGCCGCTACCACCTGACCATTTAAATGGATACATCAATAGCATATTATATATAACTAAAATGATTAGTTATATTGGATATCAAATGAATAAACAAATGAGCATAATAACATAATTTTTAGAGAACATCATTCATAATAATCACAATTTTGAATGAACGATTATGGATTAAAATAGATTAGAAACAAATCTTTCTATATGAACTAAAGAAAGTCAATGCCGGATTGGAGTATGTCATGTATCGATGGGTCTGGAAAAGAATATATCGAGAATATATCGGTAGAAATCTTAAAAAATGGGCAAAAGAGAAAATTTTCATGAACTAAAATCATTTTAATTTTTAAAATAATAAGTAATGTATGTATACATTCTTATTGACATGAAGGAGTAGCTTATTAACAATATGTTACATTGCATACTATGTATAAATAAATGCCTTGGCGATATCTAGAATGAATCAAACAAATATTATATAGCATGTATACTGTATAGTACATCATTCACGATAACCAAAATTTTGAAAGAAGTTGATTTAATCTATTATTAGAATCTAATATTCTCATGAACTAAGATAATCAATACCAAGGGCTTGTCATGGATCCATATCGATAGATTATTGATACTTACTCTTAAAAAATCGATTACTTATTCGTGTTAGATTTGTATCCATGTGTGTCAATAAATGGAGCAGCTATATAAAATCTTAAACAAATCAACTTATAAAGTCTGTGATGTCAAGAACTACCTTCTGAGCCCCTTGCCTCATAAAAACAAGTAGTGGAATCAAGCAACGAGGTTGATGTCGATGATATAATATTTATATCGACATTATATCTATGTTATCAATCAAACTGGTGGAGTCTACACCACTGTTGTAAAAGTTGGCCAACTAGTCAAGTCAGAGGGGTAGCCGACTCGAATAGTCCTAGTCGGCCATTAGTCGGTCAACCCAACTAATCGGATCGACTACTCGACCAACTTTTACATTGAGTTTTTTTATTTTTTAAAAGCAAACTTATTCTAATATGTTTAATGTTATATTTAAAGTAAATTACTTCTTTTATTTCATTATGATAGTATAGAAAATGTACAAATCTATGCAAATATATAAGAATATATGTATAAAAATGATTTATATATTTAAAATGATTAAAAAAATCAAAACCAACTAATGGTCGACTAAATCCGATTAGTCGCTTAACTGCCGATTACTTGTTAGTCGGTGACCCCGCGGATCGAGTACCGACTACCGATTTCTATAACCTTGGTATGCACTAAGTACGTCAAAGTTCATTAATATCGGTGTTAGATATCGCTCGATATTAGTCGTTGTCAATATCCTAGGTGATATCGGTAATCGTTATATTGATATATCGAGGATATATCGATGATATATTGGGATATTTTGATCCATGATTAGATGTGGCTCGAATCTTACTTATACAGAGTAGTACATCGCTTACCTTCTAAGGGGATGCATTGCTTACTTTCACCTATCTCATTATTCGCATGCCCTCTATCGTACTGGAAGAACATACTCATTACTCACTTCTTTTTCCGGATAAGAATCTAGTTCATGTTCAACCCAAGGTGTTCGGATGTATGTCCTTCGTTCATCTTCATTCTGCAGATGGGGATAAACTTGCTCCCAGGAATATAAAGTGTGTTTTTGTGGTTATCGCCGAACCCAAAAAGGATATATATGTTACGATCCTACCCATCTTCGTTTCTATGAGAGTGCAGATGTAACATTCTTTAAATCCATATGTTATTATTCCATTTCTAACTCTCATTTGGTAACTTTCAAGGTCAAAGTAGTTTCTTATCTTATGCCACATGTGTCTAGTGATGATGTTATATACCACCATGTCGTTTCATGTTGGTGCTCATCGTGATGTCAATCCCATGAACGTATCCCCAGTTTCCACAACGTCACCCATGTATTTGCTATTGAGAACACTAACTTGTTATTTGAGAATTCAGGGCCAATACATGAGCAATTTGAGGAAGGGGAAATTCAACAAGCTCGACGTCGTCTTGGTCTTCCCATTTCCCTCCGAAAAGGAAAATAAACATGCACATTGCATCCAGTTTCCAACTATGTCTTTATGAATTAGTTATCTCCAACATACAAGTAATTTGTTGCAGTTTTTTCTGCTATCACTATTCCTTCCATCTATTAGCAAGTGATATTGGTGCCTGAATGAAAGGATGTGATGCAATAAGAAATTGATACTCTGATTTCTTGTGCCACACGGGCCTTGGTTGATCCATATAAGGATGCAACATTTGTTGGTAGTAGGTAGATGTTTACCACAAAACACTTGCCTAATGGATTAATTGCATGGTACAAAGCTCATCTTGTAACTAAAGGCTATAACTAGACTTATGGTGTGGATTTTTTGGAGACTTTCTCACCAATGATCCGTCTCCCAACTATGCGCATTCTGTTTCAGTATCAATCCACAAGTTTTGGCCAAGGGGAAGTATGGTGACCTTCCTGATGAGGTCTATGCGCAACTACTACATGGTTGTTTGAGACCAAGGGGGTATCTCAAGGTTTATTGGCTCCATAAAGTCATTTATGGTCTCAGAGGTTCAGAAATTGTCAGATATACTAGCAGGATTTAAAAGAGGGAGAGGGGCAAAGTCGTGATAGAGAGGAAAGGGGTGTTTTCTAATGGACGAGTACAAGTAGTGAGAGGGGAAGGGGTGTGAGCATGAGGAAGGACACCACACATTAGGAGGGGAGGGCTTTTGGATGGTGGTGAGCCACCAGATGAAGGTTAGCCTTTGGTCACAATGTTCCGATGAGTCCATGGACATTGCACAACTGCTTGCTCTATAGGTGTTCGTTATTTTGTTTGTGCAGGAAAGGGCCATCATCAGGACACTTGCTCGACACCATTCTTCGACCCATCTTTTGAGGAGCTCTAGGATTGGACGGGTAGTTGGCCTTTGGATCAGCAGAAGTCTTGTGAGCTTCTTAACTGCAGTATGGTTGAGATCGGATCTTTTTGCTTAAATAGTTGTTGTGGCATCTTTTAGTTCATCTGAGATGAAGGTTGACCTCATGGTAGGTGTGTTATGTGGTGGAAGGTTTGGGTATTATCAATGCAGGTGCGGAGGTCAAGAGAAGAGTAGGGCTCTCCTTCTCATGCAACATGGTTGCATGAGATTGATGTTTTTTGTGTCCATGGATTCTTGTCTTTGGAGGTGGGGAAGATCTTGTCGGAGGTGCACGAAGATGGAAGGTTCCAGTGACGAAGGGATTAGTGTAACGATGGAGAACGAACAGAGCTTCATCGCAAGGCGGTGAGTGCCAAAGTTGTTCTTTCGCTCTCATGAAAACTAGATTGCCACAAAGTTGCCCTGAGAGATTTTGGCAATGTGGTTTCATTCATGTTCGACGTCTGTCCCGCACTTCGATATTGAGTATTTTGTCCTCGTTCTTGAGGGGTCGAGATGGTTTCCACAAGTGGTTGAATGTCCGATGAAAATTAATCCGTTTTTGTTGAGAGATTTTATATCTTTTCATGTTTTATGTATTCTTTTTTCTTTCCTCTTTGTAAGTTGGCCAACAGGTTTCTCCTCCTACATAAGAGCCCCCTAGGGCCTCATATTTGATCAAGTCATTATTTTCTCTCCACATGGTATCAGAGTGGCGGTCCTAGACCAGAATCTATACTGGCCCTCCCATTCCCTTGTGCAGGCCGTCGCCAGCAGCACCACCACTATCAGCAGCAACTTCATGTCGTCGACAGCCCCTCGCGTGAAGGGCGTGCCTCCCTCCCGTTATGGTTGGGCATGAGTCGAGCTCAAGTCGGGCCTAGCCTAGCCCACCCCATCCCAAGCCCATCAGTTTAATTGGGCCTATGGGTCAGGCTCATGCTGTTAATTTTTGCAAATATAGGGCCTACGCCTGACTCGCAATAGCATGAATTAGGCTTGGGTCAGGATGACCCATGATGCTCATGGGTGATTTGGCTTCTGGCTTTCGGAGTATGTTGGAATCTAGAGAGTGGTGCATGATAGGATGTTGATTGGTGTTGAGATATTTTCCATCTTTTGTATTTCTTTCTTATTATCTATTTATTTCTTTTATGCTGAGACTGCACGTAGGTAATGGCCACATGTTCAAGTTTTGGAGAGATGACTGGATAGGAGAGGGTACTCTGGGGGGAAGATTTCCTAGGTCGGAGGCTTTGGTGGTGGAGAAAGATACAACTCTTGCACAGGTGGCGGAGTATGGGGTGTGGGGGCCGCTTGTCATCGTAGATCTCTTGGACCAGCGTTTCGATGACTTCACGAGGATGTTGACGGAGATCCCTCTGTCGGGGGAGCTGACACAGGTGGCGGACCATTTTGAGTGGGATGGGGGGAGGTTTTCGGTCAAGAAGGTTTACATGTCAATGAGGGGTCGGTGGTGCATGAGGGACGGGACGAGGAGCTGTGTCAGGATATGAAGATCATCTGGGCGGCACGGATACCTCTAAGGGTGAAGATTTTTCTGTGGTGCTTCAGAAGAAACATGATTTGTGATAAAGCTAGGAGGGGAAGACTTTTTGGCATCGAAGACACGAGGTGTGACGGATGTGAGGACTCTATGGTAGATGCGAATCATTTGTTCTTTGGGTGCGCTACATCGACGCAAGTTTGGAGGGGCACAGAGCTCGCTTGGGTTGAGACCGTTGGGACTGACGCGTTCCGAAGATCGATCCGCTCTGTGGGCAGGGGCTCGTCGGATGATTGCTTCAAGCATTTTTGCGCTGTTGTGGGCCATTTGGTTAGGATGGAATGATTTGATATTAAAAAATCAGAAATTTTACTAGGAGAATGTTGTTTTCCACTACATGGCCTTACATAATTTTTGGGCCTCTCTGTAATGTAACCCTTATCTCCAAATATTATGCAATATGTGGTGACTCCCGGCTCGGGAGCACACCCTCTTTTTCATGTCAAAAAAATGTAATTTGCCCAACAGGTTCCTCTCTTATATAAGAGAACCCAGGTGCCTCTCATTAATCAATCAATTCATTTCCTTGTACATGGTACCGGAGCGACGGTCCTAGACCAGAGTTACCTTATCCCACCAAACCCTAGCCCTGCCTGCGCCCCCCCTCCCATCGTCCAGACTTTCTGTCACCGCTCGGTCTCAGGTCGTCGTCCAGGCTGCCTCGGCCTTCCAACCCACCGTCCAGCCCTCGGCCGCCGCCCGAGGCTCAACTCGGCCCCACCGGTTGTCGCCCAGGCCGCTTCCAGGTCGGCCAGGCCGCCCCTGGACGTCCAACCCATTGCTCAGCCCTTCCGGTTGTCATCCAAGGCACAACCTGGTCTCTCCGGCTGCCGATCAGATTGCCCCCAGGCCGTCCAGACCCTCCCCCAACCCCCCAGGCCGTCGTCGACCCTCTCTTTGCACCTCTGCAACTCGAGTTGAAGTCTGAATTGATCTGATTTTGACCGGAAAACATGATTTCAAACTCATAAATTGCTTTTTCCGGCCCTAGCCAGCAGCGGAGATTGATGAGGATGGTTGTATGAGTCTACACGTATAACCAATCCTCCGTATGAACGTGTAGATCGTTCGTATCAGTCTACTCCTTAGTTGAGTTCCGTTGTTTAACCGTTTTCTATCATGTTAGATAGCAAGGGTGATATTTTTTTGTCCGAGGCCTTCAAGGGCCCGGCTAAGGATTTGCATTTGATACCATACAGAACCTCCTGAAATCCCTTGTCAGGGAGGTGCATTTGACGTCGTCCATGCATCTTTAGAACGTTTTATATGCTTCTGATTTTCAGATGAATTTATTTTCCATTAGTCAAATTACTAAGGATCTGCATTGTCATGCCATCTTTGACCCTTTGTCTCTTGTGTTTGAGGACATACTCGCGGGATTGGTGATTGGATGTGGCCGTGAGCTACGAGGACTCTACAGTCTACAGACTGGTCCAACCTCCTTGTTGGGAAAAAATAAGAGTTGTGTTTACTCCCTAGACTCTCTTACATAGGGAGGGGTTTATGGGTAAATTACATAAGGTAGAACAACGAAAAGATAAATAGATAAAAGATACAAGAACATAAATAAACTTCTACACTCCCCCTCAAGATGGAGCATAGATATCTATCATGCTCATCTTGGATAAGCACTTCTAAAAGGGACCACGAAGCAAAGCTTTAGTACGAATGTCTACCGTTTGGTCTCCAGAGCTGACATGGGTTGTAGAAATGAAGCCCTTCTGGATCATATCGTGGATGTAGTGGCAATCAACCTCAATGTACTCCGTCCTCTCGTGAAATGCAGGATTATTTGCAATGAATAATGCAGCCTGATTATCGCATTGCAGCGACATGGGAAGAGGGACATCTATATGTAGGTCTGTCAGAACTGCACGAACCCATATCACTTCTGCACATGCTTGGGCCATAGCTCTATACTCCGATTCAGTACCGGATATCGCAACTACAGTTTGCTTCTTACTCTTCCATGAAACAAGTGACTCTCCAACAAATATAGCAAAACCTGATGTTGACTTCCTATCCTGTGGGCACCCTGCATAATCTGCATCTGCACATGCTGAGATAGTATTAGTGCCCTCCTTCCTAAATAGTAGTCCTGCACCTGGAGATGACTTAAGATATCTTAGTATCATATGTATAGCATCCATATGTACCTGACGAGGTTAATCCATGAACTGGCTCACTTTATTTATTGCAAATGAAATATATGATCTGGTAATAGTAACATAAAGAAGCCTCTCTACCAGTTCTCTGTATCTCCTCTTGTCAACCTTCTCAGTATCATCATCATACATCTTCATGCTTGGGTCCATGGGTGTAAAAGCAGGTCGACATCCAAGCATACATGTGTCACTTAACAAATCAGTGACATACTTTCTTTGAGCCATCACAATGCCTTTTTCATTTCTAGTGAACTCCAATCCCAGAAAATATCTGAGTCCTCCTAGATCCTTAGTAACAAACTCACGACCTAAGAATTATTTTGCTCTTCTTATTCCCTGCATATCATCTCATGTAATAAGTATATCGTCAACATACACCATAATGACAGTCGTACCTCTGGATGTCCTCTGTACAAAGAGAGAATGATCTAAGCTCTCGGGCTCTGCTTTAGGCCATATATTGCCTTATGAAGTCTGCACACATGTACACACTCCCCCTCAGTAGTGAACCTAGGTGGTTGTTGTATGTAAACCTCCTTCTGAAGATCTCCATATAAAAAGACATTTTTCACATACAATTGAAACAAAGGCCAATCTCGAATGACGACAACGGATAAAAGGATTTGTAATGTAGAGTGACGAGCAACAAGAGAAAACGTGTCAAGATAATCTACCCTGTATGTCTGAGTGAAACACGAGCAACCAGTCGAGCTTTGTACCTATCAATATTGCCATCTGTATTTTGCTTCACTGTAAAACCCACTTGCAACTCACAATAGATGCCCCAGTAGGGGCTGGAACAAGGCTCCAAGTACCTCTCGACCGAAGGGCGGTCATTTCTTCTTCCATAGCCAGACACCATCTACTATCAGCTAATACCTCCTGGTGAGTCCGTGGAATGTGCACAGCGGATAAGGCGACGACAATTCTCCTGAAGTCCCCTATCAGACGCTCAAAGGTAACATGAGAGGTAATCGGATATGAAGCACAGGACCTCTTATGCTTTCTTAGTGAAATAGGCAAATCAAGTTCTGCGTCAGCCGTACCACCTTCCAAATCATCCCCTACCTGCTTCTGCTGAGAAGTATCATCATTCCCGTCAATTGAACTAATAATATCAGAACAAACCTAGGGCATGCTTGATGATTGACCATGATCATGAGCAGGGGCTGGTTGTCGACTGTAGTGGTATGGTAGAGGAGGAACCAAAGAACTGGAAGGTAGTGGAGGCGGTGGTGGTGGTGGCGGTGGTGTAGGAGGTATTGGTGGTGGTGGGGATGGTGGAGGAGGAATATAGATCTCATCAGTAGTGGTCGATGGCACCAACCTGTCACCTGTAGGAGAGAAGAACATGACAGACTCAAAAAATGTGACATCTGCACTGACATAATATCTTCGACGTAACGGATCATAGCAACGATACCCCTTTTAGATCCTGGAATACCCGACAAATACACATTTGACAGCTCTTGGAGAGAGCTTGTCAATCCCTGGTGATGATTGGTGAACAAATGCAATGGACCCAAAAACATGAGAAGTAATTGAGAACAACTCCTAGTCAGGAAAGATAAGAGAGAAAGGTATCTTCTCCCCCAACACGGACGAGGGCATGCGATTAATGAGATAACATGTAGTGAGAACCGCATCGCCCCAGAAAGAGTGCGGAGCACAACTCTGGATAAGAAGGGTACGGGCAACATCAAGAAGGTGACGATGTTTTCTCTCTGCGACACCATTTTGTTGGGATGTATAGGCACACAACGTTTGATGAAGAATGCCATGGGATGAAAGAAATCGAGATAATGTATAAGTACAGAATTCAAGGGCATTGTCAATTCGCACAATCTTGACAGAATCGAAAAAACATTTTGCACTTCTTTAATAAAATTCATAATAGTGCTACTTGCTTCATATTTATTCTTTAACAGAAAGACCCAAGACAAATAACTAGAATCATCCACAGCCACTAAGTAGAACTTGTGTCCCTGATGATCGGGAACACGACTTGGACCCCAAATATCAATATGAAAACACTCAAATGGAGAGCTACTGCTCCGACTCTGACGACTAGGGAAGTAGACCGATGATGCTTCCCTAACTCACAAGCTTTACATTGGAATGGCGAGCAAGATGGAATTTGAGGAAGGACTGACGTAGTTTCTGAAGCGGAAGATGACCGAAGCGCGGATGCCATAGAAAAGGGGAGACAGGTCCAATGGAATGAGATGATGCCCCAGCATAAGGTGTATTGACCAGTCGATATAGCCCGCCTTGCTCACTGCCATGTCCAATCATGTTACCCGTGAGAATGTCCTGAAACACAAGAGATGATGGGTCAAATATCGCTCGACAATGTAAATCCTTAGTGATCTGACTAATTGACAGTAAATTCATTGAGAAATTAGGAGCATGAAGCACATTCTGCAACTGCATAGAAGGTGTTAGCGCAATCTGTCCTTGTCCTGTGATGGGAGAATGAGTCTCGTCTGCTTTGACGACTGTCCTTCCTGGAGCAGCTTGCTTGTAGGATGTGAGTTGGTGTCTATCTCCACACAAATGATGTGTGACACCTGAATCTACAATCCATTCTGATGTACCTGAACCCTGGTAGAAAGTAGAAGTATGAGCGCTACCTGAGGTAGTAGCTTCTCTCTGAAGCAGGTGAAGGAGTACTAGTTGGAGGCATGATATCTCTTAATCGAGACACAAGGTCATTATAACGTGGAGCTACTGCATGTGTATCGCCCTGATGCTGAATTTGTTCTGCTACATGGGCAGATGCTAGGAAACCATGCTTGGAGTAGCATGTATCTTCTGTATGACCAGCCCGATGGCAGTAAGTTCATTGTGATCCACGACCACAACCACCCTTAACACGTGGTCCTCGACTACGAAACTGGAATGAATTGCCTCTTCCGCGAGAGGCTGTCATAGCAGACGAATTAGGCACAGTAGCCAGACTCGAGATGTTGATTCGGCTCAATCTCCGAAAGGCCTCCTCCATAGGAGGAATGGTAGCATCCGCCACAATCTGAGATGAAGCAGCCTCATACTGTGAGTCAAGAGAGGCTAGAAACACTTCTACCATCGTGGCATTTCGATATGTCTTCAACTGCTCTGGAGTAGCTGTGAGAGGCATGAAGCTATGAAGCCTCTCAAACATTCCTCGTAATGCAGTGTAGTGGGCATGTAGGGGTCGACCATTTTGCTTTATTGTGAAGATGCCATGCTATGGCCTTTGTAATGTTTCGAGTCAAAGGCTTCTTTCCTTGTCTAACTTGGAAGTAGATTTTGGAATGCATTGTGGTATTCAATTTATGACGGTTTATAATACCCCAGCCATCATTTTCCTTGGGACGACAAACTTTATCCCGAGCGACCATATTTTGTTTTTCCCCTCCACATTACCATTCCAAAGAAAGTCCTGGCATATTATGTCAACTCGATTTATGACATATGTTGGGATCTTTAAGGAGGATAGAAGGTGAAAAGTAAGAGGTGTTAAGTTGGAATTTAGGATAGTGACTCGACCTGGAAGTGAGAGGAGTTTTTCTCTCCAATCACTTAGTTTTGATGCAAATTTGTCAATGAGAGGCTGCTAACCTCTCGGTGTAAGTGTTTAGTCGTAAGAGAGAAACCTTAGTAGGTGATGGTAAAAGTTCCCTCTTGTCAGTGAAGCAAACTTTTTATAAATTGGCATTCATCGATGCTTAGATTAATACCGAAGGAGGATTTATCCGGTACATCTTGAGCCCAGAAATTGAGTGGAAGATTTGAAGGGTGATTTTCATATTTTTGAGCTCTTCATCTTTGAATTTAATGAAGATGAGGCCATCAACAACTTGGGCATTTGTAACGTCGATCTCTTGACCCAAGATTTGCAAACCATGGATAAGGCAAAGATTTGATAGCTTTTTAGCATAAGATCCAGGTCATTCTTGGAATTTATGAAGAGGAGAGGTGAAAGTGGGTCCCCTGCCTTACCCCATGATGTGGCTTAAAGAAGCCTGAGGAGCTTGCATTGATTTTTAGGGAGATCTTGGTCGTTTTTTAGGGAGATCTTGGTCGTGTGAAGGATTCCAATGGTCCAAAAGATGAACTTAGGTGGATAGCCTGACATTGAGACCAAATCATAAAATCTCACCTAAGCATGCCGAAGGCTTTACGGAAGTCCACCTTAAGCATGATCGCGTTGGTGCCATCATTTGACCAACGGTTTAGTATTTCCGAAGTAATAGAGAGGCAATCATGGGCCATCTATTTTTGAGAAAGGCACGTTGAGTTGGGGAGATGGGTTCATTTATTTTAGGAGCCCATCTTAATGCCAATATTTTGGAGATGAACCTTGATTAGGCTTATAGGCCTATAGTTTGAGACATCTTCTATGTCCCCACTCTTATATATAAGGGAGATAATGGAGTTTTTATATGTTGCAGATCGTCACAGTTGTTGCAAAAGAAATTTAACCTATCCATGAAATCATTTTTGACGGTGGGCCGGATGGCAGTAAAAGATTCGGCAATGAATCCATCAGGGCCAGGTGCTTTGTGGTTTAGAACTTTTGATGACGGATTCAACCTCTGTGAGAGTGAAAAGGGGCTATCAAATTCTCCAAGCTTCGAATAGAACCCATTATTTTCGAAGTCAATTCATAGCTCGGAGGCTCCTACATAGGGGAATCATTGAAAAGATTTTCGTAAAAGGAGGCTATCCTTACAATATTCGAGGGGTCGTCGTACCTTTGGCCATTTGAATCTTTAAGGGTGTGTTTGGTATGCGGGTTACCTCGGGGTAAACCGGTAGGGGGTAACCCGTTTTGGTGTTTGGATAGAGGGTTAAACTGGGGGTGGGTTTGTTGTGATATGATTGTATTGAAGTTTGGAAAAGTGAGTAGTTATTGTGATGTGATTGTATTGAAGTTTGAAAAAGTAGGTAGAAGTTGAGTAGTTTATATTTTTTAGATGATATGATGGTATAATATATTATTTTTTTAATAGATAAAGGAGAAATGATTTATTTAATGTATTAAAAAAGAGAGGAAAAGTGGGCCCCACGTGAGAGAGAGAAAAGAGAGGTTTGTGGAGGTAAACCCCCCAAAGGGGGGGGGGGGGGTTAACCCCCAAGCCGAACATGACCTAAGGGCAAAAATGAAATTTCTGCTTTGGGTTGCGGAGTTTGAGACATGAAGAAGATGAGTATTTTTGTCTCCCTCCCTTAGCCACTGGATTTTTGCCCTTTAATTCCACGTGTCAAAGGAATCCCTATGCAAAAACTCAAGTCTATTGTACCGTCCATTAGGGTAGCCCTAGTTGTTGGACTAATTCGATCTTGCTTTTTTTGAATACCCAAAATTAGCCTGGATAAATTACAATTTTTGACTTGAATAGGAGGGATGTTTGCTTTTCTCCAAGCCTTAATATCTGTCTTGAGCCGCTTTGCCTGTTTGGCCCAACGATAAAAAGGATCGAAGAGCATGAGTGTATTCCGGCTTAATCTGGTCATCTCCTTAAAGGAGGGTCTTTTAAACCAGAAGGCTTCCATTTTGAAGCAAATTTCACTGAATCCAGAAAGGTCTTGCTGAAAGCAATAGGGGGCAGTGATTGGAGAAAGTCTGAGGCAGTGTAGAAAGATTTGTACAGGGGGCATGGTGATGAACGAAGAAGTGCAGAGAGCACGGTCTAAGATCGCCCAACTACCAAGCGAATTTCCTCCCACCCAAGTAAAGGCGATCTCTGGGTTTGTGAAGTCAACTAACCCTTTGTAGTTTATCCACTCGTTGAACCTAGCATAGAAGCCATTAATTGGAACTCCCAAGTGTCGGTCAGACTGTTTGTGAATAAGATTAAAATCACCCACCAAAAGTGTTGGGAGAGTAGAGGGATAATAGTCCATAAGGAAGGTGAGAAAATCAGCCTTTCCAGAATCAGCAAGAGGCCCATAGGCGTTCAAAAGATGGAAGGTACAATTTTGACCACTCCAAATGAAGGTAACACAAGTGGCGAAGTCAAAGCGGGATACATCCTTGCAATTGAAAACTTGTTCGTTCCATCTCGTGATAATAACCCAAGACTTGCAATGAGGGTTTAATGCCACAATAACTTGTCATGATCCCACATGATCTTGATTTTATGGGCTCCCTCAAACGTGTTTCTTATAGAACGAATAAGTTGATTTTATGTGTTTTTTCCAGTTCTCGTAATCGATCAAGTTTCCACCTACCACCCAACCCACGCATGTTCCAAGATATAAGTTTTAAATCCATTGAAACTGAAGGTCTAAGGCAAAAGCAACACAATCGGCTAAGACTACCCCCTAATATCCCCAGATAGTTTTTGCAAAATGGTTTAACGAGGTAGGGTTTATTTTTACCCCAATATGATCACATTTTTTGTGAGCAACCTTGTGATTGGAGGCGGGAGGCTGGAGATTGTTTTCCAATGTTATAATCATTTCCTGAGTCAAATTCCTAAGTAGTACCTGGGAATTACTTAAATACCCAGGTTCTACGTAATGTTTTTTTTTACTTAAAAACTACAGAGGTGTCGCATGTTGAACATGCGACACCCCTTAAGTTTTTTTTTACCCAGGAACTGCGTTAGTGTCGCATGTTCAATATGCGCTATAGATAGCGCATATTCAACATGCGATATCGACCCTAATTAAGACCCGCGCCCAGCGGCCTTCTCATTTCCCCGCGCCCTTGCCCGACTCCCACCTTCCTCTCCAGCGACCAGCCGCCCCCGACGCCCTCCTCTCCACCCTCATCTTTTGGTCTCCTCCTCTCTCAACAACACCCATTTTGGTCACTCCTAGCCCCGCGGAACACTCCTTTTCCGTGTTTTCAGTGATTGTCACCGTCCTAGCCGTCCCCGCTTCTCGTTAGGGCTAATCACCTGCTGCGAACAATCGGACTTGGTAAAACGTTTTTTTTAATTTTTTTTGTATCATATGCATATTATTTTCATTTCTCGAATGTATGACGTTTGCTTGTGCGTTGTGTCACGTATTAGGTTAGAATGGAGCAGTTGTATTGTATGTGTCATTTGAGTAGTACACTCATGTCCGGATCGTCAACCAACGTGAGGGGGTTTGTGTTGACTCCTAATATGACGTTCGATGAGATGTTGAACTTGGTTTGCCGTAAGTTCAACTTGGATGTTGACAGTCAAAAAATCCGATTATTACATCGCGTCCCTCGAGGCCCAGGGGAGGAACCATCATTTTCATCTATTGTCGATGATGATGATGTGCAGACAGTTATTGTGTACGCTCGGACCATTGGGAAATCAATGCCTACCGATATTTATGTTGAAGATGTATCTGTGAGCGAAGTCCCAACTGTTATGACTAACAAGGAATCGTCTGGAGTCCCGAGCACACAAGCAGCAGTTGTCCGCAGCACACCACCAAGAATTGTCCCAACCACGGGATGAGTTCCGCGCCCATCTCCCAGCCAACTCTCTTGAGGGCGAACAAATTTGGAGAGCTGAAGTGCCTTTGATATACTTCCACATTGTGGAGTATTACTACCCAGATCGGTTTAAGAGACAATTTGGGGGTCTTCAAGACATCCCAAAGCGTTGCTCCACATTTCCAGAACTCCACGCTATCGATTTGAGGGGGAAAGTACATGTGGATTGGAGGGCGAAACACAGCTTGTATATTGCACGCTGGGAAGAGCATGAAGTTAGAACTATTCGCATCGATCAGTCCAGAGGGGTATTCGCGACGCCCGCATACGAGCAATGGTATGGGACCATTACTCGAAGATTTATCGGACGTTTGGGGGCAACCCTGGCAAGCAACGTAAGTACTCGAACTATAACTTTTTGGTAAATTAATTAACAAAATTGTTTCAAATTTACATCTACGTATTTTCCTTGGATGCAGCTCGCTCTGTGGAGCCGTGTCTACGACATTGGACACGAGGAATGCCGCGAGATTGCGGCACAAGCGAAGGCGGAAATGACGGAGTGGCTGTCATTACATTTTGCGGATGCAGTCACGTTACATGACGAGCGTGCAGATGTGGCCAGGGAGGAGGCAAGGCGGGGAAGGGCAAGAGGACGGGGACGAGGAAGAGGTCGTGGTAGGGCACGTGAACAAGTCGCGGAACCCATGGACTTTGAAGAGGCCGCTGCGGAGGATGATAACATTGAGCAAGGAGACTACTTCACACCTGCCACCGAGCGACCAAGAGAGGACTTGCCAACGCCTCAAGCACCGTTGAGGCAAGGATTGGACCCCAGCCAGATACGACCAACTTACTGCACACTAACGCCGCCGTCTATGCCTACATTCGAGGAAGATGCCGCAGGACCCTCTCAGATCCACATGATAGACGAAGCGAACCGTCTATTACCGTTCCATCCTCCAGATTCTACGATTACATACCATCGGAGGAAAAAACGTTGAATTGTAATCAATGTAATTTTTAATATGATGCAAAAAATGTAAAGTGTATTCATGAACAAGTCTATATTGAAATGTCCTCTTTGATGTTTGGAATGTCTACAGTGTTTGCATTGTCTGGAATGTTTACAAAAATGTCTATTTACATTAAAAACATGGGAATGTCTACAAAAATGTCTTTCCAAGGGTTTTTAAAAACTTGACATTCCAAAGCCCACACTTGGACAGCCATTTTCGCCGAAAACTTTACTGTAAAGATGACGCATTTTGAACATGCGTCATATGTTCAATTTTCAAAGCACACACCTGCCCCAGGCATTCCGATGAAAATTTCCTGAAAGGATAACGCATATTGAACATGCGTTATCCCTTCATGTCGCATATACAACATGCGATACCTATACAGTGAATTTCGAGACCTGCGATACCTGTACAGACCATTTCGATAGGAATTCCCTGGACATATGTCGCATGTTGAATATGCGCTATCTATAGCGCATATTAAACATGCGACACTAACGCAGTTCCTGGGTAAAAAAAAACTTAAGGGGTGTCGCATGTTCAACATGCGACACCTCTATAGTTTTTAAGTAAAAAAAAACATTACGTAGAACCTGGGTATTTAAGTAATTCCCAGGTACTACTTAGGAATTTGACTCATCATTTCCTACCCCAACATTTTCAAAGTGGTTTAACGAGAGATACATATCGAGTAGAGAGCTTTCAGATAAGACTTTGGAGTAAAATTTTTTAGAACAATCAGCCCTAGATGGTGTACCTGGTTGGGGCAGGTAAGAAGTGCTAGCAGCGGCAATCGTGGTGGGAACCTCCAGTAATGGGGCCATAATGGCGTCTAGAATTTTTTTCAGCTTCAATGGGGCAACCTCGGCATGTGAACCATTGATGTGCAGAGAATGGTTGTAGCAGAAATGAAAATGCTAAGGTGGATGTGTGGACACACACACGTAAAGATCGGATTCGGAATGATGCAATCAGAAAGAAAGTTGGTCTAGCTCCGATGGAGGATAAGATGCGAGAAATCCGCTTAAGATGGTTTGGTCATTTGCAAAGAAGGTCAGTTGATGCACCAGTTAGGAGATGCGAGTGTTGGGATGTTGAGCCGGCTAAGAGAGGGCGAGGACGACCCAAGAAGTGTTGGAAAGAACTATACGAAGGGATTTTAGTTTTTTCGAAGGGATTTTAGTTTTTTGGATATAAGCCCGAGATTGGCTCGAGATAGATCTGAATGGAGGCGAAGAATCCATGTAGCCGACCCTACTTAATTGTGGAAAAGGGTTTTGTTGTTGTTGTCGATGGGGCAACCTCGCAGCATATCAATGCACTAACGCACATACTCCGACGGGGCTTTACCCTTCCATGCCATCCAGTTTGCCAAGTTTTTGGCAATGATCTGTTCTGTCGTTAGTTGTAAACGTGAAGGCCCATGATGGCGCATGAAACATGAAAGGGTTGATGTTTAAGTTTACCCTTTCCCAGGCCTCTCCGAGGCAAAGGTTGAAGGTGCTCGAGACAAGTTCAATGGTTTCCAAGGTTGCTTTGACATCTCAGATCCATTTGAATTGGTTCCTTGATTTGGGTCCTCCATATATTATTGGGATTGGAGGTGGCGGAGGGTGTTTCTAGGGATAAGTGTAGATTCATAGGGAGTGAAAGCCACCTCAGTTTTGTACTTCAACGGGTGGAAGGTTTCTTTGAATACCCCATTTGTAGTCGATAGCTCGAGTGCGATCCAGATAGCAGCGACATCGGGTATGTCAACCAGCAATTTGACTAGGGTTGCGTCAGTTGCACCGCATGATAGGAGCGGAATATCGAAGGCTAGCAACTTACCAAATACTTTGACTAGGTTATTTAAAACATACATGTATCATGGGTGTAGTGGCAGTCCATAAACTGCCACCCAATAAGCTTTGACCTCCCCCCCCCCCCCCCCCCACACACCTTCTTAGTACCGAAAGAGGGGGACTGCTTGTAGAACCATAGTTTTGAGCCCCATCTATCATGGTGCGAGAGGTATGAGCAAGCTTAGAGAACCATACTTCTGTGTTTACCTGAGTGATGACTTACCTCTTTGAGATTTTCCAACATGACCTGAAGGCCTTAGGGTCAACCTCAAGGTTTAGTCGGTTCTTGGACCTAAGAGAAGGGATATCCTTCTTGAACTCTATGATGAAGCATTTAATGTGAATATTTTTCATTGTTAGGGACTCCAGGAAGATGTCTGCATTCCACATTGGGGAGATGAGCATTCTGATGGTGGATGGTTGCTCCTAACAGAGCCACCCTAGACGAAGGGGTGCAGAGACCAGACATTGGAGACGCCGAGAGTGAGTTGTTTGACGAGGATTTTGTGTTTCTCGTCGAGCGATTTTCCATGCCCAGAGGGTTTGGGCATTGGCACTTGTAGGGTTTTTTAGTGGGAGGCATTTGTTGGAGGCAGTGATAGGCTATATGGCCTGAGAGCTTGCAGAAGTAGACTGGAGGTAAGGGGTAATGATGTTTAGGGTGTTCCTTTTAAAGACAAATAAAGAAGTTGCCATTTTTTGTGGGAGACGAGGTGCTCGACGAGGGATACAAGGCACATGACGAGAGACAATGTATGGTCCCACATGACACTTGTATGGGGGCCTTTCCAAGTGGCCAACTTGCTCCAACCCTTGGCATCACATATGTCGACCCGTGGCCCAAAAACGACGCTTTTTCTGCTCGAGGGAGGTGAGACGATTTTTGGAGGCATCGGGTGGGATTTTGTCGGGAATCGAGGAGGATATGAAGAAGTCGAGAAATTACCTGACCAAGGGAGGATCGAAGGGTACAGATGAGCCCACAAATTACTTTCGAAAAGTTCGGTTATTTTTTTAGTTTTCTGACGGCCCTTTCATGTCGTTAGATAGCGTAACGTCCGGTGGATGTTCGTCAACCAGCCGAAGAGGCTCGTAGGGGTTTGCAGTTTCCAAAACCATGGCCCGAAGGTTTTCCTTCGAGGTCAAGCTGATGGTCGGCGGACGCCCGGACAAGTAGTCAAACAGAGGACAACAATGATTTATTATCGAAGCTCCCACCTTAGACCCACACGATGAGGGGTTAGTAGGGAGGCACGGGAATATGGATTCAACCACGCGGTCAAGGACCCCAAGCAGTGGAAGTGACTAACCTACCGTCGCCCATTAAAAGGGAAATTTAGCAGTCTGAGTGGTAGCCGGCTTGAAGAATTTATCGAAGGGTCATGGTTTAGTTTTAGGATGCCATTCCCTTATTTTCGTCACCTGTTTATATTTCAATGGTGAGGAGCCTCTCCCGAATAATTTGAATTCAATCGTTTTTCAACTGAGAATATAATATTTTTGTGATTGGAAGAGTCCCAATGGCATCCGTGACCTTTTGTGGTGTTTAACAGCCATAGCTAACGAAGGTGCAATCTAGGAGAGATCAAGCTAAGTCGTCGGCCAATGGATGTCAAAGTAAGAGGAAAGTAAATTAACTGAGAGAAGCACGGAGAGATGTACCTATCGTTGGGAAGGAGAGAATGGGAGAAAGGAGCGCGTACATGGTAATCGGAGGTAGGGGAAAATCTTACCCTCAGCATGATGTTCCTTTGTCAGTCGCTCTAGCAGAGGCACGTGTCATCCGAACCTAGCTACGAATATCCAGGCACCAAAGGCCATCTTCAAAGAAGTCCTCTATCAGATCCATGCTCTCACTAATTGATTTAATTGCAAGGGTATCACTGCCAAGAGAGTAAATAGTGATACGAAAAGGTATTCTTGACAGACCCCTCTTCGAGGCTGCACCATTCCACCATTTGGCTTTACCATTCGAGGGGATGCGAAAGGACAACTTATTATGTAACCACTCTTTTAATTTGGAAACCCTGCTTCTGCAATGACCATAAAAAAATTCATATGGTTCCTTATTTGTATTCGTCCATCTTTTTGAGGAGAGAACTGTTAGAAGAAAGCTCGTATAATAACAAGTATTGTATTTGTAACAAAAAAACATTTACTTAACCAAATTTAAAACCTACAGAATTGCAAAACTTTTGTGAATATATTCTGCCACTAATAAAAAAATTCGATAAGATATCATACAATAAATTTTGTGTTTGCCTCTTTCATGGCCCTCACAATTTTGATATTGGCTTGGATGGCAAGTCTGAAAGAAATAATATTGGAACCATCATAGGCACTATGGTTGGCACTTGGCATAACAGTAGACAGAATTTAACGGTTTTTAAGAATTGAACTTTTTCGTTATGGGTAAGATGTGAATCCATGTTTATGGATTGAAGGTGCAATATTTCATGGAACTCGACTGCCATCTCATTTATTCTTTTGGTTTCTATGCAGCTGGCATATTACTTGGGTAAATACCCATGGTTTACTTGTCCTCGAAAAGTAAGTTTCGTGCTCTTCTAGTAGCATTCGTGCGGTTCTATAATACTTTGCTTGCAATTTTGATCCTCTTTTGCATACTCCTGCAGGATTTATCTATTGGATGGCTTTATTGTGATCCCGGACCACTATTTAAGCACAAATCCTATGATTTAGCTGGATGGGTCCCTGAATGGGTAAGTCCATCAGTTGAATCTTGAAAAAGACGTTGAATTAAGAGAGACATGCTTTAGATTCTTTGTCTCTGTTCTCCATGGGAGTTCTTCTTTCAGCATTTAAAGTATTGATTTGTGTTGTATCCGACCTCTTTAGTTGCAAAACATTTTTTTACATGTGAAATTCTATGAGAATCTTTGATGAATGCTCCAGAGGAGTTTTTTTTCAAAATGCATAATGATGCGCTTTACAGGTTAACTATCATCCAAATTTTAGTCAAAAAGAAGTTTAAGGAACACAGTTCAAAAGGGGATCTCGTGTTCTTGCAGTCGCACATTGAATTTTCCGCTACCAGCTTTTTAGTATCGGCCAGCTTTTACCCTCTCCTCTAGGGGATCATGCCTTACTTTTTTGTCTCTCCTTTTTGTTCTGCAGTTTTCTTTGAAGGAAGTGTCTGTTCTGCCTCTACAATGGCATGCTTTAGCTTTTGGACTGTTTGCTTCAATTATTGCTCCTTTTGGTGGCTTCTTTGCAAGCGGTTTCAAGAGAGCTTTCAAGATCAAGGTGCTTTACAATACAAAGCATTCTGTCGCATATAAATCATAGAATCTTCTTGTGAAATTTGCTTTTGAAATCATCCAGGACTTTGGTGATAGTATTCCAGGCCATGGCGGGATTACTGACAGAATGGACTGCCAGGTAAAGTCCTCTGTTTTTCGCCCCTCGAAAATCTAATGTTTCACTAAAACTCACCGTTGATACGGACACAGAATTAGGCAGCAATAGGTTTGCATCACTAATTAGCATTGATTAGCTTGACACTTGGCTTCTGTACCTCTTTAATTTTTTTACTTGCAGTACAATTTCTTTTTGCTTGAATTTGGTTAGGCATTCTTCTGCTATAAGTTTTACATATAAAAATCAATCGGGTAAGGGGGCATTGGTTTGTATTAGTCGAAAGCATGCTCACTATATTAGTAAGAGAAACTTGGTGCCCTATATTGAACATAATTTTTAACATGGAAAGATGTGCCCTCGTTTGCTTTTCCAATCAGTTGAAAAGAATCACATGTCAGATCGGGACTGTATTGCGCCATGTTATATGTTCATCTTCACTTGCTTGTATCATATTAGCTTGTTTTTCATATATGTTGTAGATGGTGATGGCTGTCTTTGCATACATATACCACCAATCATTTGTGATGACTGAAAGCCTTCCAATTGAGCTTATTCTTGATCAGGTAAGGTCATCTTCTTGAGGTTTTTTTCGCCTTCTCCTCTGCTTTACTTTGCAATTAAACACCAACTCTGCAGATATTAAGAAATCTGTCCTTCGAGGAAGTGCAAATGCTCCACAAGCAACTTGGGAAAGTAATCCAAGATAGGATCTCAAGCATGTAAATACCACTTCATCGCATTATGCAAGTATCTCGGACTTCGATCCCCGTAATCTATTGATTTATTAGTCTCCCTCCCAAGTCAAAGCCACTGACAGCTCTTGATGATTCAACCTAAAGAACAATGGAGCATGCTCAAGGCAATGCCTGCTCATGGTTGTGCTTGCTTTTATATCCCTAACAGTAAAGGTTCTTAAAAAGCATTGCCTAGGCACTTGTAATGCAGTTCTCACGTGCTTATCATGTAATTAGAAATACTAGTCAAGAGATTATAAACAGGTCAAGACTACTCGGGAGCATCATTCTTGTTGCACACTGGTCCTAGGTCCTATCGATGTGCACGATCTCATTTCAGGAAACTGAATGTAATTATTTGATTTGTTTAGAGCTCTAGATTTGGTGACTGAAAGTTCATTGTTGGATTAGACTTCTTTTCCGTGAGAAAGTCGTCTTAATATGTATCTCAGAGCAGTCCTTTTTTCCGCACACGAAATGATCTGACATGATGCTGTGAATAAGTTTTAAAAAAATTACGACTCCCCTGTCCAATAACAATTTTGCAGTGCTTGAATTATGGGTTCTCCTCTTATCTAGTTTGAGGATCAGGTTGCCTATTATGTGGGGCATCTCTTCCAGTAATAATTAATTATTGATAATATTTCATATATTACATCAATTTTTTTCAGGTCCATAAGATTCAAAAAGCTAATTATATAGGGGATATCCACATGTATATGCATAACATAAAGGTTAACCTTGTAAACTTCAAGTGACCAAGTAGTAAAAACATCTTAAAGGACAGTAACAGGTCAGTTCCATTATAGAAGGTACTCTGCATGGGCGTGATAATTTCCCAATCACTCCATCCAGTTGGATTTGGCAATGATGAGATAGATGGAGTTGGAAGATTAAATAGGTTAAAAATCCTCGAGTCACTACTCAACAGTGGCCTTTAATAGCATGAACAAAAATAGCCTACAGGAAATCTCAAATCATTTCTCTTGCACATAGGATTCGGGTTCAAGCCCATTTATTTTTTCGGGCTTTGGATCGGATCTAGATCCATTATTTTTTATTTTTGACCGTCCAAGCTCAAGCCCAAGCCCGACTTAATTATTATAAGTTAGGTTGGCTCATAAAATGTGGGATATCAGTTGAGTTTGGGTTGGTCCAATTTTTTGGGCCCGGGTTGGGACGATACATGTGTTTCTACAATTTCCATTCATACAAACTCACTTGGTTGTTGATTTTGATTGTATATTCGTTTTGTGAATTTGGTCACAAAGTATGTGTGGGGGAGAGGAATTTGGTCTGGCATAGACTGTTGCAGCGGATGCTATCAGTTGTGGGTAGCAAGGTGGCGTGGGCGACAGAGGTAGGGCGAGGAGGGATTTGAGGAGGGGCTCTCGTTCAAAGAATCAGAAAGGGTAGGGGAGTCACTTGTACAAGGGGGATGTAAATCCCCTTGCTAAGGCATGCAAGGGGGGCTTTTGGGCCTTCTATCAGGCTTGTGGGTAGGGGTGGGTATTTGATTAGTTTGGGTGGGTTTGGGTTGAATTCAATTTGGGTTGCAAAAATGAAACCCTTCACCCAATCAAATTAGATTGGGTTGAGTTTGGGTGATCGGTTTGGGCCGATTGGGTTATATGAAAACCAAATTACCCATATAAAAAATCTTGTTAATTGAAGGTCAAGTAATGGTGGGACCATTGATGTATGAAAAATATGTCAAAATAAGCATGTAGTAAGATCAATAGTTAAGAAGAAGATTGGAAGAATATGTTCAATATGGATGAAGAAGGTTGGGATATGTTCAAGTTGATATGGAGTTGTTGGGTTAAGATTAGAGGATTTTCAAGAATAATTTATGTCACCTAAAGTCGATAAGTTGGAGCATAGTTGTGTGGTTATAAGGAATGCTCTTAGTTGTTTATAGCATGTAATGATAATATAAAGGGTGATAGAGGAAAAATATATTGAGCACAACACATAATAACAACTGAAATAACGTATAGTGAGACAATGTTGTTAACAAGTTGATAACTTGGATTGGAGAATTCGAGTTCTACATTAGAAATATATGGGTTTAGAATTATTGCTATTATATATTAAGTACATGTCAGTTAGGTTGAGTGGGTTAAACCTTTTATCATTCAAAGAAATAGTTTGGGTTATTTGGGTGGGTTGGGTGGAAGACATTAGACCCACTAACCGACCCAATACTCATTGAAGGAATATAGTTTGAGTCCAACTCAACCCAAAACCCGAATGACCCAAATCGTTTTGGCCCATTTTCAACGATTTGGTTGGGTTATATGGGTGGACCCATATAGTGCCCACCCCTACTCGTGGGTGGGGTGTTAGGCCCCCTATCGAGTCGAGCTCGTGAACCTTGCTTCAGGCTTTAAACAAGGCGTGCTTTCGAGCCAGATGGGATGGGTTGAGCCAAGCTCAAGCCTGACCCAATTAACAAATGAGCTCAAATTGTCAGCCCGAGCTCGGCCCAAAATAGTTTCGAGCTTGGGTTGGGCTGGGCCGGGCGAGCCCAATGCTATCCCTACCGGACTATCTCAGGTGCTTGAATATGAGGAGCATAAAATCCAGCAATTAGATTATGTAATTGTCACGTGAGACCACAAAGATGACTTAAAGATAAGACATGAATAAGTGGATGATATCGATTATCCATACGTAGAAAACAAACCCGTGGATTATGATTATCCTTTAAGGGAAGTAGGTGAACACAACACGCATAAATGGCAGATATCATTTATATGGGTTACGAGGCATTGTGTTACTCCGTAGATGAGGATGTAACAAATTATATGTATTACATGTTTTTTTTATGGAACAATGGTTTCGAATGAATCAAAATCATGGACGACTGCCATAGAGGATGTGTTGGATTCAGTTGAGCGAGAATGCATTGGAGTTGTTGGCACTCTATATCAGAAACTTAGCCATGAAATTATATATGAGTGGGCACAGTTTGAAAACAATCATGTGTCTATTAATTTAATAAAATCAACTAGCATGTGAAATAATTAAAATGCAAAAAAAACTTGTTATAACTCTTTCTTATATTATCTCATGAACTCTTGTCAATTATACTTCCATTCTGATTTGCAAAAAGTGAATTTCTCCTTGACTTGCATGTAAAAATATTTAGAATAAAGTAGAATGATTTTGTCGTGTGAGAGAATAATAATCAAATTATAAAATGATCATCACATTTCCACGTCATAATTTTATTCTTATACAATTATCTATATTAACAAAACTTAACAAAAGGTAAGTTCTCCATATAACTTTGAAAGAATTTCCTTACCTTTTTTTTAAATGTATGGATCGTTTGAGAATAATTAATTATAAAAAATCAATCAATTTTGAAGTTTTTTTACATAATCAAGCAAAACGACCATAATTGAGATTTGTAATCATTATAATTTTTTTAAACATTTGTTAACAACGAAATTATAAATAAAAAGCATTCTGATTGTATTTGATTGTGACAAAAAAATTACTACGAACATCGAGGTATTCATACTATGTCAAAATGTCACACGTTTAGTGTCAAGCATAAAACTAAATAATAAAAATATATCCTTTTCTCGAGAAAAATTCGTCTAGGAGGTATATTTCCAAACATATTGGCTATATACGGTCGCCAATATTTTTTTGTTATGTACCGGGCTTTGTCCTTAAAGTTGTGTTACATACAAGTGAAAGCCGCCTCTTGAAGATGCGGCTTTGGCTAAAACCAAAGCAGCCTTTTCAAGAAGCGACTTTCCCCTTGGAGTTCATGTATTACATACCAGTGAAAGCCGCTTCTTTAAGAGACGGCTTTGGCTAAAATCAAAGCCGTCTCTTCAAGAGGCGGCTTACATACACTACATAACAAAAACAAATATTGTCGACCGTATAGAGCCAATATATTTCAAAACATACCTCCCGGAGGAATTTTCCTCTCTTTTTCCCAATATTATTTTCAGTTATGTCAAGGATAGCAGAACAAATGGAAGGGAAGAGAGAACCCTAGCGATACAGTATGTGCGTGCGTTAGATAGATATATATAGAGAGAGAGAACACAGAATAGAGGAGGGAGTCACTGAAGGGGCACATCCTTCTCAAAGATGGATTCTATTGTTAGAACCCAACTTGCCATTAGCAGAATTAACGGGAAAAAAAGAGATCACTTATGTCCGAGTGTTATATTTTTTTCTTAAAACATAGGGGGGCATGTCTCTATCCTTGCCCTTACATCTGTTCATGCTCTATATGATGTAAGCGAATATTCAAGAAAAAAAGTACGAAGTTGATGAAACCGTTGACAAATATAGAACAACACTTAAAAAGTTGGAATACACTTCCATGAATCCTATGAATTACTAAGTTTGTATCCACATGTATGATCTTAGCTATAGTGACATTAATGAATTCAGAATGATTCTAAATGGATGTGAAGATAACCTTCCTTAATAGAGGATTTGCGCATAGTACTCGTGGGAGTGGTAGTTCATGCCAATGTCTAGACTTTGGTGAAGGACATGCAATTGTCAAATCCCACTAGTTCTTATCTCATGTTATTGTTGTTGGACTGTCTGTTTAAGATACTAGGCGTAGATCACTCTTTTCGAAGTTGTAAACATTGACGGGTCTAAATTCATATTATTGACTACCATATCATCATATCACCTAATCATTCCTATGTTCCGGACATTAAGGGCATGTTTGGTTGGTGGGTTGGGTTGGGCTACACCGGTGTACCCCTCCTTCCAACCCTCCAACCCTCTTCATAGTTTACTATTCACAGGGGTAACTGAACCCAATCCAACCCTGCAACCAAACAGGCCCTAAGACTAAATCAAGAAAAGTGAGAATCAACTTTACTAATATTATAAAGAAGAAGAAGAATGAATATTTTGTGAATGAGAATTTACCTACTCATTATTTTAGTTTTCTTTGTATTTGACTGTGAAGAAGAAAATTTGAAAAGAATTATTAGGGTGAGAAGGACAAAAAAGATTATGAAATGACAACTGATAACTAGCTCGCGGTTTCCTAATTCGACTATAGTATTGTATAGTTGCTATCTCAATCTTCGGAAGAGTGTAACTTATATAGTTTTGGGTCTTTTACCGTCATTCCTCTTTTAAATTCTGCGATATCAGTTATATCCGTTCTTTTTTGTAATATTAGTTGTGCCCATGCCTTCTTGGAACAAGTGTACTTTTTTGAAAATTATAAGGGCACAACTCTAAGAAAATATTATTAATTCAAGCTCGATTTGTATAAAACATGGTTTGATTTATCTTAACTCAGCCATGGTCGGTCCCAAGTCCGGGTAAATGAGGAGGGTTGCGTTAGATAGCCGACAGCCACCGTAAAACAGTCAGAGACAACTTCCTAAATAGTACTTTTAAAAAAAATACTATTTAAGAAGTTGCCTCATGACAGTCGGATCTTTTCAACATGGATTTAAGCAAACATACAGATGGTTTGATTTATCTTGCTAACGGCAAACCTACCTCGAGGGCCAAAACTGTTATTTTCCAAGAAGGTAGGTGCACAACTGCTATTGCAAAAAAAAAGAGGTATAACTGATATTATAGAATCTAAGAGGGTATGATTGTAAAAAAATCTTGGTAAATTTTTATAAAGTGATAAAGGTAGTGTAGGGTATTCAAAACTCTATTAACATTCCCCCCTCCAAATCCATAAGATATATTATATATTCTAGTTCGATCTTTCCCTCTAATGGAAACATTATCTCACCTGCTCTAAGATACATCTCACACATTCCAACTGGCCTCTCAACCACCACAAGAATAGCTTGATTCATTAGCTCCTCTTGACTTTTGGCTCGTAGGAAAAAAGGTTCTTTTATAGTGTGTTGGGTTGTTTTGTAACAAGTTCCTCGTTAAAGAGCTCCATCATTATTCCATTTTCTCTCATCAACTCCCATTAGAGCACTCAATGGATTTTGACAAGATGGTGATACTTGTAACTTTTCATATCTCTATGCACCGACTCAAGTGAGGACATATATAAGCCATAATCCGATGGTTTTCAGGTATAAGATAAAGACAAACATGTTTATAATTAAAGATAGTCATTACATAGTTTAAAACAGTTTTCATAATAATGGTATCTCAGATTCAATGAGAAAAATATCCAATTTGACTTGTTGCGATTAAATCATGTAAATGTAAATATGTCATGAAAAGTGCATGCAAATTTACAAGAATGAGATTATGTGGATGACATTCTACTCGCGAATAATGACATAAGTTTGCTCAATGAAATCAAACAGGAAATTAGCAATGATTTTGAGATGAAAGATATAGGCAAAACATTCTTATATTATAGTAATCCAAATGATACGAGATAAAGATTCAATAACATTGAGTTTTAATTAAGAAAAATGCTCGCATATCGTATTAATGAGATTTGGAATGCAGAATAACATGTCATCTTCCTACACGACTTCTGATTGGAGAGACTAATTAAGAGTTATGCCCTCATAAAGGTCATATATTTTTGGATGTTCCATTTGCATAAGCACTGGGAAGTTTGACTTATACAATGATGTGCACTCAATTTGACTCAATTTATCCAGTAAGCTTAGTTTAGTGGATATCAAAATAATCATGGACTATCACGTTGGGAAGATATAAAAGAGGATTTCATGATATCAAAAAAGGAATTGTTAATCTAAAATTTGTGCATCAAGCTAGATCGATTAAGGTAGTATGACACTTTGATGTAGATTTTGGAGGGATGTGGATGTTAGGAAATTTACAATGGTTACCTTCTCATGTTTTTGATGGAGCAACTGTTTAGTGGGGGTGAAAAAACATTACGGCTCCCACACCACTTCTAATGGAAAAGAGATTCAGTAAGAGTCAGTACTCTGAAAATGATCATATATTTTGATGATAACAAACTTGTGTGCAAAGCTTTTAGCTAGGTCAAGAGCAAGAAAGCTACTGGAACAAGAAGACGCTCCTACCTAAGGAGCTCAAGCTTAAGTGAAGAAGAAGCTAAGAAGCTCAAAGAAGTTCGAAGCTATGGAGCTCCAGCTCAAGGTCAAAGAAGTATCTCAAGCTTTAAGAAGGTGATGAAGTCTTTTCTTTCTTTAAGTCTTACATTATGTAGTTGTCTTAGATTGTAAAAGACCTCAAATCATGCATATTGCATTTCATCCATTTGACTTTAACTTTGACTTTCAGGTCAAAGAGTCAAGCTAATCGATCAACCATTCTGATCTGATCGATCACACATGATCGGCCAACCTTATTTCATGGCCAATCATTATTTGAATTACAACGTTTATATTTTTTATCCTTCAATTTTGATCCTTGTTTGATCATCTCTTGATTCTTATCGATCACCTAAATCCACATGATCGATCATTTTTGTATCATGATCGACCATATTCCATTTGAGGAAGATTTTTTAAGGTGATTTCATTCTTGATTTGTTAATGATGGCTACTTTTTGAGAGCTAATGTCTATGAGATCCTAAGAATAAATAGGACCTCATGCCTCATTTAAGCTCTCTACTCTCTGCTTTCCGCGTTATACTTTGAGAGAAAGAGCGAAGAGCTATTTTTTCTATTTGCATTCTTCCTCGCAACAACTCTGATTCTCTGTGTTTTATTCTTACGAGCATGCTCCTCGATCTGTAAGATCATTTTAATTTTACCTCTTATTTTTCATCGCAAATTTACTTTAATACTGAGGTTCTTAGAATTATTTACTTGTATATGGTTGATTTGATCGCGTATTCAACTCATGTAGTAACAATGTTTGGTTGCCCGCAAAAGCAGCTTAGTTTAGTGATAAGATCCGTGTAGGTCAGGTTGAAAGTCTGAGTTGGAAGAATCAAGTTATGGTTTTTACCCAAGAGGACTTCCACAATAAATACCTTTATGCTTATGATTGATTGTTTATATATGAATTAAAGTGCTCCGTAACACTGTGTTTGTTTTAGAATATTGTGATTGCAGTGATCCCATGTCAATTAGTTTGATCCACCTGCATCCATCAATCGATGTTTGCGTGAGATATAACAAACCAACAAGTATGACACTTTAATGTAGATTTTGGAGGGATATGGATGCCAGGAAATCTGCAACGATTATCTTCTCATATTTTTGGTGGAGCAAAGTTCCTTGGGGGAGTAAGAAACAAGGAAGATATATCTAGACATACGCATGGGTCTAATAAATTGCATGTAGCATGCCCATCACTTATGTTGTTGGGATTAAACACATTCTTGAGAAATTAAGTCTTGAATTGCTCAAATGACCAATTAAAATATACTATGATAATCAAGTTGTAATAAGTTTGATTAACTATGGGCTAATAGTTTTAAAGGAAAGCATATCACAATTCAATATCACTATATACAAGATATACTAGCAAAACATGAAATCATGGAAACTTATATAGTCCAAGTGATATTTTTAACTAATTCTCTAACCAAGCATATACAAATATGCACCTACATTAAACATATTTGTTTATTGAGACTCATCAGTGAATGAGTTAAAATGAGAGGTATTTCACGAATAATGATCCTCATAGAAGACACCTTCAAGCATATACTACATGAATAATGTGAGTGTAGAAGTCTTGACCAATTCAGTCAAGTGGGAGATATTGAATGTCCTTGGAATGACCTCGTGGTCGAGCAACTTTCCGTCGACAGTTGTGAGACTAGATCTCAATATAGACTTCAAACATTAGAGCATGGATGAAAGGATAGGCGAAGTTAGGGCTCATGCCATATATAATTTTTCCATCATCGAAGGGGAATGGTAATTTGATCCAAACCTCGCTCATCGGGAGTCCCTTCCAACCCCAATGAAATATAGGTTGAGTGTATATTTCTAATATCGTGATATAACGATGATATATCGGTATCGTCAAAGGACTGATGTCGATACCGATATGACGATATAAACGCCTTTTTTGGCCATTCCTTTACAAATAGATGTTGATATGTGCGATATTTCGGTGATACATCACCAATATATTAATGAAATATCGTATCAATATTGATACCGATATTGATACCAATCGATATTTAAACCCTTGATTTAACATACCTTTATCTACAATGTGGTCACATCAAGACCTCCAAACCTACCAACCCACATTGATCTTCCCTCCACCTCCTCACGACCAACCAATAGACAGCACATATTGTTCCCACTTCGCATAAAACCCTACACTCTTGCACTTCCTTTCCTCGCGAGTTGACGTGTGGAAATTTTATAAAGTTAACCGACTTCGAGGACCATTAAGACAAATTTTGAGGACCTTTTAAGGAAACGACACTATATAAATGGAGGGAGCGATTAGGGTTTCGGTTCTCTTTGCCCTCGAGCCTCCAACAGTTTTCGCGCTGCGGCACGCACAAGAACTCGAGATCAATTGAACAATGGCGGACACTAAGGCGGTGACGATACGCACGAGGAAGTTCATGACCAATCGCCTCCTCTCCAGGAAGCAATTCGTAAGATCCCTCCTTTACAAACTCCATTATTTTCTTTTACATCTCGATCGATCGACCAAATTTTGCCTTTCTTGATCAGGTCATCGACGTGCTGCACCCGGGAAGAGCCAACGTCTCAAAGGTGCGACCTTGCGCGCATGCACTTCGAGATTTGGGTTGGGTATTTTCGGATTTGTGGTACATTTGCCTTTTTTTTGTTTTTTTTTGCGTGCAGGCCGAGCTGAAGGAGAAACTCGCGAAGATCTACGAGGTGAAGGACCCCAACACTATATTTGTGTTTAAGTTCCGCACGCATTTCGGCGGAGGGAAGTCAACTGGGTTTGGTCTCATCTATGACAATCTTGAGAACGCTAAGAAATATGAGCCCAAGTACCGGCTCATTAGGGTATGGTTTCTTTTTCGCTCATTTGTTCGACTTAATGTTATGGCTACTTTTTCGTTGTCATAACGTGCGTATTATATTGTTTGTTACATCTGATGTATAGCGAACGTTGATAACTTGGTCGAGTTTTTTAAGCTTGCCCAGATATAGGGGCTTGAGACATTGATAAATTACCTAATGTGATATCAAAGGGTTTTTGTCCCGTTTAAACAAACAGTAAGAAGCTTTCCATGGTATGCTCCTTTAAAGATGTTATCTTCAGTTCATCATTCTTTTTTCACCCAATCAATTGATCTTGAAGCTTTTGGGGTCAGACAAAATTTTTGGAAAACAACACGGCACCATTTTGAGTAATGTTCCTTTGGATTATGGATTTCCTTTCCAAGATATAGGAATAATTTCTTGTTGAACTTAAAAGCGCAAGTATGATAGAAATAAAGAGCCCTAGATACTTATCTTTCATGCACACAATATTGCTATGTGTGCACTTCCCAATCTTCAGGTGGCCGAGTAATTATCCTGGCCATGTCTCTCATTTCCCCTTGCTAAGTAAAGTTCCAGACCTTTTTTTACAAAATATTGATTTCTTACAAAATATTGTAATGGCAACTTGGTCTAATGCAAACATGGAAAATGATATAAAGAAAAGTGAAATAGAAATCAATAAAAAGATGGGGACTTATCCCCTGTACACATCATTTTGAAATGTGCATTTTCTTGACCTAGGTCCCATCCTTCCAAAAAAGAAGCCTTCCCGAAGCCATCACATAATAAATATGTGCAACTCCAGTTTCTTTAGCATTAATAAAATCAGCTATCAATTTTAAAAACATAGGAAGGGGTACCTAAGACTTGTTCACACATCTTCAGATGTGCACACTTCCATACTCCCTTGCCAAGAACTAATAGCATCCCCAGTTTTAGCTGTATTCACTGTAAATTTATTGGTAGATTAGCTCTTCATTCAGCAGGCACCAGGTCCTCATTTGCACACTTTAATAGATTTTCGTACATCCAAAAAATTGCCAAGGCTTCTTCCCGATTGTAGAAGCATAAAGATCTCCTCATCTATTGAGATGCATATATCAAGCCTCTTACAAAGAGTCTTTTATCATTTAACTTGGAAAAGAGATCTGTCAATCATACAAATCAGATAATCAAACTATAATCAAAGTCATAGAACCTTAACATGAGATATGGGGCTTAGCTTTTGTGCACACATCTTAGATGCACGAACCTATCAAATCCCTTTCCAAGAGCCTAAACAAAACATTTATCTTCTTCTTAGCCACATTCAGCTCCCCAATTCCTAGCAATCAGTCCAAAATCTTCCACACTTTTATGTCTACACCCACTTCAGCAATGGCAGCAATTATATCCAAAATAAAGTCTGTTTTAAATGGCTAAAATTTTAAAGACGGTATGCTAATTTTTTGGACTTGGCTTATGTTTTCATATAAAATGTGTGCACTTCCCAATAGAATTGTTACACTTCATCCAAAATAGTGTGTAGGGTTTAGACAGATGAGGAAGTATGCATTCTCGCATAATGCCAAATCCAATCAAGCAAAGTTTTCTTCTAGACACGAGGTTCATTCATCGACCAATCTTATTTCAAATCCAGCTTTCATAAGTGCATCACTTGGAAAACCTTTGAGTTTTCTAAGCCACACGGAGTTGCATTGTGGAAAAGTTTTACCAAAGCTTTCTTCTCTCAGTAACAAATATGAAAACCAACAATTAATTAGAATATTGCTAATGTGTTCAACCCTTGCATAAGATAGATGCATCTGTTCAAGTCTTTAATTTCCATATGTTGGTTTGGGTAGTTCTTTAGCAGTTGTCCAGGTAAGATTTGATTTTATAAGAATCAGGGTTCAAGATATTGTGTTGTATCGGTGATATATTGTCGATATATTAGTATCAATATGGGATCGATATATCGAGCAGTATGTCGATATATGCCCTCGAAAAGGTCTTAGAGTCCGACATTGATATTTAAAACCTTGATAAGAATACCCTCATAGCTAAGGAATTGGCAATAAAAATTACTTCATTGTAAATGTGAGAAGTATTATGAATCAAATCCTTTTCAACATGGATTTAAGCAAACATACAGATTTCGTTGGGGCGTTCCCTACTTGCGACGCGTTGCATCGCCCGAATGTAATGAAAAATTGGCAAGGGTCGTTACATCGCAGCCTGGATGTAGTTCAAGATTTGCAAGGGTTCTCGCATGAGGAACTTATGCGAGTAATTAAGCTAGTTCCGCTGCATCACCATCCGGATGCAGTCCAAAATTTACAAGGGTTCTCGCATAGTAGACGCATGCGAGTAAAGAAGTTAGTCCAATAGAGATTACAACGGAAGTTGCGGATTGGTAGTTGAAATATTGACACTTTAATTGGAAAGTTGATGGAGATAGTGGATACGATGGAAAGAAGGAAGATTCATATACTATGCCTTCAAGAGACTAAATGGGTTGGAGAGAAAGCAAGGGAGATTGAGAAGAGAGGCTTTAAACTTTGTTATTCAGGTAAAGATAAGGGTAGAAACGGTGTTGGAGTGGTTGTTCATAAGGATTTGAAGGATTGTGTGGTTGATGTGAAAAGATTCGGAGATTGAATTATTTTGCTAAAATTGGTGCTTGAAGAAGAAATTCTGAATATCATCTCAGTTTATGCACCGCAAATTGGTTTAGATGAAAGGACTAAACAAGCTTTTTAGGAGGATTTGGATACGAGTCTTCAAGGAATCCCACAAAGAGAGATGATTTGCATCGGTGGAGATCTTAATGGACATGTCGGAAAAGATGCTTCTGGGTATGCTAGTGTTCATGGAGGACATGGTTTTGGGGATAGAAATGAAGAGGTAAAAACCATTCTGGATTTTGCAACGACATATGATCTTTTCATAGCAAACACTCTCTTCAAGAAGAGGGAGGAACATTTAATTACTTATAAGAGGGGGCCAAATAGAATACAGATAGATTACTTTGCGTTGAGGAGAAGAGATAGGCTGTGTTGTGAAGACTGCAAAGTAATCCCAGGAGAGAGTTTGACCATTCAACATTGTTTGTTAGTCTTGGATGTACAAATGAAATGGTTTGTAAAGAAAAGGAGGGTTTCTAAGATAACTAGAACTAGATAGTGGAATCTTCCACTGAAGCAAGCGAGCTTTAGGGAGAAGGTTTTAGAAGACTTATCTTGGGATCGTAGAGGTAGTGCAAACGAGATGTGGGAGGCAGTAGCATCTTGTATTCGAAAGGTAGCTAAAGAGATGCTAGGCGAGTCAAAGGGAGGAGCTCCATGTCAAAAGGAGGCTTGGTGGTGGAGTGAAGGGGTGCAAGAGAAGCTAAAAATAAAAAGAGCTTGCTTTAAAGTTATGTCTAAGGATAGAACAAAGGAAACTGTCACAAACTACAGAATAGCGAAGAAGTAAGCAAAGAAGGCCGTAAGCGAAGCTAAGTCAAAAGCTTATGAAGTTTTGTATAAAAATCTCGACTCTAAGGAGGGACAAAAGGATATATTCAGGTTGGCCAAAACAAGAGAAAGAAAAACCAAAGACCTTTCTCAAGTGTGATGCATTAAGGACGAGGAAGGTCATGTGCTTGTTACTCAGAAGGATATAAAGACTAGATGGGAGCAGTACTTCCATAAATTTTTCATTGGGGAAGGAAATAGAGATATCACTTTGGGTGATCTAGCTTGTAGTGAAAGTTACTTGAATCGTGTATGCTATAGACGGATACAAAGAAATGAAGTAGAGGGGGCTTTGAAGGTTATGAGACCTGAAAAAGGTGTAGGACCGGATGACATCCCTATAAAAGTATGGAGAGTTTTAGGTGAGCGTGGTTTGACTTGGCTTACGAATCTATTCAATGTTATTTGGCGAACCAAGCAAATACCTGAAGATTGGAGGAGGAGTATTGTGGTGCCTCTTTATAAAAATAAAGGAGACATTCAAAATTGTTCAAATTATAGAGGTATCAAGATAATGTGTCACATTATGAAAATTTGGGAACGTGTGATTGAAAGAATGTTAAGGCAAATTTCCGATATAAAAGACAACCAATTCGGATTAATGCCAGGTCGCTCAACGACTGAAGCCATCCATTTGCTGAGGAGAACAATGGAGATTTATAGAGCTAAAAGGAAGAACCTCCACATGATCTTTATTGATTTGGAGAAGGCTTATGCAAGGTTCAGAAAGTCGGTATGCGCTATTCGTTCGGTCAGGCGGTCCCGAGCGAGTAAGCGGATATGCGGAAGTATATGCGGAAGTATATGCGGATTATGCGGTTTGCATTAAAAAATATTAAAGTAACATTGCGATACGTGACAGCTACTAAAAATTACAAATATCATTATGCCAGATATACACAGACTAAATAAAATCAAATTTACAGTTAAAACAAGGTTATGTTATAAACCTATAAAAACAAATAAATCAAATTCAGCATCTTACAGTAAAAACATGCAAGTCAACAACAGTGTATGTACTAAATATTGAATGAAAAATAAAACAAAATGTATGCATCTCTTCTTTCTGAAGAATTCTAAGAAAGAAACAAGGAAAACAAGGTTTCTTTCTATGGAAAAAGGATTGCAATGGAGGTAAGAAATTAGCACTATAAAACAACAGGCAAGTCCCATGTTTCAGGAAAGCTTCTCTAAACAATACGAAGAAAATGTCCAAGGACTGCTTGAAGGGCAACATAGCATTGAGAGCAGATGAGGTCCTCTCAAAAGGCCTGAGATGAATTTTTTTCTAATCTCTTTGTGCCCCCTAACTAAGACAAACATGATATCAAAAATGGCATATGGGATGTGAAATCTCATATATCAAATCATCTGGCTACTCTCAAGGGGCATAACATTATTGTGTAAATTAAAAACCAGCTTCCAAGTACCAACTTGCAACCTCTGTTACACATCAAAGAGCAGAAGAACCGGCACGAGAGGAGAAACCAAGAAGAAGTAGAAGGATCAGAGAGTTACCAACGTTGGAGGCTTTGAGGCGGAAGGTGCAGCGCAGCGCAGGCGGAAGGCGTAGTGGCGGCAGCGCAGGCGGTGGAGGCTTTGAGGCGGAAGGAGGAGGACCGGAGGTTGAGGGTATCGTCGAGTCCAAAGGCAGAAGCACGGTGGTGGGTGGTGGCTTTGTCGGGCAGGGGAGTCGAAAGGGCAGAAAGGGGGAGGGGAGTCGAAACGGGGAGGGGAGTCGAAATAGGGAACGAGAGTTTTGATTAATCGGTATCTCAGTCGGATCCTTAAATGGATCAGCCGCATGAACGACCGCATGAACGAGCGCATATGCGGCTGATCCATTTAAGGATCCGACTGAGATACCGATTAATCAAAACTCTCGTTCCCTATTTCGACTCCCCTCCCCGTTTCGACTCCCCTCCCCCTTTCTGCCCTTTCGACTCCCCTGCCCGACAAAGCCACCACCCACCACCGTGCTTCTGCCTTTGGACTCGACGATACCCTCAACCTCCGGTCCTCCTCCTTCCGCCTCAAAGCCTCCACCGCCTGCGCTGCCGCCACTACGCCTTCCGCCTGCGCTGCGCTGCACCTTCCGCCTCAAAGCCTCCAACGTTGGTAACTCTCTGATCCTTCGAGTCCAAAGGCAGAAGCACGGTGGTGGGTGGTGGCTTTGTCGGGCAGGGGAGTCGAAAGGGCAGAAAGGGGGAGGGGAGTCGAAACGGGGAGGGGAGTCGAAATAGGGAACGAGAGTTTTGATTAATCGGTATCTCAGTCGGATCCTTAAATGGATCAGCCGCATGAACGACCGCATGAACGGGCGCATATGCGGTTTATGCGCCCCGATTGTGCGCTTGGGCCGCATACAACTGCATATAGGATATGCGGTTCGGCTGGGTGCCTGCATGCGCATATGCGGCCGCATATGCGGCTGCATGGGCCGACTTTCTGAACCTTGGGCTTATGATTCTGTCCCACGAGAGATATTGTGGAGAGTGTTAGAGAAGTGACAAATACCTGCCCTATACATTATCCTCATAAAGGACATGTATGATAGGGCTTTATCTTGTGTAAGGACCCCATCTGGGAAGACTTGATATTTTGACATCAACATTGGTTTACATCAAGGTTCTGCTTTGAGTCCATTTCTTTTTACTTTGATTATGGACTTTATCTTGTGTATGATAGGGCTTTATCTTGTGTAAGAAAATTCTTTAAAGATTAAATGAAAGTTTTACAAAGCAGTCGTGAGACATGCTATGCTTTATGGATCTGAATGTTGGCCCGTGAACCATAGACATGTGTAGAGAATGAATGTAGTAGAAATGAAAATGCTACGGTGGATGTGTGGACACACGTAAAGATCGGATTCGGAATGATGCAGTCAGAAAGAAAGTTGGCGTAGCTTCGATCGAGGATAATATGCGAGAAAAGCGCTTAAGATGGTTTGGACATTTGCAAAGAAGATCAGCTGATGCATCAGTTAGGAGATGCGAGTGTTGGGATGTTGAGCCGGCTAAGAGAGGGCGAGGATGGCCCAAGAAGTGTTGGAAAGAGACCATACGAAGGGATCTTAGTTTTGTGAATGTAAGCCCGGGATTGGCCCAAGATAGATCTGAATGGAGGCGAAGAATCCATGTAGCCGACCCTACTTAATTGTGGGAAAAGGCTTTGTTTTTGTTGTTGTTGAGTTGTTGAATTTAGTTCGAATCATAAATTAGCAATGTGTTTTACTTCCCTGTAAATGTGAGGATTATTATAAATCAAATCCTTTAAATGCAAATTTCTCTCCATTTTTTGTAAATTCCAATGGTCAAGTTTGGTTTTGAAACATATTCTGTTATTCACCAGAACTAAAGGATTAATTTCTTTCCAAATATTTTGAAACCCCTTCAGCACAGAAATTCAGACTAATCTAACACAGCTCTGAGTTCAGCCTCCATGTCAGTAGCATGGTCATAAAAGCAAGAGATGCCAAATCTGATACTTCCGAAGTGATATCTGAAAATACCACCCTACCAGTTAAACCCTGGTTTCTCTAAGAAGCACCATCCGTATTAAATTTCAACATGCCCTGTTACTTTTCCAAGCTTGTAAAAGTCGACCGACTAGCCGAGTCCATGGTTTTAGAAGGCGGCGCCTCGAGGCGCAAAGGCGTACGCCTCGAGGCGAGGCGGGCCCAAAACGCCCCGAGGCGCACGCCTCAGGTACATCATAAGAGGCGTACGCCTCAGCCTCGCCTGAGGCGCTCGAGGCGTGAGGCGCTCGAGGCGAGGCTGAGGCGTAAGCCTCAAAAAATCGTATTTTTTTTTATTTTGGATACCTTTTTTTTTGTAAAACCGAAGGGTCGAGGGGAGGGGGCATTCAAAGAGAATTGATCGCTTGAAATAAGTGAAGCTCCATGATCTTGTATACATCATGTTCCATTTATCATACACCTACACATACTATTTCTATTGCACACAGATTTGAGTTTCAATTGTAATAAATATTTTATATTAGTTGCAAGTTTTCAACTTGATGTTGTTATTCGGTTATAGAAGTTGTGAATGTTAGATTAATTATCGTATATATATGAAGAAGAAAATTTGAAAATAAACACTTGAAGTAAAATAATTATTTCATTTTACTGTGAATAGCAAAATAAAAATAACATTGTTAGTAAAAAATTTCGCCGGGGGCGCTGCCCCCACACCCCCGCAGGGGGGAGCGCACCTGCTCCCCCCTAGACCCCCCCACAGCGAGACCCCCGTCTTGTTGGGGTATCATATGGCAGGAGGGGATGCATACGGTTCTCCAACAACGTCCAGCAAGACAAATGGTTGGGTATAAGGTATGTTGGTATTTTTTACTTTGAACACTAAAAATTATGATTTTTATTGTACTTTAGTATTAAATATAGACTTTAATTCAATACTCATAGAATTATTGAAGTTGGAGTTGGAACTTGATATTCCATATATTGGTAGCTTAGTATTAGTTTTTTTGAACTACAATGCCTTCATCGCTTATGTATTGTATCTTTTACTAGTGTTAAACTATTCTTAAATGTGTTTTTGGGAAAACTTAACATTATCATATACTTTTTCCAATGTATTTTGCTCTAATTTTAATTTTTTTTCCAAAAAATTGAGGCTTACGCCTCGAGCGCCTCGAGGCTTACGCCTCGCCTCAATTTTAGGGAAAACGCCTCGGACCGCCTCGCGCTTTTTTAAACCTTGGCCGAGTCGGGGGCGGGAGTAGCCGACTCGACTAGGCCTAGTCGGCCATTAGACTGTCAACTAGACTAATTGACCAATTTTTTCATCAAGTTTGTTTATTTTGTAGTTTTTTTCTTTTTTTAAAGCAAACTTATACGGATATGGCTGACTAATCAGCCGACTTTTATATCAAACTTTTTAATTTTTTAGTTTTTTGTTTTTTAATGCAAACTATACTAATATTGCTCAAGTTATATTGAAAGTCAATTACTTCTTTTGTTTCATTACAATAATATAGAAAATGTTCAAATCTATTTTAATATATCATAATATATGCATACAAAATGATATATATATTTAAATTAATTAAAAAAAATCAAAACCGACTAATGACCGATTAAATTCGATCTGTGACCCCGATCGACCGAGTACCGACTACTGCTTCCTGCAACCTTGATCTTTTCCTAATAGAGAATCTTCCATCTACTTTGCATCTTTGTAGCATCAATGCTTATATTTTTTTATTAATTATGAAAGTCTTCTATTTCATTGGTCACATATTTGTCTTGATTAATGATTTAAGCAGATCCACATCAAATTGCAACTTTTTTTTTACAAAAATCCAATTGGCAATACAGTTTTCTGAAAGTTTTTATCTATTCATTTTAATATTGACCATAAACCAATGCTAAAATAATTCTCCTGGTTTTATAAAGAATAGTCTTTTCTTTTATTCTTAAAATAGATTCACCCCAATTCCAAAACTCTTTGGAATACTTTTGAGGAAGATGGCAGTAATTTACATACATCCACCCCACTATCAAAGGAAAATATGGCACGTTTCCTCCCTCTTGTGATTATCCAAAAAAAATATTTTGAAGCAAGTGAAAATACATTCTCCGATTGTTTTCATCAAAGGCATTTTATTGAACAATCTTTACAAGAAGATAGATATATTAGTAGGAATACCTCTTTCCCAGATCCGTTTTCTCCGTTAAATTTATTTTCTTCTGATAATTTCCCAAACTCGTGTGACAGTTGCCCATTATTTTCCAGCATCCAATTTTGTTTTCCACAGTTATCAACCAGAGTAAGTTTTTTTTGCAATAATTTCTTGCACATATCTTTAGGGATATGCATATTTTCATATTTTCTACATCAAAAGTACCAGCGGTAAAGAGGTTTTCAACTTTACTGTTAGATTTAGATATTTGCATGTCTTCTTGCCCACAAATAGCCCCCATCAATCAGCCGTTTCTCAGTACAAATCAATATCAATATTACCAATATTCCAAATTGATATATTAAACGCATCCTTCCAGGCTTTTTGCAAGTTTCCAACCTAGTATGTGTATCTGTTCATCTTATCCAAATTTCCATATCTAGCTTTCATGAAATCATATCATAAGGATTTTTCCTGCATACATTGTCAGGCCGTTTTTATTCTTAAAGTTTCTATGACATCCTTTAAACATCTAATATTGAAGCCACCCTCCTCAGGAGGAGCACACATCTGTTCCCTGTTAACCCAGAATTCCCTCAAAAAATAAGAAAAGATACTCTTGTAATGCCTTGAGTTATTGGGTATCCCTGGAGTTTACCTTTCCTATCCTCATATCAGAATTATTCTGAATAACCTGCAATCTTTTCTTGAGCAATTCATGGTGACATAGAAGCTACTTTTCATCTTATTATAATTTTTGCCTGAAGGCTGTACTATATGCAAAGAAAACCTATTGAATATTCCAAAGAAGCTTTGGCACCATCAGTGAATATAACAGTATCATCTGCAAACAATAAATGATATATATCTTTTATTTTCTTAGCATCTGCATGAAAAAGTTTGATACTGCCCTTTTCAAGGAAGTTTAAAAGTCCGCTACACTTTCTTTAGCAAGAATGACAAGAATTGGTGATAGGGGATCTCCTTGCTAAATCCCCCTTATATTTATAGATCCGCTTGTAGAGGAACCATCAACGGAAATGAGTGAAATGATTCTTGCATGTACATGCTGGAATAGTCTCTATAACCATGTTGCTGATGCTGTGTTTGGAGAGAACTTTAGATACAACATTCTGTTCTAATCTCTCGCATGCTTTAATATGGCATTGCTTTCTCTAGATTCTTGAGATAAATGCTGAACCATTTCATGAGCGAGATCAATATTATAAAAAACCTGCCAGATGTAAATCCTCCTTGCTTGCTAGCAACACTATTTTGCAGAACAGGAGTAAGCTTATTTGTGATAATTTTAGTTATAATCTTTAACTTGCATTACATAAACTAATCAGCCCATAATCTGCAGAACTCTTCTCTTCTGATTAGAACGGAAATCATAAATAACCCCTAGAGATTCATAAAGAATTTCTGGACTACATATATGACGTCACGCTATAATATCCAGCATTTACGATATAATTCAGAAATAAAACCTTTAGGACATGTTTTTTGAGGTCATGATAATTTGCTAAGCTTGAACCCAAGTCCTTTAGGTAGAACCAAACCATGGGAATTGTGACTTCCTCTGCTGTTTGTCTTATTTTTCTTTCTCATCAATGTTTTGTATTAGCCTGCTGTTTGTACAGTAAGAACCAAACCCAAGTCCTCTGCTGTTTGTACAGTGAGAAATAACTAAAATGTAGAATCTTACAAAATTATGCTTACTTTGCTTTTGTATCAGCATGGCCACTTATGATTTGCAAATGCAATGTATTTTTTCTAGAATGGCCTTGCCACCAAGGTTGAGAAGTCGAGGAAGCAACTGAAGGAAAGGAAAAACAGGACGAAGAAAATCCGTGGAGTTAAGAAGGTATTAGCTGTTGCGTTTTTGTACATTTTATCGTGAATGTCGTATTGGGCGAGAATTATATAATTTTGTCCTTGGAGGCTAATACCATTGTCCTTTACCCCACAGACCAAAGCTGGAGATGCTGCCAAGGGTGGTAAGAAGAAATAATGATACGATGTTCAAATCTTGGTTCCATTGCTTTGATGCAGTAGAGAAATGTTCGGTGGATATTTTTGCTACAATTAGATCTGATTTTGTCTTTGTTATTTTGCGAAGGTTTAACTTTTTTGTGAGCTTAATGTTTAATCTGTAGACTACAACTTCTCCTAGTTTCTTAGCACTATCGATTTCTTTTGTACATTGTGATGCATTGTGATGCAACTTATCAGAGTGTTTCTTTCAAACGTCTCTACAGCAGGTAGTGCAAATCACATGCGCTTTAGGTGTTAGAATTTTTGGTCGAACTTACTGTTCCTCTTTCTACGTACGCGCGCACCTTTTTAGTGCAGCTGTGGATGGTGTAGAGATTGGAGAACTTACTGTTCCTTTTTGTGTAGAGATTGGAGAAGTAATATTTTATTTTGGATCATTTGCAGTTACTGATGCACAGCTGTAAACGTTGGTGCTCTAAATTGAACGACAGTAAAAAAGTCAGATTGCGCCTTTTTTATGCAGCTCAAAAATTCATGAATCGAACACGCTCCATTTAATTATCCAAAATTCATTCCATTTGTTTTTGGACAAGCTATGGTTTGAAACCTACAACCCATGTTGGATTGGGATCGGGATTCACCTGCATGCACATCCATGTGCACACATTTGCAGTTACGTACGTGTGATTGCTCGCACCCTTCTGCATGTGTTTGTCACCTTTATGTCTGCACAAACAACGTGTGGGTGCATGCAACTACTTGCACATACATGTGTACTTGCATGTTCCGACATCCACATTCCCACCAACACACATGCCTGCATGTGCACATGCACTTACATGTAGGGATTTTTACACCCATAACCTTGAGTAATTTTGTAAGAACATTCATATTCCTGCATAATTGTGAATTACATGAGAAACCTCGAGTAATGTTCAACCCTTATGTGACATAACCATGTGTTATGTTCTGTTTGCGATGTTTGTTATATTTGACGTTCTATTTGTAAAAAGACAAAATTACCCCTAATACTCATTCTTATTTATAAATCATGATATCATTCTCCCTCCATCACTTTTGACGGGCTGGTGATTGCAAGCATAGCGTTGCAGGCCATCCGCGCACCTCCCTTGCCTGAATGCTCCCCTCGGTAATGTTGCAAAAATCGGTAGTCGGTACTCGGTCGGTTATGTCACTGACTAAGGATTAATCGGTAGTCGGGCGATTAATTGGATTTAGTCGGGCTTTAATCGGTTTTGAATTTTTAATTATTTCAAATACAAAAATCATTTTTATGCATATATTCTTATATATTTACAAAGATTTCTACAATTTTATATTATCATAATGAAAGAAAAGAAGTAATTGAATTTAAATAAAACATTAAGCGTATTAAAATATTTTTTTCTTTAAAAGAAAGTAAAAAACTATGGTATTTCCAAGCAAAAAACAATCGACCAATCGACCTCGTCGGAATTAGTCAATACTCGGTCGGCCACCTCACTGACTAGACTAGTCGGACCTACTAGTCGGTCTAGTCGGGGGATTTTTACAACATTGCCCCTCGGTCCCTGCCTGTAACCTACCCCTCGGTGTCGACCTCTGCAAGCAACCCCTTGTTGTTGTAGGTCCCAGCTTGCCGACCTCTCCCTGCTAGGGGTGTGCATGGGGCGGGTACCCGATCCGTTCAACCCGAACCGTCCTGACCCATCATCAACGGGTCAACGGATCGACCCGATCCATTCCAACAGGTACCCATTCTAGTGGGTATCCGAATAAGTTGGATGGGTAATGGATATCCGCGGGTATCCGCGGATCATTAAAATAAAAATCTGGACTATGGAACACACAAAAAACCATTAGACAGATCTCAATATCTACTTTGGAATGCGTAAAATCTGCACTCTGGAATGTACAAAAATCTACACTCTTGAATATACAAAGTTATTATCAGTTGGAAAATTATAACACAAGTAGGTGCAGCCTCATCTTTATAACAAAGAATAAAAAAAGATCTTTATAACAAAGAATAAAAAAAGACAGTAACCATTTTCTGTACCAGTCGATTTCGATCGAAATTTGCGGGGATAAATCAAACTAATGACAGTATAATTACACAAACAAGTGCACAATTCGAACTTCTACTCAGTTTCTCCATTTCCCTCTGCCAATTCTAAGAAGAGAAGCATAGAGGAGCTCATTCCACGTGTCCGGTATTCCTGGAAGGCACCAGTGGCTGCAGTCCTGGGACCTCAAGGAAGCAATCTGCTCCTCGATGCTCTTGTATTTCATCCTGTAGATCGAGGGGTGCCCGTCTTTCCTGTAATCCGTGAGCCTACTGATGTTGAGGTACGTGACTGGTTTCGCTAAAATCCGTGAGCCTGCTGCTGCTGGCGTTCACTGCCAGCAAGGTCGACAAAATTCTGTATGTAGAACACGGCATTACATATTTGCCTTTTCCCTACATTTTGGCCAAATCACTGAAATAGCTTTAAATAGGTTCTTACCACACTGGCAGACAGTGTGCTCAAGTTGTCTTTGCCCAGATACTCCCGAGCAGAGCTTTCAATTGTCTGCATTTCACCATCAGCTGTTAAAATTAAACTATTTCCGTCCGATGACAGTTATCTTGATATCATGATCGAATTAGTACCAATCTAAGAATCTGATGTGATCTAGAGCTAGTCTCATTCAATGATGTTTCTCCTATTTGCCTTTGCGCTGAAGCGAGGAGAAATCAGCAAGATCGTCAGTAAATTGGCAAAATTCAGCATAAGGAAAGTCGCAGGATTTACGACTATTCTTCACCTTCGCAGATTGCAAGTAAGTCCTTCAGATGATTCCAGTCCCTCAGAGTTTCTTCTGTAAGTTTCTCCACAATAGTGCCTCTCTATAGCAAAAAAAAATTACTATCGAGGCAAAAATGCCAATAGTCATAAAACAGATCCACCTGAAACACGAGCTCCTCCTCACCTCAGGGTCATCGAGAAGTCTAAGAGGAGTGCTGTCGGCGCTGAGAAGGTCACGGACAGCTTCATTGTATATTTCCATGGCAGAGAACTTCAACACAAACTCCCTCTCTTGGTGCTGCCAAATAATCATAATAATACACATTGAAGATAATCTCGAGTAATTCATTATATCTATGAAGAGTAGATATTATACCTTTCAGTATTCCTCTCAAATTCCTCTCAAATTCATAGCATATAAGTAATAGTATGAACATCATGGCATCAAAAAAAATGTTGGCATCGTAGTGATCGGGTTATTCGCGTATGAAATCCTTATCTGTAGATCTTACCTGAAATGTGTGGGAGAAAAACCTCTGAAGAAGACCTGTGTCTTCTGCCTGTTGATGTTCTTGTCTACCACCTCACCCAAGTGCACAATCCCTGCTCGTATGCATCCATCAGAGGGAGAACTGGATAGACGTAACTACCCACAGTAGGCACTTTGCACATTCCTCCTTGTGACCCACCTCCCCCTGCTGAATTCAAGAAAAAAAGGCATACTATACTCGTGCTTCTGCTGAACGCACGAACAAAACTTTTAATGATCTATTGAAGCAATAAATTCTGTTACATATAAACACCATTCCTTGGTTGTCAACCACTAGTGGGTGCAAGGCATCTGCATCTGCAAATCAACAACTATTCTTGCATGATGATCAGAAGAATATGCATTAGTCTGCACCTGCATTATTTCTGTGTTTCTCAGTACTGGACCTGCATTAGTCTAGGCAGAAGACTTGACTTCATACTACAAAAGCATGTCCGTCTCTTTTTTAAATTTTGAAATACAAAAAAAATATACTGTAAATTGGAATTAACACTATTATGAACTATCACTAAGATATCGTCATGAAAGAGTTGGAAAACTTAGTAATAATACCACTAAGAAGAAAAATTAAAAGAACGACTAATGTCTATTCAATCACGACTTTCGAATCTTAAAATAAAAGTCTTGACAGAGTTTTTCCATGAAATAAAAAGGGAACTTGACTAAGTTGTAGTTCTTCCTTGACTATAACATTTGAATGCTTTGCATCACAGTTCCAAGACAAAGAGATGAGTCAAACAATCCGTGTGAAAGATGTTTGCAACCTGTCTTTCAACCCTATACAATCAAACAAAGAATAATGTCAGAATAGAGCACAGTTCAAAGCACAACAAAAGAGGGAAAACCTTTACCAAAAGAGGTGATCATGAAGCATCAAAATTCTCCTGGTGATTCAATGCTAATCAACAACATTTGTAGAAGTATCTTCTGCATTCGCACTAGCCAACTCTACAAAATTATAAAATGTAAGTCATTACATAATTTTAATGTATATATATGTTCACAATTAAATAAATAAATATGTAAAGAGTACCTGATTCCATCATATCAATATCTTCGAGAGTTTCCTCTACAAATGGGCTACTTGATTTTTGAAACCAATCTCGCCCACAAATGAGAGCCTCAACCATCCTTGGAGTAAGAGAACTGCGAAATTGATCTAGAACACGGCCACCGGCACTGAAGGTTGACTCAGAGGCAACTGTTGAAGTTGGCATTGCTAGCAAATCACGTGCCATTGTAGATAAGATGTGAAATCTAGAAGAATTCCCCCTCCACCAAACCAATACTTCAAAGACTTTATTATTGCGATCCTCGCATTCTTCTCCCAAATACTTGTCCAATTCATTTTTGCTATCTATTCCTCTTTGACTTGTATTTTGTTGATCATATAACATTGTCATAAATTGTTCGATATCTTGTACATCATCAATTTCTTCATTCACTTCACATACCATGGTAGAAGACTGCATATTTGATAAAGGCACAATTGAGGCATACATTTCATACATTGAAGACAACACAATTTGTACCTTTTCTTTTAAGATGGTGGCCTTCTCACAATCATATGATTGGTCAATTATCCAGTTCACGTAGGCCAATTTATACCGAGGATCCACAACAATGGCAAGAAATAGCATGATGTTTATGTTTTCAACATTTCCCCAGTATTTATCGTATTTTGCCTTCATTTTAGTAGCCATAAACTGAGTACGTGGGTCGCTACTTCTACATCTTCTTGAAAGAATTATGCCAATGTCGAGCATCACTTGCATGTACTCGTTACCCGTTACATACTTAGTGCCGGATAATTTCAATGTGGCATCATAGAAGATTTTTAAAAATGGTAATAAAGTGCGAGCACGCTCCCAATCATATATTCCTGGCAAACCTTTATTTTTAGAAGATGTGAGATCATCTACATACTTGGTATCAACCGTTTCTAGCAAATCAAATGCTTTTTCAAACTTTATAGAAGACTCCAACATCAAGTATGTGGAGTTCCATCTGGTCTCAACATCTAGACATACAAGACTCTTTGAAAGTATTTTTTCCTTCTCTATGCAGGATCTGAATTTCTGTTCTCGATTTGGAGATGACTTCACATACTTCACTGCTGAACGAATCCTAACAATTGAGTCATCCACATATGTCAATCCTTCCCGGACAATTAGATTTAAAATATGCACAGCACACCTCAAGTGTAAAAACTCACCACTCAAAATGGTTCCCTTCCAATTATTAAGTCTTTTCCTCAGATATTGAATACCAACATCATTAGAGCTTGCATTATCTACAGTAATGGTCATGATTTTTTCTATTCCCCAATCAAGTAGACAATTCTCCACTGCTTTGCCTATAGCTTCACCAGAGTGGCTAGATATTGGACAAAAGTTCAATATCTTCTTGTGTAAAGCCCAATCGTTGTCAATGAAATGAGCTGTGAGACACATATAACTTAAGTTTTGACATGATGTCCATGTGTCCGTAGTAAGAGAAATCCTTGAAGAAAGCTTCACAATAAAATTCTTGATGTCATTCTTTTCTTTCACATACTCATCAAAAGAGTCCCGCGAGATAGTAAAACGAGAAGGTACTTTAAATTGAGGTATGGCAACACTACAAAAATGACGAAAGCCCTCACGTTCTACACTTCTAAATGGCATCTCGTCAATAATGATCATTCTTACAAGGGCTTTACGAGATTCCTCTTGATCAATTCTTGAAGACAATTGTGAATGAGATGAAGCAGTTCCAACATCTTGTACAGCTCTTCCTTGTAAAATCTTTAACTTCTCAGATTTATCACTTCCAACAAACTTTTCACATCTCATTAGGTGATTGTTCAAACTGCTAGTTCCATGAGATGGTGGGCATTTGATGAATTCTCGACAATATTTGCACATTCCTCGTCGTTCACTTGGGTTTGTAAAATCATTAACGATGTAATGTTTCCATACCCACGACGATTTTCGAGAAGATAAGCTTTGACTTGTTTCCTTACAAGACTTAGTATGATGAGGAGACATCTCCACATGAACATGCTCATTTTGAATTGCATGATCATGACTAAGACTTACAAATCGATGCTCCGTTGTAGAGTCCATGGTATCGTCTCTACTTGACATCTAATATTAAAATTTAGTAAGTTTAATTATGAAAAATCTATTATAATATATAATTAGAGAGGTAAAAAAGTAAAAAAAAGATTTATAAAACGGGTATATTGCAGAATACTCACTGTACTGCAGATATTCTAGCTTGCCAAGGTCGAGTACGAGGTGCCCAATAAGTTGGGATTGACAAGATCTCTGCATAAGCCACAATATCAACATTAATCATGACGTGTTTTTGTCGTCAGGGAGACAATATAATCTAGAAAATAGTATATAAACAAGGTCTATAAACAAAAGAATGCACGTTTCCTGATATCACTGCACTGTTTCACTGAAGACATGGGGGAATGCTGTGTTTGTGCGGAATTACAACAGATAGATCTCTTTAAATAAAAGAGAAGGTGGATCTGAGTTCATGGAATTCAGCATAACTCCCATGTGAAGCAAAAACATTTGACTGTGAGGGATGTAAAATAACTACAGATGATCTGTGCATCCAAATTGCTGTCATCTCTGACCACAAGATGGAACCATGTTTGGTGTTTTCTTTTGTTCACCATCAAAGCCCCATGGCATCAACTCCTACCCATCTCCACTCCAAACATTGGAATTATATACAGATACATAAAGTAGAAGTGGATAACCAAAACATACAATTGTTTCAGTTATGATATGCCTCATTCACAGGCCAACTTGCTGTCAAAACTGCTCAAGCAGATAGCGAATGCCTGGAAGGCTGACAATGGGTATAGATAATCCATGGTAAATAGATCCCTGCCAATCTTGCCAAACTGAAGTATAATCTTATCATGGTCACTAGATCCAAGTTGAGTCATACCACATGCCACATTCACAGTGAATAGGAAGCTAGCTATGTTAGATTCTTTTGGACCCACAAGCTTTATATATACTCAAATCACATGTGGTTATTAGGCTTGTTATTTGGGTTCGATCTTCTGTTCTCTTAATTGAGATCCATTAGGAAGACCCATCTTACCACTAATTATTCTCCAGATTGAAGTGATTTCAAACCAGGTAAGCCTTTAATTTGAGAAAATCATCTTTCACAACTCTTGATTCTTATGGCTCATGTTTTGGGATCAATGATTACTGATTGGTGCCAATTCTTCTATGTCTGTCATGACAATACAATTGATTTCGGTATAATTAGATTGAGTGTAATATATCTTGTACTGAAAGAATTGATCGTGATGTAATAAAGTTGACAGGATCATAAGCATAATCCATCTTTGTCTATGAACTTTCTGTAATAATATTCCTACATTCCTATAAGACATGCATTCATTACGTCAGTTACAAACAAGATGAAATCTGGGAATTCTTGGATCTGCAGTCATTTGGGAAACTAGATACAGTCATGTTATCTTCTACAACTTGCCAAATCTCTCATTATCTTCTAGCTGCTGGACAAGAACCTCTCTCATGACCTACCATTGAGTAGCAACTGACTTAAGATGTATCCCTTATTAAAGATACATACAGATTTCATCTACAAGGGAATTAATCCATTCGTGCTTCAAGAATCGGAGGAAATGACCATGAAATTGAGAGGGGAATAGCAATCGAAGGGACCTGAGCAAGACGAGAAACGCCAGAAACGATCCACAGAGCAATATAGGGTTTCGTGCTTAGCAAGAGGATTGAGATGCCAACGCCGGAACCCTAAGGCTTTGTTGTCGTCGCCGAAGGAGGAAACCTCAAGTCGTCAAAGTCATCGTCAAGGGCTGTATGAGTAGGGGAGAGGGCAAGGAAGACGGAGGAGTCGGGGCGATGGGGGCGACTGAGGGATATTTCCAACGGGAGTTTTGGTGGGCGAAGCCGGATCGATCCGTGGATCTTCCACGAAATCCAGATGGGGCACCGATGGAAAGGGGTCACATGGAACGGATATCCGATTCCGGAAGTTTCAACGGATACCCACAAACCGGACTCAAAATAATATGGACCGGATCGGGTATCCGTCCGACCCGATTACCATGAACACCCCTACTCCTTGCTTGTCGACTTGCGGAAGACCCCACCTCGATCCCCCCTTGCGATCCTTGTTCCTCCAACCCCTCCCCCTGTTGGTACCTGCCCCCTACCCCTGTAATTGGTCCCTGTCCGTCGACCTCTAGCTCCCACTCCATCCCCCACCCCCAGCTCTACGAGCAGAACTGCCCGCACCTCTGCAAACACCCCCTGCTGTGGAAATAGCCTTTGTCAATCCCCACAACCCCCCACTCGACCTTCAAAGGCCCCCCTGTCGGACCACTGCAAGCCCCATCCGCCTTCTGCAACCTTGCAGACCCCTGCAAGGCCCCCCCCCTCGTGGAATCGCCTTCTGCAACCATGCAAACCCCCACCTGCACCTCTGCAAACTCCCCAGAGATCGCTCCCCCCTCGCTGCCGCTGAACCGTTTGGGTCGACCCCCACAATCCCCTACCCGACCTTCGGAAGCCCCCCTCCCGCGTCGAACTCTGCAGGTGACCCCCGCACGGTCCTTGCAAGCTCCCCTCTCGGACACGGCCGAATTCCACCATCATTCCGCATGATTTCCACCCTTGCCGTTGTCCTCCACCATCCCTCTTCCTGCAGCGTGGAAACTCGTCAGCCGTTGTTCACCACCTATCGTAGCTTCCTATCTTAATTTTAAAGCCACGGTTGTTGCCGACTCAAGAGAAAAGCATGGAATTTTTTTATTCAGATTAATCTCAACCGTTAGATCATTGATTGGTTAGATTAACCCAGTCATCTAGTTGAGTTAATGAAGTAAAGTAACATAAGGTTATGGATGTAAGACGACACACTTATTTAGGGTCCTGAGCGTAATTCGTGTTTATGCATGATCATGAATGTTATTATGAAATTATTCAGGGTTGTAGGTGTAAAAATCCCTTACATGTACTTGGGCACCCACACAACACAAATATGTCAAAACTGAAGTAAGCGACCCATGAGAAATAATTGAATTCCAAAGATTTTAGCAAATCCAAGGAGGGTTTTCTTGTTCATTCATCACAGAATATTTCTAGGTCTTAACACACCCAATGCCATCTAGCTGTCAAAAAGCACAAATTAGAAAATGCAGTATGTGTCCTCATCATGGAAGGACATATTGATATCGGTATCGATATCGGTATCATGTCGATACCGATATATCGCCGATATATCGGCGATATATCAACGCCATATCGTCGACATCGGGATTCAGCTCGCCTTTTTTGCGTGTCAATACCCGATATCGGACATATCGGCGATATATCGGTGACCTGTCGATACCGATATATCGCCGATATATCGGGATACAGCCTTCCATGGTCCTCATCACATCTTTGTAACTCCAAATACTCGGATTTGTTACAACCTCTCATGTAGTGCTCCAACCGCCCCATGAATTAGTTATTTTTAGTCGAGTCATGAAAGGTATGACAAACATATACTATCTCCACATTGTATCAAAAACATTGTCACATGGCTCAAAAATTGTTAATTCGTATAGAGCTATTGAACCAGCTGAACCAACCACTAAAACTGTATGCATTATAAGTAAAGTAAGCGACCATGATCATTCACACACATGCAGTGCCCCCTAATCCCCCCAAGCACCCACTCACACGCATGTTATGCTATATATGTCTATATGTTTCTCATCATTTATTCACTGATTCATATACAATACACACAATATGCTATATAAGTCTGTCTCCCCCATTTATTCATTGATTCATATTCATTTGTCTTCTCGTATCTTTAACACATAATTTTAATCTAACAGAGACAAAGTATCTAATTAATAAGTGTATGATATTCTTGCACATGTAATGCATATATTTATTGTCACCACACTGAATTCACACATTATATGTTATCCATGAACTAAATGTCAACGTGTTATTTAGAATCAACATTATATTGGATGCGTAGGAAGTTTTATGTATAACTTCCTCTATTACCTTTTTGTTAAAATTATATTGTATGAATGATTAGTTTTGGATTGATTTTTTATTTGATACGTGGACATTAATTGGGTTCACGGATACCCGATGAGTATATAGGTATCGACCTAGAACTACCAATTTAATAAATGAATGAGTTTGAATAGTGATTTTATAAATGGATATGAGTTTGGGAATACTAATATTGTTACGGCATAAAGTTAAAAAAAGACTTTTGATTGGAGGGAATTGCAAGGGCATCCTTGCAATTTTCCCCACAATTTGGAAAAGGGGGAAGGGCAGGGCCCGACGCCCCATTCCCAGACTTCGGTTCTTTCGTCCAAGCAGAGAGGGAGAGAAAGAAAGAAAAGAGGAGAAAGGGAGAAGAGAAAAAAAAGGGAAAAAAAAGAAGGAAGAGAAGAAGATAATGTAAGGTTTTTGACTCCATTCCTTTGCATTTTCTTTGAGTAATGTGTCTAGACGATTTTATTCTCTTGAGTTGATTTGGGGTATTGAGTTTTTGATATAGTTTTAGGGATCTGATAAAATAGGGGAACAAAATTTCAGATTTTTGTGGCTTGATGTTATGAGAGAGGGATATGATATTGTTTAAATGTAAAGATAAGTAAAGGGGGGATGAAACTTGAATCAAAATCTGTGGTGAAAATAAAATTGTAGTGCAAGAATACAGGGTTTTATCATTGCATGCAACAAATCTATGCGAGGGGTTTAAATTATTAAGGCAAAGTATGAACGACGGTGGGGGTTGGATGTCATTGTAAGGGATATTTGATTGTTGGGATAATATGATAAATGTTGTTAGAATTTGATTTAGTTTTCCGTGAGAAAGTTATGAAGATTATTTATTTTGTGCAAAGGAGATTTGGATAGCATGTTGAATTTGAGTTGCATGCACGTTTTTCTTAATTTTAGTAGGTGAATGATGGTAGAATAATATCTATTCTGGTTGATTTTGTGATGATCATAAAGTTTTGTTAATGTTGTTGAGTATAATAGTTTAAACAGTGGATAATGACCCATTTGGATGAGAGAATTGGAGACGTAATGGAGAGGTATTATGATGAAAATGTACCACATGAAAGGGATAAATATGTAGATGTGTGTGTGAATATCATGGAAGGTAGTATCGCGATATATCGACGATATCGTATTGACATGTCACTGATATATCACCGATATGGTCGATATTTGGCCTTCCAAGGCCATTTTATTCACAATCTCGATTCGTTATCGACAATATGATGTCGATATATCAATGATATATCGTTTCGACATGGTACTAATATTGATATGGCCATCCTTGGTGAATGTGTGAGTTCTTTGAGAGTTAGGAGTTTGATGATTTGAAAAAAAATGATGAGATGAATAATGTTATGAGAATTGTAGAAAATATCATTAGATCATACTTATGGAATTGAATGTGGTACATGCTAATTAGGATGACTGATGTTATTAGTACTTATTGAAAAGTTTAATAGAAGAAGAGATGGAAAGTGATGATGATATGGGAGACATAGGTGTATAGATGTACGTAACGATCAAAAACTAGATTTAGTTTTGGTGTGGATTTTAAGAGACCATCTTGAATTTGGAGATTTTTCCACCGTAAAGTATACTTATTTTAAGTATATGGAAGAATACATGTGTTAAGAAAAGAAGTGAATTAGAGGACTTTCAATAGCATGGCTTTGAAATCTTGGAAATGAGAGGATTGTTAGGAGGATAATTATAAAACATATTGGATTATCCTTGTTGAAAAAAAGAGAGATAATGGTAGATGATTGGACGGGGATAATGGATTAAGATCTCACATATAATTTTCGATATTTAAATTTCCATTCTCTAATGGTTTAGTCTATCATAATATAATTATAATTAATACTTGTAGCGAAGTCGAATTCGGTCAGTTCGAGAGATTGAAGAATGCTATTCATACCTGAGGTGAGAATTTCCTTTAATTAAATAATATCTTTAGCCTTTCTCTTGCTGAGGTGATTGTCTGTTAGGATTATTGTATTTTTTAATATCTAAATGTCAAGATAGTATCAAGACATATGAGAAAAATTCATGGGAATCATTTACATTGGGTGATGTAGATGATTTTATGTTAGAGCCTTGCGATACTAAAATCTGAAAAACATATAATGAAAGAAAATAAGAGTGAAATAAGAGAAACTTGAGACTTCGCTCTCTACTGGTCAAGGTAGATCCTTCGGATCGAAACTCGTGGTACATTAGAAGATGAGATGACCCACTAGATATAAATACGTGATATGTCACGAGAAAATTTCAGGCCTCGAAAACAAATGAGAAGAAGTAACTCTGGAGATTGTCACTCGAGAAGTGAAGACTTCTCACTCCGTCCAAGTAATGGCCATGTGCTATACATTCGAGGGTTAACAAATCAAGGGACTGCTAGTAGGTTAGTGTACATGCTAGATACATGTTATCTTAACCACTATGGAATTCCTGAGATGAGTTACAAAATATGTGCAATAACAATCACAACCAACATTACGAAGATTGGTAATGAAAAAAGAGAGGTGAATACCCGGATTGATTAAATACCGTAGAATAAAAAAAAGAAAAGAAAAGAAAAAGAAAAAGAGAAAGAGAAAAGGAAATCTCTACCAAATGACAGATTATAAAGTCACTACTTTCCATCCTATTATATCTTTTATATGTCCTCACCGAACTTTACTCACCTCCTTAGTTGACAACCCAACTCAACTGATGGTCAAAACCCGCATCACGGTACATAAGCCTACTTGACCGCCTCGACACTAGCTTCGCCCACATTCAATGTCGACACACCCAACTCTCCCACCAACCATTATGTCTGTGGCCTCACGAGAAGACAATGAACCAAGCATTACCTTCCCATACCACATCCAGGAGAACAAGAAAAGATACTCGTCATGCTTTGGGAGACCATGACGATGCTGGCCATCCTCACTTCGACGTTGGAAATAATGATTCACTACAGTCGCCAGCACTCGCTACCAAATGATGAATGATAAGAAGATGCTGACTTCGTGAAAGATTTATTTTTGTTAGCTTTTTGTGATTGTTGTTGGAGAGTAAATTTTTGGTAACCCCTTATCATTATGAACAATTTTTTTGAATTCTAACCTCCTTAGCTCAGAGGTGGATATAGTGGATAACTTGCAAACTTTCCTTTTTGTGCAACCTTTTAAGAACAACTTGTATGGAAAACTTATGGAAGTTCACGATGATAATTTTCTGCGGTACATATCTATCTACATGTTTTTCTTTATGTCTCAATGGTTTTATGATGTCTGCAAATTGGATTTTTCTACTCCATTGTATTTTTTCCTTGGTAAATTGTTGGACAACAGGTTATAAGCATCATGTTTCGATCAAACGCGGCTGTGTCGGACATAGGGGGTCAGGGCGTGAAAGAAGTGGTATCAGAGCTCTAGTTTCCCTAACATACATAGGAATTAGAATAATAGAGATCTTTTAGTCTCTGAAGTAGGATTACTTCTCCTCGCATCGGAAAAATCTTTAGATTATCCTCTAATCAAGTAATTGAATATTCAAAAAAATATTGCCGAGAAGGAGAACACAAGATACGAATTCTGGCGGAAGTCATCTTGGAAGGGGAACCCAAATGCAACAATTTATGGAAATGATAATGAATAGACTTGATGACTTGGAGTCCCGAATTACACATGCTATACCTGATAGACACGAGGAAGAAGCAGAAGAGTCCAGCCAGGATCGACCTGAAAGGCCTAGAAGAAGGGAGTGAAATTTGCAAGATATCTTAAATGATGTTGAAGAGGAAGCTGACAAAATTTTTGAAGAGGAAGAAATGTCCGATTCACCAATAGAGTCATATAGCGATGTTGAAGAGGACGACGGAAAACAAGAAATTCATGACAAGTGCTTTGAGGCATTTCGAAGGTTGAAGCCGCCATCTTTCATTGGGGATGGTGATCCTACATTGGCTGAGAATTGGATCCAAAAAATGACAAAGATATTCAGACTCATGATTTGGCCAAATACTCTTGGGTCTCTTTTGCCACCTTTTACTTTAACGGAGATGCAAAATGATGGTGGAGATGTGTTTACTCTGAAGAAGACCATCGAATATCTTGGGATAAATTCATTGAGATCTTCAACGATCAATACTACCTTGAGACTTGGAGGGAATAGAAGATATTGGAATTTTTCAACTTGCATCAAGGATCATTGACAATCGCTGAATACAAAATCAAGTTCTTGGAATTGGCTCGTTTTGCAAAAGAATCGGTGCCCACTCAGAAGGAGAAGAAATGACGCTTCGAGAAAGGTCTGAGGCCATCCATTCGTAGCTTTGTTGTAGGGTTAAGTCTAAAAACTATTGTGGAAGTAGCAGACATAGCAAGGATTCACAAAAATAAAATGAGCTGCATCGTAGAAGGAAATGGAGAAACAATGGTCATACTTTCAAGAAGGACAAGACTCAATCAAGGAAAGACCATCGTTTTCATCCCATGCGATCTTCATCAACAAACATGCAATATTCTGAGGATGTATCACATTCAAATCCAAAATCATCCAAGCCTTTTGGAGGTTATGAAAAGTCCGCAAGGAGAACAAGTTCAGAGAAGCCGACATGTCCATCATGTGGGAAACAACATTTCGAGGCATGCTAGAGGAATATGAAATGTTACATCTGTCGGCTGTCAGGGAGCTCAAAGAAAAACTGCCCAAGAATCTAACAATCTGAGAGTTATGTTGGATCAAATGTGGATCGGATCACTGGATTAGCTTATAATCTCTTCATGAGAGAATCAAATGCATCTGATTTTGTGGTGTGAGGTATGATTCTAGTTGATGAATTTATGGTTCATGCTCTATTTGATTTAGGACTACACATTCTTTTATATCACATGAATTTGCATCTAAGATTCAACATAAACCAACCATATTAAAGGAACCCTACTTAATATCACTCCCTGGAGAAATATTGTTTGTATCCGACATCGTTTATGAAGGATGTTTAATTAAAATTGGAGGACGAGAGCTACATGTCGATTTAATGGTTACTGGGATGATGGATTTTGATGTAATCATTGGAATGGATTGGTTATTGAAGCATCATGCAATCCTTGACTGTCATAAGAAAACGATGGTCTTTAACATTCAGGGTGAACCGGTATTTAAATTTATAGGAAAGTTAGAGGGCAAATTGTTGTGTAGAATCACAACACTGCAAACAAGGAAACTACTAAATAATGGTTGTCAAGGATATCTAGCATGTGTTACTCGTTCGCATAAAGATGAAAGTGACATAATCACTGTTCCAGTCATTCAGGAGTTTCAAGATATCTTTTCGAAAAAATTACCTAGACTTCCTCCTAATCGAGAGGTCGAATTTGCGATGGATGTAATTCCTAGAACCAACCCGATATACATTGCTCCCTATCATATGACTCCAACCGATTTGCGAGAGGTGAAGAGTCAACTTCAAGAATTATTAGAGAAGGGGCTCATTAGATCCAATACTTCTCCTTGAGGTGCACCAATCCTATTTGTGAAGAAGAAGGATGGATCACTCATGTTATGTATTGATTATTGTCAGTTGAACAAAACAACTATAAAGAACAAGTACCCTTTACCTCGTATTTACGATATGTTCGATCAGTTGCAAGGTGCATGTGTCTTTTGTATTATTGACCTATGCTCTGGGTATCATCAATTGAGAGTTAGGTCAGAATATGTATCCAAGCTAGCTTTTTGAACGCGTTCTGGATATTATGAATTTTTGGTGATGCCATTTGGATTGACTAATGCTCCGGCAACTTTCATGAACTTGATGGTTCGAGTTTTTCAATCGTATTTAGACCAATTCATTGTGGTTTTCATTGATAATGTGCTTATCTATTCTAAGGATGAATCCCAACATGAAAAGCACTTGCGAATTATTTTGGGAAACTTACGAGCCCACCAGTTATTTGCAAAACTTAGCTATTGTCAATCCTGGTTGAAAGACGTTACATTCCTTGGACATGTGGTATGGAGAAATGGAATTTCTGTAGATCTGACTAAAGTAGAAGCAGCTTTGAACTGGAAACGTCTGAAGACAACAATGGAAATAAGAAATTTCTTGGAATTAGTGGAATACTACCGAAGATTTATTAAGGACTTTTCTAAAATTGCATTGTCCATGACAAAGCTTACTAGGAAGGAGATTCCTTTTATTTGGACCAAAGAATGCAAAGAAAATTACTTAGAGCTTAAAAAGAGATTGGCATCAACCTCTGTGCTGGCCATCCCTTCGGGAAGTGGAGGATTTGTTGTTTACAGTGATGCCTCCCATCAAGGATTGGGGTGTGTACTTATGCAGAATGGTCAGGTAGTGACATATGCTTCGAGGCAGTTGCATAATCATGAAAGGAACTATCCAACTCATGATTTGGAGTTACCTGCAATAGTTTTTGCATTAAAAATTTGGAGATATTATCTTTATAATAAAAAGTTCGAAATTTATACTGATAACAAAGCTTGAAGTACTTGTTTTCTCAGAAGGAGTTGAAAATGAGATAAAGAAGGTGGTTGGATCTACTAAAAGATTATGATTGCATAATCCTATACCAAGTGAGAAAAGCAAACGTTGTTGCAGGTGCTCTTAGTCGGAAGATATCCTTAATATTAGGTCAATTGCAAGTCTTGAAGTGGGACATGCTCGAAGAAGTAAGTAGTTGGGGACCGATGCCTCCTACTAGAAAATTAAAAACTATAACGGTTTCCAGACAAGTGAGGAATGATCTGCTCAAACGTTTGATAATAGCTTAGAGGCAAGATGTCAAGTTGAAAAAGATGAGAAACAAGATGGAGGATGATCATCTCGAAGATTTCATTCTGAAGGATGGAGCATTAACCTTTCGAGGGAGATTGTGTGTACTCAATGATGAAGGACTAAAGAGAGTTGTTGTTAAAAGCTCATTGCACGAGATTAACGATCCATCCTAGAAGCACTAAAATGTACCAAGATTTCAAAAAAGATTTTTGGTGGGATGGTATGAAGAGAGACATATATGAATTCGTTAAGCGTTGTTTAATTTGCCAACAAGTAAAGGCTGAACACCAAAGGCCTTCAGGATTGTTGCAAACACTTCCGATCCTTGAGTAGACGTGTGAAATAATATCTATAGATTTTCTAATTGGTTTTCCTCGTACACTCTTGGGACATGCTGTTTGGGTCATAGTGGATTGACCAACCAAATCAGCACACTTCTTTCCTATCAAGCTTACTTTTACACTTTCACAACCTGCGAGCTTGTATATCAAGGAGATTGTTCTCCTGCAATGGGTACCGAAGGAGAACATATCTGATAGATATCCTCGTTTTACCTCAAAATTTTGGAAAGAATTACAGAAGGCTCTCGCAACAAGATTGAATATCAGCACTGCCTATCATCCTCAAACAGATGGTCAAACTGAGAGAACTACCCGAACATTAGAAGATTTGTTGCGTTCTTATATGTTAGAATGGAAAGGAGTATGGGACGTGCACATTCCATTGATTGAATTCCATTACAACAATAGCCACCATTCTAGTATAGGAGTTGCACCATATAAAGCCATACATGGTAGTAGATGTACATCTCCCTCGTGTTTGCCTGAAATAGGAGAAAGGAGAATATGTAGACCTGATATGGTTCGAGAGACCACTGATTTATCATGAAAATAAAGAAGAACCTATTAGCAACCCAAAGCCGTCAAAAGAGTTACTGTGACAGCCAAAGGAGAGACGTAGAATTCAACATTGAAGATTCGATGTTTGTCAAGGTATCTCCTATGAAAGACACTCAAAGATTTGGAATCAAAGGAAAGTTAAAACCAAGGTACATTGATATGTTTGAGATACTCGAACGTGTAGGACCAGTGGCTTATAGGTTGGCGCTCCCACCGCACCTATCTGAAGTGCATAATGTCTTTCACATATCAAACCTAAGAAAGTATAATCTAGATAGTGGCCATGTGATTCAGTATAAAGATTTATAGTTGGAGCCCAATCTTACATATCAAGAGCAACCGGTTGAGATTATAGATAAATGGAGAAGAAACTTCACAAAAATACGTTGCAACTAATAAAGATTCTGTGGAGAGATAGAAAAAGTGGTGAAGTTAAATGAGAACTTGAGGATGAGATGCGCACAAAGTTAACATCATTATTAACCATCAAAGGTATGGCAAATTTTGAGGGCGAAATTTCTTAAGGGGGTAGAACGTTATGACCTAAAGTTAAAAAAATGACTTTTGATTGGAGAGAATTACAAAGGCATCCTTGTAATTTTCCCCACGATTTTGAAAAGGGAGAAGGGTTGGGCCCGACACCCCATTTCCAAACCTCGACTCTTCCGCACAAGCAAAGAGGGAGAGAAAGAAAGAAAAGAGGAGAAAGGGAGAAGAAAAAGAAAGGGAAAAAAGGAAGGAAGAGAAGAAGATAAGATAAGGGATCTTGACTCCATTCCTTTGCATTTTCTTTGAGTAATGTGTCTAGATTATTTTGTTGCTTTGAGTTGATTTGGGGGTATTAAGTTTTTGATATAGTTTTAGGAATGTGATAAAATTGGGAAATAAAATTTCAGATTTTTGTGGCTTGATGTTATGAGATAGGGATATAATATTGTTTAAATGTAAAGATAAGTAAAGGGGGAATGAAACTTGAATCAAAATCCATGCTGAAAATAAAATTGTAGTGCAAGAACATGGGGTTTTATCCTTGCACGCAACAAATCTATGCGGGGGTTTGAATTATTAAGGCAATGTATGGATGATGATGAGGGTTGGATGTCGTTGTAAGGGATATTTGATTGTTGGGATAATATGATGAATGATGTTAGAATTTGATTTAGTTTCAATGTGAAAGTTATGAAGATTATTTATTTTGTGCAAAAGAAATGTGGACATCATGCTGAATTTGAGATGCATGCATGTTTTTCTTAATTTTACTAGGTGAATGATGGTGGAATAATATCTATTCTTATTGATTTTGTGGAGATAATGAAGTTTTGTTAATGTTGTTGAGTATAATAGTTTAAATAGTGGATAATGACCCATTTGGATGAGAGAATTGGAAAAGGGAGAGGTATTATGATGAAAAGGTACCACTTGGAAGGGATAAATATGTGAATATGTTTGTGATTGTGCAAGTTCTCTGAGAGTTAGGAGTTTGATGATTACAAAAAAAATCATGAGATAAATAATGTTATGAGAATTGCAGAAAATATCATTGGATCATACTTATGGAAATGAATGTGGAACATGCTAATTAGGATGAGTGATGCTATTAGCAATAATTGAAAAGTTTAATGAAAGAAGAGAAGGAAAGTGATGATGATCATAGAAGACATGTGTATAGATGTAAATAATTTTGAAAAACTAGATCTAGTTTTGGTGTGGATTTTAAGAGACCATTGGAAAATTTTCCACCATAAAATATATTTATTTTAACTGTATGGAAGAATACATTTGTTAAGAAAAGAAGTGAATTGGAGGAGGACTCTCAATAGTGTAGCTTTGAAATCTTGAAAATGAGAGGATTGTTGGCAGGATAATTATAAAAAATATTGGAATATCCTTGTTGAAAAAGAGAGAGATGATGATAGATGATCGGATGAGGATAAGGGATTAAAATCCCATGTATGGTTTTCGATACTTAAATTCCCATTCTCTAACGATTTAATCTATCATAATGTAATATAATTAATACTTACAGCGAAGTCGAACTCGGTCGGTTTGGGAGATTGAAGAACATTACTCATACATGAGGTGAGGATTTCTTTGAATTAAATAATATCTTTAACATTCCTCTTGCTGAGTTGATTATCTATTAGGATTATTATTATTTTTTGATATCTAAATGTCAAAATAACATCAGGAAATATGGTAAAAATCCATGGAAATCATTTACATTAGGTGATGTAAATGATTTTGGGATAGAGCCTTACGATCCTAAAATCCGAAAAACAAGTAGTGAAAGAAAAAAAGAGTGAAATAAGAGAAACTTGGACTTCGCTCCCTACTGGTAAAGGTAGATCCTTCAGATCGAAACTCATGGTATAACACAAGATGAGGTGACCCACTGGATATAAATCCATGATATGTCATAAGAAAATTTCAAGCCTAGAAAACAAATGAGGAGTGACTCTGAGGATAGTCACTCGAGAAGTGATGACTTCTCACTCCGTCTAAGTAATGAGCATGTGATATACACTCGAGGGTTAACAAATTAAGAGATCGCTACTAGGTTAGGTTACCTGCTGGCTACATGTTATCTTAATTACTAGGGAATCCTGACACAATATGTACAATAACAATCATAACCAATATTATGAAGATTGGTAATGGAAAAATGTGAATACAGACTGATTAAATACCGTAGAAGAGAACAAAAGAAAAGAAAAATAAAAAAGAAAAGGAAATCTCCACCAAATGACATAATATAAAGTCACTACTTTTCATCCTATTAAATCTTTTATATGCCCTCACTGAGCTTTGTTCACCTCCTTAATTGACAACCCAACTCAGGTGATGACCAAAACCTACATAATGGCATGAAAGTCTACCCGATCTCCTCAACGCCATCTCTGCTCACATTCAGCGTCAACACTATGTTTGTGGCCCCACGAGAAGACAATGAACCAAGCATTACCTCCCCATACCACATTCAAGAGGAAGAAGAAAGGATACTCCTCATGCTTTGGGAGACGATGACAATGATGACCAAGCTCACTTCGAGGTTGGAAATGATGATTCACTGCCGTCGTCGACACCCGCCATCAAATGATGAATGATAAGATGCTGACTTCGTGAAAGATTTCTTTTTGTTAGTTTTTTGTGATTGTAGGTAGGATGTAAATTTTTGATAACCCGTTATCATTATGAACAATTTTTTTTGAATTCTAACCTCCTTAGTTTAGAGGTAGATATAGTGGTTAACTTGTATACTTTCCTTTTTGTGCAACCTTTTAAGAACCACTAGTATGGAAATCTTGTTGAAGTCCATGATGATAATTTTCTGTGGAACATATCTATCTATATGTTTTTCTTTGTGACCCTGTGGTTTTATGATGTTTGAGAATCAGATTTTTATGCTCTATTCCAATTTTTCCTTGGTAAATTGTCGGGCAACATGTTTTAAGCATCATGTTCCAATCAAACATGACCGTGTCGGGTGTAGGGGATCGTGGCGTGTCAGAGTGGTATCAGAGCTATGGTTTCCCTAATTTACCTAGAAATTAGAATTATGGAGATCTTTTAGTCTCTGAAGTAGGATTATTTCTCCTTGAATTGGAAAATTCATTAGATTATCTTCTAATCAAGTAATTGAATTTTCATAAAATGCCACCAAGAAGGACAACACAAGGTGTGAATTTTGGCAATAGTCGTCCTGGAAGGGGGACCAAAATGCAAGACTTGACGATTTGGAGTCCCGACTTCCATGTGCTAAACCTGATAGATACGAGGAAGAAGCAGAAGAGTCCAACCGGGATCGACCTGAAAGGCCTAGAAGAAGGGAGCAAAATTTGCAAGATATCTTAAATGACGCTGAAGAGAAAGCTGATGAAAGTTATGAAGAGGAAGAAATGTTCGATTCACCAATAGAGTCATATAACGATGATGAAGAGGACGACGAAAAAGAATGTATTCATGACAAGCACTTGAGGCATTTCAGAGGTTGAAGCTGCCATCTTTCATTGGGATGGTGATCCTACATTGGTTGAGAACTGGATCCAGAAAATCATAAAGATATTCAGATTCATGAACTTGGCCAAATACTTTTGGGTCTCTTTTGTCACCTTTCACTTTGATAGAGATGCATAACGATGGTGGAGATATATTTACTCTGAAGAAGACCATCAAATGTCTTGGGAGGAATTTATTGATATCTTCAGCGATCAATACTACCTTGAGACTTGGAGGGAGGAGAAGAAATTGGAAAATTTCAACTTACGTCTATGATCATTGACGGTCGATGAATCAAAGTCAAGTTCCTGGAATCGGCTCATTTTGCAAAAGAATCGGTGCCCACTGAGAAGGAGAAGAAATGACACCTCTAGCAAGGTCTGAGGCCATCCATTCGTAGCCTTGTTGTAGGGCTAAGGATAAAAACTATTGTGGAAGTAGCAGATAGAAAAGGATTTACGAACGAGAACAAAATGAGTTGCATCATAGAAGGGAATAGAGAAACAAGGGTCATACTTTCAAGAAGAACAAGACTCAATCAAGGAAAGACCATCGTTTTCATCCCATGCAATCTTCATCAGCGAATAAGCAATATTCTGAGGATGTATCACATTCAAACCCCAAATTATCAAAGCCTTTTGGAGGTTATGAAAAGTCTACAGGGGGAACAAGTTCAGAGAAGCCGACATGTCCATCATGTGGGAAACAACATTTCAGGCCATGCTAGAGGAATATGACATGCATCAGTGCGCTTGTACATGTGTGTACATGTGTGTGTGCGTGCGCTTGTGCATGTGCGTGCGTGTATGTGTGCGCGCGCACGCTTGTACGTATGCATGTGTGTACGAGTGCGCTTGTGCGTATGCGTACATGCGTGCGTGTATGTGTGTGTGCATTTTTGCGTTTGTGCGTGTGCGTGCGTGTATGTGTGCGTGTGCATGTGGGCGTGTGCATGCATGTGTGTGTGCATGTGCGTGTGTGTGTTTGCCTGTGCACGTGTGTGTGCATGGATGCATGTGTCTGCATGCGCGTACGTGCGTGTGCATGTGTGCATGTGTGTACGTGCAGACGGGTGCGTATGTGTGTGTACGTGTGTGTGCATGCGATTGGGTGAGCATGGGTGTGGTCGTGCATGTGTGCTACCGTGAGTGTGGTTGTATGCATGCATGAATAAACATGTGTATGTGTATGCACATGCGTTCTTGAGGGTGTGTGCGCACGTACGAGAGCTCATGTGGGTGTGTGCTTGTATGCACTTGTGTGCATGTATCCATGTGTGCATGTATACATAAGCTTGTTAATGAGCGTGAATGAGTGTGCGTGTGGACATGCGTATTCATAAAGCGTACGTGCATCGTCTCTCTGTACGTGTGCGTGCATGTGTGTATGTCCGTGTTCATGTGTCTGGGTGGGTGGGTAGGTGCGTGGGAGTGAGTGTGAGTGTATGTGTACGTATATGTATGCATGTGTGTGGGCTGAGAGTTTGCGTGTGTGTTTGTTTGCATCCATGTGCATGAGAGTGTGAATGAGTGTGCACATATGCATGCATGCAATCGTTTTCGCATGGATGTGGGTGTGCATGTGTGCTACCATGAGTGTGGGTGTATGCGTGCGTGAATAAGCATGTGCATATGTATTCACATGCGTTCTTGAGGGTGTGTGCGCGCGCATGCACACAGGAGCGCATGCGGGCACACACTTGTATGCTTTCTATGCCAATATCCTTGTGCGTACACGCGTACGTGCTTGCGCGTGTGCATATGCACATAAGCATGTGCAAGCATTTGTGTCTATGTGTATGGACATGTCTATTCATGAGTGTGCGTGTAGCGTGAGAGAGAGAGAGAGAGAAAGAGAAAGTGTGCATGTGCACATGTGCGATCGTGCATGTGTGCGTGCGTGGGTGTGTATGTGTGTGTTTATGTGCACGTGAACGCCTTTGTGTGGGTGGGTGTGTGCGCATGTATATGCGCGTGTGTCTGCATGAGTATGTAATAGTGTGTGTATGTGTATGCGTGTGCGTGCATGTATGTGCATGAGTGTGTAAGTGTGGGTAGTGGGAGGGGGGATGCGTGCATGTTTGTGTGTGAGTCTATGTGCATATGTGTGTGCATGCGTGCACACGGGCGTGAAGGCATGCATTGGTGCATGTGTACATGGATGCATGACTATGTGCATGCGAGTAGGTGTGTGTGCATGCGCGTGCGTGCACTTGTGTATATATGCATTAAGCATACATGTCTGATACATTATGCATGTGTAAGTGCCCATGCGAGCAGATGAGCACTTTCAAGTGGGCATGTGTGTGCATGAGTTGTGCATATGTGGGCCTACATGTATGCTATTGTGTGCGTGAGTTGTGCATATGTGCATTAGTGTGCGCATATGTGCATGTGTGTATATGCGTGTACGTGTAGGTGGGTGTGCATGCATGTGTGTGCGGATGCGTGCGTGTGTGTGCGTGTGCATGTGTGATATTCAACTACTAATCGAACCCTTGGATTTTAGGAAGGAAGTTGTGTAGGTTGGATAAATCCTTTCGATACAAGTTACAAGAGCACCACTATACATGTTCACTTGAACACCACTATATTCTCCTACCTCCTCCAACATGACTTGCCCAAACGCATCCCCCCTCCAATCCTCCTCATCTCAACACATTGTCCTCCCAACGATACCTCCCAAAGTTTATTGTACATCACAAAAAATTAGCATATGCTCCAATTAGGGATGCTGATATTGATATAGATTTTACCATATCCATATCCATTTTTATATACATAGATGTGGATACAAATATTGCTGGATATGAAAATTATGTTACCATATAACCTTCTTCCCAACAATTTACCAAGGAAAAAACACAATAGAGTAGAAAAATCTGATTTTCAAACATCATAAAACTACGAGAACAAAAAAAATCATATAGATAGATATGTACCACACAAAATTATCATCATGAACTTCCATAAGCTTTCCATACTAGTTGTTCTTACAAGGTTGCGCAAAAAAGAAAGTTTGCAAGTTAGCCACCATATCCACCTCTAAGCTAAGGAAGTTAGAATTAAAAAAACTGTTCATAATGATAAGGGGTTATCAAAAATTTACACCCAACTACAATCACAAAAAACTAACAAAAAGAAATCTTTCACGAAGTAAACATCTTTTTATCATTCATCATTTGATGGCGGGTGATGGCGACAATAGCGAATCACCATTTCCAACCTCGAAGTGAGGTTGGTCACTATTGTTATGGTCTCCCAAAGCATGACGAGTATCCTTTCTTCTTCCCTTTGGATGTGATACGCGGAGGTAATGCTTGGTTCCACTATCTTCTCATGGGGTCACGGACATAATGGTTGGTGGGAGAGTTGGGTGTGCCGGCGCTGAACGTGTGCTGAGCTAGCGTCGAGGCTGTCGGGTAGACTTCCATGCTGTGAAGGGGGTTTTGGCCATCATCTGAGTTGGGTTGTCAACTAAGGAGGTGAGCAAAGCTCAACGAGGACATATAAAAGATATAATAGGATGAAAAGTAGCGACTTTATAATATGCCATTTGGTGGAGATTTCCTTTTCTCTTTTCTCTTTCTTTTCTTCTTTTTTTTTCTTCTACATTATTTAATCAGTCCGTATTCACCTATTTTTTCCATTACCAATCTTCATAATATTGGTTATGAATGCTATTGTACATATTGTGTAACTCATCTAAGGAATTCTCTAGTGGTTAAGATAACATGTAGCTAACTGGTACCCTAACCTGCTAGCGGGCCCTTGATTTGTTAACTCTTGAGTGTATAGCACATGCCTCCATTACTTGGATGGAGTGAGAAGTCATCACTTCTCGAGTGACTATACCTAGAGTCACTCCTTCTCATTTGTTTTACGGGTCTGAAATTTTCTTCTGACATATCACGTATTTATATCCAGTGGGTCACCTCATCTTATGCTATACCACGAGTTTCGATCTGAAGGATCTACCATGACTGATAGGGAGCGAAGTCTCAAGTTTTTCTTGTTTCACCTTTATTTCCTTTCACCACATTTCGGATTTTAGCATCCCAAGGCTCTATCCTAAAATCATCCACATCACCCAATGTAAATGATTTCCATGGATTTTTCTCATATGTCCTAATACTATCTTGACAAATAGATATAAAAAATACAATATTCCTAACAAACAATCAACTTAGCAAGAGGAAGGTTAAAGATATTATTTAATTCAAGGAAATTATCACCTCGAGTATGAGTAGCGTTCTTTAATCTCTCGAACCGATCAAGTTCGACTTCCCTGCAAGTTTTAATTATAATTACATCATTATAGACTAAACCATTAGAGAATGGGAATCTCAACATCGAAAACTATATGTGGGGTCTTAATCCCTTATCCTCGTGAGATCATCTGTCATCATCTCTTTTTTTTCAATAAGGATAATCCAATATGTTTTATAATTATCTTCCTAACAGTCCTCTCATTTTCAAGATTTCAAAGCTATACTATTGAGAGCCCTTCTCCAATTGACTTCTTTTCTTAACACATGTATTCTTCCACACACTTAAAATAAATATGTTTTATGGTGAAAAAATCTCCAATCAAGATGGTCTCTTAAAATCTACACTAAAACTAAATCTACTTTTTGATCATTATTTACATCTATACACCTATGTCTCCCATGATCATCATCAATTTCCATCTCTTCTTCTATTAAACTTTTCAATAAGTACTAATAACATCACTCATCCTAATTAACATGTTCCACATTCGTTTCCACAAATATGATCCAATGATATTTTCTATAATTCTCTTAACATTATTCATCTCATCATTTATTTTTTTCTCAAATCATCAAACTCCTAACTCTCAAAGAACTCACACATTCACATATTTATCCCTTCCATGTGGTACCTTTTCATCATAATACCTGTCTCTTACATCTCCAATTCTCTCATCCAAATGGACCATTATCCACATTTTAAACTATTATACTCAACAATATTAACAAAACTTCATGATCATTACAAAATCAACAAGAATAGATATTATTCTACCATCATTCACATACTAAATTTAAGAAAAATTTTGCATGCAACTCAAATTTAGTATGATGTCCACATTTCTTTTGCTCAAAATAAATAATCTTCATAACTTTCACATGGCAAGCTAAATCAAATTCTGACATCATTTATCATATTATCCCAATAATCAGATATCCCTTACAATAACATCCAACTCTCACCATCATCTACACTTTGCCTTAATAATTCAAACCTCCACATAAATTTGTTGCACGCAAGGATTAAAACCCATGTTCTTGCACTACCATTTTATTTTCACCACAGATTTTGATTCAAGTTTCACCCCCCTTCACTTATCATTACATTTAAACAATATTATATCCCTATCTAATAACATCAAGCCACAAAAATATGAAATTTTGTTTCCCTGTTTTATACATTCCTAAAAGTATATCAAAAACTTAATACCCCAAATCAACTCAAGACAATAAAATCATCAAGACACATTACTCAAAGAAAATGCAAAGGAATGGAGTCAAGATCCTTTACCTTATCTTCTTCTCTTCCTTTCTTTTTCCTTTCTTTCTCTTCTCCCTTCTCCTCTTTTCTTTCCTTCTTCCCCTCTCTGCTTGGGCCAAAGAGTCACAAGTCTGGGAATGGGGGCATCGGGCCCAACCCTTCTCCTTTTTCAAAATTGTGGGGAAAATTATAAGGATGCCTTTGTAATTCCCTCCGATCAAAAGTCCTTTTTTTAATTTTAGGCCGTAACATTCTGCCCCCTTAAGAAATTTTGCCCTCGAAATTTGCCATACCTTTGATGATAAATAATGTTGGATATTTTGTGCACATCCCATCCTCAAGTTTCCATGTAATTTTACCGCCTTTTCGATCTCTCCACAGAATCTTTACTAGTTGCAACGTCTTTTGCGAAGGTTCTTCTCCATTCTATCTATAATCTCAACCGACTGCTCTTGATATATAAGATTAGGCGCCAACTGTAAATTTTTACACTGAATCACATGGTCACTTGATGAGCTGAATATCCGATCGGGTAAGATAGAAAAATAATCCCAGGTCGTTGTTCTCAACCAATCAGTTTAGTTAACGAGAAATATATATATATATAACCACTTAATAAAATATGAATCAATGAAATGTAAGCGGTCTTCGCTATTTAATTTATGTGGTATAACGACCAGGGTCAAACACAAGGAGCACGATTGAAGAACTCAGTAGTTAAATTTCGAAAACAAAGGATTTTTAGTGGTTTTTGCTTTTTTTTAGTTTTCAAATAAGGCACAAAATATACAAAGGGAAGAAATATATACAACACACTCTTTTTGTAATTTTCAAAATATCAAAAATTCTTAGAAAATTCCAGAAAATATATTTTTGAGTTTCAAAGATTTTAAAACATTTTCGGTAAATTTTCCAAGTTTTTCTGATATTTTTGTGATTTTATAAAAATGAAACAGTGCCAAAAAGAGTAAATAGTGCATAGCTTGGAGTAATTTGCAAGTTAAAAAAATTTTAACCACCCAAAAACTCCTGGAAATTATTTTTATACTAAACCATAGACATATCTACATACAAGATCTGAAATCACTATTTTTAAATTTTTGTAGAATTTAATGTGACTTTTCTAATATTTTTTTGGTACTTTACAATTTTTTGGGGTTTATAAATAATAAATGCGTGAAAATTGGGCAGAAAATAAAAGAGAGTAAAATATACCTAATCTAATTTTTTGGATTTTTTAGAGCAATATTTGAATTTTTATGATTTTTTTCAAATTTCAAGTAGAGTAAAAGTTACTGTTTTTGATTTTTTTAATAATATCCAATGAAATTTAAATGCAATGAAAATTTCATGCTATAAAGAAATACACATCAGAAGCATAACATGAATTTTCAAGAATTTATTAACCATGTAGAACACTTATTTCAATATAAAAGATATGCAATTTAATGGTATGGGTAACATGTATTAAAATGCAATCATTCAGAGTTTTTGAATGAAAACTTAAGATGAAATAAGAGCAGGAAAGAAAATACAATTTACCCACTAAACGTGCGCTACACGTGACTTGGCTCTGGTAGGGATCTTTGCGCAGTTTTGGAAACTTCCATGAGCGTTTCTTCAATTTTGCCAAATTTTTTTAATTTTAAAAGACCCTCCTCTTAGGTACCGTTCGGGTGACGGGTTAAACTCCCCTTTGGGGAGTTTACCCTCTTACCCCACATCCCCTCTCTCCCCGTGGGCCCTACTTTATTCCTTTTTTAAAAAATTAAATAAATCAATTGTACATCATCAATCCTATCAAAAAATAATATATTATACCATCACATCATATAAAAATTATAAACTACTCCACTTCTACTCACTTTTCCGAACTTCAATACAATCACATCACAATAACTACTCACTTTTTCAAACTTCAATACAATCATATCACTCCAAACCCACTTCTAACCCACCCCCAGTTTAACCCTCTATCCAAACACCGAAATCCAAAAACGGGTTACCCTCTACCAGTTTAACCTGCCTTAACCCGCAACCAAACACACCCTTAGGGTTCTATTCTCTGTTCTTTCTAAATTAAGGAGGGCCGATGGGGACCACCACTGCCCTCTTTCTTCTCTCTCATGCAGATGGCGGCGGGCGGCGGAGGTACACGTGGCGGTGGCGACGATCATTGGCGGCAGTGACGGACTGGCGGTGGCGACGATCGCTGGCAGCAGTGCAAGCAGTCACGGATCTGCAATGGGCGGTGGACTGCGCATGCTCGTGCGGAGCAGGGCGCGACGGAGAGGTAGGATTCCTGCGACGGAGGGCCGGGGCGATGACGATGGGCTCAGGGGAGGACGTCGCCCGTGCGGAAGTCGGTGGTGGCGCCTCACGGTGGCAACTGCTATCGGTCTGGAGATAAGAATGGAGTTGGTGGCTGCAGTGGAATTGCGGTGGTCCCCTCCTCCGTTGCAGGTGGTTGGTGGTGTGGTCGGGCGATCGCGATCAACTCTGAAGGGCGGAGATTGCCACGGGTTCATGTGGTGGACAGAGGTCCGCGCGACGATGGTGTCGACGGGTAGTGCGGCTGCCGTTCACAGAGACACGGGTCACGTGGAGGTCAATGATGGTTGGGGGATGGTAGCCCAGCCGCCTGAGTCCTTTTTATTTATTTTTATTTTTTAATATAAATTTACTTTGTAAACAAAATTTACATATTTTTTTTATTTTTTCTAGATAGAAAAGGTTGAGATATATTTTGCATTTTTTATCTTTTTATATTGTCTTGCAGAACATATGTTAGACAAAGAAATGTATATATATATTATTTATAAACAACTTAGGATGTGAGCACAACGGCTCCATCCCAAAAAAGTCAAAATCAGAAAATGTGAACGAATGCAGATCCTGCGAAATGGAAGGTAAATCCGAAGATCCGGTCATCGTGCGTGACCAGAGATGAGTGTTTGTATAAGGTAGAACGTGAACACATATGAATTAAGAAGATGAATGTGGATACCGATGCGGATCGGATTGAGAATTTGGGAATTTAAGATCTAAAATTTAACAATAACATTGAAGCAATGATTAAATCTAAAATGACGAAGGAAAATAAATTGGATCTTACCTTGGGGTCGGATACGCCGTGATGGCCTCGACAAGGACCAACTCGCTGTCACCAGACAGCTCATAGGTTGGGCACCCTTTTGCGACAAGAAAATCTTGGAGATCGGACTCCTCTCCACCAAAGATTGATCAAGAGCAAATGAGGGAGGAGAAGCCCAATAAAAAGAGAAGGAAAAATTAAAAAGAAAATATGTACAAAGAAGAAATATTTTTACTGGTTAATTAAATTCAATTAATTAATTAAAAAATTTGGAATTAAATAATAATTAAAATTTTAATTTACAAAAAATAATTAGCCACCTTAATGGTGGTTATTTAAGGCATAAAATCAAATCTTTATATACAAGGTGGGTTTTCAAATTAAATAAATTAATAAATTAAATAATTAAATCCAATTTTCATAATTATATTAATTTAATTAATTAATGGTAGATATTAATTTTTTTGGTGATTTTTATGTAAGGAAGTTAGTTGTATACAAGTATTATATACATATAGTACAATATACACATGTACAAATAGGGAAATTATTTTTAAATAATAAATTTTTAATAAATTTTTTATTTTTATTTTTAATAATGAATATAATATTTACAATTATGTACATTATGTATAAAAATAAATATGAACAAGTATGTATACAACAAGTAATTGGTGAAACTACACAAACCGCCCCAGGAAACCGTCTTTTTAACTATAACTCCAAAAATTATGAAACCACAACCATTTGAAAGATAATTTCATTTAGAGTACAATAGAAGTGAGTTGGATTCAATTTGAGTTCATATGGAGCTTGAATTGGTCTTTCAATTGTTAATTTACGGCTTTTTCTGAGTCTGATTAATTGTAATCTGTACAATATTTTACTTTGCAATTGTTTTTATTATTTACAAAACATTTTTATTTACAAATTTTGTTTAGAAAAATATTTAATTTGAGGTCAATTTATGTAAAAATAAAATAGTATAAGTTTTCTATAAATATACAAGGAATAAATGCATAAATTATTTTTTTTTGGATTTTTGGATTGAAGAGCCTATCTCCCCCTACTTTATTCCTGGTCGATCAGGTCAAGTCTTGATCTTCTCTCGGGGTTCGGATCAGTCTATATTTTTTCATAAATACATCATTTATTTTTCTTTTCTGTTTCTTTTCTTCTTTATTCCTTTATTTGAGTATAAAAAGTGGTAAAATTGCATATTTAACAAATGCATGCAAAATGATAATTTCATGAAATTAGTGGGTATTTACAAGTATTTGACTAAGGAAATAAAGCTTAAATAAAAGAATAAATATGATGAATCGTGGATTCATCACCACTATCTGGATTATACTTTCTTAGGTTTGATTTGTGAAAGACATTATGCACTTCAGATAGGTGCGGTGGGAGCACCAACCTATAATCCACTGGTCCTACATGTTAGAGTATCTCAAAAAGATTAACATACCTTAGTTTTTACTTTCCTTTGATTCTAAATCTTTGAGTACCTTTCATAGGAGATATCTTGACGAAGACTGAATCTCCAATGCTGAATTCTACATCTCTCCTATCACAGTAACTCTTTTTGCGGCTTTGGGTTGCTAGTATATTCTTCTTTATCTTCATGATCACATCAGTGGTATCTTGAATGATCTCATGTCCACACAATCGTTTTCTCCTATTCCAGTCAAACACAAGGCAGATGTACATCTCCTACCATATATAGCTTCATATGGTGCAACTCCTATACTTGAATGATGGCTATTGTTATATGTGAATTCAGTCAATGGAATGTGCACGTTGTATACTCCTTTCCATTCTAACATACAAGAAGACAACAAATCTTCTAATGTTTGGATAGTTCTCTTAGTTTGACCATCTGTTTGAGGATGATGGGCAGTGTTGATATTCAATCTTGTTTTGAGAGCCTTCTGTAATTCTTTCCAAAATTTTGAGGTAAAACGAGGATCTCTATCGAATATGATCTCCTTTGGTACCTCGTGCATGCGAACAATCTCCTTGATATACAAGCTCGCAAGTTTTGGAAGTGTAAAAGTGAGCTTGATAGGAAGGAAGTGTGCTGATTTGGTTAGTTGATCCACTATAACCCAACAACATCATGTCCCAAGAGTGTACGAGATAAACCAACTAGAAATCCATAGATATGCTTTCCCACTTCCACTTAAGGATAGGAAGTGGTTGCAACAATCTTGAAGGTCTTCGGTGTTCAACCTTTACTTGTTGGCAAATTAAGCAACACTTAACGAATTCAACTACATCTCTCTTTATACCATCCCACAAAAAATATTTCTTCAATTTGTGGTACATTTTAGTGCTTCCAGGATGGATCGTTAACCTCACGCAATGAGCTTCTGACCACAACTCTCTCTTTATCCCTTCATCATTGGGTACACACAATCTCCTTCGAAAGGTTAATGCTCCATCCTTCAAAATGAAATCTTCGAGATGATCATCCTCCATCTTGTTTATCATCTTTTCTAGCTTGACATCTTGCCTCTGAGCTATTATCAGATGTCCGAGCAGATCATTCTTCACTTGTCTGGAAACCGTTACAGTTTTTAGTTTTCCAGTAGGAGGCATCGATCCTCAACTACTTACTTCTTCGAGCATATCCCACTTCAAGACTTGCAATTGAGCTAGTATTAAGGGTGGCTTCTGACTAAGAGCATCTACAATGACGTTTGCTTTTCTCGGTAGGTATAGGATTGTGCAATCATAATCTTTTAGTAGATCCAACCACCTTCTTTGTCTCATATTCAACTCCTTCTGAGAAAACAAGTACTTCAAGCTTTTGTGATCGTTATAAATTTCAAACTTTTTGCCATAAAGATAATGTCTCCAAATTTTAATGCAAAAACTATTGCAGCTAACTCTAAATCATGAGATGGATAGTTCCTTTCATGATTATGCTACTGACTCGAAGCATATGCCACTACCTGACCATTCTGCATATGTACACACCCCAGTCCTTGATGAGAGGCCTTACTGTAAACAACAAATCCCCCACTTCCCGAAGGGATGGACAACACAGGGATTGATGTAAATCTCTTTTTAAGTTCAAAGAAACTTTATTCGCATTCTTTGGTCCAAATAAACGGAATCCCCTTCCTAGTAAGCTTTGTCATGGCCAATGCAATTTTAGAACAGTCATTGATAAATCTTCGATAGTAGCCTGCTAATCCCAAGAAACTTTTGATTTCTGTTACTGTCTTCGGATGTTCCCAATTCAAAACTACTTCTACTTTAGTCGGATCAACAGAAATTCTATTTCCTGATACGACATATCCAAGGAATGTAACTTCTTTCAATCAAAATTCACATTTCCTGAATTTTGCAAATAACTAGTGGGCTCGCAAGGTTTCCACAACAATTCGTAAGTGCTCTTTATGTTGGGATTCATCCTTAGAATAGATAACCACATCATCAATGAAAACCACAATGAATTGGTCTAAATACGATCGAAAAACTTGATCCATCAAGTCCATGAAATCTACGAGAGCATTAGTCCATCCGAATAGCATCACCAAAAATTCATAATGTCCATAACATGTTCAAAAAGCTGTCTTGGATATATTTTCTGACCTAACTCTCAACTCATGATACCCAGAGCGTAGGTTAATATGGAAAAGACACATGCACCTTGCAACTGATCAAATAGATCATCAATAGGAGGTAAAGGGTACTTGTTCTTTATAGTTTGTTTGTTCAATTGACGATAATCAATGCATAATCTGAGTGATCCATCCTTCTTCTTCACAAATAGGACTGGTGCACCCCAAGTAGAAGTACTGAGAATGAATCCCTTCTCTAATAATTCTCGAAGTTGACTCTTCAACTCTCGCAAATCGGCTGGAGCCATATGATAAGGAGCAATAGATATTGGGTTGGTTCTAGGAATTACATCCATCGTAAATCTGATCTCTCGATTAGGAGGAAGTCCAGGTAATTTTTCCGGAAAGATAATTTGAAACTCCTGAATGACTAGAACAATGATTATGTCCTTTTCATCTTTATGCGGATGAGTAACACATGCTAGATATCCTCGTTTAATAAATGGTGTTGGTTACAAACAATATGTTCTCCAGGGACTGATATTAAGTAGGGTTCCTTTAATATGGTTGGTTTACGTTGAATCTTAGATGCAAATTCAGGTGACATAAAAGAATGTGTAGCTCATGAATCAAATAGGACATGAACCATAAATTCATCAACTAGAATCATACATCGCACCACAAAATCAGGTGCATTTGATTCTCTCATAGAACAATTATAAGATCGTCCAGTGATCCGATTCACATTTGATCCAGCATAACTCCCAAACTATTGGATTCTTGGGCAATTTTTCTTTGGGTGCCTATCTGCCCACCGATATACCATGTCATATTCCTCCAACATGCCTTGAAATGTCGTTTCCCACATGATGGACATGTCAGCTTCTCTGAACTTGTTCCCCTTGCAAACTTTTCATAACCTCCAAAAGGCTCGAATGATTTTGGGTTTGAATGTGATACATCCTCAGAATATTGTTTGCTCGTTGATGAAGATCGAATGGGGTGAAAAAGGCGGTCTTTCCTTGATAAAGTCTTGTCCTTCTTGAAAGTATGACCCTTGTTTCTCCATTCCCTTCTAAGATACAACTCATTTTATTCCCGTTCATGAATCCTTGCTCTGTCTGCTACTTCCGCAACAGTTTTTAGCCTTAACCCTATAAGAAGGCTACAAGTGGATGGCCTCAGACCTTGCTTGAAGCACCATTTCTTCTCCTTCTCAGTTGACACCGATTCTTTTGCAAAACGAGCCAATTCCAAGAACTTGATCTTGTATTCATCGACTGTCAATGATCCTTGATGCAAGTTGAAAAAATACAATTTATTCTCCTCCCTCTAAGTCTCAGGGTAGTATTGATCGCTGAAGATCTCAGTAAATTTCTCCCAAGACATTTGATGGTCTTCTTTAGAGTAAACATATCTCCACCATCATTTTGCATCTCCATCAAAGTGGAAAATGGCAAAAGAGACCCAAGAGTGTTTGGCCAAATTCATGAATCTGAATATCGTTGTCATTTTCTGGATCCAGTTCTCAATCAATGTCGGATCAAGATCCCCAGTGAAAGATGGCAGCTTCAACCTTCGAAATGCCTCAAAGCGCTTGTCATGATTTCCTTCTTTTCTATCGTCCTCTTCGTCATATTTATATGACTATATTGGTGAATAAGTCATTTCTTCCTCTTCATAACTTTCGTCAGCTTCCTCTTCATCATAATTTAAGATATCTTGCAAATTTCGCTCCCTTCTTCTAGGCCTTTTGGGTAGACCCTGGTTGTACTCTTCTGCTTCTTCTTTGTGTCTATCAGGTATGGCACGTGTAAGACGAGACTCCAAGTTATCAAGTCTATTTATTATCATTTCCATAAATTGTTGCATTTGGATACCCCTTCTAGGACGACTACTGCTAGAATTCGCATCTTGCATTCTCCTTCTTAGCGGTATTTTCTAAAATTCAATTACTTGATTAAAGGATAATCTAAAGAATTTTCCGATGCGAGGAGAAATAATCCTACTTTAGAGACTAAAAGATCTCCATTATTCTAATTCTTAGTAAACTAGATTAACCAGAGCTCTAATACCACTTCTATCACACCCCGATCCCCTATGCCCGACATGACCGGGTTTGATCGGAACATGATGCTTATACCTTACTGCCCAACAATTTACCAAGAAAAAATGCAATAGAGCGGAAAAATATGATTCCCAAACATCATAAAACAATGAGGGCACAAAGATAAACATATAGATAGATATGTATCACAGAAAATTATCATCATGAACTTCCATAATCTTTTCATACTAGCTGTTCTAACAAGGTTGCACAAGAAAGAAATTTGCAAGTTAGCCACTATATCCACCTCTAAGCTAAGGAGGTTAGAATTAAAAAAAATGTTCATAATGATAAGGGGTTACAAAAAATTTACACCCCAACTACAATCACAAAAAACTAACAAAAAAATCTTCCGCGAAGTCGGCATCTTCTTATCACTCAACATTTGGTGGCGGGTGCTGACTGACGGTAGAGAATCATCATTTCCAACCTCGAAGTGACGTTGGTCATCACTGTCATGGTCTCCCAAAGCATGATGAATATCCTTTCTTCTTCCTCCTGGATATGGTACGGGGAGGTAATGCTTGATTCACTGTCTTCTCGTGGGGCCACAGACATAATGGTTGGAGGGAGAGTTGGGTGTGCCGGTGCTAAATGTGGGCGGAGCTGGCATCAAGGCGGTTGGGTAGACTTTCGTGCCGTTATACGTGTTTTGGCCATTACCTAAGTTGGGTTGTCAACTAAGGAGGTGAGCAAAGCTCAACGAGGATATATATAAAAGATATAATAGGATGAAATGTAGCGGCTTTATAATATGCCATTTGGTGGAGATTTCATTCTCTTTCTCTTTTTCTTTTCTTTTCTTTTCCTTTTACGGTATTTAATTAGTCAGTATCCACCTTTTCTTCCACTACTAATATTCATAATATTGATTATGATTGTTATTGTACATATTGTGTAACTCATCTCAGGAATTCCCTAGTGGTTAAGATAACCTGTAGCTAGCAGGTACCCTAACCTACTAGCGATCCCTTGATTTGTTAACCCTCGAGTGTATAGCACATGCTCATGACTTGGACGGAGTGAGAAGTTATCACTTCTCGAGTGACTATCACCAGTGTCACTCCTTCTCATTTTTTTCTATATATGAAATTTTCTTGTGACATATCACGGATTTATATCCAGTGGATCACCTCATCTTGTGTTATATCACGAGTTTTGATCCTAAGGATCTACCCTGACCTGTAACAAGCGAAGTCCCAAGTTTTTCTTATTTCACTCTTATTTCCTTTCACCACATTTTTTTTCAGATTTTAGCATCCCTAGGCAATATCCTAAAATCATCGACATTACCCAATGCAAATGATTCTCATGGATTTTCCCCGTATATCCTAATACTATATTGACATTTAGATATCAAAGAAAACAATAATCCTAATAGATAATCAACTCAGCAAGAGGAAGGCTAAATATATTATTTAATTCAAGGAAATCCTAACCTTGGGTATGAATAATATTTCTCAACCTCTCGAACCGACCTAATTCGACTTCGCTGCAAGTATTAATTATAATTACATTATGATAGATTAAACCATTAGAGAACGGAAATTTAAATATAGAAAACTATACATGGGATCTTAATCCCATATCCCTGTCCAATCATCTATCATGATATCTTTTTTTCAACAAGGATAATCCAATATGCTTTATAATTATCCTCCTAACGATCCTCTCATTTCCAAGATTTCAAGCCATACTGTTGAGAGTCCTCCTGTAATTTACTTCTTTTCTTAACGCCGTTTTCTTTCTTACACTTAAAATAAGTATTTTTACGGTGGAAAAATCTCTAAATTCAAGATGGTTTCTTAAAATCCACACCAAAACTAAATCTATTTTTTATCATTATTTACATCTATACACGTATGTATCCCATGATCATCATCACTTTTCATTTTTTCTACTATTCAACTTTTCAATAAGTACTAATAACATCACTCATCCTAATTAACATGTTCACATTCGTTTCCATAAGTATGATCCAATGATATTATCTATAATTCTCATAACATTAATTATCTCATCATTTATTTTTTCTGAAATCATCAAACTCCTAACTCTCAAAGAACTCACATATTCACACACACACACACACACACACACATCCGCATATTTATCCCTTGCATGTGGTACCTTTTCATCATAATACCTCTCCTTCACGTCTTCAATTCTTTCATTCAAATCGGCATTGTCAACTGTTTGAACTATTATACTCAGCAACATTAACAAAACTTTATGATCATCACAAAATCAACAAGAATATATATTATTCCCTCATCATTCACCTACTAAATTTAAGAAAAACATGCATGCAACTCAAATTCAGCATGATGTCCACATTTCTTTTGCTCAAAATAAATAATCTTTATAACTTTTACATGGAAAACTAAATCAAATTCTAACATCATTCATCATATTATCCCAACAATCAAATATCCCTTACAATGACATCCAACCCCTACAATCATCCACACTTCGCCTTAATAATTCAAACCCCCACATAGATTTGTTGCATGCAAGGATAAAATCACATGTTCTTGCACTACCATTTTATTTTCACCACAGATTTTGATTCAAATTTCATCTCCTCTTCACTTATCTTAACATTTAAACAAGATTATATCTCCATCTCATAACATCAAGCCACAAAAATCCGAAATTTTGTTTCCCAATTTTATCACATCCCCAAAACTATATCAAAAACTTAATATCCCCAAATCAACTCAAGACAACAAAATCATCTAGACGCATTACTCAAAGAAAATGAAAAGGAACGGAGTAAGATCCTTACTCCTTACCTTATCTTCTTCTTTTCCTTCTTTTTTCTCTTTTCTTTCTCTTCTCCCTTTCTCCTCATTTCTTTTTTTCTCTCCAACTCTGCTTGGGTGGAAGAGCCAAAGTCTGGGAATGGAGCGTCGGGCCCTGCCCTTCCCCCTTTTCAAAACTGTGGGGAAAATTGCAAGGATACCCTTACAATTCCCTCCTATCAAAAGCCCTTTTTTTAAACTTTAGACCGTAACATTCTACCACGTTAAGAAATTTCACCCTCGAAATTTTCCATACCTTTGATGATAAACAATGCTGAATATTTTGCCCGCATCTCATCCTCAAGTTCTCATGTAATTTCACCGTTTTTCGATCTCTCCACAGAATCTTTACTAGTTGTAACGCCTTTTTGCGAAGTTTCTTTTCCATTCTATCTATAATCTCAACCGACTTCTCGTGATATGTATGATTGGGATCCAATTGTAAATCTTCATACTAAATCACATTGCCACTATCTAGAATATACTTTCTTAGGTTTGATATGTGAAAGACATTATGCACTTCAGATAGGTGCGGTGGGAGCACCAACCTATAAGCCACTAGTCCTACACGTTTGAGTATCTCAAAAGGACCAATGTACCTTGATTTTAAGTTTCCTTTAATTCCAAATCTTTGAGTGCCTTTCATAGGAGATGTCTTGACGAACACCGAATCTCCAACACTAAATTCTACGTCTCTCCTCCAGCTGTCACAGTAACTCTTTTGGAAGCTTTGGATTGCTAGTTGCTTCTTATTTATCTTCATGATCACATCAGTGGTCTCTTGAACCATCTCAGGTCCCGACATTCGCATACACGCACACGTGCACATACACGTACCAGTGGCCTCTTGAACCATCTCATACACGCACACACGCACCATCTCATACATGCACCAATGGTCCCTTGAACCATCTCATACACGCACCATTGGTCTCTAGACCCATCTCACACACACACACTCACATACACACACACACACACGCAACACTAAGTTCTTCTTTATCGTTATGATCACATCAGTGGTCTCTTGAACCATCTCAGGTCCCCACATGCGCATGCGCACACACGCACACACACGTACACCCCCACACACGCACACACATGCGCACGCACGCACAAACACACGCAAGCACACACGCACACACGCACACGCACACACGCGCGTGCACGCGTGTACACACACACATATATGGGATTGGGGAGCCAACGCCCATGTGTATGTAACTTTCCTACACCCATCCCTTTTCCACTCTATTTTTGATTTTTTTGAAATGGATCCTTAGGATATTTACTTAGAATATTAAGTGGAATATGTGTTTCAAATTTCGTTCAAAACATACATTCCTAACATGTCCATCTGAAAGAGTCGATTTCAGCAAAATTTGACCGTTAAAAATTTATTGTCTTGATGGAAAAGTTAGAAATCCCGAAATAAGATGAAATTTGAATGACGATACAGTGATATATTGTTATCTAAACCCCTCAAGGATTCAATTCAAAAAATCAAAAAAATAGAGAGAAAAATGGGTGGGTGTAGGAAAGTTACCTACACATGGGTGTAGGTTCCCCTTCCCCTACACACACATACATACACATGTAAACACATACACACACACACCTCTCTTCTTTATTTCTCCACTAAATATTAGGAATTCATGCATGAGACAACAAAATCAAATCCATACTAATGTACTAATATATCTTTCATTTCTTTCAAAAAAATACATCTACTGCACTTTCTTGATTTTTTAATATTTGAACTTTTAGTTAAATCTGATGTATATTAGCATGCCGAATATGGATGAAATTCCATATGTATGTTAATACAAAAAATTAATTTTAAATGAAGTTTTAATAAATTTTACGACAATACATATAACTTTTTCTTGAATTTTATATCATTAATCGAAATCAGTGTATGTTAGCCCACAAATATTGAGAAAATCTCATATGTTTATTAACACAATAAAATTGTTTTAAAATTAATATTTTATTACTTTTATAATTACACACACACATACACACACACATATATATATATATATTCTTTGAGTTTTTTAGGAATTAATCTTTCAGTTAAAATTAGAGTATACTAGATCAAAATGTAGAGATAAAATCTCATATATGTTATCGAGTTTAATAGTTTCTCAGAATTTGTGCACATAAGCACAAACAGATTAACAAAATCTCATAGGATTGTTAATACATAAAAAATAATTTTAAAATAAAAATATATCATTTTTGTCATAATATATTTTATAATTTCTTTCAAAAAATATATCTATCATGTTTTCTAGATTTTTTACTATTTGAACTTTTAGCATAAATTGATGTACATTAATAAAAAATCAATTTTAAATAAATTTTTTTATTAATTTTATTATAATATATATAACATTTTCTTGACTTTATTTAGGAATTTATCTTTTTCCTGAAATTGGTGTATGTTTGCCCATAAATATTAATGAAATCACATATATAGATATATTAGTACATAAAAATTTATTTTAGGATTAATAATTTATTATTTTTATCATAAAATGTATATCATATTCTTTGAGATTTTTAGGAATTAATTTTTCAGTTGAAATCAGAGTTTGTTTGAATACAAATATGTACCAAATCTCATATATATAATGATTCTAACGATTTCTCAAAATTGATGTATATTAGAAAATAATATTAATAAAATCTCATATGAATGCTAAACAAAAAAATAAATTTGAAATAAAATTTTATTAATTTTATATTAATACATTTATCATATTTTTTATTTTTTATTATTTGAACTTTTAGTTAAAATTGATGTATGTTAGCACTCAACTATGGATGTAATCTCATATGTGTGTTAGTACAAAAAATAGTTTAAATGAAACTTTATTATATTTTTACTATAAAATATATAATTCATTCGTGATTTTTTTAGAGGTTGATATTTTTTTGAAATCATTGTATGTTAGCACACATATATTTGCAAAATCTCATATATATGCTCGTTCACAAAAAATATTTTTAAATTAATATTTTATTATTTTTGATTATATATATTATAGTATTTGTTTTTTTAAGAACTACATCTTCATGTAAAATTATAGTATATCAGATTACAAATATGGATAAAATCTCATATTTATTAATGAGTTAAACAATATCTCCAAATTGGTGTACAACAACATGCAAAGATAACGAAATATCATATTAATGTTAATACAAAAAATAATTTTAATAGAAAATATTATTTTTATCATCATATCTATCTAGCATTCTTGATTTTTATAGTATTTGAATTTTTAGTAAAAATTAATGCATGTTAGCATTTTTAAATATAAATGGAATCACATATGTATATTAATAAAAAATTAATTTTGAATAAACATTTATTATATTCTTATTCCAATATATATATAACATTTTCTTATGTTTTTAAAGTGTAGATCTTTTTTCTCAAAATTGATGTATACTAGCATACAAATATAGATGAAATATCATATGATTTTTAATAGTGATTTTTACACCACGAACAATGAAAATTTTGTAAATTACTTTCTCAACCCTGTATTCATCGTAATTATACCTAAACCATACAAACTTACTAATTCTTACACTACGGACCTTGATGAACTCTACTGTTAACTCCTGGAAAGGTTATGGTGTAACAATTAGCAAGTTTGCGAGGTTTAGTTGAGAATAACAAAGAATGCATGGTCCAAATGGTAATTTTTGAAGTTTTTAGGGTTTATGATGTAAAAATACCTTGCTAATACACAATAAAATTTTAAACAAAATTTTATTTTTATCATAATATATCTATCATGTATTCTTGATTTTTTAAATATTTAAAGTTTTTGTTAAAATTGATGTATGTTATCACATCAAATATGGATGGAATCTCAAATGTATGTTAATGGAAAAAGCTAAATTTAATCCAAATTTTATTATATTTTTTACAATATATATATATATAACATTTTTGAGGTTTTTAATGGTTAATCATTTTTTCTTGAAATCGATGCATGTTGGCATACTAATATTGAAGAAATACCATATGCATGTAGCACACAAAAATTAATATTAAAATTAATTCTTATTATAATAAAATGTACAAGATATTCTTTAAATTTTTTAGGAATTAAACTTTCGGTTAAAATTAGAGTATGTTAGAATACAAATATAGATAAAATATCATATATATTAATGAGTTAAGCAAGTTCTAAAAAATATGTATATTAATACACAAAGATTAACGACACATGAATGTTGATACACAAAAAAGTAATTATAAAACAAAACTTCAGTATTTTTATCATAATATATGTATCGTGCTTTCTTGATATTTTAGAACAAGAAGTTTTGGTTAAAACTAATGTATGTTAGCACACTAAATATGGATGAAATCTCATATGTCTATTAATATTAAAAAATAACTTAAAATGAAACTTTTCTATATTATTATTGCATAATTATAGTGTTTTCTTGAGCTTTTTAAGGTTGATATTTTTTCTCAAAAATGGTGTATGTTAACACATACATATTGATGAAATTTAATATGAAAGTTAGCACACAAAACTTTATTATAAACTAATATTTATTACTTTTATAAGAATATATATCATATTCTTAGAGTTTTTTAGGAATTAAAGTTTCTGTTAAAATTAGAGTATGATGGAACACAAATCAAGATAAAATCTTATATATATAATAATGAGTTGAAAATTTTCTAAAATTATGTACATTAGCAAAAAAAGATTAAAACATCTCTTATAAATGTTAAACATAAAAAATATAAATTTGAAACGAAACTTTATTAATTTTATTATAATATATCTATCATGTTTTCTTAATTTTTTTTGGTATGTTAAAATTTTATTAAAATAAATGTATGTTAGCACTTTAAATATGTATGAAATTTAACATGCATTTTAAAATGAAATTTTATTATATTTTAATCACAAAATATATTATTTTTTTTGTGGTTGAGCTTTTTTTCTTCTGAAATCATGTATGTTAGCACAAAATATTGATAAAGTATTATATGTACATTAGATCGCAAAATTTTAATTCAAAATTATTATTTTATTACTTTTATTATAAGTGTATATCGTATTCTTTGATTTTTAGGAATTAAACTATTTGATGAAATTGGACTGTGCTAGAACATAAATATGGATAAAATCTCATATTTGTTAATGAGATGAACAATTTCTCAAAATTGGTGTACAATAGCACATTAATATTAACAAAATCTCATATGAATGTTAATATATGAAAAAATAATTTTAAAACAAAAGTTTATTATTTTTATTATCATATAAGAATCACACTTTCTTGCTTTTTTAGTACTTGAACTTTTAGTTAAAATTGATTATGTTAGCATGCAAAATATGTTTGAGATCTCAACTTTATTATATTTTTATTTCATTATATATAACATTTTATTGATTTTTAAGGGTTGATCTTTTTTTTTAAAATCAAAATTTTGACAATATTTCATATGTATGTTGGCACAAATATATATATATATATATTACTAATTTTATCATAAAATACATATCATATTCTTCGAGATTCTTAGGATGTAAACTTCAGTTAAAAATAGAGTATGTGAGAACATAAATTTTGATAAATCTCAAAATTATTAATGAGACAACTACTCGAAACTGGTGTACATTAGCATGCAAATATTAAAAAAAAATCATATGAATATTTATAAAAATATTCTTAAAATGATTTTTTATTATATTTACCCTAATATTTCTATCACGTTTCCTCAGTTTTTAGTATTTGTATTTTTAATTAAAATTGATGCATGTTTGTACATAAAATATAATGGAATCTAATTTGTATGTTAATATAATATATTATTTTTAAATTTAAACTTTTGTAATTTTATTACGTTATACATAACATTTTCTTCAGTTTTTTAGAGCTTAAACTTTTTCTTGAAATTGATGTATGTTAGCACACAAATATTAAAAAAATCTTATTTATAAGTCAGCACACAAAAATATATTTTAAAAGTAATATTTTTATTTTTATTAAAAAAATATGTAAATTAAATGTTAGTTAAACTTAGAGTACGTTAGAGCGTAAATATATATAAAATATCATATTTTTTAACAAGTTGAACAATTTCTCAAAATTGGTGTACAACAACATACAAGTACGAACGGAATCGCATGAGAATGTTAATGTTATCATAATATATACCATCTTTTTTGATTTTTAGCATTTATGATTTAGTTAAAATTGATATATATATATATGATTACTAATAAATTATGGAATAATTTCATATGTATATTATTATCAAAATTATTTACGAATGAAACTTTAATTAAAACGTTATTACAATATATATAAAATATTCTTGAAATTGGGGTTGAGATTTTTTCTGGAACTCCATGTATATTAGCACACAAATTTTGATGAAAATTGCATATGTATGTTAGGACACAAAAATTTATTTTAAAATTAATACTTTATTCTTTTATCATAATATATATATGAATTATTTGATTTTTTTATAAAATAAATTTTTTATTAAAATTAGAGTATGTTAGAATACATATATGGATAAAATATCATATATTTACATATAAATGAGTTAAATAATTCCTAAAAATTTATGATTATTAATGAACAAGGGTTAACAAAATCTCATATGTTTGTTATTAGACAAAAAAAAATTTTAAAGTAAAAAATATTGTTTTTGTAATAGTTTATCCATTATGTTTTTTTATAGTTTTTTAATATTTCAATTTTAACTCGCATTAATATTTGTTAGCACATCTAATATGGATGAAGTCTCATATATATGTTAATACAAAAAATAATTATAAATAAAATTATTATTTTATTACAATATAAATAAAGATAAATAGATAAATTAGTATAAATATAAAAAACAAATAAATATAAATAAATAACTATATAAATATATAAACACACACACACATGCACATGCACACGTACACATACGCACGCACGTACACGCACACACGCACGCACGCACACACACACACACACACACACAGGCACATGCATATGACACACATACGCACGGCACTCACGCACGCCTGCACGCATACACAAACACACACATTCATGTGTTTTTTAGAGGTTGATCATTTTTCTCAAAATAGTTGTGTGATGACACACTAATATCGACAAAATACCATATGTATGTTAGAAACAAATTTTAATTTAAAATTAATACTTTATACTTTTTATCATAAAATATATTGTATTCTTTGAGATTTTTAAGAATTAACTTCTAGTTAAAATTTATTCACAAGTTGAAGAATTTTTTAAATTTGTATATATACAAAAATTAAGAAAACCTTTTATGAGTGTTGATGCTCAAAAAATTAAATCTTGGTTAAAACTTTATTAGTTTATCATAATATATCTATTATGCTTTCTTGAATTTTTATTATGCAAAATCGATGTATGTTAGCCGATCAAATATGGATGAAATCTCATATGTATATTAATACAAAAAAAATTATTATAAATACTACTTTATGAATTTTTTATTGCAATATGTTTAACATTTTCTAGTATTTTTTGGGTTGATCTTTTCTTGAAAGTAGTGTATGTTGTTGCACAAATATTGACAATATTGTATATATATGTTAGAAGAAATTTTTATTTTAAAATCAATATTTTATTAATCTATAATAAAATATAGATATCATATTGTTTTGGTTTTTTAGTAATTTAATTGTCGTTATAAAACTAGAGTACGATATAACAAAATTATTGATAAAATCTCATTTATATTAACGAGTTGAACAATTTCTCAAAATTGGTTTATATATTGGCATACAAAGGTTCACTAAATCTCATATGAATATTTGTATAAAAACTATTTTTAAAATAAAATTGTATTATTTTATCATCATATATCTATCATTATATTTAAAAAATATATATCTATCCCATTTTCTTGATGTTTTTTAGTATTTGAAGTACGTAAAATTGATCTATGTTAGTTAAAATTATTTTTATCAAAATTTTACTATAGTTTTATGGTAATATATAACATTTTCTTGTGTTTTTGAGGGGTTAATCTTTCTTCTCAGAATTGATGTATGTTAGAACACCGATATTAACGAGATATCGTATTTATGTTAGCACACAAAAATTATTTTAAAATCAATATTTTATTTCTTTAAGCATTATATATATATATATATATCATTTTTTTACTTTTTTTATTTAAGCTTATAGTTAAAATTAGATTATGTTAGATCATTGATATGGATAAAACCTCATCTATATGTAAACGAGTTGAACCGTTTCTCAAAATTAATGTTTATAAGCACGAACATATTTGTAAAATCCTATATGAAAGTTAAACACAAAAAAATTCAAAATATTTTTTTATTTTATCATAATAAATATATCATGATTTCTCAATTTTTTTAGTATATGAAATTTTTGTTAAAATGGATGTATGTTATCATGACAAATATGGATGAAATATCATATATATTTTAATAAAAAATAATTTCAAAGCAAAATTTATTTATTTTTTAAATGTATAATATTTTCTTGACTCTTTTAGAGATTGATATTTTTTCTCGCAATCAATATATGTTAGCACACAAATATCAACAAAATCTCATATATATGTTAGCATACACATTTTTTTGAAAGTAATATAATGTTATTTTTTATTATAAAATATATTCCATATTCTTTAAGTTTTTAAGAATTAAAATTTTAGTTAAAATTAGAGTATGTTAGACCATAAATATGTATAAAATCTCTTATCTATTAACGAGTTGAACCATTGCTAGAATGTGGTATACAACATCAGAGAAAGATTAACGAAATCTCATACGACTATTAATATATAGAAAGTTATTAAAAACATAATTATTTGTTATCATAATATATTTATCACGATTTCTTGATTTCTTATGTATTTGAACTTTTGGTTAAAATTGGTGTATGTTAATACGACAAACATGAATGAAATATCATATGTTTTCTAATACTAAAAGCTAACTAAAATAAAATGTTATTATATGTGTTGTTTCAAAATATATAAAAATTTCAAGAGTTTTTAGGGGGTTTATCTTTTTCTTGGAATCAATGTATGTTAGAACACAAATAATAACGAAATCTCATATGTGTGGTAGCACACAAAAGTTTATTTTAAAGTTAATATTTTATTATTTTTATCATCAAATATAAATCATATTCTTTGATTGTTTTATTTTATATTTCTCTAAAGTTAGTGTATGTTAAAGTGTTAATATATATAAATCTCATATTCATCATTGAGTTTGATAACTTCTCGAAATTTGTGTATATTGGCACACAAAATGAATGAAATCTTATTAGTATGTTAAGATAAAAAATAATTTCAAAGAAAAACTTTATTATTTTTGTAATAATATATCTCTAATACTTTCTTAATTATTTAGTATTTGAACCTTTATTTAAAATTGATGTATGTTAGCACATCAAATATGGATGAAATCGCATACATATATTTGAAAAAAACATTTTTTAAATGAAACATTTTATTATAGTAATTTTATTTCAATATATATAAAATTTTGTGGGTATTTTAGGGGTTGATTTTTTTCTTTAAATCAGTGTATGTTAAAACACTAATATCTGCGAAATCACATATGTACATTGGCTTACACAAATTTATTTTAAATTATATTATATTATTTTTATCATAAATCTACCATATTTTTTGAGATTTTCAGGAACTAAACTTTCAATTAGAATTACATTATGTTATAACACAAATATGGATAATACATCATATTTACTAATGATTTGAATAATTTCTAAAAATGGTTGAAATCTCTTATGTATTTTAATAAGAAATTGGTTTAAATAAATCTTTATTATATTTCTATTACAAAATATGTAAATTTCGTAGAGTTTTTTTGGGGTTTTATCTTTTTTCTCAAAAGCACACGCATATTCTTGAAGTGTCATATATAAGTTAACACATAACAATTTATTTGGAAAATTAATATTTTTATTATTTTAGCATAAAATGTGTCATATTCTTTGAGCTTTTAGGAATTAAAATCTTGGTTAAAATTAGAGCATGTTCGAATACAAGTATGTCTAAAGTCTTAGATTTATTAATGAGTTGGAACTTTTCTCAAATTAGTGTACATTAGCATATCAAGATTAGCGAAATCTCATATGAATGTTATACAAAGATAAATTTTTAAAATGAAACATTATTATTTTTCCCACGATATTTCTATCATGATTTCTTGAATGTTAAAATATCTGCGAGTTAACAAATTAAATATGGATGAAATATCATATCATTTTTAATAAAAAACATTAATTTTGAATAAAACTGTATCTTGATTTTATTTCAATATATATAACATTTTCTTGAGGTTTTTATGGGATGATCTTTTTTTTCAAAATTGGTGTATGTTGGCACAGAAATATTGACGAAATCTCATATGTATGTTAGCACATAAAATTTTATTTCAAAATTAATATTTTTTATTTTATTATTAAATATGTTTCACATTCTTTGAGTTTTTTACGAATTATATTGTCATTTAAATTGATAGCATGTCAGAACACAAGTATGTATTGAATCTCATATTTATTAACATATTAGTCACTTTCTTGACACTTGTGTACATTAGCACACAAATATTAAAGAATCTCATATGAATAATAATACAAAAAAATAATTTTAAACAAAAATTTATTATTGTTCTTACAATATATCTATCAGGCATTCTAGGTTTTTTAAGTATTTGGAATTTTTATTAAAATTAATGTACATTAGCACATCAAATATGGATGAAATATTATATGCATGCTAATATAAAATTAGATTATTGATATATATATATAGGGACCCCTTCAAATGAGGTGGGGTCTCACCCAAATAGTGGTGAACCATCAATAATGTGTGTTGGATTGAAAGGGTGTGAATGGGATTAAAACCACCAAAATTTTGGGGGGTGGTTTTGAGTTATTTCACTCCCTAAAATGTAGGATTGGATCATGCGAGTTAATAGGGATGAGTGATAACGCATGTTTTCAACAATTTAGGAATGCATTTAAATTAATTTTGTTAATGTTTCATCTGTATTTGTTGGTAAATTACCAAATTGAATGATTCTTGTTTAATTTTCATGAAATTTTACTGAAATACATGTTTGTATTTTACAACAAATGACTCGTAAATGATAATATAAGATGACAATTTTAATAAAACAACATACCATTTTACAAAATAGTTTGGTAAATGATGTAGTAGTCTTACCATTCGATTCAACTTTTTGTGATTTTTATTATAAATTAAATAAACGACAATCCTTATAAAACTAAAGATGTAATATTAATTGGTTCTATAGCAATTAATAAACTGATGAAGAACCTTACAAATTTATAGTGACAAATAGTAAATATTTACGTATTTTACAAAAATGGTTTATGAAATTATAATCTATGTACATTGGCATAGTTTGTTAAAAATTGTTCGATATATATCGCAAAAAATACAATATAGCTATATATTTTTGATATTATGATAATGAAATTGAATTAACAACTTTTCTTTTACAAATTAATTAGTGAATATTAAATTATTTATGATGAAAATTTCCTTTCAATTGATAAACAATAGGTATGGATGAACGTTTTAAAATTGATGTTGTTTATAAAAATCTTGTTGTCTTATACATAATAATGCAATATTTTGCATTGAAGGTAATGCTAAAATTGAAGTTAACGAGACTTAAAATTACTTAATTTAGTAAGTAATTATGTACTAGTTAATTAAAAACCATGTCACTACTCCATCAAATAAGTACCTCATTACTTGATTAAAAATGATGGTTATAATCCTCATTTAAAGTGAATATTTATAGAAAGATTCATTACATAAAAAATATAACCACAGTTTTTATTGGAACAAAATTAAATAGCTACTTGGATGTCCTCAAAATACGAACAAACGAGGAAAATATATTTTAAAAATTTTATTTCAAGCATGAAAAAATATGAAAGCAGTGTATACATGAATGTCTTGAAAATAAAAATCTTCAACAAAAAATCTGCAATTGAAGGAATCATACGTGGTGAATATGTTGCAATCTAATGAGTATAATGGAAACATGAATATTGTTGCAGAAAACATGTTTATTAATAGTTTCCAGAATTGCATTTGTGTCACATGTATTGCACAGATTTGTGGTTGCGGATTTTAAGGAAGGTTAATTGTGTTGAGAGAAATATTCAAAAAAATTGAGCTAAAAAGGTAGTTTACGGGATGGTTTTGGTGGGCTAGAGTGGTTTTATCCACAACCATTGATTATAATCAAATGATCCAGGATGAAGGCTCACCGTGGAGATGGTGAGTCCCAACCTCATTTGAAGTTTCTCCTATATATATATATATATATATATATATAGAGAGAGAGAGAGAGAGAGAGGAGTGATCCTATGAGAGCAAAAAGTTGTGAGAGCATGAGAGGAATGATTTTGGACCACATGATTATATTTTCTCTCTCCTGGGTGAATCATGTGGTCCAGAATCACACCTCATGCTCTCACAACTTTTTGCTCTCATAGGATCACTCCTCTCTCTCTCTCTCTCTCTATATATATATATGCCCACACATAACGTTCTTGAGTTTTTGAGTGTTTGATTTTTTGTCTCAAAATTGGTATAAGCATGTTAATATTGATGAAATGTCATGTGTATGTTGGCTAACAAAAATGTATTTTTAATTTTTTTTTCGATTTTTATCATAAAATATATAATACTATTTTATTAGTTTAGAAATTATACTTTTAATTGAAATTATACAATGTTAGAATACTAATATAGATAAAGTCTCATAATTGTTAACGAGTAGAAGAATTTGTAGAAATTGGTGTACAACAACGTGTAAAGATTAATTAAATCTCACATTTATGTTAATACGATTTTCTTAAAACAAAACTTTGTTATTTTTATCATAATTATCTATCATTCTTTATTGATTTTTTTAGTAAATGAACTTTTAGTTAAAATATAGGTATGTTAGAACATCAAATATGGATGAAATCTCATATGTATTTTAACATAAAAATTAAATTAAAAAAACTTCTTATATTTTTATTACTATATATATATATTTCTTAAGTTTTTTGGATGTTGATATTATTCTTAGAATAAGTGTATGTTAGCAAAAAATATTAACAAAATCTCTTATGTATGTTAATGCATGAATTTTTAAATAAAATATAATAATTTTTATCAAAAATATACATCGTAATATTTTTTTATTAAAATTTTAGTTACAATTAGAGTATTTCAGAACATAAATATGTATAAAATCTCATATTTATTAATGAGTTGGACGACTTCTAAAAATTTAATGTTCATTTACACACAAAGATTAATGAAATTTTATATGAATGCTCTTACCCAAAAGATTAAATTTTAAATAGAAATTTATTATTTTTATCATCATATATATATGTTAGCATATAAAATATGGATGAAATATCACATGTATATTAATAGAAAAAAATTAATTTTAAATAAGTCTTATGATAATTTTGTTTAATATATATAAAGTTTTCTTGAGTTTTGTTGGGATTGATATTTTTTTCTCAAAATCAGTGTATGTTAACACACTAATATTGGGAAAATCTCATATTTAGTTTATTAAACAAAAGTTTATTTTAAAATAAAATATATATGACATTGTTTGCATTTTTAGGAATTAAACTTTCATTTAAAATTATAGCATGTTAGACAAATTGGTATTCGATCTCTTATTTATTTTCGAGTTTAACAATGTCTCAAAAATGGTGTGTATTTGCACATGAATATTAATGTAATCTCGTATGAATATTTACATAAAAAATTACTTCTAATGGGGATTTTTACGCCACAAACACTAAACACTTTGTAAATTTCTGTCTTGACCTTGGATTCTATGTTTATCACCTAAATCCCACAAAATCGCTAACTATTATACCACAACCCATCTAGGAGTTAACCACAACATCCATTAGGGTTCGTAGTGTAAGAGTTAACAAGTTTTCCGAGTTTAGGTAATAGTTACGATGAATACAAGGTTGAAAAGGTAATTTATAAAATTTTCAAGGTTTGTTGTGCAAAATCCTATCCTAGCAGAAAAATTTATCAAAATAAATTAAATTGTCTTAGAGTATGCTAGAACAAAAATATCAAGAAATTATTATATAATTATATAGTAAGGAGTTGATAATTTCTGCAAATTGGTGCATATTGGCACATAAAAATTGAAAAACATTATTTGAATGTTAAGCACCAAAAAATTAATTTAAAGTGAAACGTTATTAAGTTTATCATATTATATCTTTCATGCTTTCTTGATTTTTGTTATTTGAACTGTTAGTTAAAATTGACGTATGCTAGTGCATAATATATGATGAAACTTCATACGTAAGTTAATTGAAAAAAAGATATTTTAAGTGAATATATATTTCATTTTCATTACAAAATATATAGTCATTTCTTGATATTTTTAGAGTTTAATATTTTTCTCGAAATCAGTTTATGTTACCATAAAAATGTTTGTGAAATTTGATAAACATGTTTGTTCACACATATTAATTTTATTTTTTTATTTTTATTGCATTATATGCATTGTATTCTTTGAATTTTGTAGGATTTGAATATAAGTAGAAATTAGGGTATGTTAGAACCCAAATATGGATAAAATCTCATATTTATTAATGAGTTGAATAATTTCTAGAAATTGGCAAACAATATTACCCAAAGATTAACGTAATCTACAATGAATGTTAATTTACAATATACTAATTATAGAAAATATTTTTTATTTATATCAAAATATATCTATAATGATTTTTGATTCTTTAGTATTTGAAATTTTAGTTAAAATTAGAGTGTGTTAGAATTACAAACAACTATGGAATCTCATTTGTAGTTTAATACAAAAACTATTATTAATTAATATTTTATTAGATTTTATTTAAATATGTATGACACTTTTATTGAGTTTTTAAGTGATGATCTTTTTTTCTCAAAATTTGCCTATGTCCGCAAACAAATATTGATGAAAATCTTATATGTATGTAAACACACAAAATTTAATTTAATAATTAATATAAAACTATTTTTATCACTAAATATATACAAGATTCTTTGAGTATTATGGATTCATATTTTTAGTCACAATTATAGTATGTTAGATCACAAATACGAATAAAATATCATATTTGTTACTAAGCTGGACAATCTCTCAAAATTGATGTACATTAGCACATAAAAAAATCAAAGAAATATCATATAAAGATTCATGCACAAAAAAATAGTTAGTTTTTATCATAATTTACCTATCATACTTTTTTGGTATTTAAGTATATGTACTTTTAATTAAAATTGATGTATGCAAGCACATCAAATATGAATGAAATCTCTTTTGAATCTTAATACAAAAAAATTAATTTTGAATAAATTTTATCATAATTTATTGCAATATACACAAGTTTTTCTAGAGTTTTTTAGGGTCTGATATTTTTTCTTGAAACTGGTGTATGTTAGTACAATCATAATGCGAAATGTCATAAGTATGTTAGCACACAACAAAAATACATATTATGTTATTTGAGTATTTTAAATGAAACTTTCAATTAAAATTATGGTATGTTGGAAAACAAAAATGGAAAAAATCTCTTATTTGTTAACGAGATGAACAATTTCTCAAAATTGGTGTATACTTTGCACACAAATATTAATGAAGTCTCATATTAATGTTTATATAAAAAAGTAATTACAGATAAAATTATAAATATTGTTATCATTTAGTTAAAATTATGTATGTTAGCACACCAAATATGGATGAAATCTCATACATACATACATACATACATACATACATACATACATACATACATACATACATACATACATACATACATACATACATACATACATACATATATATATACACACACACACATGTCAATACACAAAATTAATTCTAAATGAAACATTATTATATTTTTATTGTAATATGTACACCATTTTCTTGAATATTTTGGGATTTATGATTTTTATTATATTAATGTGAGCACAATAATTCACGCCCAACGTCAGTCTCTTTCCTTTTTTATCTTAAGTTATAAAACTCAAGAGAAAGGAATCGAGAAAACAAAATCGAAGCGAAAAATGTTGATGAATGCTCAGGAAGATATATACTCACAACGACTCCCGACACTCTCCATGCAGATGCAAGATTGCATTGAAGTTTATCTAAATGAATGCAAGTCGATAAAAACCACACCTAAGCATGAGTTATATTAGCGATGAAGAAGTGAATTTAATTTGAAGCCAATTAGAATGTTCTAAGGTACGTCTTATTTAATGAATCTATCTTACGCGCGAGTGGCTAAGTTACTCAAGCACAAGTATATGACCTAAGAAACTCTAAGAGCTGTGTACATGTCCTTATCTTTCAGCGCTCAAGTCGAGCCCCACTTTTCGGCAAAGAGTGAAACATATCTCGGCACATCATGAGTAATAATAATTAGAGTGTATCAGTTTTACATCTACGAGTCCTCGATCTAGAACCACTAGAAAATAACTACTTAATTATTACAACCAATTACACTAAAGATGAGCTAAAATTGTACTATACTAGCTAGCTATCTCTCTTTGAAGTGGACTCTCAGTGAGCTGCTCCAAGATCCTCGCCTCCACGCCACCTCGGTCCTTCCCGACTCTGAGGGCTCTGCTACAAAAACAATATGGTTAAATATAATAAAAAATATATATAAAGCAAAATAATAAACATAAAGTGACTAAACATAAATATTCAACAAACAATGACTCAACCAAAAGACACTAAAAATCACTAAAAATAAGTATCTAAACCTAATTATGTGCCTGAATCCCTGTCCCAAACAACAGTATCATTTGTTTAGCCATCAATTAGCTAATTTAAAATTGTATTATTGTAATACGAGCCAAGGACAATTAATCAGAACCATGCTAAAATATCTTTGTGAAGAGGGCATGGTTTTATTTATACCTGGATAAGTCCAGGGTTGAACTCAAGGACACAAGCTATTAAGCTATCTAACTAGGGTCTAAATTCCTATGTAGGTGACTCTAATCTGTTTTTAGGTCAAGGTAAACAATGCATATGCATGAATGTTCTTTTTGAGATTTTTAGATGCATGTTAATTAGATGCCTCAAAATGTATGTTATGGAATTCACTTATTGATGAATATTTGATTCATCATAGCTTTCCTCCTGGGTAATTAGGTGCATTCATGTGTTAATATCTCATAATTAACATTCGTACCCTTGTAAATAATTTGCATAAATTAGCATTTCATTCTGCACTCATACCCATTTTTAAATATTCAATAACTTCACCATTTTTAATTATTCCACACTAACTTCCATTGACATGAATTTATCTGCATTTCATACATATCACTAATATTAATTAACTAAAGATCCTAAAAATACTAACTTCTATATATTTGAAATAAAGCCATGCCATGTTTCCAGTATAAATAGCCGTAAACACAGATATCTCTCACATGCAATGTCCAATTTCACTCTATTCACTTTTGAATTAATGTAACACTAAGGTATCTACAAATCAAAACCAAATTCAAAAGAATCGGAGTTCATATGTGAAATAAGAGTTTGGGACCTAACTGCATATTGTACATATTTACCGACTTTTGACTTGTTATTTCATCCATATATCTAACTCTGTTTGATTTATTTATTTTTATTTCATCTCATACTTTAATTGATTACATAGGATAAAAAATCTAAAAAATTAGAAAACATAGAAAAATACAAATTCTGACTTGATCTCACTGACCTTATTCACTTGTATATAATTCCCATCACTCATTTTTTCTGACATTTTCTTAACTCATAAAAATCCAAAAAAATGCATTTGTCCATGGCTTTACTTTGCATAAATTAGTTTTTATGCATTGGTTGTCCACAAAAACTAAATAAATAATATAAAACCAAAAAATTTGGATATTTTCTATACATAAAACATCATAAAAAAATTCATATCTTGCACAATTAAATTCATTTGCACATGAGTTCTTCATGAAATTTGTAAAATGCATTTAGAACTATATTTTTCATTTTGATTACTTTTGATTTGAGGTTGTTTACTATTTTTATTTTATTTTTATGCATTGGTCAAAGTCAATCTGTGCTCGTCTTCCACCCATTGGCTTTATGTATATCCACGTCATCACCCATGTCAACGCGCCCATTCCCCCCAGTCAATGCCCTTCGTCATGTAGCACTTTCGACCTCACCCATTGGATCAACCTTTATCCAACGACTACCCTCTTATCCTCTTTTCACCCTAGCCTCAACCAAGGCCATTGGATCTTGGTTGATCTAATGGCTACCCGATCATCCCCTACCTCCAGCTCTGCCCCCAACCAACCGATTACTGCCTCTTCCCCCATGGTGACTACAACTCTGATTGTCCCTCCTCTATCCCCTCTAACCACCTTCCCATAACCACAACCTCTCCAACTACCTCTATTGCTTTCGATCTCTTCCAACTTCCAATATCTCTTCTCCATGGATCTCTGATACAAACTCCGGTAGCCTACAATTTACTTATCCTATATCCGTCCACATCTGCAATCATCTAGCGACTCTATCCTTTCTCGATCGATGGTCGGTGCACACAAACCCTGGCCTGATCCCTTTCGCCACCAACCTCCAACGACCCAGCACAACTATCCTCTTATCTCCTTCTCTAGATCGACCAAACCCCCTATTATAATTCCCTTGAACCGCTCTGCCCCTATAAAGACCCCCTCTTGACCACCATGGTCACGCATCCGCTGCTCTGACATTGTGTGCATCTCACATAAGGAAAGAGGAAGAGAGAGATCGGGGTTAGGATCGGTGACAACGATTTGCTAAGTCTTCATCCAAACGTGATCCAGAGGTTGAAATCCTCTGCTGCACATCCAATAGGAGGTGCTGAGCCTTGATCCTCATTGCCAGGTCTAAGGCAAACACCGGAGTCGGTCAACGCTCCAACTCCAGGCGATTTCTGGATAACATATTCCATCTTTATCTCCTTTTCTTCTTTGCTTTCCGCTTCTCGTTCAATCATACAAACCCCCTTCTTCATTCCCATGATTCTTTAAATCCTCTATCACACCATCATCCATAATCATCGTATCTATAATATGCAAAAAACTCCAACCGTCGACCATCGCCATCCCCAAAAATCATTGCCTTGACCTTTATCTTAAGCAAACTTCCACCTCTGACTGAGTTCGCAATCAGAGAGCCGTTCCTTTCTTCCATCATACACAAGGAACAACTCCAAGCCTGATGCTCGAGCCTATCTTCCATACTTATAAGAAGCATCAGGAGCACGAGAACATCCCACGACATACTCTGACCCGTTTGACAGGTCGCTGAATACGATGTATAATTTGGGTACGTTGTAGTATGTGTACTTAGCAAATCAGTCAGAACCGAGAGAAAATCTTTGTGAAGAGTGTCTCGGCTTTAATTTATATCCCGGGCAAGTCCGGGGTCGAACACAAGGAGGCAAAGGAACAACGTAGGGTTAATTTGAAAACTTAGGTATAGCTTTCCAATGCTAATTTTTTTAATTTTTTTATGCAAAATAAATGCAAAAATGCACGATGCAGGTGAATTAAGACACTAAGAAAGCACATAAATAGGCCAAATTAATTTTAATAGGAAATTAATCAGATTTAGCCTAAATGTATTTTTCCTACAATCCTAATCCAGAGATGAGTACAAAATACATTTTTTTGAATTTTAAGAATTATAGAGTAGTAAATAAAAATGCACATTTTATGGATTTTTTCAGAATATTTCACACAAATAGAATGCAAAAATCATGTAAAACTTACTAGAATGAAAACATGATGCAAGGAAGCTACAATAAAATTTTTAGATTTTTCTGACAAAATATGAATTTTTTATGATTTTTTTAGTGAAAATATAGTGACTGCAAGTAATTAATTCCTACACGTTATCGAATTAGCCAGAGTGTGAATTATCTCAAGATGTTATTTATATAAGTAATCCATGAGAGTTGAAATTTCATAAAAATATGATGTATGGATTTAATTAAAAATCATTTACAAAAATAAATTGTGGATTTAAGGCACAAGATAACTCCAAAGGAGGTTAAAATTGGATACCAATTAAAGCACAATTCAGGGCATCATTTCCAATTTTTGTGAACTTTTTCAAGCAACTATGAGTGAGATATGAATTTATGGTCCAGATTGGGTAAAATATGAAATATTTCAGTTTTACTTAATTACCCATAACTCACAAAAATACAAATAAATATTCAGATGGTAGATAATTTATTGCTCAACATCATGCTATTTTCATTGAATAAAAGATACAAAATCAGGTCCAAATTAAATCATGAACAAAGGGTTATCAGTGCAAAATTGACATAAACTTGAACAACACAAACTATATACAGGGACCTTTCGGTAATATACGAAACTTAAAAGAACAAACATGCAATTTTCATAAAATAAAATAAAAAAATAAAATAAAGTAAACCTTTGTCATCTACACCGTGGACTTGGGGGCGGTAGAGCAGTGCACCGCCGCGCGCGGGGCGGCAGGTCTGGTGGCTGGCGTAGGAGGCTCATGGGCGGTGCAGGCATGGCGGAGAAGTGCTACTGCTCGGAGTGTGGAGTGGAGCACGAGGAGGCAACGACCGTGGGCGGTGCTCGGAGCTGTGCGAAGGTGGAGCACGAGGCGGCGACGGCCACGGGCGGTGCTCGGAGCTGGGCCTAAAGGCGCCTTTGGAGGCGGTAGCGGGCGGCGACAGCCCCGGGCGATGCCGGTCTTCGCTCGAATCGCCGACAAGCGATGAGCTCGAGTAGCGCAGGGATGCGGCTGCGATGTTGGCCAAAAAAACCAGCGGATCTCACCGGATAGAGGGCTGTCATCGCTTGACCGTGGTTGCGTCGTTGTCACCGATTCAACTCTGGAAACTAGGCTCTCCTCACATAATGATGGATCAAGTGCAAATTGAGGAGGATGGGATGTATAAAAATAGATAGAAAATAGAGGTTAGAATGGAGGTGGAGTAGAATGGAGGTTATTAAGATGGCGGAGTTGAATTAGAAGTTAGAAAAATGGTGGAATAATGGAGTTGAATGGTGGTTATTGTAGAGAATGGGAATTAAATAATAAAATAAATAATAAGATAAGTAGGCTACTAAAATACAACAAAATATAAAGAAGAAAAAATAGTGGAGAATTCACAAAGGAAGACATACAACATTTACATCTTTTGTTTGCTTTTCTAATTTATATTTTTTTGTCTTTTTAATAAGAGATAATTACAACAGAAAAATACACTCATACTAGAATCAAAATACAACACAACGATGCTTTTTTTAGATTTTTTAGTAATTAAGAAAGATAAAATAAAAAATGAAGAAAGAATGAATAAATACATAATATACAATGTAGATCTAGGTCCCAAAACCCAATTTTTGCAAATGAGCTCCGATTTTAATGAAACCACTTCCGTTGGATAGATAATTTTCTAACTTGAACTTTAAAAGTGTGAATTTAGAGTTCATACGGAGAGGGAATTTGGCCGAGAAGTTGGACTTTATAGCTTTTTCTCTTTGGGATCTAGGAGCATTTATTTGAGGTAAAATTTATTTTGTATTTTTGTATTTTTATATACATTGTTATGAACAAGTTAGAGAAAGAATTAGACAAAAAGGAGTTGAAATTAAATTATTAAAAATACATGAAGTTTTGGGCTATTTACAGGTGAAAAACTCCTTTATTTTTGCGGTTTTTTATTGTTAATTTATTTTGTACTAACTAATATACAATAATTAGTTTATTTACAAGAGTCATTTTGTTAATTTATTGATTTTATGGACATTTATTTGAGAATTTACTCAGGGATTTTGCTAAGATGAAGATATTGAGATGATGAATCGCAGATTCATCACCTGTGTAGGCCACTGAAGGAGGAGGAATCCCTCAGCTCTAGCCTGGAGTCGTAGAAAAAGAGGGGACCTCCCTTAGAGCTACATATACCCTTCGATCAAGGCCTCCCCCCATCAGAGCCATACACTTAATCTTACCAAACTGCGACCTCATGCGGTTCCAGTCAATCATCTCATGCTACGTGGATGATATCACAGCCAAGCCCTCCTTCGCCACTCAAACCCACCCCTAGTCACGTGCCTGGCATACGAGACTTGGGGAATTTGCACAAGACCTCTTGCATGTCTAAGGATTTGCATAGAAGACCACGTAATGTGCTTCATGAATGTGATGTAGGGAATTTATATGTGACACCACTTGCTTCCAAACAATCACACACGTACCCCTACTATTGGATAATTTATAGAGGACCTATGCTGACTTCGCAAAATTGCATCTAGATCCTCTGAAGGTCTATTTTGTGACATTATTTATTTATTTTTCATGCATTTATGCCCCTAGGATTGATTTGCGTGTATTTTGAGCATTATTCATCGAATTCATAATTCTTTATGTCATTTTGAAGCTTGTGATTTTCTCTATCATATATGACATTCAATTTCATATTTGAGACATTATTTGATATCCATATATCTAAGGAATTATTCATTAATCTTTGAGCACATTTATTGTTTATTATCGATGCTATTGTTCATAAATTTGGGGGCTTGCTTAGGAAATTGAATTGAAACTTATTGATTATTTTTTGAAATTGATTAGTCATGGGGGCTAAAGGATTAAATTGAGACAAGTTGATCTGCTTACCTGCTTGTTTCTCATTGCATCCATTCATCATTATTTTAAAAATTCTAAAAATGCATTACTTATTTCATCTCATTCCACTTCATTATTTTATCGCATAAACAATATGCAAAATTCATGCACATTGGCTTTAAGTATTTGCTTCTATTTTAAAACCCATAAAATTTGCAAACTTAGAAAGAACCATAGCAATTCACATCTCATCTCTTTGAAAACCTAACTCCAAATTGTTTTGAAAATTAAGTCTAAACCATCATATTACCTCATTGAGTTCGACCTTAGGACTTTCTCAAGTAAAATAAACAAATCAACCAGATTAGATTAATTTTCATGTTATTTCTAGTAAGGTAATTTGTGATTGACTTGCTCTCCATCACCTGCTACAAACGACGATAATTAAGAGTGGTTGAGGGTGGGTGTGTCACTTATGAATACACATAATATACAATACTCCTAATGCCTCAAAGTTAATTAGCTCTTAATTTAAGTCATAAATGTCAAATCCAATTAAATGCACATTATCGCCCAAGCCATTGACTAATATATAGATCAATATCCATGTTTTATTTAGTGATAATGATATGGTACTTAATTCAATTCAACTTAATTTGCCACCTAATTAAAGCAAGGTGATATGAAATCAAGATATTAATCACCTAATTAAATTCTACAAGTGACAAAGAAATCAGTTTTTTTTAATTACCAAAAAATAGAGCTAAAAAGAAATTATGGCTTTTGAATCAATGGTAACAAGTAATGAAGTTATCTGATTTTTAAATGCAAACAAGCAAATGATATCAAGGAATTGAACAATTGTATTAGTGACAATAAATAGACCTTTCATAAGACACCAATTTCACTTAATTTGGATCAAAGACGTTCAAGTTATTAAAAAATGAATCCAGGGGCAGTTTGCAAATAAAACATAAAAACATATAAAACTTCACAAATGAGTCCAACATGGGCTGAAAAGTAATAAACAAAAGCCGTACGAGACTTGTCTATAATCTCCCAAACGTGTGGTGTAGATGCGTAATATTGAAGAATCGACACGGTGGATATGCAAATATCTCAGGTATGTCATGTGTAGTAGGCATGATGGCTCTCTGCTTCGATGCGAGGATTGGGTGGGGACCGTGACTCGAGCCACGTGGTATCTCCTACTACTACGTGGTTAGGTCTGGTCCCACCAAGGCTCTAAGCTCAGTGATGCAGGTCAGAGTTGATCTCAACCGTTTCTCTACGAAATCAATGGAACATGTACTCTTCCTCTGCAATACGCTCCTCCTTGTGTGGTGGTGCTCCGCCTCCTCTGTGCTCCCCTCGGCTCGAAGAAGATCGGGGAAGATAAATGGGAGGCTGTTGAAATTAGTGAATCTTCACATACAAATATCAATGAAATCTCATATGTTTGTCAGCACATTAAAGTTTATTTAATACTTAATATAATACCATTCATAATAAAATTTGTACCATGTTTTTTTATTTTTGTTTATGAATTGTTTTTTAGTTAAAATTAAGTATATTATATCACAAATTTGTAAAATCTCGTATTTGTTAGTGAGATGGACGATCTCTCAAAATTTATGTACATTAGCACATACATATTAAAGAAATAGCTTATGAATTTTTGTACACAAAAACTTAATTATTAAACTATTAAACAAACTTTATAATTTTTATCATAATATATCTATTATGCTTTTTGGTTTTAAGGATTTGAACTTTTAACTAAAATCAATGTATCATAAGACATCAAATATGGATGAAATCTCGTATGAATGTTAATAAAAAAATTTTGAATTAAATTTTATTATAATTTAATTACGATATATACAAATTTTTCTTGAGTTTTTTAGGGATTTATTTTTTTCATGAAGGCGCTGTATGTTAGCACCACCATATTGCAAAATCACATAAGTGCATTAGCATGAAAAATTTTATATTAAAATAATATTTTTCACCATAAAATATATACCATATTTTGAGTTTCTTAGGAATTAACCTTTCAGTTCAATTATGGTAGGTTAGAACACAAATATAGGTAAAATATCATATTATTATTGAGTTAAATAATTTATAAATTAGTGTATATTTGCACTTAAAGGTTACCAAAATCTCATATGAATGGAGATACAAAAAATTACTTCAAATTAAAATTTTCATATAAAATATTTCATCCATATTATATGTGCTAATAGACTTCAAATTTTATTAAATGTTTAAAAAGTTTTATTTAGAATTATTTCTAATATATCAACATTCATATTGATACATAAAAACTTTGAATAAAACTTTAATAAATTTTTATTACAATATGTATAACATTTTCTTGAAATTTTTATTGGTTGATATTTTTTACGAAAATCAGTGTTTGTTTGCACATAAATATTGACGAATACTCATATGCATATCAATACACAATGTTTTTTTGTTAAAATTATTTTTTATCAGTAAATATATATCATATTGTATTAATAAAATTGTGTATTGAAATTAGATGCTAGAAGACAAATATGGATAAAATTTAAAATAAATTAACAAGTTTTACATTTCACATAATTGGTGTACATTAGCACACAAAATTTACCAAAATATCTTATGAACCTTAATATACACAATTAATTTTAAAATAAAACTAATTATTTTTGTTAGTATTTTTTAACATTACTTTCGAAAAATAATTCAATCTTGGTTTTTTGATTATTTATGTTAGCACACAAATATCTTGGAAATCTCATATATTTGTTAGAACATAAAAATTTAATTTAAAATTAATCTTGTTTTACGTTTATTGCTGTATATACATCATACTTCTTGAGTTTTTAGGAATAAAACTTTCAGTTGAAATAAGGGTATGTTAAAACACAAACAATGATAAATCCTCATTTATATTTTAATAATTGAAACATTTATCAAAATTGATGTTTATTAGCCATTAAAGATTAAAAAATCTTTTACGAATGTTAAACATAAGAAGTTAAATTTTTATGGATATTTTATTAATTTTATCATTGTATATCTATCATGTTTTCTTGGTTTTTGTTATTTAAACTTTTAGCTAAAATCAAAGTTTGGTAGCACAAAAACATATGGATGAAATCACGCACATCATACACACAAATATTTCAAAAAATATTTTTTTATGAAACTTTATTATATTTTTAATGCAAAACAATTAATGTTTCCTTGAGTTTTTAAAGTTTTATATTCTTCTCAAAATCAGTGTACATTAACGCACAAATGTTCACGAAATCTCAATGCTTGTTTATTCACACATATGCATTCGAAAATAAATAATTTTATTATTTTTATTGTGAAATATATATCTCATTCTTCAAGTTTTTATCGGTAATTAGAAGTTAAAATTAGAGTATGCTAGAACACAAATGCAGATAAAATTTTATATTTATTAATGAGTTGAATAATTTCTAGAAATTAGCGTACAATAACACACAAAGAATAATGAAATATCATATGAAGGATAATAGTTCAAAATTAATTTAGGACAAAAGTTTTTTATTTTATCATAATATATCTATCACAATTCCTTCATTTTTTAGTGTTTGAACTTTCACTTAAAATACATGCGATTTAACTCGATAAAAAATTATGAAATATATTTTGTATTTAAATATAATTTTTTAAATAAAACTTTATTCTATATTTATTAGATTATGTATAACAATTTCTTGATTTTTTAGTTGTTGATATTTTTTATCAAAATTAGTGATTATTCTCATACAAATATTGATGAAATTTTTAATGTATGTTAGAAATCAAAAGTTTATTTTATACTTAGTATAATAGTATTTTGATCATAAAATATGTACCAAAAATTTTTAATATTGAATGAATTAAATTTTTAGTTAAAATTAGACAAAAATATGTGTCAAATCTCACATTTGTTTGTGAGTTGGTCAATATCTCAAAATTGATGTACATTAGCACGTAAATATTAAAGAAATCTCATATGATACACAAAATATTAATCTATAAACAAAGCATTATAATTTTTATCAAGATATGTCTATTACACCGATTGGTTTTTAAATATTTGAACTAAAAACATGGTGTATCTTAGTACATTAAATATGGATAAAATTTCATATGAATGTTAATAAAAAATAATTTTGAATAACACTTTATTATTATTATTTAATTGCAATATATACGAATTTCTCTTGAGTTTTTTAGGGATTGATCTTTTTTCTTGAATTAGGTGTATGTTAGCACAATCATATTACGAAATCCCATATGTGCATTAGCACGTTAGAAAATATTTTAAAATTAATATTTTATTATTTTCATAATATATACATATATCATATTATTTGATTTTATTAATAATTAAACTTTCAGTTAAATTATGGTTTGCTGGAACATAAATATGGATAATATCTCATATTTATTATCGTGTTAAACAATTTCTCAAAATTAGTGTTTATTTACGATTAATGTTTAATTAAATCTAATATGAGTATTAATACATAAAATATCAATTCATATTAAATTTCTATTTATTATATTTCATCTATATTAGATGTGCTATTAGACATCAATTTTTAATATAAATAATAAAATTACAAGAGAACTTGATATATTTATTACTATATATATATTAAAAATATTATTTTGATTTTTTGGAAATCGATGTGTATCTACTCATAAATATGTATGGAATCTCATATGCATATTGATAAACAAAAAATTATGTTAAAGTTTATATTTTATTTTTAGATATATGTCATATTTTATTTGTTTTCTACTAATTTAAATGTGAATTGAAATTAGATGATAGAACACAAATATAGATAAAATTTGATATATATATTGACGATTTGAATAATTCTAATAAATATTGTCACACAAAAATTAATGAAATCTCATATGAATATTAATATACAAAAAAATTTATAAAATATAAATTATTATTGTATCATTATTGATTTATCATTACTTTATAAATATAATTCAACTTGTTTTTTTATTATTTTGTGCTATATCTTTTAGTAAAAATATGTATGCTAGCCCATTCAATATGGACAGACTCATATGTACTTTAAAATATATTTGTTAGATTAAAAAATAATCTAAAATTAATATTTTATTACTTTTATCATTATATATACACATTTCTTGAGTTTTTTAGGAATTAAAATTTCAATTAAGATATGAGTATATTAAAACATGAATCTGGATAAAACCTCATTTATTTTTTAACGAGTTGAAACATTTCTCAAAATTTATGTTTATTATCCCATAAAGATTAAAAAATGTCATATATGAATGTTAAACACAAAAACTTAAATTTCGAATGATACTTTGTTAATTTTATCAAAATGTCACTATCATGCTTTATTAATTTTTGTTATTTAAACTTTTAGTTAAATTTGAAGTATGTCCGCGCAAAAAATATGGATGATATCCAATATGTATATAAATTAAAACAACTTAATTTATATAAAACTTTATTATATGTTTATTGCAAAATAACTAATGTTTCCTTAACTTTAGAGTTTTATATTTTCTTAAAATCAATGCTAGTGCATAAATGTTCACAAAATCTCATATACATGTTTTTTTAGGTATAAATTATGGTATGTTTGAACAGAAATATGGATAAAATTGCAATAAAGCATTATATATTTATTACAACAAAAATAATGAAAATTTTTTAGAAATAAATTTTTTATTAATTCACATTCTTATTAATACATAAAAATTTCAATAAAACTTTATTATATTTTTATTACAATATGTAAAAATTTTCTTAATTTTTTTGGTTAATTTTTGTTTGGAAATCGGTGTGCATCTGCATGTAAACATTGAGCAAATCTCGTATGCATATCAGTACATAAAAAAAATTGTTATGCAGAATTCTTTTTTTTATTATTTTGTATATATATATCATATTGTATTAATTTTTTATTTGTTAATTTGTGAATTGAAATTAGATGCTAGAGCACAAATATGGATAGAATTTCATATATATTAAAACGTTGAACAATTACTAATAATTGGTGTGTATTTCCACACAAAAAATATAAAAATCCATATGAATGTTAATATACAAAATTAATTTTAAAATAATTATTCTTATTTTTTCATTATCTATTTATCATTTCTTTCAAAATATAATTCAGTCTTTCTTTTTTGATTATTTAGTACTAGCGATGTATGTTAGCCCACCCAATATGGAGGAAATCTCATATGTACGTTAATACAATCAAATAATTTTGAATGAAACTTTATTATATTTGTTCTCTATATATATATATATAGAGAGAGAGAGAGATAGAGAGAGAGAGAGGAAAGGGAAGCTACATCAAGATGTAGCTAACCTTAGCTACATCAGGGGCAATTTCATCCTCTTTTTTTATTTTTAGGAGTGATCTTTTTACTCGGATTTGGTTTATGTTAGCACATATTTATTCAGGAAATATCATATATTCATTATAACAAAAAAATAATTTCAATTTAATATTTTATTATTTTATTATATATATCACATTTCTTGAGTTTTTTAGGAATTAAACTTTAAGTTAAGATAAAAGTAATAAAATGTCACTTTTATTTTAATGAATTGAAATATTTCTCAAAATTGAGGTTTATTAGCCCACAAAGATTAAAAAGATCGTATATGAATGTCGAACACTAAAAATTAAATTTTGAATGATACTTTGTTAATTTGTCATTATATATCTGTCATGCTTTCTTGATTTTTGTTATTTAAGCTTTTAGTTAAAATTGAGGCACGTTAGCACAAAAATATGAAGAAATATTATATATGTATAAATGAACAAGCTTAATTTATATGAAATATATTTTTATTGCAATTTGATATTTTTCTTCAAATCGATGTACGTTTGCGCATAAATGTTCATGAAATCTCATACGCATGTTTGTTCAAACATATTTATTTGAAAATAATAGTTTATTATTATATATATATCATATTATTCTAGGTTTTATAGGATTAATCTATATGATAAAATTAGAGCATGTTAGAACACAAATATGGATAAATATATCATATTTGTTAATGAGTTGAGAAATTTTTAGAAATTTGCATAAAATAGCACATAAATATTAATAACATATCATATGAAATTTAGTACTTTAAAAATTATTTTAGGACAAAACTTTTTTATTTTTATCATAATATATCTATCATGATATCTTGATTTTTTTAATGTTTGAACTTTGACTTAAAATATATGTGAATTAGCATGATAAACAATTATGAAATATAATTTGTATTTAATAACACAAAATGATTTTAAATAAAATTTTATTTTATATTTATTAAAATTTGTATAATCTTTTCTTTGTTTTCAAGATGTTTTTTTCTTGAAATAAGTCAATGTTTGCGCATAAATATTGATGAAATCTCAAAAGTATGTAAGCACACAAATATTTTATTTTATATTTAATATGATATTATTTTATCATAAAATATAAAACATGTTTATTTAATTAACTAATTAAATTTTTGGTTAAAATTAGAGTATGTTAGATCACAAATATGTAAAAAATCTCATATTTCTTAGTGAGTTGGACAATCTCTCGAAATTTATGTACATTAGGACACAAAGACTAAAGAAATCTCATATGAATGTTCATCCAAAAAAATATAATTTGTAAACAAACCTTTATAATTTTTATCATAATATATCTATGATTCTTTTCGATTTGTATGTTTTTGAATTTTTAATATAAATTGATGTATCTTAAGACATCAAATATGGATAAAATCTCACATGAATTTTAATAAAAATTTTATTTTTAATAAACCTTTAATATAATTTAATTTCAATATATGAATTTTTGAGTTTTTTAATGATTGATCTTTTTTCTTGACGTTGGTGTATGTTAGCACAATCATATTTCGAAATCATATACGTGCATTAACACGTAAAAAATATTTTAAAATTTATCTTTTTATTTTAATCATAAAATATTTAACATATATTTTGAGTTTCTTAAGAATTTAAATTTCAGTTAAATCATCATATGTTGGAACATAAATATGGATAAAATGTCATATTTATTACAGAGTTAAACATTTTCTCGAAATTAGCGTATATTTACAGTTAATGATTAACCAAATCTCATATGGATATTGATAAAGAAAAAATTAATTCATAGTAAAATATTAATTTTCGATATTTCATCCATATTAGTTGTGCTAAAGTCAATTTTCACTAAAACGATAAATGATAAAATTGCATTAAAGCATTATATATTTGTTACGATAGAAATAATGCAAAATTTATTTATAATTAATAGCTTATGTATCAATATTCATGTTGATCCACAAATTTTTTGATGAAACTTTATTAGATTTTTCTTGCAATATGTATAACATTTTTTGATTTTGTATCGATTGATTTTTTTGGAAATTGGTGTACGCCTTCACATAAATATTGTGAAATCTCATAAGCATATAAGCACATAAAAAATATGCTAAATTTATTTTTAAAAGTTAAGTTTAAAAATTATTTTTTATCATTATTTAGTTATTTTTACTTTCAAAAATTAATTTAATCTTACTTTTTTGATCATTTAGTACTAGATCTTTTGGTACAAATTATGTTAGCCCACTCAATATGGACGAAATATCATAAGTATGTTAGTACAACCAAATATTTTTAATGAAACTTTTTTATAATTTTCTATAAATATATATTACATTTTCTTGAGTTTTTTAGGTGTTGATTTTTTTATCAGATTTGGTGTATGTTAGAACATAAATATTCAAGAATTGTCATATATTTGTTAGGATACAAAAATTTAATTTAAAATTAATACTATTACTTTTATCAATATATATATATATATCATATTTCCTTAGTTTCTAGGAAGTAAACTTAAAGTTAATATAAGAGTATGTTAAAACACAAATACGGATAAAACCTCATTTACATTTTAACGAGTTAAATTATTTCACAAAATAGATGTTTATCAAGCCATAAAGATTAAAAAATATTATATGAATGTTAAACACAAAAAATAGTTTTTTAATGATAATTAATTTTATCATTATATATCTATCATGTTTTCTTGATTTTTGTTATTTATGCTTTTAGTCAAAATTGAAGTATGTCAGCGCAAAAAATATGCATGAAATCTCATATATATGTAAATTAGAAAACTTAATATATATGAAACATTAGTATATTCATATTGCAAAATAACTAAAGTTTCCTTGAATTTTTTAGAGTTTGATACTTTTCTCAAAATCGATGTTTGTTAGCGCACAAATGTTCATGAAATCTCACACACATGCTTGTTCAAACATATTTCTTTGAATTTAAACTATTTTCATTGTTACCTAGATACACACATACCCCTACATATACATATATCATATTCTTTGAGCTTATAGGATTTAATGTGCTAAAATTAAAGTATATTAGAACATCAATATGGATAAAATATCATATTCATTAATGATTTGAATGATTTCTAGAAATTGGCGTACACTTGCATACAAAAATTTAATGAAATATCATATGAAAGTTAATACTTAAGAAAATTAATTTAGTATAAATTTTATTTTTTATCATAGTATTCTGATAATGACTTCTTAGTTTTTAATGTTTGAACTTTCACTTAAAATACATATGTGTTAGCATGGTAAACAATTAGGAAATATATTTTTTATTTAAATAAAAAATGAGTTTAAATAAAACTTTAATTTTTATATTATTAGAATTTGTATAACATTTTCTTGATTTTTTGGTGTTGAATTTTTTTAGTGAAATCAATGAATGTCTGTGTAAAATGGTGATTAAATCTCATATGTATGTAAGCATACAAAAGTTTATTTTATACGTAATATAATATTATTTTTTATCATAAAATGTAATCCATGTTTTTTGAAATTCGAAGAAACAAAATTTTAGTTAAATTAGTGGATGTTACATATATGTGTAAAATATCATATTTGTTAATGATTTGGACAAACTCTTGAAACTGGTGTACATTAACACATAAAGATTAAAGAAATATCATATGAATGTTCATATAAAAAATCGAATTATTGAACAATACTTTTATAAATTTTATCATACTATAAATCATTCTTTTTGGTTCTTAAGTATTTGAACGTTTAGTTAAAAATGATGTATCTTAGCACATCAAATATGGACCATCAAATATGGACGAAATGTCATATGAATGTTAACAAAAAATCGATATTGAATAAACTTTATTAAAATTAATTGAAATATATACAAAATTTTCTTGAATTTTTTAGAGCTTGTTCCTTTTTATTATGTCGATGTATATTATCACAATCATATTGCAAAATCGTATATGTGAAATAGCACGTAAAAATTTATTTTAAATTTAATATTTTGTTGTTTTCATCATAAATTATAAATCATATTCTTTGAATTTCTAAGGAATTAAACTTTTAGTTAAATTATGTTATTTTAGTACATATATATGGATAAAGTCTCATATTTATAAATGAGTAAAACCATTTATTGAAATTAGTGTATACTTTCACTTAAAGATTAATGCAATCTCATATTAATATTGATATAAAAAAAATTAATGATATTTCATTCATATTAGATATGCTAATAGACATCAATTTTCACCAAAAGTTTAAATAATAAAATTACAAGAAAGCATTATATATTTATTACAATAGAAAAAATGAACTTTTTTAGAAATAATTTTTTATCTATCAACATTAATAATGATACATAAAATTTTTAACGAAACTTTATTAGTTTTTTATTACAATATGCATAACAGTTTCTTGAATTGTTTATTGTTGATCTATTTTTGGAAATCAATGTGATGAAATCTCATATGCATATTAGTAAACAAAATATTATGTTAAAGTTAATATTTTATTTTTTTATTGTTAGATATATTTCATAGTGTATTATTTTTTACTAATTAATTTGTGAATTGAATTTAGATGTTAGAACACAAATATGGATAATCTGTCACATATATATTAACTAGTTGAACAATTTCTCATAGTTGGGATATATTTGTACACGAAAATTATAAAATCTCATATGAATGTTAATGTAAAAAATTAATTTGAAAAAATATTAATTTTGTCACTATTTATTTATCATTACTTTCGAAAAAATTCAATCTTGCTTTTTTGTTCATTTAGTACTAGATCTTTTAGTAAAAAATGATGTATGTTAGCCCATCCAGTATGGATGAAATCTCATATGTAGATTAATACAATCAAATAATTTGAATGAAACTTTTTTTATTATTTTCTATCAATATATATTACATTTTATTGAGTTATTGGTGGTTGAATTTTTTTTACTCAGACTTTGTCTATGTTAGCACACAATATTCATGAAATCTCATATATTTGTTAAAACACAAAAACTTAATTTAATGATAGTATTGTTTTACTTCTATCATTATATATAATATTTCTTGGCTTTTTTAGGAATTAAAATTTCAGCTAAAATAAGTGTATATTAAAACACAAATATGGATAAAACCTCATTTATATTTTAATGAGTTGAAACATTTGTCAAAATTGATGTTTATTAGACCACTGAAAATAAAAAATTCTTACATGGATGCTAAACACAAAAAAGTAAACTTTGAATGATAATTAATTTTATCATAATATATCGATCTGCTTTCTTGATTTTTGTTATTTAAACTTGTAGTTAAATTTGAAGAATTGTAGTTCAAAAAATATGAATGAAATCTCATAACTTTGTAAATAAAAAAACTTCATTTATATGAAACTTTAGTATATCTTTATTCAGAATAACTAATGTTTCCTTGGGTTTTTTTAATGTTTTATATTTTTCTCAAAATCGACGTATGTTAGCGCACAATTGTTCATGAAAACTCATACACATGTTTTTTCACACATATTTAATTGGAAATAAAATATTTTTATTTTCATTATGATATATATATATATATCATATTCTTTATGATTATATATGATTAATTACAAGCTAAAATTAAAGTACATTATAACATAAAAATGGATAAAATCATATTTATTAAAGAATAGAACCATTTCAAGAAATTGGCATACAATCGAACACAAAGATTAAATAAATATCATATTAAAGTGAATACTTTAAAAATTAATTTTAGGATTAAACTTTATTACTTTTATCATAATATATCTATCATGAATTCTTAATTTTTATAGTGTTTGAACTTTCACTTAAAATACATGCGAGTTAATACGATAAACAATTGCGAAAAACATTTTGTATTTAAATACAAAAAATAGGTATTTTTTTAAATATGTACACCATTTTCTTGATTTTTAGGTGTTTAACTTTTTTCTTGACATCAATGAATGTTAGCATACAAATATTGATGAAATTCCAAATGCATGTAAGAACACAAAATTTTATTTTATACGTAATATAATATTAATATATTATAAAATATAATCATTTTTTGAAATTTTTCCTTTAAATTTGAGTATGTTAGATCATAAATTTGTGTAAGATCTCGTATTTGTTAGTGAGTTGGACAATCTCTCTAAATTGATATACGCTAGCACATGAATATTGAAGAAACCTCATATGGAAGTTCATATGCAAAAAATTAATTACTAAACAAACATTTTATAGTAATTTTCATAATATATCTGTTATTCTATTTGATTTTTAAGTATATGAACTTTTAATTACATATATATAATTTTCTTTACTTTTTTAGAGGTGGATCATTTTTCTTAAAGTCATTATATGTTAGCATAATCATATTGCAAGATCGCATATGTGCATTAATACATAAAAATTTATTTTAAACTAATATTTTATTATTTTAATTATAAATTATATATCATATTCTTTTAGTTTCTTAGAAATTAAATTTTCAGATAAATTATGTCATGTTGGAACACAACTACGGATAAAATCTTACTTATATTACCGAGATAAACAGTTTCTCAAAAATAGCGTATAGTGCAGATAAAGATTTATAAAATCTCATATGAAAGTTGATTCATAAAAAATATTCAAATTAAATTTTCATTTATGATATTTCATCCATATTAGATGCGCTAATAGACATCAGTTTTCACTAAATGTTTAAATAATAAAATTGCAAGAATGCATGATATATTTATTATGAGAGAAATAATGAAAATTTAATTTATAATTTATTTGTTATGTATCAACATTCATATTGATGCATAGAAATTTTGAATGAAATATTATTAGATTTTTACTGCAATATATATAACATTTTCTTGAAATTTTTGTTGGTTGTTTTTTTGGAAATTGATGTATGTCTGCACATAAATATTGTTAAAATCTCATATGCTTACAATATACAAAAAATATATTAAATTTATTATTATGCCTTTTATCATTATATATATATAATATTGTGTTAATTTTTTACTAATTTAAATGTGAATAGAAGTTAGATGCTAGAACATAAGAATGGATAAAAGTTCATATATATTAACGAGGTGAACAATTTCTCATAATTGGTGTGTATTAGCGCACCTACATTAAAAAATATCATATAAATGTTAATATAAAAAATCAATTTAAAAAACATATTTTTTTCAATGTATAAATTTTCAAAAATAAGTTAATCTTATTTTTTAATTATTTAATACTAAATATTTTAGTAAAAATTGATGTATGTTAGCCCGTCTTTTATGGACAAGATCTCATATTTATTACGATAGAAATAATGAAAATTTTATTTAGAATTAATTTTTTATATATCAACTTTGATATTGATATACAAGTTTTTTAATTTAATATTTATTATATTTTTATTTCAATATTTAAAAGTTTTCTTGAATTTTTTGGTTGATCTTTGTATGGAAATCGGTGTACATTTGCATATAAATATCGAGGAGATATCATATGCATAATAGTACATAAAAATTTATGTTAAAGTTAGTATTTTATTTTTATCATTTGATATATATCATATTGTATTAGTTTTTTATTTGTTAAACTATAAATTGAAATTAAATGCTAGAACAGAAATATGGATAAAATTTCTTTATATATATATATAAGTTGAACAATTTCTAATAATTGACGTGTTTTAGAACACAGAAAATTTACAAAATACCATATGAATGTTCATATACAAGATTAAATTTAAAATGGAATTATTTATTTTTTCATTTTTATTATTTATCATTACATTCATTCAACCTTTCTTTTTTGACTATTTAGTACTAAATCTTTTAACATAAATTGTTGTTTGTTAGTGATGAATCCCCATTCGTCACTCTTTATTATTTTATTTTAGCTAAATATCTTGGCAAAACATCATGTATATAGCTGTAAATACAATAAGTTACCAATAAGCGTGCATTTGTTAAATATTAATAATTAGCATGTATTTGTGCAAAAATAAAAGAATAAAGAATAAAAGAAAAAGAGGGAAATATTTAGAATAAATATTGAGTGACCTAAACCCAAGAGAGGGTCCAAACTGGACCTGATCGCCAAATAAAATAAGTAGAGAGAGATAGGGCCACTCTACCATGTACACATTCCCTTCCATGTATATATACATATTATCATTATTTTATTTTCATAAAAATAGAAATAAAAAGGTATTTTAACCCTTGTATATAATCCTAAAAATAAAATAAAAATTACAAAAATAAAAATTACAAAAATAATTTCTCTCTCCCACCTTGTACAAAATACATGTCTACATATATATTATACCTATTTATTCTACATTTGTCCACAAATAACAAAAATAAAATAAAAATTATTTTTATACTCCAGGTTTTATGTTGTAAATAAATAAAATATAAAATTGGGGTATTTGTACACAAATAAGAAAATAAAAATAAAAATACATAAGTATTTTATATATGTATATAATGTAATATAAGCTATATACCTTAATTTATTTTTCATAAAAATAATTAAAAATCACAAAAAAAATAGTTTGAAAAATAATAAACATTTTCATCTTAAACATTTTTTAAAATAAAATCATTTCCTATTTGTAATTTAATTTGCAAATATTTTTGACCTAGCTAATTTCTGATTGGTCTAGGAGGGATGTTGACTCTGGTCAACTCCCCCTCCCGGACCCTTTGGCGTGTGGATCCGATTCGCACCCGGACTTCTCCCATTTTTCCCGATCGGACCCTGTTCGTTCATGCCCCGATTTTGGCTCCCGCTTCACCCTGGTGGATCAGTGTCCCTCACGGATCCCTAGGAAGAGGCGGATCACCCTCGGTTCGTACGCCTTGCCCGATCTTTCCAACCACCTGAGACGCCCTATATATTCTTCGTTCCACTGCCCAGAGCCATAGCTCGCGCCGCACACTCTCCTTCTACCCTAGACTTCTTCCCCTTGGTGACAGCAATCGGACGGAGACTTGGTGGTCAGAGAAGGCCGCTGCAGTAGACGCTCGAGTTTCGTGGCCGGAGTTCCGCCGTGACGAGCCTTCCCCGCATTCCTCAGCGAGGTCGAGGCGAAGACCTAGTCCGACTTCACCCCCTGGAGTTAAGGATTCAGATAGGACCATTAGAGACCATGGCCAGCAACGAGGAGCGCACCGATGGACCCAGCGGGACTCAGACGTACGTACTTGATCAGGGTGCCATCAACTCCACCCTGTTAGCCTCTCTGGAGACCATGCAGCATCAGATCAGAGACCATGGGGCTTTCATGATGGATATGCACAGAGAGATGGAGCAGTTGAGAGCCGCTAGAGAGGATCGTAGAGTCGGTGGAGGCAGAGGGCCAGATATGCCTGAGGGTGGAGACCCAGAGCAACCAACACAGCCAGCAGCACATGCAGGACCGATGATGGAGTTGCACAACCCTGGTGCAACTCTCACCCACAAATGGATAGTGTTGCCGGCTATTGTGGGAGACTTCAAGTTCCCGCCTCAAACAATTCAGCTTCTTCCCCGCTTCCACAGACTCGCCACTAAGGAGATTGATCTCCATCTCCAGGAGTTTGAGATGATCTACAGTACTGTCCACGATCGCCTTGTGGACGAGGATACCATTCGATGATGGCCTTCCCTTTCTCCCTCGTAGACAGAGCATCCAATTGGCTGGAGCACCTAGGAAGATTTGCCACTACATGGGAACAACTCCGAAACGAGTACTTGAACAAGTACTATCCACTCGGCCGGACCAATGCAGCCAGGGTCCTGATCAGCAACTTTTCCATGCTCCCCAACGAGCAGTTTCATGAGGCATGGGATAGATTCAGGGAGCTCACAGACCGGTGTCCCCACCATGACATATCCAAGCCCAATCTCGTCCAGAGTTTCTTTTGTGGGCTTACACCAGAGCTATAGGGGCTGGTCAATGCATCCTGTGGGGGTTCCTACTTCGCCAAGGATGAGGATTAGGTCTGGACCATCTACGAGGAAATGGTCGAGAACTACACGGTGATGTCCCAGACCCGATTGTACACTCAGGGGAAGCCCCAGCCACAGGACGTGTCCTACCAGAGGATAGCACGGGTCGATGCCAGTTGTTCTACATCATCAGTAGCCGCAGCACAGGCAGAGTCGACGGCCGTTGATACGGGGATTATCAACGAGAAGTTGGACCGGATAGAGTTGATTGAGAAGAAACAGTGCCAGGGCATGTCGCAGATCGATCAGATGGCACAGACACTAAGTGACCTGAAGACCCAGATCATGTGTCTCCAGGAGACACAGATGGCTTCTCAACCATGTCTTAGGTCACGGGCAGATCCCAGCAGCAGCGGCAACTCATCCCAGCACTCCAACCAGTCCAGACAGGTTCACCATGTTCAGGCGGAGTCGTACTAGCAGCTACAGCAGTAGTACTAACCACCACCATCTCAGGACACTCAGATGGTGGTCTACCAGCCGGATAAGCCCCTAGAAGTCCTTCCCCCACCCACTTACAAGCAGGAGCCGTTGATGGATGTCAACGAGATTTGGTATGACCGACCTCAGCCTGGGATCCGCCGAGACCATCCCGGATTCCGTTGGACGACTGGAGGTACGAGTTCCCAATAGCAACCTCCAGTTCAGGGTGGCCAGTACGGCCAGCAGTCACACCAGCAGCCCTAGGTCCCGCAGCAGCATCGGTAGCAACCACATCCACAGTCCTACCAACAGCATGGTTCTCGTCCGTATCATCAGGGACAGTCTTGGAGGTAACAACAGCAGCCTCAGCAGTATCATTTTCAATAGCAATATCCCTATCATCCTTAGCAACAACCTCAGTTTCAGAGAGGCCACCCGTCAGGTTCTCATGGGCCCGCCTATGAGAACCACTAGTCCAGATGCCGAGGGTGGTGCTGATGCCACCATTTCTGTTCCTGCTGCTTTTCCATCTATTAATGTATCTCAGGACTATTCTGGAAATAAAGGAAAGGGTTCTTCATTTGTGAGTCCATCTGTGTTACTTGGAGATGTTTGTATGGATTCTATTTTGTCACAGCAACAGCGACCCGATCCTAGCCCTCCATCTGAGGAGGGCCCAACCATCCCCTTTCCCCAAGCACTACGCTTGGCTAAGGGGATCAAAAAAGAAAACCCAAAAAATCTCAACAGCTAGAGTTCAGCCAACAGATGATAGACAGATTCCAGATACAACTGACTCTACAGGAGGCCTTGGAGCACATCCCCCTCTTCCAGAGGAACCTTAGAGAGAGGACCACCATTCGCATGAAGAGGAGGAACCACCACTCAGAGATTCATGTGCTCACTCGTTCCACCTGCTTCGCCATCCAGAACCGTCTGTCAGCCAAGAGGCCAGATGCAGGAGCCCCTTATGTCAGATGCCATATACATGAGCAGAGGTTCGATCGGACTCTATTAGACAATGGATCTTCTATCAACCTTCTTCTGATAGCCTTACTCGACCGCTTCGGGTTTGGCCCTCTTCGACAGAGCAGGATGGTCCTTCAGTTTGCTGATTGATCTGTCTAGAGGCTGAAGGGTTTGTTGAAGGACGTGGTCATCACAATTCAGGGCATGAAATTTCCTGTGGACTTCGTTGTGTTGGACATAGAGATCCATGAATCTGTGACCGATACCCCCATAATTTTAGGATGCCCGTTCTTGGCCACAGCCAAGGTAGTGTCCGATCATGATAGCGGGAAGGTATACTTTCACGTCGAGGGTGATAGTATACAAATAGAGACGATTGATGAGATCAGAGCGCGAGATTCAGCTTGCTCAAAGCCACTTATAGATCCAGAGCAGATGACAGAGGCAGAGCGAGACATCCACTAGGAGTGTTATTTGTGATTACAGATGATGAGGCAGTTTGGGAAGACCCAGTTTCACGAGCCATCCTCTCACCTTCAGATCCAGCTGATGCACAGATTCCAGTAGAGGAGAGCTTGAAGAGCGCATTCCTGGCAGAGGATACATTTGAGGTAGTAGATCGCGTTCCGGATAGCGAGGCAATTGATTATTCAGGTTCAGATCCCTCGGAGTTAGATATTGATTGGGCAGAGTTTGACGATATGATTCCATGTCTTACTTCCACAGAACCAGCAGCTAGGGTGGAGATTGATCCCATTCAGAGCATAGACACACCGGCAGATCAATCTTCACCAGATTTTCCAGTTCAGTGAGAGTTCTCCCATATGGATTTGCTTGCATTCACTCAAACCTTTCAGAGACCGGATCCGCCAGCTCCCAGTTGTCCAGAGCGGAAGACCTTGTCGCAGTCGCTGAAGTATAGGTTCCTTGCGGGCGAGCATGAGATGTACCCAGTCATTATCTCAGCAGATTTGACTGGAGAGCAAAAATTTCGTTTGATGGAGGTTCTTGAAAAGAACCGCAAGGTGATAGGATGGAGCGTAGCCAATCTCCAGGGGATAAGTCCGGTCCTGCGCTCCCACCATATCTATCTCAAAGAGGACGCTAAGACGTCGCGTGAGTTCCAGCGGTGGCTGAACCCGAACCTTCGAGACGTTGTCAGGAAGGAGATCTCGAAATAGTGGAGCGCCGATTTTATCTACCCCATCTTCGACTCCAAGTGGGTCAGTCCGTTACACATGGTGCCCAAGAAGGCGGGCATCACTACAGTTCTGAGTGAGTCTGGAGAGGAGATCGCTACCCGGGTACCAACTTCTTGGAGGGTCTGTATGGACTACAGATGATTGAACCGGGCCACCAAGAAGAATCATTTCCCGTTGCCTTTTATTGATCAGATTATAGAGAGGCTAGCTAGGAAGAGTCATTACTGCTTTCTTGACGGGTACTCCGGATATAATCAGGTGGCCATTGCGCCAGAAGACCAGGACAAGACCTTCACCTATCCCTTTGGGACGTATGCTTTCAGACACATGCCCTTTGGTTTGTGTAACGCCCCAGCGACATTCCAGAGGTGCATGTTGTCCATCTTTTCGGACATGGTGGGTGAGTGCTTGGAGGTCTTCATGGACGACTTTTCGGTCTATGACGATGGGTTTGATGCTTGTATTGAGTGCCTAAACCGCATACTTCAGTGATGCATCGAGGTCCATCTTGTGCTATCATGGGAGAAGAGTCACTTCATGGTGACTCAAGAGACAGTGCTTGGTCATATTATCTCCAATAGGGGCATGGAGGTTGATCCGGCCAAGGTGGATATCATTAGAAAACTCGATCCACCGTCCAACTTGCGACAGTTACAGTCTTTTCTGGGGCACGTCGGTTTCTACCGACGATTCATTCATGATTTCAGCAGAATTGCCCGACCGTTAACTGATTTGCTGACCAAAGACACCGAGTTCATTGTCGATGATAAGTGTCTTGCGTCATTTGAGACTCTCAAGAGTCTAGTTGTTGAGGCTCCTGTTCTCCAACTGCCTGATTGGTCCCTCCCATTCGAGATCATTATGGATGCCTCCGATTTTGACGTGGGGGCCGTGCTGGGTCAGAGGAGGGATGGAGCACCTTTTGCCATTCACTACGCTAGCCGTACTTTGGATGCCGCACAACGGAACTAGACCATCACTGAAAAGGAGATGCTAGCCGTAGTTTTTTCCCTGGATAAGTTCAGATCATATATCATTGGATCTAGAGTGACTATCTTTACTGATCATACCGCCATCAGGTACCTCATGGCAAAGAAGGATGCCAAAGCGAGACTTACTAGATGGATCCTTATACTCTAGGAGTTCGACATTGAAATCAAGGATAAGCCTGGAGTCAAGAATGTGGTAGCAGATCATCTCTCCCGATTAGAGCACCTTGAGGATTCTGAGCATATTGATCCTATTATAGAGACCTTCCCGGATGAGGCGATCCTTGCTATCGCCTCACTCCTGTGATACGCTGACATTGTGAATTATCTTGTTGCCAAGAAAGTTCTACAAGGTTGGCCCAGGCAGATACTTAAGACCTTCCTAGCGAAGGCCAAGTCTTACCATTGGGAGGATCCCATCCTTTACCATTTGGGAGGGGATAGTGTTCGGCGACGGTGCATTCCTTAGGAGGAGCACCATAGCGTCCTCACCTACTGCCACAAGCTGGAGGCAGGAGGACACCACTCTGGGAGGAGAACGACACAGAAAGTGCTCCAATCCGGCCTATGATGGCATACTCTCTTCAAGGATTCTGATGAATTCGTGAAGAGGTGTACTGACTGTCAGAGGATGGGCACTTGTGGATAGCGTGATATGATGTCGATGCAGCCCATTCACTTATGTGAGGTTTTTGACGCATGGGGCATCGATTTCATGGGTCCATTTTCTAAGAATCAGGGTTTCGAGTACATTCTGTTAGCCACTGATTATATGAGTCGTTGGGTTGAGTCCATCCCCGCCCGAACCGCAGATGCTAGGACTGTATGCAGATTTTTGAGGAAGAACACCATTTCACGGTTCAGGGTACCACGAGTTTTGATATCTAACGGGGGTCTCATTTCATCAACGACAAGGTAAAGGCCCTTGCTAGCGAGTTCAGCATTGACCATCGAGTAGCCACTCCATACCACCCTCAGACCAATGGTCTTGTTGAAGTGTCGAATAGGGAGATCAAGACTATATTGCAGAAGGTCGTCCGCCCTGACCGAAAGGATTGGTGATGAATCCACATTTCATCATCTTTATTCTATCATTTTGGCACCAAAAACCCTAGCAAATGCCTGTAAATAGCATTAAAATCATCATCTTAGCATTCATGCATGTGCATCTAAACAGTGTATAAATTACTGTAATTAAGGCCAAAATTATAGAATAAATAAAGAAAAGAAAAAGAATAAAATATTGTAAACATTTTATGACCCAAAACCCCCGAGACCTAGGCATCTTGATGAATAGGTCGACAAGGAATAAAGTAGGGGGAGATAAGGTCAGGAACACAGATAAAATACCTATACATTTTATTCATTCTTTATTCATTTTGGGACCTATTTTTGGTTCCACTTTTTATACATCAAATAAAGAAACTTTGTACATGAAAGTTGTAGATAATTTTATAAAGAAAACTACAAAATTGAATTCACAGAAAAATAATGTACAGATAAAAAGCTATGGTCTGAATAAAAATCCAGAATGCCAACTTCCCAGACCTGTATCTCACAAATAAAAACTCCAAATGCAGCATACTCACCTTTAATTGTATATAGAATAAAATAATCTATCCAATGGTGGTGGTTTCGCATTTGGCGGAGCTACGGTTTGAAAGTTGACTTTTGGACCCTCATTGTATACTTGTACAGATTAAAATATTCAATTTATTCTTTATTCATTATTCTTGCATGTTTATATTTTTATAATTATGTATATACTACTTATAATATACATGTACATTAAAACCAGAATAAAAATGCAAAGAAATCACAAAATCAAAATACTTGTATAAAGGATACCTAGGTATACTGCCTATACATATACCTGTACAAATAATACTTGTATTTTATTAAATATACAAAACATATCAGAAAAATAAAATAAAAGTATATTTATGTACATAAAAGTACTTTATGTTTTTATAAAATAATAAGCAAAAATAAATAAATTAAAAGACACAAAATAAAAATAAAATACTAAAATATATAGATAATACACCTATATAGGGTTAAAAAGGTAACTTGTAAAAATGTAAGTCATAAAAATAAATAAAACTCAGAATAAAATACTACATAAAAAATTAAACATTTTTTATTTTATAACCATAATTTAATTCAACCTATTTCTATTTTTAAATGATTTAATAAAACAATTTCCGGGGCTTTTTCCTGGTTGGTCCACATGGACCAACCAGGAGCGGTCTAGAGTTGACCTCGGTCAACTCCCTGACCGAGACCTGCCATTTCTGACACCGTGATTTCGCCCCGATTTCCCCCAATTTCCGAGCTCGATCTCTTCGTCTTCTCCCCTCGATTCCTTCTTGGGAAGCCTTCCCCGATCATTGCTGAGCCACGCCATGCTCCCAAATCACGCAAAATCTTCATCATGCGCGCGTGCTCTTGCGCCCAACTCACCCCCTCGCCACGCTTTAAATAAGAACCTTCATCTTCGAGCCCAGGTTTGAACGCCCTTCGGTCCACCCCTCGCGCTTCTTTCGTGCTCCAGAGCTCCCCGGAGGTGACAGCTCCGTCCTAGGCTCTTCAGCCAAGGCTCCCGAGGTCGGAGGCGCTTCCACCACCTCCCGCAAGCTCGCCGGTCGAGGTACCATTTCTTCCTCTGGCTCCGGCCATCGAGGGCCATCTCCCGCCTTTTCATTTAACCCATTAGCTTCCTGTAATCCTTAGCTACAAAAACCCCAAAAAAAAATTCGAAGTTTGAACATCTATCTCGCCACATCAAACACCTCGGCCGGAGCGCACCTCCGGCCGATCATCCCCCCATCGATCCACGCGTCCCCGAGTCCATCCAAGGGTCCAGGCAGTTTGCCCTGGACCCTTTGACCATTCTTGCAGGTCAAAGCTCAAGTGAATATAGCTGGAGCGCGCATTTTGAGCTCGCCGGAGCCGACGAAGCCTCCCAGCTCCGCCAGCCACCGGCGAGCACCACGCGGCGACCGCCGTGGCTTTTTGACGCCTCTGATCGTTAGAGAAGACCTGCAGGAGGCTCCTCGTCCATTTTGGAGCTCAACAGCCATCAGAGCTAGCCGGAGGAGCGCGGCGAACTTCGCCCAGCCGGAGCTCCGCCTCGTTCTTCCAGCTGCCTCCACCGCCGTCCGATCGAGGAGACCCTCCAGTTAGAACGTGGGCCGTCCGATCGTCAGCGCTCAGCCACCGTCGATCTCGCCCGAGATCTAATCTCAGACGTCCACAGCGAAGCGTCATCGGCCGTCCAGATCGTGCCACGTGTCAAGTGGCCTCTTCATCGCCGTTGGATCGCGCGCCGAGGGTATTTTACATCCTCACCCTCGCGCATTTTGCATTTGTATTTCAGTACTAAAACTTTTGTCCGTAGTGTAATAATTTTGTAATATTTGCATCAGAGACCCCCGAACTTTGCTTATTTGCACCGAGGTCCAATCCACGTCACCTCACGTGCCCGTGCGCGTGAGGGGGCTGGGTATTTTGCAAGGACCCCCCTGGGGTTTATTTATTTCGCTTAAGTCCATGAATGTTTGCTTTAAGTTGTAATATTTTGGAGAAATTGCATTGAACCCCTTGGAACTTTGTGATATTGCAAAAAATACCCCTTCCAGGCGCGTGCGAGTCACGCACTCTGGTGGGTAAATTGCTCAGATACCCTTGCGGGTTTGGCTATTTGGTTTTAATACTTTAAATGCAAGTTTGAGTGTAAACTTTCGTGGAAAAATTGCATGTATGCCCCTGGATGTTTTAGATATTGCACATATACCCCTGACAGGCCTGTTTAATGTTTGGATGTTTGCTCTAATTATTTAACCTATCATTTGAACTCCAAAATTTCCACAAAAATAGACTTAAGCATCTGGACATGTGTACTTTAACGCCTCATATTTAGTTTTTGATTTTATTTTATTTTCATATTTATTAAAAATCAAAAACTTACTTTTTGTGCACTGTCTAGCTTAGAAAATACCAAAAAAATATTAAAACACCTCCAAAAATTCCAAAAAAAATTAGCTAGTGTCTATTTTAACCTCTTTTAGTGTCAGTCCAAAAACCACTAAAAATCTCAAAAGAAAAATACTAAAAATTTAAAAACACTCAAAAACTTCAAAAAAATATATAAAATCAAGGAAAACTCTAAAAAATACAAACTCTGGTTCTGTGTGTTCCTTATTTTGTTTCTGCTATTTGAAAAATAGTGTGAAAAATTTTGGTTCCTGGTTGCTATTTTTTTAAACCTCATTTTACTCACAGCCAGCATATTTTCCACTGTTTTCTCTTATCTCAGTATTTGAAAATATCAAAAACACCTTGAAAAATCCCCAAAAATCACAAAAACAGTAAAAAATCATAAAGATATCAAAAACAATTTATTTCTGAATTTTTGGTAATTTTATCTTAGTTTTATAAATATTTTACCTTGTCTTGTATTCCATTGTCTTTAAATTCCAATATTGAAAAAGAAAATAAAAATCATAAAATATAAAATATAAAAATCAGAAAATTAAAAATCAAATACAAAATTAAAAATTAAATAAAAAATAAAAAAAAATAAAAATTAAAAACCCACAAAAATTCATTTGCTTGCTTGCTTAGTGTAGACACTTTACACACACACACTTGTGCTTACATTTGCTTGAACTACCCTGCTTGCTCCCTGTGTTCGAACTCTCTGCATACTTGTCCCTATACATCATTTGTGCAGAGTTAAAAATAAATTTTAACTCCACATTATTTCTAATTTATTGATCTTTAGTGTGGGTTGATTGTTGATTAATCACATTTTATTGTGGGTCGCCACAGCGACGTATTTAGACCCTCGATAATCTGCGGTTATCAAATGGCGCCGTTGCCGGGGAGCAACATCGAGTAGTTCACATTTTGTTTGATTGTGTTGATTGTCTACCATAGCATCATTTTCCGTCTCTTGCAGTTTTGATATATCTGTTGAGCTATCTGACCATCTCTTTACTTGTCTTCTTGCGAGGGACCGCGGAACGAGGCGGATCGCCTAGGTGACCCGAAGCAACCTTGGGAAGCGGAGTCGGCTTTTCTTAAGCCAAGCCGGCAGGAGAGAGCAGGAGGATTGAGAGAGAGTGATTAGTTAGCTTGCATTTTATTTCTGTGAGAGAGTGACTTTCATAATTTGTAATAATACAGGTACATTCGGACTTGGACACTACCGGGCCTAACTTCCAAGTGTTTGTTCACTTGGGGGCTCACCGCGGTTTTGTGTTTTTCGCGGTTTTCTCGGCTTTATTTCTATTTGTTTCACGAGGATTTAGCCCCTAGACATAGGAATTTTTGTTGACTGTGACGAACTAAGAAGCTAAGGCCCAATCCCTAATATCTTGCCTGCACCTATAGAACGTAATTGGACTTGGCTAAAATTCACTTGAAAAAGCTATTTGACTTGGACTAGAGCCCACGTGCCGCGAGCCCACCCTGTTAAGCGCTACTCCTGAACTCGAGTGTGTCGAGAAGAGGAGGGGTGAGCCAAGACCGGACTCCGGACTCTTTTTCTTTGTCATAGCTACTTGTTCTTCACGTTAATAGAAGTTGCTCATCTTAGGACGATTTCCTCGTGCATGCATATAGGTAGTTTAAATTACTGTCTTTCAATTATGCGCGGATCACTTTGCATGTAGAGTGCTGGCGACAAGGTACGCATTTCTATCCCTGCATGCATCATAGATTTTGACCGCGCATCGGCTTTTCCGCTTTCCTCCCCCTGTTTTATTGAATTTTAAATAACAAGGAAATTGGAAAATTCGTTAGACGATGTTTGCTCAGAAAAACACCTAAAAAGTGAAAACAATAAAAATTGGGACTGCTAATGCAAACTCGACCTTAAAACTCATCCCACCAAAAATTGTGTTTTGGGAGAGTAATCCCCTCCTTGTTTGATTTATCTGCTGCGAGAGAGTGACTCGACACTAGGATAGAGCCATATCTGAAATTTTAGTTGACTACTGGTCGTGGTTAGTCGTTCTCCAGTGAGGATCTCTCCGGTAACCGGTAAAGCGGACCGCGATATCCTTAACAGATTGAATTAGCGGGAGCAACCGGGTTACGGTCCGCAATTCATACTGGCTGGGAAAGATCTGACGTGGATTGGGACAGTCGGCTAGGAAAGTAGGATACCTAACAGCTCGCTCTAACGCTCTGATAGATTGACTGATCACCTAATAAAAATTGACAAGATAACAGACCGAACTCTTACGGTCATCAGCTCAAGTGTGGAGTAGGTGAAACTGGGGTTTTGATTTATCATCCTGTTTGCATTCCAGATCTCATCCGCCTTTCTCTAAATCAAGATGATGGGACGGAGATCTCTTAGGCCGACCCTGTCGGCACCGCTATCCCGCACTCCTCCTTATTCATCTAGGAATACCTCGGAGAGTCCGCTCTCCGAGCCTGAGTTTACATCCACCCTGTTCCCCCTCGACCACCCTTCTCATTCTTCTTCCATCAGTCCAAGAGTGTCTGAATACAGTACTTCACAGTGTTCCTCTCATTCGACAGCACCTGAGATGGCCTCTTTTGCTTTTTCAGAAAATCCAGCCATGGCAGACAGAGGCGAGCATGAAGATGATCATGAGCACCCTCCGTTCATATTTGATCAAGCAGCCATCAATAATTCCTTGTTAGCATCCCTGGAGACTATGCAGCAACAGATCCGTGACCAGGGCACATTCATGGGTGACCTTATGAGGGAAATTGCTCAGATGAGAGAAAACCGGGAAGGTGGTGGAGGAGGAGGACCAGACGCAGGAGGAGGCGATCCAGACGGCGAGAGACCGCCACAGACCGTCATGAGGGAACTGCACAACCCAGCTGCATCCCTCACTCACCGATGGATTCGACTCCCGCCCATCCGCGGAGATTTCGAGCTTCGGCCCCATACTATCCAGCTGCTACCCAAATTCCATGGGTTGCCGACCGAAGAGCCGCACCTCCACCTCCAGGAATTCGAGATGATTTGCAGCACCATCCATGATCGGTTGACGACCGAGGACACAATCAAGATGATCGCCTTTCCATTCTCTTTGGTTGACAGAGCCGCCTATTGGCTCAAACATCTTGGGCGTTTCGTCGACACATGGGCAGATCTCCGGACCGTATTCTTGAAGAAGTACTATCCTCTCGGCCGGACCAATGCAGCTAGAGCAATGATCAGCAACTTCGTCATGATCCCTAACGAACAATTCCATGAAGCCTGGGATCGATTTAGAGAACTCATTGACCGGTGTCCACATCACGACATCTCCAAGCCCAACCTTGTGCAGAGTTTCTTCTGTGGGCTGACACCGGAGCTGCAGGGGCTTGTCAACGCCTCTTGTGGTGGATCCTATTTTTTCAAAGGTGAAGATGATGTCTGGGCCATCTATGAGGGCATGGCAGAAAATTCTACAGTGATGACTCAGGCCCGTGTCTACACCCAACAAAAGCCACCGCAAGGAGCAGGATCATTCCAGAGGATCGCACGCATCGATTCCGGTCCCAACACAGTGTCAGTTGCCGCAGCCCAAGCCGAATCAGCCGCAACCGACATGGGCATAATTAGTGAAAAGTTGGATCGCATGGAGATCCTTGAGAAGAAACAGAATCAAGGCATGGCCCAGATGGACCAAATTGCCAAAGTTATGAGTGACCTAAAAACCCAAATGCTATGCATTCAGGAGGCCCAATCTCATGCCCAACAGCCTCCTAGGTCACAGGTTGCCTCCAGCAGCAGCAACCCCAACCAGGGCTCTATCTCATACCGTCAGGTGAATCACATCCAGGCAGAGCCGGTTCCGTTGTTGCAGTACCATCCAGAGCAACCGCCATCTTCCGACATGCAGATGGTGGTTTACCAGCCGGAGCAGCCACTGGCAGTTCTTCCTCCACCCTCCTTTGAGCAGGAACCATTGATGGAAGTCAATGGGATTTGGTATGACCGATACCCTCAGCCCGCAATTCGTAGGGATCACCCCGGATTCCGTTGGGGGAATGGTGGATCCTCGTCCCAGCAGCATCCTCCTGCCCATGGACAACAGAGCAGCCAGCAGACACAGCAACAACAGCCCCAGTATGCCCATCATCAGCAATACCAGAATGGTCCTCGTCCCTCCTATCAGGGACAGCAGTGGAGGCAGCGACAGCAGCCTCAGCAGTCTTATCACCATCCTTCCCCCCAGTATCAGCAGCAACAGCAGCAGCCCCATTTCCAGCAGGGACAGACATCCGGTTCTCAGGGTCCAGCCTTTGAGAACCCGGCCCTTGATGATCTTGCCCGCTTGCTATCTGAACAGCGAGCATCTTTCAGGCAAGAAATGGATGAATTCCGGCAGGAGATGCGGGATATTATGAAAGGCAAGGCCGCCATACCCGCTCAGATTGAGCCTAACCCGAACAATCTGAAAAGGAAGCCTGAGCAGGTAGAGTTTACAGAGGATACCTCTCCTAGTGATTGTTTGAGCAACATCTCTTATTCCTATCATGATGCTGATTTTGTCACTACTAGGAGCGGTAGGATGCCAGCCGGCGGCGCCTCTTCTGAGCGACAACTAGAGGCAGAATCAGGAGCGCCAGAGGATCCAAGGAGCGGTGCTGATGCCGCCGATGATGATGTTGACGGTGGTGCTGATGCCACCCATGATGAAGTCCCGGACGACGATGCTGATACCGTCGTAATACCAGATGAAGACGGTGGTGCTGATGCCACCATTTTTGATACAGAGCTAGAGAGCGGTGCTGAAGCCGCAGATGCAGGTGCCGGTGGTGGTACTGAGGCCACCACCTCTACTTTTGTTGAGCCTCCCACTGTGATGTTACCACATTTTGTACCCCTGGACCGTGGTAACAAAAAGAACAAAAATATGAATAAAGGAAAGGTTCCTATTCAAATTACAGATCCATATGTGTTGCATGATGATATTTGTGTGGATTCTCCACCTTCACAGGCACAGGGACCGTTTCCTAGTCCTCCATCTGAGGAGGCCCCTACCATCCCCTTCCCTGAGGCACTCCGCCGGGGGAAGGGGAATAAAAAAGAAAATCCTAAAAAGACCCAGGAGGTAGAGTTCGGCAATCAGATGATTGACAGATTTCACATTCAGCTAACTCTACGAGAAGCGTTTGAGCATATCCCTTTCTTCAAAAAGAATTTGAAAGAAACAACTACTGTCCGAAGAAAGCGGAGGCACAGAGACCAAATCCATATGCTCATTCATGATACTTGCTGCACCATTCAGAACAAGCTGCCAGCCAAGCGACCAGACGCGGGAGCTCCCTATGTCAGATGCGAGATTCAAGAGCAGCAATTTGATCGTACTCTATTAGACAGCGGCTCCTCAATTAACCTCCTTCCGGCAGCCTTACTCAAGCAGTTCGAGTTTGGCCCTCTTCTTCGAAGCAGAACGGTCCTTCAGTTTGCTGATAGGTCGATTAAGAGGCCGAAGGGGTTATTGAAAGACGTGGTCGTTACCATTCAGGGCTTGAAATTCCCCGTGGACTTCGTCGTGTTGGACATGGAGATCCCTGAGTCGGTGACTGATGCCCCCATCATATTAGGACGCCCATTCTTGGCCACAGCCAAGGCGGTGACCGACCATGATTGTGGGAAGGTATGTTTTCGCGTAGAGGGCGAGACCATACAAATAGAGACAATCGAGGAATCCAGAGCCAGAGAGTTAGAATGCTCCGAGCAATCGAGTGAAGCCGCGCAGATGACAGAGGACGAGCTAGACGTCCACCAGGTTTGTGATTTCGAGATGACTGATGATGAATCTAACTGGAAAGACCCTGTAGCACCGACTCTCGCTTTGCCGACCGATTCATTGTATCGCAAGCTCATGGCAATCGAGAGCCGGGAGAGCACATTCCTGGATACGGATACACCTGAGGCTGACAGTGTGGTGACGAGTGGTGCCGATGATTTCAGTTCTTCTGCTTCTGATCCCTCCTATTCAGATATTGAGTGGGCCTATTTCGATGATCCGTTGTCTTGTCTGATTCATTCTGAGCCAACAACCGTGACAGAGTGCGAGCCCGTACAGTTTATTGATAATTCAGTCAGCCGCCTTTCGTCAGAAATTCATGCAGAGCGAGAGTTCTCCCATACAGACCTGGTAGCATTCACCCAGACATATCAGAAGCCAGATCTGCCGCCTCCCAGTTGTCCTGAACGGAAACCTCTTCCGCAATCAATGAAGTATAGATTCCTTGCAGGTGAGCCAGAGATGCACCCAGTCATTATCTCAGCAGATTTGACTGGAGAACAAGAATCTCGTCTGATGGAGGTTCTTGAAAGAAACCGCAAGGCAATCGGTTGGAATATAGCTGATCTCAAAGGGCTGAGCCCGAAGCTGTGCTCCCACCACATCTATCTCGAGGATGACGCTAAGCCATCGCGTGAGTTCCAGCGACGGCTGAACCCGAATCTTCGAGAGGTCGTCATGAAAGAAATTTCGAAGTGGTGGAGCGCTGATTTCATCTATCCCATCTCTGACTCTAAATGGGTAAGTCCGTTACATGTGGTACCCAAGAAGACGGGTGTCACTACAGTGGTCAATGAGTCTGGAGAGGAGATCGCTACCAGAGTACCAACTTCTTGGAGGGTCTGTGTGGACTACAGACGATTGAATGAGGCCACCAAGAAGGATCACTTCCCACTACCCTTTCTTGATCAGATTATTGAACGGCTAGCCGGGAAGAGCCATTATTGTTTTCTTGATGGGTACTCTGGGTATAATCAAGTGGCCATTGCGCCCGAAGACCAGGAGAAAACGACATTCACCTGTCCGTTTGGGACATATGCTTTCAGACGGATGCCCTTTGGTCTATGCAACGCTCCGGCGACATTCCAAAGGTGCATGTTGTCCATCTTCTCGGACATGGTGGGTGACTGTTTAGAGGTCTTCATGGATGACTTCTCGGTCTATGGCGACGGGTTTGATGCTTGTCTTGACTGCCTAGATCGTGTGCTGAAGCGCTGCATAGAGGTCAATCTTGTCTTATCCTGGGAGAAGAGTCATTTCATGATGACTCAAGGGACGGTCCTTGGGCACATCGTCTCCAACAGGGGCATGGAGGTCGATCCTGCCAAGGTGGATATCATCAGAAAACTCAATCCGCCGTCCAATCTTCGTCAGTTACGGTCTTTTCTGGGGCATGTCGGTTTCTACCGACGGTTCATTCAGGATTTCAGTCGAATTGCCCGACCGCTCACTGACTTGCTGACCAAAGACACCGAGTTTATTGTTAATGATAAGTGTCTTGCGGCATTCGAGACTCTCAAGAGTATGGTTGTTTCAGCTCCTGTCCTTCAGCCACCCGATTGGTCTCTTCCATTCGAGATCATGACGGATGCTTCAGATTTTGCCGTTGGGGCTGTGCTTGGATAGAGGAGGGATGGATTACCGTTTGCCATTCACTACGCCAGCCGGACCTTAGATGCCGCTCAAAGGAATTACACTGTGACTGAGAAAGAAATGCTGGCCGTAGTCTTTGCTTTGGATAAGTATAGATCTTATATTCTCGGATCTAGAGTGACTATTTACACCGACCATTCCGCCATCAGGTACTTAATGGCCAAGAAGGATGCCAAAGCACGTCTGACCAGATGGATCCTTCTACTCCAGGAATTTGATATTGAGATTAAGGATAAGCCTGGAGTCAAGAATGTAGTGGCGGATCATCTCTCCAGGTTGGAGAATCTTGAGGAATCTGAGCCCAGCGCACCTATTACAGAGACGTTTCCAGATGAGGCGATCTTGGCTGTCACCTCACTCCCGTGGTATGCCGACTTTGTAAACTATCTTGTTGCCAAGACAGTCCCTCAGGGTTGGCCCAGGCAGAAACTCGAGACCTTCCTAGCTAAGGCCAAGTTTTACCATTGGGAGGATCCCGTCCTTTATCATGAAGGAGGGGATAGTATCTGGAGGAGGTGCATTCCTCAAGAAGAGCAGCATAGCGTCCTCACATACTGACACAAGCTTGAGGCAGGAGGACATCATTCTGGAAAAAGGACAGCACAAAAGGTGCTTCAATCCGGCCTTTGGTGGCCTACTCTCTTCAAGGATTCTGATGAGTTCGTGAAGGGATGTACTGATTGTCAGAAAATGGGAACCTGCGGACAGAGAGACATGATGCCCATGCAACCCATTCACTTCTGTGAGGTTTTTGATGCATGGGGGATTGATTTCATGGGCCCATTTCCTAAGAGTCAGGGATTCGAGCATATTTTGCTCGCTGTGGATTATGTCAGTCGATGGGTTGAGGCCATTCCCGCCCGAGCCGCAGATGCGAAAACCGTGTGCAAATTCTTGAGGAAAAATATCATTTCACGGTTCGGGGTACCTAGAGTTTTGATTTCTGACGGGGGTCTCATTTCATCAATGACAAGGTTAGGGCCCTTGCTGACGAGTTCGGCATTGACCATCGGGTTGCCACTCCGTATCACCCTCAGACTAATGGTCTTGCTGAAGTATCGAATCGGGAGATAAAGACTATCTTGCAGAAAGTTGTCCGCCCAGACCGAAAGGATTGGTCACAGCTTTTGGACTCGGTCTTGTGGGCCTATCGGACCTCTTTCAAAAATCCATTAGGGACATCTCCCTTTCGTCTCGTCTATGGCAAGCCGTGCCATTTGCCAGTGGAAATCAAGCACAAATCTTTTTGGGCAGTTACTGAGTTACTTTTGGATCCCGAGAGTATAGGAGACCAAAGAAGAGCAGAATTGGCAGCCCTGGAGGAATTGAGAGATACAGCTTTTTCCAACAGCCTACAGTATAAAGAAAAAGTGAAGACATGGCACGATTCGCATATCAGCCATAAACAGTTTGAGCCAGATCAGAGAGTATGGTTGTTTGATTCCAGGCTGAAATTATTTCCAGGGAAATTGCAGAGCAAGTGGAAAGGTCCGTATGTGGTTAGGAAGGTACATGACAATGGCAGCATTGATATATCCGAACCGTCATCTTCGTCCACCTTCCGCGTCAATGGTCAACGCCTGAAGCTATATCGAGATCATGATCCGCCGACCATTGACGTTGCCCCCATTCTTCTGGTATGAGATGTGTCCTTTAACTCTCATCATCTACATCTTATACATAGTGATCAACTCCATCTGCCGCTGTACAAATCCATCTGTTCATATCACTTTCATCTGTTGAGTCATTTTCTTCTTTTCTTCTTTTCTTCTTTTCCATCTCTATCTTCTTTATCTATGAAAAAGGTGCCGCCCTTGAGGACAGTTCCCCAGACTTAGGACGTACTTTGTCCTAAGTATAGGGGGTGTGCACCCTGAGTTTCTATATTCTTTGATCCTCTCCATTGTCTCCTCTTCTTGTCTATACTTAGGGATATCTTACCCTAAGTATAGGGGGAGACAATCTGAGTACGATCTGTTCATTCCCACCCTTGACCCTCCCTGCGTTGTGTACAGTCTGCTATACTTAGGATTATTTGATCCTAAGTATAGGGGGGACGGTCAACTTCTCATTCATTCCGTTATTTATTCCTTCATTCTTTAGACTTGCCTATGCTTAGTACGAGTTATGTCTTCTCCTTTCTCTCTGATCTATGAGGACATAGCTCAAGCTAAGTATAGGGGGGTCGTATATACTATGTATATACTTTAGCCATAACTCGTACTTTCGTAATAAATATGGCTAATAATTCTTTAAAATTCATTAAAAATCTTTAATAAAAGGATGTGGTTATTCCTCAAATTCTTTTTGTATATACTGATTAATAAATCAGTTGAAAATATTTTGTTACATGTTTTCAACCTGTGTAAAGATGTGTGGTTTGTAAAATTTATTTTCATTGTGTGAAATAAAATGTTTGAAAAATGATTTGCAAATGGTTTGAAAATGGTTGCAAAAATATTTGAAAAACCTATATATACTGTTTTGAAAACCTTTGCAAAATGATTTTCAAAGGGGTGTACATATGTGTAAAATATTTGTAAAAATTATTTTGGACTATAGTTTTCAAAAATTGTTTGAAAAGCTTGTGTCAAATAAGTTTGAGGAATATTTACATCACACTGAAATCCACTGTATATATGTATAAAACTGACCACTTACCCTTGTAAATTCTTAAAATCCACTTCTTGTACATATAAGAAGCACTCCCGTGTACATATTTTAACCTATTTTTCAGCCAAAACTTTTTGTTTTCAAAAATTCCCAAAACATTTGCAAAAATTAAAATCCAAAAACATCTGAAAAATCGTTTTGAAAAATACAAAAAAATGCATCTGCATGTGCATCATCATCTTTTCAAAAATCCATAAAAAGTTCAAAAACATCTTGAAAATTGCATCACAAAAATATTTTCTTGCATAGCATAGCATGAGCATTTTTCGGATTGAGTTTGACAGTTGAACAAGTCTAAGTAAAATCCGGAGATTGGAGCTTGATTGGACCTTAAAATCTACCTAATAACAGGAACCTTATAGGAACTAAGTTTGAGGTACTTCAGGTCTAGTTGACTTAATTCTTTGAGGATCACGGGACTTAGTTCAATGGATTCTTGACTGCCTAAGTAGAGTATTTCGGAGCACACGCACGACTCTTGTTGATAATGACCTAACTTGGACACCTGCACCTTTCACATAGCTCTCCACGGATGAGGTGGTGAGGAGGCAGTTTCCTTTGGCTTGGGGTAGCATATGAGGGTAGTACTTCTAGGCGGAACCTCTCTTCTTCTTATAGTGAAGGAAGTGCACCTCAACTTGGTCTAGTGGTGATGAAGGCTAAAGACAGAAGCCGTGGGTTGCAATAAAGCTTCAAAAGAGGGATAGTCTACTAGCTCAAGAGGAAAATTTCTTGTATATATGCTGCACCATGTAGATATGTTGTACAAATGCAATTGAAAAAAAAATGCAAAAATGCAAAAGAACTCCAAAAAAGTGGTGGGTCGGATTGAAAATTTAATAACCCCACCGGAGTGTATATAGTCCAATAAAGCAAAAGCTTATGGTATCCACGATACATCTCATGAAGCTTGCAGCGGGAGGCTTAGCTACACTGGTTGAGCTCCCAAAAGTCTATACTTCTTCCCCCTCTTCTTGAGCCGGTTGCACTTGAACTTAGAAGGGAATACCCCGCTTCTCGAGGAAAGAGTTGCTATACCAAGGCATTAGAGTTACCAGGTTGGGGGAGGTTGTTTCTTTGTCACTTCTGAGGTGGGGAGCTACATATCACTTACACTGTACGAGTCAGATTCATAGTCATAAGAGTTTGCGTATGAGTTGAAGTATTTCTGACCTGGCTATTGAGGAGACTTGGACAGAGTTTTGGGATTTTCAAGGACTGTTGGATTTCAAACTTGGTTCTCATTAAGGTTCCGACCGCACTAAAATTCCAAAGGTCCGACTTAAGCTCCAAACTTTGATTTTGTGAAGACAAGTTTGATAATTAAACTTTATCCAATTTTCTTATTTTTCTTTTCTTTCTTTTCTTTTTGCACTTATTGCATAAGTGTTTGCTAGGGACTAGCAAAGGTAAAGTATAGGGGGATGATGAATCCACATTTCATCATCTTTATTCTATCATTTTGGCACCAAAAACCCTAGCAAATGCCTGTAAATAGCATTAAAATCATCATCTTAGCATTCATGCATGTGCATCTAAACAGTGTATAAATTACTGTAATTAAGGCCAAAATTATAGAATAAATAAAGAAAAGAAAAAGAATAAAATATTGTAAATATTTTATGACCCAAAACCCCCGAGACCTAGGCATCTTGATGAATAGGTCGACAAGGAATAAAGTAGGGGGAGATAAGGTCAGGAACACAGATAAAATACCTATACATTTTATTCATTCTTTATTCATTTTGGGACCTATTTTTGGTTCCACTTTTTATACATCAAAGAAAGAAACTTTGTACATGAAAGTTGTAGATAATTTTATAAAGAAAACTACAAAATTGATTTCACAGAAAAATAATGTACAGATAAAAAGCTATGGTCTGAATAAAAATCCAGAATGCCAACTTCCCAGACCTGTATCTCACAAATAAAAACTCCAAATGCAGCATACTCACATTTAATTATATATAGAATAAAATAATCTATCCAATGGTGGTGGTTTCGCATTTGGCGGAGCTACGGTTTGAAAGTTGACTTTTGGACCCTCATTGTATACTTGTACAGATTAAAATATTCAATTTATTCTTTATTCATTATTCTTGCATGTTTATATTTTTATAATTATGTATATACTACTTATAATATACATGTACATTAAAACCAGAATAAAAATGCAAAGAAATCACAAAATCAAAATACTTGTATAAAGGATACCTAGGTATACTGCCTATACATATACCTGTACAAATAATACTTGTATTTTATTAAATATACAAAACATATCAGAAAAATAAAATAAAAGTATATTTATGTACATAAAAGTACTTTATGTTTTTATAAAATAATAAGCAAAAATAAATAAATTAAAAGACACAAAATAAAAATAAAATACTAAAATATATAGATAATACACCTATATAGGGTTAAAAAGGTAACTTGTAAAAATGTAAGTCATAAAAATAAATAAAACTCAGAATAAAATACTACATAAAAAATTAAACATTTTTTATTTTATAACCATAATTTAATTCAACCTATTTCTATTTTTAAATGATTTAATAAAACAATTTCCGGGGCTTTTTCCTGGTTGGTCCACGTGGACCAACCAGGAGCGGTCTAGAGTTGACCTCGGTCAACTCCCTGACCGAGACCTGCCGTTTCTGACACCGTGATTTCGCCCCGATTTCCCCCAATTTCCGAGCTCGATCTCTTCGTCTTCTCCCCTCGATTCCTTCTTGGGAAGCCTTCCCCGATCATTGCTGAGCCACGCCATGCTCCCAAATCACGCAAAATCTTCATCATGCGCGCGTGCTCTTGCGCCCAACTCACCCCCTCGCCACGCTTTAAATAAGAACCTTCATCTTCGAGCCCAGGTTTGAACGCCCTTCGGTCCACCCCTCGCGCTTCTTTCGTGCTCCAGAGCTCCCCGGAGGTGACAGCTCCGTCCTAGGCTCTTCAGCCAAGGCTCCCGAGGTCGGAGGCGCTTCCACCACCTCCCGCAAGCTCGCCGGTCGAGGTACCATTTCTTCCTCTGGCTCCGGCCATCGAGGGCCATCTCCCGCCTTTTCATTTAACCCATTAGCTTCCTGTAATCCTTAGCTACAAAAACCCCAAAAAAAATTCGAAGTTTGAACATCTATCTCGCCACATCAAACACCTCGGCCGGAGCGCACCTCCGGCCGATCATCCCCCCATCGATCCACGCGTCCCCGAGTCCATCCAAGGGTCCAGGCAGTTTGCCCTGGACCCTTTGACCATTCTTGCAGGTCAAAGCTCAAGTGAATATAGCTGGAGCGCGCATTTTGAGCTCGCCGGAGCCGACGAAGCCTCCCAGCTCCGCCAGCCACCAGCGAGCACCACGGCGACCGCCGTGGCTTTTTGACGCCTCTGATCGTTAGAGAAGACCTGCAGGAGGCTCCTCGTCCATTTTGGAGCTCAACAGCCATCAGAGCTAGCCGGAGGAGCGCGGCGAACTTCGCCCAGCCGGAGCTCCGCCTCGTTCTTCCAGCTGCCTCCACCGCCGTCCGATCGAGGAGACCCTCCAGTTAGAACGTGGGCCGTCCGATCGTCAGCGCTCAGCCACCGTCGATCTCGCCCGAGATCTAATCTCAGACGTCCACAGCGAAGCGTCATCGGCCGTCCAGATCGTGCCACGTGTCAAGTGGCCTCTTCATCGCCGTTGGTTAGCGCGCCGAGGGTATTTTACATCCTCACCCTCGCGCATTTTGCATTTGTATTTCAGTACTAAAACTTTTGTCCGTAGTGTAATAATTTTGTAATATTTGCATCAGAGACCCCCGAACTTTGCTTATTTGCACCGAGGTCCAATCCACGTCACCTCACGTGCCCGTGCGCGTGAGGGGGCTGGGTATTTTGCAAGGACCCCCCTGGGGTTTATTTATTTCGCTTAAGTCCATGAATGTTTGCTTTAAGTTGTAATATTTTGGAGAAATTGCATTGAACCCCTTGGAACTTTGTGATATTGCAAAAATACCCCTTCCAGGCGCGTGCGAGTCACGCACTCTGGTGGGTAAATTGCTCAGATACCCTTACGGGTTTGGCTATTTGGTTTTAATACTTTAAATGCAAGTTTGAGTGTAAACTTTCGTGGAAAAATTGCATGTATGCCCCTGGATGTTTTAGATATTGCACATATACCCCTGATAGGCCTGTTTAATGTTTGGATGTTTGCTCTAATTATTTAACCTATCATTTGAACTCCAAAATTTCCACAAAAATAGACTTAAGCATCTGGACATGTGTACTTTAACGCCTCATATTTAGTTTTTGATTTTATTTTATTTTCATATTTATTAAAAATCAAAAACTTACTTTTTGTGCACTGTCTAGCTTAGAAAATACCAAAAAAATATTAAAACACCTCCAAAAATTCCAAAAAAAAATTAGCTAGTGTCTATTTTAACCTCTTTTAGTGTCAGTCCAAAAACCACTAAAAATCTCAAAAGAAAAATACTAAAAATTTAAAAACACTCAAAAACTTCAAAAAAATATATAAAATCAAGGAAAACTCTAAAAAATACAAACTCTGGTTCTGTGTGTTCCTTATTTTGTTTCTGCTATTTGAAAAATAGTGTGAAAAATTTTGGTTCCTGGTTGCTATTTTTTTAAACCTCATTTTACTCACAGCCAGCATATTTTCCACTGTTTTCTCTTATCTCAGTATTTGAAAATATCAAAAACACCTTGAAAAATCCCCAAAAATCACAAAAACAGTAAAAAATCATAAAGATATCAAAAACAATTTATTTCTGATTTTTTGGTAATTTTATCTTAGTTTTATAAATATTTTACCTTGTCTTGTATTCCATTGTCTTTAAATTCCAATATTGAAAAAGAAAATAAAAATCATAAAATATAAAATATAAAAATCAGAAAATTAAAAATCAAATACAAAATTAAAAATTAAATAAAAAATAAAAAAAATAAAAATTAAAAACCCACAAAAATTCATTTGCTTGCTTGCTTAGTGTAGACACTTTACACACACACACTTGTGCTTACATTTGCTTGAACTACCCTGCTTGCTCCCTGTGTTCGAACTCTCTGCATACTTGTCCCTATACATCATTTGTGCAGAGTTAAAAATAAATTTTAACTCCACATTATTTCTAATTTATTGATCTTTAGTGTGGGTTGATTGTTGATTAATCACATTTTATTGTGGGTCGCCACAGCGACGTATTTAGACCCTCGATAATCTGCGGTTATCAATTGGTCACAGCTTTTGGACTCGGACTTGTGGGCATATCGGACGTCCTTCAAGACTTCTTTGGGTACATCTCCCTTTTGTCTCGTTTATGGCAAGCCCTACCATTTACCTGTTGAGCTTAGACATAAGTCACTTTGGGATGTCACAGAGATACTTTTGGATCCAGTGAGTATAAGAGATCAGAGGAGGGCAGAATTGGCAGCCCTGGAGGAGCTTAGAGATGAAGCCTTTTTGAGCAGCCTACATTACAAGGAACGAGTGAGGAGTAGCATGATTCTCATATTAGCCACAAGCAGTTTGAGCTAGATCAGAGAGTATGGTTGTTTGATGCCATGCTTAGATTATTTCCAGGGAAGTTACAGAGAAAGTGGAAGGGACCATACCTGGTCCTAAAGGTACATGACAATGGGAGTATTGACATATCTAAGATGTCATCTGAGTCTACCTTTCGTATTAACGAGCAGCGACTCAAACCATATCTAAATCATGAGCCACTGGTCGTTGACGTCGCCCCTATTCATTTTGCGTGAGATGTGGTCTTTGACTCACATCTAGTGCATCTCATTCCTGATTATCACTGTCTTCCACCTTGTATAGATCCAGATGTCCATATCATTCCATTCTTTAGTCCCACACCCCATCTTCATCCTATGATTATGCTATACTTAGGGTGTCTTTACCCTAAGTATAGGGGGGTGTTGGACTCTTGAGTATTCTTTTGGATTCTTTTTACCTCTATTTTGCTGCCTATACTTAGGGATCTTTTTCCCTAAGTATAGGGGAGATAGACCCTGTACATTCTTCCACTCGGATTTCCCCTCATGTACAACTTGCTATACTTAGGATTACTTGATCCTAAATATATGGGGAAATACCGAGCTTTCTTCAATCTATTCTTCGATTCATCATTGTAGTATACTATTCCTTTTCACTTCCCTATACTAAGCACGAGTTATGTCTTCTTCATCGCTCTTGATCCACTCTGAGGACATCGTTCGAGCTAAGTATAGTGGGGTGTTGTATATATTTCATATATACTTTATCCATAACTCGTACTTTGTGTGAGTATGTTAATAAATAAAATGGCTAAAATTCTTTTATCCAAAAACCATAAAAATTTAAAAAATTTCCTTGTACATAAAAATTCTTTATTGCACATGCATAGCTATCTATAAAAATTATTTTTGTACAAATGTTTGTAAAAATGATTTCTGTAAAGAGTTTGTAAATATTTTGATATCAAAATTATGTATATAGTAAAAATTTTTGTAAAATGTTTGAAAAACAAAATTTTGCAAAAACCCTTGTGTAAATGTGTCTAAACATTTTGCAAAACTTCATGCATTCATTCATTCAAACAATTTTCAAAAATTTTACACATTTTCAAAAACTTGCATAAAAATATTTTTTATATATTTGTATAGTTTTTCTGAATCATAGTTGACATTTAAACTGGCCTGGAATTAAATTGAAAAATGGAGCTTGGTTAAGACCTTAATCCACCTAATTCTAAGAGGAACCTTATAAGGCTTAGGATTAAGACTTTTCAGGTCCATTTGGGACTTAATTCTTTGAGTCCACTAGGCTATGATCATGTCATCTTGATGAGCCTAAGTAGAATACTTAACAATGCACACATGACTCTCAGAGACAATGGCTTTACTTGCACAAGCACATTACACATAGCTCTCCACGGATGAGGTGGTGAGGAGGCAGTTTCCTTTGGCTTGGGGTAGCATATGAGGGTAGTACTTCTAGGCGGAACCTCTCTTCTTCTTTTAGTGAAGGAAGTGCGTCTCAACTTGGTCTGGTGGTGTTGAGCTCTAAAGACATGAGTTGTGGGTTGCAATAAAGCTTCAAAAGATGGATAGTCTACTGGCTCAAGAGGAAAAACTCCTTATGTATATATGCTGCACCATGTAGATATGTTGTACATATGCACATCAAAAAAAATGTGCAAAGAAAGAAAAACTCCAAAAAAGTGGTGGGTCTGATGAAAATAAAATACCCACCGGAGTGTATATAGTCAAATAAAGCAAAGCTTATGTTACACATGCTCATCTCATGAAGCTTGCAGCGGGACGGTTGAACTTAAACTTAGAAGGGAATACCCCGCTCCTCAAGGAAAGAGTTGCCAGACTAGGGCATTAGAGTTACCTTGTTAAGGGGGGTTGTCACTTTGTCATTTCTGAGGTGGGGAGCTACATACCACTTACACAGTACTAGGAAAGATTCATGGTCATTAGCGTTTGTGTATGTAGACTTGTTCTGATCTAGATTATTGAGGAGTCTTGACCATAGATTGGTGGAACTTAGAGGCTGTTAAGTTTTAAGCTTAAGTCCAAATAAGGTTCTGACAAATTAATAATCCAAAGGTCTGACTGAGCTCCATACTTTAATTTAATGAAGGCAAGTTTAATAATCAACCTTGATTTCCCTTCTTTTTCTTTTATTTTTCTTTTCACTTATTTTTCAAATAAGTGTTTGCTAAGGGACTAGCAAAAGTAAAGTATAGGGGGTGATGAATCCCCATTCGTCACTCTTTACTATTTTATTTTAGCTAAATATCTTGGCAAAACATCATGTATATAGCTGTAAATACAATAGGTTACCAATAAGTGTGCATTTGTTAAATATTAATAATTAGCATGTATTTGTGCAAAAATAAAAGAATAAAGAATAAAAGAAAAAGAGGGAAATATTTAGAATAAATATTGAGTGACTAAACCCAAGAGAGGGTCCAAACTGGACCTGATCGCCAAATAAAATAAGTAGAGAGAGATAGGGCTGCTCTACCCTGTACACATTCCCTTCCATGTATATATACATATTATCATTATTTTATTTTCATAAAAATAGAAATAAAAAGGTATTTTAACCCTTGTATATAATCCTAAAAATAAAATAAAAATTACAAAAATAGAAACTTAAAAAATTAATTTCTCTCTCCCACCTTGTACAAAATACATGTCTACATATATATTATACCTATTTATTCTACATTTTTACACAAATGATAAAAATAAAACAAAAATTATTTTTATACTCCAAATTTTATGTTGTAAATAAATAAAATATAAAATTGGGGTATTTGTACAAAAATAAGAAAATAAAAATAAAAATACATAAGTATTTTATACGTGTATATAATGTAATATAAGGTATATACCTTAATTTGTTTTTCATAAAAATAATTAAAAATCACAAAAAAATAGTTTGAAAAATAATAAACATTTTCATGTTGAACATTTTTTAAAATAAAATCATTTCCTATTTTTAATTTAATTTGCAAATATTTTTGATCTAGCTAATTTCTGATTGGTCCAGGAGGGATGTTGACCCCGGTCAACTCCCCGTCCCGGACCCTCCGGCGCGTGGATCCGATTCGCACCCGGACTTCTCCCATTTTTCCCGATCGGACCCTGTTCGTTCATGTCCCGATTTTGGTGCATGCTTCACCCTGGTGGATCAGTGTCCCTCACGGATCCCTAGGAAGAGGCGGATCGTCCTTGGTTCGCACACCCTTGCCCGATCTTTCCAGCCACCTGGGACGCCCTATATATTCTTTGTTCCACTGCCCATAGCCGTAGATCGTGCCGCACACTCTCCTTCTACCTTAGACTTCTTCCCCTTGGTGACAACAATCGGACGGAGCCTTTGGTGGTCGAAGAAGGCCACTGCAGCCGACGCTCGAGTTTCGTAGCCGGAGTTCTGCCACGACGAGCCTCCCCCGCCTTCCACAGTGAGGTCGAGGCGAAGACATAGTCCGACTTCACCCTCTGGAGCTAAGGATTCAGATAGGACCATCAGGTATCTTCCATTTCGATCCTTGTTCCATTTATTTCGAATCTTTCATCCGCGAGCTCCGACCTGCCAGTCGGAACATCATCAGCCACCTTTATTCGCTTCGATCTATAGCCCTGCTCACCGTCACCCTTCCCCCGCAACCTGATCATTCTAGGCTTGGCTTGGATAGCCAAGATTAGGCCCGAGGTTCCTTCTACCACTTTGTCGGAACCTCCACACCCATTCACCATCGCTTCACGTTATTTTAGGTCAAATAACCCCGACCGGAGTGTCCCTCCGAGTTGAAGCTGTCCTCTGCAGGTCATAGCGCGAGCAGACACGCCCCAGGTCGCATCCGCCCCACTTCGCCGAAGATCGCCCAGGTCACTTACCCATCCCCGGAGATCCGAACGTCGACGAGTCAATCGGACCCGTCCACCCGACGCAAAGGAGCATTGCGAGTCGAACACCGTCGTCCGATCGTTCATCGGAATGCCGGATCACCACTGGTGCTCTGGTGAACTTCGCTCAAGCGGAGTTCGTCCAGCATCCTTCTCTGCCGTTGGATCATCGTCGTCACCCAAATCGCATCACCGCCATCCAGAGCCTGCCTTTGTCAGGCCGTTAGATCTGATATCTAACGGTCTCCGTACGCCCATGTCCGCGCCCTCAGGACCGCCATTGGATTCGCTAGTTGTCAGCGCCAGAGCCGCACATCGTCATCCAGTCAGAGCGTGCCACCTATCCCTCCACGCGCGATGCACGAGCGGCTGGGTAATTTTCTTTGCTTCCCATGCAGTTATTTCCCTTTATTATTTAGTCTGTAAAATAAAAAGAATACAGTATGGTAATTTGCACTTTTAATCATGCAGTTTTTCGTATTTACATTTTAGTCCTTCCTGAATGGTTGCACGTGCATCGTCACGTGTATTTATGGGATATTTGCATGTATGGTCCTGGATGTAGCGGATGTTATGCTTTGATGTTATAGTTTCATTATTTGCATTTATACCCCTGTGCGCGCTAATATTGGCCATGAGCTGAAATGTGTGTGAAAATTGCAGTAGGGGCCCTATAGTTTCTATGCATGTTATTATTTAGCCCCTAGAACATGTTTTCTTTGCAAACTAGTCCCTGTGTACTGTGTGCTTTATTTTAGTTTGAATAAATAGCAAATTTCATCCAAAATTCATAAAACTTTGACACATGGCTCCTGCCATGGTGTAGAAATTTACGTGAATCTTTGGTTGCATTCGATTTCCATTTAGTATTTTAAAAAATTCAAAAACCTTAAAAAATGCTACTCTTTGTCTTTAAAAATAAACTAAAAATATCAAAAACCCTTGAGAAATTCCAAAAATATTCCTGTCTGTTTGAGTTATTCTCGCTTCAGTCCAATTTTTGTCGCATTTGCATTTATAAAACCCATAAAAATGAAAAAAACATTAAAAACCTTATAAAAATCATTAAAAATTCATAAAAAACAAAAAAGTGTGTTTTCTTCTTCTGTAGTAACTGTTTACTTGTAGTTTCACATAAAATTGTTGCTCGAATTTTATAGGCATTTTAAGCATTTTTAACTTGCCTTTAGATTCGGGCTGCATACTGTTTGATATTTTTGCCCGTGTTACATTTTTAGAAAATTAACTAAAAATCAGAAAATTTCTAGAAAATTAACAAAACATATGAATATTTCAAAAACCCAAAAATATTTTTATTTGAATTTTCTGAGCATTTTTTAGGCTTTAATTAATTGTTGGTTTGTGAGTTTTTGAGTGTTTTTATACTTTTCCTTAATTTTTAAAAATTACATTTGTTTTGAAAAAACTAAAATCCACCAAAAATATTTGTTTCTGGATTCTCGACTACTTCGTAGCCCATCGCATTCCGTGCTCCTTGTGTTCGACCCTGGTTGCTATACCAGGTAAAATAAATTAGCGAGACCGCTTGTGCTTGATTGCTTGATTTTCGTGTTTGGTGGTCTTTGTTTTCTTGATTGATTCCGATCCGAGTGGTTGAGGTCGCAACGACCAGTGACATATTTTACCCTTAGTCGCTCGGGATTTTCGGGTCATCAGTTAGCCCACCCAATATGGAGGAAGTCTCATATGTATATTAATACAACCAAATAATTTGGAATGAAACATTCTTATTATTTTCTCTATATATAAAACATTTCTTGTGTTTTTTGGGGTTTATCTTTTTATCGAATTTGGTTTATGTTAACACATAAATATTAAGGAAATCTCATATATTTGTTATAACACAAAAAAATAATTTAATTTAATATTCTATTAATTTATTTTATATATATCATTTTTATTGAGTTTTTAAGGAATTAAACTTTCAGTTAAAATAAGAGTATATTAGAACACAAATATGGATAAAATGTCACTTTTATTTTAACGAGTTAAAACATTTATCAAATTTGGTGTTTATAAGCTCACAAAGATTAAAAAAATCTTATATGAATGTTGAACACTAAAAATTAAAATTTTAATGGTAATGTTTTAATTTTGTCATTATATATCTGTCTTGTTTTCTTGATTTTTTTTCTATTTAAGTTTTTAGTCAAAATTGAGGCATCTTAGTATAAAAAATATGAATAAACATCATATATATGTAAATTAAAAAAAGTTGATTTATATGAATTATTACAAAATAACTATTGTTTCCTTGAGTTGTTTAGAGTTTGATATTTTTCTCAAAATCAGTGTATGTTTGCACATAAATGTTCGTGAAATCTCATACATATGTTTGTACACACTTATTTATTTGGAAATAAATAGTTTATTAAATTTTTTTATTGTTATTATATATATATCATATTCTTCGGGTTTTTATAGGATTTAGTTATAAGATAAAATTAGAGTATGTTAGAACACATAAATCGTTGGATTAGGGCATGTTCTTCCAGACATTCAGTTTTCGTTGGATCGTGCCCTCCTTCAGTCGTCGATCCTCTCCTGGGGATCTAATTTGGTCGTCATCGTTGAACTGCCATCGTCTCCCCTCGTGTTGCCTCGTATATTAGTGAAGGAAGGCGAGTCGTTTGTATCTTTTACCCAAGATTTTTGTGTATTTAATAATTAGGACTTAAAAATTTCTTCGTATTTATGTAAGTTTGTAATATTTGCATAATAGCCCTCCAACTTTTTATAATTGTTATTTGGTCCACGCTAGCTCACCTTACCTGGACTTTTTTTGTTAATTGCATATATGCCCCTGCTTGTTTATTTTTTATGCATGTTCTCAAATTTTTATAAATAGAATTTTATGCTCAAAAAATTCCCAAAAAATAGATAAATTCCTAGATGCTTTAGGTTTCACACCATATAATTATATTTGTATTTTACTTTAAATATTTTATAAAAATAAAAAAGCATTAAAACCTTTGTCTATATGAAAAAACCCATAAAAAAATATAAAACATTTTTGAAAAAAATCTAAAAAATATAATTTATGTTTGTTTGTTTTGCTACTCCAGAAATTAAAAAACTAAAAATAGAAAAAAGATAATAACTAAAAATTGAAAAGTCGAAAAAGCCTCGATAAAAATATATAAAATTTATAAAAATTCTAAAAATATATTTTTCTATTTTTTAATGTTATATTTATCATTGTCTATATATTAAAATTTGTTTGAAGGATTTTAGATCTAATTTGATATTTTTATCCTTCATTTCAATTCAGATATTTATTTTATCCTTTATTTCGGATATTTTAGACTTTAATATTCAAAAAATAGAAAGATTACCTAAAAATCATAAAAATAGTAGAAAAATATTTAAAACCTAATTTTTTATTTTCTTTATTTTTACTATTTTTAATAGTATTTATATTTATATTACTTTATCTTGTATATAGCCTTATCTGTCCTTTATTACTTATTTAAAAGAAAAAGAAATATAAAAAATCTAAACCTACAAAAAGAAAATATAAAAACATAAAATTATGGTCAACATAAAAAATATATAACAAAAAATAAAAAATAAAAAATAAAATACAAAAAATAAAAACCCACATAAAAAAGTAGACAAATAAGCTTGCAATCACTTTTGTACATTTTATTGCCCGATCTATCTAGTTTGCTCCTTGTGTTTGACCTCTACACAAACTTGCACTTATACACATCTTTGTTGTAGAGTTATAATAAATTTTAGCTTCACATTTATTTTGCATTGCTTTATGCATATTGTGGGTTAATTGTTGTTTGAATCGGAATTTCGTCTAAGGTCGCTTTGACGACTGTTCATCCGCCTTATGGATTGACAAAACCCACAAAAAATCTCGTTCCACAAATGGCGTCGTTGCCGGGAGCAACTGTGCATAGATTGGTTTTTGCCTGATTGTGATTTATTTATCTATATTCTTTCTCTATTTATTTTCTCTTTATTTAATAAATCTGTTGAATTTTCTAATCACCTATCCTTGGTTGAATTTGTTGCGAGGTACCACGGATCGAGGGGGGCTTTTCTAGGAGCACCTGCGCACCCACTTGAGGCAGTGTCATTTCTCTGACCTAGCTGCCAGGAGGAAGTATCAAAGGAAGCTTGGAGGAGTTTTTGAAGACAAGTTTTTGTGTATTTATTTTAGCTATTTATTTTTGTAATTTGAAGTGAGAGAGAGAGAGATATTTATTGTAATAAATTGGACTCTCTGGACTTTCACACTTCACGAGGTCCAGTGCCCGAGGGATTGTTCCCTTAGGGGCCTCTTCGGTTTTGTTATTGTTTTCTACCTTTTTTTCCTTGGTTTTATGATTTTTGTTTTTTATATTGCATGATTGATCCCTAATAATAGGATTTACTTGACAATAGATTAATACCAAACACCTTATTACCATTGCATGCACCTATAGTCTCATTTGGACTTAGTCAAATTTTGAGATTCTCATTTAGATTTGGAATCGAGCACTGAGAGGGACTCTACACAGTGCTTGTAGGACTCATTGTGGTGAGCACCGAAGAGCTCACCAATACCGAACTTTTGGATCCCATCTCCAAGTGATTAGCATTTGTGCTTCACGCTAATAGTAATTTCTGAATCTAGGACGATTTCATTAGTTGCATTTGCATATAGTTAGGTTTCAATTCTGTTTAGCATCCTTGCATGTCGAGATCTAGATGCAAGGCGAGCATTTGCGCTTAGCAAGAATTCTTGATTTTTTTCTCACATTGCTTTTCTGACCTTCTCCCTCTGATTTTGAAATCACTTAGGTGTTAAAAGGACCAAGGCTCACTTAAATGGTCGAGTGGTAGTGTAGTATGTCTACCACACAAAAGACCATGGTTTAAATCCCACTTGCAGGGGTTGTGCTAGGTAGTCGATGGCCAGTATAAAAAATAGTCAAATCTTTCAACATGGATTTGAGCAAGAATCCATGTAGCCGACCCCACTTATAGTGAGAGAAGGCTTTGTACCCACTTAATGGTCTAGTGATAGTACAATGTGTCTACCACAAAAAATACCAGGGTTCCAATCCCACTCTTGCAGGGGTTGCGTTAGGTAGTCGACAATCATCGTAAAAAATAGTCTATTCTTTCAACATGGATTTGAGAAAGAATCCATGTAGCCGACCCTACTTATAGTGGGAGAAGGCTTAGTACATTTAGGTGATAAAAGGAATTAACTCCTCGTTAGGCGTGTGCATTACCTATTAAAAATAAAAAAGTGATAACAATAAAATTGGGACTACTAAGATTACTTGACCCTAAAATAGACCAAAAAGAAAGTCATTGTCTTGGAGCGAGTAATCCCCTCATTGTCTTCAATTTACATTGCTCAGATACACACTAAGGATTAGTGCCCAATCAAAATCTATTTATTAAAATTTATTTAGGATTTTGGACCTATTTTGATATTTTTATCCTTCATTTCAATTTTGGATATTTATTTTATCCTTTATTTGAGATATTTTGGACATTAAAATTCCATAAAAATTAGAAAATTCCCTAAAAAATAACAAAAATAGTTAAAAAATATTTAAAATCAAAAAATATTTCATTTTTCTTATTTTGACTATTTTAATATATTTATATTTATATTACTTTATCTTGTATATATAGTCATATGTATCCTTTATTACTTAAAAGAGAAGGAAATATAAAAAATCTAAAACTATAAAAAGAAAATACAATTATATAAATTTAAAACCAAAATACAAAATTATAAAAAAAATAAAATAAAAATATAAAAATCGAAAACCCACATAAAAAAGTAGATAAAGAAGCTCACAATCACTTTTGTGCATTTTACTGTCAGATCTATCTAGTTTGCTCCATGTGTTCGACCTTTATACATACTTGAACATATACACATCTTTATTGTAGAGTTATAATAAATTTTAGCTCAACATTTTATTTTGCATTGTGTTATACATATTGCGGGTTAATTGTTATTTGAATCGAGGTTTTTTCTAAGGTCGCTTCGACGACTGCTTATCTGCCTTGTGGATTGACAAGACTTAGGCAAGATCCTATTCGACGGAGGGGCACAACTGATAAAACCATACAATATATAGTTTGATCCTAAAATCCAAATTTCGCAAATGAGCTTTGATTATTTTGAATTCTATCTTGATTTTTAGATAATTGAATGTATATTAATTCAAAAGTGAGTAGATGAAATAGGACATTGTATGAGAGAGATATTAGCTTTTAAGGTTTTCTAGACTGGAACTAAGGTTTGGGTTTATTTCACATATATACAAGTTAGTATTTTTAGGATGTTTAATTTATTAATGCTAGTGCTATTTACACAATAAAGTAGTTCATTTCATTTAGAATTAGGTATAATTAAAAATGGGTGAAGGTAGGGGAAAATCTACATATGAGTGTCGAATGCAATGCTAATTTATGCAAATTATTTACAAATGCATGAATGTTATTTATGTGATATAAACATGTGAATATACCAAATTACTCAGGAAGAAGCTTTTTTCATCTAATTAGAGTGATGAATCACAAATTCATCACATTACTTTCAAAAATTATATTTAGTAAAAATTCTTGTACGTTAGCACCTTAAATATGGATGAAATCTCATATTTAAATTAATAAAATATTAAGTTTAAATGAAAATTTATTATATTTATATTATTGCATATAACATTTTCTTGAGTTTTTTAGGGATTGATACTTTTAAAAAACCAATGTATGGTAGCACAAAAATATTGATGAAATCTCATATGTAGGTTAGAACATAAAATTTTATTTTAAAATAAATGTTTTATTAACTTTATCATAATATATAAATATGTGTGTGTATGTCATTTTGTGATTTTTTAGGAATTATTCTTCAATAAAAATTAGAGTATGTTAGAATACATGTGTAGATAAAATCTCATATATATTAACAAGACGAACACTTTATTACAATTGGTATATATCGACATACAAAGATTAATAAAATCTTATATGAATGTTAACACAAAATAATAAATTTAAAATAAAACTTTTTTATTTTTATCATAATGTATCTATTATGGTTTCTTGATTTTTGTTATATTTGAACTTTTGATGGATGTTAACACATCAAATAAGAATAAAATGACATATGTATATTAAAAAATAATAATTTTAAATGAAACTTTATTATATTATTTTTCAGTATCTATAACATTTTCTTAAGTTTTACAGGGTTAATATTTTCGTAAAATCAATGTATTGATAAAATATCATATGTAATTAACAATAAGTGTTGATTTTCAGTTAAAATTAGAGTATATCTAAACATAAATGTAGATAAAATCACATATTTATTACCAAGACATATAATTTCTAAAAATTGATGTCTATTAACATACAATTATTAACAAAATCTATATTAATGTTAATACACTAAAATTTAATTAGAATATAAAACCTTATTATTTTTATCATATAATATCTTGTTCTTGATTTTTTCCTATATTCAAAACTTTACTTAATGGAGATGTATGCTACGACATCAAATAGGGATGAAATCTCATATGTATATCAATAAAAAAATTGATTTTAAACGAACATTATTATATTTTTATTTCAATATATAGAACTCTATCTTGAGTTTTTTTTAAAGTCGATACTTTTTCTAGAAATTGGGGTATGTTAGCTTGTAAATATTGACTAAATCTTATAAGTATGTTAGCACACAAAAATTTATTTTGAAATAAATATTTTATTTATTTAATCATAAAGTAAATATCATATTCTTTGATTTTTTCCAGTAGTTAAACTTTCAGTTAAAATTAAAGTATGCCAGAACATAAAAATGAATAAAATATAATATAGTAATGTCTTGAATAATAGCTCAGAATTAGTGTATATTAACTCACAAAGATAATCAAAATTTCATATGAATGTTAGTACGCACAAAACTAATTTTGAAATAAAGCTACATTATTTTTGTCATAATGTACATGTTATTCCTTTAAATATATATATCTATCATGGTTAATTGCTTTATGTAGTCTTTGAACTTTTACTTAAAATTGATGGATGTAATCATATATAATGAAGGTGAAATCTCATATGTATGTTAGCACAAAAAAATATTTTTAATTGAAACATTGTTATATTTTTATTGTATGTACTTTTATCAACTTTTTACAAGTTGCTATTTTTCCTCCAAATTAATGTATGTTAGCACACAAATATTCATTGAGTCATATGTACCTTAGCACATGAATATTTATTTTGAAATCAATTATTATTATCATAACTTATATATCATATTCTTATAGTATTTTAAATATTAAAATTTCAATTAAAATTAGAGCATGCTAGAAAAAATGGATAAAGTCACATACACACACGAACGAGTTGAACAATTTCTCAAAATTAGAGTATATCAGCGTACAAAGATTAAATAAAAATCATATGAATGTTAATACACAAAAACTTATGTTTAAAATAATATATTAATATTTTTCTTATAATATATCTATCATTACTTTCAAAATTTAATTTATCATACTTTCTTGATTTTTTAGTATTTATATAATTAGTAGAAATTGATATGTTAGAAAATCAAATATGGATGGAATCTCGTTTGTATGCTAACACAAAAAATTAATATTACACTAAACTTAATGAAATTTTATTTTAAAATATATAACATTTTCTTATGTTTATAAATGTTTATATTTTTCTATTGAAATCAGTGTCTGATAGCACCTAAATATTAATGTAATCTCATATGTATGTTAACAAAAAATGTATTTTGAAATTAATATTTATTATTTTATCATAAAATATATATCATATTCTTTAACTTTTTAGGAACTAAACTTTTACATAAAATTTGAGATTGTTAGAACACAAATATGGTTAAAATTTCATATTTATTTACGAGTTAAATATTTTCTCAAATTAATGTATATTAGCACACAAAAATTAACAAAATCTCACATTAATGTTAATAAAAATCTCAAAAAATAATTATAAAATAAATCTTTATCAAGTTTATCATATTTTCTATCATATGTTCTTTTTTAGTATTTTAACTTTAAGTTAAAATTGATGTATGCTAGCACATCACGTATGAATGAAATCTCATATTTATTTTAGTATAAACAAAAATTATAAATGTACCTTTTTTAATATTTTATTGCAATATATATGTATATGATATATGGTGATATAATTCCCCCAAGGTTTCATATTAATAAAAAATCAAAAAATAAAGAAAAAAGGAGTCGGGTGAAGATAGCTATCTATTCCCACCATGTGTAGGCTCCATTTTTCCTATAATATGGGAAAAATGTGTATGCCCCCAGGGGGAGCTAACTTACCTCCCCCCGCCCTTTTTTGACATAATTTTTTTATTTTTTTGAAATCTAAAACCGTGTAAATTCATTATTAAATCCCTATATTATGCTATTAAAATTTCGTGCGAAACAAAGACTCCTACGACCTCCATCCAAACGGGGTCGATTTAAAAAATCCTGTTACCGTTAAAAAATGATTGTCTGGATGGAGGCCGTAGGAGTCTCTGTTTCGCACAAAATTTTAATGACATAATATAGGGATATAGTGATGAAATTCCACGGAAGAAAATTTCAAAAAAAATAAAAAAACCGGGCGAAATGGGCGGGGGGAGCCAAGTTAGCTCCCCCCAGGGGGCAGCCCCATTTATCCCTATATATATACATATATGAGGTAAATGGGGCTGCCCCCAGGGAGTAGTCAACTTGGCTACTCCCACCCCTATTTTTCCCTCATTTTTTTATTTTTTTGGAAAATAAAAATTTGTATATTCATCATTATATCCCTCTCACATTCTATTAAAATTTCGTTAGAAACAGAGACTCCTACGGCCTCCATCCAAACATGGTCGATTTAAAAAATCCTGCGACCGTTAAAAAAATGACGTCTGGATGGAGGGCTTAGGAGTCTCTGTTTCAGACGAAATTTTAATAGAATGTGAGAGGGATATAATGATGAATATACAAATTTTTATTTTCCAAAAAAATAAAAAAATGAGGAAAAATAGGGGTGGGAGTAGCCAAGTTGGCTACTCCCTGGGGGCAGCCCCATTTTACCCTATATATATATATATATATATATATATATATATATATATATAGAGGAAAAAATGGGGCTGCCCCCGCCCTATTTTTCGGCTTTTTTTTTTTTTTGAAAAATAAAACCATGTATATTCATCCATATATCCCTCCTAGATGCCATTCGAATTTCGTCAGAAACAGAGACTCCTACGGCCTCCATCTCGATGGTATCGATTTAAAAAAATCCTGTTACCGTTAAAAAATTACTGTCCGGATGGAGGCCGTAGGAGTCTCTGTTGGCTGCCCCTAGGGGGCAGCCACATATGACCCATATATATATGAGGTAAATGGGGCTGCCCCCAGGGAGTACCCATATATATATTTTTCCCTCATTTTTTTATTTTTTTGGAAAATAAAAATTTGTATATTCATCATTATATCCTCTTACATTCTATTAAAATTTCGTCAGAAACAGAGACTCCTACGGCCTCCATCCAAACATGGTCGATTTAAAAAATCCCGCGTTTTTTGTTGAAATTGTTGTCAACCTTTTTATATATAACATCTTCTTGAGTTTTTCAGGGTCAACCTTTTTTTGTTGAAATTGGTGTACGCTAGCACAAAACTATAAACGAAATATTATAATTATATTTTTACAAAATTTATTTTAAAATTTATATTTATTATTTTTATCACAAAATATATATAATCTATGAGTTATTTTAGTAAATAAACCTTCAGTAAAAATTAGAGTATGCTTTAACTAACAGACATAGGATAAAATCTCATATTTGAAATGAGTTGAACAATTTCCTAAAATTAGAACACATTAGAAAACAAAAATGAATGGAATATCATATGAATGAAAATAATTTTAAATAAATTATATATATATTTACCATTATATATCTATCTCACTTTGTTGGTTTTTTTTATTTAACTTTTAGTTAAAATTGGTGCTTGTTAGCATAATAAATATGGATGAAATCTCACATGTAAATTCAACAACAACAACAACAAAGCCTTTTCCCACAATTAAGTAGGGTCGGCTACATGGATTCTTCGCCTCCATTCAGATCTATCTTGGGCCAATCCCGAGCTTATATCCACAAAACTAAGATCCCTTCATATGGTCTCTTTCCAACACTTCTTGGGCCAATTCACGATTACATGGTGTTATGATTGTAATTACAAAATTACTCAGGATTATAGGTGAAAATGATTATCCTTCCAATTATCCCTCCTTTAAACAAAGATAACTATTGATCTCTAGTTTAGACTACTTACACTTAGGGATGAAAACATACCAGATATGTAGGGAAGAAAATGGACCGGATACGGATCGAATATGCCTATTTCCATATCCATATTCGCTTCAACTCTATCGAATACGAAACATATATAGATATGATTAGGATATGCATTAAAGAAACCATATCCTTAAAAATACGGATCCAAATTTTAATCGGATATTTACCGAATCTGGATACCTATCGAACCAAGAGCTAATATAAATATGAATCGAACAAAGAGTAAAATCCAAATATGGATCCAATAGACATGGAATCCGAATATAGCTCGAATAAGGACTTCATACAAATACAAATTGAATTTTTATCAAACTTCATAATGATTTTAGAAAATAGTAAGTTACATCATGACAAAAGGGAGCATCAAGGTGACCCTTGACCGGAAGCATAAAGGGGAGCATGATTTCGTAACTTTTGTTCATGTCCATCCCAAAGAAACAGAAGTTTATTAATATCATTAATATATTATATTTTATAATGTATAATACTAAAATAATAACACATGATTATGACTTAAATTATATTAACTTATACATAAATAATATTAAATATTGTATTCAGATATCCTAATCTGAATATTCAAGTCATTATTATATTCGTATTCAAAAAATTTTACAATCCATATCCATATTCGATTAATATTCAGATATGGATATCCATATCCAGTAAATTTTCAAAAACGATAAGTGGATATTAGGATATATCCGTATTTGTTTTCATCCCTACGAATACGAATCACGCATGACTTTTTTCATATACATATTCGCTTCATTTATATGAATACAAAACCTTATTCTTTTGTTATTGCCATAACCATAATAAAAAAAGTTTACATCTGATATCCGTGTTTGATTCATATTCAGTTAATACTAACATAAGGATGATCATATTCTTCGTTTAATATTAACATAAGGACGACCATATTCACTAACTTTTTGAATATGGTAAGAGGATATTCTGATATATCCATATTCAGTTTCATCCTTATTTATACCACCACAATTACCATGTGTTCCATGACAATTACCATATATGCGCCATGAATTACTCCAACTTATGCCACCAAGTTATTCTCCTTATTCCAAAAAAAAGGAGAGGAATACCTCAACATTCACATTCATATTATCTCATTGTTCTATACTGTGGCATCTGGAAGGATTTATATATGAAAAAAAGAAGATAGAATGGCTAAGAATATGCATAACTTCCTCCATCAGAATCCCATCCAAAAAATATGCATAATTTCCTCCATCAGAATTCCCTCAAAAATCAAGACTCTGAAGGAAGTTAGGGCATTCGTTCTACGAAGTCTTAACCTTGACAATTCCCGAAGCGTGTGCTTGATAATCCTCTCGAACAAGGCCGCACATGTATGCTACCAAAATTTGGCTTTCTGAAAGGCTCCAAATATATTTTCTTCCCTAGACCATCATCATCCTTAGGACAATGAATCGATAGTGAAAAGTGACAGTGACCTGGAGAAAAATGAGCATCCTATAATATTAATGACAATGAATCGATAGTGTTCCAAAAAATATCATGAATTTACAAGAAAATAATATCAAACTGAAAAACATGAAATGAACGAAATAAAAAATTGTTGATGCATGGAGAAGAAAAATAATTTTAGATCTTCTGTTTTTGCCCTCCCTAGGGCAAAACCAAGACGGGCACCTAAGCCCTACACTGCCCCCGGCTCGGGCACATTGGCTTGATGATTGCTGAAGCCCAAGGCCCTCAAGTCCCGAGCTCCCCTCCCATGTACTTGATGTCGTTTCCTCCTCGAGGTTCAGTCACTCGTACAACTTATCCGCCCAAGCACATTTAACAAATCGAGCTTTGGGCCAGGCCAGGCCGGGCCGGCCCATGTATTCAATGGTATTTTCAGATTTCCCCACTTTAATGTGCTAGATTAAGACCTACGCTAGTTGTAATCCTATAATCAATCATTTTCTGTACATAATATGAAATTGTGAAAGAACTATAGAATCTTGCATAGAAAATTTGCTAATTAAAACACTTGAAATGCATAGATAGATAAGTGAAATAAAATAAAAAAATTGAAGCTATATAAATGTTAGACAGTTATATTTTTTTATTCCAATATGTGATCGATGAGGATATATGAACTGAAAATTTCCCTTCTTCACATTTTATTTAGGGATATCGACCTTATTTTCCCATCCATTCTGAGTTATCATACTTATATGGGTAAAAAGATTTTTGGATGAGGGACCGTTTACCCATCATTCTCTATTTACTGTACTCATCCCTCCGAGGTTTTTCCCTCTCTGTAGGATTTTCCATGTAAATCCATGTCTCCATCTTTGTGAATGTTTTGTGTGTTTGATTCTAACATGGTACCAGAGCCAATGCTTGTGTGACCGTCTTCACCACGTCCGTCATTGGCGGGTTGGCATTTCTCTTCAACCTAGTGGTTGCTCACAAAGATCCAGTGCCCTAGAAGTTGGAGTGCTTGTTCTTTCTGTTCACCCAACCATTCCTCCGACGGTGTATCCTTTGGTTGATCATGTCAACCTGCTCATGTGCGACCTGATCGTTGGGTGCAGCAAACAGGTGCCAAACCTTTTTATTGTTATTAAGGTTTCTGTCCTTGAGGTGTTCGAGCTCTTGGCTGTAAGTCCTCGTTGTTTGCTGCATTTTGAACTGCATTTGTGTTTTTTCCCTTGGAAAAAGAGGGTTGTTGGTGTGTTTTTGGACAACAACCAGTCCAAGGAGTTTAGAAGAAGTGAGGTTTGTGTTTTTTCCCGCTCCGCCAAAGCCCGTGGTTGCCTCTTTCGCTTGGGATAGTTGTGATTGAAGCTTGTTGAGCTGAACTGCTATTCTTATTGCATGCTAGGTGTATGATTAAATGTCTATGAAAGGTAGTCAATGCCTAATGGCTACGAATTTACTAGTGAATGATCCTATGATGCTTGGACCATCCTGAGAACCTGATGACAAAGGATACCATCAGGGAGTTACAACACTTCTTGAAGGAATCGCTTACGAAAGAACAATTCGCTTCGCAATCGACATACAATGGTTTAGCTTTTAATATGAGGAACACTAGCAAACTTGCTCTACCAAATCTGAGTGAATTATCGACAGCGTTTCTTTTGATCACATGACAGGTGATCCTAAAACGTTTCATGATTATAAGTTATCGTCTGGAAGAGAGAAAGTTACAGTTGCAGACGGGTCTCTAGCTATTGTTGCTGAAAAAGGAACGATTTATGTCGTTGATTGTTTCCTCCTTACTGATGCACTTCAAGTCCCTGATTTCCCAATAAATCTTTTATCAGTCAGTAAGATTACTAAAGAATTACACTGCAGGCTGATTTTTTATCATAATTTGTATATTTTAAAAGACTTACAAACAAGCAAGAACATTAGAATTGGTTTAATTGAGGCAGATGCTAAAGTATCTGATCCACTACTGCTAGTAAATGCATGTGCTACCTGATGCACTACTGCTAGAACATAATCCATGCTGAAGTATATGATCCACTACTGCTAGTAAATGCATGTGCTACCTAATGCACTGGTGGATGCAGAGGCAGATGCGACAACATCAGAGTGGCTCTCAGGAGTAGGTACTGAAGCAATTGGGCCAGATGGAGGAATGATGCCCCTTAGACGGGCTACAAGATCATCAAAGCGTTGATCCGTAGAAGAAGCAGATGGGGGCTCGATCTGTTCAGCGACTCGTGCAGAAGCAGGAAACCCATGCTTAGAGTAGTACGTGTCTTCGGTATGTCCAGTGCGATGGCAAAAGGTACACGTTGGCGGACCACGGCCTCCTTTGCCACGAGGTCCACGACTGCGAAGCTGATGATGGTGACCTCCACGACCTCGATTGGCTGCCATAGCTGAGGCAGTCCGATTCGTAGTCGAAGAGGGAACAATGATACGACTCAATCTGTGAAAAGCTTCCTCCATAGGATGAATAGTGGAATCCGCCAAGATCTGTGAACGTGCTGCCTCATGCTTAGGATCAAGGGCAGCGAGAAAAACTCCTACCATAGTAGCATTTCGGTAGGTCTTCTGTTGCTCTGGAGTGGCTGTCAGGGGCATGAAGCTATAAAGCTTCTCAAACATTCCCCTTAGAGATGTGTACAGTGAGTGCAGAGGTCGTCCATTCTGCTTAATAGTAAATATGTCATGCTAGAGTTGCAGTATCTTCGTCTCATTCTTTGCCTGAGAATATGTAGTGGCCAAATATCCCACATTGCTTTGGCAGTAGGCTGGTGAAGAATATCATTGGCAATTTCAATTGCCAGAGTTCAAGATAGCCAAACTTTGGCATATGCATCATCTGCCTCCCATGAGGTATTGGCCCCAGTCTTCTCAGCAGGTTCTTCTTCAGTAAGGATGTGTTTCTTACCGGTCGACTTCATCATACTCATGAACTGCATCGCCCACAGTTTGTAGTTTGAACCATCCATCTTCACAATAGGCGCTGGACCTCTGAACTATAGATGGGATATCTGCCTTGCTTTCTGACATAGTACGGAAGACTGGGGTAGAAAAACTGGAGATATGATCGTCTACACGGACATTAACGGGTTTAGTTGCATGTGTAGACTCAAGCAACCAAACCCATTACTTTGGAGAAGCGTGAGCTTGACTTAAGGTTTTACGGGAGTCAGGCCTTCAGGCGATCACGTGCAAAAAAGACACGTTGGGCACACAAAGATCACGCGCATGAAACATGCACGCAGGAGACGCGCACAGTACGTAGGGTCATCGTGCGCAAGAGCACAGCACGCACAGGTCAACCGCTCAGGAGGCGCGCAGGGGCACCTTGCTTTGGGTCACAACACGAACAATACCCACCGTGCGCAGACACAGATGTCACGAGTTTGCGAGATCAGAGGCGGAGGCGCATAGGCGGAGGCGGAGCGCGTGGAGGTGTGCGGAGGTCGAAGACGGCGCACGCTGAGGCACGCGGAGGTTCGCAGGAGCGCGCGGAGGTCGAAGGCGGCATGCGCTGAGGCACATGGAGGCGCGCAAAGGTGTGCAGAGGCGTGCGGGCTTGAGGGTAGGGTTGGGGTTAGGGTTTGGCTCGAGAACTCCGATCTAGGACCGTCGCTCTGATACCATGTTGGGAAATTAAGAGAACTTGTTTATTCCATCACCCCTAGGCTCTCTTATATAGGAGAGTAGCCTATGGGTAAACTACATAAAGAGTTCAACAGGAAAGTAAAATAACAATAAAGATACATAAGTGAATAATATATATCTACAGGTGCCACCTATAGCAGCCCTCTCTAGCGATGCATCTCTTACCGACGATCTTGCAAGCTCCTATCCTCCGCGATTCTTCTCCAGGCGGCATCTCTCTCCCGTACCTCTGACCAGAGAGGTTCCCAAGCAGCAGTGGCGAGCCTTTCAGATCCAAGCGATGATGGCGAAGAAGCCAAATCAAGGGGTGGTGGTACCTCACCTGAAAGAACCCCATCAGGAGGGGTTTGGTTTGGGGTTAACAAGAGGGAACCCTAAATAAAATCCCAATGTGGGTCGTTAAAAATTACAGGCCCAATTAGACGCTAAGGCGACTACTGTTGTTATAAAAAAAGGAGGGGGAGCTCAAGTTGTATTGGTCCAAAGACAAAAATTAGGGGCCCAAGGGAAAAGAGGCCATGTCTGGGCCGAGAAAAAAGGAATAGAAATTCTTTTGAAAAAGGGGTGTACAAAAAATGTATGCTTTAAAAAAAAGGAGTCGACTATAAAAAAGGAAAATAATCGAGAAAAAAAGAAAGAAAAGCGTAAAAAAACGAATGGCTCATTTCAAAAAGCGAAAAGCCAAATGGAATTTATATTTCTCCACATATTTTCATGTTTTTTCCTAGCTTTGTCGATGTCATTGTTTTCTGACAAGTATGGGAGAAAGGGAGGGTATTGTGTTGAGTCACATGTCGGGTTCAACTTCTCCAGGCCATATTTCAAACTCTATAGTTTTTCATATTCGGACTTGATGTTCAGATTGGTTCTGAGTCTTCAGTTTGATTCACAATAGTTTGCGATCATTATTTGCATGGTCCCCATCTTTTTTTGTGGTCTCAAAGTTTTCATGTGATTCAAAGGGGCTCCGGAGTAGAGATCACATTCTCTATGTCATTAGGGGCTAAGGTTTTCATGTGGTTTCATAGGGATCCCAGAGTAGAGATCAGATTCTCCGAGCCAGTATGTGAGAGGCCCAGATCTCCAACGAGGAAACATTCAAACTCCATTCTCCAAACACCGTGGACTTCGAAAAGGATGTTTCCATGGCTTTTTTCATTTTTGCCCTTCAGTGAAGGAGCAATTGTCCACTCATTCAGTCTTTTACATGTTTCGGGCAAGAGTACTCTGACGAGGAGACACTCAGTTTCTGACTCTGACGGGTGCAGTACAAAGTACACGTTCTCTGACAACGAGACCCAGTTCACACTCCAGCCATGTGTTCCTCCTCACCCACACGGCATGAGAAGCAACATCCTCGACAGTAACCGACAGTCGGTATTGTTAAAAGCGAGAGGCGCTCCAAGGCGCTAGGGGGTGCAAAACGCCCGAGGCGCTAAGCGCTCCCCTAGGCGCTCGCCTGAGAAAAGCAAGGCGCCATATATAAAAATAAATAAATTATGCACGAATCTATGTAATATATGCACATACACACATGTGTATGTATGTGTAATTGTAAATAGGGATTTTATCACTTGTGCCCCTCCGAGATATCGCAATATCAGTTATACCCCTATCTTTTTGGTAATATCAGTTGTGCCCCTAAATTCTTGTTATTTTGTCACTTGTGACCCTCGGGTTAGTTACCGTCCATCTACAGTGCAAACAGACGTTAACTTTGAGGACATAGGCGGAATTAATTAAAAAAAAAAGGTTAAGAGGTCATTTTCTTCCTCATCCTCTTCTTCTTCCTCTTCCTCCTCCTCTTCCTCATCCTCTTCTTCTTCCTCTTCTTCCTCCTCCTCCTCGCCCCTGCCCCGCGCCACCTCCTCCCTGCCCCGCCCCGCCGCTGCCCCTGCCCCCGCCTCCTCCCAGCCCCGCGCCACCTCCTCCCAGCCCCGCCCCCTCCCAGCCTGCCGCCCCCTCCCAGCCCCGCCCCCACCGCTGCCCCTGCCCCCGCCTCCTCCCAGCCCCGCGCCACCTCCTCCCAGCCCCGCCCCCTCCCAGCCCGCCGTCCCCTTCCAGCCTGCCACCCGCCCCCTCCCAGCCCCGCCCCCGCCGCTGGGACGATCTACTTTCTCTATGGCCAACATCGAGGAACACGACGACCTTGGTGACCGACTGGTTGTTTCCGTAGTCCCTCGCAGTGACAAGCCCGTCGTGCAGCAATTCCAGTTGCTTCAGCCCCGCGATCTCTGCGGCATATCGATACGCATCCCTTTGCGCGTCGTCGAGGTACGGGGGGGTCCCGATAACGCAGGCGGAAATGGAGAAGCCCAGCTTTTGCTCGGCCGGCCGCTTGAGGTGGGACAGGAGCATCCCGAGCATCTGCGTGGCCGTGAACTCCTGCTGCTTGTTGAGGTATTGGCCCTTGACCACTATCCAGCCATCGGGGTCGGCGAAGGTCTCGTATAGGAGGAGTCGATTGTCGTTGATGACGACACGCTTCAGCTGATTGATGGTGGACTTGGGGTCGCGGATGGTGGAGGTAGAGCCGAAGAGGCGGTGGTTCTTGCAGAATCGGACTAAGGGGTCTCGTTGAGGACAGTGTCCACGACACCATTGCGGGAGATGGCAATGACGTATTTGTTGTTGCCGACGTCGATGTCCACCGCCAAGATGGGCATTCCTTGGAGTTTGTCGGCGTTGACTTGGATGTGCAGAACTGAGGGACGGGATGCAGAGAAAGAAGAGGGAGGCAGAGGAAGAAGAGGTATGGACCATAATACCCTTCTTAACCACACCATGGTTTGAATAAACCATGGTTATTTTAATTTTTTGACGGTCAATCTGACGGAAGGGCACAACTGGTGACGGAGCAAGAATTTAGGGGCACAACTGATATTACCAAAAAGATAGGGGTATAACTGATATTGCGATATCTCGGAGGGGCACAAGTGATAAAATCCCTTGTAAATATATGTATGTATAACTTATATTTCAATCTAAGACCAATCCAATATATATGTGGGTGTGTTTACATCCACATATATAAATGTGTATGTGTACATGTGTGTGTATGTATGTATAGTCGTAAATATATGTATGTATAGGTTATATTTCAATCTAAAACCAATCCAACATATTTGTGGGTGTGTTTATAAGCATGTATATAAATGTGTGCATGTACATGTTTATATGTATATGTATGTGTATGTATATTCTATCACCAAATTATATTTTACGATCAATCCACTATTTATTAATATGTGTATGTATAATGTATGCATGTACTTGCATATGTATGTATATGTATTAAATATTTGTGTTTATGTGTGTATTTGTATGTATGTCTATCTGTATGCGTATATATTTGCATATATGTGTATGTGTTTATGTATAAGTGTGCGTACATGCCTATGTATACATTTGTGTTTTGTCTATTTATATGTATATATATAGAAGGCAGGGAGCCTGCACCCAGTGGTGTAGGAAACTCCCTGCACCCACCCCATTTTCGCATTATTTTTTTACTTTTTTTGAATTAAAAGTTGGGGGGGGGGGTTTACTTAATATGTTGAGGGGAATGAGTGTTTCAAATTTCATGTAAAATAAACAGTCCTAACATGTTCATCTAGAAGGGGTCGATTTCAGCAATTCCGAGACCATTAAAATTTGGTAGTCTTGATGGAGATAATACAAGTGTCGAATTAAGTTGAATTTGGAATGACAACATGGTGATACATGGTGATCTAAATTCGCCAAGGTTTCATTTAAAAAAAATCTAAAAACAGTGAAAAATTAGGCTGGGTGTAGGGAATTTCTTGCACCCGTCAGTGTAGGGTCCTTTTTCGCACACATATATATATATATATATATGTATGTATGTATTTAAAATACTTCAAGCTAGTATATATAGAGAAGAATATATAGTTTTTAATCAAGAGTATATGTAATATTTAGACTAAAACATGAATGAATGTACATGTATACATATATGAAATAGAAGTGTATGTAAATTACATATACATGTGTGTATATGTATAAGTATGCGTGTTAATGATACTTAGAACTAATATATATCTAATATAAAAACCTAAACATGGATAAAAATCACACAAAGTCGGCAAAAAGACTTACTTTTACCTTAGGCGCTCAAGGCGAGCGCCTAGAGCCTCAAGCCAGGCGTTCGCCTGAGCGGTGCCTGAGGCAAAACGCCTCGCCTGGAAGAAGGCAAGGCACTGGGGCCTCGCCTTGCCTTTCCTGGGAGCCTAGGAGAGCACCCGGAGGGCTTTTGACAACACTGCCGACAGTTGTGTATGTGTTGAGTTGATATTGTCTATAGTGTCTTGTATTGTGAGTTTGATTGATTGATTTCTATGTATCCAAGCCGAGCATTGCATACTCCATCTTGAGGGGGAGTGTTGAAGTATATGTGCCACTCATGTGTAGATAGGTAATTGGATCCCTCTAGGGTCCAATTACCACATCCAGTGGTTTAGTCCCACATCTACTATCTGTGATACTTGGAAGGTCAGTGGGGGCTATATAAGAATCCCCAAACCAATTGTATCAGATGAGAAACTTTACTAGAAGAATCAACCCTTTGAGTCGTTCTCATGTGGTTTCATCTTGCTCCTTAGGGAGTAGGGTTACACGTAAAATACTGGTGTTCTTATTGTTGTTATTCTTTTATCTCTGATTACGCTTCCGCATTCTCGTTTTCTAACAGCGTCAAAGCACATGTCCCTGCATATCACTTACTCAATATTCCATGATGTTGCCGAACGCACACATACCACTTTTCTAAACCTTGAGAGAAACAATAAATAAATGATATGTGACTACCTCTCGTGTCTCCTCTACCGACCAGATCGCTGATATCTCCAACAAGTTGTTACCCAGAGCAGCTTTTGGGAGATGCGGATCTAAGATGATCATGACGAATCTCTATGCTCGAGCTTGACTGGAAGTGTTGAAAATTACATTATCGTCATAGAGTCTTATCTTTTGTTATTTTTTTTGTTGGTTATCTGAATAATTATTTAAATACTCTCCATATACAAGAGTACTGACGATGCACCTTTTCTATTCATAGCATTGAATACTAATTTCCACGGGATCTATTTTACGCAACATTACCTTCCAGTTTTTTACAAGAGGGTTTTACCTCAATTCAAACCACTACATCTCAGTTTCGCAGTAACATTTTTTATTAAAATGCCAAGGCTGGCCTTCAAGGTTTCCATGTATATAACCAATAAAAAATTGTATTGATCATACTACAATAGGGTCACTCTCAATTTTACGTGTATATCCAATCCAACATAGTTATATAGATATGTAATCATAATGAAAGAAAAAATATGCAGATAGATATGAAAAGGAAAGATATTGCAACATGACCTTGTTTATACGAGTGTTGGCGAATCCATAGTTAATTTTATACTCCTGAGAGCATCTTCAGCAGCCTGGATAATGCAATATTTAGTCCAAAAGGAGAAACCACTAAAAGTAATATCTTTGGAGCAGGTTCCAGCTCAGCCAAAATCATAGCAAAATTATCTAAAGGGAAGGTATCCCATCTTAAAAAACAGAAGGAAAGAAAGACAATATGGGGAACATTTTGTTCACGAAATACTATAAAACATGAGCATCACAATCACCGAGTAATAGAATTATTCTATGTTTGTTGAAAGTAATCGTGTTATCAAAATTAGAATAAAAAAATGGTGAAGCCTTCTCCCCCTTTAAGTAGGGTCGACTATATGGATTCTTGCTCAAATACATGTTGAAAGAAGTTGTTAGTTGTCGGCTACCTAACGCAATACCCCACAAGGAGATATTTAAACCATGATCTTTTGGGTAGTAAGCACACTGCACTACCACCGGACCATTGAAGTGGGTATTTCTATCAAATTAGAAAGAACGAATAAATTAACCTCTATACGGCTATTGTATGCCACTATTCAACCAACAGTACATCTGACATGTTCTTGTTGTATGACTAAAGGCCCTAAATCTCGGTTTCAGTCACCATTTCAGTATCGACCAAAACAGAATTTCGATGAAATTTCGGCGGAATTTCGACCGAAATTTCGGTTATTTTTTGTACTAGGACCCCATTATTTCGGTCATTTCGGTCGAATTTCGATTTCGACTGGATATCGATATTCGACAAAAATTCGATCGAATTTCGCTGAAATTTGAGGCCACGGACTACTACGAAGAATTTTCACATCACATTCAACATTGTGGGCAACTGCCAACATGGACGCCTAGTTAAATTGCAATAGGATATTGTGTTCATTACTGAAACAAAAGAAATCAGAGGTTTACATGTCGTGTTCTTGAAGTGCATGCCAAATCCAACCATAGGGAGATGGGTATATAGTTGCAAATTCGATTACAAAGTTATAGACGTCAGCATTTCCATTTTTATGTTACACAAATCGAGATCACATAAACAAATCAAGACCACACGTAACATCATTTTATGAACAAAAGCACACTGATTTGGGGATCATCCTCTCTTCTTGATGAGTTAATGTCACAGCTGGCAGGGGCAGGTTGGTTAGGTGGTGGTTTGGGATGGACGGGTTTTGGCATTTCCTTACACTAATTCATGAAAAAAAACCTGCAAAACAAAACTTTGCAAGGATCTTTAAGTTTTTCTTTAAATCATCTAGAGTAAACAGGTGCAAAAATTTCCATAAAGATCTGGTTTAAAAGCTTAAAATTGTAGTAAAGCACTAATCACTTTAGTCAAATGGCATGCTAACCTGAAGCTTAGCTCCATGCTTACTCATAGCAATTGCCTTCCCTAAAACCTTTCCAGCTACCTCAACCTGCCAGAGTAATTGGAGAAGCACAAAGAAACCAACAGAATAAGCAGTTTTCACCAATACAAGATAAAAGAATACCAACAAGAGAATGCAAATGGTAATTATTCTTTTAAAGGACTGGAAAATATAAAACCTCTGAAGAAAAATAGGTAAAAACCAACTCAGATGATTGCGGTCCTCTATTCACCTGGAAATAGTATTCCCCTTTATTTAATATTACAGAAGCTGGCGGGCAATCTTGAAAACCTAAGTTGAAATCATCGCCCAAGCGCTAATTCCAAATCACAAAACAAAATATAAACCATCAGGTTTTGCTTCGAACTGACCTAAATATACAATAAATAAAACCTAACAGAAAACACCAGTCATACAAGTATCTCTTTAATACTAGAAGTGATTATTGATAATCGCTTTGAATCAACAGCAGAAACTGGATCTAATTTCGAAGAAAAGGGCACCGCATCGTTCTTGGGTACGATATCTGAAGTATCATTAATTGTGAAACCTAGAAAACCATTTTCATTTTCAGCGGTGGACCTCCCTAATTCCTTATCATCGCCTCTCTGTTCAGGTCCAACAAACTCTAAATAATGATCTGCAGCATAAATTAGCTGGAATTAAATAATGAAACCAAACAAGAAAACATAAAATCAAAATGCATATTTTTTCTTCTATGAGGAACGTTGACTTGAATAAACCAAAATACTATTTAAGCTATCTTTTGCCAACAGAAATCAGGAGAAAAGAACATTCGACCATAGAATTCCAAATATCAAAAGGCCCAAATTACAAGCTCAACATTCAATTCCATATATTAATTTTGATAAGTGTATGTATTTATCGTTCAATGAGAAGGTCTGCCTCAAATGAAAAAAGATCGAAACCAAACTATTTTCCCCTTTCCTTTAGCCAAGCAGCTGATACAAAAAATTTCCTCGGTCAACCACAAGCACATTGGGAAAAAATTCTAAGATTCTTTAATGAACCCTTATATTGGATTTAAACACTAAAAAATCAGAGAAGATATTTTGGAGCTATAGTTGAAAAATACTACCAACCAGGCCAAAATAGTACTTAAATTGATAGCATGACCTGACGAACAAGAGATTAAAAACTGAATAGAGAAACAGAGCTTGAATATTGGTGCCTTTATACAATGACAAAGAAAGATGCAGTAATCATCGGTAGGAACTTGAGGGGGTGAGGGGGGAGGAAGTGATTATTGATGTAGGGAATTGGGGAGTACATGTGATGTTAATTAGAAGATAAAACATTACTCATGCCTCATAGGGATGGCATCAAGTTGGAGGTATACCTTCCTGACGATGATCTGGTGTTGGCTATGAATTAGATGTTTCTCAATTGATCAGTTAAGTAGGTACTTGGATTAAAATATGACACAAGAAAGGATTGCATTAAGATTTTATTTCCTTGCGCTCTCATCTATGATCAAAGGACGACACGAGATGTACGAGTTGCGGGCTTACCAACCATTTTGCAGGTCTAGCTGGTGAGCTATCATGTTTAATTAGCAGGAACTGTCACTTTACTTCTGAGAACTAGTAACAAAGAACATGGAGTTGGGCTACAGCATAGACACCCTTGGGTGATTTTATTGACAATCTTGAGCGAGTCTTCCACTACATATTTGTCAGTTCATTTAGAGATCCATAGACTGTCCTATTATTCAGATAAACAGTGTGTTATGTTGCGTTCATAGGACTTTCACCATTGTTGCATCGTCAGCTTAAGTGACAGCCTTCTCAAATCGTACTCCATTTCTCTGGTGCTTTTGAGGGTACCATACTTCAAAAAAGGTGTACATGTTGTGACTTTACAAAAGGGAGGGATTTGCAACCTGAGTGATGCATATTTGTAATACATTTAGAAATTTGTAATACATTTCTAAATGCATATTTGTAATACATTTAGAAATTTTGGGTATGCATCACTCAGGTTGCAAATCCCTTCTAATTTTAAAAAAGGCTAAAAAGCATTAAAGGTTTACATCAGCCAAGATTCATACAGCGCCTTGCGTGTTCAATCATATTTTCAGCAAAGAATCTCCGTGCCACAAAAGTATCGCATTCCATGTCAACCAAGCACTGATAAGAAGGCCAAGGGTTTGACACCTAAATATGCAACTATTGTAACAAGTGAGGCCCAGAAGCCAATAGTCGAGGTGGTTTCCACCTAGTACGCCATATTCCTCCAACTCTCATTAGCCACCATGAAATTGAAGAAGATATGCTCAATACATTCTAGGTCTCCAGAGTGTGCCATGAAAGTCAAGTCGCCCCCCCCCCAAACTCTCTGCAGACCTCGATTATCACCCTCTCCCATCTCAGGATCATATAAAAACCTTCACTATCAGGGGTGCTTTGGCTTCACAATTGAGCATGCAATCTTTCGTTGCGTCCCCACGGTCAAACATGAAAGTTAAATATGTATGATGCACCAAGTGAGGCCCAAAATCCAGTGGTCCAAGTGTTCTCCACCGAGTCTATAGCCGTGATTTTTCAAATCTCCTTGGCCACCTCACAAATGAAGAAAAGATGCTTAATATCTTTCAGGACTCTTGTTGACGCATAGGTTATTTTGTATCTCTTTGTTATTTTATTTTCTTGTTATTCTCTTTATGTAATTTACCCATAGGCTACTCTCCTATATAAGAGAGCCTAGGGCTATGGAATAGAACAACTCATTCACGTTTCCCAACATGGTATCAGAGCGACGGTCCTAGACCGGAGTTCTCGAAACCCTAACCCTAACCCACCCCACCCGCCGGCCTCTCTTCTCTCTCTCCCTCCTCTCGGCGATCGCTCCTCTCCGATCGCCTATCGATCGCGCTCATAGGCGCTGCTCCCAGCGCCCTCGCCGATCGCCTATCGTCTCTGGTGCCCTCGCCCTCGCCTCTGGAGCCGCTCACCGATCGCTCTCTGGAGCCGATCACCTAGCGCCTCCACCGATCGCCTATCGCCGATCGCTCTCTGGAGCCTCTCACCGATCGCCTATCGCCAATCGCCTCTCGCGCCTTCCAGTGCACATCACGTGCACCTTCCAGTCCATTACGAGCCGCTGAGCAGATAGAGCCCCCGTCTGCAGCTACATTGGATCAACGATTTGATGATCTGGTTGCCCGTCTCAGGGGCATTATCCCACCATCTGGCCCAGCACCGTCGACAGAGAGTCATACTGATGCTGCTGCTTCTGCTTCTGCCTCTACGAGTACTTCAGGTAGTACACTTGCACTCCACAGTAGTAGATCTGATACACTGCCATGGATCATGGACTCTGGCGCTACACATCATCTATGTGGCGACCAGAGCCTACTTACAGGATGCACTCAGATTCCTCCAGGACGGACAGTAGTTATTGCCAATGGCACGCATTCTCCTATCACGGGTCAGGGGGAGATTAGACTGACGTCTTCCATGCAGCTCAAGAATGTTTTGCATGCACCGCATTTTTCTATGAATCTGTTGTCAATTAGTCAGATTACGAAGGATCTTCATTGTCGAGCTATTTTTTATTCATCTTCATTGATTTTTCAGGACATCCGTACGGGCAACGTGATTGGTCATGGCTATGAGCAAGGAGGCCTTTATCGTCTGAACCAGATCCCATTTGCCGGAATCACAGCTTCTCCCGCAGAACAAGTATCATCTCTCCTGTGGCATCTGCGTTTTGGTCATTTACCGCTTCAGAAGTTGCGTCTAGTCCTACCTTATAGTCTTTCTCACACACCTATCCAGTGTGAGGCGTGTCAGTTGGGAAAACATCACAGGTCATCTTTTCCCAGTAGTCAAGGTCGGAGTAGTAACTCCAAGTTTGAGTTGTTTCATGTCGACGTCTGGGGTCCGAGTCGTGTTCCCGATCATCAGGGGCACAGGTTTTATATTGTATTTGTGGATGATTTTTCTAGAGCATCATGGGTATTTCTAATGAAAAATAAGTCTGAAGCAGGAAATATTATTATTCACTTTCTAAATGAGATTCAAAATGTTTTTTCCACAACTGTCAAAATTATGAGAAGTGACAATGACTTAGAGTTGTGCACCAACAATCTAGCCAACTACTACTCCTCTAAAGGAATTATACACCAAACATCCTGCGCTCATACGTCTCAACAAAATGGGGTTGCAGAAAGGAAACATCGTCACCTACTTGATGTCACAAGGTCACTTCTCATTCAGAGTCATGTTCCGTACTCCTACTGGGGTGATGCCGTCCTCACTGCATGCTACCTTATCAATCGTATGCCCTCGTCTGTCTTGAATGAACAGGTTCCTTTTTCACTTATTTATCCTGACAAGGATCTGTTCATTCTTACCCCTCGTGTGTTTGAATCAGTTGCATTTGTCCACCAGTTGTCGCCTGGTTCTGACAAGCTCTCTCCTAGGGCTGTCAAGTGCGTCTTTGTGGGGTACTCCAGAACTCAAAAGGGGTACAAGTGTTTTGACCCTGTGCGTCGGCGGTATATGATCAGTGCAGATGTTACATTTTTTGAATCCATTATGTATTTTTCAGAATCCGGGAACATGCAGCGACCACCTATATCTCCTGATATCGTATTCATGGCACCACCAACATCACCACCATCATCACCACCACCACCACCACCGCCACCACCACCACCATCTACAGTATCCCCTTTACCATTCCATTACACCCGCAGGCCGCATACAGCTCATGGTCCTGACCAGTCAACTAGCTCACCTATGGTATGTAATGAGAATATTAATGTTGATGGATCTGACGACATTTCTCAGCAGGGTGCATTACAGGAGCATGGTGATACCACAGAGGACCTAGATGTTCCAATCGCTCTACGCAAGCCGAAGAGGAGCTGTGTCCAGTATCCAGTATCAGCAGTGGTGTCGTTTGAGAGGCTATCTGGACCATTCAGGACGTTTGCATTGGCACTTTCAGCTACAGACATTCCACGGAACCATCATGATGCTATGCAGGATGCTAGATGGCGACTAGCAATGGAAGAGGAGATGGAGGCACTTCAGTCTAGAGGAACCTGGAGTTTGGTTCCTATTCCTCCAGATGTTAGCCCGGTGAGTTGCAAATGGGTGTTTACAGTTAAGCACAATGCAGATGGTTCCATTGACAGGTACAAGGCACGCCTTGTTGCTCGGGGCTTCACGCAGACATATGGGGTAGATTACCTAGACACCTTCTCCCCTGTGGCGCGTCATTCCACTTTACGGATCCTGCTATCTGTTGCGGTTGCTAAAGACTGGCCACTCTATCAACTGGACGTAAAGAATGCATTTTTGTATGGAGACTTGCAGGAGGAAGTCTATATGCAACAGCCACCTGGTTTTGCTGTTGAGGGGGAGTGTTCCAAGGTTTGCAGATTGCATAAGGCCATCTATGGTCTTAAGCAGAGCCCCAGAGCATGGTTTCAGAAGCTTTCAGACCTCTTTGAGAAACAAGGATATAAACGCTCCAATGCTGATCATTCCTTGTTCGTGCAGAAGACGGCGAGAGGTATCATAGTAATCATGGTTTATGTTGATGATATCTTGATTACAGGTGATGATGACCAAGGCATTAAGCAAGCAAAGGAAAGGCTGGGGATCGAGTTTGTCACCAAGGACTTGGGAGTCCTTAGATATTTCCTGGGGCTGGAATTTGCTAGAAATCCATATGGATTAGTCATGACACAGAGGAAGTATGTCACAGATCTACTGAGTGAGACAGGTATGCTAGGGTGTCGACCTGCTACGACACCAATGGACCCTAGCATGAAGCTGTATGATGATGACACAGAAGAGGTGGATCAGAGAAGGTACAGAGAACTGGTAGGCAAATTACTGTATGTCACTATCACTAGACCTGATATACAGTTTGCAGTGAGTCGTGTGAGCCAGTTCATGGAGCAACCACGCCAGGTCCATATGGATGCCATACACATGATTCTGAGATATCTAAAATCATCTCCAGGTGCAGGCTTGATATTTAAGAATGGAAAGGAGATTTCTGTTACAGGATGTGCGGATGCAGACTATGCAGGGTGCCCCAAGGACAGGAAGTCAACATCAGGGTTTGCAGTCTATGTTGGAGATGCTCTAGTTTCGTGGAAGAGCAAGAAGCAGACAGTAGTAGCTAGATCCAGTGCTGAATCAGAATATAGGGCTATGGCCCAGGCGAGCACAGAAATGATGTGGGTAAAATCCTTACTTGCAGACCTATGTATTGATATACATCTTCCTATGATGTTGGAATGTGACAATCATGCTGCCTTGTTCATTGCAAATAACCCAGCTTTTCATGAGAGGACCAAGCATATTGAGGTCAACTGTCACTACATACGTGACATGATTCAGAAGGGGTTCATTGCTACATCTCACGTCACATCAGAGAATCAGACTGCTGATATTTTCACCAAGGCATTATTTAAAGGCCCATTCCAGAAGTGTGCGTCCAAGCTGAGCATGATTGATATCTATGCTCCATCTTGAGGGGGAGTGTTGACGCATAGGCTATTTTGTATCTCTTTGTTATTTTATTTTCTTGTTATTCTCTTTATGTAATTTACCCATAGGCTACTCTCCTATATAAGAGAGCCTAGGGCTATGGAATAGAACAACTCATTCACGTTTCCCAACAACTCTAGTGCACAACATGCAAGTCGTCACCCCCCAACCATCATTGTCAAGGGGGGCTTTAGTTCCAAAGTGAGAATGCAATCTCTCGTTGGGTCCCCAAGGTTAGACATGAAGGTTGGGGTCATCATCATATACACCTTCTTGGTCGAGAAGTTCCCATAAGCCCATATCCAATAGTCTCTGTCCCCAGAAGATCCCTCAATTCTGGTCAACACCTCTGACAAATCCAAAAAATTATGTACTCGTGCCTATGATAGGATCGAGCAGAATGTGGGGTCCACGGACCATTGGATCGTGCCTCAACAACTACTATGTTTAAGTTCATTAACGATGCAAAAAGCTTTAGAAAATGGTCACACAAGACCTCATTCTCGGATCAATCATCTTTCCATAATTAAAATACCTTCCATGTTTTTTTAAAGCAAAAAGGATGGCATCCCACGTTGGGACCCACCACAGATATATATTAATATTTAAAAAGTAATTATGTTACAAGATTCCAAGCCGAGCTAAGACTCCCAACACATCCCATAATATTTTCAGGGTATACTCGATGGCCACGAAAAACATTTTCATTTATGGCACTCCAAATTGCCCATAGCACCATAAATACAATAGAGTTGTCCTCGTGCGAGCTTCCACATACCGTTCTGATAGATCTCCAAAATGCTACAAGATCATCTGTTCTCAACCAAGCAAGATCAGCTCAGCCCACACACCATAGACCACATCTCGAGCTTTCAGAAATTCATCTCTACAGACTTCCGTAAATATGCGTCCATGTCTAGCCAGCCAAACAAATACTTCAACCCGCATTGGAATCTTGCTTCGCCAGATAATGCTACAATCTCGTATGAGCTCCTCATATGTTGCATCTTCATTTCGAGAAAAGAATCAGTATGCCTTCTTGACGTTAAAGCAACCATCACTCCACCTAAACTGATCCCGACCTTGAGTGGGATCGCCAATGTCTGCAAGGCCATCCAACAAAAATATAAATTCAGCCAGACACTGATCTGAAAATCAGATGTAAAAGTCGGGGCCCATGCACCATTCATCTCACACCTGGCTAACAATATTGTTCTGATTTCCTGCCAGTGCAAAAAGTCCGGGATATCTCTCACACAATGCTCCCGAACCTGACCAGTTAGCTGCCCAAAAACAAAATAGATCCCCATTACTAAGCACAGGGGTCAGTTGGGAGCTCACTTCTGGGAGGGTCTTCATAATTCCTTGCCATAAAGACGAGTGGTAGTGTATAGTTGAGGTGACCAAAAACCCTCGAATACCATAAATTGATCTCAGAAGATGGCATACCAAATCCCCCATGCTTCCCCATAAGTGAATGATCCACTTGCAAAGCAGCACCTTGTTCATGTACTCGAGTTTCAGGATGCCAAGTTTTCCTCTACTCATGGTTTTTGTGATGGTCTCCTAGTTTATATGATGTACACCACACATGTCCCGCCTACTATCTGCCCAGAAGAAAACATGCATCAGTGCCTCAAGTCTTGTCATCACCCCCTTTGGGAGAAGTCTAGAAGTGCAGAAGAAGATGGGGATAGCTGAAAGAATGTACTTGAGCACAATCAACTCCCCCCCCCTCATGACAAAGTCCTCGCCTTCCAACCAGCCAATCTGCTCTCAAATCTGTCCAGTATTACTTTCCAGTCCTTAGCCCGCAGCCGCCCCACCACCAAGGGAAAACCAAGATGTCACCGGAAGTGAACCACGCGGGCAGCGAAGAATGGAACCCCGAAGACAATCACAAAAACATTGTCACAATTTGTACCACAAAACAAATGCCCGTTTCAGAACGACAAGGAGGGCCTAATGGCATTCGACAATACCTACAAACATTGTCGCAATAGTCACCCAACTAGACCGGTTAGTTGGTCCGACTATACTATCTTACATGTATACATATATAGAATTATATCTATTGGACATATATTTATAATAATTAAAATACATCATTGAATATTTTCTATTAGTCACCTGAATACCATTTATTCTTTATGCAATAGTAGTTCTGTTTGCAACACTGCCTCCAAAAAACAAGAAAACATAATTGACTCAGCAAGTGGCAAAAGCCCCCCACCCCTCGAAACCACTTCATTAGATAGTGTTGTTCACCTCTTTAAGTCTCAAAACCCCAAGGACATTATCTTGTCTATACAAAGTCATAGTGGCCTACCCAAACCACGAGATGAATGCCATTGTTTTCCATCCCATGGTACACCTAAAAGAGATGGCATCGATTCAAAATCTAAAAGAGAGATGGTATCATCGATTCAATATCAGTCTAGATTCCCATGGGAAGAGTATGTGCAAGAACATAAGACACTTGTATAACAGACAAGACATACTTCACAGATATACAACCTTCAAACCGACCATTTCTGCTCCAGCATATCCACAAGCAACATTAATCAACCTCTCAAAGATGCCCAACAGAGATAGGTAGTCCTAAGTATGTCAAAGGAAGGTCCCAATGTAGTGCTTTTCAAATAAGGTATTATTGCCTCACCACGTCCTCAGGCATGATAAAAGAAACGAAAGCAAACTTCTCCATGTTGATCTTCAGCATAGAGAACTCCTAAAAAAATGTCCTCTAGCGCAGAGATCTCTTTAAACTGCAACCACTCTATCCTCAAACAACAGGATGTTTCATCTACATAGTGACTCTTTCTCTCTCAATAGTTATTCTGTTCTTTGTCCTGTCGAAATGGGCATCCCATGGCTCGAGAAACTAACATAAATCCCTTCTTTCATTGGCTATCCTACTATAAGTGTCAAGTGTATGTCACCAAAGACAAGAAACAAGGGGGCAAGCAAACACCCCTACCTCTCTCATGGCCCAGGTACCGAAAATGATGTAGTAACATGTCTCTTAGGGAGAGGGGACCACAGAAACTACAATCTACATCTCGTGAAAACCTTTCTAAAGGGAGAGAGAGCGGTCCATAAAAACTTACAACCTGCATAATCATAAGCTTCAGAAAAAACAATCTTCCACACTAAACCCCTCTTTTATTATCTCCCATTATCAACTATGATCTCTATGGCGATTACAACACTATCCAGCATGAGTCAATCGGTACAAAAACTATCTGGGGAAGGATTGTTGAAGTCTACCATCACCACTTAGAATCAGGTTGCCAATAGTTTTACAAAAGTGAGGTATGTATCATTAAACAAAGTAATTTATCAGAGATCTTCCATATGTTGTACTACATACATATGAAGCAGATTAATGAAGGTCTTGCTCACCCATTCAAAATCAGAATGGCCTACTACGAACACTGTTATCATACCCATGACATCCTCCTCCACTACTGACCAAAACTCCTTAACGAAGAGAACGAGGAACCCATCCGAACTCGGGTGTCCATCCATGTTAAGCTCATCAGTTGCACCATATACCTCCTAATTTCAAACTCTTGGATCAAGCATATCCCATATTCTAGACTCAGCCTATTGGCTCGATGCCAACCAATGCTAGTTTGCACATGTGCTACTCAGATTGAAAGTTGAAACTCTGAAAGCGATATGCAATCGCTCTACCAACCACAATCTCACCCTGGAGCAACAAACCCCCTATCTGAGAATGGAAGATGTTGGAGTATTTGTTATATGCGTCACTCGAGATGGGTAAATGGATCTCTCCATCATCTAGTTATCACATCATGTGATTTAGTCCCACAACTACCGTCTGTGGGATGTGGAGACTCGGTAAGGGCTATATAAGAAGCCCCTCACCCTCTCTAGTGAAAAAGTTGAATGCAATATATGCCCCTTTGAGGCCTTCTCCCGTGGTTTCATCTCACTCTTTAGGGAGCAAGGTTCCACGTTAAATCCCGCGTTACGCTTCCGCATTCCATATTTTCTAAAATGGTATCAAAGCGGGTTCGATTCTCGAGATTTTATATCTATTTGTTATTTTATTCGAGATTCGATTCTTATTGGAGTTGATTATGAAGATTTAAAGTTCTGAAGATTTATGATTCATGTTCAAGATCTAGGGTTTTTCAAAAACCCTAAACATGTTCAGTTCAAATCGATTCTACTTGGTTACAACATCAAGTTCTAGGGTTTTCTGGAAACCCTTATTAAGCGCATGCGCATCTCCTGTTCGAGGAACTCCATAGCTAAAGGGTGGAGTCAAATTCCTAAGTAGTACCTGGGATTTACTTAAATACCCAGGTTCTACGAAATCTTTTTTTTTACTTAAAAACTACAGAGGTGTCGCATGTTGAACATGCGACACCCCTGAAGTTTTTTTTACTCAGAAACTACAGGTGTGTCGCATCTTTACTATGCGATATATAAAACGCACATTGAATATGCGATATAGGGGCTAAATAAGGACCGCACGTATCGGACTTCCCATTTCCCCTACGCGAACATCGTTCCCAGCTGTTGTCCCCCTACCGCCCGCGACCCGCCCACTGCGCCACCCGCCCATTTTGACCTCCCCCTCTCTCAAAAACGTCCATTTTGATCACTCCTTGCCTCGCGGAACACTCCTTTTCCGTAGTTTCCTTGGTCGGCACCGTCCTAGCCGCCACCACCTCCCACTAGGGCTAAGCCGTTGTTGCATACACTTAGACTTGGTAAATTTTTTTCTTGAGATGATTGTTTATATCATATGCATATTATTCTTCAATTCATGAATGTATTTTGTTTACTTGTACGTTGTGTCACGTATTAGGTCAGAATGGAGCCGTTGTATTGTATGTTTCATTTGAGGGGTACACTCATTGGTGGATCGACGACCAACGTAAGGGGGTTTGTGCTAATGCCTAATATGACGTTCGATGAGATGTTGAACTTGGTTTACCGTAAGTTCAACCTGGATGCCAATAGTCAAAAAATCCGATTATTACATCGCATCCCTTGAGGCCCAGGGGAGGAACCATCATTTTCATCTATTGTCGATGATGATGATGTGCAGACAGTTCTTGTGTATGCTCGGACCATTGGAAAATCGATGCCTACTGACATTATTGTTGAAGATGTATCTGTGAGCGAAGTCCCCAATGTTGTGACTAACAAGGGACCGTCTGTTGTCCTGAGCACACAACCAGCAGTTGTCCGTAGCACACAACCAACAATCTTCCCAAGCATACAAACAATAGTTGTCCCTAGCATGGAACCCTACTTTGACGCTGATATGCCTATAACGCAACCATTCACGGATCAGGAATTGGGCACAAGTGACTCGTTGCTGGGAGAGGTTAACCATGCATTGGATGATTTCATCCCTTGGGGGATCGATGATGACCTGGAAGAAGGTAGCGAAGATGTCGACGATGATGCGGTGGACGAGGAGATCCCAGCTGATGAACAAAGCACGCATACTATTACGCCTCGTATACCTTTTTTTGGGGTTAGAGGATCAAATACTCATTCAACATATGAAGACGACATTCGAGAGAAGTCTAGACTTGACGGTGTCGTTGACGAAATACGCAAGGGTAGAACATTCAAATGTGGGGAAGATTTGGTTTACGTTGTCAAGAAGTACCACATTCTGGCATACTATGACTTCATTGTCAAGGAATCCACCAGCTTGATATGGTCGGCTTTTTGCACGCAGAGATCGAATGGTTGTGTTTGGTATTTACGAGGAAATTTTAGAAAATTTGATGGACTGTGGGTGATCTCCAAGGTTGTTGGGGCACAAACTTGTATAAACCCAACAGTTAATCAGGATCACCCTTAGTTGGACTACAAATTCATGTCCAGATCATTGCTTACTCTTGTTAGGGATGAGCCTAATGTTCGTGTTTCAAGTTGTAGAGCTCACATCCACGAGATGTACAACTACTGGGTTACAAAGAAAAGGGCTTGGGATGCTCGGAGGAAGGCCATCTGAATTGTATTTGGTGACTGGAAGAAGTCATACGCTGAAATGCCTTATCTATTGCATGCAATGAAGGCTGCTATTCCTGGGACTGAAATTGATATTGAATACAGCGACCATCCTGATCCTCGGAAACCGCTTTGCCGTAGATTTGAACGTTGCTTTTGGGTATTTGGCCCTTCGATTGAGGCATTCAAATATTGCCGCCCTCTGATTAGTATTGATGGGACACATCTGTATGGGAAGTACAAACAGAAATTGCTCATTGCTTGCGGGATTGACGGGGATAAGCATATTGTTCCCCTTGCATTCGGGATTGTTGACGAGGAATCCGCTCCTTCATGGAAGTGGTTTCTATCGTTGGTGTATAGCAGGGTAATCGGCATGCGAGCTGGACCAATATGTATCATCTCTTTCCGGAATACTGGAATAAAAGCCGCTATGAAAGATGCTGACGTGGACTTATTAGAACCCTTTGCATATTGGCGATTCTGTACAAGGCATGTCGCGAGCAACTTCAATAGCGTCTTTAAAAATGGATCCATGAAAGCCCTGGTGCAAGCAGCAGCATTACAAATGACAACTAGGAAGTTCGCGTACTTCATGAGGAAATTACAAGAGTGGAATAATGAAGCAGGTAGATGGTTTTCGACTCATGATTATCGTCGTGAGCAATGGACATTGGCTTACGACGGTGGTTATAGGTTTGCCAGAAGATGCAGACGAGATGGTCGTACAGAGACATGCACGAGCCTACATCTTGCAGTTGCTTGGTGGAGTCCTATTCACGGACAAGTCAGGATCGTTGGTATCACTTATCGCTCTACCACATCTGCATGATTTCGAGTACTTTGGGACATTGAGCTGGGGATCCGCCGTACTTGCATATCTATATAGACACCTTTGTTTAGCAGCGGATATTGCGACCGAAGAGATTGGAGGCTCGGTCATACTCCTTCAGTTATGGGCATGGGAACATTTCCCCCACATTGCTCCAGTTGTGAGGGAAGGCAGAGAATGGCACGGACGCCCGTTAGGAGTCCGCTGGGCAACGACGTTTGCCAATCGTCGACAGTCTACACACGTGGTGAGACCATACCGGGACGCTTTTGACATGCAGACATCCGAGCAGGTAATTTTACATTCACAACTTGTTTCAACTTCTTACAAAAAATTTACTAATATAATTGTAATTTTGCCATTCAGATATTGTGGACGCCGTATACCGAGGACATCCACGCAGGTCTATCCGTCAACTGTCTTGAAGGTGAGAGCATTTGGAGAGCGCGTATCCCGTTGATATACTTCCACATTGTGGAGTATTACTTCCCCGACCGATTCTTGAGACAATTTGGCGGCCTTCAAGACGTTCCACGACCTTGCTTCACATTTGAGAAGCTATATGCAATCGATTTGAGGGGGAAGGCGCATGTGAATTGGAGGAAGAAACATTGGTTGTATATTAGCCAATGGGAGGAGCGCGAAGGTAGAATCGTTGATATCGATCGGTCTAATGGCATATTCGCGACGTCCGCATACGAGCAATGGTATCGGACTATTATTAGAAGATTTGTCGGACGATTAGGTGCAACTCTGGCAAGCAACGTAAGTGCTCGGATAAACTTTGTGGGAAATTAATTTAAGAAGACTGCTAGAAATTTACCTCTATATTTTTTTTGATGCAGCTCGCCAAGTGGAGCCGTGTATACGATACTGGACACGAGGAATGCCGCGAGATTGCGACACAAGCAAAGGCGGAAATGACGCAGTGGTTGTCGTTTCAATTTGCAGATGCCGTCACAATACATGACGACCATGCTGATGTGGCTCGGGCGGAGGCAAGGTGAGGAAGGGTAAGAGGAAGAGGGAAAGGTCGGGGAAGGGTGCGTGAACAAGTGGCAGAACCCATGGACTATGAAGAAGTCGCTGCGGTAAATGAGTACCTTGCGCCAACAGACTTCGTCACACATGTCGCCGAGCAACCACGAGACGATATGGCAACGCCTCAGGCACCGTTGAGGCATGGATTGGACGCCAGAGAAACACAACCAACTTCCTGCACGCTCACGCCGCCGCCGATGCCAACCTTCGACGAAGATGTTGCTGGGCCCTCTCAAATCCACATGATAGACGAGGCGAACCGTCTGTTACCCTTCCATCCTCCTGATTCAACGATAACATACCAGCGGAGGAAAAAGCGTTGAGTTGTAAAACTTGTAGTTGTTAATGTGATACAAAAATGTAGTGTATATCCGTGGACAATTCTATATATATATATATATAATGTTTGGAATGTGTTTCTGGATCACAATATTTTTCCTTTGGGAATGTCTTTGTGTTCATAGCCCACATTTGTGATTGTCGATACATCTTTGAATGTGTGTTCATCGACATGAAACAAGCATATAAATTGACAGGCACGGTATCAGTCTGGCATGAGAGGAGGTTCATCTTTGGTCTCTTGTCATAAGATGACTAAGGGCCAAACCAACAGCTTCAACTCCTCATATATACAGACCTGGCCTGTCAATTTCCAGGGTTTTTCTCATATAACGCATGTTCAACATGCGATATATGAGAAACTCCTTGAATTCGTTCCAGGGTTTTTCTCCTATAGCGCATTTTGGACATGCGACATATGAGAAAGTTCCTGTAATCGTTCCAGGGTTTTTCTCATGTAACGCATGTCCAACATGCGCTATATGAGAAAAACACTGGAACGGTTCCAGGAACTTTCTCATATAACGCATGTCCAAAATGCGCTATAGGAGAAAAACCCTGTAACAAATCCAGAGAGACCGTGGCATATCGCATATTAAAGATGTGACACACCTGTAGTTTCTGAGTAAAAAAATATCAGGGGTGTCGCATGTTAAACATGCGACACCTCTGTAGTTTTTAAGTAAAAAAAAGATTTCGTAGAACCTGGGTATTTAAGTAAATCCCAGGTACTACTTAGGAATTTGACTCAGGGTGGAGATGCGGTCTTTTCATATGTGTTGCCATGCACATGCTCCAGATTCTTGTGTTCCTGCTCCAGAAGAATCTCCATGGTGGAGCTCGGATCTATGCACAGCCCCTTGGCATCAAATCTTCAAGCCGCGAGTACTATTCCAGGTCGGGATTTCATCATGAAATTTCAACGAGGAAAAATTATATCAAAACATGAAGAGGAGGCAGTGCACGTAGCACCAGCTCCAATCGAAACAACCCTCACACAAGGGCACCATGCGAAGATGCCCTTCAAGTACTCCTCTTGCATGTGCCTTCAATGGTGCACTCCATCAGCGGCAGCAAATCCTCTGTCGTTTTCCAGGCGGTGCTGACGACGCCTCTCCAAGCCGCATCGCCTTGCCTCCTCGTTTGCACCCTCTCGATCTTGTCCCCTCATGCACACCGGTCGATCTCCAACCCTCTTCATCGCCTCGACAACGACAGCAGGGCTCATCTCTCAGGCGGCGACGAGACTTGGAGCTGCTGCTTGTTGGGTTCCCAAAGACCCATGGCAGCGACTATAGAGAGGGTTCCTACGAGGGAACCCTAACTGCGTATGTGTGAGAGGAAGAAGTTCGATGCATGTTTTATAAAAATATATTATTGCAAACCCAATTAGGCCGAATATGCCAAAAAAAGGAAAAGAAATGTCGAGAATGTTAAAAAAAGGCACGTACAAAGAAAAGCCGTATGCAAGAAATTTTTGACATAAAGAAGTCAGCTATTAAAAAAGAGGAAATAGCCAATGAAATGATTTCAAAATTCTTTTTGATTGAGAAAAGCCGAGAAAAAAATATAATGGTTGTTAACAACCGATGAAAAAATTTTGCAAGAAAAGCAGAAAAAAAATGTGATCGGCGTATGTGATTCATGTTTCCCCATCTTTCTTGGCTTCTCCCAACTTTGTCGATGCCATTAATTTCCAACAAGTATGGGAGAAAGGGAGAAGTATTGTGTAGAGTTATTCGGCTATGATTCAAATTTCAGGTCAGATTCAGATTTTCCCAGGCCAGCCATATTATTCAGACTCTACAGATATTCAGACTCAATGTCAGATTGATTCCAAGTCTTCATCTTCAGATACACACATGCATGCGATCTTTTTCAAATATGCACATGTTTGCCATCATTGTTTGTGGTCCCCATCTTTTTGTGTTTCGGCCAGAGTTTTTATGTGTTCCATAGAGACTCCATAGTAGAGATCCCATTCCCAATGCCATGTGGGATAGGATTTTCATGTGGTTTCATAGGGACTACAAAGTAGAGATCCCATTCTCTGAGCCATGTGGGAGAGACCCAGTTCTCCGACGAGAAGCCTTCCGGACTCCATTCTCCAATGTTCGTGAACTCCAGTACGAGATCCTTCCGAGGTTCCTATGAGAGAGAACCCACTTTAAGGTCCCTACGAGAGTCCCATCTTCAATGATCTACGTATGGATAATTAGCGGCGCTCTTTATTCGACCCTTTCATAGATGGAGCAGTTGTCCACATGTTGCGATGGGTCAGAGTTCTCCATGTAGAGACTTATTTTCAGTTGCAGTGACTCTGACAGGCGTAGTACAGAGCACATGTTCTCCGACAAGGAGATTCAGTTTGACTCACACTCCAGCTCGTTCATCCTCCTCACCTGCACGGCATGAGAAGCAACGTCCTTGACAGCCGCCGACAGTTGTGCGCAATGAGTTGATATTGTTTGTAGTATCTTGTATTGTGAGTAGAGATTTCTTTTTGTTTGTCCAAGCTGAGCATTGTATGCTCCAGCTTGAGTGTGAGTATTGGAGTATTTGTTATATGTGTCACTTAAGGAGATGGGTAAATGGATCTCTCCAGGATCCATTTATCACATCCTGTGGTTTAGTCCCACAACTATTGTCTGTGGGATGTGGAGACTACGTGAGGTCTATATAAGAAGCCCCTCATCCTCTGTATCCAGTGAGAAAGTTGAATGCAACATATGGCCCTTTGAGGCCTTCTCCCGTGGTTTCATCACGCTCCTTAGGGAGTAGAGTTCCACGTTAAATCATGTGTTCTTCGTAATGTTTTATCTCTATTTCTGATACGCTTCCGCATTCCATATTTTCTAACAGAAGACAATCCTTCGTCTCCCACTAACCATTCCATGAAAGTAGGTCATGTTCCTCAAGATAACTTACATTCTACTTGTTGATGTAAATAATACGGATGAGTAATCAAAACAAGATCATAAAATAAGCACAAGAATGTTTAGATTTATGTGGAATACTACTTCGTGAGGAGCGGGATGAAATCATGAGAGGAGGCATCTAAGGGCATGATCTTCTATTACAATTTCTCAATGTATATAGGAGATGTTAGACTTCTTATAGCTCTACAGACAAACAGGATACCTACTTAATAGATAATGTGCGACTAAATAGGAGATAAAGGTAATTGGATCCTGAAGAGATCAAATTACCGATCTACTACATACTCTACCACTCATCCTCAAGATGGAGCTGAGAAAGCTGCAACTCACAATAAAAGAAAATATATAATTTATACACCTCATCTTCATGCAATACACCTGAAAGAGATGGGAAGAGGCCTTCTCAGGATAGTCGATGCTGCAAGAAGACCTCGCACGACGATGAGTCTGCAACGATCAGGACGTACATGTAGTAGACTTGATGCGACAACCAGGATGTGCATGGAGTAGAGGCGCTTAGAAGAAGTCCAGCACGAAGAATAGTCACACGGAGAGGAGACATGTGCAGAAGTAGTCGATGCTCGGTGAAATGGCTAACATGCAGTAATAGTCTGTAGTGTCAATCTTCATGTCGTGGATGAGCAGTAGAAGTCTGAGATGATCCTAGGTAGAAAAGTCCATCTGGAGTAGTTGATGTTGAAGTCAAATACCATAAGTATAGTGGTCTTCTCTTATATGTAGATCTCTAAATTGGAACACTACCATACGCGAACTCTAAGAATGGTCTCTCCCATATTTATTCTATGTTAAAACTTTTGTAGTGATTTTTTTCAGTAATACAGTTTGTAGGGACCCATTTCAATGGCTTGGTGGTAGTGCAGCATACCTACCACCCAAAAGATCAGGGTACAAATCCCATTTGTGGGGTTGTGTTAGGTATCCGACAACAATCTTAAAAATTAGCCGGATCTTTCAACATGGATTCGAGCAAGAATACAAGTAGCCGACACTACTTAAAAGATGGAGAAGGCTCTGCCATTTTTATTAGCCAACCCTACTTAATTATTAAAACTAGTATAATATTTTTTTAGTATTACAGTTTGTAGTTATATATAGTATATATATACTAAAAAATAACTTGTTTTTGCTCTGAAATATATTATTGCCCCCTCAATTAAATTATGTTGCCGCATCTCACCTCATGTTTACAAGCTCGATGACTTGTTGTCTACAAGCTCGATGACTTGCTACTCGTCTTAATAGCAAAGCACTTAGTAGTATGTAGTCGTCATAAACAATGAGAAGTAACAAGAAGCCTAGTAGGAGAATGAAAAGTGCCCATCGACGAAGAGAGCGCCTTTGTTGGGAGGTGTGAAATGGGGTAAAGAAGTGGAGGAGTGCCACAAAGAAGGAGAAGAAAGGATCACGAGGGTCACCAATCAAGAAGATGAAAGATATGAGGGAGGTCAGTCATTTGTTTCGCATCACAAACGAGGCCAGCGATGTTATTAGTGTAGAGTTTACGAGGACCATGCAACTTCTTGCACACTACCAACGTGTTGTTTTTGCTACGGTAGCGTGGGCCATCGAAAGAACATGTGTCTGCAAGGGGAAAAGGTCCTGCAACAAGCCCTTGTTCGTGATCCTGTGGAGCAGGTTGCGAGGTCAACATAAACTAGATTATATGCGACAGTTGTTTTTGAAGGAAGGTTTGAAGTAGCCAAGAAGCAGAGGAACCTCATTGGGTCATCTGAAACGAAACACATAGAGGTTCTTGTGTTACAGGAAGCTATGAAAAGAGTGTTGGGTGACTTTTTCTGGAGATGTTGCTCTGGACAACAATCATTGGTGCGCAAGAGGCTTATCTCAGGCAGAGGTCGCACTCTTGCCACATGAAGACCGTGATTATTGGGTTTATTGGCATCTTCCACGTTTCACGGATGGTGAGGCTTCAAGATCCGACCGAAGGGTGGCCCGAGTCGCTGGCGTCCCTTTCCTCTCACGCTCAATCGAATCTCTTATACTGTTACTGAGACACCTGGGATGGGTGATGCGGATTCTCTTATGGTTAGCGGCTGGGTTCAGATCCTTCAACTACTTTGGTGGCCTTGGAAAGTTGCTGTTCAGGTAAAGAGCGAGGTAGAAATGGTGTTGGAGTGATTGTTCAGAAGGATTTGAAGTAGTTATGAATACAATCCCAACTTATGCGTCGCAAGTTAGTTTAGAGGAAATGATTAAATACGATTTTTAAGAGGGTTTGGATAAGATTGTGCAACGAATCACACAAAGAGATGATTTTCCTAGGTGGAGATCTAAATGGACATGTGGGAATGGATGCTTCAGGGTATGTTAGTATTCATGGAGGTCATGGCTTCGGGGATAGAAATGGAGAAGGAAAAGCCATCCCGGATTTTGTAATGACTTAAGACCTTTTCATAACAAACACTCTCTTCAATAAGAGGGAGGAGCATTTAGTTACTTATAAGAATGTCCCGACTAAACCACAGATAGATTACTTTCCGATGAGGAGAAGAGATCGGGTGTGTTGCAGAGACTGCAAAGTAATCCCAGGAGAGAGTTTGACATTGCAACATCGCTTGTTAGTCATGGATGTGCAAATAAAAGGGTTGGCAAATAAGAGTATGGTTCCCAATATCATTAGAACTAAATGGTGGAATCTTCAGTTGAAGCAATCAAGCTTGAAGGAGAAGATTTTAGAAGACTTATCTTGGGATTGTAACTGAAGTGCAAACGAGCTGTGAGGAGGCATTAGCATCTTGTATTTGAAGGGTAGCCAAAAAGATACTAGGCAAGTCTAAGGGAGGAGTTCCAGGCCAAAAGGAGGCTCGGTGATGGAGTGAAGATGTACAAGAAAAGCTTAAAATGAAAAGAGCATGCTTTAAAGCTATGTATAAGAATTGAACGGAGGAAACTGTCATAAACTATGAAATATCGGATCAGAGTCGGAAGACATTGATCATTTGTTGTTTATGTGCCCCAGCTCTGTTGAAGTGTGGCAAAAGGGAGATTGTATGGGGTTAAACTGTTGAGACAAGTCGACTTTTTGGAGCTCAATTGGCGGAGTTTGGACGGGCTCTAAGGAATGGAGAGTTAAAGTTTGCGCAATCGTGTGGGCATTGTGGCTGGCTAGAAACGATGTAATTTTTAGTGGAGGGAGGTTTTATGTCGAGAATGTCTTGGGGTATGCCATTGCCCTTTTTCAATTGTGGCGGATGTAATTTTTTCGATTTTTTTGATGTATACAATTTTTGGCTAGATCTCTAAAGGAGATCTATCCCACCATTCTCTCAAAAAAAAAAGAATTGAACAGAGAAAATTGTCATAAACTACAAAATAGCGAAGAATGAAGCCAGGAGGCTACACATGAAACCAAGTCGAAAGCTTACTAAGTTTTGTACAAAAAACTTGACTCAAAGGAGGGACATATGCTTGTTACTCAAAAGGATATAGCGGTGTTGTAAAAGTCTCCCGACTGGCCCGACTAGTAGGTCCGACTAGTCTAGTCAGTGGGATGGCCGACCGAGTACCGAATAATTCCGACTAGGTACATTAATCGATCAATTTTTGCTTGGAGATACCATATTTTTTAATCTTTTGTCTTTTTTGTAAGGCTTAATGTTTTATTTAAATTCAATTACCTCTCCTATTTTATTATGGTAGTACAAAAATATACAAAATTTATTTAAATATATGTTAAAAATGAGTTATATATTTAAAATAATCATAAAATTCAAAGCCGATTAAAGTCCGATTAAATCCGATTAGTCGCCCGACTGTCGATTACTCCTTAGTCAGTAACCCAGTCGACCGAGTACCGACTACCGACTTTTACAACCTTGGGATATAAGGACTAGATGGAAGTAGTATTTCCATAAGCTTTTCATAAGGGAAGGGAATAAAGATATAACATTGGGAGATCTTGTCGATAGTGAATGTTACCTGAATCGTTCAAGATATAGACGGATACAAAGGAATGAAGTAGATAAGGCTTTAAAAGTTATGAAACCTAGAAAAGAGGTAGGACCTGATGACATTCCTATAGAAGTTTGGAAAGTTCGAGGTGAACGGGGTTTGACATGGCTCACAAATTTAATCAATGTTATTTGACGAAGCAAAAAATGCCTGAAGAATGGATGAGAAGCATTGTGGTGCCTCTTTATAAGAATAAAAAGGACACTCAAAATTGTTCGAAATACAGAGGTCTTAAACTGATGTCATACTATGAAATTTGTGAACGTGTGATCGAAAGAAGGATGAGCCAAGTTTCTAAATAACTGAAAACCAATTCGAATTCATACAAGGTCGTTCAATTGTTGAAGCTATCCACATGTTGAGGAGAACAATGGAGATTTATATAGCTAAAAGAAGAACCTCCGTATGATTTTTATTGATCGGGAGAAGGCTTATGATTCATATCCAACAGAGATTTTCTAAAGATTTTTGGAAAAGAGATAAGTACATGTCCTATACATGAACCTTATAAATGATATGTATGATGGGGCATCATCTTATCTAAGGATCCAGTCTGGGAAGACTGACTATTTTAACATCAATAATGGTCTGCATCAAGGTTCAGCTTTGAGTTCATTCCTTTTAATATTGAGTATATTCGAGTTAACTAGTCACATTTAGGAGGAGATACCTTGGTGTATATTATTTGACAATATTGTATTGATTAATGAGACAAGAGATGGAACAAATGAGAAGGTACAGGTTTGGAGACATGCCTTAATGACTAAAGAATCCCGTATAAGTAGGGCTAAGACTTAATATATGGAGTGCGCATTTGATGGAAACAATGGTGAACGACGCGAGGTGAAGATTGGAGATGCTACCATTCAGAAGAAACACTCTTTTAGATACTTAGGATCTATTTTGCAATAGGATAGGGAAATTGATGGAGATGTTACTTGTAGAATTAATGCATATTCGCTTAAGTAGAGAGGAGCATCTATTGTTCTTTATGATAACAAAAGACCTTCATACGACAAGGAAAATATTACAAAGCAACCATGAGACATGATATGCTCTATGGGTCAGAATGTTGGTCTGTAAACCATAGACATGTTCAAAGAATGAAAATGCTAAGGTAGATGTGTGGTCATACCAGAAAAGATATGACTCGAAATAATGCGATCAGAAGGAAAGTTAGTGTAGCTCCGAATCTCCGATAAAGGATAAGATGAGAGGAAACCGCGTAAGATGGTTTGGCCATTTGCAAAGGAAGACGGTTGATGCACCAGTTAGAAGGTACGAGATTTGGGATGTTAAGTCGGTTAAGAGAGAGCGAGGAAGGCCTAAGACGTATTGGAATGAGACTATCTGCAGCGATCTTAGTTATTTGGATTTAAGGCGGAGAATGGTCCATAATATCTGAATGGAGGTAAAAAATCCATGTAACCGACCGTACTTAATTGCGGGAAAAGGCTTTATTGTTGTTGTTGTTATTGTATTGGTCATGTACATGACAAGCCTCTAATTTGTGAGCTTTAAGGATGAGATTAGTTGCAAAAATAGGATGAACATAAATGTTGAATTGAATATCATGTACCTATGGTCAACAACGCGAAGAAAATGCTTCGTTGTTAGAGAGATGATAGATTATTCTCTAGACACATCACAATATTATGGGGAATTGATGGTTTCCTTAGCTTACACGGCATGTGCGCCCATTAGCAAGCAGTTGATGAGCTTGCTCCTTAGAGCTTAAATAAATTAAAAGATAAAGGTGCTTTCAAGAGCTAAGATTATGATATCATAGACTAGGAGGTGGTTGGTTGCAAATATCTAGAAGCAGATATCAAATCACCCTTAAATGAATACGGGCACGTACTTTGGCACAAAAACAAGTGATGGCTAAGTTGGTAATTATGAGGTTTGACTTCACCATATGTGATTCATTCAAGAGGAGCTTTTGAGAAACATTCTTTAGGCCAGAACAAGTACAAGACAAACTCCTACAGGGGCATACCATTATCTGAGCATTGTGAAGTGACAAAAATGGAGTTGTATTATGAGGTGAAAGTGGATAGTGCAAAACATAGCACGGGATGAAAGTCCCAAGTCTTATGTCTTCCCTCTTAAAGTTTTTCATATTTGTCCTTGTACCTAGTCTCAGGCCTCGAGTAGTAATCTTTATTTTTCCCCAAAAAAATATGAATCAAAAGAATATGCAAGAGGCAATTGGATGTTGGACAAAACTGAACTTTGACAAAAGTGATTACTAGCAGTTCTTTTGCTAAAAAAAGAAATTGCAGTTTTGTCTTAAAGAAGTATAATAAATTTCTTCAACAAAAATAAATTACGCAGAACAGAAAATTTCAATAATCCTCTATTGGTCTATTGCAGAAAATAGAACACATAAGCAGGTCGTGTGTTTTCCATTCCGGGAGAAAACCCACATGACCAGGACCAAAATGCATATTATAAAAAAAATCTATCTTACTGGCCAAGTAACGAAGTGCATTATCTGCTGCTTGAATCTGAGCTTCTTTTCGTGTTCGTCCCCTTCCAACTCCAATCCTCTCAGAATTAAATAACACCTGCAAAGCATCTTTCAATGAATGAATATAAAAAAGATACTAAATTTGTTGAGCAGAATCTGAATCAGACACTATAACATCATCCCATATCTAGAAATCTGTGCATGCATATGTCTATTAATTACACAAAAGTTTGGAATGATAAAAGCAAAGAATGTAACCAAACAGCAACTATAGAATAAAAACTGATCGACAGAGGATCAAGGTTTTATATACCGTGATATATCAGCAATATGGCGCTGGATATATCCTTTCTATGGAGGGATGGTATATATATCTGCATATGTTTTCATCCAATATTAACTAAGGAATCGGTGAGAGATCGGATCGTTGATATAATATAGGAGAAAACACAAGGTTTTAATTATATTTTCCCTGTTTTTGTCTGATATCCACCTATATCAGCCATTTTCGACCGATATCGAATTGTTTTGCTGTGGATCTTACTTTTGATGTAAAGATTCACGTTGTAAGGTGGTTTTTCATATATTTTAAAGGTTTTTGAGGTGGATTTGTGAGGATGTTTTTAACTTTTTGGCATTCTATTGTTTCTTGTTGAGTTTTCCTAGTTTATAAACTAAAATTTCTTTCATTTGTTGAGATCTTAGGGGGAATTCTTAAAAAATGATAAATTTGCTAAAACTTTTCTGTTCAGATTCACTCTAGATACTCGTTTATTATACTTAAACAAGGTAAAACTCAAGCTTAGATATCAAGTATGATTTGTAATATCCAAAATCCCAATATTATGTGTTAGACCTTTTTAAATGATCCATTCAACCAATATATAGGGGAAACTTCAAAATAAAACTACGTTTCCTTTTCCTTGATAATATCGCTTCCTAAACAGCCGCAATCTCAGTCATTTTAAAGATAATGTTTAATTAATTCAATTAAACATCCCGCAAATGTCCAAGTCATATTCGTTTGCAAACTTCCATTTATCTTAGTAATTTTATTTATTTCATGTTCATTTGCAAACTTCGTTCATCACAATTTAGGGTTAAATTCAATTATTAGGTGTCAAACGATCAACTCGTTGATTGAGAACCATGTTACGTGGATTTTTTTCAATTAGGGCAAGATGTTTTAACATGATACCATTTTCGGGTTATATGGATATAATTCCAATTATATAGTCATATTTTGCGTTGTATATTTTCGGATTTAGCACTCTTCGAGACAATTACGCTACTAAGAAATTATTTATTTATAGAAGTTAGAAATTAAGTCAGAGGAGAATTGCATTAGGTGGTTGGCATCCAACGTAAAACGTAAAACTGTCATAGTCTTCTTAATTGAGAACATTATTTAAGAATTTGCTTCAAGATAGTCAGATCTTTTCAACATGGATTTAAGCAAACTTTTGGAGGCCATCCATGCAGCCAACCTACTTAATGTGGGAAAAGGCTTTGTGGTTGAATACAAGTTAGAAATTGCATACAATGTTTTATACATGCTTCTACTAATCAAGAAAATTCTCCAGAATTTTGATCCATTGTTTTTATAAAAATTGTTGTTATGCCTTGAATCCTAACTATCTAAGCCAAGTTGAAGAACCGTTGTATGCATCCACTCTTGTTGTACCATAGCCCAACAAGACCATGATGAAATTTTTATGAGTAGTTCTATTTGTATTCGGGTATATGGATCTGTTTGTTTCAGGGTTCCATCTGTATGGGAGTAGTATATAAACTCCCCTAGTGTTAGGGTTATCAATATCCTGTGTATTTTATTCTTCTATACATAGTGAATATCGATCGCCGACGCCCAAGGATGTAACCCAGTTATGGGTGAACCTTGTAAATCCACATGTCTTCGTGCTTGCATGATTTATTTTCTTTCAGTGTGCTTCTACAAAAAACAGGTATCAAAGCATTGGGTTCCGACAGGATCATCAAGCGGGATGATGTCGCACAACTCGAAGAGAAGTTCACAGGGAGAAACGGATTCAGTCTATGGCATATCAAGATGTGCGCCCTTCTACAGCAGCAAGACATCTACGCGACATTGGACCAGGAGAGGGCGACGGCTTTCGAACCCTCGGAGTAGATGGTACGGAAAGAGAACGCACACCCAATGATCATGTTGTATTTGATGGATGAGATTATCGCAGAGGTTGCTGATGAGGGTTCTGCGGCCATTCTATAGTTGATACTCGAAATTATGTATATGACGAAGTCTTTGACCGCTTAAATACATTTTTGTTGAAGCAACACATGTTCTTTCTCTGCATGCATGAAGGTACTCTGAAAAACATCTAGATCACTTAAATACATTGTTGGATTTGAGAAACAAAGATGTAAAAAATAAATATGAGGATGCTTCTTTGATTTTGTTAGTTTCCCTTTCGCTACCATTTAAAAATTGTGTTCAATCGTTTATTGTTGGAAGAGAATCGATAACCTTAGAGGATATTCGTACGAGTGTACATACGTGTGAACTTCAACATATGACTGATGAGAAGTAGAATCCTAACACTGCATGTTTAGTTATAACTCATAAAAAGAGTTATGATGATTCTAGAGCTACGCGAAGAAGGAAAAGCAAAAGTGCAAGTCGAAGAATCACAATTCCAAGAACATTTGCAAGTATTACAAGGAACCCAGACATTGGAAGGACTGTCCGAAGAAGAAAGGCAAATCCATTGTTGTTGTGGCTCAAGAATGCGTGGATTCTGAAGATGATCCGATTCTCATCATCACAGATAAGAAGACGACGGATAACACATGGATTCTTCATTCACGATGTTCATACCATATGACTCCCAATAAAGATTGGTTCTGTACTTATAAGAAGATAGATGGTGGAAACGACCTGATGGGAATGATGCAGCAAGCAAGATTGTAGGGATGGGCTCTGTAAAGATAAAGATGCATGATAGAGTCATGAGGACAGTGATAGAAGTATGCCATGTTCCCGATCTAAGAAAGAACCGGATATCCCTAGGACTCCTAGATTCTAAAGGATATAGGTAGAGCGTCGAAGGTGCAGCTATGCAGGTTGCCAAATTCAAGGTGGTTGTCATTAAAAGCAACAAACAGAAGACCCTCCACATCATGCAGGGGTCCACAGTTATAGGTCTGTTGCAATGGGGTCCCAAGCCGTAAAATCAGATTAAAAATTGTGGTGTATACGATTGGGACACATGAGTCATATGGGGATGAATATCCCCCAGTCAGAACAGCCTCATCGGGGAACTCAAGGGATCCAAAATGGAGTTTTGTAGGCATTATGTGTTCGGAAAACAACATAGGAAGCAATTCAGTAAAGCTGCTCACAGGATGAAGGAGACACTCGACTACGTTCATACCGATTGTTGGAGTCCTTCACAAGTCCCATCTTTGAGAGGTGTCAGGTACTTTTTGTCTATTATTGACGATTACTCCAAGATGATTTGGACGTACATGATGAAGCATAAGAGCACAACATTTCAGACCTACAAGCAGTGGAAGATCTTAGTAGAGAACCAGACTTCTAAGAAGGTGAAGTGCCTTCGCACAGATAATGGACTGGACTTCGATTCGTCAGAGTTCAATAAGTTTCGCAAGGAGGACGGTGTTGCAAGATATCATACTATTAGAAATACGCCACAACAGAACGGAGTTGCGGAACATATGAACAAGACACTTCTGGAGAGAGCAATTTACATACTCTCTAATGTTGGACTTGTTAGAGCATTCTGGGTTGAAGTTGTGAATACAGATTGTTACTTGGTGAAATGAAGTCTCGCGTCCGTTATTGATTGCAAGACACCCATGGAGGTATGGTCTAATAAGCATTTTTTTGAAGTCTAAAAGGTAGAGGGAAACACTCGATGGTGTCCGCCCCATGATTAATTATTTAAAATTATAAGAAACAAAAACCAGGATGAAAACAGAGCACGCACTAGCCCCCCCAAAACCACTAAAACAGAACCATTACAACACCCAATCCTCGACCATGAGTTAAGAGAACACCCCCACGTTCTCCTTATAAAATCTTTGACCCGAGAACAACAGGTCGTTTTTTCCTCGCCAAACCGCCCAAAGAATGGCCATGGGATAAAGTCGCTCCCTCCTTGGTCTGGTCAGATTTGCGTGGATCGAATTCCAGAAGGCTTGAAAGTCGTCACTGCGGCACCACATTAAGCCCACCTCCTGCCATATTTGAGAGACCATGGGGCATGAGAAAAAGAGGTGCTCCACAGATTCGATCGCAGCATTACAAATCAGGCACCGATCCGAAATGACGCCAAGAAGCCTGGCGCACCGATCTCGCGTCATCAGCCTCTTCCTCCTGAGTAGCCACAGAAAGACACCAATTCTCTCAGGAAGCCTGAGAGCCCAGATAGTAGCACAGTCCCTGATCAGCAGCTCCAAGTTTGCCGACGGCGTCCTGGAGATGGCCCTATAGGCCCCCCTGACCGAAAACGGCCCCTCCCGCGAACACCAATGATCTCGCCCCCCACAAGGAGGCCCCACCTCCCGCACTGTCTCAAGTAGGGCCAAGAACTCCTCAAATCTCTAGTCGGAGAGATTAGCGGGGAAAGTTGGGCACCAGATTCCGTCAATCCAACACTCCGCAACCGAGCATAACTTCTCCTCCACCAGTGCATACAAATGGGGGAAACGAGAGCAGAGCCCCCCCCCCCTCCCGACTAATCGTCCACCCATAAAGAGAAGGATTCCCCCCTCCCAAGCACCGACCTAAAAAGGCCGATGTTATTAACGAAAGCCTTCACCACGCCCTGCCAGAAGGGGGTCGGGGCGGCGAGATTGCCGGGTTGCGAAGGCGGCGCCCCCCTTACATCATAGATCCTACGGATCACCGTGCAAACGAGATCGTCCCCCGACCCCCATACCCTGCTAGCCCACTTAAGCAACAGCGCTTCATTCATCTGCTTGAGTGACTTCACCCCCAGGCCCCCATGGTTCTTATGATGTGTGATACTCTCCCATCCCACCAGATGGATCCCTCTGTTTCCGCTCGCATTGGTACCTCAAAAAAAGGTACGCATCCGCTTCTCCAGCCATGCCCGAAACCCCTTAGGCATCTTGCGGTTAGAAAGAAAATAGATGGGGATGGAAGAGAGGACGGCCTTCAATAGGACCAATCTGCCACCCCTCGAAAGAATAGAGGCCTTCCAACCAGCCAGCCTTACTTCAACCTTCTCCACCACCCTCAGCCAATCGCGCATCCTCACCCTGCCCAACGTCAAAGGCGTGCCCAAGTAATCAATCGACAAGGAGGCGCGACCCGAACCCGAGACCATCTCGAGCCTATCAGTCAGCTGCTCCGCACGGACGAAAGGGACAAACACAGACTTCGCGTCGTTCTTAAACAATCCCGACAACTCTGCAAAAATCTCTAAAGCCACAGCCATGCCATTAGCCTCCTCAACACCCCCTTCGATGAGGAAAAGTTTATCGTCAGCGTATTGAATGATCGGAACCAGCACCCCTCCCTCGAGTAGCCGCAAGAGATGCCACGGCTGACGACACGATCCGCAATATCGGACAGAACATCGGCCGCAAGTATAAAGAACATGGTCTAATAAGCATGCTAGTTATTTTGTTTTACGAGTCTTTGGTTGTGTTGTCTATTATCATGTTAGTGAAGGAAAACTAAAACCAAGAACAAAAAATGAATGCTTACGGGATATGGTACAGGAGTAAAGGGGTATAAAATCTGATTCCCTTCAGAACATAGAATTATTGTTAGCAGGAATGTTATATTTGATGAGAATTCCATGTGTCACTCTACTAATGAGTCTATTGATGCAGAGACAGGTGATGATGTACATGAACAAGTTGGGTTTGAACTGACACCAAGCAGTAATCACGCAGTTGATCACACCCTCCTGGTCAGGCACTTGTTGAACAACCTGAAGCTGAGCAACCAGAGGAGAGGTAACCAAGTGTTACTACTGATTTGCCCCATAAAGAGATACATCCGTCACAGAAATATGGATTTGAAGACATGGATACATTTGCACTACAGATTGCGGAGGCGGTAGAGTCTCCAGAGCCCTCCACTTATACGGATGCTATAGCATAGGCAGAACCTAGGTAGTGGATTGCTACTATGGGTGAGGAGATGAAGTATCTTCACAAGAATCAAACAATGGAGCTTGTCAAGTTATCAAATTAGAGGAAGGTTGTTGGATGCAAATGGATCTTCAAGAAAAAGATAGGACTATCAGACAGTGAAGGCAGTAGATACAAGGCATGCCTGATTGCAAAGGGATACAATCAAAAGGAATGTGTGAATTGCAACAAGATATTCTATCATGTTTAAAGACATACATCCATCAAGGTACTAAAAATCTAAATATCGGTATCTCTTATCGTATCGACACCATGTCGATGCGATATTTCAATGAAATTTCGTCAAAATTTCATCGAGATTTCGCCCATATCAACCAGGATTTGTGAAGTAATAATCAGAAAAGGCCCCCATATTGTCATTTCGCTCAAAATTTGATCACATGTCGAAACCAAAATTTTAGAGGTGAAATTTCGTGAAATCTAAAACCATGTTAATAGCACTTGTAGCAAATCAAGACTTGGAGCTGGAGCAGTTAGATGTGACGACAACTTTCTTGCATGGTGAACTTGAAGAAGACATGCCAATAGAGGGATTCACATTTCAGTTTAAAGAAGACCATGTGTGTGGACTTAAGAAGTACTTGTATGGGTTTAAGCAGTCTCTCGTGATTGATCATGGATTCAACAGGAACTCATATGATTGTTGTTTTTACCATAACAAGGTGGAGGATGACTCCATCTATTTATTACTGTACGCCAATGACATGCAAATTGATGCCGAGAAGAAGATTACCATAGATGATCTGAAGAAGCTCCTTAGTGCAGAGTTTGACATAAAGGACCTTGGCGTATCGAAGAAGATTTTATAGATAGAGATCATTAGAGATCGTGCAGAAGGGAAGCTTCTCTTATCTCAGAACTACATTGAAAACGTTCTAATGAGAATTGGGATCTCTACAACCAAGCTTCTAGGTACTCCATCCGTTGCGAATATTCATCTTTCAGATTATTTTGCACCTCAATCAGATATAGAGATGGAATACATGTTGTGTATTTCTTATGCCAGCGCGGTTGGGAGTCTTATGTATGTCATGATATGCATAAGACCTAATATCGCTCATATTGTAAACATTATTAGCATATTCATGGGTAACCCAGGACTATCAAGCGGATTTTCCGCTATCTACGAGGAACATCAAACATTGGCCTTATCTACATAAGTGATTCAAAATGTTTAGTTGTTGGATATTTAGATTCAGATTATGTCGCGGATGTCGATGTTCGGCGATCAATGATAGGCTACGTCATCACTTTGGGGAATTCAGTCATCAGTTGGAAGGCTACCTTACAGCCATCAATTACTTTGTCTATCACAGAGGCATAGTACATGCCAAAGCCATCTGACTGGAGGACTTAGTTGGACGTGCATTTTGGATTTGGATGTATCTTTTAGGTGAAAGTCTGCATCTTTCAATAGGTTAAATCCATATATAAAGCAATCAACTCATTTGTAATAGGAATATAAAATGAAGTAAAAGTTGATTAGCCATTGGTCTTATCCTACTTTCTCATTTGAATTTCTTTCTCCTCTCAAACCCTCCAATCTATTTCCCCACCCTTATCTTCTTCCTTCCCACGCAATTTGGTGCGCTCAACCCTATCCCCTTACCCTATTTTCTACTCTTCTCATACCTCAACAAATCTTCCCTAAGATCACATCAATTGGTATCAAAGGATGGACCATGAATTGTTCCTACGATTCAATGATCTTATCGAACAATGGAAGACAATGTTCAACTTAAGTCGTCTTGACCAAAGTCCACGTTTCCGACAGAAAAAATTCAAAACTTGCATTCTATCAAGCATTAAAGTGCAATTATGATCGGATTCATGGCTAGAAGAAGACACACTCAATCATAATGAAGATTGTTAAAATACATCAATACAACACATGTTTGATGAAATATATTTACTCAAATTGAATATTTCAGTGTTCCAATTATTGTACAAGAAAACAATCAAGATATGAAACCCATTTTCGACGTAGATCCTGATGATGAAGAGTTTGAAGTTCTCAACTTATTTGCATACGAAGCCGATGTCCAAATGAACACTGCTTAGTTAGCACTTTCTTCCTCGCAAAAACCCGACCCAGTAACGTCCACTCCGGTTGCGGCACCAAACTCGCTACCACTACTACCCTTGCCAACGTTGGTTGCTTAAAAGCCCCCATTGACGATGCCAGCAGCAGTCTACAGATCCGTCAATACCTTCCATGCATGCGGGCTTGCAAAGGGCAATGTCAAGCTACCTTCGACCCTCCAAGTAGGTCGTTCTCACTGATGTAATTCTCCCTACTGTCGATACAACTGCAATCGATCAACCCAACGTTACTACCACGATGGACTGAGTAGTACACAATGGTGCAATGGAAAATTGCAGAAACACCTGACGTGGGAAAGAATTACAAACGTAGAGCTGAAAGAAAGGGAAATTCGTTTAAATTGGGCACGTTGATCCAATAAAGTCAGACGGATTTCTTCTATGTCGAACACAATGATCAAACAACTCATCAGGAGATGAGTTTTACATAGTAGAGGAGAATTGTAGTTTAGAATATTTATTTTTACTGGTATTCTAATTTTTATGTTCTGTAAAAACCAAGTGTCATAACCTTTAGATGTGCCTTTTGAAACTGGATGTGTCATTTAGGTGAAAGGTTGCATCTTTTAATGGATTAAATCCCTATATAAAGAAACCTACTTATTTGCAAAAGGGATGAAATGAAGTAAAAGTTTATTAGCCATTGGTTTTATCCTCTGTTCCCCTTTGAATTTCTTTCTCCTCTCAAATCCTTCAATCCAGTTATCCTCACTTATCTTCTCCCTTCGTATGCACCTTGGCGTGTGCCTCCCTATACAAAATCCTGTGCACCAATTTCTTCTTTTCTCATTCCTTAATAACTCTTCCCAATTCCCTAGTCAGCATCAATTGGTATCATAGCATGGAGTACAAATCATTCCTATGATTGATCATGTCAAGCTTTGGAAAACGATGTTCAACGTAGGTCGTCTTCGCCAAGGCTTATAGTCCCGACAGAAGAAATTCAAGACTCGCATTCTACCAGGCTGGTGCAACTATGGTTGGATTCATGGTTAAAAAAACACACTCAATCATGACGAAGATTTGCACCATAAAACATCAGTACAACACGTGTTCGGTGAAATCATATTTATTCAAGATGATGATTTCTCCGTTACAATTCTTGGGCAAGAAGATAACGAAGATACAGGACCAATTTTGGACGAAGAACCTATAAATGAAGAGTATAAAGTTCTAGATTTGTTCTACATGGGGTATAAAGAAGAAGAAATAAAATAAAACAACGATAACTCTGACCATGTTACGGGTTGTCGTCTTCGTAATTTCATACCTACATCCACCAGTTCTAAATCCTTCTCCAACACCCCATACCACTTCAATCCCTCCACCAACACCACCATTCTCACAGCAGCCCCGCTCCGCCACCAAAAGGCCCCTGACACCCCATGTTTCAACCGTTATCCATGCCACCTTCCCTACAGCCATCACCATCTCTCAAACCACCGCCACCATCAGAATCACCACCTACGCAAGTTTCAAAGCTTCTATCCACACCCTCAACCCTCGTAGTGCCAACCACAATACCTGATGTCGACCTTACTTTAACAATCATCATCATCGATTCCATAGAGATCTCCACCGCATATGGATCCGCAAGCACGAGCTCCATTGCCACTACCTGAGGCATTGCTCGCTTGAGATCCACCATAACTTCTGTCACCACTAATGAAATGGGAGAGAGCAAATCGTAGCAAGGGACCCATTAAGAAAGAAAGGCGGCATCCCCCTTAGGGTGAAGATCTTTCTATGGTGTCTGAGGAGAAATCGCTTGTGTGATAAGGCGAGGCGGGGGAGGCTGTTTGGATTAGAGGACACGAGGTGTGTGAACCCCTCAGGATCCGGGTACCCGTTTACGCGCAATTCGCACGACATCATTCATGTTTAATCGCACAAGTCGCAAAAATACAGGGAAAATTTTTCTCGCAACTATGACATTCATTCTCAATACATGACCACAAGTAAAAGAGACAATATGGCACCAAAATTCTTTTCATTAATATTCATATCCATTTACAATATGTACAAGCATATTCCATGTTACAACATATATCCCAAAATGTGATACAAAAGAGATAACATTTACATCATTATCTGGACAAAAACTGAGACAAAGTAATTCATACCGTCGGGTATAAACTCTGTCTCCAGGAAGCATGTATAGCTACTGAGCTGCAGGCTGTTTGCCTGCCAAACATGTTAGGAAAGAAAAGGCGTCAGCGGTTGCTGGTACCTCCCAAAAACTTATATAAAATAACCGGCATTTATTATTTACAAAAGAAAGCAAGTAGAGAGGCAAGAACAACTCAAATTAAACTTTATTTCTACCTTGCAATGAAAAAGGTTTTTCAGGCTACTTGTACTCATCTCAAATGTTTGTCCCATACCCCAGCATTTCCTACATGTGACATATTTTATAGTACTTGAGTATTCATGAGTATCTGAGTGTAAGCACATATCTATTCAGAGATCACGTTGTTGAGTGATAATGAAAAAGTTATGATGGGAAAGATCCATTAATTTATTTAAATCATTGGGTAGAGAGAATGGTCATTTCCTACTAACCCTAACTGTTGATCGTAACTTGTCAACTCTTAATTCCAATGTTTCAGATACAACTCCAGATGGTGTAGATGCAGATATGGATGATCTAGATGTAGAATCGCCATGTCTGTTGGCGAAGTAACTCAAGCGGTGAAGAAGCCTACAAATGGCTCTTCCGTCTCGCCCTCTAATTGGAAGCGCGGTCCAATAGAGGGATAGGTCTATTCTCCAACTACGCCACTGAGACGGGTGAGAGAGACTCCCTAGAAAAGTCGCTCTAGAGAAAACAGCCCGACTAGTACGGGCAACCGAGCTCGTACGTAAAGTTGAACAAACCAGGATCCCCCGCCTGGGCATCCTAAAACAGGGTCAGCGGAACTGGTCTAAAGTCTGGATCCCAACGAGGCGTAAAAACACTGCGAGCTCGCGTAAAAACCGAAAAGGGACTGGGATCCTAGACCCGCGCACTTGGCGGCCGCTGCCCGAACTGGGCTTCCTATCTTCCACCCAGTTGAGGGTCACCGCGCCCTCGCACAGTCAGGTGTAAAGGTTACCATGACTGGCACTCATTATTATAAGATATCATTGATGCATAATTTTCATTCCTTCCTTGATTGTTCAAACCTTGTTCGGTCTCTCCTAAAGATCACTTGAATGTAGGTAATTGTCACAACCTTCCAAATCATGTATATATATATTCATGTCTAAGGAGTTTTTATTAAGCTATAATTTATTCAGATGAGCTATATATTATATGATAGAAAGGCAATTTCCAGCAATATTACAGAATTTATTTGTGTTTTAAAGTTTAAAGAAGTTGTATGCAATTAACTTTTGTACCTATATGATCATGCTACCAGATGTCGAGTTTCTTAAATAAGTGGATGTGACAAGAGTCAATGTGTTAAGATAATTTTTAATTCACAATTTCCCAGACTGACCATGTCAAATGAGTGGTTAGATGAGAGTATATTGCATCTTCTAATCCTATCAAATCTCTTACTTAGTTTGAACCATAAATCATATATTGGTCAATGTGTTTCATGATCACTAGTCCAAATTTGTTCACACTTTAATCCTAAGTAACTCTCTTGAATTTCTTATATAGTAAAAAAATTCACAAAAATAATTCTCCATGTTAATAAATAGTCAAGGATAATTTTCTAACATATGTGAAATTTTGAAGATGACTATACTATTAATGGAATTGAATTCATAAGTCTTGCAAGAAATACTTTGTATGTCCCAGAAACTTTTTTTTTTGCAAGGTATGTCTTAGTATTGTGTATTTCACATTTGAACCTTGACTTGGAGTCACAGACAACTGACAGAAGCCCACTCTTATGATGTCTAAGAGAGTGTAGCCTGACTAAAATAATCATAACCCTTGTTGATGGATAGAACAGTTATTTCAATTTCATGGAGTCCTCATAATGTCAAGAAAACAGAATCAATTATGACCCAGGAGTTAAATGGCAATGTCTCACTTATCTTATAATATCATATTATGCAGGCAAATTTGAACCCATTATGATGGACAGGATTTTTAACATAGCCTGTAAACATTTAGATGATTGCCCCTAAAAAATTATAAGACTAGGACCACCGCTGGTGTTAAAGTTAGGCAACCCAGCCATTGTGATTTCATGGTTACCAGCTTCTCTACCAATTTATGGTTTATGAAGTGTTTTATGAGGAACCGAAACTTGATCATAAAGAATATAGATACCATATCATGGGTTTAAATACGATAATAGCACACAGAACAGATGATGATAGACCCAAGATATAAGAAATCAAACATGGATTGGAGTTGCTATGTATTATTGATCCAAGGAAAGAAGTATCAAGCATATTTCTAAAGAATGATTTGACACCACATGCATAGCCAAATTCACAATAAAAATGTGAAAAGATTCGTGAAGAGCAGAAAAAGAAGATAGAATAGATCATGTTTGGCAGCAAAAGAATGGCTGGGGATGGTACCGGATTTCTTCAAAAAAATGGAGGATTTCTGAGCTTGGATCAAAGCATGCAACAACTCTAGAGCTGGCTGGACCGTAGCTCCAGCAGTTTCTTTCTTGATTCTGATAGCAGCAGGGTTGCTGCTATGCAAGGAGTAGCATGCTCCTTCAACTTCTTTGGCTGCTGCAGATGCTGGAGCTCAAAGTAGCACTCAAAGGCTGCTGGACAGCAGCTATGGTTGCTGCAAATGGCAGTAGCAGCAACCCTCTACTCTTGCCGGAGTACTGCAAGCAGCTAGAAGGAAGGGAAGGATGGAGACCCCTACGGCTGGAGAGAATTGGAGGGGTTTGGGGGAAACTAAGAATGGTTTTGGGCGATATATATAAGGGGGAAGGGGTCTCAATTTGATGACAGGTGTGAGTGAAAAGAAAACAAATGCTTGAACTTAAGCATAGCCAAGTGGAAGAAATTTGAGGAGCGAGTGAAGGCTAAGAAAGAGAAAAAAAAACGGCTGAAAATTTTTGTTTCTCTGACGGAGATTGCTACTGTAGCAGACTTGATTTTTTTTTGACATACTAAAGTTGACCGTATTTGTACCTCGGATGTCGGATTTCGATGCAAAATATCCCGATTTGATCATTTCTGAGCGACGATCATAATGAGTATAATATTGATATACTTCCGATCGAGTTTTGAACCCCCGAAATTTTTGTGATACGGTTTCGGTTTGAGGTTAAATTTTACGATTTAAAAATATCAAACGACCTCCGATTGACGAACGGTCGATTCCGTTGGTCTTGTATCGTCGAATCGGATCTAATGACGGTCTCGGTTCGTTTTGCGGTTTCCGAATTTGCGTCGCGGCTTTTTCACGGCACGCATTACGAATTGACCGATTTTTGGTCGATTTCACCCGAACAACTTTTGATTCACGATTAATTGATCGTTTTAAGTTGTTTAGTATTGACCGACAACGTTTTTGGGTTCATTAGACCCAAAATCGGACAAGTTCGGTTTCGTTAGAAAATGGATGTTACAAATATAAAAACCTCAATGGGAGTCTCGTCCTCGAGACTCGAGTTAAGGCTATTAGGTGTCTGGTTGGAATTTCATATGTCCATAAAAACCTCAAAGGGTTTTGAACCCATAAAAACCTCAAAGGGAAAACAAGCCATATATTTATAATGTATCTAATTACAAAAGCTTGTTTTGTTGATTACATCAGAATAGCTGCGGGTATCGTGCCCGCATGTCGGCTTCACTCTCCCATGTCGCTTCCTTGACGCCGTGTCGGTGCCACAAAACCTTGACCAATGAAATCTCTTTGCTGCGAAGCTTCTTCACGGCACGGTCAAGTATCTGGACAGGCTTCTCCTCATAGGTCAGATCCGGCTCTACATCGAGATTCTCGTAACTGATAATGTGGCGAGGGTCATGGACATACTTCCTCAGATTGGATATGTGGAAAACATCATGAATAGCTGAAAGATGTGGAGGAAGGGCTACTAGGTATGCCACTTTCCCCACTCTAGCCAGAATCTCAAAAGGTCCAACATATCGCGGCGCCAACTTGCCACGAATACCGAATCTCTGCACTCCTTTCATGGGAGATACTCGCAAAAATACCCAATCTCCAACCTATAATCGATAGGAGTGTCATTAATATGAGAGTAATTTGGACATATATATATGTCATAGATGAAGAAGAAATAATTAGATTACCTGGAACTCTAAGTCTCTCCTCCGACGATCCGCATAGCTCTTCTGGCGGCTTTGTGCCGTCAGAAGCCTCCGCCTCACAAGATCAACAGCTCTCGCAGTCTCCTCCAAGAGATCCACGGAATATAAAGCATGCTCACCTACCTCACGCCAACTGAGAGGTGTGAGGCATCTCCGCCCGTATAGGGCCTCGAATGGTGCCATGCCAATACTGGAGTGATAGCTGTTGTTGTACGTGAATTCCACCAAAGGCAAATGGTCCTTCCAGGACCCTTTCCACTCCAAAGTGCATGCGCGAAGTAGATCCTCAAGCGTGTGAATGGTGCGCTCACTCTGCCCATCTGTCTGCGGATGATATGCAGAACTCATCTTCAGCTCTGTCTGTAGTGCTGACATGAACTGCTGCCAATAGTGAGATGTAAATCTCGAATCCCTATCAGACACCACGTCTCGTGGTATACCATGCAGCCTGATAATGTTCTGCACATAGAGCTTGGCCAACCTAGATGGAGTATAAGTCGTGTTGACAGGTATGAAATGGGCTGACTTGGTCAACCTATCAACAACGACCCAAATGGAATCATGGCCACCTGGTGTCTTTGGTAATCCTGTGACAAAATCCATAGAAATGCTCTCCCACTTCCACTCGGGAATGGGGAGAGACTGCAGTAATCCTGGTGGTCTCCTGTGCTCAGCCTTGACCATCTGACAGGTCATGCATCTGCTAACATGTAGCGCCACATCGCGCTTCAACCCATCCCACCAGAAATGTCGACGCAGATCATGGTACATCTTCGTACTGCCTGGATGGATAGATAACCGTGAACTGTGAGCTTCATCGAGAATGTCTCTGCGAAGCTGCTCATCATTGGGTACAACTACCCGTCCTGCCTTCCATAAAATAGACTCCATCACAACAAAGTCATCAAATTCGTCCTTGACGGCGCGCATGTATCTATCTCGGATCCAAGGATCGGTCTTCTGGCCTTCTACAATACAATCCCAAAGAGCATTTCTATGGATTTTGTCACGGGATTACCGAAGACACCAGGTGGCCATGATTCCATATGGGTCGTTGTTGATAGGTTGACCAAGTCAGCCCATTTCATACATGTCAACACGACTTATACTCCATCTAGGTTGGTCAAGCTCTATGTGCAGAACATTATCAGGCTGCATGGTATACCACGAGAGGTGGTGTCTGACAGAGATTCGAGATTTACATCTCACTATTGGCAGCAGTTCATGTCAGCACTACAGACAGAGCTGAAGATGAGTTCTGCTTATCATCCGCAGACAGACGGGCAGAGTGAGCGCACCATTCAGACACTTGAGGATCTACTTCGCGCATGCACTTTGGAGTGGAAAGGGTCCTGGAAGGACCATTTGCCTTTAGTGGAATTCACGTACAACAACAGCTATCACTCCAGTATTGGCATGGCACCATTCGAGGCCCTATACGGGCGGAGATGCCTCACACCTCTCAGTTGGCGTGAGGTAGGTGATAATGCTTTATATTCCGTGGATCTCTTGGAGGAGACTGCGAGAGCTGTTGATCTTGTGAGGCAGAGGCTTCTGACGGCACAAAGTCGCCAGAAGAGTTATGCAGACCGTCGGAGGAGAGATTTAGAATTTCAGGTAATCTAATTATTTTCTCCTCATCCACTCAATTATGATATATAGGTGTTCAACTTAATCTCCTACTAATGACATTCCTATAAATTATAGGTTGGAGATTGGGTATTTCTCCGTGTATCTCCCATGAAGGGAGTACAGAGATTCGGTGTTCGTGGCAAGTTGGCGCCGCGATATGTTGGACCTTTTGAGATTCTGGCTAGAGTGGGGAAAGTGGCATACCGAGTAGCCCTTCCTCCACATCTTTCGACTATTCATGATGTTTTCCACATATCCAATCTGAGGAAGTATGTCCACGATCCTCGACACATTATCAGTTATGAGAATCTTGATGTAGAGCCGGATCTGACTTATGAGGAGAAGCCTGTCCGGATACTTGACCGTGCTGTGAAGAAGCTTCGCAGCAAGGAGATTCCATTGGTCAAGGTGTTGTGGCACCGACACAGCGTCAAGGAAGCGACATGGGAGACTGAAGCCGACATGCGGGCACGATATCCGCAGCTATTCTGATGTAATCGTCAAAACAAGCTTTTGTAATTTGACACATTATATGGCTTGTTTTTCCTTTGAGGTTTTTATGGGTTCAAAACCCTTTGAGGTTTTTATGGACATATGAATTTCAAACAAGTCACCGAATAGCCTTAACTTGAGTCTCGAGGACGAGACTCCCTTTGAGGTTTTTATATTTGTAGCATCCGGTTTCCAATCAAACCTGAAGTCGTCCGATTTTTGGTCTAATGAACCCAAAAATGTTGTCGGTCAATGCTAAACAACCTAAAACGACCAATTGATCATAAATCAAAAGTCGTTCGGACGAAATCGACCAAAAATCGGTCCCTTTGCAATGCGTGCCGTGAAAAGCCGCGACGCTAATTCGGAAACCGCGAAACAAACCAAGACCACCATTAGATCCGATTCGACGATACAAGACCAACGGAATTGACCGTTCGTCAATCGAAGGTCGTTTGATATTTGTAAATAGTAAAATTTAACCTTAAACAAAATCCGTATCCGAAAATTCCGAGTATTTAAAACTCGACCGAAAGTATATGAATATTATACTCATATTGATCGTCGTTCAACGACGATCAAAACGAGATATTTCACGTTGGAATCCGGCAATCAATGCGCGAACGCCGTCAATTTTTTTGATATGCGAAATAAAAGGAATTTTTGGAAAAAAAAAAGAAAAAAAATCAGACTGTGCACAGCCTGTGCGCAGTCCAGTCGTATATTTTTTCTCCCACTTGTCTTTCTCCTCTTTTCTCTCCTTATAACACATGCCACAATCCTATTTTCCACTTGGCATTAAACCTTGAACCATTCTCTCTCCCTTTTCCCTATAAAAACAACCCCATCGAGAGAAACTCCAGCCCCTTTCTCTTCTCCTTCAGCTTCAAGTACAGCTGCAAACCTTCTTCATCCTCCTGCTGTTCTGCTGCAAATTAAAGCAATTGCATGTCATCTTGACCCAATTCAAGGTACATTCATCCCCAATCATTCTTCTTCCCTTCTCCATTATTCTTCCCATCTTCTTCTCTCCAACATAAAAGCTCAAAGCTCCTCCAGATCTTGTTAATACTGATGTCCAGCCACTGTCAGGAGCAAAATCTGCAGCTGAAGCTACTGTCTTTTATCTCCTGGAGGCTCCTGCAGTCTCCCCTCAAGCCATTGAAGCCTCCCTTGTTGCTGGAGCTTTCTCCCAAACCTTCAAAACAGCTCTCCATGCTGCATGCAACCATTGTTCTTCCAAAATTGAAGCAATCTAATTAGGTACACTCCATTATCCTCCATTTGCTGCCATGCATGCACATTAAACATGATAAACTGTACCACCTTGTTCCCCTAATTGTTGTCATGCATGTAGTTTCACAAATATAAAGATTTGACTCTCTCTTGATACATTAACTTCTCCTGAGATCACCTCTTAGATTTGGTTAATTTATCTTGTTAATAATATCAAGGTTGTAGCATTTTTTCTGAATTTGTGTTGCTGTTATGTTAGATTATGACATCCACGAGGTTTAAAAAAAAATATAACCCTGATTACTAAAGTTCTTTGCTAGCCGTGTGTAGTGAGAAAAAAAAACATAAAAAAATATTATATATAATTTACATATAGTGTACTTCTAGTCATTCATTCAATAACGTGTGAAATATCTAAGATTTTCCTTCATAAGTACATCCAAAATTTCCTTTCGCTGCCTCCATGCATAATTTTCCTTTCTCGAAATCCAAGTATAAGAGGTTGTGCAAAGGAATCATATTATGAATTCTATCTAGATATTAGCGAAAGTACAAAAGTTCTCACATCCAGCAATCGTGCACTGGGATGTTGTCAAATTGATTTATAAAATATATATACACACACATATATATATTCCCTGTTCCTGTCTTCTATCTTAAGCTGTTATTAAAATTTTGGTTTAAATATATACGTACACCCATATATATATAGCCGAATAAAAAAAAAAGAAATTGACATAAAGTTGTATCTTTACGACATTTGGTCATTGTCATTGCTACATTTCTTATAACAGTTGGCCACTGTTTGCAACCATGATACTGCTACTATAAGCACAGTAACTTGGTGAGAGCACTGGATGGTTGAGCAATAAGGGTAAATTTTGATTAGTGTTATAAAACCAAAATCTATAACAGATAATATTTTGAAAGCCAATGTCTGAGATCAGATGCAAAGTTTCAAAATGTGAACTGAAATAATTTATATTTTACTAATATTTATTGATATGTTTACCTACTATTATAATCTGAGTCCTTCCATATGATCTGAGTCTCAAAACATAATCACATATATATTCGTTTTGTTGGCATTTTATACACGCAAACTAATATAACCTTGAGATTATCTTCATCAGACTAAGCACTTGATCTCTTCTTGATTGACCATTCTTCAGATAGGAAATTAATAAATCCATATATATGATATAAATTATAAATTTCTGTGATCACTAGACCATTTAACTCTTCAATTAATTCTTAGTATGAATCGCTATTAATAAGCGGTTAACAACATACTCAGATCTGTTAAGTCGACCCTAGAAATGATTGAAGATAAAATGAATAGTCAAGGAAGTGAATGGGTTGGTGAATGAGTATGCAAATCAATTCTTGGCCAGTCATGGCGACTCTACACTTGACTGTGCGAGGGCGCGGTGACCCTCAACTGGGCGGGAGAATAGGAAGCCCAGTTTGGGCAGCGGCCGCCAAGTGCGCGGGTCTAGGATCCCAGTCCCATTTCGGTTTTTACGCGAGCTCGCAGTGTTTTTACGCCTCGTTGGGATCCAGACTTTAGACCAGTTCCGCTGACCCTGTTTTAGGATGCCCAGGCGGCGGATCCTGGTTTTTCAGCTTTACGTACGAGCTCGGTTGCCCATACTAGTCGGGCTGTTTTTCTAGAGCGACTTTTCTAGGGAGTCTCTCTCACCCGTCTCAGTGGCGTAGTTGGGGAGTAGACCTATCCCTCTATTGGACCGCGCTTCCAATTAGAGGGCGAGACGGAAGAGCCATTTGTAGGCTTCTTCACCGCTTGAGTTACTTCGCCAACAGACATGGCGATTCTACATCTAGATCATCCATATCTGCATCTACACCATCTGGAGTTATATCTGAAACATTAGAATTAAGAGTTGAGAAGTTACGATCAAAAGTTAGGGTTAGTAGGAAATGACCATTCTCTCTACCCAATGATTTAAATAAATTAATAGATCTTTCCGATCATAACTTTTCCATTATCACTCAACAACGTGATCTATGAATAGATATGTGCTTACACTCAGATACTCATGAATACTCAAGTACTATAAAATATGTCACATGTGGGAAATGCCGGGGTATGGGACAAACATTTGAGATGCTTACAAGTAGCCTGAAAAACCTTTTTCATTGCAAAGTAGAAATAAAGTTTAATTTGAGTTGTTCTCGCCTCTCTACTTGCTTTCTTTTGTAAATAATAAATGCCTGTTATTTTATATAAGTTTTTGGGAGGTACCAGCAACCGCTGACGCCTTTTCTTTCCTAACATGTTTGGCAGGCAAACAGCCTGCAGCTCAGTAGCTATACATGCTTCCTGGAGACAGAGTTTATACCCGACGGTATGAATTACTTTGTCTCAGTTTTTGTCCAGATAATGATGTAAATGTTATCTCTTTTGTATCACATTTTGGGATATATGTTGTAACATGGAATATGCTTGTACATGTTGTAAATGGATATGAATATTAATGAAAAGAATTTTGGTGCCATATTGTCTCTTTTACTTGTGGTCATGTATTGAGAATGAATGTCATAGTTGCGAAAAAAAATTTCCCTGTATTTTTGCGACTTGTGCGATTAAACATGAATGATATCTTGCGAATTGCACGTAAACGGGTACCCGGATCCTGAGGGGTTCACAGTTTGGTCTTTACAAGGTGCGACAGGTGTGAGGGCTCAGTCGAGGATGCGGACCACCTCTTTTTTGGGTGCGAGACTTCGGCGAGTGTGCGGAGGGAAGCAAGGCTCCCTTGGGTGGATGTGGTGGATTTGGAGGCTTTTTAAAGGTCGCTGCGTGCGGTGGGGATGGGGTCGATGGACGACTGCTCCAAGTCGTTCGCTGTGCTGTGGGCCATATGGGCGGGGAGAAATGAGCTCGTTTTCAAGAGTTGTCGGTTCCACTTCGAGAAAGTTGTCTCACATTGTAACGCACTTTATAACTTCTGGTCTTCGATGTAATGGTGACGTTTTAATTATAACATATTCCTGTTTGTGATGACTCTCGTCTCGGGAGTGCACCCTCTTTCAAATTCAAAAAAAAAGAAAGAAGGGGATCTTTACAATGGGTTGTGTATCCCCCAAGAAAAGGGAGAAAAGTATCTCTAGGAAGCATTCCAAAGAAGTCCCCCATTACAAAATCACTTATATAAAGGTAAAACTCAGGGGAAAAGGGAAGAGAATGGTTTGTTTAAGTGAAGGGATAGAAAATCTACAGCCACGTCCTGCAGTGAAAAACAATTATAAACAAAATGTTGAATCTAAGAAAAAATAGCTTAAATTGAAAAGATTAGACCAACGTTTTCGGATGAAGTTCCCTAACACAGGACCGGAAGTTCAAGTAACTCATCAGGAGATGAGTTTTTCAAATCAGAAGAGAATTGATGTAGCTTAAAATAGTAATTTTTTGTTGTAATTTTATTGTAATTTTTAGAATTTATAGAAACTAAGGGTCACAACCTTTGGATGTGACTTTTGTATTCGAATGTGTCTTTTAGGCGAAAGGTTGGGGTTAAATCCCCCTATATAAAGAAACCAACTCATTTGTAATAGGAACATGAAATGAAGTAAAAGTTGATTAGTCATTGGCTTTATCCTCCTTTCTCCTTTGAATTTTTTTCTCCTCTCAAATCCTCCAATCAAGTTTTCCTACATCTTCCCCCCCTCCCTACGCAACTTGGCGTGCTCATCCCTATCCCCTTACACCAATTTCTTCTCCTCTCACCCCTCAACAATTCTTCCCTAATTTTAGGCCGCATCACAAGCTCCAGTCAAATTGGGAAATCTTCCCGCGGTGAAAGAAAAGATGCTCCATCATCTCTATTTGCATGTCATAAGGGGGCACGAAATGGAGACATCCTCAAAGAGCCTTGCACAACGTCCCTCGCCAAAATTCGTTTCTATCTCAACAGACAAAAAATGACAATTATGCTTGGCAGCTTTAAATCCCATATAAATTTCTAGTCGTCAATCAAATTATCTGCAATCGAAGGTGGTGATCTATCTATGGTTATATAGGAATGCTTCACCAAAAACATGTTCTCTTTGCGCATCCAATGGTCTCTACCATCGATTGGGTCATCTACACAGCTCAGCTTCATGTTAGCAACTTCTAGAAGTTGGGGGTAGACAATCTTGTGGTGGTCTTCCGGAAACTTGGAAATAGTCGATAGCCGATGCCCAGTCGGCTGGGTCACTGAATAAAGGATTTAGTCTTGCACTATTCGACTTTGTTTTTTATATTTATAAATGATTTTTATACATATACTCTTATATATTTATATAGATATGAGCATTTTCAATAATGTTATAATAAATAAAAGCTAAATGATTTAAAATAAAACATGAAGCATCTTAGGTTAAGTTTGATCTAAAAAAGCCAAAAAAATCGACCTAATCGGTCGACAAATTGTTTCGAATAGCCAACCAAATGACTACTAATTGGTATGCCATCCAACGAACTCGACTAGCCAGACCGGGTAGTGGGGCTAATCGGTCGACTTTTACAACACTGAGACACATTCATCACTAGAATCCACATCTTGAAAGCATAGAAGATCCTCCATGGTCAGTTTCCTCACAAAGTAGATAAGCACCAGCACTCCTCTTGTCTTCCCCAAAAAAGAACCCATCTTCTTGTGTGTACTTATAGCACTCGTGCATCCAAATAATCAATAAGCATTTTTAAAAGCATCCATATGCAGCTCAGCTTGCTTGCTTTCCAATGGATTGCTTATCAACCTCTCCATGAAAGAATAAAATGTAATTTTTATCTCAATATGTGGGGAGAAAGAAGCCTTGAAATGAATGCCATGTTCATCATCTCATGTAATGATAATATCATCTAGATGAACAAGAATAGCCATTGTACATCTTGGTGTCCTCCAAACAAACAGAGAATGATCCGCAATGGACCGCACAAATCCTTGTTGCTCTATCAATTCCGATAGCTTCTAGTACCAAGCTCTCGGACTCTGCTTCAGCCATAAATTGCCTTATGGAGTTTGCACACCTTCTGGGACTCCCCCTCATTAGCAAATCATCGCGGTAGATGCATATATACTTCCTCCTGTAGATCTCCAAATAAAAATGCATTCTTCACGTCAAGCCGGTACAGAGGCCAATCCTTGGAAACGACAACTGATAGAAGAATGCGAAGAGTCGCGTGTCTTGCTACGGGAGAGAAGGTGTCTTGATAGTCTACCCCATAGGTTTGGGTACATCCTCGGGCCTCAAGTCTTGCCTTATAGCGATCCACACTACCTCTGAAAGATGATCCAATGATACATGCGCAGCAAGAGGATTCAGCCATAAATTGCCTTATGGAGTTTGCACACCTTCTGGGACTCCCCCTCAGTAGCAAATCATCGTGGTAGATGCATATATACTTCCTCATGTAGATCTCCATATAAAAATGCATTCTTCACGTCAAGCCGGTACAGAGGCCAATCCTTGGAAACGACAACTGATAGAAGAATGCGAAGAGTCGAGTGTCTGGCTACGGGAGACAAGGTGTCTTGATAGTCTACCCCCATAGGTTTGGGTATACCCCCAGGCCTCAAGTCTTGCCTTATAGCGATCCACACTTGCCATTTGCTTTACCGTGAATATCCATTTGCAGCTCACAACTAATGCACCAGGAGGGGCCAAAACAATATTCCAGGTACCCCGTGATCGAAGAGTGGCCATCTCTTCTTCCATAGCAAATCACCACCTGATGTTCTGAAGCGCCTCCTGATATGTACGTGGGATAGTAATAGCAGATAGGCCTACTACAAACATTCTGTAGTCCTCTGAAAGATGATTCAATGATACATGCGCAGCAAGAGGATACTTGGCACATCCACGCCGAGATTTCCTTAGGGAAATAGGTATGTCCAGGTCATCACCTCCACTGTCCTCCGTACTCAATTAATCATGTGTATCATTTAAAACTCCAGTGCCATCAGTAGAAATTGTATTTTCATGACATACCTGAGGTGTGAGGGATGATGTGGATGGTGCATAAGCAGAGGTGCGAGTAGAAGACCTGCGAGTATAAACGTGTGGTAAAAACATAGACTTGCTTGCAGGAGGAGGTGGTGATGTGGTGGAGGTGAAGAAGGTCGAGTATGTGACAGAGAAGTCGGGGGAGGAGGAACCACAACATCTGCCCCAGCATCAGTATCCGACAACCTGCCATCTATAGGAGAAAAATACATAATGGACTCAAAAATGTGACATCAGCACTCACATAGTATTTTCTCCCAACCGGATCAAAGCACTGATACCCTTTTTGGGTACGGGAGTAACCGACAAAGACACATTTGACAGCTCTAGATGAGAGCTTGTCACGGCTAAGAGTGAAGTTGTGGACAAATGTCACCGATCCAAAGACTGGGAGTGAGAGAAAATAATTCCTTCTCGAGAAACACGGTCAAGAAAGGAATGTTCTCTCCAAGAACAGTGGATGACATGCGGTTCACCAGGTAGCAAGCTATTAGAACCGCATCCCCCCAGAAAGAGTGACGTGTACGACCTTGAATCAACAACATCCTTGTGACATCAAGAAGGTGTTGATGTTTACGTTCAGCCACTCCATTTTGTTGGGATGCATAAGTGCACGAAGTCTGATGCATTATACCACGAGACCTGAGAAATTCTTCTAAGTTTAAAATGAAAAATTCCATTGCATTATCAGTACGAATGAATTTGACATTAGCAGAGAAGATATTGTTGACTTCAAGAAGGAAATTTTTAATAATGGACACAGCTTCAGACTTATGTTTTAACAGGAATACCCAAGATAGTCTAGAATAATCATCCACAACAACCATATAGAAACGATGTCCCTGATGATCACGAACACGCCTCGAACCCCAAATATCGAAATGAAACAAGTAGAAAGACCGACTACTATGATGACTTGAACTACTCGGAAAAGAGGAGCAATGATGTTTCCCAAGGTGGCAGGCTTCACAGTCCAAAGTTGTACGAGTGGATATCTGCGGGAGCACATGAATCATCTTTTGAAGCGGAAGGTGGCCAAAACGAAGATGCCACAAAAACGGAGAAATAGATCCAGAAGGAAGAGAAGCTACGCCAGCATATGAAGAAATGGCAAGTTTATACAAGCCTCTCTTCTCACGGCCAAGACCAATCACCCTGCAGTCAGTATGTCTTGAAATACAAGAGAAGAGGGGTGAAAGATGGCACGGCAATGTAAATCTTTTGTAATTTGGCTAATAGACAAAAGATTCATATGAAAATCAAGAGCATATAAGACGTTATGTAAATGCATAGAAGGAGTTAATACTATCTCCTCCTAACCAACTATTGGTAGACGAACTCCAATGGCAATAACCACAGATCGTCCAGGAGGGACAGATCTGTAAGAGGTAAACTGCGTCCGATCTCCACACATATGATGAGACGCTCCAGAGTCCATAATCCAATTTGTCGCATCTGAACTGTTACAATTGGTAAACGCTTAGGAAATACCTGATGAACTAGATGATGCTCTAGCAGTAGCTGCTGCATCCGAAGGACCTGCAGTCAGAGTCGTGGGAGTGGTCATCTCTCGAAGTCTCGAGACAAAATCATCAAAACGTCCATCTGAAGTAGGTGCAGGAGAAGGATCAGTCTGCTCAGCCACACATGCAGACGTTGGATATCCATGCTTCTGAAAGCATTTCTCCTCTGAATGACCAGGGCGATGGCAGTAGGAACATGGACCACGCGGACGTCCTCCACCTCTACCATGTGGGCCACGGCCAGGAGGATGGGGAAAAACCTCCTCGTCCACGAGAAGCAGCCATAGCTGATGAAGTGGTATGCGTCATAGTGGTAGGTCTGGTAGTGATCCTGCTCAAACGTTTGTAGACCTCTTCCATCAGTGGTATCGTCTCACCTGTTAGAAGTTGAGTATGTGTTGCATCGTACTCAGAGTCAAGGGATGATAGAAAAACTCCTGTCTTGTAGCATTCCGATACTGTTGTTGATGCTCAATGCTGGTGGTAATGGGCATGAAGCTATGTAATCGTTCAAACACGCCCCTCAGGTGGGAGAAGTGCGTATGGAGTGGTCGACCATTTTGTTTGGTCGAGAAGATGTCAAACTGTAATTGGAGAAGCTTGCTTTCGTTCTTTGCTTACCCATAGGTGTATGCTAATATATCCCACATAGCCTTAGTCGTAGGCTGATTCACAATATCGTTGACAATCTCCGTGGTAAGTGTCCCAGAGAGCCAGATACGAGCATATGCATCATCTTGCTTTCAAGATGCATTAATCATTGTCTTGTCTGTTGGTTCTGCGTCCGTCAGAATATGCTCCTTATTATGACACTGCATAAGAGTACGAAATTGCATGGACCATAACTCGTAGTTGGTCCCATCCATCTTTACTATGGGAGTCGGGCCCTTGAATGCCCCAGAAGAAGAAAATGTGTCACTCTTGACGTCGGACATGATATCAAAGATCAGAACCACAGATAAGCAGGATAGTAAACTGGATAGATAATGTCTACACAGTCATAAGGAGGAATGGTTATATCGTAGACTTATACAACCATCCTCAAAGCCTCTTTGCGAAAGTAAGAGTCGTAGAACATGATTTAGAGGAGGAAAAATCACGTGTTTTGACTCAAATCAGATCTCGTATTGCACAGCCAGGATGCACGAAGAACACGAGGATGCAAGGCTGGGCGTGTCGACCGACTGCAGCAGCCGAAGGGGCCCACAACCGCGGTAGGGTGGCAGGGCAGTGTACGTTTAGGGGGCTAGAAGCCCCGATCTGCGCAAAGGAGGGCTGGGAGGCCCTGCAGTTTGGCGCGCAGGGGCTGGAAAGCCCTTTGGCGGCGGCGCGACGGCTGCGTAGGGGCTGGAAGGCCCTGCGGCGGCGGCACAAGAGGCCTTGGGGGTCGCTGGGAGGCGTGATAGGCCCTGGGAGGCCGTCGGGAGGCACGAGGGACCCTGGGTGGGGCGTGAGGGGCCCTGGGGTTGCGGAAGGCGACGACGGCGTGGGGGCGGATGGTGTAGGGTTAGGGCTAGGGTGGGAGAAGGGAACCCCGGTATAGGATCGTTGCTCCGATACCATGTTGGAGGAAAAATAAGTTCTTGAATAAAACAGAGACCCACGGGCTCTCTTATATAGGAGAACTACTACCCTAGAATGCAAGGCATGTGAGGATGGAGTGGCGAGTGAAGTCTGTCGGGCGATCGCAGGGCGGAGTTGGTGGGAGGGGCGCGGATGCGAAGGGTTCTGGCTGTGGGCTTTCGTCTCGCGACAGGACCTTGGCGGGGGGCTTCTCGTCTGGTGGGGGAAGTTGGCGGGTGGTTGGTGGCGCTGCTGGCGAGCAGGCCAACGCGCGATGGGTCGGTGCTGATGCGGAGGCTGGTGGCGGAGGCGGTAGCTGGCAGGTGGTTTCGCATAAATAACGAGGAAGGAAGTGTTTTCGCTGCGGCTTTCATGGCCACTTGGCCTCCTCTTGTCCTCAACCCCCGCGATGCTTTGCATGTGGCCGGGTGGGTCATCGGAGCGTCGCATGCAGGATGTCTGTGGCTGCTTCTGCGATTTCTCCTTCGTCGATGGTTCTTGGCAGTCGCGGTGTTATTTTCCGCGAGGTAGGCCCGCGATCCTTTGCTCATGTGGTTCGGGAGGGTGCTGTTGTGGCGGCGCGGGGTGATTCTATGGATGATCGGCCTTCTGTGCTGTTGGAGCGGGGTGGGCCTATGGAGCGGGGTCATTCTATGGAGCGGGAGGTTGCTATTGCTGGCGAGGCTCCTCTTCTTGGGGAGCTCCCTTTGGGTCAGGTGTCGTCTGCTGAGGTGGTGCGCGGGGTTTCCCGTCAAGCGGGGGGCTCTTCCCGTGCTTCTGGTGGCGTGGCGCTGGTTGGGGTCAAGCGGTCTCCTGCTTTGCCTTGGGCGTCGGTGCAATTGAAGGTGTTGGAGTTTCTGGGTCCCCAGTTCGACGGGGACTTCGTCGTTCTCGACTCTGGGCGCTGCTGTGTTCGTGGACTATCCCCAGCCCAGCGGGATTCCCTCCTCTTTGCTTATGCCAACGGCGAGATTCAGTGGCGGTGTCTCCGAGTGGCCGACGGTGCTTCTCTTGATCAGGAGGTTTGCGTCGTGGAAGTGAGGGGGATTCCTTTCCTCTCTCGCTCGGTTTCGGCAATCAAGCGGGCCATCGGCGCTTGGGGGGAGGTTCTGGCGGTCCTGGATGATGGGCTATCTCCGGGTGCCGACTGGACTTGCACTAAAGTTCTCATGGCATGTTCGTCCTCTTTCCTTGCTAAGGCGGTGGATACGATCCTCTTCGAGACTATGAAGATTGGCAAGTGGTCGTTCAAGATCGAGTTTCTTATTCTTCCCCCGTCGCCACCGCCGGCGGCCGTGTCTTCTTCTCCGACGATCGGGGCTTCTGCTTGCTCCCCAAGGAGGGGGACGATCGGTTCGACTTCTCTTGGCCACGTGTCATGTGATGGTGGCGCTATCGAGGAGACGCCCACCTTGTCTGTTCCTTTTGGCCCGATGTTCGTGCGGTCCTCTAGAAAGGCTTGTTCAGATCCTATCAGACGTTTTGCCTCTTGCTTTGGGGATGCGGACGTCGATTCCTCTTCTCTGCCCCCGGATCCTCTGGCGTCTCCTGACTTTCCTTTTGAGGTTTCGGGCCAAGTGCACAATCATGCACGTTCTGCCCTTGTTGGCTCCATGCAGCTCGGGTCAAGGTCGCAGGGGCGGATCCCTCAGGACGCGGTTTTTGGTTCGGTTATTTATTCGGAGCCTTCCGCGGCTGTGATTATCGGGCGAGGCGGTTATGCGGACCCTATCCCTTGTGCCCCTTCTCGGTCCGGATCTGGACCTCGGTTATCGGGTTCGCGTCCTCAGTTGTTGGATCCTGCTTCTCTCGCGGATGCGTTGCTCGGGCAAGGCGGGTCTCCGGTTCGGCCTCGGCGGATTTTTTTGGCGGAGCTCGATTCTTCGCCGATCCTCGCTCAGCCTCCGATTCCTCCTCCTCTTTGGTCTTCCTCGGCTATCTCCCTCCTCAGGGATCCCCTCCTCCCTTCTTTGGAGGAACCCTTCTCTGTCGATGTCGCTATCGATCCTGGCCTTGGGGAGGCCCTCTCTGGGCCTATGGTCTCTTCTTCTTCCAGGTTCGGGATTTGCTTCAGCAGGAGACCTCGTTCTCGCATTCTCTCCTTTGTGGTCTCTTCGTGCGCAACCTTGCGGGATGCGGTGGCTGGGGCCGCTGGCCTGGCTCCTATTGGGGGACAATCCAGTGGTTGTTAATGAAGATTCTATCTTGGAATATTCGGGGCCTCGGGGATCCTGACAAACACCGGGCCCTGAGGATGCGCTTCATTGATTGGGAACGTGATGTTGTGCTTATTCAAGAAACTAAGCTTTCGGGTGTTGACGGCAACTTATGGCCATCTTTCGGGGGCCTTGCGATTGACGATTTTCGCTCTATTGATGCTTCTGGCGCCTCGGGTGGAATCATTATTGGTTAGCGCTCTGGGACTTTCAATTTTTCCTACATGCATGTGGGGAGGCATTCTCTCACTGTGGTTTTGTCGCGCGTGGACTCTAATGTTAACATAGCCTTCTCTGCCATATACGCTCCTTCATGTCACTTGCTCCGGAGGGAACTTTGGGATGACTTGTGCGGGTTGGCCTCTGATCTTGCGGATACCCCGTGGCTCTTGGGCGGGGACTTCAACGTTACTGCTCTTTCTTCGGATCGCCCGCGTGGTCGTGGCGGCCAGGACCCTGGATCTGCTGATTTCATATCATTAATCTCTGATTTGGCTCTGGAGGGGCTCGTGCCGTCCGACATTGCTTATACTTGGCGGAATCGTTCTTCTCGTTCGAGAATCGACAGATTCTATGCTAATGGTAAATTGATGGAGCTTTTTCCTTTATGCGGGGTGGCCTCTCGCCCTCGTTCATTATCAGACCATAATCCTATTATCTGGGATTCCGGGGAGGCTCTTCCGCGTCGTGGTATTTTCCGTTATGAGCGCTGCTGATTATTGAAGCTGGGTTTTAAGGACCTGGTGTATTCTATTTGGCGCCAGCCCACCTCCGTCGGTTCTGCTGCTGATTGTTTGGTTGAGAAACTATCGTCGCTTCGGTCGTCGCTGGCGGCGTTCAAGAAAGATTCTCGCATTGCGCGCGTGGAGGCTAGGCGGGCTGCGGAGGCCACCATTTCGCGCCTGGACCGCGTGGAGGATGTGCGTGATTTATCGGAGGAGGAGCTTTTGGAACGTGCTAATTGTCTTGATATTGTCAGAGCGGAGGACAAGAAGAGGGTTGTTGAATGGCGGCAACGCTCTCGTTTGCGTTGGCTCAAGGAGGGGGACGCCAATACGGCCTATTTCCATCGGGTCGCCAGTGGGAGGCGTCGTCGTAATTTCATTCGCTCTATCTTCGTTGGTGGCTCCTCCATATCGGGGGATAGGGATGTCGGTTATGCTTTTATTGATCACTTCAAGCTCGCCTTTGAGACTAAGGGGTCTCGCCGTTGGCGGTGGCTGGGTCGGGGGGCCCCTTCCGTTTCTGCTTCGGATTACTCCAATCTTCTACGTCCTTTCTCTATGGATGAGCTTAAAGCAGCTTTGTGGGACCTTAATATGGATGCGGCCCCGGGGCCGGATGGGTTTTCCATCGCTTTTTATCGTGATTTCTGGGACCTCGTGGGCACTGATGTCTTGGCGGTGGCGCACGAGTTCAATGATGGCAACCATGGGTTTGATAAGATTAACAAGTCCCTGCTCGTTTTGATCCCTAAGGTTCACCCGGCTAATCACATTGGGGATTTCAGGCCGATTTTTATCTCTAACGGTATCTATTTAATAATTGCTAAACTCTTGGCTAGGCGTCTTGCTCCCCTGCTGCCGTCCCTTATCTCTCCCACTCAGGCGGCTTTTATTCGTGGCCGTCACATCTCCGATTGCTTTGTCGTGGCTTCCGAGCTCATTTCCGCGTGGCGTAGGTGCGGTTCCAAGGGGATATTATGGAAGATTGACTTTGCAAAGGCTTACGATTGCCTGGATTGGAGCTTCATGTGGTCTGTTTTGCGGCGGCGGGGCTTCCCCCCGATGTGGATTGCTTGGATGCGTCGGTGTGTCACCACGGCCTCCTTCTCCTTATTGCTTAACGGGGGTCTTTTTGGGGGCTTCTTCCAGCCAAGGCGGGGTATTCGGCAGGGCTGTCCTTTGGCCCCTCTTCTTTTTGTTTTGGCGGTTGACGTCCTGCCACACTTGATTGAGGGGGTTGCTTCTGCGGGCTTGACCCGGGGATGTTATATTGGGGACCTCCATGTTCCTTGCATCCAGTTCGCTGACGACACCTTGTGCTTCGTGGAGGGGGGCCCGATCTTGTTGCTGGTATGGCCACTACTCTTGATTTGTTCAGTGAGGTTTCGGGCCTGGGTATTAATGTGGCTAAATCTAAAATGGTGCCTTTTGGTATGTCCGATGCGGAGATTATGGCTTGCTCGCGTCTCCTTGGCTCCGGTCCCTCCTCGCTTCCCTTTGACTATCTGGGCTTACCGCTGGCGGTTGGGCGGCCTCGGCTTCGTGATTGGAAGGGTATCGTGGAGAAGATGGAGGGGTGCCTCGCGGGATGGCGTGCAGTGATGCTGTCTCGGGGAGGGCGGTTGGTTCTCTTGAAGGCCGTCCTCTCCTCTATTCCTATATACTCCTTCTCGGTCCGTGGCATGCCTAAGGGGACTCGCCTTAGGCTTGAGAGGATTATGCGTGGCTTCCTCTGGGGCGGCAAGGGGGAGGGACGCCGCGGGGTTCATCTTGTCGGCTGGAACGACGTGGCTCGGCCCAAACATCAGGGGGGCTTGGGTGTGAGGCATCTTCATTTGGCTAATGAGGCTCTCCTTCTCAAGTGGGCTGCTAGGATTTGGGGCCCGGACGAAAATTTTATGCTGCAGGTCTTGCGCGATATGCTTGACGCCGATTTTCTTTTGGGCTTCAATGGGAATTCCTCTAGTTCCCTCTCTCCCTTCTGGCGTGGCGTGACGGCCGCCTTCAGGGATTTTCGCTCTCTTTTCTCCCCGGTGCTGGGCGATGGATGATGTTTCAGATTTTGGACGGACGATTGGTTGGGTAAGGGGGCTTTTGACAGATTATTTCCGAGGCTCTTTGCTTTGGTTCAGGACAAACATGCCTCGGTGGCCTCTCGTTGGGCCGATGGTAGCTGGAATCCCATCATAGCTGATTCCTTGTCTGATCAGCGGGCGCACGATTTCATTTCCTTACTGGCTATCCTTGGCGACTCTCCTCGCCCGTCTGCTTTGCGGGACCATTGGGCTTGGAAGGACGGGCCCTTCTACGCTCGTAAGGCCTATTTTGCTATCTCCGCCTCGTCCATTGCTGATGATGAGATTTTGCTGCGTCATTGTCGTTTCTTATGGGGTCTAAAGCTTCCGGAACGCATTTGGGGTTTTTCTATGGCTTCTTCGTCGTGGGCGGCAGATGGCGCGAGCGTTGCGCGATCTTCTTCCCAGATATCGACCCTTTGTGTGGTCTTTGTGGACGGAACAGGAATCAACTACTCATCTTTTCTTCGAATGCGGCCATGTGCGTTTGATTTCGGAGGACCTTCCTTGGATCAATACTGTATCTTTGCTGCTTTTTGCGACTCACTGATTTCTTCTGGGGGCAGAGACAGGCGGTCTATTCTGGACCCTCTCGCTCGGGTTTGGAGCATCTGGCTTGGGAGGAACGAGGCCATTTTTTCAAGGCAACGGTTTTACATTGAAAATATCACTATTCGTGCCAAGCGTTTCTTACAGGATTGGGTCACGGGATAATCCTTTGCTGGTTTTTTTTGGGGGGGGGGGGGGGGGGGGGGTTATTGTGTCCTGCGTCTCCGCGGGCAGGCGTTGTAAAGTTTGCTTTGTCTTTATTTTCTTCTTTCTCAATTGTATATACCTTTGTCTTTTAATATATTGGGGCGATCACCATCGAGTGACTCCCCCTTTTTTGAGTTTTCAAAAAAAACGATACACGAACAAAATGTAAAATATAAAAGTACTGTGAGATACAACTATCTCAACAGTGAGCGTCCCAGAGAGCCAAATGCGGACATAGGCATCATCTTGCCTCCACGAAGCATTAGCCCCAGTTTGTCTTCCAGTTCTGAATCCATCAGAATGTGCTCTTTGTTATGTGGCACTGCATCAGGGGGCGAAACTGCATGGACCACAACTCGTAGTTGGTCTCATCCATCTTCACGATGGGAGTCGGGCCCTTGAAGGCACCGGAAGATGAAAAAACATCACCTTATTTTCATACATGGTAACAAGAACGCAAATATCTGGATCAAAACTGAGTAGGCTATTCGAATGAGTCTACACAATCATATAGGGGATTGGTTGTATTTGTAGCCTCATACAACCATCCTCATCTTTTGTTGTAGGCTAGAGTCAGAATATGTGATTTATATGTTGAAAATCACGAAAATAGATCGGTCAAGATGTGGTTGTATCTCCCTATGCACAGTCAAACTGCGGGTTAATGTGCGTGAGGCCTAGGGGCACGCAGATGCGCGTTGGAGCGCAGGCACGTGTGCAATTGCGCGCTGGAGTGTAGGTGTGTGCGCAAATGTGCGCTGGAGCACAGACGCGGGCACAGATGCGCGCTGGAGAGTTGCCGACGACGTGGCACGCAGGGGAGGGGGCAGCGTGTAGGGTTAGGGTGGGATACAAGAACCCCAGTCTAGGACCGTTGCTCCGATACTATGTTGGTGGAAAATGAATTTCTTACTATTCATGAGACCCAGGGCTCTCTTATATAGAAGAAACATCCTTCGGTAAATTGCATGAGAGATATGTTGGGAAAAAAGTCTTTGATAATCATCAAGGAAAAACCCTAGGCTCTCTTATATAGCGAGAGACCTTAAGGGTAAATTACAAAGAGATCTATAAAAGATAAAGAAATAACGACAAGATACATAAAGTAATAATAATACTAGAAACTATCTCTACACTCCCCCTCAAGGTGGAGCATAGATGTCTATCATGCTCAGCTTGGATGAACATCTCTGAAAAGGTCCTCTGAGCAGTGGCTTGGTGAATACATCTGCAGTCTGATCTCCTGAGCTCACATGTGCAGTAGATATCAATCCTCTCTAGATCAAGTCTCTAGTGTAATGGCAGTCAACTTCAATATGCTTGGTCCTTTCATGGAAAGCTGGATTGTTGGCAATGAATAATGCCGCCTGATTGTCACACTGAAGCTTCATAGGTAGGGGTACAGCTACATGTAGGTCTTCTAGTACAGAACGAACCCACATCATTTCTGTGCTGGCATGAGCCATAGCCCTATATTCGGATTCGGCACTGGACCTTGCCACAACAGTTTGTTTCTTGCTATTCCAAGAAACCACAGAGCCTCCAACCAAACACTGCAAACCCTGAGGTTGATTTTCGATCCTTAGGGCATCCTGCATAATCTGCGTCTGCACACGCTGAAATGGATAAGTCAGTGCCCTTTCTGAATAGCAGCCTTGACCCTGGAGAAGACTTCAGATACCTCAATATCATGTGTATAGCATCCATGTGAACCTGTCTTGGCTGCTCCATAAATTGACTCACCATGCTAACTGCAAATTGGATGTTTGGACGAGTTATGGTAATGTAAAGTAGTTTTCCCACCATTTCTCTATATCGTCTCTTATCTACTTCATCAGTATAACCATCATACAGCTTCATGCTAGGTCCATGGGAATACTTGATGGTTTGCATCCATCCATGCCCGTCTCAATCAGGAAGTCTGTAATGTACTTCCGTTGGGTCATCACCAAGCCCTGTGCATTCCTTGCAAATTCCAACCCCAGAAAATATCTTAGGGTTTCAAGATCCTCTGTAACGAACTGATGGCCTAGGAATGCCTTCGCCCTCTCTATGCCCTGAGCATCGTCTCCTGTAACAAGAATATCATCCACATAGACCATAATGACAACCGTACCTGCCGATGACTTCTGGACAAACAACGAGTGATCGGCATTTGACCTCTTGAATCCCTGTTGCTCAATTAGGTTGGACAGCTTATGGAACCATGCTCTCGGGCTTTGTTTGAGACCATATATCGCCTTGTGAAGTCTACAGACCATCTGCTTCTCCCCTCAGCAGTAAACCCAGGTGGCTGCTGCATGTAGACTTCCTCCTGTAAGTCCCCGTACAGAAAAGCATTCTTGGCATCTAGTTGAGATATACTCCAATCACGGACCACAGCAACAGATAAGAGAATGCGAAGGGTAGAGTGTCTCGCCACTGGAGAGAACGTATCCATGTAATCCACGCCATAGGTTTGTGTAAACCCACGGGCGACCAAGCGTGCTTTGTACCTATCCAACGTGCCATCAGCATGATATTTAACTGTAAAGACCCACTTACCGCTTACAACAGATGCATCAGGAGGTGCAGGAACCAAAGACCATGTGCCACATGACTGCAAGGCCCTCATCTCTTCTTCCATAGCTAATCTCCAGCAATCATTCTTCAAAGCTTCCTGGTAGGTCCGTGGTATATCCACGGAAGACAAGGCTGTGGCAAATCTCTGAAAATCGCCAGTGAGACGGTGAAAGGAGACCTGTGAAGCAAATGGATAAGAGGCACATTGCGCCTCTGCTTCCGAATAGCAATCGGAGTTGAGGCTGGGATTATCTTGAGCAGACAAAGAGCCTCCCGTAAGCAGCTAAACATAGCGCCTATAAGCACGTCAGGGTCTTACCGGCAAGCACTATCCTTTTTTCAATGTCCTCCAGATTCTCTCTTTCTTATATATGAGAAAGGACTTTCCCAAGCTATATACTAGTATCTTGCTTGGAAGATCTAACTCCATCAGGATCATCATCCGCTGGACTAGATGGGCTAGTGCCGTCCTGTACTGAAGAATCCTGCACATGTACCAAACCTGACCCGTCAGTAGTAATGCCATCTGAACATACCTAAGGCGTGATGATTGGCTGGTGTGTAGTCTGAGCAGGACCTGACCGACGCGTATAGAATTTAGGTAACAGTGAAACGATAGGCCGTGGAATGGGTGGAGGAGGAGGTGGTGGTGGTGCTGCTGGCGTGGGGACAGGTACAGGAGAAGACTCAGGTGAACTCCATGTAGGTGGTGGAGGAACATAGACATCATCAGTGGTAGTGGATGGTACCAATCTGTCAGCTGCAGGAGAGAAATACATGACATACTCAAAGAAAGTGACATCAACACTCACAAAGTACCTCTTAGTCGTAGGATCATAACACCGGTAGCCCTTCTGAGTCCTGGAATAACCAACAAAAACGCACTTGACTGCTCTAGGAGAGAGTTTGTCAAGTCCGGGAGATAGACGATGAACAAAAGCCACAGTACCAAAGACACATGGAGTGAGTGAGAATAACTCCTTGTCTGGAAAAATAAGAGAGATAGGTATCTTCTCACCAAGAACTGAGGATGGCATTCGATTGATCAGATAACATGCAGTAAGGACAGCGTCCCCCCAGAAAGAAATAGGGTCACAATTCTGAATCAGCAGGGTTCGAGTAATATCCAAGAGATGGCGATGCTTCCTTTCCGCCACACCATTTTGTTGTGATGTATATGCACAAGTGGTTTGGTGAATAATACCCTTTGATGAAAGAAATTGATAAAGTGAGCGTGTACAAAATTCTAGGGCATTATCCGTCCGAACATATTTAACTGAGGAAGAGAAAACATTGTGCAGTTCATTAATTAAATTCTTGATCGCATCTCCTGATTCAGATTTATTCTTCAAAAGAAAGACCCATGACACACGAGAAAAATCATCCACTACCACAAGATAAAATCTGTGTCCCTGATGATCGGGAACATGACTCGGACCCCATATATCTATATGTAACAACTCAAATGGGGAGCTACTGCTCCGACTCTGACGACTTGGAAAGCTCGACCTATGATGATTTCCCAACTGACATGCTTCACAGCGGAAAGACGAACTAGGAGAGATCTGGGGCAAAAGATGGCGCATTTTCTGGAGTGGAAGGTGACCAAACCGGAGATGCCAGATGTACGGAGAGACTGGTCCGGCAGAATGAGAGGAGACGCCAGCATAGGAATTCCGAACCAGCCGATATAAACCATTCTGCTCAGAGCCACAGCCAATCACCTTGCCCGTGAGTATGTCCTGAAAAATGAGAGAAGACGGGTCAAATATAGCACGACAATGCAAATCCTTCGTAATCTGACTAATAGATTACAGATTCATTGAGAACTCAGGACCATGTAGGACGTTCTGTAGCTACATAGTGGAGGATAGGAAGACCTCCCCCTGTCCAACAAGAGGCGAATGTGTACCATCTGCTATCTGTATTGAACGGCCGGGAGGAATGTCCCTGTAGGCCTGTAATCTATCTCTATCTCGGCAGAGATGATGTGTGGCTCCAGAATCTATAACCCAGTCAGATATATCATGAGATGGTGTGAATGCAGTAGATCTATCTGAGGTACTAGCAACGGCGGATGAACTGGCAGAAGCTGTAGCAGCTATATCTGAAGGACCACCAGACGAATCACCAGATGAATGTGGCATAATATCTCGGAGACGGGCAACAAGTTCGTCAAATCGATTATCTGCAGTAGACGGTAATGGAGACTGAGAGTGCTCTGCAACACGTGCCGATGTTGGGAATCCATGCTTAGAATAGCATGTCTCCTCCGAGTGTCCTGTGTGGTGACAATAGAAGCATTGCTGACTGAAGCGACCACCCCTTCCCTGGGGTCCACGGCCACGTCCACGACCACGACCAGAAGGCGGGCCACCTCTCCCACGCGAGACTGCCATCGCTGATGGAGGTGGAGTAAAAGAGCTGGAGGAAACTGGAATGCGACTGAGCCTTCTGTAAACATCCTCCACTGGAGGAATAACTACATCAGCTAGGATCTGAGACCGGGCGGCATCATATTCAGGATCAAGAGCCGCAAGTAGAACACCCACCATGGTGGCGTTCCGAAACGCCTTCTGCTGTTCAGAAGTAGCAGTGAGCGGAATGATACTGTATAACTTCTCAAACATCCCTCTTAGGGATGTGTAGAAGGAATGGAGAGGTCTGCCGCTCTGCTTCATTGTGAAAATGTCATGCTGAAGCTGCAACATCTTTGTCTCATTTCGCACCTGCGAATATGTAGCGGCAAGAATGTCCCACATCGCCTTGGCAGTGGGCTGATGGAGAACGTCATTAGCAATCTCCATCGTCAATGTACCAGATAACCAGACCTTTGCGTAGGAGTCATCAGCCTCCCACGAGGCATATATCCCTGTCTTCTCGGCGGGCTCATCCTCGGTAAGAATGTGCTTCTTACCATTCGATTTCATGAGGCTCATGAACTGCATAGCCCAGATCTCATAATTAAAGCCGTCCATCTTCACTATTGGTGCAGGACCCTTGAATGCGCCTGTGGAGGGCATCTCGACTTTCGATTCTGACATACTGCCGTTGGAGAAGAACTAGGGTATGTAGACAAGATGATGAATGTCTACACGAACTGCATCGGATTTGAGCACGTATGTAGACGTTACGCACTCAAATCCATATATCGGACGAAGAGAGAACTAGGGCACGCCTTAGAGGAGGCTTACAGCCCTTGCAGCGGCAAGGAAGCTGCCTGGGAGGTCTGCGGCTGACTTGTTGCCGCCGGGGAGGGCTTGGGCGGCGAGTTGGGGGCCGCCGGGGACTAGAACAGCAACCTGGGGGCCGCCTGGAGGCTACTGCAGCAGGCTGATCTGCCGCCTGGGGGCCTCGGGAGGCGGGCTGGGAGCCTCGGGCTGCGGGCTGGAGACCGCGTGCGGCGAGGAGACCGCGTGCGGCGGCAGCAGCTGGAGGATGCGGGGAGAAACCGTAGGGAGAGGGCGCCGAGGAGAGGGTGGTGGCGGCGTGAGGGAGAGCGCAGCGGGTGGGGAAGGGGGCGGCGGGTGTGGAGAGCCCTAGGATGGCTCTGATACCATGTTGGGAAAAAAGTCTTTGATAATCATCAAGGAAAAACCCTAGGCTCTCTTATATAGGGAGAGATCTTAAGGGTAAATTACAAAGAGATCTATAAAAGATAAAGAAATAACGACAAGATACATAAAGTAATAATAATACTAGAAACTATCTCTACAAGATACATAAAGAAAATGAAATTGAAAATAAAAACCAAATATGTACAATAATCTCAACAGTGCCTATCTATACTAGTATAAGAGCGGACCTCAATTTGATTTTATGAGGAGAATCGAGAACAATTATCCCAATTAGTGCCTATCTATGCTGGTACATGAAGGAATAGTTATTGGAACTGAATCCTAAGTCAAATTTCAATTCCATTTTGCTCTTCATGTACATCTAGTGTATCAATGATCCGTATCACGTTTATGATCAAAGTAGAAGTTTACTAAGAATTGGGCTTGAGAAGGTGATCTGGAACCCTTCCATGGAGTTCTAAGGTGAAATCCACAATCGAAGTCCTTTTTGGTTCCTAATTCCAATAATCAGTGTCAAATATGTAGATCTATTAAATATTTCAATACTAAGTCGAAGTTGTAACTGATTTGTGAGGACCAAGATCTAAGATATCATTGTGCTCGTACATAACGCCACTACCTCGTGTCTACTAGGGAAAGATCAACCCCTCTCTTGTTGAATCTAATTTCTCTTGATGATCTGAAAGTATCATACACTCTTGATTCCAAATTTTGGTTCTGAATCAGAATTCCATTTCCCTTGTAATATTGTTATTCCTGATGTGTTGAAGGTGTGAATCTGCAACAATGAACAATTCCTGGTGCATATACACGTACTTTACGAATACTTTTGTAATATGTTAACGAATCGTGAAATAATATAACAAAAAGTGTGAAGTAATAATTCCGATGAATTACATACATTTTTTATGCTTTACAATGAGGTTTGATACTTACATATGCGAGTTTCACTTTAAAAGTTATGAACTAAGCATTAATGTTGTTTGCAGTATCACTTATATTGGTACACAGACTTCTAATACTCAATTTAAGTAAATTTTCCATTATTATTTTGGGAAAGTTTTCTATTATTGTTACTATCTATAACAGTGCATGAGGAAAAACACCATGAGGTGTCTGCTATATATGTGGAATGTTTGGTCCCCTTAAAATGGGCAACTATCTACTGTAAAAGAAAAGAAGTGCTCTCAAATTTAGCTTCCTAAACTAACTAAATCCCAGAAAAAACTATAGGATTTTCAGGTAGACGGATGACTTAGTTGCCCATTTTGCATCGGGCACCTAACAAAGAATTCTCAATAAACGCACAAAAAGGTCATTAACAAAACTGCTCAAACTGTCAGATTTAAAAAAAGAGTTCTAGAAGATAGATACTTCTAAAAATTCATTCAACAAACAAACTTCGAGCTCACCTCCATTGAAAATTGCAACTCCTTAAAACTGCTGACAACAGGTTTAAATTCAACCTTAAAACACACAACAATAATAAAAATGAGGACCTAACTTTATGCAGAGTTTGCATTGAAATTCATCACAGAGCTGGTTGATTACCTTTGTGTCACACCTCCTTCCTATCTCGAGGAGAACTGCCATAGATAAAGATGGACCCTGCGTCATGTTTCCTTCCTTATTACCTGGATTTTATTAGAAGATTTAATTATAAAGTTGTTCCAAAATTATCATGGTATGATGTATAGTACAATGATAAACACAGATGTTGCGACAAAAGTGATATTTCAAGAAAATGGTCAAAAGACTATAAAGAAATTCAAATCCGGCTGAAAAGAACTAGAACATACGGTAAACAGTGTAAGTGTTTGTTTATATACAACTTTTCATACCCAGAATATAGATTATGAAGTATCATCCATATACGGCAATAAATAATATGGAAGAAATGTTTCACCAATACACAGGAAAATATATTTTACTGAAGAAGGAGAGATCAGCCCACTATAAAGACTTCAAGAGTATTCCAACAAAGACCTTAACTATCCAACATCATCTGTTAGTTTTGGATGTACAGCAAGCAAGCAACAAAAAAAGAGAACATTCTACAAGGAGAAGATGCCACAAAATCTTAAAAGGGTGCTTCATGGAAAAGATGCTATAAGAATCTAAATGTGATTTTTCACAAACAATGACGAGATTGGGAATTTAATAGCAAGTTGTGTTAGAAAAGTTATTTATGAGGGAGGTACACTTGCATAGATTGAATATAGGTGAGGAAATAAAGAAAAAGAAATTCTTATAATAAAAAAGGAAACTTTCAAAACTGTATCCCTGAATTGAACAGATGAAAAGTTAACAGAGTATAAAAAGGCAAAGAAAAAAGAGAAAAAGGCAATCAATGAAGTGAAGGTGAAAGCAATATGTTCAAGCCAGCTAAAGCGAGAAATCAAATATTCAAGTTAGGTGCATCAGGGATATTGATGAAAGAGTAGATGTGACAAGATAAAAAGCAAAGTGAGATAAATACTCATATTTGTATTTTTGTGTTGTAAAGGGGCCCGACTTGTGGGATCGCATCTCCAATTTGGAAGAAAAGTTCACTCTACTGGTGATGATGCAACATGAAATTAAGGATTATGGTAAAATTAGGGTTTTGATTAAATTAAGGTTGGCCGTCTTTTCGTTTAAGTCCAATTTAAGACCTTTGCAAATTTAATTTTATTTATAATAATTGATCACATTTGATCTCTAAATAGTTATGTAAGTCGAGGAACCTTACGGATCAATTAGGCCATTAAGGTATGTTAGTGTTTTTTATAAACTTCTTTTTATATTTTTCTATTCGTTAGGGTCTAAGTCTGAGAATGGTCCAAAATAGATATGAATGGAGGCAAAGAACCCATGTAGCTGACCCTACTCAATGTGGGAGAAGGCTTTGTTATTGTTATTGTAGACGTTTACGTTATGTTGTGATGTACCGTTGAGTATTTCTTATTTATCTTATGTACATCTATCTAATTTACCCAAGGGTTTTCTCTCTATATAAGAGACCCTAGGGCTCCATGGAATAACATAACAAAGTATTCTCGGCTCTAACATGGTAACAGAGCCAAAACCCTAATCTAGGGTTTTCTCCACCCCCCCCCCACGCCGCCGCCGCCAACCGAGGCTGAGGCCCCTCCAGCCGCCGCCAGCACCGTCGTCGGGCCCCTCCTCCCGCTGCCTCTCTCCCGCCGGGGCCCTCCTCCCGCCGAGGCTTCCCCAGCCTCCTCTCGTCGTCGCCGATCGCAACCGCCGCTCCTTGCGGCACCTCTTCTTCGGCCGGTCTCGAATCGACAATGGATTCGAGTGCATAACGTCTACATATGCACTTGAATCCACAAAGGTCTTTGTAGACGCCAGTTCTTTTGTCTATCATCCCTAGTTTTCCTTCTCCGGCAATATGTCAGAACAAAAAGTTGATATGCCCGCCATAGGTGCCTTTAAAGGTTCGGCACCAATCGTCAAAATGGACGGGACGAACTACGAACTGTGGGCTATGCAGTTCCTCAGTCTTATGAAGTCATGCGGTAAGAAGCATATTCTTACCGAAGATGAACCGCCGGAGAAGACGGGAATATATGCCTCATGGGAGGCTGATGACGCCTACGCAAAGGTCTGGCTGTGAGGGACGCTCACGATGGAGATCGCCAATGACGTCCTTCATCAACCCACCGCCAAGGCGATGTGGGATATTCTGGCTACAACATACTCTCAAGTGCGGAATGAGACGAAGATGCTGCAGTTGCAGCATGATATTTTTACCACGAAGCAAAATGGTCGGCCCCTTCATTCTCTATACACGTCCCTACGTGGGATGTTCGAGAAATTATACAGCACCATACCGCTCACAGCCACCCCCAAGCAGCAGAAGACGTTTCGCAATGCCACTATGGTAGGAGTTCTACTTGCTGCCCTTGATCCGGAATACGAAGCAGCTCGGTCTCAGATCCTCGCCGATGCTACTATTCCTCCTATGGAGGAAGTCTACAGGAGGCTCAGTCGGATCTCCGTTCCCTCTAGTGCCGCAACCCCGTCTCCGTCAGCAATGGCGGTCTCTAGAGGACGAGGTAGTTCGTCTTCCTTTCGTGGCCGAGGAGGTAGCGGACGTGGCCGAGGAGGTCGTGTGCGTTCCACATGCTCTTTTTGTCGTCGAACCGGTCATTCCGAGGATACATGCTACTCCAAGCATGGATTTCCTCCTTCTGCACGTGTAGCTGATCATGTTCAGGTTCCATCCACGCCTACTTCCGATCACAGGTTCGAAGAGCTAGTGGCGCGACTTTGAGACATTATGCCACAAACATCATCAGAGGGTGCTGATACACCTAACGTTGCTGCTTCTGCATCCGCCAGTACATTTGTTGCTGCCAGTACCTCAGGTAGTGCTTATGCCTCTTGTCATAACCATGATCTCTCAGGTTGAATTGTTGACTCCGGAGCCACACATCATCTCTGTCGTGATAGAGATCACCTGTAGTCCTACAAAGCTATTCAGTCTGGTCGCTCCGTACTCATAGCTGATGGCACTCATTCCCCTAGCGTCGGTCGGGGGGAGACTGTTTTATTGCCGTCCATGCACTTACAGAACGTTCTACATGCACCAGAATTCTCTATGGATTTATTATCAATCAGTCAGATTACAAAAGATTTGCACTGTCGTTCTATATTTGACCCATCTTCTGTCATTTTTCAGGACATACTAACGGGCAAGGTGATTGGCTGTGGTTCCGAGCACAATGGCCTCTACCGTCTGGTTCGGCACTCCTATGCTGGCGTCTCATTACACTCTCAGGGATTCGTTTCTCCATACACATGGCACCTTCGCTTTGGTCACCTACCACTGCAGAAAATGTGTCACCTCCTGCCTCAGACATCTCCTTCGTCGTCATTTCGTTGTGAAGCATGTCAGTTAGGGAAGCACCATCGTTCGAGCTTTCCTAGTCGTCAGGGTCGGAGCAGTCGCTCCCCGTTCGAGTTATTTCATATAGATATTTGGGGTCCGAGTCGTGTCCCAGATCATCAGGGATACAGGTTTTATCTTATTGTAGTTGATGATTTTTCCCGTATTTCTTGGACCTTTCTTCTTAAAAATAAATCTGAAGCAGGAAGTGTTATCCAAATCTTATCAATGAAGTGCAGAATGTTTTTTCATCTACTATCAAGTATGTGCGCACGGATAATGTGTTGGAGTTCTGCACTAGTTCTCTTGCTCGGTTTCTTTCCTCGAAGGGGATTATCCACCAAACAACATGTGCGTACACATCTCAACAAAATGGTGTTGCGGAACGAAAACATCGACACTTTCTTGACATTGCTCGCACATTACTTATTCAAAGTTGTGCACCGTTAGCCTTTTGGGGGGATGCCATACTCACAGCATGCTATCTGGTCAATCGCATGCCATCTACAGTTCTTGGGGAAAAGGCCCCCTATCTCTGTTCTCTTCCCTGACAAAGACTTGTTTTCACTTACTCCTCGTGTCTTTGGGACTGTCGCCTTTGTTCATCGATTATCTCCAGGACTTGACAAGCTCTCTCCTAGAGTTGTTAAGTGTGTTTTTGTGGGTTACTCCAGGACACAGAAAGGATATCGTTGCTATGATCCTATTTGTGGTAAGTACTATGTCAGTGCTGATGTTACATTTTTTGAACCAGTTATGTACTTCTCCCCTGCAGGTGACAGGTTAGTTTCCTCCACATCCACGGAAACTAATGTCTATGTACCCCTACCTCCAAGTCTGGGTCAATCTGAGTCCACCACACCACCACCACCATCACCACCCGTTCTACCATTTCCTAAGTTCTACACAAGGCGGTCAGGGCCTGCTCAAGCTACACGCCAACCATCCAGCACGCCTCAGGTATGTTCTGATATTAACACTAATGATGGGTTAGATAATGCACCTGTGCAGGAACCTTTGCTACAGGAGGAGGATCCGCCAGCTACTACTGTGACAGATGACCTTGATCGTCCTATTGCTCATAGGAAGCAGAAGAGGCAGTGTGCATCCTATCCTCTTGCGTCTCAAGTTTCCTTTCATCGTCTCACGGGTGATTTTGAGAGGTTTGCAGCAACTGTCTCATCCGTTGACATCCCACGGACTTATCAAGAAGCCATAAAGATTGACTGATGGCGTCTAGCTATGGAGGAGGAGATGCGTGCCTTACAATCCAGAGGGACTTGGTCTTTAGTCCCTATTCCTCCGGGCGCAGCTGTGGTGAGTTGCAAATGGATTTTTACAATTAAATATCATGCAGACCGGCGTCTCGACCGATACAAGGCCAGACTTGTTGCACGGGATTCACCCAAACCTATGGGGTTGATTATTTGGACACTTTTTCACCAGTGGCTCGACACTCGACTCTTCGCATTCTACTATCTGTTGTTGTGGTAGGTGACTGGACTATTTTCCAACTTGATGTGAAGAATGCATTCTCGTATGGTAATCTACAGGAGGAAGTCTACATGCAGCAGCCACCGGGGTTTACTGCTGAGGGGGAGACTCAGATGGTGTGTAGACTTCATAAGGCTATCTATGGCCTTAAACAAAGCCCACGGGAATGGTTTCAGAAACTTTCCCAGCTGATTGAACGACATGGGTTCAAGAGGTCAAATGCATATCATTTGTTGTTTATCCAGAAGACCCCGAGAGGTACGGTCATTGTCATGGTATATGTTGATGATATTCTGGTTACAGGAGATGATGCTCAGGGGATTGAGATGATCAAAGCTCTTTTGGGAAGCCAGTTTGTTACGAAGGATCTAGGCACGATACGATATTTTCTGGGGATAGAGTTTGCAAGAAATGCACAAGGAATGGTGATGACCCAAAGAAAATGTCACCGACTTGCTTGTGGAAACAGGAATGGCTGGATGCAGACCGTCGAGCACGCCTATGGACCCAAGTATGAGGCTTTATGACAATGATACCGAAGAGGTGGACAAAAGAAGATACAGAGAGATGGTGGGTAAGCTTCTATACATCACCATAACTCGTCCGGATATTGCCTATGCAGTAAACCGGGTGAGTCAATTTATGGAACAGCCCAGGCAAGTTCATATGGAAGCCGTGTATATGATATTGAGATATCCGAAGTCTTCCCCAGGCACAGGTTTGTTATTTAGAAAAGACACAGATCTGTCTATTTCAGCTTGTGCAGACGCAGACTATGCGGGATGTCCAAAAGATCGTAAATCTACTTCAGGATTTGCAATCTTCATAGGAAACTCTTTGGTTTCTTGGAAAAGCAAGAAACAGACAGTTGTGGCAAGATCCAGTGCTGAATCCGAATATAGAGACATGGCACAAGCGAGCGCAGAAATGATGTGGGTTCCAGCGGTCTTGGAAGAATTGACTGTAAATGTCTCTTTACCCATGCAGCTTCAATGTGACAACCAGGTGGCATTGTTCATTGCAAATAATCCAGCTTTTCATGAAAGAACAAAACACATCGAGGTAGATTGTCACTACACTAGAGACATGATTCAGAAGGGCTTGATTTCCACTTCACATGTCAGTTCAGAAAATCAGACTGCTGATATATTTACCAAGCCATTGCTCAGAGGACCTTTCCAGAGATGTTCTTCCAAGCTGAGCATGATTGATATCTATGCTCCATCTTGAGGGGGAGTGTAGACGTTTACGTTATGTTGTGATGCACCGTTGAGTATTTCTTATTTATCTTATGTACATCTATGTAATTTACCCAAGGGTTTTCTCTCTATATAAGAGACCCTAGGGCTCCATGGAATAACATAACAAAGTATTCTCGGCTCTAACAGTTATTGTATATTTTGCAATTCCATTCCTCTTAATAAAAAGGAGCGAGTAGGCACTCTTTCAGTCACACATATGAATTATATGAAATTAAAGTTTCTCCACCATCTCTCTCTCTTTCCCTTTTCCCATGCATCTCCATGCTTGTCCACCGAAACCATGGGTTCCCAACTCGCATTCTCTTTCCTTCCTCTAACACTCTCTACTATTCTGTCGGCCCAAATCCAATTTTGCGCCAAGTGGTATCAGAGAACGGCGTGCATTTCCCCTATACATTGACAATCATGTTGAGCGTCGGTGAGTAAAGAATGAAGCGAGCTATTTGGATTACAATTCATATTCACATTTATATCAATGGAGAGTGAAGTTTCAACCAAAGAGCATGTTTGAAATTACAATAGTGGATAGATTCATAGATCGAAAAAGACGATGTTCGCGATGAAGTTATGGCTACTACAACACCCACGTAATATGTATTCAAGGACATAAAAAATAAGTGCATCCATACGTGAAAAGAAGAGCCATTTTCTATGGCTGGTGGTGCCAACAATAATTTCCAAGTCTATAAATCAAATCTCTACCATAACGAGCATGCCAATCCTTAAGGAGCCAAAAAAACTAATCATCTGCACCATCTCCAATAAGAACTTGAGGCATGTCGACTGCTACATGATCCCACCTTCCAACAAAAGCAGTTGCGCAAAGGATGCATAGGCCCTCAAACACCTACATGCCCCGCGTGCCCCATTATCGTGTCGTGGCCGACAGATTGGCCCTTGTCATTACCATAGATGTTAAGGCGCACGCCTAGGCGTGCCTAGGCGGCCGCCTAGGCTCCCAGGTGCCCCAGGCCGTGCGCCTAGAATGAACGCCTTGCTTTTATAGCAAATGGTGTGCGCCTTGGGTCGCCTGGGCGCCTAGGCGGCCACCTAGGTGCGCCTAGGCACGCCTTGACGCCTAAGCGGCTATTTTTCATGCACACTACACCATATCTCATTTTCAAAATGCGATATACATTGCGCATTTACAAAAAGCGATATACATAGCGCATTTTGAAAATGTAATATACATGTCGTATTTTTGAAATGCGATATAATTTCTTAATAATCTAGCATCCAAATGTGATATTTTTGAAATTTCTTGATGCCACTTTGAAAACGCCTAGGCACGCCTAGGTGCGCCTAAGCGCGCCTAGGCGCCCAGGTGTAACGCCTTGTCGCCTTGCCGCCTTAATAACCATGGTCATTACACGAGTGCCTACATTCCACCGTAGTTGCCACTCTCTTCATGTAACTAACAATCGCCATCCTCATGCAAGTCACTAGCACATACAACCAATGTTGTGCACTCGTACATGTGTTGTTAGCTATCAGTACTCATGCATAATCAATGATAGTGGTTGTACACGACTCCCACTTTAGTAGACGCAAGCACGCCCCCTCAACCTTCCCCATACTGATAAAAACCTCTAGTGATATCACCAACACATTAAGGGTCGTTACCTCTGCCTTCGTTGGAGCGACAAGGATGTGGAGTGTTTCTCCAAAAGGCGCATATGTCACTCCTTTGATCCATGTGTTGGTGAAGCATACTAGCATAATTGCCATCCAAGCTGCAAGATTTGTCACCCTACCTATCATTACCTCAGTGAAGATCATCACCGACATACTCTCCGCCAGTGTCACCCTCGCTTGGAGTGTCGCTTCCATTGATGCCTCAACTCCTGCAAAATCGGTGCCACCGATGGGATCAGAAGCTCCAAACTTCAGAAGGAATTTTCTTAGGCCAAAAACGGGAGAAACACGATAGGGTGTATGCCCCATATATATTAAATCCAATAAAAAGTGCAAGAAATATACCACATAAGCCACGATTCAAGGAGAATTATGGTGTGGATACTTACACTATCAGCATAAAAATGCTCAGAAACGAAAATAAATCCATTTCTCGCTAACCAGATAGCCCAGACTATGGTTACCAGGAGAACAAGCCCCTCGCTTGGACAATTTTAGGCTTTTACACTATGTAAAATAAGTCCCACAGCGTCTCTAAGCTTCGAAAATGTACCCAACCAATCCCAAAGTCCTGCCACATGGATGAAAACTTTCGCAGAAAAAGAAAAAATGATCGATCGCCTCCATTTCCATGTCACAGAGCGGATACATCTTGGAAAAACCTACAAAAATCTTGGAACATCGATCTCGAGTCAAAATACATCCTCTCCTTATCAATCACAAGAGGTTTGTTGCTTCTCTTATGTTTGTGACACTCTTCATTCATCGTGCGAAGGCTATTGCCTATTCTTCTGAGGGCGAAGTGGAAAGCATTGTGGACTAGTGATTTTGCAATATCCTACTTCTCCTCTCTGCTTCTCTAAGTAGAGCAAGGAAGACTTTTTTGACCAGCTCCATCTTTCGAAACTAACCGAAAACACTATAAAAGCATTAATTCCGTAAAAGATTGCCCGGGAAAGCTCTCCTAGTCTAGGCCTCGGAAAGGTATGTCGGGGCTCCGTGTGAGCAACCCCTGGAATACAGGACCTGGGGGAGTACCCCTCTTCTATTAAGTTCAGTAAGGGGAGATTGACCTGGGGAGAGTCCTTTCTTGTTATTCTCATTCTCGCACTACTGGCAGGCTAGTTACCTTGAGATCCCAAATTAGTTTGCATTCACGAAACCTAGCGATTAGGTGAAGGGTTTGGTGGTCTGTCCACACCTTTGTAAGCATGTATCACAAAAAAGTCTCAATACCTACAAATCTCATGATCTTTGCATCCCATCAGACCATTCAACTAGATGAGAGATCCCAGTAAGGCAGTAATTGAAGATCCTCCATACGTTGATCTAAGAGATCAATCAAAAATGAAGGCATCTAACTTCCATTCTCCCAATAATCCGCACTAAAGGCCTCACAATCCACATCTAAAGCAAAAAGTCATGGAAATATGGCTGCTAACGAACCTCCATCGGTACAATTATCGGTCCATAAGGTGAAAGAACAGTTCTCTCCAAGGATAGGGCAAAAAAGCTCCGACACTTGTGACATCAAGGATCGAATACCCTCCCAAGAGGCCGATGAGCCAAGAGAAGGGTGATGTGTCACACTTCCCTGGGTGTGGACACCATAAATTATACAAATGAGCATGCAATATAAATCATCATTTCTTCCTTAGATTATAGCAAACCACTTTAGAAGTAGCACCTTGTTCATCTATTTAAGCGAGAAACACGCAGGCCTCCCATAGCTTCTGGTAGCATGATTGTGTCCCAATCAACGAAGTGAATACTTGAACTATCATGTTTAGATTTACTCTAGAAAAATCCATGCATAATCATCTCAAGATGATAAAGGAGACTAGAAAAATCCATGCATAATCATCTCAAGATGATAAAGGAGACGTGATGACAAGAAAAAATAGGAATTATAGCAAGAACTGCCTTTATAAGAACTAGCCGACCACCTCGTGACAAAGTGGATGCCTTCCACCCTATCAGCTTGTTATCCAACTTCTCTACGATAGGGAGCTAATCGATTGTTCTAACTATGCAGTGGTCAGAGGGAGTACACTGTAGTGAATCGAAAAGAAGTCACGCATTGTGCCCAGCTACTTTAGCAAGAATTAAAGAGATGTAATACACAGGAAGCATATTCCACAAGGAATGGGAAAGAAATATCACGTTGGAAACTTTAAAAAAAACCCACACCCAAAAGTACTATATCAAAAGGAAGTGAAGAGGTAGAAAACTTGCATCTCCATCCCCTATTGCATAAAAATGATAAGAGAGGTGTTGAAAAAAGATGGAAGTCTAGATTTTCTGAAAATCTTTCAACAATTCCAAACAACACTTTCCAAGTTCATCAATCAATTATTAAATTTACAATGTTTTTTTAGAAATTATAGAACAAACTTTTTTATTCATTGTTAAACTCTCAACTAACTTTGTTTAATTATCCGAAACGGATAATTATCCACTTAGTGTCCTATAAATTAGATCATAGGTTCATTATTACTAACAACAAGCAAGAGTTGCGTATCTTCTTGCAATATTCAATTTTTATCTTTGAGAGAGTGTTAAAAGAGCTTTATCTCAAGTCAACTTCCATTTATGCTCTCTATAATAAAGCATTGTTTTACAAGCTTGATTCGAAAGTTTCGTAAGACTGTTTCATTTGCTTAGCATTCATTTACATAATTCATTCGAGGTTAATCATGAAATTTGTACTTTCTCATGTTGTAAGAGTACTTGATGCAAGCACGAATTAGGGATTTCGACAAATTAAGATTTTTGTCCATAAATAATTATTTAAGTCATCAACATTTTTTTGTTTTCTTTAAATTAATAGAGATCAATTTGATGCTCAATTATTACTGTAGAGACTTATATATATGTTACGTTTTACTGTTTCGTAATTTCTATTTATATTTTGTAAGACTCTGTAATTTACTCAAGGGTTTTCTCCCTATATAAGAGACCCGAGGGCTCTATGGAATAAACACATCGAAGTATTCTAACATGGTATCAGAGCCATAACCCTAACCTAGGGTTCTCCACCGCCGCCCCCCCCCCCCCTCTTCTTTCCCGCCGCCGCCGCCGACTCTAGGGTTTCGACCCCTCCCTCCCCGGGCTCGCCGCCTCCCAGCCGGCCTTCCCAGCTCCCAGCGCCCCTCCCCACCGGGCTCCCAAGCCCCCAGCGGGCTTCCCAGCCCCTCGCGCACCTCCGATAACCGCCGCCCAGCCCCATCCACCGCCGCCCAACCCCCCGATCTCCAGCCCCCGGCCTCCTGCACGTCGCCAACAGCCCTCCAGCCGCCATCCTCCTGTAGTAGGGGCTCCCAAAGCCTCTACTCGTGGCCGGGGTACCGCTTCCTCGCTAGGACTCGGCGTGATGTTTGATTCAAGTGCGTAATCGTCTACCTATGCACTTGAATCTTACAAGGTCTCGGTAGACAATACTTTCTTGGTCTATCAGTACTTGTTCTTCTCCGGCATTATGTCAGAACAGAATTACGAGCTGTGGGCGATGCAGTTCCTCAGTCTCAAGAAGTCGTGTGGTAAGAAGCATATTCTTACCGAGGATGAACCGCCGGAGAAGACAGGGATCTATGCCTCATGGGAGGCTGACGATGCGTACGCCAAGGTGTGGCTCTCAGGTACGCTTACGACGGAGATAGCGAATGATGTCCTTCACCAGCCCACCGCTAAGGCGATGTGGGATATTTTGGCTGTGACGTACTCTCAAGTACGCAACGAGACGAAGATGCTCCAGTTGCAGCATGATATATTTACCACGAAGCAGAATGGGAGGCCTCTCCATTCACTGTACACGTCGCTTCGTGGCATGTTCGAGAAGCTCTATAGCACCATTCCGCTTACAGCCACACCGGAACAGCAGAAGACTTTCCGCAACGCCACTATGGTTGGCGTATTACTCGCTGCCCTAGACCCAGAGTATGAGGCCGCACGGTCTCAGATCCTAGCAGATGCCACTATCCCGCCGATGGAAGAGGTATACAGGAGGCTCAGTCGTGTACCTGTTCCGTCCAATACAGCGTCTGCGACTCTGTCAGCAATGGCAGTCTCCAGGGGACGTGGTGGTTCGTCCTCATTTCGTGGAAGAGGAAGTGGTGGACATGGTCGCGGAGGTCGCATAATTCTGCCGCCGTACTGGTCACTCAGAGGATACGTGCTATTCCAAGCACGGCTTCCCTCCTTCTGCACGTGTCGCGGATCATGTTCAGGGTCCTTCAACTCCTGCTACAGATCACAGGTTCGAGGAGCTAGTGGCACGGCTTCGTGATATCATGCCACAGTCATCGTCAGAGGGTGCTGACAGCTCTGAGATTGTCGCTTCGGCATCTGCCAGTACTTCTGCCTCTGCTACTGCCTCAGGTAGTCCTCCGGTCTCATATCATAACCATGATCTCACAGGTTGGATTGTTGATTCTGGAGCCACCCATCATCTATGTCATGATAGAGATATCCTGCAGTCCTATAGAGTTGTTCAGCCTGGTCGCTCTGTACTCATTGCTGATGGTACTCATTCCCCGATCGTCGGTCAGGGGGAGACGGATTTGCTGCCCTCTATGCACTTACAGAATGTTTTGCATGCACCAGAATTCTCTATGAATCTATTATCCATTAGTCAGATTACTAGAGATTTGCATTGTCGTGCTATATTTGATCCATCTTCTGTCATTTTTCAGGACATACTAACGGGCAGGGTGATTGGCTGTGGTTCTGAGCACAATGGCCTCTATCGTCTTGTACGGACCTCGTATGCTGGAGTCTCACTACATTCTCAGGGCTCCGTCTCACCATATACCTGGCATCTTCGATTTGGTCACATGCCACTACAGAAAATGCGCCACCTCCTGCCTCAGATATCTCCGGGTTCGTCTTTTCGTTGTGAAGCATGTCAGTTAGGGAAGCACCATCGGTCCAGCTTCCCCAGTCGTCAGGGTCGAAGCAGTCGCTCCCCATTTGAGTTATTTCACATAGATATTTGGGGTCCCAGTCGTGTCCCAGATCATCAGGGGCACAGGTTTTATTTAGTTGTTGTTGATGATTTTTCTAGAGTGTCCTGGACTTTTCTTCTCAAAAATAAATCAGAAGCAGGAAGTGTTATTCAAAATCTTATAAATGAGGTTCAAAATGTTTTTTCGTCTACTGTTAAGTATGTGAGTACTGACAATGCCTTGGAATTTTGCACTCGTTCTCTTGCTCGCTTTCTTGCTTCTAAAGGCATTATTCATCAAACCACATGTGCATACACATCTCAACAAAATGGTGTTGCAGAACGAAAGCATAGACACTTTCTTGACATTGCTCGCACATTACTTATTCAAAGTTCCGCACCCTTATCTTTTTGGGGGGATGCTATCCTTACAGCATGCTATCTGGTCAACCGCATGCCTACAACTGTACTTGGCGAAAAGTCTCCTTTCTCTCTTCTATTTCCTGACAAAGATTTGTTTACACTTACACCTCGGGTCTTTAGTACTGTTGCGTTTGTTCACCGGTTATCTCCAGGACTTGATAAGCTCTCTCCTAGAGCTATCAAGTGTGTTTTTGTGGGCTACTCCAGGACACAGAAAGGATATCGTTGTTATGATCCCATCATAACAAATACTATGTGAGTGCTGACGTTACCTTTTTCGAACCAGTCATGTACTTCTCCCCTGCAGGTGACAGACTGATCTCCTCCACATCCACGGACTCTCATGTCTATGTGCCTCCACCTCCAAGTCTGAGCAAATCATCTAATCCACCTCCACCACCACCGCCACCTCCAATTATACCATTTCCTAAATTCTATACAAGGCGAACAGGGCCAGCTCAAGCTACATGCCAACCATCCAGCACGCCTCAGGTATGTCCTGATGTTACCACTAATGATGAATTAGCCGATGCACCGGTGCAGGAGTCTTTACAACAGGAGGAGGATCCGCCAGTCATAGACGATCTTGATCGGCCTATAGCACAAAGGAAGCCAAGGCGACAATGTGCTTCGTACCCGCTTGCTTCTCATGTCTCATTTCATCGTCTCAATGGGGACTTCCAGAAGTTTGTAGCTGCGGTCTCGTCCGTTGAGATTCCACGGACCTATCAAGATGCCATGAAGATTGATTACTGGTGTCTAGCCATGGAAGAGGAGATGCGTGCTCTGCAGTCTCGAGGGACTTGGTCTCTTGTTCCCATTCCTTCAGGTGCTCCTGTGGTGAGTTGCAAGTGGATTTACGGTGAAATATCATGCGGATGGACGTCTTGATAGGTACAAGGCAAGACTTGTAGCACGGGGATTTACCCAGACATATGGGGTAGATTACATGGATACTTTTTCACCGGTGGCTAGACACTCCACTCTTCGCATCCTCCTATCTGTTGCTGTGGTACGTAACTGGACCATTTTTCAGCATGACGTCAAGAATGCTTTTTTGTATGGAGACCTACATAAGGAAGTCTACATGCAGCAGCCACCAGGATTTGCTGCTGAGGGGGAGACTCAGATGGTGTGCAGACTTCATAAGGCTATCTATGGCCTTAAACAAAGTCCCCGAGCATGGTTCCAGAAGCTGTCTCAGCTAATTGAAAAACAGGGGTTCAGGAGATCAAATGCGGACCATTCATTGTTCATCCAGAAGACCCCAAGAGGTACAGTTGTTGTCATGATATATGTTGATGACATCTTGGTCACAGGAGATGATGCTCAGGGGATTGAGATAACCAAGTCCCTGTTGGGAAACCAGTTCATTACGAAGGATCTGGGCACGATACGATATTTTCTGGGGACAGAGTTTGCACGAAATGCACAAGGAATGGTGATGACTCAAAGAAAATATGTCACGGACTTGCTAGCTGAAGCAGGAATGACTGGATGCAGACCTTCAAGTACACCTATGGACCCAAGCATGAAGTTGTACGATGACGATACCGAGGAGGTGGACAAAAGAAGGTACAGAGAGATGGTGGGTAAGCTCTTATATATTACTATAACTCGGCCGGATATTGCCTTTGCAGTAAACCGGGTGAGTCAATTTGTGGAGCAGCCAAGGCAAGTTCATATGGATGCCTTGTATATGATATTGAGATATCTGAAGTCTTCCCCAGGCACAGGGTTGCTATTTAGGAAAGATACGGATCTATCTATTTCAGCTTGTGCAGATGCAGATTATGCAGGATGTCCAAGGGATCGTAAATCCACTTCTGGATTTGCTATCTTCATAGGAAGTTCTTTAGTTTCTTGGAAAAGCAAGAAACAGACTGTTGTGGCGAGGTCCAGTGCGGAATCCGAGTACAGAGCCATGGCACAAGCAACTGCAGAAATGATGTGGGTTAGAGCAGTCTTAGAAGATCTGACTGTAGATGTCCCCTTGCCTATGAACCTCCAATGTGACAATCAGGCAGCATTATTTATTGCCAATAATCCAGCTTTTCACGAGAGAACAAAGCACATCGAGGTGGATTGTCATTTTACTAGAGACATAATTCAGAAGGGCTTCATCTCCACCTCTCATGTCAGTTCAGAGGATCAGACGGCTGACATATTCACCAAACCACTGCTCAGAGGACCTTTCCAGAGATGTTCTTCCAAGCTGAGCATGATAGATATCTATGCTCCATTTTGAGGGGGAGTGTAGAGACTTATATATATGTTACGTTTTACTGTTTCGTAATTTCTATTTATATTTTGTAAGACTCTGTAATTTACCCAAGGGTTTTCTCCCTATATAAGAGACCCGAGGGCTCTATGGAATAAACACATCGAAGTATTCTAACAATTACGATAGATAATTTAGGTTATAGATATTTTAGGAATGAATAGTGTTTGTTAAGGGTTAGTTTTTCTCTTCTTTATTTATTTTTGATCCAACGCTCCCTATAAAAACTGGCTACTAGTCCATTGTTTAGAAAACATGTTATGAGATTGTAAATTGAGATAGTGTTTTGGATATTGCCTCCACCATTAGTGCCTCTCTCCCATCCAAGGCCTTAAATGTCGGATGTCGGTTTCGTTTCGGTGACTGACCGAAACGAAATTTCGGTCGAATTTCGGTCGAAATTCGACCGAAATTTCGGTCATTTCGGTCGGTTTTTGAATTAGGGCACCCAAATATCGGCCGATATAGGCCATTTCGGTCGAATTTCGGTCACCCACCGAAACCGAAATTCGACCGAAATTCGGCCGAATTTCGGCGAAATTTGATCCCATTCCCATCTATGTTATGCTTCCACCTCTCGTCCATGATCTTATGTCATCTCGTGAGCCTCATCACAATCAAATTTCTCCTCTTTCCTCACCTCTGTTTTCCCGACTACATCAATTGATATTGAAGCATGGAAAATCAATCGTTCTCACAATTCAACAAACCCCTCATATGTTGGTGAATGAATTTCAAATTAAGTCATCTAAGCCATAATACAATTTACAGTAAAACAAGTTGAAGACACGCCTCCAGAAGTTGCAATATTCGCTACTAAACAAAGACATTCACTCACAAGGAAGGTACCTTCATCTGTGAAGAGAATCAAGCCATTTCAGTAACCATTGAAGATGAGTACAAGTACACCAACACATACATCAAAGAATTCATAACAAAAGAACTGTCTTCTTTGATTCTTCTAGAATCTAAAGCAAAGATTTTGACATCCTCCTTTGCGGTTCCCATTGTTATCATAGGACCACACACATTGAAGTATGCATGAGACATCGACGTCACTTGCAGCCCTCGATTGTGCCACCAAAGCACATTGTTGCATGCCAGCTCGCAAACCCTTTGATAACCACTCGCTCTAGGATGCAACATCACCACCATGGCTACATGCGATGGCCAACAATAGCCACCAGCACCTTCATTGTCATCGGTTGGGCCTCCACTGTAGGGGCATTTGATGTTGCAACCATCATCACAAGCATTAATCGAGGCTACCTCGTTGTAGTCCAGAAACTAACGTCGTCATTCCCCTCTACACCTCTAACACCATATCTCCAGGCACATACACCATTAGTTGCATTGTAGAGGTTTGGAAACCGTGAGGCACCTCAAGATTGTTTCCTCGAGGAAGGGATCTCCCAATGGTGTCAATCCCATCGATGGATTCTAAGCCTCCACCACAATTGCGCCGCCCATGTCGGATCTGCATCCTCTACAGCTGCATACTACAGTACCACACTCAATGTATCTGCATCCTCCACAAACGTACTACGATGTCAATGCCACCACCTTAGTCAATTTCGTTGTTGTTGTTGTTATTGTCCTAGAAGGGAGAAAACCATATTATAAATTAAAACTTTCTATCAAGAGAGAATCAAATTCCTAACAAAATAGGGATTTGGGGAGAAATATTACAACAAACCCCCTCACTCCAAACCTCTTTATTTTAACGGTGCAAGAAGGGGGAAGTATAAGGATGAGAGAATATTTAAGTGAAGGGTCCTTTCTAAAAAATATTCAAGCGAAGTGGTAGAACAATTGCATTTACGCTCCTTCATGGGAAAAATACTAGAAGAATATTGAAAAGTCGAGGAAATCTATGAAATTGGGAACATTCTTTTCAACAAATTCAAATGGAATTTATCTAATGACTGCTCCAGTGATGAAGCAACTCGTCAAGACGAGTTTTTCAAAACAAAGAAGAACTGATGCAAGCATGGATTGGGTTTGTCCACAATTGGTTATTTTAGGTTGATTGTCAATTTCTTCCGTTAAATAAATTGAGATCTTAGATAATTTATATTAGAGACATTTTCATATTCGATTAGGATTTATTAGGTGGTTAACTTCTATTCTTTATTATTTTCGTATCCATGCCTCCCTATATAAAGGGGTTAGCAGTCCCTTGTTTAGAAAACAAGTTATGAGATTATGACTTGAGTTATTGGTTTGAAGGTTGCCTCCACCATCATCGCAATTCTCATCTTTTGTAGGATTCTTCATCTCATCCTTGTTCCTCTCTCATCTCGCGAACCTCATCACATCAAATTTCTCCTCTTTCCTCACCTATGTTTAACCGACTACATAATTGCCTAGTTAGTAGAATCATGTCTTCCATCTGGGAAGAGAAATTCACTCTAATCATCTCTAGAGTGAATCATATTTGTAATTGTGTTACTTGTTCTCAAAACAACTTGTTAATGCAATACAAAGATATCCAGTTAAAAAAACTTGAGTCAAAATGACCGAAGTCATTGTTTTCACTAGTGGGCTTCATTAAATCCTAGTATGAGTTTATGGTTGATTTTTATTTCAATATCTTATGATTAGTTGACAGTATTTTACATTTTTTCTCATGAGATTATAGTGTGCTTACAGATACACAATTCCCTGACAATTGGCATTTGAGTACGTGCACCACAAAGATATGTTCATTTCAAAATGCCAATGTAATATTGGCTAACCAAATGACAAAAAGAAAGCCAAGTGCCCAGCCCTCTCTACCCTTGATCAAAAAATCTTATCCCCAAATTTCTTTCGAAACTCATTCATGACAGACATATAGCCAGTTAATTTACATCACCCTCCACATTTCCTTTGTGAAAACACACCAAATAACATGTGGGAAATGTCTTCTTGATCCCTCCATAGACATGACAAACAACATCCATATCTGGAAAAAATATTGATGTAACACCACTTATTAATCAATCTCCCTGTCCTAATGAGCCACGTGAAAATTCACTCTGTTGGGAGGCCCATACTCTCTAAATCATAGAGCAGTCTTTGGCCAAATCTACGTATCAAAGTATAATTTGATGCTCCATGGCTTTGTAAGCCCTCTTTACAAAAGAATCTCCCATAGGCCACACCTAGTGACAGCACATCTCCTTCTAAAGGCCCTCCAGATCCTCAAGGATGATAAACTCAACAGTTTCGAGAGTCACGAGTAGATCAACAACATCTATAAGCCACTGCCTAAACATGTCATTGCCTAATAATATGCTATTGTAGCCTTCTTATTCAATGCCAAACCAAAGGGATGAAGGAATTTATATTCATATTTCTCTTCTTAGGTTCGAGAAGACATCATCCAATCATCCAAACAACACAATGCAAGTTTTTTGCTTATCTATATCTTTTTCTGCAAAAAAGGGGAAACATGTAAAGGTATCCAACCAAGTAGGTTAACTAATAGAAGTTAAAAGCATTACATGAGCCAGGATTCGAGCAGAGCCTAAGCAGAATGAGTTACATTTTCTACATGAAAGCGATTATAAAAATTACTCCATTGCATGTAAGCCAAAGCACCCAGATTATTGCAACTGGAAAGAGTATCTCTCTGTTTGGATGGAAGCTAGAGTTGGAAATGATTTCCAACAACCGCTGAGACTAGTAGAGTACATCCACCCAATGCCCAATCCCAATCATGTATCGTTTGCCTTCTCACAAGCAAAAAAAAAAAGATGGTCGATCATCTCTGACTTCCCCTAACATAGGGAACAAATGTCGTTATTGCCCAAGAAATGTCTAGCCCATCTATCCTTACTCAAGATTCTTCCACATTGCACTAGCCATAAGAAGATCTTGATACATGTTGGGACCTTCATATCACATATAAACTTGCAATCTCGAATCAAATCCTCAAGCATTGGGCCCAGTTATCTATCTATAGTTTTGCATGCATGTCGCATCGTGAAATCACCATCTTTCAGCACCTAGGGATCTCAGCCTTCCACAGACCCTCCATCGAGCTAAGGCTTCCAAGAGTTCCATGAAATCTTGGAAGTCTTGTTCCAAAAACTTCAAATCGAATGTGAGCAGCCACGGTTCATCCACCCAAGAATCGGAGACCAATGCATCATGATCTGCTCAAACGAAAACAATTGTGGGAAATGAGTCCCCAAAGCCACTCCATTAATCCGTCATCTGTCCAAAAAGTAAAAAAGAAGCCATCTCCAAGTATTGGACGAGACAGAAACAAAAGTTGTTGAATTACGAAGCAAATTCACTTCTGAAACATAAATGTCAAATAATGTGGTCGATGGGCTAGGGACCTCTGAGCATGGATGCCATAAATTCCCCATATTAGTCTGTAGCATAAGCCCTTATTATCTTCGCACATCCTCACAATCAATTTCAATAGTAGCGCTATGTTCATAGTCTACAAGCAGGAAACTCCAAGGCCTCCCTCTTCACTAAGGAGAGTAATCATATACCAATCAACCAAGTGTATGCCCAATGAATTCTGCTCGGATGTACCCCAGAAGAATCTCCTCATAATCTTCCATAGGCGACAGTGCACCCCCATCGGCGAAATTCTTGGTGACATGAAGAAAATTGGGATAATCGCGAGGACAACCTTCACTAGTATCAGTCGGCCACTACAAGACAGCATCGAGGCCTTCCACTCTACAAGTTTCTACTCCATCTCCTCAGTGAATGATAATAAATCTGAAAAACGGAGAAAACCACTGCTCAGGAGTAGACTTATGTAGCATCCGATTGGCAACGAGCCAAAAGCCGTGGTTAGCTCCATACCACATCCACTGGCATCTGCTTCTGTGAGACCGAAGGGACTGCAGTCAATTTGTCTCTCTTAAGCTTCAGACCGAAGAGTTTGCCAAAGATGTCAAGCATTGCAGTTATTCCCCTCACTTCTTCCTTGCCTCCATCAATAAAGAAAATGGTGTAATCCGCGTATTAAAAAGTGCAAATGCAATTCTCTCCCAAAGTGTACCCTACAAAAATGCCTAGGAAAATCACTTGATCTATCATGTGTGTAAGTACATATGTTAGCATAACAAAGATCATGGATACGGCGAGTATCCCAGAATAACTCCCACTATGGTTTGAAAGCAACCTCCTTCTGGTCAACCATTCAGTAGTACAGAATAGGACACAATAGTGACGCACTTTTTCATCAATGGGATCCATATTTTTGGAAAACCACATTTTCCAAGGTTGACCACATGAACCTCAAATCCAAGTTTATGCTTTGGAGAAGTCAACTTTCCAAAGTAGGCCATGTGTCCATCTTCTTCCATTTGCCTACCTTCTTCTCTAGTCAATCACAATTTATTGTTGTGTGTCCAAGTACATATGTTAGCATAACAAAGATCATGGATACGGCGAGTATCTCAGAATAACTCCCACTATGGTTTGAAAGCAACCTCCTTCTGGTCAACCATTCAGTAGTACAGAATAGGACACAATAGTGACGCACTTTTTCATCCATGGGATCCATATTTTCGGAAAACCACATTTTCCAAGGTTGATCACATGAACCTCAAATCCATGTTTATGCTTTGGAGAAGTCAACTTTCCAAAGTAGGCCATGTGTCCATCTTCTTCCATTTGCCTACCTTCTTCTCTAGTCAGTCACAATTTATTGTTGCCACAAATATGTGCCCCCCCAAGATGAAGACAACTCAACCAGCAAAACAAGTTCATCCAAGACATACCCAAGCATGTTCACCAAAAGTTTGGCCCCCACAAAATAAATAATGTTTGAAAGGACAATGGGATATAAGTCACATATACGAATGATACCTCTTTCTTCGGCAACATGAACAAAAACACCTTATTAAACAAGTGAAAACCAGCATTACTAGGAGCAAACTCCTCAATCACGGTCACAACAATCGCCTGACTACGTATTGGAAATATCGATAGAAAGAGAATGGGAAGCCATCCGGACCCAAAGCTTTGCTTATGTTCAACTCCATCGTTGATGTCCTAACTTCATCACGATAAAAGGTCCTCGTCAGGTGGGTACGCTGGGAACAAGCGATACATTGTCCGATTGAAGGCCAACGAATTTTCCTCTCTCTATGGGAGACTCTGCGAAAGTAGTATGTTATTTCTCTTCCCATCTCCTGATCTCCCTCCATGAGGGTATCGTCTACCACCATGGTGTGCACCGTGGGGATGTGTTTAGATTTTTTATAAGATTGAACCAGCTCTGGCCTGTTTTGTGAGCACTATCCGAGATTTTTCACCATGGCTACTGATAGGAATATCACCGTAGTTCATGTGTGGTTGGCGGGTACTTGGGCCCAGAGTCGAAGTTGATTGTATTCTCCAGCAAGACAGGAAGGCTGGAGGACATGGATGGCCCTTTTACGAGGAAGAATCATTGCATTTAGAAGGATAGCCACTTTTTCAATGAGCTTTCTTTTGTACGCAGAACCCGATGTAGGGGGACCCCGACATGACTTTTTGTTTATTTGGAGGAGTAGGATCCCATGACGCATTAAAGTCTTCCTTTGGCTTGCGAGACATGGACGGCTACTCATGAAGGAGCAAAGAGACCAATGTCTCCAAAGAAGGAATTCACTTTGCCCAAGGTGTGGAGATGATCTTGAGGGTATGTATCACTTGTTCTTCAAGTGTAGACGGAAGGCGATTATGTGTGCCCTCCACCTGAGGTGCTTCTCGTAGGGGGCAGTTGGACATCAGCGGAAATCATGTCATTCCCAGAGGAAGATGAAGTCTGAACCTATTGATGGACTGGACCTTGTAGCCCCGGTAATTGACGAATCTTCGAAGGGTCGCGGTGGGGTGGTCCGACAGGGATGCTCCTTTGCAGCTATTGTTGATGGGGAAACCTCACCGGCAGAGAGGTCTGGAATAATGATTGGCTTGTGCTCGAGAGAATCGTTATCCGTGAACTCCATTTGAGCGGGCCTTCTGCTCACCTTTGGATGTAGTTGGGTTGGGACGCGGGAAGTGTTATGCGTGGGGACTCTCGAGACTGCACTTGGACCACTTGCTTGGTGCAAAACTGAAGAACGATGTTTTTGGAAACTCCCATGGTTTATTGATGGTAGCGAAGGAGAAACCTTAAGGCAGGTGGCATGCGTGGTAGGAGTTCCCTTCTTGGCCCGTACGATGGCTGTTCTGGACCCAGCACTGCGAAGCCTAGGCTAGGTGTTGAGGATCCTTGCAGAAGGGCGCTCTTTGATGTCGAACCTGCAAGTGACTCTCATGCTCATGGAGTGCCCGATTCACGCCATGATGGAGGCATCGGCGGAATTGCAGGTGGGATGCACTTCTTTCAAGCTTCGAGTCATGTTCTTGTCGTCTCCCAACCATATGCGGCCAAAAGTGTCTCCAGTAGCTCCTTGACCAGGTCGGTGCCACATCAGATGATAAATGTTAGGCTTAGAGAGGAAGTCGGGATGCCTTTTTGAGAAAAGATGTTTCTGTTTGCAAGAAGACAGCGCTTACCTTTTCGGTGGATCGAGAGGGAGATGGATTGTCGACACTTAAAGTTTGTGCGCACAATCCCTTATGAGGGTACTTCGTGCCCTCTTCAGCGTCTTTTCCTCTCTCGTTGCTCTCGATCGAAAGGCCCCCTCGGAACCTTACCTGCCTAGCGATTCGTTTGTGAGCCGACATTTTGGGTACCCATTTGCATAACCGAACAGCCCTCTCTCTTCAGGTCGGGCGAACCCTTGTTTGGTTCTCAAGACCCGACCCCTGCTCCTCTCCAGATTAGCACGTCAGATAAAGGCGGATCCCAGAGTTGATTGACTCGCTAATTGTTCGTTAGACCGTGATGATGGTCGGCTCGCTTCCCTGATTAAGAAAGCTCACCAAACCCTAGAGATCCTTGTGGACTCGATGGCGGAGGAACTCGGATCTGAGAAGAAGGAGGCACATGTTGTCCCCAGGGGATATGGCGTGGCAAGAATGGTGGCCGAGGATGATCTCGGTGGGGCGGTGAAATTGGCGAGCTCAGTGGTATAAAAGAGAGTTCTGAAAAGGTACATATGAAGGTGACGCGCTAAGACTACGCACAACGAAATTCCCACTGTTTCAGAATGGAAGGTAGAAGAGGCGTTGCTGGCAGTAAGTTTAGTGGGCTCTTCCTCATGATCTAAATGAAGATTTTGTCGTGGAATGTTAAAGGCTTCCATTGGTTGTAGGGTTAGGCAGGGTTGGGTTGGGGTACCCCTCCTTCCAACCCTCCCAATCCTCCTCACAGTTTAATATTCACAGGGGTACCCCAACCCAACCCAATCCTGCCCAACCCTGCAACCAAACGAACCCTAAGGGTGCGTTTGGTTCGTGGGTTATCCAGGGGTGGATAACCCGGTTTTGTGTTTGTGTGTTTGGTTGGTGGGTTAAGGGTTGGGAGGGTTTGTGTGATGTGATTGTATTGGAATTTGAAAAAGTTGATAGTTATTATGATATGATTGTATTGAAATTTGAAAAAGTGGGTGATTGTTGTGATGTGATTGTATTGAAGTTTGGAATAATGAGTAGAAGTTGAGTATTTTATGATTTTTAGATGATATGATGGTATAATATATAATTTTTTTGATGAAAAGATGGTGGACCCCACAAGTGGGTTAGAAATATGGGTTTTGGGGGGTAACCCACCCAAAGTGGGGGGTAACCCCCCAAACGAACACACCCTAAGGGTTGGGGTAACCTGGAGAAAAGAAAGCCGTTGGGATCGAGGTTTTCGGAATGGGGTTGCGACGTTGTTCTGCTTCAGGAGACAAAATTGGACTCTTGTTCGGGTGTTTCGTGGAGCTCGTTTGGTGCAGGCACTCCCTCAAGTTTTCAAATGATCGATACAGTGGGGAGTGCTGGGGGTCTTCTTCAGGACTGGAAGGACTCCACCTTCACGTTTCGGGCAGAGCTGCGAGGTGCTCATGTTATCACGGCGCTCTTAGAATACATCGGGACGAACACGTTGGTCGCACTCTCGTGTGTCTACGAGCCATGCGGCAGGCAATTCGATAGGAGCTATGAGCGGACCTCAGGGCGGCGAGGGCCGCATTTCTGGGATGTGCCTGGCTTTTGGGAGGGGATTTTAATGTGACATTGCAGGCTTCTGACCGACAACGGATGCGTGGGGTCAGGACCCAGGCTCTGTGGACTTTGCCGAGATCATCGATGATTTGGATATGGAAGTATTAGATGCGGCTGACACGAAGTTCATTTGAAGGAACTAAAGCTCTCACTCCCGCATTGATCGCTCAATGGCCTCTTCTGAACTTTTGGAAGTGCTCCCTCTTTCTTTTTCATCTAGCAGAGCTCGTACTAAATCAGACCATTCGCCTTTCATTTGGGACTCTGGTGACTCCTCCCTGCTGAGGGGTTTTTTCATATTTGAGCGGCTTGGCTTCTAGAGGATTCTTTCAGAGATCTGGCCTCCTCTAATTGGATCTCTACGGAGACGACGGGGTCCATGGCAACGCATTTTTCTCGGAAGCAGTCCTCGCCGCGTACTCGTCTTTGTGCTTTTAAGAAGGAAACTAGAGATGCTCGAATAACTCGGAGGGTTTTTGCGGAGTTGAAGATCGTGAGACTTGACAGACTAGAAGATGAGAGACCCCTGGATGTTGTGGAGCACAATCAGAGAGTTGAGGATAAGAAAAGGATCAGGTAGTGGAAGCAGAGATCTAGGCTCGCCTGGCTCAAGGAGGGAGATGCAAACACATCTTTCTTCCACACAATGGCTAGTGGAAGGAACCGTATCAACAGCATTCGTTCTGTGATTTTGAATGGGAAAAGAATTAAAGGAGGTAGAGAGATGGGTTGTGCGATTGCAGAGCACTTTAGTGCTTTCTCGAGGAGGGCGACTGATAGGCCGTGGAGATGGAGTGGTCTTGGGGCCTCTCGTCTTTCGACTGCACATGCAAGCAATCCAATGCAGAATGTGACCCTGGAGGAGATTAGATCTGTTGTTTGGAACTTGAATGCTGAGGGGGCTCCAGGACCAGACGGGTTCTCAATCTTTTTCTATAACGAATTCAAGGATCTTCCGGGGGATGAAGTGCTGGAGGTGGTGGATTAATGTTTTCGGTGCAATGCATGCTTTGAGAAGCAGAACAAGGCTCTAATTTTTCTGCTTCTGAAGTGGAAAACGGCAGAGAGAATTGAAGACTACAGGCCGATTGCCCTTTCCAATGACATTTACCTGATTGTGACAAAGGCTTTTGCAACTAGACTTAATAAAAATTTTAGGGCACATTGTGTGGTTGTTTCAGACAGTCTTTGTTCCTGGGAGACAAATTGCAGATAGTTTGGTGATGGTTTCAGAGATTATTGCAGACTGGAAGAGAAGAAAGGTGAAGGCCCTACTTTGGAAAGTTAACTTTGCCAAGGCCTACGACATAGTCGATCGGCGCTTCCTATGGGCAACTCTTCATAGACGGGGCTTTCATCTGGATTCTTACATGAAGCGTTGCGTCACCACGGCCTCTTTTTCGATGCTTGTGTATGGTCATCTGAAAGGGAGCTTTTTCCAACCACAGAGGGAAATCAGACATGGCCATAGGGGTGTCCACTTACTCTTATGCTTTTCATCATTGATGTTGATGTTCTGGCTTGCATGGTGGACTGCGTCCAAAGTAGTGTGATCACGAAGGGTTATTCCTCAGGGACTTGCATATCCCTCTTCTCCAATATGCGGACGACACGGTTTTCTTCATTGAAGGAGGAAGGGAAGAAGCTGGGGGTATGGCTGTCACATTAGAGATCTCAAGGCTCGTACTAAATCATAGCAAACCGACAGTTGTTCCTTTTGGCCTTTCGGATAAGGAGGCTAGCTCGTGCAATGGGGAATTGGCCACAGAGAGCGGCTCCCTCCCGCATTCATTATATGGGGCTCCCTCTGATGCTCAATTGAGTTAAAATGGTGGATCGGTTACTTGTAGTGGAGAAGCTGGAACGAAAGTTATCGGGTTGGAAGGCATCTGCCCTCTCCCATGGTGGTCGTCTTGTGATGGTGAAGATGGTACTCTATGTTATTTTTGTATTCTTCATTTCAACCCGCTTGTTACCTGTTGGTATTAGGAATCAACTGGAGCGTTTGCTATGAGGATTCCTGAGGAGCAGATCAGGGCAGGAGGGCCATGGTATGCATCTGGTGGATTGGGGTACGGTCACCTTACCTAAGGTGTTTGGTGGTCTTGGTATCAAGAGACTGGAGGTCTTGACGAAGCTCTGTTGTTGAAGTGGGTGAGCATGATTTGGGGGAAGAGTGAGGATATTTATTCTAGCCTCATCTGCCGCATTTATGTCATCTCTCGGCCGGATTCTTTGCCTTTGCGGCCAGGGGCAGCCCTCGATCTTCTGGAAGGGAATCCTTAAAGTGATGTCGTGTTTCCAGGAGCTTTTTCACCATATCATGGGGAATGGTGCCTCCTTCGCCTTTTGGGCAGATAATTGGACTGGCAACGGCCCGCTGCGTTACCGCTTCCCTTGCCTTCTTTCCTTGACGATGGACAACACAGTGCGAGTTGTTGATTGTTGGATTAATGGGAATTGGATGCCAACTTTCAGGAGGAACTTTTCGGATCAGCGCTTGGAGGATTTCCTACTGCTTCTGGACTCCCTGAGATACATGGCAAACCCTTTGTTTGATAAAGCAAGGAGGGAGAAGTTGTAAGGAGTGGCAGACACTGCCAGACAGTCAGTGCAACAAGTGCGAGGGGATAGAGGAAGACATCGAGAGTTTTTAATAGGAAATGAAATAGAAAAATAAAGGAAGTAAAGGGGGTTAATATTTGTACAATACTTCTTCAAGTACCCCCAGCATCTGATCACGTATGGAGGGCGGTTGGGATACCTTGGGCGCGAGCGATGGGGCCGCGTCGTTCTGGAGATCAATTCAGGTGATTGGCAACAACTCATCTGATGACTGCTCGAAGCCTTTAGCCGTTCTATGGACCATTTGGCTAGGACAAAACGATCTGATCTTCAACAACCAGAGGTTTACTATAAAAATGTAGCATCTCACTGTAACGCTCTTTACCATTTCTGGCTCTCACCGTAATGTACTCTAAACTTTTGCTAATGAAATTTACTTCGTGGTGACTCCCACAATGGGGGATCATCCTCTTTACAATCGAAAAAAACATGGCAGGCCCTATTAAGGTTCGCGAGCACTGGGTATGAAAGGGCACCTCTTTCTTGGTTAAGGCATACGGCGTGATTTGTAGGTCACCTCTTGCTCGGACGGATGACCTTATTCTGGACTGCAGCCTAATTTGGGAGCTTGTGCTCCCAGAGAAGATTGGGTTTTTTCTTTGGATCTTCAAAAGAAAGCGTATTATGACTAGAGACTGGTGTGTCAGGATGTTTGTTGTGATGTCCATCAGATGCCTCCTCTAGAGAATGGAATTGAGATGGTGGAGCACCTTTTCTTTCACTCCCCGATTTCATCGCCCATCTGGGGTGAGATTGGGCCTAGGTGGATTAGCACTTTAAGCATTGAATCGTTCTCGATGTATATGATCAACGTGAAGCAGCGATAGTGGGAAGAACTTTGCAAACCTATAGCTATTTTGTGGGCTATTTGGCTTGCTAGAAATGATGTGCTTTTTTCGTCTCAGCGCTTCTACCGTGAATCTATATGTGTTCATCTCAAGAACCTTCTTGAGTCCCGGCTCCTGTAAGGGTTTGTTGTGTTAAAGGTTTAATTTAATTTTTTTGGGGCGTATACCATCACGTGTTCCCCCTCTCTTTTTTTTTGACACTCGTGTTCCCCCTCTTTTGGCTTCAAAAAAAAGTGTAAACTCTCAAAGAAAGTATGGGAAGGCACCGGACTGGTATTCCATAGCTCAGGTCAAATGAGTGCATTGCTTTTTGGACCTCCACTTGGAATTTCTATGGCAAGACGCAGGAAGATCGCGATGTCACTTTCGTCCAACTTGGGAAATTCGGTACGCCATGAATGAACTCATTTTCCGCGGTTCGTGTTTTTATTCTGAAAATATATCGAGACTTTGCATGGCCCTTCACTTGGCCTGGCATTTGTAAATTCTTTTTATACTAATTTAAGGTGTGTGAAGGGTTCCAGCTCACGGACTCCACCCCCCTTGCACTTAAAAAACTGCCTTTAACACTAGAATCCTCTTCACCTATAAAAAAAAGAGTATAAAGCTCCTTTCTCCATAAGAACATTTGCCTCTACCACAATCATAAATCAACATAATATCTAGTTGAAACAAATTCTTGGTAGATATTGTGACAACACTGTAATAAGAACACGATAATTTCAGCATTAGTTTATTTCCAATTTGGCATCTCCCAGGATACACTGAGAAAATGTTAAAAAGTTACGACCATGAAATCATATGAATGTTATCGTGTTCCAAAAATATGGCTATTGAGACAGGTCTTCACAGGTGTTCGACTGAGCATAACTGTAAAATGGACATCTGACCATTTAAAAGAACACTAAAATACATAGTTACATACCTTGTAAAAGCGGTTTTAATAGCGGTGCTGGTTGCTGACTAGATTGTGGTTCAGATATGACGGCCTGCATGATATGCCTTATAAAAGACTTGTCTTAGCAGTATTTTGAATATGGCTAGAATATCAATTCCATTGCAAATCAAAATCAAGCATCCGCATAAGTCATGACTTACTTTATAAATTAGGAAAAATCCACTTCAAATTCAAGAACGCGCACAAGTCTTGAATAACTTTTAAAAATTAGGAAAATCCACTTATTCACAAGGTTTGAAAAAACGAAAGGCGGAACAAGGCGTTTTCCCTGAAAGCGAGGCGAGGGGTATCCTCGAGGTGGTCGAGGCGTAAGCCTCAGTTTGTATAGAAAAATAATTATAAAATATATAATAAATATATTTATTAGTGAAATAATATAATCTGACAAACATATAGTATATAACAATGTGATATACGATGATTAGGGATGTAAACGGATGCGGTTATATTCGTATTCGTTCGTATTTGTATCCGTTTATAAGAGGATATGGTTCTTGTTTTTCTAAAACAGACGAATACGAATACGAATATTCTAAACGAATTTTACACGAATACGAATACGAATCTTGGATTAACGAATGCGAATACGAATACGAACACGAAAAAACAAACAAATCCGGTTACGAATACGAATATTCGTTATTTATATTTATATTTTAAAATATGCATTTAGGGTTTATTCCCCCTCCCCCCAAAATTTTTCCCCTGCCGCCCACTCCTACCACCCACGACCCCGACTCCCACCCCCTTCGGCCTCGGCCTATCTCCCTCCTCCTCCCTTGCGGCTAGCCTACGACCCTCCCGACCTTCGCCCCTTGCGGCCAGCCTGTGCCCACCCTCCACCTCTCGGCTGCCTACCGCCCCCCTTACGGCCAGCCTGTCGCCGTCTCAACCTCCGCCCCCTTGCGCCCAGCCTGCACCCACCGTCCACCGCCTCGCCACCTATCGCCCCATTGCGGCCATCCTGCTGCCTCCCGACCTCCGCCCCCTTGCGCCCAGCCTGCCTCCCTCCTGACCTCCGCGTCCCTTGCGCCCCACCTCCCACCGTCAGCCGCTCTCCCTCGCCCTTCCTCGCAACCGCTGCCGCATCCGTCCTCCCTCACCTCCCTCATCCTCCCTCATAGCCAGAGGCATGCGCCTCCCTCGCCCTCCCTCGCAACAACAATCGATATGGCATAACATCTTATTGTTCTAATGTTCATTCAATTCTATCATTTCTTATGTGATTGCACAAGAGGAACTCTTATATTATGGCATATAATGTAGATTTTATATAGCATATACTGCTTGCTTGAATCATGGAACGTGATTAAACAAAAGATGGAAGTTATGCGGAAATCGTCACCAAATCTAGGTATATTTTTATTTATATTTTTATATTCATGTTAAAGTTAACATTCGTTTGTATATTCGTATTCGTTCGTAAAAGATTCATTTCGTATTCGTATTCGTATTTTGAGGATATGGATCTTGATTTTTTACATTCGTGTAACATTCGTATTCGTATTCGTATTCGTAAAATAATATGGATATGGTTATGGTATGACCTGAATTCGCATTCGTATTCGTTCGTTTGCATCCCTAACGATGATATTATGAAGATAAGAACACGAAAAAATTGATATATTAATGTCATAAACATTTCTACTAAATTTCTACTCAATCAAAAGGAAATCATCGGCTATAACTATCACTAAATTATTTATCAAAAAGGGATTGGCTATAGTTGCCACTAAAGACATCCAAGTTGTTGATATGAATCATACGATTTGAATCCTAAACGTATGTTCTACTGAACCAAATGAAGAAGAGAACGATGTTCCCCCTGTGCCACCATACCCTACAAGTACGAGGGCAGCGCCCCCGTCCAAAAATTTTTTCTTATATGGATATTCGAATTCGTATACGCTTTCTTATATGTTTGAAAGTGTAATAGTAAGAGTTTATTGAAATAATTGGACATGTTAATGTTAAATATAAATATGAAAGAGGTCAAATTTAAGCATATGAATATGAAAGAGGTCAAATTTAAGCATTCATCTTGCATAAATATATACTCAACAACAAAACCTTTATAAACATATGAAAATACGAATAAGACAATTTTTTCTTTAAAAAATACTTGAAAAAGCCCCTAACGCCTCACCTTGCGCCTCGCCCTGCCTCAACGCCTCGCCTCGCCTCGACCGCCTCAGGCATTCGAGGCGCACGCCTCTGCCAGGGGGTCTGAGGCGGTCGCCTCAGGGCGATCTCTCAACGCAACGTTTCGCCTTGAGCGCCTTTGCGCCTCGAGGCGCGTTTTTTTAAACCATGCTTATTCATCATATGAGAAAAAAGGAAGATACAAAAAAACGAATGCTAGACATTAATATAATGAAAGAAAGATGGGTGGTGGCAACCGAAAAAAATAAAATAGGAATTACAGTGCTCAATATCTACAAAGCAAAGTTTTCCCTTTATATTGCTCATCTGAAACCAGAGTAAACTAAAAGGGCTACATTTGAAATTTTACAAGGAACGTAAATGGATAAGTCTCTTTTAACATCAATTTCAATTGAAAACTCAGCGAGGCTTCCTATCCAGCAGTGTGGTGCATTGCTTGTCTGCAGCGAAAAGTTGGCACAGATCCTTATGTGAGAGTTCATGAGTAGTGCAAAATTTCAAAGGATTTTGCAAGGAGGATGCTTCTGAATTAAAAGTTACTCCCGCTACAAATTGGGGCATAGCTCAAATAAGTCGAATCCCCACACGTGGTTGATGTATGGGGGAAGATACTGATTTAATGAAGTAGGTTACGGATATCAATAATGTAACCAGCAAATTCAAGGAGGATATTAACACAGTGCTTAAAAGCCATGGTATAGCAAACTTGCAAAACAATGGCAAGAAAATGTTAAGGCAAACGATTGACCAATTTTAAGTTATAAGTTATCTTTTTTTGAGGCAAAAAAGGGGAAAACACTCTAAGGTGTCCGCCCCAAAGATAATAAATTAAGGATAAATACCAGGGTTATCTTACAAAAGCCGATACTCGAGGAGAGTCAATATAAGTTACCATATTCATAGAAGGAGAAAACTCAATATGGAATTTGCATTGTCGTGCATAAAGACTTAAAGGAGAGTGTGACATAGATATGAGATTTGGAGATCAAATATCATGATTAATTGGTTTTTGGGCAAAAATCATCTTATATATCATTTGCACATATGCAGCCCAACTTTGCCTTTAGGAATGAACCAAAGGACGGCTCCAAAAGAACTAGAAATAGAATAAAGGTGCTCAGCTGCTGCTGCACTAGAAGAGATTAGTGGACTTGATTGGGCGAAGGATACAGAACCTTAATGAGGAGTTACAGGAATGGAGGAAACACCATAATGGCATAATGGAGAAAGATAAAAAGTGTGGCGGAGTGGAAGCAACATTCAAGGGCAGACCTAGTTGAGGAAGAGAGAAGCGAAAACATCGTTTTTTCAAGCCAGGGCTAGTGGGAAACAGAGGTGGGACTTCATGTATTCAATGAAGGTTAAGAGTGAGATTTTTCGAGGTGAACATGAGGATGGTAAAGCAAGTGTGGATAATTCTTGGAATTTTAGTAAGCATACAATCACGATGGTAGGAGATGATTGGGGCAAGGTATGACCAGGTTGGGCCCGGTATAGGCTACGAGGCTCATTAGGGAGTTTGGGAAAAAGGGTGCTTGATCCTCCTGATGGATTCTTTTTGAGGCTCAAAAAAAGGGGGAGACACTCTACGGTGTTCGCCCCAATATATTAAAAGGGAAAAGAAACAAAGAATGTTACAAGAAGGGAACAAAAAACAAACAAACAAGACCCAAAGGGGGAGACCGAGACAGCAACAAGCACCGATCACCCCCAAAAAGTCACGAAAGGGTCACCCAGTACACCAGTCATCCAGAAGACGCGAGGAAAGGAAAATAACATTCTCCAAGTAGAACCGCTGCCCCGCGAAGAGGGCCTCGTTCCTCCCCAGCCAAATACTCCACAACCTTGCTAGCGGAACCAATAACTCCTTCCTTTCCCTGCTCCTGTTGCAAAACAAGCTCTCGCAAAAGGCAATCAGGCCCTCAGAGTTGACCCATTCGAGATCAGCCCAAAGGCCCCGAACCAAGTTGCAGCCAAAGAACAAGTGGTCGATGGTTTCCGCCTCCTTATCACACAGCCCGCAATTAGGCCCAACGTTAGCAAAGAAGCGGGCGCAACGGTCACGCGTTAGGAGCCTCCCCCTGCGAATAAGCCAAAGGAATACACCAATGCGCTCAGGAAGCTTCAACCCCCAGAGGAACCAGCTGTCACGCAAAAGAAGATCATCCCCCACCTGAGGACGGGGAGCTAGAGCCAGATATGCCTTACGCGTGGAAAAAAGACCGTCTTTCCATGTCCAGTGGTCCCGGCCATCATTAGGTTGAGAAGCGTCAGCAAGCAAGTTCAGTAATGAGAGAAAATTATCCATACGCTGATCCGAAAAACTGACAATAAAGCGAGGACACCAGCATCCATCCACCCAGCACGAGGCCACCGAAGCCTCCTTATCATCCGCCAAAGCAAACAAACGGGGAAAGCGATCCTTTAGAGTACCCCTTCCCGACCAATCGTCGAACCAAAAGTGAAAAGAATCCCCCTTTCCCAGGACCGTCTTAAAGAGGGAGAGGTTATGAATAAAAACTTCCAAAACACCACGCCAAAACGGAGTAAGGTGCCCGTAAGCATCCCCCCGCGTGAAGCCCATCATCGCCTCCCCCAGAAACGCTCGCAAAACATTAATAAAGAAGTTATCCTCCTGGCCCCAGACCCTACTCGCCCACTTCAGCAAGAGAGCCTCGTTAACAACCTCCAACCTCCGCACCCCCAATCCACCAGCCCGCTTGGGCCGAGTAACCTCATCCCAAGCCACCAAATGAACCCCCCTTCCCCCCTCCCCCTTCTTACCCCACAAGAAGCCCCGCATACAACACTCAAGACGCAGCCGAATCCCCTTAGGCATACGACGAGCCGAGAGAAAGAAAATAGGAATAGAGGAAAGCACCGCCTTAAGAAGAACAAGACGCCCTCCCCTAGATAACAACGCGGCACGCCACCCAGCAAGGCGAGCCTCCACCTTCTCCACAACCAAACGCCAATCCCGGAGCCTGACACGACCCACGACCAAATGCAAGCCAAGGTAATCAAAAGGGAGCCCACTCGGAGTAGACCCCAACAACCGGCCACACTCCAGCGCCTCCTCCTGCGACATCCCAAAAGGGATCACCTTAGACTTAGCACCATTAATAAAGAGCCCCGATAATTCACTGAAAAGCTCCAGAGTAATCGCCATACCGGAGACCTCAGAAGTGCCGCCCTCGATAAAGCATATAGTTTCGTCCGCAAACTGAATTAAGGGCACCTGGAGGGTCTCCACAGTGAAGCCCCTGGTCAGCTCCGCCTCAATCACGCAGTCTAGCATACGAGCCAACACGTCAGACGCCAGGACAAAGAGGAGGGGTGCGAGTGGACACCCCTACCGCACCCCCCTACGCGGCTGGAAGAAGCCCCCAACCGGGCGTCCATTAAACAAGACCGAGAGGGAGGTCGTGGTCACACAACGACGCACCCAAAAAATCCATACCTCAGGGAAGCCCCTCCTTCTCAAAACAGACCACAAGAACCGCCAATCAAGACAATCATAAGCCTTGGCGAAATCAATCTTCCACAGAACCCCCATCTTGTTGGAGTTCTTCCAATCCGCAACCAACTCGGAAGCAACGGCGATGCAATCCGAGATCTGCCTTCCCCGAATGAAGGCGGCCTGGGCCGGCGAAACCAGCGAGTCAAGAACGGCAGCCAGCCTACTCGCCAACACCTTTGCAATGATAAGATAGATCCCATTCGAGATAGAGATAGGCCTAAAGTCCCCGATGCAATTAGCCGCTGCAGACTTAGGGATCAAAACGATGACGGCCCTATTAATTTTATCAAACCCATTGTTCCCCTCACAAAATTCGCTAACAACCTCCATAACGTCATTGGTTACTACATCCCAAAATCTCGGTAGAAAGCCACAGGGAATCCGTCAGGGCCCGGTGAACCATCAGCATTTAAGTCCCACACGGCCTTCTTAATCTCAGCCAAGGAGATCGGCCTAGTCAGTGCCACAGAATCCAAGGGCGCTAACGAAGGGGCCCCACGGCCCAACCATCGCCACTTGCGTTGCGAGCGACCACCATAGGCACGCTTGAAATGATCCACAATGGCAACCCCCAACTCCTTCTCACCACTAACCAGAGCACCATTAACAAAGAGAGAGCGAATTGAGTTGTAGCGCCTTCTTCCGCTAGCCACGCGGTGAAAGAAAGCAGTATTAGCATCGCCCTCCTTGATCCACTTAAGACGCGAACGTTGACGCCGCTCCAAGTTCCGTTTCTTGTCCTCCGCGCTGACTACGTTTTGCGCAATAGTGCGCTCTTGAAGCTCCTCCGACATCAAATCCCTATCGTTCTCCGTCCGGTCCAGACGAGCAATGACATCCTCCGTCGCCGCCCTAGCAGCCACACGAGCCATTCGCGTGTCCTTCTTAAACAACGCCAGGAGCTTTCGCAAAGAGGCGAGCTTCTGATCAAATCTATGAGCAGCAGACCCCACAAAAGAGACCTGGTTCCAGTGGTTGCTAACCAGGTCTTTGAAGTTGGGCTCCATAAGCCAGAATTTCTCATATCGAAAAAGACCCCTCGGTCGGAGGTCCTCCCCAAAGTCCCACATAATAGGATTGTGATCAGAGAAGGATCGCGGACGAGAAGACACCGAGCACAGAGGGAAAGCCTCCATAAGTTTTCCATTAGGCAAGAATCGATCAATCCTAGATCGAACGCATTATTCCTCCAGGTGTAAGAAATATCATCGGGGACCAGCCCCTCCAGGGCTAACTCATCCAGAAGCTCAACAAAATCGCGCGAGCCTGGGTCCAGGCCCCCCGACCCCGAGGACGATCCGAAGAATGAGCAGTCACGTTGAAGTCCCCCCCAGCAGCCAAGGAAGGCCCTCAAAAGCGGAGGCCGCGTCCCGAAGATCATCCCACAGCTCCGCCTGAGGACGTGGCACGTAGGCGCATAAATACATGAGAAAGCAATAGGAGCAAGGGAGTCAGCCCGAATCAACACCACTGACAGAACATGCCTTCCCACCCGTACAGAGGAGAATGAGAAAGCCGCAGAGCGTCACGCCAGCAAGAAGCCACCCGCCGCCCCAATCGCGTCCACCGTCCTAAACTCATCCAAAGCGCCCGCACCGAAAGACCTCTATAAAGTATCATCCACCCCGTCAACTTTGTTTCTTGGATAAAGGCAAGATCACAGCCCCACTCTGAGAATCGCAACCCCAAAGATCACCGCTTATCAGGGTCCCCAAGGCCTCGAACGTTCCAGGATAGAATCTTCATTAATGACTAGCAGAGCTCCCCCCAACCACACTGAGGCCAGCCGCCTCTGCCACCGAATCCCGCAACGTCGGACAAGAATGCTGCACCGAGGAGCCAAGGCGAGAGCGGTTACGCCAGCGATAGCGCTTCCCAGAGCGCTTGTCCGAAACACTCCCCACCGCGGAAGGAGCATCCCCACCAGATGGAAGCCCGAAGGATCCATCCCCAACGTCGGTCAACAAAGCTGCACCAGAAGGAGTCATCCCCGAAGAAGCCTCCCGACCCACCGGAGGGGAGGGGTAGGGGAGCAGAGCACAATCATAGGTGAAGCAGACGAAGGAACCAATACGACATCCGAAGGCTGCCCAAGTTCCTCCACCTGGATCCGAAGTGCCAAAGTCGAAGATGAGTCGGGCCCTGAAAGAGAAGAGTCGGGCACCAATAGAGAATAATCGGGCAGCATAATCGGGTCAGAGGGTTGCCACTTCGTTGCCCAAGATCCGAAATTAATGGATCCGTTAAAGCCCGTCATAGCAGGAGCGGGCACATGGCCCGAGAAACACAACTGCATGGCGTTAGCTGATAAAAATGGACGAGGAAGAGAAGGCAAATCATCCTTGATCGTGGCCAAATCCCAAAAACTAGCCCTTTCAGACGCCATACACAGCACACGAGGAGGCAATTCAAAGGGACCAGAGAAGTTTAACCCAGAAGGCGATGCTTTGGAATAACCCCCAACGCATGCCACCTGGCAACCGGAAGACGATGCGACGTCCCCTAGTCCCAAGTTGTCACACCCCCAAATTCCGTGATCGAAAATGATCGTGCAGACACGATAGCTGGATGCTCGAGAATGATCGATGGAGCTGGACTTCAGGAGGAGTCCGAAAATGCGTGGATATCAAGGAGGTTATCCACGGGAGTCTGGAGGCTCCACCGTACGTGATGGAGAAGCATCACAGAGGACACTGGCTCGGTATCAGAGTGTCGTGAAGCTGTAGCAGTACGAGCACAACAAGTACAGGAAGCAGTGCAAGACATGACAGTGGATGCACGTAGTGGTACATACGCGAGCGCAGAAGGGCGGTATGTAGTGAAGCAGTACGCATTGAGGAGCAATGCGGTACGGTCACAGAGGCGTACGCACGAAGGCGCGCGGTATCGGTATTGATGCGTGGCGGTCCAAGGAGGCATGGAGCATTGCAGGTGCTGAGTACGAGCATTGTCGAGCATGCTCGGTAGTACACGTACGGGAGTGGTCTGGAGGCCACGACAGCGAAGTTCTGGAGGACTTCCCCTTAGCATGGAAAACGCTAAGGAAGGGTTTACCGCACGAAGGTCTGGAGGCCGCGGGTTCCCTTTGGCACAAGACCAAGTGTTTGGTGGCACTTGGTGAATTATGCAAAGCTGCATCAGCAAGCATTGGAGCGCGAGTGTGTTGATGACTGGGCGGTTGACTGGACGTCAACCATGCGGAAAGACGAAAGGACAACAAGGGAGTCGAAGAGACGAGCAGACGAAGAGTTGCTGAGGAACGCGAAGGGTTGCCGAAGAACTCGAAGGATCTCTTGTGTCTTTATGTATCATTATTGTAGATGTAATAATGAGTGTCCCTTGGGTTACCTTGAGTCTTGTATATAAGGAGAGGTGGTGGCTCATTTGTAAACACACAAGTGTAGAGTGTCCACCTACTCCTAAAGAGTTCTCCTTCTAATAAAGAGAAGAGCTTTGTTCCCGTGCTCGTGTGATTGCTTGGTAGAGTTCTTGAGCGTTCTTGAGCGTGTTCTTGAGAGTGTTCTTGAGCGATCCGGAGTTCGTGCTCGTGTTTGTGTTGGAAGCGTCGGTACGCTAGCAAGCAGAAGTACGAGAAGAGTTGGAATGCGTCCGTGACCGTTCTACTCGGGAACGCCGCATAGGATCGGTCGAAATCGATAGCGGGATTTTGACCCTGTGACACAAGACATGCTTAGCGTCGAAAGCAGTCGGACGTATAGGGCAAGCCGCCGGCGCCGGTGAGGGGGCGATGACTGAAAGCTCCACCTTGAATCGCCACCAGCTGATCTCCAAAGTTTCGAAGAAGACCTTACCATCCGCATCTCTCAGAAAGCCCCTTGAACATTCCATGAGAATCCGAGCGCACTTCCAATCCGCCCCCGGTTAGAGACCATCATCCACGACTGCCAGAACATCCCCCCAAGGTCTAAGCACCTTGGACAAAGCGGGGACCGTTCGAGAGAGAAATGGCACACCACGCACCTCCGCCACACAGACCTCAGTATCTGAGGAGGCACCATCAGCCACCCGCAACCTCCTCCAAACAACATCTTCGGAGTCGTCATTACAAAGAAGCCTTTCCCGTTGCTCCGGAGAAAGACCACGAACGCAGCAACGCGAAGAATCCAGGATTAGGAAGTCCCCCATGAATCGAGGGCCCAAAAAGCCAAGCAGGTGGGATCTTATAGCATGCCAATCCACACCAGGCCGTCGCACAAGCCCCACCGCCGCAACGAAGCCAACATCATTGTGCACCCCCACCTCACGCACCGTCTTTCCAAGCACCGCCTTCCCATGCACAGTCTCCCCAACCGCCATCTTCCCATGCAACCTTGATCTTCTTCTTTAAGGAATTCTGGGATGTCGTGGAAACTGAGGCAATGTTTATGCTCTATTTAGGACAGATGAAATACTCTATAGACTTCAGAATGAGACTTGGGTTGCTAAGATCGTTTTATAGGAGCCAGCAAACTCTAGAGTCGCAAGTGTGCTTTGATATTGATGAATACAAAGAAATAAGATAATAGAATCTTTAAGAATAAGTTAAAAGACAAAAAGAAAATAGCCATCCAAAGAATGATTAAATAAATGAATACAGTGGGATCTGACATTTATATCGAGGCTTTAAAGATGCTTAGAGAGGAATGTATAATGTGGCTTACAAAGTTAATCAATATTATTTGGTCATATAAGAAAAAGAAAATGCACAAAAGTTGAGAAAAACTATCAAGATGCATCTTGTATAACAACAAAGACATACAAGGCAGGTTGGGTTGACATTGTGGTCCCCCTTTCAGGCCTTTAGCAAGCGCACTGCCGGGGCAAGTTGGGGATGGCAGAGCAGAGGGGTTTCTTAGATCTTGGGGGAAGATGCGGTTATGTTGGAAAAGAACTTCTCGGAGGAGGAGGTCACGAGGGCGTGTTTTCAGCTGAATACGGATAGGGCACCTGGTCTTCGCGGTTTCCCGATATCTTTCTTTCAGAAGTTTTGGGAAATGCACAAGCGAGATGTGATGGAGGTTCTCGTTGAATTCAGGGTTGACAATAACGATTTTGAGAAGTTAAAGAAGGCGCTCATTTACTTGCTATCGAAGCGGAGCTCCGCCGCCAAGGTGGAGGATTACAGGTTGATCGCTTTGCCTAATGATATGTACATGCTCATCTCAAAGATCTTGGCGAGCCGTCTAAGGGAGGTTCTTGGTCGGATCATCTCCACTGAGCAAATGGCATTTGTACCTAGGCGGAATATGGCCGATGGGGTGGTAATTGTGTCAGAGATTACGACGGATTGGAGGAGGGGCAAAGCTAAAGGAATTTTTTCGAAAGTGGATTTTCCCAAGGCGTATGATTGTGTGGACTGACGATTTTTATGGGCCTCGATGGAGAAGCGAGGTTTCTCGAGGCAATGGATTGGGTGGATCAAGCAGTGTATTACGACTTCTTCTCATGCGGTCCTGGTCAAGGGTAGCTCGGAAGAGGGTTTCTTTCAGCCGCAGAGGGGGACAACGCGGGGGTGTCCTCTGGCTCCGCTTCTCTTCATCATCATGGTAGATGCGTTGGCGGCGATGATGAGGTTGGCAATGATCATTGGGTGGTGTGGGGGATATGAGAGGGATGAGATTTTCATCCTGATTTTGCAATATGCGGATGACACCATTTTGTTCATGGGAGCCAAGAAGGAGGATACGACAGGCATCTGAAATCATGGACATCTTTGGCGATCTCTCTGGGCTTTGCATCAACAGGGCCAAGTCCATCGTGGTTCCTTTTGGCTTGAGCACCCACGAGATAGAGGAGGTTGCAATGCTTTTGGGATGTCCAACAGCTGGATTGTCAATCACTTACTTGGACCTTCCGTTGGTGGCAAGGAAGCCCAAGAACTAGGACTGGAGAATCTTATTAGATAGGCTGGAGGGCAGGATGGCGGGGTGGAAGGTGTTGATGATGTCGAAAGGAGGGAACATGGTGTTGTTGAAGCACATGTTGTCGGTCATTCATATCTTTTTTTGTTCCACGAGGCAGCTTCCTGTGGGGGTTCGTACACGCATTGAGTGCCTCATGGGGAGGTTTGTCTAGTCAGATGGTAGGCAGAATAGGTGTGGCATTCATTTAATGGGTTGGGACAAGATGACGAGGTCCAAGAAGAGAGGGGGAATTGGCATCATGCGTATGGTCGAAATGAACAAAGCGTTTATGGCAAAGTGGGTGGTGCGTATATGGGGGGTTTCGGAGGACATGATATGCAGACTGATGAGGAGGATATATGGTATTTCCATGTCTTTGATGACTACGTCATGCTGCCTGTCGTCCTCGTTATGGAATGGTATCACTTAGGTGTTGCCGGATATTACCGTGAAATTGCGATCGGTTCTTGGAGATGGTACATCTTTTTGCTTTTGGATGGATGATTGGATGGAGGACGGGAGCTTGGATGAGTTGTCCCCGCATTTGTGTCAGCTTGCAGCTAACAGGAGGGTGACAGTGCAACAGATGAAGGTACACAGCTCTTGGGCCATTGCATTCATCTTTGATTTGTCAGATCAATGGGTGGAGGATTCCATCGCGTTACATACGCATCTGGCGCAGTTTAAGGGCCCCATGGCGAGGAGGGAACATATCTCATGGTGTAATGCCAGATTTTTCGTGAAAAAGTCTTATCGATTTTTGATGGAGGACGGGGCGGAGGTGGAGGCAGATGAGGCGGTGGTGACAGACTCCATTATTATTTGGAAGAGTAGGGCCAAATCGAATAAAGACTTTCCTTTGGTTACTTCGTCGGGATCTAAATCTCACGTAGGTTCGTCGAGGTCATTTGTTGGGATCGAATATTGGGGTATGCGTCAGGTGTGGTGGTCGAGGATTCGGATTACCTTTTCTTCTCTTGTCCATCATCGGCTCGGATGTGGAATATGATTGGAATTATGTGGGCTGAGGGGCATGATGGCACGGATTTTTGGAGGAGGTTCTGATGATGTACGATTACGGTCACGATCATAGTGCGCTCCCATTTGCAATTTTTTCGGCAATTTAGTGTCTTAGGGGGTTGCCTAGTCATACATAAAATATTCCGAAGCATAGCATAGTGTTGTGTTCAATGTGGAGAATGTAATATATGTTTTTTTTATATTCTATAATCAATATATTTGGATGTGAGTCCCAATTTCTGGGACTCTACTCATTTCACTTTTAAAAAAAATCGCAGTCTTGGTGGAGGGGATAAAAGTCTCAAATTAAGTTGAATTTTGAATGGCACCATGGTGATATATAGTGATATAAATTCCCCTACATTTTATTACAAAAAATACAGGGAAAAAAGGATGGGAGCATGTAAGTTATATGCTCCCATGGAGCATATTCCTGTTTCCCAAATGTACACACACGCATTGGTCCGCATCAAGGTTCAGCTTTGAGTCCATTCCTTTTTACTTTGATTATGGACGAGTTTGACAAGTCACATTCAGGATGAGATATCTTGGTGTATGTTATTCGTTGATGATGGAGACATCTTGGTGTTGACTGATGACTGCATTGACTGGAGATGGAGTAAATGAGAAGCTTGAGGTCTGGAGACATGCATTGGAGACTAAAGGATTTCGTATAAGTAGGGCTAAGACTGAATATATGTGGAATGTATTTTTGATGGAAGCGATGGTGAAGGAGCCGAGGTGAAGTTTGCAACATGAGGGGGAAATTGATGGAGATGATAGTAGGGATGCATACAAAATAACAGATATGGAGATACGTATTAGCAAGCCTGAAGGAACACAATTAGGCGTAGGCCATGGTAATATGTACTTCAACCATACTCTAGCAAAAAAAACTTGAATGGTGGCGACATATCCTTTTTATAGTCAAAAAAGGGGCAAACACTCTAGAGGTATCCGCCTTAAAATATATTTAAAAGTAGGATAAAAACTTACAGTAGCCAGGTCACGAGAATAGATCTAGCAAGATAGATTACATTATCGACATCAAACTTGTCTGATCTGAAATAATCCCATTATGCGAGAACCAAATTGCCCAAATCAAAGTGATAGGGCACACCAACTTCACCATATCTCTGAACTGGTTTGCCACCAAGGAGCTTCTGAAGTTGGGTTGCAAGCCTGGTATGAAGTGTCTACCAATCAGATGTTCACAACCTGCCAGATCTCGCGAGCTCATGCACGTGAGTAGAAGATATAATCTAGGTCCTCGCTCTCATCACCATAAATGGAGCAGAGCTGTATAAGATGTCATCCTCCAGGACAAAGGTGGATATTATAACCTTGGTAAGCAAAATCTTTAGTTTGTGAAGCTAGAGAAATATCTTGACCTAAAAAAGATCTTTAAGGTCCAAAATAAGCAACAATCTATTTCCCTAATACATGGATCAAACACCAAGTTGGCAGTGAGCGCCTTGTAAGCCTTCTAGTGTCAGTTATATATTATATGGTTCATTGAGGTGTCACAAAGAAGTAACCATCACACAGCACCCAATGGTCACAGCCCTCAGATGGGTCCAAAGAGCTCGCAATCGCCTCAGACATATGCAGAAACTCCTCAAATCATTTCTCAGATAACTAATAAGAGAAACATGGCATCCAATGACCATCCACCCAAGCATACCTCAACAAGCATATCGTGGTCCCGTGCAAGCGCAAAGAGGCGTAGGAAGCGATCTTGAAGGGGATCGTCACATGAACAAATGTCATAGAATGGGAAGGATTCATCATTTCCCACAATTGGGCGCACATCTGCGAGGGTAGCTCATGGATGAACCGAGTAAATCCCCTTTCAGAACACAAAGGATAATCGTTGTGAATACCCGGCAACGATAGGTTAATCACAAATATCATATATGTCATGAATAAGACGCAAGGAATATCATCACCCTCGCCCCACAACATGGCCACCCACTTCAGCAGAAGGGCCTTATCCACCTCCTCCAAGCGAAGGACCCTGAGGCTACCCTGATCTTGTAGGGAAGTGACCAGCCCCCAATTCACCATATGCAAATCCTTTGATTGACCATTAGAAGGGCTTCAAAAGAACCTACATACAAACCTCCATCCGCTGACTGATCTCGACACAAAGAATCATCATGAAAAGTCAACCCCTAAAGATTAGTCCTTTAGACCTTCAAATAATGAAGATAACAAATCTTCAAATGATAGTATAATTCAAATAATGGGCCCTTCATACCTTCTTCCAACGATGGTGGAAATGGGTCCTCCATATGCTTAGTGAGAAGTTGCAAACAACAAGTTCTTTCCAGTAGCTCCAACGACAGAGGCTCTTCCAACAAATGTACCTATTAGTGGATGCTTCAATGATGAAAAGCTCTTATAAGAGTGTGGTTGTTGGAACCCTTAAATTACTAAAACATGAAAGAAAGAATCTCTTAAATGATATATGGGCTACGATCGGCCTTCATCCCGGGGCGGCAGATTGCTGATTGTCTCACGCTTGCGTCGGAGGTCATTGCGGATCGGAAAAGGAGGGAGGTGTGTGGCATCCTGTGGAAAGTGGACTTCAGAAAGGCCTACGATTGCCTTGATTGGAGGTTTCTCTGGTCGTTGCTTAGGAGGAAGGGGTTTCCGGAGTTATGGATAACGTGGGTGAGGCGTTGTATCACCACCGCCTCGATGTCTATCTTGGTCAACGGTCGTCCGGGGGGGGGGGGGGGGGGGTTGGATCCAGCCGGGGAGGGGGGTTCGCCAGGGATGCCCTCTTGCACCTTTGATCTTTATTCTGGCGGCTGATGTTCTCTCTGACTTTGCGGCTAATATGGTTGGCAGCGGCCTCTCACGGGGCTTTTCCAAGGGGATGTGCATGTTCCTATCATGCAATATGTGGACGATACGTTGTTTCTCTTAGAGGGGGGTGGCGGAGGCGAGGGGTATGGTCGTGGCTCTAGAGGTCTTCGACGAGCTGTCTAGGTTGGTCAAGAACGAGGCCAAGTCCATGTTCGTGCCCTTCGGCCCTGCGGTCCTGGACCGTGATGAATATGCGGTGGCTCTAGGGTCCGCGTGCTCTTCGCTGCCAATGGATTACTTGGGGATGCCCTTGAACGTGGGGAGGACGCGGATGGGGGACTAGCTGAGGGTTGTGGAGAAAGTGGAGGCGAGATTGGCAGGCTGGAAGTTCGCGATTTTATCGAGAGGTGGCAGGCTTGTTTTACTTAAGGCGGTCCTTTCGGCGATTCTGATTTATTTTTTGTCCAACCGTAAGATGCCCAAGGGGATCAAGGCTCGGCTGGAGAAGCGTATGCACGCCTTCTTGTGGGGGAAGCGAGGGGAGGGGGCGAGGGGGATTCACTTGGTTGGGTGGGATGATATTACTTGCGGGAAGGAACAGGGGGGGCTGGGGGTCAAATCGCTCGCCCATATGAACGAGGCCTTGCTCCTTAAGTGGGCGTGCAGGATTTGGGGGCCGGGGGAGGATCTCTGCCTCAATGTCGTGCGGAGGATTTATGATGTGGGGGGAGGTTTATCGTCGCAGATCTGCCATATTGCTTCCCCCACCATGTTTTGGAGGGAAGTGGTGGAGGTGTTCTTGAAGAATGTTGAGCTTTTCAGGCCGGTGCTTGGTGGGGGAGAGTCCTCCTTCTGGACGGACGATTGGGCGGGGGGACCCGTCTGCTCCCGCTTCCCGCGGTTATTTGTGTTGGCTGAAGATAAATCATGTTCGGTTGCGGCTTGCTGGTCGGATGGGATTGGTGTCCATCTTTCGAGGCGAATTTCTCGGATCAGAGGCTGGAGGAATTCTTGCTGTTGATCGAGACGGTGCGGGAGGTTGGGCGCCCTACTTGGGGGCGCGATCACTGGTGCTGGAGGGAGTCCCCTTTCACTGTCAAGAAGGCCTTTGGCGCTATCGCTAGACCGCCACCATCGTTGTCGGAGAGTATCACTCTTGATTGTGCCTTTCTTTGGGCTCTGAAGCTTCCGGAGCGGGTTGGCTTCTTTTTATGGCTGCTGAGGAGGAAGAGGTTGATGACGAGAGACCGTTGTGCCCGGCTTTTAGGCGTGATTTCCGATAGATGTCTCCATTGCGATGCGGCAGTTGAGTCTGTGGAGCACCTATTTTTTTATGCCCCAAGGTGGTTGAGATTTGGCAGGGGGTTGATTTGGGTTGGTGCTGCTCTTTTGACCTCCAATCGTTTTGTTCTTCGCTTCAAGCCAATATGGGGAGGCCGAGGCTGGAGGTGCTATATCCGGTTGTCGTACTATGGGCGGTTTGGCGGGGGAGAAATGACCTATTGTTCTCGGGTCAAAGATTCTACAAGGAGAATGTGGGTGTTGTTGCTAAACACCTGGTGAGGGATTGGGCGTCGTAATGACTCTGTAGTGTGGTTTTTGTTATTTTCTTTTTGTTGTCCTCCCTGTTCCCTTCTTTTATTGAATAAGATTTTTGGGGAGTGCACCGTCGAGTGTATTCCCCTTGCTTCTGGATTTCAAAAAAAAAGAATAGAATATATGTTGATACAATTCTTCCATGTTTCAGTAGTAGCGTACTGTTCCATGGAGCTAAGGTCTAAAATATGGAATAAACAGGTGTTTCCATGACTCTACCAACTAGTCAATTCTGTTCCACATATCTTTCTAAGGAATGGGAAACATTTCTCATGTTACATGAATCAAATGTTTCCTTTCATCCGGGAACATCCATTTCTTTCTCAACAATGTCTTTGTCATTTGATCCAATAGCATTCTGGAACAGTTTGATAAATGCTGAGTACTCTCAGATAGAGTATTAGAACAAAAAGATTCATTATATAATGAGCTATCGGTTCAATGAATCAACACAATTCGAAGTGTTTTTCTTGTATATTCTTGATGAACCAGCATTTATATATAGATATGGGAAGATTTGTTTTGGAAGTAATAATGAAACCCTAATCCTCTATGCATAACAAAGGATGGTGTTAAGGAGAGTACACATGAATAGAAAAATACAGCATTATCCCAAATGGTTACAAGTCACATGTACTCTAACAAATCTCATGTTTGTGACAACCAGCAACTTGTTAGTTAATGGCAAGGAAACATATAGCAAAGATTTTTTTTTGAAAGAAGAAACGGGTGGGGTCCCAAGCTGGGATCCACTGCCAAATAATATAAAAGAAAATATTATTACATTACATGTGACCATGCATCTACCAAAGCCCTACAATGTTCCAAGATCTTCTCAGAATAAAACACTGGTCCCAAAAAATGTGTTCATTCCTATCGCAGCAGATTGTCGGTGCCCACATGAGTGCAAAAGGACGTGAGCTATCCTCATGTCCATTCCCCACAAATTGCTCTACCGGAGCTCCAGAAATCGTTTACACTAACCGCATCAAGCAAAGAGATATATGATTTCCTCCAAACCTCAGCAGATTGAGTGCAGGTAAAGAAAATGTGATTCAAATCTTCCATTTCATCCCTGCATCTATCACATAAGATGTCTATGTGTTGTGGTATCACGACCTGACATTCTTTGGAAAGAACCTTATTCTGCATGACCAACCACAAAAAGACCTTGACTCTCATTGGAATCCTGCTTTTCCAGATGATTCTGCAATCTATTTTGATTTTTTCCTAAATCTCTTCATGGACCTCCATAAAGAACGATGACTTTTTCACTGAGAACATGTCATCGCTCCACACAAAATGGTCCCTCCCACCTTCTGGATCATCAACCTCAGTCAACTCGGTATGCATCCTCCAAAACTCTTCCAATCTCTGTTCGGAAAGTTTAGTAAGAAATGACCGAGTTCATGACCCATTTTGCCAAACTTCATGCACCGATACATACCGATCCGCCACCAGTGCTAACGGTCTCGGATAATGATCACCCAAAATGTTATTTCCGCTCCAATTATGAAACCAGAACCAAAAAATCTGCACATTCCCAAGCATCGGTCGCATTTTCGCCTCCATCTCAAGTAAGACCTTGGTAATACATTGCCACAAAGGAGAAGGGGCACATATTTGACGAGTCTCCAGCATTCCTTGCACATCATAAATCCTCCTTAGAAATTGCACGCCAGATCCTCGGATTTCCCCCGTATCCTCACTACCCACTTCGCTAGCAGAGCCTTATTCATCTCCTCGATGCTCAGAACACCCAACCCGCCATTCTTCTTTGTGGTCGTGATCCTTCCTCATGAGATCAAATGCAAGCCCCTCCTCTCATGCTTTCCATCCAACCAGAAGAATCTCCTCGTCAGTGTCTCCAACATATTACGGAACCCAACAGGTAGCAATCTCATGGAACAGAAAAAAATGGGAATGGTTGATAACGTGTGCTTAAGAAGAACCAATTTGCCACCATTTGACAAAGTTGACGCCTTCCACTCTGTCATCTTCCCCTCCAATCTGTCCAGAACCGGCTTCCAATCGACCGCCTTCAGTCTACCCAGTAATCCATCTTCCATTCTAGCAAAGACAAGGCACCGACTAGGAATGTAAAACACTAAACAAAATGATAAATATCCTTTCCGTTCTAATTGTCACAAGCCATGTTGATGTATGCAAGGCCCATAATCTATCATTTATTGGCATAATCGCCCCATGCAACAAGGTACAATGATGCCAATTATTCATAATTTCATATTACAACTTTACAAGGAGGTTTCGGACAAGGTTGTATAAGCAATTTATTTTTTTTAGAAATTCGAGTGTAGCCTTTCTTTAGTTTCAGTTTGATCCAATTCTATGTTACTGTGTTCAAAACTTTACAATTATTCTCCATTTAAGCCTTCCACGTTTTTACTTTTATTGGCACATGCTTGAGGTCCATTGTAATAAAAGTAGTATGCGGACAGGGAAATAAATCCGCCTATGTATTTCATTTTTCATGGCATTGTTATATGATGTTGGTATTGTGGGATGTCTAAAACTATTGGTCGGATGACCTGGAAGAAGTAAATTTCATTATTTCTTCTTTAGATTTTTGTTAGTTGAAGTGCATTGGGTGTTTTTTCATGACTTTTTACATAGATTTTCAACAAATGCATTTCTGAAGAGATATTAGCTGATTTGATATTGTGAAATTTAAAGTTGTTTTTTAAAGGGAAAAAATAAAAGTTTAACCATCTCTATCTCATAATCCAGACGCACCCAGCCAACCTTAATCTGAAAAGGTATACTGGAAAAATTTTCATTAAGAGCATCTTCAGAGTAAAAGACAACCGCAGTGGGGTACAGTTCATTATGAAAGAAGTTACAGGAAAAGCCAACTTGACTCTTTTATATTCTTAGAACAGATATAAGAAAAAACTGACCGGTTGACTTGACTTTTTCACTTCAGCAGCATTCACGTTGTCTGAAATTGGCAGGTCTCTATTGTTGTTTGGCGCAGAGTTAAGATCCTGCAAAAGAAGGAAGCACGAGAATATTTACTAATGATCTTATATGATGGCACCAATCTAAACTAAAGTTATAAGAGTACCTCTGACAGCAAGTAATTACTACAGTCTGGAGGAGAAGGTAACTCGCATGATTCACCTTCATAGAAGATTCCCGTAATTTTCCTCAAAAAGTTCTCATCAAACTCCCTGCAATTGATGTCAAAATGAGATATAATTTGCAACATTTAGGTTAAAGGCTATCATGTAACTAGATAGGCGGGGAGGAGTGTTGGTAACTTACTTGAAAAATGCACCTCTCACACTGCAAGCAACATTCCTAGCTACACACAATACTGGCAGCGCGCTTGCTGTCTAACAGTGGAAGATTTTTTTGTAAGAAACACTTTAGCTAAAATAAACAATTGCAAACCACTATAAATATTTTATTAGAAATAATCGTCAGGATCAAAAGGATCTTGAGAGAAAAGCACCTCTGCTTGTGGAGCATAATAAGGTGCAAAAGCAGGAACAACATGAACACGAGGTTGATCTTTGTCATCCCAGACGTTTATTCGATCATCAATTACCATTGACAACTTTGGATGGCTATTGCCTCCTTGAAAAACATTTAGCAGAGATTTCCTGCACCCTGATAACTTTGATAATAGGTGAGAATAAATTCAACCAAACAAAAAACTATATAAGACGTAAGCATTTGCAATGACAATCTGATATCAACTGATTCCAAGCTGGCCGTGCACGCAGTTGGCATATAACATCGATTTTAAACATGGCTTTGGCAAATAAACAAATAAGTAAATAAAAGAATGGTTTTCTAGTAAAGGGATAAAGTAACATGAGCATGCATATAAGCAAAAATGAAAAATATTACCAGATCTAACACAAACTATCCGATCGTGCAACTGTTTTGAGTTTATTAGCTTGGCATCGGGATCAAGAAGCCTCCAAATTTCTAAAGCATAGTCTCTTTCAGCCATTGTACAAACATAAACTTCAAATCTTTTGCGTCCCTTGGCTGTTAAATAGCTTCTTAGTTCCTCCCATGCAGGCCGAAGTCTCACAAGCACACTAGTATCACGATTCTGCATGAATCAATAACAAAGAAGAATCAAATACTAAATCATTGGCATCATAATGAATGATAGAATTCATGCGGGAAAGCAACTAATGAACCTCAGGGTTGATGCGTGTCAAGACAATATTCTTGTCCTGCAATCGGATGATAGGCCGCACGATAGAGCCATGGCCATTGATGGGTGGATGGACCTCCTCATTCTGACATGGGCACAACTTGCCATTATCCGTAACACAGTCATTTTCCACATACTGCTTTAACAGCGCCCTATCTTCCAAGTAACGTTTTAATTCGGCGGACATCCCCGAGACTTTCACAGGATCATCTTCAGCACCAATCCATTGGGTGAGAGCATCTATCTTATCCTCGAATGACTTTGTGGAGTTTGCCACGATGAGCGTCTCATCAAGATCAAAGACAATGGAGAGGCATCGCATGTTAAGCAAGGCAAGGCAGGAGTGGTAGAGTAACGGTGAGACCGACCAACACCAAAAACACGGAGTCTTCTCAATCTTTGTCGGCATTGCGACCAAGTGGAGTTCTTCATTGCCCAGGATAACAATTGCTGTCTGATGAAGTGATCAAATTTTCACATCATTGGAATATTGCAAGATAACAATACCTTGAGATAACAAAATAATGGCATTGGAGTGGATCCTCTCACAACAGTACCCCTTCTGTTCCATTTTTTTCCAAAAACCACATTTAAAACCCAAAATTAGATCATCTTATTCTGGCAAGATTTACAAGTTTTTTGAATGGTTTTTAAATCCAACTGATGTTGATCTTATATATATATATAGAGAGAGAGAGAGAGAGGAGTGATCCTATGAGAGCAAAAAGTTGTGAGAGCATGAGAGGAATGATTCTGGACCACATGATTCACTCAGGAGAGAGAAGACCAGGAGAGAGAAAACAGAATCATGTGGCCCAGAATCATTCCTCTCATGCTCTCACAAATTTTTGCTCTCATAGGATCACTCCTCTATATATATATATATATATATATATATATATATATATATATATATATATATATATATTTGTTATATTTGTTATAACTACGGGATCAACGTGAAACTTGATATAATGATAGTAAGAAGTACATATTTTTAATCTGAATTTTTAAAGGAAAAAGGGTGTTCATCAATGAGACATGCACCCAAAATTTTATATATTCACATTTTTAAGAATGAATTTACAAAGAACATGAATCTGTAAGGATCCTAACATGCTCTAAGACTCTAATACAATCTTTCATTTTATATGGTTGGATTTTCAATTTGAATTAAAAAAAAAGAAAGGTATAGCTAGGGATGAAAACGATAGAGTTCGAACACTATGACTCCTTTCAATTCCATATTCGCTTCATCCATATCATATATGAATACCAGCACTAATCTTAATGAGATGGATTTAGGAAACCATCCTTAAATAATTGGATATGAATTTCGATTAACTATGCAATGAATACAAATGCGGATCGAATAAATAATGATTATGAGCGTGCACTAACAAAGGTCGATACAAATATACAACAACAATAACAAAACATTTTCACATTAAGTAGGGTTGGCTACGTGGATTCTTTGCCTCTATTTAGATTTATCTTGAGTCATTCTCGGGCTTAGATCCGTATAACTAAGATCCCTTTGGATAGGCTCATTCCAATACTTCTTGGGACTTCCTCGCCGTCTCTTAGCCGGCTCAGTTGCTGCATCAGCCGACCTCCTTTGCAAATGGCCAAACCAAAAGATCGGGTATGAATATGGTCAATAAAAATCAAATTACTAATATTAGTTTCAATCATTATCAAGTACGAAGTAATTGAAATAAATATCATATTAAAATATAATTAATAACAACTTTAATCGTACATAGTTTAGAATTATTTCTGATATGGCAAATTTTGACTTGTGCATGTGATGTCTTTCCGACTATAAATCTAATTCTCTATGTAAGTGCACTCAGAATTATTGGAAAGAGGAATACTTATGATATTTTATGAAGCCAAAAAAAGAGGGAAACACATTATGGTGTCCGTCACAAATATATTAATAAAAGTGAAAAAAAAGCAATACTTATATAAGGCGAGACTCGAGGAGAGTTTTCACATGCGAGATTATATTATCAATATAAAAATATTATGCGACAAAGAGTGCACTATTCCAAGCTAGCCACAACACTCAAACAATTGCTACAGGCAGAAGAAGCTCTTCCCTTGGCTTATGTTTCGCATTATAAAGAGAATCCCTGAAGCCCTCAAAACTAGTAATGTTTATCCATGTAAAGTGAAGCTCTAGCCAGGTCCTTGAAGTTCTTTCACAATGGAAGAAAAGATGCGTCAGGGTCTCTATCTCCCTACCACAAAAAGGACACATGCCGAACATCCCTTCGAAAACCTTGCACATCGGTCTCTACTAAGGGATACACTTTCTCCTGAAAAGATGCATAAAAATGATGATTCTGCTAGGAAGTTTTAAAATCCAAACAAAGTTCAGTCACATATTAGATTGCCCTCCAAAGACAACTTTCTTTCCATCTTCTTAATCAAAGGAAGCCAATCAGACGTCTTAAGTACGCCTCGTGATAACGTTAAACTGAGGTAACAAATAGGCATGGACCCTTTCTCTGTCCCATGTTTTGTACAGCATGTATGGGCTTCTAGATCTTCCACGCCAAACGGAATAGTTGTAGACTTACTATGATTGAGAACCAGCCCAGAAAGTTCCCCAAAAATCTCAAGTGTTGTAGCCCTCCCCTTAGCTTCATCCCTTCCTCCTTCAATGAAAAAAATGGTGTTGTCAGCGTACTGAAGGAGAGGAATATGAATCTCCAAGGAATAAACTGCAGTAAAACACTGTTGCAGTATCTGATAAACCATGCAAGGCAACATATCAGTTGCAATGATAAAAAGCATAGGTGCAAGGGGGTACCCCTGATGTAGTCCCCTTTGCAATTGGTAGAACCCACCCTCGGGATTGTCATTGACGAGAACCGGTTGTGGTGACACATCGTTTCATCCAAGAGATCCAGATATACGGGAAACCCCGCTTCGCCAGTGCCGCTTAAAGGAAACACCAATCAAGCATGCCATACAACTTGGAGAAGTTCACTTTCCACATCACTCCTTTAACTTTGTGCCTCTTCCAGTCTGCTATGATCTCCGTGGCCATTTCTAGATAGTCACTAATTTGTCTTTTAGAAATAAAAACCGATTGCAATGGAGAGATAATATAATCCAAAACTTTACTCATTCTATTTACTAGCACCTTGGCTATAATCAAATAAAGAGCATTGGATAGAGCAATCAGGCGGAAATCCCATATATGCATGGCCACATCCTTCTTTAGAAGTAAGAAGGGATGAGGGCCATGTTGATCCTCTCCATACCCGCATTACTACCTGCAAACTCCATCACCACAATAACAACCTCTTTCCCAATGACCAACCAAAATTCCCTAAAGAAGAAAACGTGGAATCCATCAAGTCCAGTATTCAAATTCCAAATAGTTGCTTTCACCTCCTCCTCCGTGAAGTTCAAAATCAAATTGTCTGTATGTTGCCTTTCTCTCACCAAGCTCCTCCACTGTAAGATCTCTAACATCCTTTAGCCCATCAAGTATGTGGATCTCTGTTATGCCCCGGTTCGACGTGCTCTTCTCACCTCTCTCACTTCCTTCTTGAACAATAAGAGCATGTTACGAAGAGAAATCGGTTTCTATGCCATACAAACGACCGCAGAATCGGAAAACATCGTAGAAACCCATTAATTGGAAATCACCTCTCTGAAGATCCCCTCCTTGAGGCACACTCCCTCGAATCTCAAGAAAACCTAAGTATCGCATCTCCACCAAAGTCCCATACCAGGGGAGTGTGATCCTACCTAGTATGAGTCCTTGCCAAAAAAAATTGAAAAAAAAGGCATGCAATGTATGTGTATGCCCAAAAAATTTACCATTTATCACCAAGAGTTATTAGAAACCTAATGCAAGTATAAAGATTGTAAATTTACATGTTCCGACTCTTACTTAATACATCAGCACCTACCAAAATATTCTCAGCATTGAAGCGATCATGATTAAATACCACCACGTTCCTAGCTAGCCAGATTGCCCAAAGCACAGTAACACATCTCGATCTTTCCTTCTCTGTGTCGGTCCCCAATCCATCCAATTGGAGCTCCAAAAATCAAATAAGATGTCGAAACTCGCAGCTTTATTTATGAAATGATTCTAGACCTCCACAGAGCTACCACAGGTGAAAAAGAGACGATCAACATCCTCCACCCTGTCTGCGCACATTGGACACCCCAGATCAGCCCCCTGAATGAAATGTGTGAATCTGTCCTTTGTCATCAGTCGCCCTCTTCTAAAAAAACACATGAAAACCTTCACTCGAGTAGGAATCTTCCATTTCCATACCCTCCTACAATCCGCCTCGCAACCCCTATGATCAAATATCATGGAAACCCTCGGAGCCTTATATGCCTTCCCAACTGAAAATGTACCATCCCGCCATATCCAGCAATCTCGCCCATCTGTGGGCCCAATTACATCCTCAAGCTCCACCAGCATAGTAAGCTTCTCCACCCATTGCTCAGAGAGATCAAATATGAACTGAGGAAAGAATGTATGTCCATCCCAGGCCTCCGCTACCGAGCAATCCGGATTATCCACCAACGCCTTCAGTCGTGGAAACCTAGTGCACAATGCCCCATGACCCCCATCCTCACTCCAATCGTCAGTCTAGAAGTGAAAACCAGTGCTATCCCCAACCATAGACCTTAAAAAAGGCAATATCTCCTGCGTCACGTTGCAGATGCTTCTCCAAAAAATGGGGGCACAACACCAAGATCCTTAGTGCTCGGGAACGAAAGACCGAGCTCATAAATCCTCTGAATAAGATTGTACACCAGACTATCACATTCTCCCCAAATATGGGAGACCCATCTATCAAGCAAGGCCTTATTCATCTACCCCCATCCTTCTTCGCACAAGACACCGCCCTCCAATCCACCCTAGGGAAGCCATTGAATTGTCCATTTGATGACCAGAAGAAACGCCTCATGATGGACTCCATCATCTTCCTAACCTTCTTGTCGAAGATGAGGAGAGGGGAATTGCAGTTCTGACGACACCAAAATCGATCAAGACAAGATCGCGATCCAGAGTTCCTCTAACTATACTTTGTATCAGAAGCATCAAAACATCTCGAGCTCCAATTTATCAATCAGCTCTGCAAAATCTACCGAACAAGGATCATACCTCCCTCGCAATCTAGGGCGATCAGACGAAGGGAGGGTGACGTTAAAGTCCTCTCCAACCAGCTAAGCTTGATCGAGTAAGAACTTCTCGCTTGTTGGAGATCGACCCACAACTTAGCTCTTTTAGAAGGTAAGCAAGGGCCATAGACACAGGAGGCAGCCACACTTGACACAGACCTTAACTTCTCCAACAGAACCATTAAAACAAATCAACCCTTCGACTTTGAGATAAAAGAAAAAACAAGCATTTCCGGGCCACAACCAGCCCTCCAACGCAACTTATAGCATCAATCGTCATGTATTCAGTCAATGAGTCAGCACCGAATAGCTTCACACATTGCATGGACAGGATGAAAGCTTTCTCTCCTGCAACAACACATCACACCGCCAATCTCTTAAAAGAGCTCCAACTGAAACCCTCTTCTCCCGAGCACCAAAACCTCTCACATTCCAAGTGAGCATCTTCATTTTTTTAGAAGAAAGCAGGGTGCAATCCCAAGATTGGAACCCACCACCGATTTATTGAACTAGTTCAAAAGATAGAGTACACAGTTTTACATATTACATATTAGACCACATGGACACAAGTGCCTTGTAGTGTCCCAGCACATTTACACACTGAAAATGGTGTCCCCAAAAGATCCTCCCATTCCTAGCATACCAAATAGCTCAAAGCAGAGCGAACACTCCAACCGCGTCCTCCTAGGAGGTCCCATGATGCAAATAGGAATTTTGCGACGGATAAAAATAAATTTGATCGGTGGAGACTGTTTGGTAGAAGAAAATGGAGGGGTTGAGAAGAGAAGCTCGTCGGAAAAACGAAGGATGTTGGAGAAGAGAATCGTGAAGACCACGTGGGGAAGGAAAGAGACAAGAGAGGGAGATAGAGATAAAATCTCAAAACTTCATATAATCTGACCTGTCTAAAACAATAGCATGTCATCCCTTTATATAGGAAGGATGAGATTACAAAAATAGAAATTCCAATTCAAATTCAAACTACTTATCCTAATTTGACTCTAACCGACTAACTAATTGATTTGAAATAAATTCAAATCTCTAATTGACTCTAACTAACTAAATTGAAATTCAAATTGAAACTAATTTGACATCACATGTGATCTCTTTTATTTTAAATAAAATTATGACGACTCAAATAAACGTAAATAAAATTAGTCTCTAAATAGCGGATAAAACGTAGAAAATGAGGCCCTATTTATCCGTTTCACGCCGCATCAGTTCTCCTCCGCTTGAAAAATTCGTCTCCCGACGAATTGTTGTATTTGCAGGCTTGGAGGTTGATAAATTTAAACCAGCGTTCTCGATCATCCCCTGGAAGAACTGGTGTGGAGAAAATAACGGAATCCATGCGTGCATGGCGCGAATGTTGGAGACGTTGGCTTCGTGACAGAAGAGCATGTGTGGCGCGAATGCGGGCGCCCATCCGGGTTTCGTCCCCTTGATATGGTGCTTGAAAAACTGATGTGGCATCTTCACGTCGGACAACTCGGCCATTGGAGATTCCATAGCAAAATAATAGCACAAGTAGAGTAGAGGAGGAGATGTGGCCAATGAATTAAGTCATGGGGCCTTTAAATAGGTGAAACCCATGATCCTAATCCTAATTGGATAAGGAGGCCACCCAGATTTCTTTCCTTCAGCACTCCCTTTTAAATATTGTTGCAGCGGGGGGTGGGTTGCAATTTTCGTACCCCTTCACTTACATGGTCTCCTCTTACATTCCCATTTATTTTAACCTTTATACCAAAGGTTTTAGGTCTAGGGAAGTTCCTGCAATTTTTCCAAATTAACTTCCAATCCCAAATTCTAAGGGATTGCCTCTTCGTGGGAAATAAGGCAGGGATTCCTAGTTCTCCTTCCCTTGGACGTGGGCGGCGCCGACGATGACTCGAGATCGACCAGGGGTGGCGGGGAAGCGGGGATGAGTGGAGACTATGGGAGGTGCGGGAGGGCCGATGCTGGCGGAATGACAGCGTAGGGTCGGTGATAGGGTGGTTGAACGAGAGGAGGAGTGGCTGGTGGCGTGCTGGCGGCAGCCTGGGCCTGGTCGAGGCTGCAATGACAGCAGCTGAACGAGGGCGGCGTGGTTGTGGTGGCGGTAGGGGAATTGCAAGAGAGGGCACGGTGGCTGGGGGTTGTGCTTCAGGGGGTACGGGGGTGTTGGGAGAGGGCGCAGGGGCTGGGAGAGGCACGGACGGGGCTGGACTGGAGGTTTGAGGCACGGCGGTGGAGGGAGGTAATGTTGGGCTAAGGAAATGCGTTGTAGGTAGGGACGCAAACGGATGCGGTTATATTCGTATTCGTTCGTATCCGTATTCGTTTTAAAGAGGTTATGGATCCTGTTTTCCTAAAACAGACGAATACGAATACGAATATTGGAAACGAATTTTTTGCGGATACGAATACTGTTAGAGTAAGACAATACTCTGATATGTTATTCCATAGAGCCCTCGGGTCTCTTATATAGGGAGAAAACCCTTGGGTAAATTACAGAGTCTTACAAAATATAAATAGAAATTACGGAACAATAAAACGTAACATATATGTCTCTACACTCCCCCTCAAGATGGAGCATAGATATCTATCATGCTCAGCTTGGAAGAACATCTCTGGAAAGGTCCTCTAAGCAGTGGTTTGGTGAATATGTCAGCCGTCTGATCCTCTGAACTGACATGAGAGGTGGAAATGAAGCCCTTCTGAATCATGTCTCTAGTAAAATGACAATCCACCTCGATGTGCTTCGTTCTCTCGTGAAAGGCCGGATTATTGGCAATAAACAATGCTGCATGATTGTCACATTGGAGATTCATAGGCAAGGGGACATCTACAGTCAAATCTTCTAAGACTGCTCTAACCCACATCATTTCTGCAGTTGCTTGTGCCATGGCTCTGTACTCGGATTCCGCACTGGACCTTGCCACAACAGTCTGTTTCTTGCTTTTCCAAGAAACTAAAGAGCTTCCTATAAAGATAGCAATTCCAGAAGTGGATTTACGATCCCTTGGACATCCTGCATAATCTGCATCTGCACAAGCTGAAATAGACAGATCCGTATCTTTTCTAAATAGCAACCCTGTGCCTGGGGAAGACTTCAGATATCTCAATATCATATACAAGGTATCCATATGAACTTGCCTTGGCTGCTCCACAAATTGACTCACCCGGTTTACTGCAAAGGCAATATCCGGTCGAGTTATAGTAATATATAAGAGCTTACCCACCATCTCTCTGTTCTTTTGTCCACCTCCTCGGTATCATCATCGTACAGCTTCATGCTTGGGTCCATAGGCGTACTTGAAGGTCTGCATCCAATCATTCCTGCTTCAGCTAGCAAGTCCGTGACATATTTTCTTTGAGTCATCACCATTCCTTGTGCATTTCGTGCAAACTCTATCCCCAGAAAATATCGTATCGTGCCCAGATCCTTCGTAATGAACTGGTTTCCCAACAGGGACTTGGTTATCTCAATCCCCTGAGCATCATCTCCTGTGACCAAGATGTCATCAACATATATCATAACAACAACTGTACCTCTAGGGGTCTTCTGGATAAACAATGAATGGTCCGCATTTGATCTCCTGAACCCCTGTTTTTCAATTAGCTGAGACAGCTTCTGGAACCATGCTCGGGGACTTTGTTTAAGGCCATAGATAGCCTTATGAAGTCTGCACACCATCTGAGTCTCCCCCTCAGCAGCAAATCCTGGTGGCTGCTGCATGTAGACTTCCTCCTGTAGGTCTCCATACAAAAAAGCATTCTTGACGTCAAGCTGAAAAATGGTCCAGTTACGTACCACAGCAACAGATAGGAGGATGCGAAGAGTGGAGTGTCTAGCCACTGGTGAAAAAGTATCTAAGTAATCTACCCCATATGTCTGGGTAAATCCCCGTGCTACAAGTCTTGCCTTGTACCTATCAAGACGTCCATCCGTATGATATTTCACCGTAAAGATCCACTTGCAACTCACCATGGGGGCACCTGAAGGAATGGGAACAAGAGACCAAGTCCCTCGAGACTGCAGAGCACGCATCTCCTCTTCCATGGCTAGACGCCAGCAATCAATCTTCATGGCATCTTGATAGGTCCGTGGAATCTCAATAGACGAGACAGCAGCTACAAACTTCTGGAAGTCCCCATTGAGACGATGAAATGAGACTTGAGAGGCAAGAGGATATGAAGCACATTGTCTTCGCTGCTTCCTGTGAGCAATGGGCCGATCCAGATCATCTATCATTGTGTCGACCGGGTGATCCTTGTTCTGCTGTAGAGGCTCCTGCACTGGTGCATTTTCTAACCCATCATTAGTGATAACGTCAGAACATACCTGAGGCGTATTGGATGGTTGACATGTAGCTTGAGCTGGTCCTGTACGCCTTGTATAGAACTTAGGAAAAGGTTCAATTGGAGGTGGTGGTGGTGGTGGTGGTTGTGGAGTGGAGGATTGACCCAGGCTTGGAGGTGGAGGTACATAGACACTAGAATTTGTGGATGTGGAGGAGACCAATCTGTCACCTGTAGGAGAAAAGTACATGACGGGTTCGAAAAATGTAACATCAGCGCTCACACAGTACTTGTCATGAACGAGGTCATAGCAACGATATCCTTTCTGTGTCCTGGAGTAGCCCACAAAAACACACTTGATAGCCCTAGGAGAAAGCTTATCAAGTCCTAGAGACAAGCGGTGGACAAAAGCAACAGTGCCAAAGACTCGAGGTGTAAGAGTAAACAAATCTCTGTCAGGAAAGAGAACAGAGATAGGAGACTTTTCCCCAAGAACAGTTGTAGGCATGCGGTTAATCAGATAGCATGCTGTAAGAATAGCATCCCCCCAAAAAGATAATGGAGCACAACTCTGAATAAGTAATGTGCGAGCAATATCAAGGAAATGGCGATGTTTCCGTTCTGCAACCCCATTTTGTTGAGATGTGTATGCACATGTTGTTTGGTGGATAATGCCTTTAGAAGAAAGAAAACTAGCAAGGGAACGAGTGCAGAACTCCAATGCATTGTCAGTACGCACATACTTAACAGTAGACGAAAAAACATTTTGAACTTCATTGATAAGATTTTGAATAACACTTTCTGCTTCGGATTTATTTTTGAGAAGAAAAGTCCAGGACACTCTAGAAAAATCATCGACCACCGCTAAATAGAACCTGTGCCCCTGATGATCTGGGACACGACTGGGACCCCATATATCTATGTGAAATAACTCAAATGGGGAGCGACTGCTCCGACTCTGACGACTGGGGAAGCTGGACCGATGGTGCTTCCCTAACTGACAAGCTTCACAACGAAATGATGAACTCGGAGAAATCTAAGGCAGGAGGTGACGCATTTTCTGTAGTGGCAGGTGACCGAATCGAAGATGCCAGGTATACGGAGACACGGAGCCCTGGGAATGTAGTGAGACGCCAGCAAAAGAGTTCCGTACAAGACGATAGAGGCCATTGTGCTCAGAACCACAGCCAATCACCTTGCCCGTTAGTATGTCCTGAAAAATAACAGACGATGGGTCAAAAATAGCACGACAGTGCAAATATCGTGTAATCTGACTAATGGATAAAAGATTCATCGAGAATTCTGGTGCATGTAAAACATTCCGTAAGTGCATAGATGGCAGCAAAGCCGTCTCCCCCTGACCGATGATAGGGGAATGAGTGCCATCAGCAATGAGTACAGAACGACCAGGCTGGACAGGTCTATAGGACTGCAGAATCTCTTTCTCACGACAGAGATGATGGGTGGCTCCAGAATCAACAATCCATCCTGTGAGATCATGGTTATGATATGAGCCGGAGGGACTACCTGAGGCACTGGCTGAGGCAGATATACTCGCCGATGCCGAAGCTGCAACATCAGACGCATCAGCACCCTCTGATGATGACTGTGGCATGATATCACGAAGCCGTGCCACTAGCTCCTCGAACCTGTGATCTGGAGTAGATGCTGGTGGACCCTGAACATGATCAGCGACACGTGCAGAAGGAGGGAAGCCATGCTTGGAATAGCATGTATCCTCCGAATGACCAGTACGACGACAGAATGAGCACGTAGAACGTATGCGACCTCCACGGCCACGTCCACCACTTCCTCTGCCACGAAATGAGAAGGAACTACCTCGTCCTCTGGAGACAGCCATTGCCGAGGGAGGTGTAGTCGTTGTGTTCGATGGAACTGGAACACGACTGAGCCGTTTGTAGACTTCTTCCATTGGTGGAATGGTGGCATCAGCAAGGATCTGAGAACGTGCCGCCTCATATTCAGGATCAAGGGCAGCAAGTAAGACGCCAACCATAGTAGCGTTGCGGAACGTCTTCTGCTGTTCCGGCGTGGCTGTGAGTGGAATGGTGCTATAAAGTTTCTCGAACATTCCACGAAGAGGCGTGTACAGAGAATGAAGAGGCCTCCCATTTTGCTTCGTGGTAAAGATATCATGCTGCAACTGCAGCATCTTGGTCTCGTTGCGTACCAGAGAGTACGTCGTGGCCAGAATATCCCACATCGCCTTGGCGGTGGGTTGATGGAGGACATCATTTGCTATCTCCGTTGTGAGCGTACCCGACAACCAGACTTTGGCGTACGCGTCATCGGCCTCCCATGAGGCATATATTCCCGTCTTCTCTGGCGGTTCATCTTCGGTAAGAATATGCTTCTTACCGCACGACTTCATGAGACTGAGGAACTGCATAGCCCACAGTTCGTAGTTTGTCCTGTCCATTTTGACGATAGGTGCCGAACCTTTGAAGGCACCGATGGCGGGCATATCGACCTTTTGATCTGACATACTGCCGGAGAAGAAGAACTAGGGATGATAGACCAAGAGACAGGTGTCTACCACGACATGTGAGGATTCAAGTGCACATGTAGACGTTATGCACTTGAACCCATCATCAATCCGAGCCCGACCGAACCGAAACGAACGGCAGGGAGGCTAATGAAGCCTCGGCTGTGAAGGGGCGGCGGGGCTAGGGCCGGCAGCGGCTTGGCGGGGACCTGGCAGGGGCCTGCGGGGGCCTGGCGGGGCTGGCTGGGTCCGGCAGTGGCCTGGTGGGACCGCCTGGGGCCTCACAGGCGATGGGGCTGGAGCCTGGATGGTCTGGCGGCGGGTCTGGAGAGGCCCGGCGACTGGGCTGGGGGCCTGGAAGGCCTGGCGGAGGTGCTGGGGGCCCGGCGGAGGGGCTGGGGGCCCGGCGGAGGGGCTGGGGGCCCGGCGGAGGGGCTGGAGGCCCGGCGGAGGGGCTGGGGGCCTTGAGAGGCTGGTTGACGGCGGCGGGAGGGGTTGGAGAAGTCGGCGGCGGTGGGGGGGGTGGAGGAAACCCTAGGTTAGGGTTAGGGCTCTGATACCATGTTAGAGTAAAACAATACTCTGATATGTTATTCCATAGAGCCCTCGGGTCTCTTATATAGGGAGAAAACCCTTGGGTAAATTACAAAGTCTTACCAAATATAAATAGAAATTACGGAACAATAAAACGTAACATATATAAGTCTCTACAAATACGAATATGAATCCTTCTTTAACGAATACGAATACGAAAGTTAAAACAAATACGATTACGAATACGAATATTCGTTAATAAATGAATTATTTTATTTAAATTTTTTAATACATAGGGTTTTTCGGTTCTTTGCCCCCTCCCACTCCCACCCGACGCCCGACGCCCTTCTCCCCTTGAGCCCGCACGCCCCCCTGCCGTCCCCCTCCGCCCCTCCTGCCGCCCTCCTCCACCACCCGCCCAGCCCGCGCCGCCCCCCTGTCGTCCCCCTCCCCCCTCCTCCGCCCCCGTCGTCCCCTTCCGCCCCCTGCCATCGCCCTCCTTCCCCTCCTCCACCACCCGCCCCGACGCCGCCGCTGCGGCCCCCTCCTTCCCCTCCGCCCAGTTCGACCCGCCCCTGCGGCCCCCCTCCTTCCCCTCCGCCCAGCTCGACGCCGCCCCTGCGGCCCCCTCCTTCCCCTCCGTCCAGCCTGACCCGCCCCTGCGGCCCCCCTCCTTCCCCTCCGCCCAGCCCGACGCCGCCCCTGCGGCCCCCTCCTTCCCCTCCGCCCAGCCCGACGCCGCCCCTGCGGCCCGCAGCCTCCCTCCTTCCCCTCCGCCCAGCCCAACACCGCCCCTGCGGCCCGTTTTTGGCAAGTCCGTACATCCAGTGGACTCATCTCCACAGGTATCCGATGGTTTAGTCGTAATTGACCTTTTTTCGGGTGTATCATTCTCGTCCTTGTCGTATCTCAGTTTCAATTATATGGGGATTTTGATCTTCTGTGCAGGGGCCTGTTGTGTGCGCCGTTATTGCAAGATTCTACTTCTAATTTTAGTTCAGTTGAAGCATCCCGAGAAAGAAGAGGGAAGACAACAAAATGGCGGATTGAGGTATTTACGCTTTACTTCTTTTTCCTTCGATATGTGAATCTTTTTCTGGGTTCATCCGTCGGTTGTCCCGCTAGTTTTAGGTTTTTTTCTCGGCACTGTCGTCCATGATTTTGACCTTGCTGTTAAGAGGAACTGATGTGTTTCTCTTTGGCTGGAATCAGGTTTGCTTTGTTTTCTTTTTTAAATTTTTTATTGCAATATTCGTTTGATATTCGTATTCGTTCGTAAAAGATTCGTATTCGTATTTTGAGGATATGGATCTTGATTTTTTACATTCGTATAACATTCGTATTCGTATTCGTATTCGTAATATAAAATGAATATGGTTATGGTATGACCTAAATTCGCATTCGTATTCGTTCATTTGCATCCCTAGTTGTAGGGGTTGCGGGAGGGGCCGTTGGGATTACAGGAGGGGTGATTGCGGCAGTGGTACAGAAGGTTATGGGGTTGCGGGAGGGGTGGTTGGGGCCACAAGAGGAGGTGCGGGGTTTGCGGCGGGTGGGGGCGGCGGGGAATAACCGCAGGGGGTACGGGGGTGGTGGAGGGGTCCAGCAAGGGGGTCGTGAGTGGGTCGTAGGGCGATTTCAGAGGGGTTTTCAAGTCTGAAATCACCTGGACAGTAAGCAGATTGTCGTCTTTTCCTTCTGGAATGACCTGGGCAGCGAGCAAATCCTCATCGATGGCGAGTTTTTCTTCGTCAAATTCTGGACAGCAAGCAGGTCTGCGTTTTCCTCCTCTGAAACGGTCGGGATAGCGAGCAAATCATCCTCGACGTTGTTGTTTTCGCCTGACACGGTCCGGACAGCGAGCACATCGTCGTTGTTGCTGTTTTTTCCAATACAACGATCTGAGCAGCGCACAGATCATGGTCGACGACAATATTTTGTTCGTCATCAACGTGTACCATAAAAATATCAACATTGTACCATGAGTCTATCCATTGTTGAACCTTGATGCTTGTCCGGAAGCGCTTCTTGAATTTTTGTTGACGCGAACGCGCATGTGAGCCACGTTATAAGGTTGCCTGATCGAGCTTCATCTTCCAATACGCAACAGGACCGTCGAATCGTGTGAACGATTCAATTTCCATGCTCTGATACCAATTGATGCAAATAGGAATTTTGCGACGGATAAAAATAAATTTGATCGGTGGAGATTGTTTGGTAGAAGAAAATGGAGGGGTTGAGAAGAGAAGCTCATCGGAAAACGAGTGATGTTGGAGAAGAGAATCGTGACGACCACATGGGGAAGGAGAGAGACAAGAGAGGGAGATAGAGATAAAATCTCAAAACTTCATATAATCTGACATGTCTAAAAATAGCATGTCATCCCTTTATATAGGAGGGATGAGATTATAAAAATAGAAATTCCAATTCAAATTCAAACTACTTATCCTAATTTGACTCTAACCGACTAACTAATTGATTTGAAATAAATTCAAATCTCTAATTGACTCTAACTAACTAAATTGAAATTCAAATTGAAACTAATTTGAGATCACAAGTGATCTCTTTAATTTTAAATAAAATTATGACGACTCAAATAAACGTAAATAAAATTAGCCTCTAAATAGCGGATAAAACATAGAAAATGAGGCCCTATTTATCTGTTCCACGTTGCATCATCCCATGTGTCATTCTAACAGAGTTCCAGTACGGTGTGTCGTCCACAGGCTGAAGCCATGGAACAGTTGCCCCCTCTCATACCGCCACCGAAGAGTGCAGCCTAAAAAAAGGCGGTCGAGATCATCATCATGAAGCCCACACCAATCACATAAGATCTCCTCAGTATGCAATAATCTAGGCCTCCGCACCTTAGAGAGTAGACGCTCGTGTCTCACCAGTCACAAGAAACCTTCATCCGACAGGCACATTGTTAGCATAAATAATTATGTAGTCTCAGGTGGAATCCTTCCAAACTGCCCCTTGTGGCTTGGCAAAATAACAGTACACCTTCTTCACCGAGAGCTTCCCCTCCTTCCAAACAAAGTCGTCCCTACCTTCACCACCATCTTCAACATCTGCTAAATCCCCCAATGGCGCCAGAAATTCGTTACATCTTTGATCAAACAAAGCAGAGGCGAAAGTTGGGCACCAAGAGCCCGCCGACCAAACCTGATGCACCAGAGCATCCTTGTCATCTGTGAGGACGAAGAGGCGCGGATATCTCTCTATGAGTGGGCCTAATCCCGTCCATTTATCACAACAAAAGCAAAATCAGTGGTTGTTACCCACCATCAGCCTCGCACAAGCCTCCATCTCTTGTAGAATATCGGTAATCCCCCTCTAGAGCGACGACGACAGACGGATACCCTCTGCTCTCATCGAACCATGTACCTTGGAAATACTCCGCAGCAACCTGCAAACTAGATCATCGGAGTCATCCCAAATCCTGAGGGAACATTTATCCAGTAGCGCATTGTTCACGTGTTTCAAGTTGCAGACACCAAGACCGCCTTCCCTCTTTGCTCTCGTAACGGTGTCCCAGCTTACCAGGTGCATTCCTCCACCCTCCTGTCGCCCACCCGACCAGAAGAAATGCTTCAACATTACCTCCAACCTCTAGCACACCCCTACAGGCATCAAATTTTGACCCAATGCAGGAACCACGACCGTCGCAGTCGCCACTTATGACTTCTCACTAGAACTGAAAACACTAACATGTCAAGCCTTTGCTGGGAATTTTTGAGGTCGATATCTCTTCATTTTCCCCCATTTCATCTTTCTTCACCATAAGTGTAAGAAGAGGACTCAGGCAAGGCAGTAACAGCCACAAACTCAAGCCCTAAAACAGCATGTTCAAGGGGAGGAAACCAATGAGGGAATACATGTTTTTCCTCACTTTCGACCCTCGCAGGTATAGAGGGTCCCTTAGCCCATGCTCGTTTTGATAGCTCTGCATGCTCCCAAGGGTTAGGGGCAGAAACCCTAGGGCCCTCTTCATCTTCCATAGCGAGATGATCGAAGCCGAGATTAGGCTCCAACAGGAGACCCTCTGGTAGTAAATGTAAAGTTCTTGCATCATGGGCACCTTGGAAACCCACCTCGGATATGAGTCGAAGAGGAGACACGACTAGAAACCTCAGATCCTCTTCGAAGGTTGAAAAGTACCCTTGGTCGTTGAACTTAGGCTAAAACCAATCGGTTCCTCAATAGTTGGATCTTGGAAAACAAGAACACTAATCAAGTTCTTCCTTTGCGCATCCACATTCAGTTCGGCTTCCAACCTGAACTCTAGATCCGAGAACGATATCGGTAAAACCTCAACCGAAATCGGGATCGGGCTCTCGAAACTCCTTCTCTCTCTGCTTCTCCTCAACAATGCTCCTCCAATAGCAACTCCCTAAGAATAGGAACTCCCACAAGAAAAGTTGTCTGCTCCAAACGTCTCCGTGAAAAATCTGCTGCTCTACAGGTAACTTCTATATTAGGTCCTCTTTTGAAAATTGAATTTTCAAACTCTGAAACTTTTGCACCCGACAAATGCGACCTCTGTGATTTCTGTCGTCGAAGAAACCTCTTCCAACACCTACTCCAGCACTGGAGGTTCGTCATCCCTCGAACAAGAATGCTCCTCCGACACACCAAGGCTGGGATGCACTAGAGGCGATAGTGGAGGGGAAACCATTTGCACCAAAAGATGAATGCTTGCTCGATCGACCACCATTGAGCAAACACTCTCACCAGAAATACCTTTGTGCAAATCAAACTCGCTATAGTGATCAGAGGATCCAATCCAAGTAGCCTTCCATCTGCAAAGACCTTCTTCAACACCCCAAGCTCTCTCAGAGTTGGCTTCAATGCCTCCACGGAGCGCGAGAGGAACAGAAGTCCATAGATTTGAACCACCCTACAGAGTGGTGCCGCACCTTCACCAGCTGTGAATCTTGGCGAACGCCAAACAATGGCATATTGCGGTTCAGAGCAGGACAGATGGGCCACTTCTACATGGGAGAGACATCTCACACAGCACAAACCCTCCCCCAAGTCCGCAACATCTCCATTAAAAGGAATTTCCCAAACTTTTTTGAACATGTGCAAGCACCAAGCTGACTTCCTTCTGAGTTTCACCGCAGCAGCCGATTACCAAACCATCCTTTGAAATCTCCTGACCATCAACGCATAAGACACAGTAGAACGAAGCACCTTAGATGATGGTTCTTCGATGGTTGACAGCAACAGTCCCAGATGCGGCCTCACCGATCTCGAACAAAAGGATCTTCTGTAAACCACCGCCTCACATAGAAAGCATCCAGGCGGGAACGAGCAAAAACTTGTCCTATGGCCATAACTTCCACTCCTAAAAAACAATTGTTGTATTTGTAATGCGAGACAAACTCCAACCCCCGTCAAACCTTTCCACTTCTTGTTTGGGAGCAATCTTCGCCTTCACAGCACCATTTTGATGGTAGCCCTCCTCCAAGCCTCCTCTCCACCTCTAATCCATCAGTGCAAGCACTCTCGCTTCCTCCTCACCATCTCGAAGGGGAATCCTTATGATTGATCATGTAATACAAAGAAAATAGACAAGTGAAACGAATAAAAACTAGTCAAGCCAATCCAATGATGGGGCGTGTAAACAAAACATAATTAGTGGGAGAGATGCAATAACATCAATGTTTTACATCATCATTTAAGCAATCCGATTTAACAGGAATGCCTCTAATCAAGAAATGGCTGATTTTGGATAAATAATGTACTAAGCCTTCTCCCACTACAAGTGGGGTCGGCTACATGGATTCTTGCTCAAATCCATGTTGAAAGATTCGACTGTTTTTTATGCTGGCCGTCGACTACCTAACGCAACCGCTGCAAGAGCGGGATTTGAACCCTGGTCTTTTGTGTGGTAGACACAATGTACTACCACTAGACCATTAAGTGGGTTCAAATGGCTGATTTTGGATACGAAATAATAATTCCATTGGATGGGGATTTGATGGACTCTCAAGCTTTGAGCCTTGAACAAGCAAAATAGTTGACATTAAACTATTGGGATGCTAAAGTTGAAGAAATGAGATAGATCGTAAGCATAAGTATTAACCACAAGGAACGTCACTTTTCGTGGTTAGGAAGTTGCAAGAGAGTAGTTATGGATTGGTTGCACAAAGGTCAATGGATGTGTGGAGTAGGGCCGCCGCAAAGGGGATTATAGCTCTGCCAGCCGAGAGGCCATAGAGGTAAGGAGTCGTGGTGGCCGTTGGAGATCGATGGAATGGGGAGGTTGGGGAGGTGGCAAATCAAGGAAAGTGGTATTTAAGCATTAGACCTGGGATTAGATTATTAGCTGATTAGTAAACACAACACATTATGATGCAGAGAAAAATGGATAAATAAGGTCGCATTTTTTCTATTTTTTATCCGTTAATTTTATTTACGTTTATTTGAGTCGTCGTAATTTTAATTAAATAAAAGAGATCGCCTGTGATCTCAAAAATAGTTGGTTAGAGATTTGAATTTATTTCAAATCAATTAATTTGTCAAATTAGGATAAGTCATTTTTGAATTTGAATTTGAGTTTCTATTTTTATAACTGCGTCCCTCCTATATAAAGGGATGATTGGCTATTGTGTTAAGAAGTTCGGTTGATATAAAATTCGAGATTTATCTCTCTCTCTCTAGTCTCTCTCCTTCCCCACGTGCTCTTCACGTTTCTTCCTCCCCGAATCTCTCGTTCTCCGACGAGCTTTCTCTTCTCAACCCCTCCATTTTCTCCACCAAAAAATCCACCATCAAAAAAATATTTATTTTATCCTTCGCGCGAAAATCCTATTTGCATCAAATGGTATCAAAGCATGGCCTACAGATCGTCCTCACGATCTGATGATCCGTCCAGACATTCGCACCGACATGCGACGAAACACCATCATTCGTCGGAGCGGAAACGACGAGCCGAAGAAGCTTACAACAAAGAGATGGATGCAGTGCGTGATTTCCGGTCCAAATGTCAAGATTACCAGTCCAAATATCAATATTTTCAATCCAAATATCAAGAGTTCCAGTCCAAAAATCGAGAGATTATGGCTAATCTCGAGGCTATGTGCGCCCTATCAAAATCCTCCACTACCAAGGCCGTTGTCCAGAGTTTGGACGAAGAAAAACTCGCCGTTGACAAAGATTTACTCGCTGTCCAGGTCATTCCACAAGGGAAAGACGACGAAACGGCCGCTGTCCAGCCCATTACAGAGGAAAAAGATGTCGTCGCCAATGATTTGTTCGCTGTCCAACCCGTTCTGGAAGAAAAAAACGTCGATCTGATTGCTATCCAGGTATATTCAGATTCACAACAGCCGTCGGAATCGACCTTCTGCCCCTCCGCGGCCCTCTCGTGGACCCCCTCCACCATCCTCGCGCCTCCAGGCCCCCCTCTCATTGCATCCGCGTCCCCATCCCCAACCCTAACACCCCCCGATACCCCTGCATCCCATGCCGCATACCCTCCAGTCCCAAACTACCCTCCCGTCGCAACCCTCGTCCCCTCAGCACCCCTTGCCACCATCTCCCCCCCCCCACCGCCCCTGAAGCCTCTACGACACCCCCTGCTGCCCCACCCCTGCTGCCAGCCCCGCGAGCGCCTCCACCCCCACCCGATACCTTCACACCCCCGCCGCCACCAACCCCTTCTCTCTCCCCAACGTTCGGCCATCTTTCCCCCTCCCCTCGCGCGCCAGTACCCTTCGGCCCTCCCTCTCACCACTTCACCGCCAAGGCCCCTCTTCCCCTTCGCCCAACCATCCTCCCGACGACCCCGCACCTATCATACTCCCACCGCAACCCCCTCCCACCCCCCAAATCCCATCGCCACCGCTCCCGTTACGACACCCTCGCCTCCGCTAGTCCGATTCCGGCCCCCCTATCGCCCTGTGTCGCCCCCGTGTGCGTCACGCGCATGGAAGGACATCAATATCGGTATCGATATCGGTACCATGTCGATACCGATATATCGTCGATATATCGGCGATATATCGACGCCATATCGCCGACATCGGGATTCAGCTCGCCTTTTTTGCGTATCAATACCCGATATCGAACATATCGGCGATATATCGGTAACCTGTCGATACCGATATATCGCCGATATATCGTCGATATATCGGGATACGGCCTTCCATGTCCCGCGCACCGCCGCCGCTCGCACCGACTTCCTCACAGGCTCCATCGGCCCTTGTTCCCATCTAGCGTCCGCCGCCGCCACTGCTAGAGAGAGAAACGCAGAACCCTAACAAGGGGGCCAGATATCTAAGGGGTTTGAATCCCATGAAGCTTGGGATAAGGAACTAATTTGGAATATTTGCAGGAAGACCCCCCCCCCCAAAGTTTTTATCAACAGGGTTATTTGGAGGATAGAATATACTATGGATTTTATTTAAGTGAAGGGGTACGAAATTTGCATTCCAACCCCCTGGGGCAGAATTAATTTAAAAGAAGGGGATCACGGGCTCCATCTATTTAAAGTCCCCCTGGCTTAATTCATTAGCCACATCTCCTCCTCTACTCTCCTTGTGCTATTGCTTTGCTATGGACTCTCCAAAGGCCAAGTTGATCGTCATGAAGATGCCCCATCAGTTCTTCGAGCACCATGTCAAAGGGATGAAACCCGGATAGGCGCCCGCCTGTACGCCACACCTGCTCTTCCGTCACGAAGCCCACGTCGCCAACACTCGCGTTACGCACGCATGGATCCCGCCATTTGCTCCACACCAGTTCTTCCATGGGATGATCGAGAATGCTGATTCGAATTTATCAACCTCCAAGCCTGCAGATCCAGCAATTCGTCGGGAGACGAATTTTTCAAGTGGAGGAGAGTTGATGCAGCGAGAAATGGATAAATAGGGCCGCATTTTTTCTATTTTTTATCCGTTAATTGCATTTATTTGAATCGTCGTAATTTTAATTAAATAAAAGAGATCGCCTGTGATCTCAAAAATAGTTGGTTAGAGATTTGAATTTATTTCAAATCAATTAGTTGGTCAAATTAGGATAAGTCATTTTTGAATTTGAGTTTCTATTTTTGAAACCTCTTCCCTCCTATATAAAGGGATGATAGGCTATTGTGTTAAGAAGTTCGGTTGATATAAAATTTGAGATTTATCTCTCTCTCTCTAGTCTCTCTCCTTCCCCACATGCTCTTCACGTTTCTTCCTCCCCGAATCTCTCGTTCTCCAACGAGCTTTCTCTTCTCAACCCCTCCATTTTCTCCACCAAAAAATCCACCATCAAAAAAATATTTATTTTATCCGTCGCGCGAAAATCCTATTTGCATCACATTACATTATGAGATATATAATATTATTAATATATAGTATTAGGATTCCGAATTTTTTAGATGTTATCGTATCTGCATCGTATTATTTTACAGCGATATCCTAATTCTATTCACAATGATTAACACTCGAATGCGAGCAATCCATATTCAGTACATTTCCAACTACGAAAATTGGATGCTCAGATGCATTTATATCCATTTTCACCATTAAGTACAGCACGCAACTGTACAGATTATAAGTACGTATTTGTACCTCGTCTAGATACCGATAATTAGTTCATCTTAATAGAGCAAAACCAAACAACCTCTTTAAATGGTTTCTAGTCCATCCAGTGTCGATCTTTTAATACAAATTAGTTACATGTCTCGGATTAAAATGGAATTCGATGCACCTATAGGAAGTAATGCATACTTCCAATCACTATGTTTGGGTTTTCAATTTGGATTTTGAAAAATAAAAATAAAATACGGTTTACCTTGAGCTCGTGGAAGCAGGCGTGGTAAAGACGATTGATGTGAGACTGCTCCGTTGCCGCGAGGATCTTGCAGCGCACGGAGGAAGGAGCAACGGTTTGGAGGATGGAGAGGGGAGGGCACCTCTCGCTTAGGGGGGAGAGATGGCTGATCCTGATCTCGTTGTTGGGGAATCCGATCTTCGCCGATGCTGTGGGGAAGTGGACGACATGTGCCTCTCCCAAGAAGACGTCGCCGTGGTACACGAGCGTCGTCGATTTCGCCCCGCAGCGAGAAGCCATGCTGATGGGACGAGAAGAAACGGCTAGTTTCTAGGGTTTCATCCCCTTCTTTGGCGACGGCGGCGGTGGCGACGGTCTTGTGGGAGACGGCGATGGTGGAGGCGGAGGCGGTGTGCGGGGAAGAGAGAAAGAACCGGAGGGTGGAAATATCACTTGCATCCACTGTTCTTTTTGGTCTTTTTATATCTCTGTCCTTCTAATCTTTGCTAATAATATTTACCTCCATGTCTATTTAGTTTTTGGGATTTTACAGCATAACATTGAGTAATTCTGCCATTACAATCATGACCCTCAATCATGACCCTCTGCATAGGGCTGGTTATTGAGTCGCGGCTCGATGAGCCAGGCTCGGGCTCGACTCGATAAGGGCTCGTGAGCTCGGCTCATTAAGCTAATGAGCCGAGCCCGAGCCAGATTTTTGGGCTCGATAGCTTTTCGAGCCGAGCCCGAGCTGAGCCCTGCTCAGCTCGATAACTCAATAACGGGCTCGATAAGGAATGTATATATATACATATTCTATTTGTGAAACTACAATGATTTTTATTTTTATTTGCATTAGTTTTGCAACATTGTTAACGATGGATTATGTGTTTATGTTGTATTTGTAACAACAATGTTGGGTGGACTATGTTGTAGACTTGGATTTTCTACCTTTTATCTATGTTAATCTCGGTTATAGTTAGATATTTAGTATTTTTTTCTTTTTTATTAACAAACAGAATGTTACAATATATATTATAACTTAACTTTCATATACAACTTGGATGGTGGTCTACTGGTAAAGTGGACGATCTTTAAAAAGGAGGTCTTGGGTTTGAGCCCAGGCAAAATGTTTTTTCACCAAAAAAACACCTATTTTCTTAACGAGCCTGGATAGGTTTTAGCCCAGATAGGCTTGATAAAGGGCTCGGCTCAAGACTTATCGAGCCCGAGCTGGCTCGATAAGGGCTCGAGCCCATCGAGCTCGATCCCGAGCCAACTCGGCTGGGCTCGATCGAGCTCGAGCCCGAGCCCAGCCTTGGCTCGGCTCGTTAGGCTCGATAGCCAGCCCTACCTCTGCATAATCGTGAATTAATCTAGAACACTCAATAGTCTTAACTCTTACACCATAATCTTCGAGTTAACTTCCATCCAATATTCTGTTAATTATAACGATATCCATCAAATGTTTTATATTTTTTACCCTTTAAATTTTATTATTTACAAATGAGTACACTCCCTCCTCCCCCCCTTTGCCTCCTCCTCGACAACCACCCCCTCCCCCTCCTCGTCGACCACCTCCTCCTCTCCGACGACCACCACCTCCTCCTCGTTGACCCCTCGTCGTCGTCAACTCTCTCCCTCCTCCTGCAACCAAGACAGCCCCTACCCCCCACCCTCCCATCGAGCCCTGACCCCCCACCCCTTCGAGTTTGTGTCACCCCCCACCGTTGCCTCCTGCCTGGAACTACGAGCCCCACCCCTCCCTGCGGCCCACCACCGTTGCTTGCTTGGAAGCCCTTCCCACTACGCAAGCCCTGCCTCTCCCTCCTGCCCGGCTCCTGCCTGCAGATGCCACTAATTTCTTATTTTTTTTATTATTCTAAAAGCAGTTGGAATATCATGGGTTAAATTAATCCAATGATATGATTGGGTTAACAAAAAAACTAACGGAGGGTTATGTATGTGAGACGGAGTGACTTTATAAAGTTTGTTGTGTAATTCACGATTATACGAAGTCATGATTGTAATTGCAGAATTGTGGGTGTAAAAATCCCTTAGATTTTTCCCCTTTGTGGACCGAACCGTTGAATGCAAAGATACTGTCCCTTATCCTTGTATCATGGCAATTCATTTCAGGATAAGATATCTCAAGATATAAAATGGTTATATTTCAATATTTTTATGAAAATATAATTATAGTTTTCTGCACTCTGTCTTTTTCAAACTTTGCCAATACTACACATACATTTGTATGTTACGTAATTACATGATGACTTGTGCAAAATGTGTGGGTGAAATTTTTCATGATGCTCACTAAGAAAATAATGAGTATACGATCTAGTCCATAATATTCCCATTCGACGAGTGATACTAAAGCCTCTTTAATAGCATTAGTGTTGTTGGACTCACCAATCTACTTGTTTTCTTTCTTTTATTACATAATTAAATTTAATCGGTTATTTATTTTTCTAAAAATATGAAAAGAAAGTGAGCTAGCTGGAACAGTGGGATTTACTTTTTATAGAATGAAAAAGATGGAGACAAACTTAACTTTTATACAATGAAAAAGATTTGACAAAGATCAAGATACATCAAATCGACGAAGATGCGAGAAAGTAATAAAATGAAAGGATAAAAGAATAAAAAGATGAAGTTAAGGTCAAGAAGAATCGAAGTCACGAGTTTATGTGTCCTTTATTTTATTTCACTACAGAAAAGATTCATAAACATTTTATTACGTGCATATAATTAATATTTGGGTTCAATTGCGTTACCCCGCTCCTTTTTCAGCATTTTTTTCATTTTTTGAAGTATATCACTATGTATATTCATCTATATATCCCTCATATATGTCATTCGAATTTTGTCAGAAACAAAGACTCATATGTCCTCCATCAAGAACATGTTGATTAACATCTAGGTTGGACCCGGCCCGACTCGACCTGATGCTCATCCCTAGTTATGGAGAATTAACATGTTCAAGTGAACCAAAGTAACTTTTCATGAACAATAATCATGCCTCTTTTGGCCTATATGAAGGATCCTAATGCATAATTTTTCTACAATAATCTAATACCAAACTTGAAAGGCAGTAGCATCTTGTATCCGAAAGGTAGCCAAAGAGATGCTAGACGAGTCAAAGGGAGGAGCTCTAGGTCAAAAGGAGGCTTGGCGGTAGAGGGAAATGGTGCAAGAGAAGCTAAAAATTAAAAGAGCATGCTTTAAAGCTATGTCTAAGGATAGAACGAAGGAAACTGTCACAAACTACAAATTAACGAAGAAGGAAGCAAAGAAGGTTGTAGGCGAAGTTAAGTTAAAAGATTATGAAGTTTTGTATAAAAATCTCGACTCTAAGGAGGGGCAGAAAGATATATTCAGGTTGGACGAAGTAAGAGAAAGAAAGACCAAAGACCTTTCTCAAGTGAGATGCATTAAGGACAAGGATGGTCACGTGCTTGTTACTCAGAAAGATATAGAGACTAGATGGGAGTAGTACTTCCATAAACTTTTCATTGGAGAAGGAAATAGAGAGATCACTTTGGGTAATCTAACTAGTAGTGAAAGTTACTTGAATCGTGCAAGCTATAGACGGATACAAAGAAAGGAGGTAGAGGAGGCTTTGAAGGTTATGAGACCTAGGAAAGGTATAGGACCGGATGACATCTCTATAGAAGTATGGAAAGTTTTAGGTGAGTGTGGTTTGACTTGGCTTACGAATCTATTCAATGTTATTTGGTGAAGCAAGAAAATGCATGAAGATTGGAGGAGAAGTATTGTTGTGCCTCTTTATAAGAATAAAGGAGACATTCAAAATTGCTCAAATTACAGAGGTATCAGGCGAATGAGTCACACTGTGAAAATTTGGGAACGTGTGATCAACCAAAGGTTGAGGCAAGTTTCCAACGTAAAAAAAAACCAATTCAGATTCATGCCAGGTCGCTCAACTATTGAAGACATCCATTTGCTGAGGAGAACAATGGAGATCTATATAGCTAAAAGGAATAACCTCCATATGATCTTTATTGATTTGGAGATTGCTTATGATTCTGTCCCACGAGAGATATTGTGGAGGGTTTTGGAGAAGAGACGAGTACATGTCCTATACATTGACCTCATAAATGACATGTAAAATAGGGCTTTATCTTGTGTAAGGACCCCGTCTGGGAAGACTGGTTATTTTGACATCAACATTCGTTTACATCAAGGTTCAGCTTTGAGTCCATTTCTTTTTACTTTGATTACGGACGAGTTGACAAGTCACATTCAGGATGAGTTACCTTGTTTGCATGTTATTTGTTGCTGATATTGTGTTGATTGACGAGACTAGGAAGAGAAGTGATTGATCAAGTCACCTAGGAAGAGATTTGTTGACTTTGGTGATTATGACTTAATTTCGTCTCCGATCAAGAATATCCAAAAGAGTATAACACCATTTTCTAAAATACATAAAAACCATGTAAATCATTCAACTTGACAAATCTTACAAAAGTATCTCGATCTCTTCTCCACATGTTCTTGATTTTCAAAGACTTTTAATATTCTCTAAAAAAGATTTTGAGCATCGTGTTTTGAGTCTTGAGCTTTTCAGTTCACAATGCTTTGATTGGAAAGTTGTATTCACGTGTTTTAATATTCTCTAATCTCGACCTGTTTTGTTGTATTCAAAGTTGTATTTAGACTTTAATTGGAAAGTCTATGTAATTACAATTGGCATTCAATTTGGTTTCAATTGGGAAACCAAATGGTTTGGAGGGAAAGTTGGGAATTCCCAAATTTGAAATATGAGAGTTTGGGTAGAAGTTTAGTCCCACACCGGGGAGAACTAAACTTTTTGGTGGACTATGTATGAGTTCACACCCCAAGCTCTTGTAGCAATAGTAGAGAGGAGGAATGGAGGACCACACACGCGCGCGCGCGCTCCGCTCCGCTCCGTCTCCGGCTCGGGCTCGGGCTCGGGCTCGGGCTCGGGCTCGGGCTCGAGAGAGTCAATTCGGATCTCGGATCTCGATACTTTTGCTGTAGATTTCATTTGGCAAGTCGATTAAATTAATCGTGTACGATTAATTTGGTAAGTCGACTTAAATGGGAATTCAACTCGCCATTATGGGCGCGTTTTTTAGGATCTGAAAGGATGCGTTTTCGGGACGCATCTTATGGAAACCAAAAGTCGCGTTTTTAGGACGCGAGCCCCTCTATTTATATCCCTCACTCGACTCGGTTTTTCTTCACTCGCAAGAAAAACCTCTCTCACGCCGTCTCTCTTTGGTTCTTCCTCTCGCGGACGAACGTCTTCCTCTTCTCCTCTCTCGGCTGCAGTTCTCTGAGGTACAATCGAGGACGATCTCGTTGGTGTGCGCCGACGACGATCGTGAACCGTCGTATCTTGGGAGCGGATCGCCAGTACCCTACGCACCGGTATTGTGGGGGCGATATCTTCTCTAAGGACAGTCCATTTTCATGGACGCTTCGGTGACTTCTAAACTAATCTCTGTTTTATTTTGCTTGCTGCAATATGTTTATTGCTTTACCCTTTCTGGATCATGCCCGTCTTTGTGTTCCTGTTCTTTTAATCGGTTCCTGTTTACATTGAATAATCGGATAATGATTGGGAAACATATGATTAATATGATTTTAATCTGTATCGTTTCTCTGTTAATTCATTTGGATCCGATTTTATACTGTTTAATGTATGAACTGGTAATCTTATTTACAACAATTTTGACATCAACATTCGTTTACATCAAGGTTCAGCTTTGAGTCCATTTCTTTTTACTTTGATTACGGACGAGTTGACAAGTCACATTCAGGATGAGTTACCTTGTTTGCATGTTATTTGTTGCTGATATTGTGTTGATTGACGAGACTAGGAAGAGAAGTGATTGATCAAGTCACCTAGGAAGAGATTTGTTGACTTTGGTGATTATGACTTAATTTCGTCTCCGATCAAGAATATCCAAAAGAGTATAACACCATTTTCTAAAATACATAAAAACCATGTAAATCATTCAACTTGACAAATCTTACAAAAGTATCTCGATCTCTTCTCCACATGTTCTTGATTTTCAAAGACTTTTAATATTCTCTAAAAAAGATTTTGAGCATCGTGTTTTGAGTCTTGAGCTTTTCAGTTCACGATGCTTTGAGAAACATCTCTGAAGTCATGCTTCTTTGCTTTGATTGGTTTATTTCTTTCTATGTACATGGCATGCCTCCACAATCTCTTTTACTTAAAAGGTTAATCAAGATACATATAATAAATATACACCATATTCATTAGCAACATCTAAGCCACTGATAATTCTCCTTTTTTAATGAGAAAACTTATACATGTTTTTGAAAACTCTAACATGTAGACATTTTACCCACATAATCTAGGATTGATTACGTTCAATTTTTTGCTTCATGTTCTCAATTATTGCTTTTATTGCTTCAAGAACTCTCTCCCCCTTTTTTCATTACCAAAAAGACAAAAAATTCATCCCCTCACACTTTCTTTGGTTTTTATTTCCCCCAAGTGCTTTTACTTCTCTTATACATTATATCATACCAAAAGTTCTAAAATGTAAGAGTTCTCCAATTTGTCATTTAGGAAAAATCGTTAAGTTGACCTAAACCTAAGTGTCTTCTTGGATAGGCAAATCAATCAATATTCAGATTTTTGATAAATATATCAGTAAGTTGATCATCCGTATTAATAATTTTTAGTGATTTTTATCCTTTTAGAAAATCAACTCTTAGAAAGTGTCTAATGCCAATGTATTTATTTCTTGATATCACTTCTATTATCATACATCATTTCAACTTTGTCAAGTTAAAATCCAAAGTCATTTAAAGTTTATTTCGTCTGTAATACTTGTGAACATGCAAAAGAGGCTAATATGTATTCAGCTTTTGTCATTCATAGGACTATACAATTTTTTTTTCTTGGAGAATCAACAGACCAACGCACTTCCAATGAAATGACACGTTTCACTAGTACTTTTTCTATAAATTCTACTTCCAGCATAATCGACATCACTAAATGATTTTAGGTTAAGTTATAGTGATTTAGGGTAATATAAGCAATATTTATAAGTATCTTTTAAATATTTAAGATCTTTTTTACATCTTTTAATTGACTTTCTTTAGAGGTTGTTTATAACTTATCACTTAGATAAGTATTGAAAGATTCATCCAGTTTGCTAGCAGTAAAATAGAACAAAGAACTAGTCATACCTTTGTTTGTGTCAGATCATTATACTTACCCTTTTCATAATTATCAACTCAAGCTTGAACTTTCATTGTTATTATCTTTGCTTTTGCGTTTTCCATCTCGAATCCTTAAGAAGATCTTAAGTATACTTTTGTTTGACTTATGAAGATCCAGTGAGGTAGTTATTAGATTTAAAAGCCTAAGAAAAGGCTAAGTTCTCCCATTATACTCATATCAAATTCTTCATGCATTAACTTAGCAAAATCTTGACACATGCATTCATAGTAGCTTAAAAAATGACATCACCAACATATACTTGAACAATTAAAAGATCATTTGAATTTCTGATAAATAAGGTTGAATCTACTTTACAAATTGCGATGTTACTAGACAGTTAAAAATAATCAATCTATCATACCATGCTCTTAATGCACATTCTACATCATATAAAGCTTTCTTTAACTTATAAATAAAGTTAAAGTTATCGTTATCAAGAAAATCATGTGGTTGTTTAACAAAACTTCTTTTTTCAGATATTCATTAAGAAAAATACATTTTCAGACACATTGATAAATTTCTGTACTTGCACGTATATTGTAGGAAAATGGTGTCTTTATTCATTCTTGTATGGCTAGTTGCATGTATATAGATTCATTCAAAGTCTGTGTCTTCAAGTTGGGAGTATCCTTGTGCAACTAGTCTGCCTTTATTCCTAATCACGTGTTCTTCTTCATTTATTATATTTTTGTAAATTCATTTAGTTTTAATTATTGAGGTATTTTCTCATTGAGTTACCAATTCTTGTACTTTATTTTTTTATAATAGTTAAGTTATTCTTGCATTGCAATTATCCAAGATTCTCTTTTAATGCATCATCTACATAACTATATCATATGTGAAACACAATCATAAAAAGCAAAGCTAATATTAGTTGAGATTTTATCTTGACTTTATATGAGATTTCTCTTATTACTAGAGTTTTGAGGTCCTTGTTAAAGATCCATTCATTTTTTTACTAATTAAGGGGATAGTGGGTTTGTAGGATTGGAACCCTGGTCATTTGAGTGGGAGCACACAACTTCTACCACTAGATCACTTAAATAGGGTTAAAATTATACCAATGAAGTTTTGTATATCCTTAGGTAGGTTTTGTACATTAGTATCTTTTATCTTGATTATTAGGCTTCGTACATTACTATCTTTTATCTTGATTATACTAATGAAGTTTTGTTCTTATTCCTCTTAATTTCAATCACATTTTGACTATTTAATTCTTTTAAATATTCATCGAATTTATATGTATTATTTTTCCATAATTACGGTTGTTTGTTAAAAATCATATACACATTACAACAGTTTTGAGTCCAACAATTATGCATTCATCACTTTCACCATCAGAAGCATTATCTTTTGTATTTATTGCGAAATATTTGCCTTCAAGCACTTTGAAATATCTTATCCGGAAGATTTTATCATAATAAATTTTGGAGTAAATTACATAAAAGTCCATGAATTACACACCAAATTTCAATGTTTTGTCTAAACTTTAAAAAGTGACAATGCAAAACTTTTTCTTTTGATTTTGTGGCAATGCAATCCTTCGATTACTGAAAATGGATGCAAAGCGGATCATCCGTTGTAGGGTCTGTTGCAACATACACTGTAGTAAACCTGTGGGTCCCTCTATCGTGATCGAGCGGTTTGCACGATTTCATTTTTTTTGCGAGCATGTACCGGACGAAGTCATGGGAACTGCTCGATCACGATCGAGCGACCTACAGGGCTACTGCAAAGTCTGTTGAAGCACACCCTACAACAGATGATCCACTTCCAAATGGATGACCCTTGTTATCTTTTGAATTTGACAGACCAAAATGCCCCTGATATTGCCGCTAGGGGTAGGCACTATATGGGTTCACCCATATAACCCAACCAAATCATTGAAAATGAGTCACAATGATTTATGCCATTCGGATTTTGGTTGGGTTGGACCCAAACCATATTCCTTCAATGGGTATTGGGTCGGTTGGTGGGTCTAATGTCTTCCACCCAACCCACCCAAATAACCCAAACTATTTTTTTTGGATCACAAAAGGTTTTGTCTTACCCAACCCAACCCACTCGATATATACTTACTATATAATATCAAGAATTCTAAACTCCTATATTTCTAATGTACAACACAGATTCTCCAATCCAAGTTATCAACTTGTTAATAACCTTGTCTCACTAAACATTATTTCAGTTGTTATTATGTATCGTTCTCAATATTTTTTCTCTCTATCATCCTTAATATGATCAGTACATACTATAAACAACTAAGAGCCTGTTTATTACCACACAACTATGCTCCAATCTCTATCCACTTCATGTGACATAAATTATTCTTGAAAATTCCATAATCTTAATTGAACAACTCCATATCAACTTGAAGATATCCCAACCTTCTTCATACATGTTGAACATATTCCTCCAACCTTCCTCTTCTCTATTGACCTTAATACATGCTTACTTTGACATTTTTTTCATATATCAATGGACCCATCATCACTTTACTTTCAATTAACAAGATGTTTCATATGGGTAATTTGATTTTCACCCAACCCAATCGACCAAATCGGTCACCAAAAAACATCTCAACCCAATCTAATTTGATTGGATGATGGGTGTCATTTTTACAATCCAAATCGAATTTAACCCAAACTGAATAACCTAAACTCATCCAAACCAGTCGAATACCAACCCTTAATTATCGTCCTTCCCGTAGCCCTTGTTATTCCCGAGGACCTCGACGGACGCACCTTTGGAGGCGAGAGGGCATATGCGACCCAGTGTACGATGATCAACGGCGAGAGCAGCTGTGGTCGTGCAACCGCGGCACGCGTGAGCATCGACGAGAGGGAGAACGTGAATAAAGGTAGAGGCACGCGTGAGATGCAACGCAGAGGGCACGGTAAGCAGCTGCGGTCGAAGGCGATAAGTGGCAGTGCTCTCGGGTACGCGGAACGGACAAGCAGAGGCGAGCTGAGTACGTAACGTGCATTTGGTCGTAACGGTGACATCTCATCTCGATCATCCCAAATTAAAAACCCAACAGAGGAACCCACACCGAAACCCTTTTAGGTGCACTGCATGCGATAGATCTATCTTCCATCCCTCAGATCTTCCCTTCTCTTCCTCCTCCATTCTCCTCCTCTTCCTCCTCCTCACTGCCTCCTCCATGCTTGCGGATCGTATGGTAATAAATAACCAATATTATGTGTTCTCAGATGTGCTTGCTTGCAGATCTGTTTCCAGTTGAAGCATTTTACTTGAATGTCTCTGGACTCTGGTTGCCTGTGATTTAAATATCGAACAGAGGAACTATGATTTCCAACGTATAATTACCAAAATGATAGAAAGAAATAACCACGTTCATCAAGATTTTAGTGACAATCTCATTCCTTGACATGGTTGGGTGAGGATGAGTACCAGTTCATTGAGATTTTAGTGACCAAGGGCAGCGAACCTGCGGCCGATGTGACCTTCATCGTATGCTATTCCACCATCATCATCACCGCCAACGGCCATTGGCAAGGCGACAACCAACCCCTCGACTACTCCATCCTCCAGACCATCCTCATCGTCGCTTCCGGCAGCCCCGTTTCATCGCCAATCGAGGTCCTCGGAGGCATTGGCCCCTTCGTGCCCAAGAAGATCCCCAACTACGTCGACATCGTGTTCCCGGCACATAGCACGGTTATCCTCGAAACGATGGCGCACCTCCAAAGAGGATCTTCTGTTGTGGTGCTCTGTCTGTGGTAATGGTGTGAGCCGCTCGATCGTGATCGAGCGGTTCACACAATTTTGCACGGTACTGACTAACAAAAAAATGCAGAATCGTGTGAACCACTCGATCTTGCGCACACGCGTACAACGGACTCTGTTGACAGCAAACAATCCGTCTCCGGCGAACCTCAACCTCGTCTACTTCATATTTATTGCGCGGCTCCACATGGATTTCAGCAAGGTGAAACCGGGCAGGGCAAAAGGCGTGGGTGCTCGAGAGCGGATAGTTGCTGTAAGGAGAGTTACATCATGCTTGGTGTAATCTTTCAATTTTTTTTACAATTTCAATTTCAAAATCCAACATTACGGATTCAATCTTAGATTATCGTCCTATATATCTTTCAAATTTCATCCAAATTCGAACTTATTTACTATTGTATCTTAATATTTAAAAATCCATTCAATATTAAAACAAGGGATTTTATCACTTGTGCCCCTCGAGATATCGCAATATCAGTTATGCCCCCTATCTTTTTGGTAATATCAGTTGTGTCGCTCACTTCTTGCTATTTTATCACTTGTGCCCCTCGGGTTAGTGACCGTCCATCTACAGTGCAAACGGACGTTAACTTCGAGGACATAAACGGAATTATTATTTTTTGGGATTTTTACCCAGCAGACCCTGTAATCTTTTGCAATTACCGCTACAACCTCTGAAATATCCTAATTCCTCCTCCGACCCTGTAAACTTGCTCCGTCTTACCCAACAAACCCTGCCGTCAATTTTAACTATATTTGAGTCAAATACTTGGGTTAGTTTTGAGTTAACCTAACCTATTTACCATCGAACGGCTAGGATTAGCCAAATAAAAAAAGAATAAAAAAAACAGAGGGGGCGAAGCAACGGCAGGGGGGAGGGCCTCCATCGTCGGCGGGCCGCGCGAAGCAGCAGCAGCCGGTGGGCCGGGGGGAGGGGGAGCTCCATCGCGCAGGGGTGCAGGTGGGGTTGGGCTCGTGCGGGGGCGCGACCAGGGGCGCGGGTGAGGGAGCGGCAGGGGGGTTGGGCTCCATCGTAGGAAGCAGCAACATCAGTAGCCGGTGGGCCGGGGGGAGGGGGGCTCCATCTCGCGGGGGCGCGGGTGGGGTTGGGCTCGCGTGGGGGCGCGACTGGGGGCGCGGGTGAGGGAGCGACAGGGGGTTGGGCTCCATCGTGCAAAGCAGCAGCAGCAGCCGGTGGGTCGGGGGGGGGGGGGGGGGGTGGGGGGCTCCATCGCGAGAGGGCGCGGGTGGGGTTGGGCTCACGCGGGGGCGCGTCGGGGGGCGTGGGTGAGGGAGCGGCAGGGGGTTGGGCTCCATCGTGCGAAGCAGCAACGGCCGGGGGGTGGGGCTCCATCAAGCGAAGAAGCAACGGCCGGTGGGGTGGGTTTGGGGGAGAAGCAGCAGCGGCCGGAGGGGTGTGGCTCCATCAAGCGAAGCAGCAGCGGTCGGTGGGGTGGGTTGCGGGGAGGGGGTGGGCTCCATCACGTGAAGCAGCAGCAGCCGATGGGCCGCCGGGGGGTGGGCAGCAGCAGCCGATGGGCCGCCGGGGGGTGGGGAGGAAGCATGCTCCATTGCCGGGTGGTCTTGGATGAGGAGTGGCATTCAATGTAAATTTAATAAACAAAATGGGTATAATATAAATGAACAGAACGGAATCTGGTTAATTTTAACGGGTAAATTAACTGGGCTTAACCGCAGGGTCTATAGGGTAAGAGTTAGCAACTTTACAGGGTCGAGGGAGGAATTAGGATGTTTCAGAGGTCGTAGCGGTAATTGCAAAAGATTACAGGGTCTGCCGGGTAAAAATCCCTTATTTTTTTAAAGTTTATGTGGTCATTTCATCCTCCTCTTCCCCGACCTCTTCTTCTTCCTCCTCTTCCCCATCTTCTTCCTCCTCCTCCAACCTCCTCCTCCTCCCTCTCCGCCATGAGCTTCCCGCAGCCCCTCCCCTCCCTGGCGCCGCACCTCCTACCCCCCGCACCTCCTCCCAGCCCGCCGCCCCCTCCCCTCCCCGGCGCCGCCCCCTCCCCTCCCCCTGGGCTGCACCCCCCCCCCTCCCAGCCCCGCACCCCCTGTCCCGCACCCCCTGCTCCGCACCGCCACCTCCCTCCTCGGCGCCGCCCCCTGGTCTCCCTCGTCCTGGGCTGCACCCCCTCCCAGCCCCGCACCCCCTGCCCCGCACCCCCTGCTCCGCACCGCCACCTCCCCTCCCCGGCGCCGCCCCCATGGTCCCCCTCGTCCTGGGCTGCACCCCCTCCCAGCCCCGCACCCCCTGCCCCGCACCCCCTTCTCCGCACCGCCACCTCCCCTCCCCGGCGCTGCCCCCATGGTCCCCCTCGTCCTGGGCTGCACCCCCTCCCAGCCCCGCACCCCCTGCCCCGCACCTCCTGCTCTGCACCGCCACCTCCCCTCCCCGGCGCCGCCCCCATGGTCCCCCCTCATCCTAGGCTGCACCCTCTCCCTTGCAAGCCAGCCTCTATCATCAGCATCATTGGCAACTCCCAGCGATTCTACGGCCGCCACCGCTTCTTCCCCAAGAAGAAGACCGTCTCCGATTCTGAGCCCGCATCTCCCAAGGTCGTCAGTGGGAGGCGGTTTCTTCCGGCATCTCGTATGATGCGGGGGTCGTCAGCGGGAGACGGAGAGGTGGTGGGAAAGCCGGAGAGGCGGAAGCAATCGGACGTGAGGGCGGAGGCGTCGCCCGTGCCGTGATTGGGGGCGATGAAGAGGTTTGCCTCCGGGAGGAGCTGGGCGTCGCTGGATGGAGATGAGTTAGAGAGATCCGGACCGTTGGGTGGGGGCAGGAGAGGGATGGACCATAATACCCTTCTTAACCACACCATAGTTTGAATAAACCATGTTTATTTTAATTTTTTGACGGTATATCTGACGGAAGGGCACAACTGACGACGGAGTAAGAAGTGAGGGGCACAACTGATATTACCAAAAAGATAGGGGCATAACTGATATTGCGACATCTCGGAGGGGCACAAGTGATAAAATCCCTTAAAACAACTTTACTTACATTTAAAAAAGATTTGATCTTTACACATTAAGATAAAATAGCAAATAAGTTTGGATATGTACGGATTTTGAAGGATAAGTAGAGCATTAATCTAAGATTCAATCCATATGATTGGATTTTGGAATCAAAATTGCAAAAAAAATTTGTGGATTACAACAAGTCTGTTGTAACTCTCGTTACAGCAGATGATCCGCTTACGTGGGTACTCAAGAAGTCTAGTATCGACGTATCATTGCTCATGCAGACCATCGGCTTCTTCATCTTTGCCAATGACATACGGGGAAGGACTAAAATCAAGAGATAAAGTACAACATTGTTACTTTTAAAATTTTGAGTACAACATTGATATTGAGTGTATAATTCACGAACTTTTGTGTAATTTACTCTAAAGTTTATAGCTTGTCTTTTAAAGCATCGGTGGATTAACAAGCGATGTTTTTCGTTTCGACCTAAAAAGGTAATCCCGGGTCAATTAGTCAAGTTGTAGGATCTAGCACACTCTTTTAATGTTCTATTCTTTCTCTTTACAACATTATTTTGTTGAGATACTCTTGGAAATGATTTTTCGCATTCTATTTCATATTTTTCATAAAACTAGATGAAGTATTCATTTTTAAACACCCATCTATGATCAATACGAACTTTATGTATTTCTTCGTTCTTTTCACTTTGAACTAGTTTTGAATAGTTTATAAAATATTATACAGTTTGATTTTTATTTTTAAGAAGATGGTCCAAATAAACATGGAATAATCATCTATAATTACAAGATAATATTCACAACTACTTAAACTTTTTACTCTAGTTGGTCAAAAGATCTAAGTGTATGAGTCATACGGATGTAGTCGTTGAAACTAAGTTTTTGCTTCTAAAAAGCTTTTGTGTAGTTTTCCTAGTGAGCAGGTATCTCATGTTGTTTTGGATTGATTCTTTTAATAGACAATCCACTTATTAAATTATTTTTAGTCGACTTGTTTAAGTCTGTAAGTGACTTAGTCATCTATGCCAAAGGTTGACTTTATTATTACTAGTAATTAAGCATTCATAAGCATTATTCTTGTATCAAACTCAACAAAATAAATATGTTTGAATCCTTTTCCAACAATCAAAGTTTTATTAGTAGATTAATCAAATATTTCAAAAAACTCATAACATAACATTAAATCCTTTGTCACATGCTTGGCTTTCATTAAATAAATTATGCTTTAATCCACTCACTAAAGAGACATTTAACAAAATTAGCTTTATCCTTGCCAACTTGCCCAATACCTACAATACATCCCTTCCCATTGTTCCTAAAGATGAAATCCTCATTCAATGTGTTTTAGGGTGATAAATAGCTTAGTGTTTCATGCCACATGTTTGGAGCATCCTGAATACATGATTTGTCGGTTTTCCTCAGCTCTGTCCTACAATACTTTACTTGAGGTTGATGTCATTCTTGACCCAATAGACTTTAATGCTTTTAGTCCATTTTGAGATAGGTTGTAAATCTATTTCGTGAGATCTACTTTATCTCTACCTACACAATTAGATTTCAGAATATTGTTCGGTACCCATCTTTTGGATTCTTGATCGTTGAATCTTTCTCTCCAATTTGACAACTTAAATTGCATTTTGATAAATAATCGCCAGTAAATTGTAATCTTTTCTTATCACAGAGTTTTCTTTTGGATCCAAGCAGTTTATGCAAGTTCTATTTACATTTAGTAAATTTAGTAGGATCATTTACATGCTTATTACAATTTAATTTAAGGCTGCTATTTTAATTTTCAAGAAAAATAATCTTTTCCTCCGAACAAGAAGAGTCATTATCTAATCATTCTTTTTCTAATATTTTTATCTCATCAATCATTTTCATGCTTTCTAATTTAGACTTTTGAAGATATTAAAATTGTAATGAAAAGCATATAGTAATTCATTGTAAGTTTCGTGAGTTACCTAATCTCCTAGGACCATAAATCCGAGGCATGTCGATTCTTAATCACTTGAGCTTGAGCCAAACTCGTTTGAATCTAAGTCACTCTGTGTTTCTTGTAATGTCTTTTCTTGAAATTATTTTTGAACTTCTTAAGTTTCTCCTTCTTGTTTTTCTTCTCTTACTTTAGTTGAGGAATCTCATCTTAGATGTCCCTTATCTGTTGCACTCAAAGCGGGTGGGTGCATCTTCTTTCTCTCTATGACTTCAAGCTTCCTTGTTACCCATGAATTTCTTAGACTTTCCAGCAAGTAAAGAAATACATGTATTATAAATCCCTTCATCAAATGAGACTTTGGTACATACCTTGATATTGAGTTATTTCTCCTTGATTTCTTGAATTAACTTCTCTCTCTTCTTTTTAACTTCATAGGCCATTAGATTACCTATAAGGTCATTTATATCGATAATTCAATGACATTTGCTTCTTATATATTTTATAAACATGTGTTCCCACTCACTAGAGAGGGAATCATTTTCTTCTCTCCTTTGATGAAACTTTTACCTAGCCTTAAGATTGTTCGCAATAAATGTGAACCGTGTGTACATATAATTTATTTATTCTCTTTCCTTCATGTTAAAGTTCGCGTAATCCCTAGTAAGCATCTCTAAAAGTGATTCCTATTTGTCTTCTTTTTAATTCATAGGTCATTATATTACCTATAAGGTCATCCATAGTGATATCTTTTACGACATTTGCTTTTTGATAGTCATAACATTTTGTTCCCACTCCTTTGGGAGGGAATCACTTTCTTCTCTAATTCTCCCTTTGATGAAACTTTTTCCCGGGCTCAAGGTTATTCACAACGTTTATTAAACTTGTGTGCATATTATTTATCGATTCTCCTTCCTTCATCTCAAAATTATCGTACTCCTTAGTAAGAATTGTAACTTTGGAATACTTGGCTTCATGTATACCTTCATAAGTGATTTGGAGGGTATTCGAAATCTCATGAGTAATCTTGGATTGAAAAACATGATTATATTCATATGCATAGAGAGCACAATACAATGCATTAATCGCTTTTGCTTTCCTCTCCAATTCTTTCATTTTCAGTTCTGTGAAGTCCGCTACACCATTCAGAAACATCGGCTTCACGAGAGACATCATTGTTCATGTCCACATCTGATAGCGGACGTGATTTGCATTGTATCCAAAGTGATTTGCCCAGTATGCATAGTTTGACCCAACGAAATAAGATGGCTTCGTTATTGAGTAAGTAGACAAGTTTGAGTCGGTAGACACGTTCTCCCTGTGGCATCTAGGACCTACAAGTAGGCAGTAAAACCGCTAAAAATATACATTAGTTCTAATACCAAACAATAATATGGCACAAGATGGTGGGATGAATTATGCAATCTACAATTATTGCAATACTAATATCAAATAAAATTTCACAAAACACAAAAGATAGAAGTAGAGAAAATTCGACCACATGTACACAATGATTTTTATGCGAGAAACGAAGCCACATGGGAGAAAACCAATGACCCATAATGTATCGTTCTAGGATTTTCCCTTCGTTCTCAGAGTAAAGCTTATGCCCACTATCTTGAGAAACTTGAAATCGAGGGTAGCACATCCTCAAGTACAAGTTGTACTTTCTTGGATAAAATCCCAAACAAAGATTTTCTACAAGCTGTACACTTTCTTGGATAAATCTCAAATGAAGATTTTATCTCCCACGAAGAAAAGAATCCACAACTCGCATACAGATATACATATACACTAAAAAGAAATCGATTTGCAATAATATTGAATAGCACAAGCTAAGAAACATGCATTGAGCGCAAAATCTGCTCGAGAATGGAGACGGTCACTTGAGAACACAGATTGCTTGACAATCTAAGTAGCTAGAGAGCTTAGAGATCCCAGACTACTTGAGAGTACACAAAAAGCATATAGAAAGCAATATTTCTCCACTTGTATGAATGTGAATATTTCTCTCTCAGTTGCATGTTATATGTAAAGAATAAGGTTGATTATATAGATATTTAGACATGAAAAAGCTATCAGAGGCTACTAGAGTCACTTGGGTGCAAATTAAGAAAGTATCGTTCCCAAAATTAATTATTCCAGAAATTAAAGTTGATCAATCAAGTTTACAAGGTTGATTGATTAGCATAGTGAAAATGATCGATAAGATCTATATTGGTGATCTATCAATTTTTGACTATCGAAGACTTTATTTTAAATATGAATAAACAATAACAAAAGTCGATCGATCGGGGTCAAAGTTGATTGATTAATGGGAGATTGTTCATGTTACTTAATTTGATCAATCATGTGCAATCCAAGAGCTTGATCGAAGAAGTGATCGATCAAGTCGCCCAAAGAGTGATTTGTCAACTTTAAAGTTTTTGACTTAAATATGTCACCAAATCGTCCAACTTGTAATAGTGCAAAAAGTACCCTGGACTCTTCTCCACCTTTTCTTGAACGTCGAAGACTTCAAATATTCTCTATAAATGAATTTCTTGTCTTGAGCTTTTTAGATCATGATGCTTTGAGAAACATGTTTAAAAATCGTGCTTCTTTGCTTTGATTAGCTATAGCTTTATTTCTTTCTCTGTATATGGTATGTTTCCTCCATATCTTTTACTTGAAAAGTCAATCAAGTTACAAAACAAACAAACAAACAATATAGGTATTAGCAAAATCTAAGCCACTAACTGTTTTATAATGTGTCCTTTATTTATACAGAGTTCCTAGTGGCAAGTTCCTCATCAACGTAGGAAGAGAAGCGTTCTAGATGCCCATTGTATTGAGGTTACCTGTCCTTATAGAAGCAACCTGAATAGTGTGGAACAAAGATATTTGATTATCAAAATCTTGAGCCAATATGATGCAGATCATACATGGTTGCGTATTTCCTCTTTAAAAGTACTTATCTCCACCTCGATTTGAAAGCTGATTATTTATGACTGGATATATTATAGAGCAAATTACAATAAAATCTCTAAACTATACACATGATTTCAATGTCATACATGAACTTTAAAAAGTAACAATATGGTACCTTAACTTTCAAATTTGTCTCGATGCGATCCTTCACTATTGAAATTTAGTGGATTATTTCATCTTTTTAACCTTAAATTTCAATAGTCAGGGAACGCATTGAGACAAATTTGAAAGTTCGGGTACTACATTATTACTTTTAAAGTCCATGTATGACATTGAAATCAGATGTATAGTTCAGAAATTTTTTGTAATTTACTCTATATTATATTACAATATTTGTTTGATATCGACTATCATGAAACACCATTGACATCATGGTGGCATACAGAGCTGAAGGGGGAGGGGGCTTGGTCCCCATGAGCCTCTCAAGTTCCCAACATTACATAATGTGTATGCAACCTTTAATTACTATAAAAGGTACAAAATTCATATAAAACCTAGATATTCTAAAAGTGAACCTATAACATATAATTGTTAGAATCAATTATATGCTACTATATCCACGTGTAAGGATAAATTTATTTATACCCTTAGGGATGTAAATGGTAATATATAGATATCGATTTAGGGCTCATCATATTCTTACCCATTTTCAAATACGAACATAGGAACATATATGGGTATTAACAAATACAAAAAATATGTTTTCATATCCTTTAAAATCCAATCCAAATGTGTACCCTACAATGAAATGGATCTATAGCGACGTTCTTTTAAAATCCATCACCATATCGTCAATGGTTGAATATATAACGATGATAATAATTGTTGCGAAATTATTTTGTACACTCCAAAATAGTGACAAACGTCATATCTATTGTTATATAACTGACAACAATGCTTATAGAAACACTTATTACATTGTTATTTTTAAAAAATTTCGTCAATCGTTACTAATTTTTTAGTTCAAGATTTAGCGATGAACATGTAAAATTTTGAAATAATAAAGAAATATATGAATCTTCGATAATGATACACTCGTTGTTCATTTCAAATGTAAAACATAATTTTGCAACAAATAATATCATATAACATATGATATAGGGATGGACTTTTAAAAAAACATTATAGATCATTTTGTTTTAGTAATAAAATATATACGGAGCAGATTTGGATAATGTTAAAAATAATTTATAGATTACCTTAAACATGCACGCATTAGATAGCTTATAATTGATATAAATATACAAAATATATTTATTATGTAATAAATATATCAAAAATGGTGAATGGATGTATGGAATTATCTTATGTTTAGTTAAAAGAAAATCTACAATTACATATATATATATATATGTATATGTATACTGATAGTCATAGATATTAAAGTTATATTAATATCTATTTTAAAAAGTATATGGATACTGATGTCAAAACATGAATAAAACAGATTTAGTGGCGGATCATATACATATATAAAAATATCTCTTTGCACCCCTAGTTACTATATATTTATCTATTTTAATATATTAATATGTGTGCATATACATATCGTAGTTATTTACGAAAAGTATATTATTATAACAACAACAACAAAGCCTTTTCCCACAATTAACTAGGGTCGGCTACATGGATTCTTCGCCTCCATTCAGATCTATCTTGGGTCAATCTCGGACTTATATCCAAAAAACTAAGATCCCTTCGTATAGTCTCTTTCCAACACTTCTTGGGCCGTCGAAAAGTATATTATTAAATCCTTAAAAATAAATATGAATATAAATAAAAATATAGATAATAACATAAATGATTCGAACAATTTTTATTTATAAAAGTATTTTTAACGTAAATATCCATATAAACTCACAATTTTGCATAACTATCTTTACACCTAGTGCATTAATGAAAATACATACAAGATTATTCATCTTAGAAATAAAAATTTTTTTGTTAATATAATATTTGTTCAAATATTTAAGTAAAATCACAAGTTTATAGGGTTATTTTTGTAAAAATATCTTATAAATATTAGATTTTAAATTATGCAGTTTTTTTCAAAATATGCAATCAACGAAAACCAAGAAATATTAGTAACTAAAATGACAACTAATTACAAAATAAAATAAGCAATAATGCCTCAATAACTTATTCTCTAAGTAGAATTTTATCCTGGCTTCGTCTCTGGTGGTATCTATGGGTTCACAATATCAAGCTTGCGATGTTGATAGTGCTTGGGGTGGAAGTGACGGGTGATTTCATTATAATTCCACTATCCTCTATACGAGGTCAGAAGACGTAAAAGAAAAGTTGACCAACAAAAATCTCACCCTTAATCGAAGAGGTCATTGACAAATCTTCCATTTTATAGTCCATTTGCAACGTAGGACAACAATAATAGATGGAAAGGATTGTCCTCTTGGAATTTTTGTAACCTAGTAGGGCATGATGAGGAGTCAAATAAGTAGTAGGGACATGATGAGTAGTCAAATAAGTATGATATATCATATTAAGCTCATTTCCAAGATAAGTAAATCCACTACTATACAATATTATTCCATAAATAAATAACTAAATAAAAAAATTTACTTATATTAGTATAAATAACAAAAATAGCTTCATTCATCTAAATAATAGTTGTATTACTAGGCGTGCATTGTACTCCAACTACGATGCTACATCTAGTAATCACAAAGTGTAGTAGTATCTTATAAGTAGTAAGGGAAATTACTAGAAAATCTGGACTTAAGCATTTTCAATTGTGGTTAGGGTCACCAGTTGGGCATAAATTCAACAAGTTGTCTGGGCTAGTGATCCCCAATAATGGATCGGGTCTAGGTCCGAGACGTTACAGATGCTATAAGAGTAGATTCCCTCTAATAGGGATGGGGTTATCCAAGAGGTGGAACTATCCCTACCATAGAGTTAAGGAAAGGGCTATCCAAGAAATAAACTGTTATTAGGCATATCTCATGGGCTATTATGCAACGAGCACATTGCAAATATAAAGTGAGGATGGTTGTAGAATATCAAACATAGTACTACATCCAATAATCATAAAGTGTGATACTAGCTTATAAGTAGTGGAGATTACTACTAGACAAAGATGTTGGTTATGGTCAAGGACTCCAGTTGCATCCAAGCCCAACAAGTTGTTTGGGCCAGTAATCCCCGATAACAAACCAGGTCTAAGGCCTAGGATGTTACATGCATTCATATACAGTCACATAACACATCCATATAGTCTTATTACTTGGCATGCATTCATATATAATCACATCACACATCATAAGACTTGATTAGATGATTATAAAGATCTCTATTGTCATGACCCCAACTCCAGGTCATCAGATCCTCTCTTTACCGAATATGGTAACTCAACAACAACTTTATCCAATAATAACAACTCATATTCAGGAACAGATTGCAACAAAATATTATAAATAAAGCATCTCATAGTTTTCCTTTAATAAACTAAAGCTTATATAGCAAACTATGCCACTATATTCTTTTAGATGTACATCATGTTGGAAAAAAAGGACACAAAATAACTACTAACTACCTTAGAATAGAAACGAGTACTATTGAATGATTGATTGTCTAGTAGAAGTACTAGTAGTAGCTCACCGATGCTGCTTGGATTTCCAGAAATCATATGATAGAGATTAGCCAGTGCTAAGTAATAAGAAGAGAAAAAAACAAGCATGGTAAGTTAGCAAAACTTATTATTCTAGAAAAATTCTATTTCTTCTCGTTACATTAAGTCATATTCCTTCTGTTGCATGCCAGATATTAGTCCATGTGCACCTCTCATGGACTCTGATGATGCGAATACTTCAAGATTGGAGGTTATGTAGATCAAATGAGCCTATGCCAATGCATATCGCCTCAACCGATAGTCCAATATTACCATAATAGTTTCTTTTATTCCAGTATTCAAGATTTTCTAACCCTCAGCTTTTCAACCAAGGAAGCACACCATTCTCGAGGACTCGGTTGCTTAAAAACACATGTTAATAACATTTAATCATCTATATTAGCAATTTTAAAAAATACATATTTTCGTGACCCAACAACTATTAAACCACCTATGCTTCCATGTGGGAAGGACCACATCTTCAATCAGTCAATTCGTCAAATGGTATATGAGTACCACACATTGAAAAAAATTATTATGTGTCAATAACATATCTGAGCAACCATGTACCACATAGGTTTGTTCTGCCATACAAGTGCTCTTTTAACAAGCCTACAGGTTGCATGCCCGGCCTGTAATATCAACTTTAGGTCATCCTGGGCGTAAAACAAAACATATTGGATCCAATTAGACCTTGTTAACTTCACGTGATACAATTCTATGCATAAATCTTTAGCTCGCATATTTTATCCCGACTTGGACACATATAAATGTATACAAATACTCATATAGAATATATACCCAGAAGGCATATCCTACCATATTTTTTTAGAATTATAACATGTATATGTATGCATCATCACACTAATTCAATTGTATCAAATATCTTGGTGGGAATCATAAATCGGTCATCTCTACGCTTGAAAATAAGCACATAGGCATTGCGAAATATTTTTAAATTAATAAATCTCTTTGATTTAAAATGAAAACCCAAAAGCAAAGAGGCATGACTTTGATACTTGATCATGTTAACTTTCAAATGGTGTAAATCTACCCTTATTTATGTTCAACTAGGAGCTTAACAACTCTTGAAATGATTGAATCCTGTTTACAAGTCAAGAACATGAAGAACATGCGAAGAACACGTAAAGATTGATGTGATATTTCAAGGAAAATTTCGACATAGTCTTTAGAATGTAGGAAAAAAAAGATGTAGGATAAAAGGAAATAGGAGACAGAAAATTTAGCATGACCTCTATGTCTTTAGAATATAACATGAGTGTTAGGAGGATGACCAATAGGGACATAGAACCAACTTGGATATTACATGTTGCTCCAAGGAGGAGAAAGTGATTTTAGTAGATCAGATACACTCAGTTGATTATTCGTGGAGACAAAAAGAAGAGGGTCATATGATTGTTTTATTATAGACAATGTCATCAGTTGTGCGACTTATTTGGCTAAAGAAAATTTGTGTGACTTGAGGATTTGAAAGAATTGTTGACTTCGTTATTGATGTAATACATGATAGTACACCCATATGAGTTGGATGAGCTGAAAAATAAATTGAAAGGACAATTAGATAAGGAATGGATGAGACTTGGTGTTTCCATAAAGTTTTTGCATTACTTACGCTCCACTAATAATTGAAATAAGGTCCTCATAAAGATAAAAGTTTTTCTTCTTTACAGGTAATCAATTGCAACAAGAAACCATATTCTCCAAGGTTGGCCTTTAGTTAGAATGTTGTTAGTTTAATTACTATTTAGAATGTAGAAATATCAAGGACTTCTAAGAATCCCTAGTTATGCCTTTTGACCTCTCAGATGTGTTAGCTACATCAAGTCGATGAGTCAGGTATTTTGAGGTTACCTAAGAAAGTCTATGATATTTTGTGTTATTGATGCCTCAGATACCTGATACATTATCTGTCAAATTATTGACATAGCTATTAGACAATATTGATGTCGTTAGACTCACTTATGATCCCACTTGCATGATTAAGTTTGACTTTATAACATGATCCACTTAGGTTGTCCTTGATACATGATTGTGGTCACTTGATCTAATTAGTTTTATTGACTAAGACTTTGATGTCGATTAAGATTCTTGTTTAATTATAGCCACTACAATATATATGAGTTAATTTAACGAATATTGATTTGATGATATGTTAGTTGATAGTAATAAACACAATCCTTTTCTGTTTACATATTGTCTATTCCAACTTAGTTAGAAATATCTTTATTTCTATACACCGTAGTTGTGCACCAGGTAGACTATTTTCAGTGAGTGACAACCCACAAATTGACCCTTACAGATTCCTTTCAACCTCTAGTTGGGTTAGTTACTCTTGTCTCTTAGGTGAAGATATTTGTTATGGGTTTGTTTATCATGCAATTAAGATCATGAATGAGGAAGCTGTCCTATTGTCAGAAGAGACCTAGAATAAGGGAATGACTCGAAATAATAATAATAAGAACTTAAAGCTGGTCCCGTAAAATATGAAAATGAAGCAAAGAAATCGAGGAATGAGATATGAGTCAAATATCATGAGTTTTAGTAAGTCCTCTCTTGACCAGTAAATTTCGGGACGAAATTCTTTTTTAAGTGGGGTAGATTGTAACAATCCATATCCAATAATAGAAATAAAAAAATAAATAAACTAAGAAATAAATGGATGGTTATGGAGGGAGAGGGTGTGTTTGTGCAAGACTTGTTCTCTCGTTAAATCATGTATCCTACTTTAGGATGGGCAGTTACTGCATAGATCAAATAAACCTTTCTCTATCCTAGATTTTTGGATGGGATTTATTTAGAGTGAGAGAGAGAAGAGAGCGAGAGTGAATGGACGAGAGAGAAGAGGGTGAGAGTGAGTGGACGAGAGAGAGGATCCGAGAAGAGGCGGTGCAAAGATTTGCATCCGGCAACGACGGTTCTATATGTTGGTATCGAATGTTGATCTGGTGGAATCGGAGGAACGTCGATGTAGACGCTTCGGATAGGCGGAATCGAGGTGTCTTCGCGTGCGGACTTCTTGCATTCGCATCATGAGATAGCTTTTCACATTATGGACATATCTTAAGTGTTGTGCTTGAAATCTAAATGCATTTATCGGGTTCAGTTACCCTCTTAATACTAATGTATTAGTATATTGAAGGTCTTAATACATCATTGACCAAGTTATATAAGTATCATGCACACACGTATATGGATTTTCATGGTAATTGGTTGAACATAAAAGATGATAGAAATTAATGATATTCTTTGTCGGTGATGGTACTTATGAAACAATCTAGCGAATCCATTCATTCCATATAGGTTTTCGTCGAGCTTTTATTTGATTTAATGATGGCATATGTTGAAGATCTTACCAATTATAGTGATGATCCATACAGTGAATGGTTACGTAAATATTTTGATTTGTGATTGGTTAGCCGTGGGCTACCTATTAATTAAGAGGAGTTTAGTCATGTATGTAGTAAATCACATAAGTACTTGTAGAGAACTTTGTACGTGTGAGTATGTGTAGTGATTGGATTTTCAGGATGTATAATGGAAGGTAAACATATTGATAATAGTAACTTCAAATGAAACCCCTTTGAAATAATTATAGCTACGTGTGGAGAATAAAGAGAGGAGTGAAAACATGAATCTAAGACTGACTCGTGGGTGGTTGTATAAAAATCATCATGATGTTTCTTTTGTTAGTAACAATTAATTGACTTATCTTATGATATGGAATTATATGTATTCTCATTATGCATGAATATTTAGTTGTGATTTATTTTCGGGTGATCTATTTCATGATTATGTAAACATATGATTCTATATAGATACCCAACGAAGTTTGTTCCCTGGTACTGCGAAAATAACATTAATAGTATGATGATGAGACAAGAGACGTATGCTCAGGAAATCTAATTAAGTAATTTCATAAAAGTTAGATTGACAGGAATTATTGCTAATGGGTTTAGAGAGCTTCATTACGACATTACATTAGATTGATGTTAAGTATTTATATCATAATAATACTCGTACTTATGCCAGATTATATATTGTGTAATGCAGTCCCTTATTATCATGAACAAGCAGTATGAATGTAATCTGTCATGTCGGTGATATACCGTAATATTTTACATCTGACAATTCTATTGCATAGTGTGTCTTCTTTATGGTAAAGTACTTAAGTATTGTTCCACAATAATGGTTAAGGATATCAAGTCATGAAAGTTGACAGTGAGGTATTGGAACCAAAATATTTTAATGGACCACTATTGTATGAAAAAGAAATGATATTTAAAGGAATAAGAATTTCCTTAAGATGGATAATGGTACTTAAACGATAAGCGAAGCTAAGTGCTACACCCATGGTGGGAGCCACCTATAGAGTTCGTTTATTGAGAGCCTAAAGGGCAACACCTTCCGGGGGTGTCAGGTTCAGTAGAACCTAGTGGAAAGTCCACATATTGACTCAGCTGATGTCATCATGTTCTATGTAATGATTGAGTGATTGCATGTGCCAGCGGTAAAAGCCACCCAATAAATTATGAGATAAGACAAATCTATCATGAATAAGCTAAGTGCTTATGCGGAAGCCAATCGCTTATGTGAAATGTTAAGTGAATATGTGCATTATGTGAAATGCTAAGTGCATATGTGTAAATATGTGAAATGTTAAGTGTATATGTGCATTTATATGAAATGCCAAGTGTATATGTGCAATTATATGAAATACCAAGTGTATATGTGAAATTATGTGCAATGCCAAGTGTATATGCGCAAATATGTGAAATGCCAAATGTATAGGTTCAATTACGCGAAATGCTTATGTATATATGCAATTGTGATATTGTTATGGGAATATGTATAATTACATTATTGTTATAGGCATCTTCGTAATTATAGTTAATCGTAAAGGCATATATGGATGTATGGTGTGCAATGTACGAGTATAAAAAGAATACCCTTAGTATGCATAATTAAGTTCATTAAGGATCTATAGGATCATATTGCATGTTACAAGTCAAATCTTTGGTGTAACATGATAATGGTGAAAGTTATAAATTGATTATGTGATAAATGTGTAAATAAGGTGAATGTGCAAGTGTATATGTGAAATATGACATGTGGTATAATATGAATACCCTTAGGTATGATGTTAATTATGAGTAAATTATTTTACGATTGCGAAGTATATTTCCATGTACTGAGTTAAGGTTATTGTGAATATTGCTAATTGCACTCATGGATAACGTAGACAAATACCAATCATAAATGGGAAAATAAGATAAATATTAAGTTGCCATGTTAAGATTATTTATGTTATGAATGAAGTGTTAAGGTAGATTAGTGAAGACTTGATTTCTCGCTAGCCGGCTTGACCTTATCTCGACACATACTGAGCATTAAGCTCATACCATGTATTTTTGTGTTTTATTGCAGGTCATGGTGGAAAATAAATTCAGCCGCAATTAGAGACTCGTTGCGAGATCTGAAGGAAGGATATCATTGTACCCACTGGAACGAAAGATCTTGGATATATATTAGAGATGTATATATATTTTTTATGGATGAAGGAAGGTTAAGATGGTTCCTCCTGTTATTTGTGATATCATTGATGATCGAGAGTAACACTCGGATCTGACGTGGCATGTATTATGTTTCCGCTGGTCATCGAGGATCCGGGCTGTTACAATTGATCTCAGATCAACTGCAATTATTTTGCACATACACAAATCACCATCTTCTACCTCCAACAATAATGGGAGTTACGTGTTACCTTTTAGAAATCTACAATCAATCCATTCATATAAGAGAAAAATAAGGCTGCTCCCGAGGTAGCTAACTTGGCTCCCTCCGTCCCATTTTCCTTATAATATTTTTTTATTTTTTTTGAAAAATGAACCCGTGAAAATTCATCATTATACTCATATATTAAGTAACTCAAGTTTTGTGAGAAACAAAGACTTCTACAACCTCCATCTAAATAGTCATTTTTAATGATCGCTGAATTGTTGAAATCGACCCCGTCTGGATAGAGGTCGTAAGAGTCTGTGTTTCGTACGGAATTTGAATGACGTAATATAGGAATATAATAATGAAAATCCACATAAGCATTTTTTTCAAAAAAAAATAAAAATATGCGAAAAATGAAAGCGAGGGAAATCAAGTTAGCTCCCTCGGAGGACAGCCCCATTTTACCCATATATCACCTTATCACCTCCATAAACATACTCTCTTGTCTCGTTTTAATAATCTAAAGGGGTGAAGATCTCATTCAATCATTAAATCATATTGTTATTTCGAATCACACCCAGTTGGGTATTTTTTTATTTGAAATCCTAAATCGACAAATTGATGGGAAAAACTTTTGACTAAGAGTTCGTTTGGTTGCCAAACTAGCCCTAAGGCTTCATTGCCAATGCCTTCGTTGTCCTATGACCGTGATGTACAATTTACCAGTGTTCCTCCATCACTTGCCTAAACCTTAGCTCTCACAACCAAACACGTTCAAACTTGATATAACTTTTGTGTCTGACACAAGGTAGATAATATCAGTATCGGTATCGACAACATGTATATATGATATATCGATGCCATATCGCTCAAATTGGCTCGATTTTGTGAAGGAAATGATCTAAGAAGAGTAAATATTGACCATATTGACGATATATCGATCACATATCGATACTGATATATCACCGATATATCACCATTTGGTTTACCTTTGGCATCGTCATTGGATGACCACAATAATGGTATAGGATCTGAGAATGTTACGGATCTATGTGTGACAATGCATATCGAGAATGCCTCTGCAAACTCCATCAAACTCCATCAAAGGCAATAACATGTTGATCTTTGCCCTCACGATCAAACTCCCTCGTGTGAACATGCAACCTTGAACCAAATAATCAACCAATCCTAATCTATGCACCACCTCTCCGAAGCTATCCGAAATGAGTATGACATGAAAAAAATACCCACAATGGGTATTGTTAGAAAATAAACATGTGGAGGGGAACATGGAAAAAGATGAACACGAAGAACATGTGATTTAACGTGGAACCCTACTCCCTGAGGAGCGGGATGAAATCACGGGAGAAGCCCTCAAAAGGGCATATGCTTCTATTGCTTTTCTCAATAATTACAGGAGGTCTGGGGCTCCTTATATAGTCTCCACAGAGCCTCCAAGTCCCACCACTGGTAGATGTGGGACTAAACATGTGGATAAGGTAAATGGATCTCTCCATGATCCATTTACCCTGCTACAACTCATATGGCGCCCAATCAAATACTACAACACTCCCCCCTCAAGCTGGAGCATGCAATGCTCAGCTTGGATAAACAGAAAGAAACTCAACTCACGCTACAAGACACTACGGACAATATCCAACGCGCACAACTGTCGACTGCTGTCGAGGACGTTGCTTCTCATGTTGTGCATGTGAGGAGGATGATGGACTGGAGTGTAAGTCTGCTGAATCTCCTCGTTAGAGAGCAAGTGCTCTGAATTGCACCTGTCAGAGTCATTGCAACTGAAATGAGTCTCCTCATCGGAATATTCTATCTTGCCACAACATGTGGACAACTGCTCCATCTCTGAAAAGAGCCGAACTGAAAGGGCCGTGGAAGTGCAATCCTCATCGGAGTCCACAGTCGCTGGAGAATGGAGTCTAAAAGAAGTCTCCTCATTGGAGAACTGGATCTCTCCCATCTGGCACAAAGAATGGTGCACTACTCTGGTGTACCTATGATACCACATGAAAACCCTTGCCAACATGGCATAGGGAATGGTCCTCTACTCTGGAGTCCCTATGGCTCACATGAAAACTCTGGTCGACAAAACATGAAGAATGATGGGGACCACTATAAAAGATGATAAACACGTGCACATCTGAAAATAAGACCGCATCCATATGTGTATCCGAGACTGACTTGGAACGCCAATCGTTGAGTTTGAATATCTGTTGTAGAGTCTGAACAATATCTGGATGGTCTGAGACATGTGACTCTACATATACTCCCTCTTTCTCTCATATTGGTCGGAATGAAGACATCGACAGTTTGAGAAGACAAGATAAATGAGGACAAAATATCACTAAGCCAATCACAAATTTTTCAGCTTCTCAAATCATGAATAACATTTGGACATTTTTTCTTACGGCTCTTCCCTCTCTTTTTTTGAATGCGTACGGCTTTTCAAATGTATGCACCTTCTTTTAATCATTTTTTAAAATAATTTTTTTGAATTAATTTTTTTTATTTAAGAAACATACGTGCCTTACCAAAATTTTGTTGGTGAGCCTTCTCTAAAAAAATTTTTCTGGGCCGACTGCAGCAGCCCATCACACCTTTTTTTATAAAGGGCGGGAGCCATCGGGCCCGTTACGCAGCACGTTAAGGTTCCCAAGGGAAACCCCAACAAATCGACGCGTCGCTACGGGAGTATCGACTGGAGGCACGAGGGCATCACACCGCTCGAGATGAAGCGGCTTGAGAGGAGGGCATCGTGCAGCGGAGCCACATGTTGCACAAAGGGGAAGCGTGACACCTGGATCGTGAGAGGATCGCGTGTTGGAGGAGCACGGAGGTGCGCAAGGCTGATGATGCTGGGTGGGCTGCTGCCGCCAGCAGCTTTGCTGGAGAGAGGCGGCGACGCTAGCCTGGAGAACCTCCACCTGGAGGCATGTACGACTCATCGCCTGGGGGCTGCAAGGACCTCTACCTTGGAGGATTTGCTTCCCTTGCGCGATCTGATTGTTCGAGGAGGTGCCGACTGGATCCTGGAGCTCGCCGCGTGTTGTTGGATGTGCGCGACCGCCTGGAACGCTCGGGTTCTGGAGACTGGGGAGAGCGTGCATGAAGATGGCGTGCGCTTGAAGATGACGCCACGCAGGACCTGTGAGCTGAGATTTTAGAGCGCCGCCTAGCGCTAGGGCTGCGAGGGGATGTCGTGCAAGGGCTGATCGGTTGTTCGTTGGAGAGAGACCTGAACGTAAACAAAGATTAGGGATCCAGAATGAAAGTCTAGAACTTGGATCTTAAAAAATCTCAAAATAATTTTCCTCTCGAACAATCTTCAATATGAACATCAATCTTGAATAGAATAAATAAAGAACACAAAATGCCTCGAGAATCGCCCGCTCTGATACCATGTTAAAAAATAAACATGCAGAAGCGAATATGGAAAAAGATAAAGAACACGAAGAACACGGGATTTAACGTGGAACCCTACTCCGTGAGGAGCGGGATGAAACCACGGGAGAAGCCCTCAAAGGGCTATATGCTTCTATTGCTTTTCTCGATGGTTACAGGAGGTCTGGGGCTCCTTTTATAGCCTCCACAGAGCTTCCAAGTCCCACCACTGGTGGATGTGGGACTAAACATGTGGACGGAGTAAATGGAACTCTCCAGGATACATTTACCCTGCTACAACTCATATGGCACACAACCAAATACTTCAATAGGTATAAAATTGACAAATGGCTTGTCGCGAGGTGACGTGGTGTGTTTGCACTTTGCATCCCTTTCCTCCCACACCTCATCGTCGGTCCTCCTTCCCCTCCTTCCTCTCTTCTTAGGTTCATCTTACTAGCAAAATCCCACAGAGATTGGAGGTGCATAGGCATGCAATAGGCAATCGCATATAACAACGACATGTCATGGATGCTAGAGAGGCTCCTATGTTGTGGTGCTATGCATGCTGTAACCGTAGGAACCGCTCGATCTTGATCACGGTTCACACGATTTTGTACGGTACGAGCCTACAAAAAGTGCAAAATCGTGCAAACCTCTCGATCAAGATCGAGGGGTTCCCATGACCACAACAGACTCTGCTGCATTTTGACCCACAACGGATGATCTGGTTCCCATGGATGCCACTACCTTTCCCGAACTTCGAAGTAGGAGGACGAAGAGGAAGAGGAGGTGGATATAGTGGAGGTGGTGAAGGGGAGACCTGTAATGGTGGTGGCGGTGGTTGTGGGAAGGAAGGAGTGCTTCATGTGGCACATGGTGAGAGAGGTTGTTGCTAGGGCAGGGGGTCAGAGGTTTACGAGGTGGGCAACGACATCTACGGGGAGGGTGGTTTCCTGGCGGCGCTCATAGGAGGGATGCTCGTCGGGGGACTCAACAAGCTCATGCCACATATCCGAAGAGCTCATCCCACTCCTCCCCTAGTGTCAGCTTCCAACTCCTCTCCCTTCTCCCCCAGCATTGCGACGAGAAGCTCGAGGTCCACCGCCGTGAGACTGACAAGGATCGTGCCCGTCGCAAGAAGTCGTCAAGGCTGACAAGGAACACGCCCGCCACGAGGGCCAAACTTGGGGCATGGGCTTCCCTTCGACGAGGCAGAAGGTGGAGTCTTCGGCAGCGGTGAGGGCAGCAGAGTCATCGAGACAAGGGAAGGAGGACCAACCCTTTACAGGTACATCATGTCTATTTATGTCCAAGTCCCTACCTTACATGACCATGCACAACTCCTATAAAAGGGTCACATCCCCCACAATTTACCTCCCTGATGAGAACCATTCTGATTAAATTAAGAGTAGTCAATTTATGCATTCAAAATGGCAATCTTTCAAACAAAAGATGTATTTGGGGGTTTTCAGTTACTTGGTGAGGCAATTTCAAAACCAGCAAAGATGTGTACAAGCAACTTGATTTACACGTAATCCATGTATTTTATTTTTCTCGATTTTAACTTTTTTATTTTTCTATTTTAATTGATTGTGAAAATGATGTTTATTCTGAAATCAATTCCAAGTATAAATAGTACGTGTAAGGGTTTTTTCTTGAAAACATGTATAAAATTACAAAAAATAGTTGAAAAATATTTTTTGCATTTTAAATGTTTAAAATGCCTTTGTGAGTTTTTTTAATTTGGGTATCTAAAAAAAGGTTATTTGAAAATAGTTTGTGTATAAAAGAAATTATAGGTTTTTATTATCTTGAAAATTCAAATAAAAAAATAGTTGCAATAGAAGTGGTTTTCTAAGGTAATGTATATAATTAAAGATGGTTACTTTGTAGTTTTTTGAATATTTATAATTTTTAGAAGACTTTTTAAAAATATTTTTGAAGCATTTGTGGATTTAAGAGATATATTTAGTATTTTTTGATTTTTTTGATAAGTGAATATAAAGTAAAAGAAACACATTTCAGAAATTTTCCATTTCTAGTGATTTTTATAGTTTGTAAAATTGTATGGTTTTCAATTTTGAAAATAGTATACAATAATAATTTTTGAAACAAAATTATGTAATGTGTATGGAGTGCAAATGAATGCTAGGTTAATCATGTGTAGCAAAATATTACAATGTATGCTAAAGAAAATAAATTAGTGAAATTTTACATACTTAAAGTTAAGTTCAAATCAAAGAATCATGGTGTGAAATTTAAGTGGTAAGTAGTGGATCTAAATGCCTACAATAAGCCAAGTTTCATGAATTAATTAAATCAAGTCAGTTTTCTAATAATTTCCCATTAAACACAACAAGCAACTAGCAAAGTTATTAAAAATAATCAACATATCCCAAAATTTCAAATTTAAATTATAATGTGAGGGGGAAATTTAGTACAAGCCCCTAAAATCGAACAAAATTACGAGTTTCAAAGGTTCAAAATGCATAATGAATGAACAAGGACAAAAATACAAGAAAGACAGATAAATTCAATCACTAACGCCCTTGAGGAAGTTGTTTGTAATTTACAAAACTCGGTTGCTTAATTTATGGACAGCTCACTTTACAAGCAGAAGTCTCTTTGCAGTACTTGAAATTACCTAGGAGCCTTAGCACCATATATATATATACCTAGGGCTGCTAATCGAACTAAACATATTCGTATTCGATTAGAGTTCGTTCAATAATAGTTCGAAAAATGTCTGTTCATTTCTAAATGAACTGAACATAAACTTCAAATTTTAGTTCGATATCTTAACGAACCGAACATGAACATAACATATGTTCGTTCGTTAAAGTTCAAGTTCGATATATGTATATGTGTATGTGTGTATTTGTATGTGTAACTTAGTATTTATACGCTTGATAAATTTCGTGGTTAAAGAAATTGTGGTATTTATTGGGTTTTGTACCACTTTAGTTTGAACAATTTCTTATTTTTACTGCTTCGAACCTTGTTATTGAACTCCAGTTTCGAACTTGTTCATATAAACAGGTTTTAGTTAAGTTAAATTGTTAACGGATTGCTACCGAACCGAGCTCGAACTCGAACATATTCTATTGAACATTTATCTAATCGAACTCGAACTTCCTTATCGAACCGACCTAGAACATACGTCTGTTTTTACAGTTTGGTTCGGTTAGCAGCCCTATATATACCCCTTTGCGTATGAATGGATCTGATTAGTTAGTGGTCGTGGACCAGACCCAATGGATCTACCATATGTCGATAAGAGAGGTTGTCTTCCTTGATTGGATGTGGACCGTGCACGGAATCGCCAGAGCGGAGCACTAGCAACACAATAGCTCTGCTACTCTCCCAAAGGAGTTGTAAAACTTGGTTGAGCCTATGAAGTTACGAGGGTATTTATCTTTATCTCAATTCATAACATGGAGGTATGAGGAGGTCTGGAAGTAGTTGATGGCTCTAGGAGAAGACTTAAAGTTGATGAAGATAGATCCAGCTTTCCCCAGGCCAATCAAGTGTACCTTAAAATATGCATCATGACCTCTTAAAACCCTAAGATGCTTGGAAGGTGATGAAGCATCCTTCTACCCTAGTAGTATGTCGAATTATATCATGGATAGAAAGCTATCCAATAAAAAATGAACCTCATAAAAATGATATCAATTAATTAATAAAAGTGAGGTTCTATGTATATTTTGCCTAGTCGAGCCCCAGGGTCGAAAATAAGGAAGCAAATTAAGTGCGGCTCGGAATCATATTAAAGTGGAACTATAGTGCTATCTTGGTCCTAGAACTCCTTGTGGTGATAACATATAGAGGACCTAAAGGATTTGATTGGAGTTGTGAATGAAGATCTACGATCCTCGGTCGTGTTAGTGATGATGCCTCGAAACGATGAGCGACCCGAGAAAGAATAAGTCTCTGAGGTCTCCATATGGGGTTAGACCTGCACAGATGTTCTTTTGATCGAGCCCCATAGTCTGGCTAATGGTGAAGGGGAAAAGGATGGGTTGGTGAGCTCTGATGTTCGTGAGGGAGCGAGCTCGACACTTTGAATATGATGTTGGCTTGAGGTGGTAGATCTGGAAGATAGAGAGTGGACAATAGATGGGGAATATGAGGTGCAGAGGTCAGATTGGGTTTTCAACTCGGCATAAGATGGGAGATGATGTTTTGGGAAGAAGGGGAGGGGACTGCAAGAAGAAATATAAAGAAAGACACAAATAGACAAGAGGGGGAAGAAGATCATTACATGGAGGTCAACCAAAAGGGTGGAGGAGTTAGACTTTCACTCTGGTCTTGGCCTCCAAAGTTGCGAAGAAGAACACAGCTCGAAGCTCTGCAGCTTGAAATGATTCTTGGTTGTAACAAGGTGGAAGAAACCACCTCGGTTCTCAACAGCGGCTCGTCATTGCTTGATGTTGAAGGAGTTGTCACCTCACAACTTTGACGGGTAGAGCTTCAGATGGTTGTGTAAATTGGGTGGGGTTTTTAAGTCCATGTAAGGTGGCTAGGATTAGGAGTTGGTGATCGTGGGGTCCTTTGAGGCTAAACAACTCAATTGAGAAAGGACGTGATGGAGGTTATAGAGAGGTGCGCAAGACATGGGGTACAAGGTCGCTCACAGATGGAGAAGAGACATGAGTGGGTTTCGGGTCTAAACAAAGGAGGAGTGGGTGGGGGGCAACTTTCGTCAGTTGTAACTGATGGAAAATGAAGGGAAGGAAGTGCTAAAGTGAGGTTGCTTAAGATGAGGATAGGAATCAATCTTAAGGATACATGTAGGCCATTGATCAAAAGAGTGTTGACCAAACGAGGTCAAAGAGAGAGAGAGAGAGACTAAATTAAAAGAGATAAAATCAAATGTCAAATTCAAAAGTAGTAAAATGGAAAACATAAATGAGATCTACAACATTCATTTAGACCTCAAAAACAAAATAAGAATAATGTACAACATAAACGCATTTTTTAGCGTACTTTAATGGATTAAAATACCAATATTTCATTGAAATATATTTTTAAATTGTTAGTAAATTCTGTAAAAATATAATAAAATACTAGAAATGAAATCAAACATTAAAATGCTTTTTATTTTTAATATTTGAAAAGAGCAAAATAAAAAAATATATGATGAATATTTATAGTATACACAAGATCACAACATCATTTTATCTGGTTTTCGATTTCCTTGGATTTTAGTTTTTTATTGTAATTTAATAAAAAATAAAACAAAGAAAATAAATTAATAAGAAATAAATCAAAATGGGTTAATTATGTACATAAAATAATATATCAAAGTTAGCAAATATTTACAATGTACAATTAGATCATAAAATCGATATTTTGAAAACACTCCGACTTTGATGTAATCACTTTTAATGGATAGATAATTTTATTACCTAAACTTTGAAAATAAGAAAGGACAATTCGGAGTTTATATGGAGCAGAAATTCATTTAGAAATTGGACTTTACGGCTTTTACGACGCATGATCTAATGGTATTTTATCAAGGTAGAATCTATTTCATATTTCTGATTTTTTCTAGATACTTTTATGTACAAGTAATAAGAAGAATTGAGTAAATAGGAATTATCATGAATTTATTAAAAATGAAGGAACTTTGGGAAATTTACAAGTGATTATTTGCACATTTTAACTCCTTATTTTTGTAGTTTTTATTCCGACTTGCTTTACGATCTTATTTATAAGATTAATATACATTACTAGTTCATTTTTATTATATGTATTATTTTATCAGTTTATTGATTTTAGAGGTAGTAATTTGATATTTTGTTTAGGAATTCAAGCTAAAGTTAAGATAATAAGTTAATGAAGAATGTATTCATCAAGAGGTAAGGGTTATTGAATACATGAAGAATGAAAATGGATAGAATAAAAAGGATGGCACCTGGATATTTCCATCTCTATATATGATGGGTGGATATCGATATGCTCAATCAAGGACCAAACCTCAAGCAGGTGCAAATTAGTATCTCTCGTTCTTGTGATGCTTCCTAGGACTTTTAGGGTTCATGTTGATGTTGGAATCACCCATGAAGAAGAAGTTCACTAGCGAAAATATCGGTCCTCTAGTAAGGTTGTCAAAGGAAGGTGAACAGGGAAGATGGTCCTCTTCAAAGGAGGGAACATGAGAGCAGATTGTCCCTGATCCAACAAAGGGATCAGGGATCAAGATGGATGATTGGTTGTTTGAGGTGGATTTGGATATTGATGGTGAACGAAAGAACAATGCCCACACTCGGGAAAACTCGAAAGGTGGGAACAACAAGTGAGAAATAGATGAAGCTAAAGGACAAAAATGAAAGAAGATGAAAACCTCTATATGTTTGGTGAAGGAAGCTAGTCAAATGGATGAGATATTCACATGTGATCAGAGCTTCAACGTCGTTCTCGGTGGTTGCCTCAACGTTGACAAATAACGAAACCAAAATTGAGCTATGTGATAAGCAGGTCCCTTGTGGGCTTGGATTCTTGGAACGATGCACAAAGGGATCTTCTTACTTATGAAGGACCTCGAGTGGATCCCAATCCGATTGTGACTGAGATTTACAACTCGAGCTTAAAAAAGGTGGAGGCCTTCCAATGACATGATAGGTGGAAATTTGTAAAGGGTGATCGGAGTACTTGAGGGATCGAGATTGGAGACAATTGCAAGATGAATCGATAGGAGCGATTATGAGGGGAATAGCTTGACTGGGATGGTCAGGCAAATGGCTAAAAGAGTGGCTCTTAGCCATGATAGAGCACTTGGAGTTGAGGTGAACGTGGGGAATAAGATGAATGGAGCTGCGACACAAAATTCCTAAAATTTAAATATTTTCTAAACTCCAAAATAATTAATAATAATCATATTAATAAAATATGTAAAAATAAAAAATGTGTCTTTTTTCAGGCTCTGCATTTTTCTAGTAGTTAGGTTCGAATTCAGTTAAATGTATAATATGGGAATTTTTTTGGTGATTTTACATGTTAAAATACATGTAGTTTCGTGACTTTTTATTTTATGTTTTTCATGTAAATAATATACACACATTCTTAGTGGTTTTTATAGATTTTTATTTGATTATATATCGAAAGCAAATTATGGTTTTATTTACATATATATATATATATTGCTTATAAAATATTTATATTTTACCAATAAAAATGAGTAAAGTTGTGCCTTGTATAAATTGTAGACGTTCAAAAACCATTATAAAAATATACAATAAAGCCTAAATACCAAATTTTTAAATATAAACCCTATTCACCCTAACATATTTTTAGGATTTAGAGTATTTTTAATGATCAACTTTAAAGGTGAGTAGAGTTTGAATTGGAGTTAATATGCATGAGATATTAATTTGTGAATTTTGACATGTTGCAATCAGCGTTCAAATTTTATTGGTATATATGCAAGATGGAATTTTAGCTTTAATTTGGTATTTATCTATGTATTTTTAATGAATGTGAACTAAAAGAATTGTGCATTGGAATTGAATAAATTCTATACATATGTTGGAAGTTTGACCTTTACTAATAGTTTAAGTTCGGCCTTTACTAATAGTTTACTGTAAAAGCCCATTTTTCACTATTTTAATTGGGGATTTTTTGTAATTTTATAAACTAAAGAATAGTGTGCAATGAAGTTTAGGGCTGATTTGGATTAATTTGAAATTGCATAAAAATACCAACGTAAATGGAAAATACCAAATACACCCTCCCCCTAATCCCCCAACCACCACCACCACCAATTATTTAGGGTATTATTTTTGACATTACTCATATTTGTATGCATTTTGCCTACAATGTAGGAAAATCATTTCACAATAAGTTGAAATGAACTTATTATATTTGTTGACTAGGTTAGTCTAATCTGATCTCTGGGGTTATGGTCATAAATTTTAGTATAGAACCCTATTTGTTCTCATTTTTTTGGTCAATATGTACACAAACACACACACACACAGAGGAGTGATCCTATGAGCAAAAGGTTGTTAGAGCATGAGAGGAGTGCTTCTGAACCACTAGATTATGTCTTCTCTCTCCTGGTTGAATCTAGGCACATTCGACAGTCTCGTGCTTATCACCCAAAATCATGTTTCTATTCAGGTCAAGCACGGCATCATCCTCGATGGCATCGGATACCAGCAATTATCCGCAGCTGTGGACAACGAGGATACGTGGCATAAACCAAAAATAAACTGAATTTTACAGTTTCATGGTAATAGACCAGAAGCCCATTATTATCCCAAAAGTTGAAGCTACTCTCCTGCACCAAAGCTAGAAGAAAATAAGTGTGAATCCCACCCTACCAAGACCTTGGTCTTCATTTTAACACAGTAAACAAAAAAACCTCATTTCTTTGAAGGTGGAGCCACCGCTGCCAATTCCAACTCATGCAGGTTAAGCAACAAATCTTTGGAGTTCAGGAAAATACGATTCGAGGAATTAGCGATTGTATGCGCTATATCCCTCGATGCTTCAATCTTTCTCAATGTGATGAAGGCTGGATTGTCTGCAATAGCTTGTCCTATCAGCTGTGCACTTGTGGCTTCACCCTGCAAATAACAATCCAAGTCAAATAAACCACTGTTTATTTTGAAGCTGTTGAAGTGCTGAAATTAATTGCAACAAAATCATTTCTTTCGCAATTGATGCTCTGTCTGCACCCAATACAAGATTAATAAGGAATAAACCCTAGAATCTTCCCACCTGAGCTCTTATTATAGCACTCTTCTTATCTTGCTCTGCCTTTTCCACTACAAATTTCGCTCTCTCTGCTTCCTGCGCAGCCACTTGTTTAGCTTCGATTGCTGCTGTAAATTCCTTCCCAAAGGTCAGGCTTGTTATGGAGACGTCATCGAGTGCAATATTGAAATTTGAGGCCCTCTCTGTCAGTATCTTCCGGATTTCCCTACTTACAGCCTACAAAGGAAAGAAAGCAATTCATCGTCTCTTCCAGTAGATTTCATCAATGATAAGCTGGCGAGCATGCCGGCGTGCCCAGCACAAATATATAAGAGAAATACCTCTCGTTGAGTGATAAGCTGGCTAGCATTATACTGTGCAACGACAGCTTTCAGAGTTTCATGAATAATGGAAGGTAAGACCCTTTCATTGTAATTCTCACCGAGAGTTCGGTATACTGTGGGTAGTTGATCTGGAATTGGGCGAGTCAGAACACGGAGCCCAATCTTCACCTGTTTGAAAATGCAAGTTTTACAGTTTGCTTCTGATGGATGGCCATAGATACTATATATGAGCATCAGAATAGAGAAATATTCATACATACATTTAAAAAAAGTAGAATCAATGTAATAAAACAATATAAAAGGAAACCAATTAGAAAATTACAGTACAAAATGCATCACAACACAAGTGATTATATGACAATAAATAACCCATCAACACTATTAATTGAGATGACAAAATTTTAAAAAGTGAAAAGCATTTTATCCTAGTCCACCCGAACTCAGCAATCTCCCTTCAAACCCTTTATAATTATATTTTTCTCATTTAGAATAAGAAGCTTTTTGCTTAAAGCGAAGGAATAGCCGCTAAATCCAATAGCCATTAACAACTTACACTAATATGAAGGATACGAAGGACGCCATGGAATACAACAACTATAGCTGACATTAAATAATGAAAGCTTATCACAACCCACCATGGTCTGAGAACAACCATAGCTCGTCAAGTATGTCTGGCATTCCTGGATAACTGATAATCCCTAAATTCTCTTCTTTAATTTGGTCGTTTTAGTTGAGAACTGAAATCTAGATTGTTAATAAAAAATGAACCACACGCAAAAATAAATTAATGATTGTAAATATGGACCTATGTTTATTTTAAATTGATAAGCCCCAGGATCGACAATAGGAAACAAATGTGGCTCAAGAATCAATTTAGAAAATAAGCATGATGGTTTTCAAAAGAGTATTTTTATTTTTTATACAAAAAATAAAGTGCATTGAGAGGGCAGATGAAATCAGATCCTTAAGAAAACAAGCAAAATAACCAAAATGATTTTAATTCTGAATTAACACCAAATTAGTTGATTAATAATTTTTGTAGAAACCTTGTTCCGTGATGAATGCAAGACACATTTTTAGTTTCTTTATGATTTGAGTCAATAATGAAAAAATAGACCAAGTGAGGTTTTTTCCTAAATTTTCAAACAAATGAAGTCATGAAATGTGGTTTGCATGTGAAAATATTTTTTATTTTTTAAACGAAATATGACTTTTTATATGATTTTTTAAATGCAGACAGATTAATTAAGGGTAATTTAATGTCAATAAATAGCAACCATTAATATTTCCAGAATAAAAAATGTTTTAAATAGCTCTCAATAACAGGAATCCAGAACACATTTAATTCCCTAAAATAACAAGTGAGGAGTCAAGTAAAAATCAATTAATCTAATCACTTAATAATTTGTTGGAAGCAAATTAAGCATGCAAATAAAATAATTTTTTGGGGGGCATGTTAAGAACACAATGAATTCTACACACTACGATTTTTGGAATTTTCGGAGTAATAATTGTTTTATTAAAAAATAATTAAGCACAAATGATCAAAATATTGGAATTTTCACTAAATGATTTTAATAAATCATTCTAAGAAAATAATTGTCCACAATGTAGAGCATAACTTGTTCTTTAACATGGTTTGACTTTTTTCAAAATAGACAGATGATGGTTCAAAAGTGAGCACAAACACAGGTTGCTAGATGCAAAACAATAAAAAAATGAAATAAAAAGCACTTCTTGCAAATACCAATACACACGGGGCATTTGCAATTTCTCCAGGACGCGTGACCTCCGTGTGATTTGCTTGGGCATCCAACGGTGGTGATTGAAGTGGACACAGGAAGCTGTGATTGAAAATGCATGATGATCAATGGCCCAAGTACTTCCCCAAATGGGCCCTTCCAGATCGGATTCTTTATAGTTGCAAATGGAGGACATGTGGCAATCGAATCAATGGAGAGAACGAGTTAGATCTTGATCTGAGGTGACTGTAGTGTAGTGGAGTTGCCTGACCTCCAAGTTCCAACTCTCTATTGTAACTGAGGGATGAAGGTGGGAGTTCTATGGTGATGATGGTTTGGAGATGGAGCTTTATAGGTCGAAGGTTGGCTCGAAGGATATTGATGTCGAGTCTTACGATTGATACACAACCAGTGGCTGTTCATGTGGCTCAAGTCGATGCACACAGTGAAGCTCGGACACCATGATATGCTCCGTTCAGTGTCGGAGGATAGTTGAGTCATTGTAGCTCCAAGCCGCTTAGAAATGCAAAATCGATCAACACACGACCAAGGTCCCTTAGATACAGTGCTACTCCGAACCGATGTTGTGCTCCAAGGAGACCTGGCAAAGAAGATGAAGAAACTCGAGGTCCTAGACTCTCGACCCAAGGGTTAAGCCACAGAATGGAATCTTGAGTGGGTAGAGCGCACATGCGTATGGTGGATCAGGAGCCTAGTCGCGGCCACGATCTCGGCCAGATGCTGAGGGAAGTGAGAGGGTAGAAGAGAGAATAGTGAAGATGGGATCAGAATAAGTAGAAAATGAGAATGCGGAAGCGTAATAAAAATAAGAACAATATGAACATCAGGATTTCACATGGATCCCTACTCTGTGAGGAGTGGGATGAAGCCATGGGAGAAGGCCACTAAGGGTCGGATATTTCGTTATTGCTTTCTCTCTCTCTCTCTCTTTCTCTTTCTCTTAATTGTTATAGGTGGGGTGTGGGGTTTCTTATATAGACACACCAGTAAGACCAAGTCCCACTACAATCACAACACATACTCTAACACTCCGGAGCAAGCAATGCTCAGCTTGGACAAATAGAAAGAAATCACTCATTTACACAATACAAGACATTACGGGCATATCAACTCAATGCATACTCTATTGGCGGAGGTTGATAACTCCTGGTGGCCTGGCGACAGTACGTTGTCACCGAAGACGGATGGAAGGTCCTTCAAGGGCTGGAAATGATCCTACAGGCGAGACTTGTTGTCTCGCAATGACAAGATGCAGCGTGTAACCGCACAAAGCCCCAGAAAGGGCTACTGCATGGCCGGGAGGGGCTGGAGGTGGTGGAGGATTGATGGGTACGAATCCTGATCTAGGACCGTTGCTTTGATACCATGTGGAGAGCGATCAGAGAATGAAAATTGCTTGTCTTATTCAAGGGTCTAGAGCACTGAAAGAGTAAATTACATAAGACGAAGAGAATTGCTCAATAATAAAATAACTCAGAACTTTATGATGTTTATTCCCAAAATCATGAGAATTCATGTTTGCCTGCTATTACTACTTTGTTGTTAACCTATGATGTAGAGACTTATATATATGTTACGTTTTACTGTTTCCTAATTTCTATTTATATTTTGTAAGACTCTGTAATTTACCCAAGGGTTTTCTCCCTATATAAGAGACCTGAGGGCTCTATGGAATAAACACATCGAAGTATTCTAACATGGTATCAGAGCCATAACCCTAACCTAGGGTTCTCCACCGCCGCCCCCCCCCCCTTTTCTTTCCCGCCGCCGCCGCCGACTCTAGGGTTTCGACCCCTCCCTCCCCGGGCTCGCCGCCTCCCAGCCGGCCTTCCCAGCTCCCAGCGCCCCTCCCCACCGGGCTCCCAAGCCCCCAGCGGGCTTCCCAGCCCCTCGCGCCCCTCCGATAACCGCCGCCCAGCCCCATCCACCGCCTCCCAACCCCCCGGTCTCCAGCCCCCGGCCTCCTGCACGCCGCCAACAGCCTTCCAGCCGCCATCCTCCTGTAGTAGGGGCTCCCAAAGCCTCTACTCGTGGCCGGGGTACCGCTTCCTCGCTAGGACTCGGCGTGATGTTTGATTCAAGTGCGTAATCGTCTACCTATGCACTTGAATCTTACAAGGTCTCGGTAGACAATACTTTCTTGGTCTATCAGTACTTGTTCTTCTCCGGCATTATGTCAGAACAGAAGCTCGATATGCCTTTCATAGGTGCCTTCAAAGGTTCGGCACCAATCGTCAAAATGGACGGGACTAACTACGAGCTGTGGGCGATGCAGTTCCTCAGTCTCATGAAGTCGTGTGGTAAGAAGCATATTCTTACCGAGGATGAACCGCCGGAGAAGACAGGGATCTATGCTCATAGGAGGCTGACGATGCGTACGCCAAGGTGTGGCTCTCAGGTACGCTTACGACGGAGATAGCGAATGATGTCCTTCACCAGCCCACCGCTAAGGCGATGTGGGATATTTTGGCTGTGACGTACTCTCAAGTACGCAACGAGACGAAGATGCTCCAGTTGCAGCATGATATATTTACCACGAAGCAGAATGGGAGGCCTCTCCATTCACTGTACACGTCGCTTCGTGGCATGTTCGAGAAGCTCTATAGCACCATTCCGCTTACAGCCACACCGGAACAGCAGAAGACGTTCCGCAACGCCACTATGGTTGGCGTATTACTCGCTGCCCTAGACCCAGAGTATGAGGCCGCACGGTCTCAGATCCTAGCAGATGCCACTATCCCGCCGATGGAAGAGGTATACAGGAGGCTCAATCGTGTACCTGTTCCGTCCAATACAGCGTCTGCGACTCCGTCAGCAATGGCAGTCTCCAGGGGACGTGGTGGTTCGTCCTCATTTCGTGGAAGAGGAAGTGGTGGACGTGGTCGCGGAGGTCGCATACGTTCCACGTGTTCATTCTGCCGCCGTACTGGTCACTCAGAGGATACGTGCTATTCCAAGCACGGCTTCCCTCCTTCTGCACGTGTCGCGGATCATGTTCAGGGTCCTTCAACTCCTGCTACAGACCACAGGTTCGAGGAGCTAGTGGCACGGCTTCGTGATATCATGCCACAGTCATCGTCAGAGGGTGCTGACACCTCTGAGATTGCCGCTTCGGCATCTGCCAGTACTTCTGCCTCTGCTACTGCCTCAGGTAGTCCTCCGGTCTCATATCATAACCATGATCTCACAGGTTGGATTGTTGATTCTGGAGCCACCCATCATCTATGTCATGATAGAGATATCCTGCAGTCCTATAGAGCTGTTCAGCCTGGTCGCTCTGTACTCATTGCTGATGGTACTCATTCCCCGATCGTCGGTCAGGGGGAGACGGATTTGCTGCCCTCTATGCACTTACAGAATGTTTTGCATGCACCAGAATTCTCTATGAATCTATTATCCATTAGTCAGATTACTAGAGATTTGCATTGTCGTGCTATATTTGATCCATCTTCTGTCATTTTTCAGGACATACTAACGGGCAGGCTGATTGGCTGTGGTTCTGAGCACAATGGCCTCTATCGTCTTGTACGGACCTCGTATGCTGGAGTCTCACTACATTCTCAGGGCTCCGTCTCACCATATACCTGGCATCTTCGATTTGGTCACCTGCCACTACAGAAAATGCGCCACCTCCTGCCTCAGATATCTCCGGGTTCGTCTTTTCGTTGTGAAGCATGTCAGTTAGGGAAGCACCATCGGTCCAGCTTCCCCAGTCGTCAGGGTCGGAGCAGTCGCTCCCCATTTGAGTTATTTCACATAGATATTTGGGGTCCCAGTCGTGTCCCAGATCATCAGGGGCACAGGTTTTATTTAGTTGTTGTTGATGATTTTTCTAGAGTGTCCTGGACTTTTCTTCTCAAAAATAAATCAGAAGCAGGAAGTGTTATTCAAAATCTTATAAATGAGGTTCAAAATGTTTTTTCGTCTACTGTTAAGTATGTGCGTACTGACAATGCCTTGGAATTTTGCACTCGTTCTCTTGCTCGCTTTCTTTCTTCTAAAGGCATTATTCACCAAACCACATGTGCATACACGTCTCAACAAAATGGTGTTGCAGAACGAAAGCATAGACACTTTCTTGACATTGCTCGTACATTACTTATTCAAAGTTCCGCACCCTTATCTTTTTGGGGGGATGCTATCCTTACAGCATGCTATCTGGTCAACCGCATGCCTACAACTGTACTTGGCGAAAAGTGTCCTTTCTCTCTTCTATTTCCTGACAAAGATTTGTTTACACTTACACCTCAGGTCTTTGGTACTGTTGCGTTTGTCCATCGGTTATCTCCAGGACTTGATAAGCTCTCTCCTAGAGCTATCAAGTGTGTTTTTGTGGGCTACTCCAGGACACAGAAAGGATATCGTTGTTATGATCCCATTCATAACAAATACTATGTGAGTGCTGACGTTACCTTTTTCGAACCAGTCATGTATTTCTCCCCTGCAGGTGACAGACTGATCTCCTCCACATCCACGGACTCTCATGTCTATGTGCCTCCACCTCCAAGTCTGAGTCAATCATCTAATCCACCTCCACCACCACCTCCAATTATATCATTTCCTAAGTTCTATACAAGGCGAACAGGGCCAGCTCAAGCTACATGCCAACCATCCAGCATGCCTCAGGTATGTTCTGATGTTACCACTAATGATGGATTAGCCGATGCACCGGTGCAGGAGTCTTTACAACAGGAGGAGGATCCGCCAGTCATAGACGATCTTGATCGGCCTATAGCTCAAAGGAAGCCAAGGCGACAATGTGCTTCGTACCCGCTTGCTTCTCATGTCTCATTTCGTCGTCTCAATGGGGACTTCCAGAAGTTTGTAGCTGTTGTCTCGTCCGTTGAGATTCCACGGACCTATCAAGATGCCATGAAGATTGATTGCTGGCGTCTAGCCATGGAAGAGGAGATGCGTGCTCTGCAGTCTCGAGGGACTTGGTCTCTTGTTCCCATTCCTTCAGGTGCTCCTGTGGTGAGTTGCAAGTGGATCTTTACGGTGAAATATCATGCGGATGGACGTCTTGATAGGTACAAGGCAAGACTTGTAGCACGGGGATTTACCCAGACATATGGGGTAGATTACATGGATACTTTTTCACCGGTGGCTAGACACTCTACTCTTCGCATCCTCCTATCTGTTGCTGTGGTACGTAACTGGACCATTTTTCAGCTTGACGTCAAGAATGCCTTTTTGTATGGAGACCTACAGGAGGAAAGTCTACATGCAGCAGCCACCAGGATTTGCTGCTGAGGGGGAGACTCAGATGGTGTGCAGACTTCAAAAGGCTATCTATGGCCTTAAACAAAGTCCCCGAGCATGGTTCCAGAAGCTGTCTCAGCTAATTGAAAAACAGGGGTTCAGGAGATCAAATGCGGACCATTCATTGTTCATCCAGAAGACCCCAAGAGGTACAGTTGTTGTCATGATATATGTTGATGACATCTTGGTCACAGGAGATGATGCTCAGGGGATTGAGATAACCAAGTCCCTGTTGGGAAACCAGTTCATTACGAAGGATCTGGGCACGATACGATATTTTCTGGGGATAGAGTTTGCACGAAATGCACAAGGAATGGTGATGACTCAAAGAAAATATGTCACGGACTTGCTAGCTGAAGCAGGAATGACTAGATGCAGACCTTCAAGTACACCTATGGACCAAAGCATGAAGTTGTACGATGATGATACCGAGGAGGTGGACAAAAGAAGGTACAGAGAGATGGTGGGTAAGCTCTTATATATTACTATAACTCGACCGGATATTGCCTTTGCAGTAAACCGGGTGAGTCAATTTGTGGAGCAGCCAAGGCAAATTCATATGGATGCCGTGTATATGATATTGAGATATCTGAAGTCTTCCCCGGGCACAGGGTTGCTATTTAGGAAAGATACGGATCTATCTATTTCAGCTTGTGCAGATGCAGATTATGCAGGATGTCCAAGGGATCGTAAATCCACTTCTGGATTTGCTATCTTCATAGGAAGCTCTTTAGTTTCTTGGAAAAGCAAGAAACAGACTGTTGTGGCGAGGTCCAGTGCGGAATCCGAGTACAGAGCCATGGCACAAGCAACTGCAGAAATGATGTGGGTTAGAGCAGTCTTAGAAGATCTGACTGTAGATGTCCCCTTGCCTATGAATCTCCAATGTGACAATCAGGCAGCATTATTTATTGCCAATAATCCAGCTTTTCACGAGAGAACAAAGCACATCGAGGTGGATTGTCATTTTACTAGAGACATGATTCAGAAGGCCTTCATCTCCACCTCTCATGTCAGTTCAGAGGATCAGACGGCTGACATATTCACCAAACCACTGCTCAGAGGACCTTTCCAGAGATGTTCTTCCAAGCTGAGCATGATAGATATCTATGCTCCATCTTGAGGGGGAGTGTAGAGACTTATATATATGTTACGTTTTACTGTTTCCTAATTTCTATTTATATTTTGTAAGACTCTGTAATTTACCCAAGGGTTTTCTCCCTATATAAGAGACCCGAGGGCTCTATGGAATAAACACATCGAAGTATTCTAACATATGAAGACAAGGTTTGCATAGATTTTCTTGCATGTTGACTTGCCTTCCTCCCTTATCCATAAATGTTAATTTGAAAGCAGTTTAATGTATTTAACTTTAAATTTTGGCAGGTGAACCCCTCATTTGCAATCTGAGAGGAATGTCTGTCCAGGGGCATCAGGAAGTCATAACTGAGTTATCTGATGTCCTGCATAACCTGAATTATATGATGGTCTGTGTCTAGACCTACCGCAACATTGGCATGGTGGTCTCCATGGTTCAATGCTGTCATAAAATTTGATGGGATGTCGGAAATGGACGAGTGACAGATTTCTTCAAGCTCCCGTCTTTCTTTTTGTTATAATGGAGATGCACTCCAATGTTTACTGGTTTAATCATATTACACAAAAAGAAACTAAAAATAATCGTAAAAGACTACTGTTGGTAAACAGCAGAGCGCTTGATTATCTGAAACCCGGCTTGCATTTTGATGATTGAGTAAACGGATACTGATCAACATTTCAGCTACATCGACTAACATCAGACACCGTGCTTATACAAGAAACCAGTCATCAAGCTAGAAGTTAGCGTAATTGCTGTAAGCTTCAAGAACAAAATGGATAAATTGTCCCTCTACAACTGCATTTCTCGTTTTTTACTGTTTGTTTCCTTTTGGACTTTTTCTATGGAGTTACCCTATTGAGACAACCACTTCTTTTGTCTTAAGGAATGTACAGGTCTAGTTTTAGAATATATCATGGGTGAGTTCAAACCTTCAAGAGCATGTATTAATTTAAACATATAAAGTACTTGAAAATGTAATCTGTTTGATGAATCTGTCTGAAGTCGACCTTTTATTGATGTTATAGAAAATAGCAGTAGTTTCACACCTTTTTCAGGTGCCTGTGAAAATAGAGCCAAACTTGTTATTTGAATTTCAACTAGGAGAATTAAAAGATGTTGGGCAAGACTCTTAGATTTGCATGTGTAGGGATTGTTATGTCTGTATTGTTTTCGCAGTTTATATTCTTTTCCTTCATCTTATGTAATTTACATATGGGATTCTCTATAAGAGAGCCGTAGGGTTCTTTGGAATAGTGAATTGATCTTTTTCTCAACATGGTATCATAGCGGTAGTCCTAGACCGGAGCTCTCATACCCAAGAAAAAAAACCCTAGCTGCCACGCCCCCCTCCCCCGCAAGCGGCATCCGCCACCTCCGTCGCTTCATGTGGTTGCTGCTTATTGTTGCATCTTCTTTCGGTAGCAGATGCCTTTTGCAACAGAGGTCTTTGATGGGATTGATTGCATCCTAAGTCTACACATGCAACCACTCCCATGTATGTTTGTGTAGACGAATCTTTCTTTGGTTACAAACCCTAGTTCTTCTCAATCCGGTAGTATGTCAGAAAACAAGGTTGACATTCGTGCCACAGGCGCTTTCCGAGATCCAGCACCGATAGTCAAGATGGACGAGACAAATTAAGAATTATGGCATGCATTTCATGAGCCTCACGCAATCTACCTGTAAGAAACATATTCTCACTGAGGAGGAGCCGGCTGAGAAAACTAGGGTGAACGCCTCATGGGAGGCGAACAATGCATATACACGTCTTTGGTTATCTGGTACATTGACAATAGAGATGGTCAATGATGTTTTACATTAGCCCATCACTAAGGTGATGTGAGACATTCTTGCGACCACATATTCCCAAGCAAGGAATGAGACGAAAATCATGCATTTGCGGCATGACATTTTCATAGTCAAACGCAATGGGTGACCCTTCATTCTCCATACACAACTCCTTGCGGCATGTTTGAGAAGCTCCAAGGTTTGATGACCATTATTGCTATCCCTGAGCAGCAGAAGTCATACAGGAACGCCACCATTGTTAGCGTATTTCTAGCAGCACTTGATCCAAAGTATGATATTGCTCGATCACAAATACTTGCGGATGCTACTATTCATCACATGGAGGAGGCTTACCGTGGACTCAGCAGGATCATTGTCCCATCGTTTCTCTCTAGCCAAACCTCTTCTGCGATGACCGCCTCTCGCGATAGGGGAGGCTCTTCTCAGTTTTGTGGTCGTGGACCTCGTGGTAGAGGAGATTGTATTCATTAGCCATGCACATATTGCCACCGTCCAAGACACTCGAAGAATACATGCTACTCCAAGCATAGCTTTCCTGCATCTACCCGTGTAGCTGAGCAGGCTGAGCCTCCCGTTGTTCCTACATCTGATCAGAGGATTGATGACTTTGTGGCTTGTTGGAAACTACGAATGCGGAAGACAATATCGGAGATAAAGATAAAAACATTAAGAACAGCGAGAGTTTTACGTGGAACCCTACTCCCTAAGGAGTGGGATGAAACCACGGGAGAACACCTCAATGGGTTGATGTATGCATTGTACTTTCTCACTGTATACAGAGGGTAAGGGACTTCTTATACAGCCCTCACAGAGTCTCTGCATCTCACGACCGGTAGATGTGGGACTAAACAAATGGATTTGGTAAATGGAACCCGGAGAATTCCATTTACCCATCTCCCACATAAGTGACGCACAACATATACTCCAACACTCCCCCTCAAGCTGGAGCGTGCAATGTTCAGCTTAGACAAACAGAAAGAAAGGTCAACTCACAATATAGGGCACTATAGACAATATCAACTCAACACACACAACTGTCTGCTGCTGTCGAGGACGTTGCTTCTCATGTTGTGTAGGTGAGGAGGAACACTGGGATGGAGTGTGAGTCGAACTGGTATACTATGGACTGCGCTTGTCAGAGCCACTGAAACTGAATGAGTATCTACACAAAGAACTCTGGCCACCACAACATGTGGACAACTGCTCCATCTCTGAAAGGGTCGAACTGAAAAGCCGTGGAATGCAATCCTCGTCAGATTCCACGATCGATGGATAATGGAGTTTGAAGAAGCCTCCTCGTCGGAGAACTAGATCTCTCCCATCTGGCTCAGAGAGTGGGATCTCTACTTTGGAGTCCCAATAAAACCACAAGAAAACCCTACCCTACATGGCATAGGGAATGGGATCTCTACTCCGGAATCCCTATGGATCACGTGAAAACCTTGGTCGATAAAACAAGAATGATGGGGACCACAAACAATGATGGCATACATGTGCACATCTGAAAAGACCGCATACATATGTGTGTATGAAATTGAAGACTCAGAACCAATCTGACGTCGAGTCTGAATATCTGAATATCTATAGAGTTTGAACAATCTGGTTGGCCTGAAAAAAATCTGAATCTAACCTTTGACTCTACACAATACTCTCCCTTTCTCCCATACTGGTAAGAATGAAAACATCGACCAAGTTGGGAGAAGAGAAGATAATGGAGAGACAATATCACATAAGCCGATAATCATCATTTTTTTCGTCTTTCTCAAACAAATATATCATTTTTTCGGCTATTTCATTCCTCTTTTTTAATAGCCATCTTTTTTTCAATAAGTCGTTCGCACATTTTTTTCCCGGCTTTTCCTTCTCACATTTTTTCCGAAAATTTTTTAAGCCATTGCATTTTTTCTTCGCGTACAGTTTTTTTGTACGCAGAAACGTGACCTAAAGTAGGCCCCAAAAAATTAGCCCAATTGCGCTTTTGAAAAAAAAAGGCCTCTCTTTTTCTCTCTCTCTTCTTTTTTAAAGGTCGGCCCAGTTTGGCCCTTACAAAAGTTGCTGATTTTTTTAAAACAATCACAATCACAGACATTTGGGGCGTTCCCTTTTTCTTTATTTAGGGTTCCCGTTTGGGAATTCTCTTCCATCGCAAAGGAGAGTCACCCCAGTTCTGGGTGGGGGACTTCTTCTTCGTCGCCCTTCGGCTGCACCTCCGTCAAGGGATTGGAGGTGCTCGTGCACAGCTCTGGAGAACTCTTGGAGATGAAGGAGCTATACGTCGCAGCCTGGAGTGTCGCTGGGAGGGGTGGTTGTCATCGTTGCATGTTGAATCGCGCCATTTTGTCTTGAGAGTTGCACGGTTGTCGCCTGGGCTTGGTGTTATCGCCGATGGGCTCCTACTGCGAGGATGCGCGGTGATGGAGGAGAGTGAAGGGACTCGGAGCTTCAAGAAGCCGCAACCACTGCTGGAGGGGCTCCACCTGGAGCCGAGTTGGGAAGCGAGTCGCGACTTGCCGCTTATAGGTCGCAAAAGGGAGATCGATATTTGTTATATGCGTCACTGAAGCCCTTCGCACGATGGGGTTTGCGAGGCAAGGCACCACTTGAAGAGGGAGCAGCAGAAGGGAGCGTTGCCTCTTGGAGGTGGAGTTACGATGCAAGATGTAGCGCGTTGGAGCTGGGTCTCTACCACTTGTGCGGCTAGGATTGTTGCACAGAGAGGTACAACGTGCGAGGGCTGCTGCTGGAGTATGCCACGATCTGTGCAGAGCATGGCAGCATGATAGGAATCATCTGATGTATGGAGGCTAGAGCCGCCTGAGAACCGTCAGAGGAGGAAGATCGCGAGAGCGATGAGTCTTCTCATGGAAGAACTGCAACGAAGAAGCAGATCTAGAACCTCTAAGTTACTTGCTGATAGGGTTTCAGAATGAAACCCTAGAACTTCAACCACCACACATACAATAATCTTCGAGTACAAACCATCAAAATCGAATCTAGGACAAATATTGAAAATAACTCCACGAGAATCGAATCCACTCCGATACCATGTTCGAAACTACGAATACGGAAGATAATATCAAAGATAAAGATAAAAACATTAAGAACAACCGCAGTTTTACGTGGAACCCTACTCCCTAAGGAGGAGGATGAAACCACAGGAGAACACCTCAACGGGTTCATGTATGCATTGCACTTTCTCATATGATACAGGAAGTCAAGGGCTTCTTATATAGCCCTCACATAGTCTCCACAACCCACAACTGGTAGATGTGAGACTAAACAACAGTGGTAAAAGGATCATGAAAAGATCCATTCACCCATCTCCCACATAAGTGGCCAACATATACTCCAACATGGTCTGATTACGGGAGATTAGGCCCCATGTTGATTCTCATGCTTCCCGCCTGCATCGGGAGGTCATTCAGAAGTTGCAACCTCTATTGTTGTCAGTACCTCAGGTAGCATCTATACTATTATCAGTTGTCATAGAATCGATATTAGATAGTGGATTATGGATTCGGGGGCGTCCGGTCACATGTGTGGAGACAAAAGTCAGTTTGCTTAATACAGACAGATTTCCCCTAGCAGAGAAGTTATCATAGTTGATGGGGCTCATTCTCTGATTGCAGGACATGGAAAGATCAGTTTAACACCTTCAATGCGTCTACATAATGTGTTGCATGTTCCTGATTTTTCTATGAATTTATTGTTTGTTAATCAGATTACAAAGGATTTACATTATCGTGCTATTTTTTATCCATCTTCCATTGTATTTCAGAACATTCTTACGGGCAGGGTGATTGGTTGTGGTCGTGAGTATCGAATGGTTCGTACTCCATACGTTGGTCTATCTTCTCATCCTACAGGATTAGTCTCTCCATTTATGTGGCACATACGTTTAAGTCACTTTCCTCTTCAGAAGATATATCACGTTCCTCAGATCTCACCTCACTCATCCTTCCGGTGTGAGGCGTGTCAATTAGGAAAGCATCACCGGTCTGCTTTTCCTAGTCGTCAAGGTCGAAATAGTAGCTCTCTTTTTGAGTTATTCATGTAGACATTTGGGGTCTAAGCACGGAAGGAAATATCACGATATATAGGCGATATATCGCCGATATATCGATATCGATATGGGACCGATATGGGCACCGATATGGCGATATATCGCGATTTCCAGGCATTTTCTTCACAAAGGCTCGTCGATATGAGCGATATTTCGACGATATATCGTCGAAATATCGTATCGATACGACATCGATATCGATACGGCCTTCCATGGGTCCAAGTCATGTACCCGATCATCAGGGACACAGATTCTATCTAGTGGCTGTTGATGATTTTTCTCATTTGTCTTGGGTTTCCTTAATTAAAAAAGAAATATGAGGCTAGAAATGTGATAAAATCTTTTATCAATGAAGTAAAGAATATATTTTCCTCTACAGTCAAATATGTGCAAATTGATAATGCCTTGGAATTTTGTACTCTTGCACTCTCACAGTTCTTCTCATCTCATGGTATTGTTCAACGAACTTAATGTGCATACCTGTCTCAACAAAATGGTGTTGCATAACGTAAGCATCGCCACTTACTTGATGTTACTCAAATCCTTCTCATTCAGAGTCGTGCTCCACATTCATTCTGGGGTGATGCAGTTCTTACCGCTTGTTATCTTGTGAATCGCATACCCTCATCTGTACTGGGTGAGAAAATTCCTTTCTCACTAGCCTTTCCCGAGAAGGATATGTTCTTACTCACTCCTCGTGCTTTGGGCTCAGTTGCCTTTGTATATCAATTACCTCCTGATCTTGACAAGCTCTCTCTTAAAGATGTCAAATGTGTTTTCGTTGGGTGCTCCAGGACACACAAGGGATATAGATGCTATGATGTAGGAAATATTATTGTTGGCATATTTGGTTGTGCGTCATATGAGTTGCAGATGGGTAAATAGATCACTCCGGGATCTATTTACCCCATCCATGTGTTTAGTACCACATCTACTAGTGGTAGGACTTAGAGGCTCTGTGGAGGCTATATAAGGAGACCCATATCTCATGTATCCATTGAGAAAGTGCAATGCATACATCATCCCTTTGCGGCATCCTCTTGTGGTTCCCGCTCCTTAGGGAGTAGGGTTCCACGTAAAAATCTTTGTGTTCCATGTTTTATTTTTTTGTTCTTATGCTCTGTTTATCATTTAGCTTCCGCATTCTCTATTTTCTAACATAGTATAAGAGCGGATTCGATTCTCGAGGATTTCGTGTTCTTTCTTTATTTGTTTTCAATTCATTGTTTGTTCGTAAAGATTTTTCTTTTGAGATCATGTTCAAGTTCGAGATCTAGTGTTAGTCAAAACCCTAAAGACGTTTGTTCCTGAAGATCACTATTCTGTACAGAGATTCAAGTTTCGATTCAATTCTATGGTTTCATTCTAAAACCCTAGTTCTACATGGCTTCAAGGTTGCTTCTGTCCGGATCGGCAAGAGAGTTCTGCATAGGGTTCTGTTGAAACCTTGTTTTCACATCTCCACGTGCATCCAGGATGCAATCATGTCTTCTAGGCAATGCCCGTGTTCCTCCCAAAGTTCCAGGCAATGCCCTCACGCATGAACATGAAGTTCATCCAGTTGGGGCGGCCCTCGTGCATGCAGCACATGCAGCATCCCCTCCAGATCTGCAACGCATCTCCCAGTTCTCCAGGCTCCAATAGGCGGAGCCCTACCCGTGGTGCAGTTCCTGCACGCATCCCCTCTTTCAGGTCTCGCACCTCTCCAGGCGACGCTTCCAGCTTGCGCGCCTCTTCCCCGATCTCCTTTCCATGTGCATAGGCGGCATGCGAGAGCACGGTGGTGACCCCCTTCCAGCAGGGGGCGGCGTACAAGGGTCGCTCTCCTCCAGACCTACAAGAGCGATCGCTCCAAGGGACACAAACCCTCACGCATCCCCCGGGCAAGCATCTTCTCCGAGCGCGTGCAGCGCATCGTGCGCACACCTCACCACCGGCGGTGCACCTCCCTCCTCAGGATGCATTACATGCGACGCCTCTCCCGCAGGCACAGGCGGCGGCCTCCCTCCAGATCCCTCCTGACCAGTGTGGCTCCTCCCACGCTCCATCTCTCTACCAAAGGCAATCTCCATGCGATATGCGCACAAGCGGCGCCCTTTCCTCAAAACCCATCGGAGGCGACATGGACAAAGTGCAAGGGGTACCCGTTGGGGAACCCTAAATATGCTCCAAAATGGGACCTCCTGCGTTCGGCCCAAGTGGACAGCAGACTTTGTTTAAAAACAATTTCGGAGATAGGTCAGTTAAAAAAAAGGGGGAGAGATTGTTCAAAAAAAAGAGATTCGATTGAGCCCAAATTAAAAAAAAGGTTGATTTGTTTAAAAAAACATGGGAACTGTTTCGAGAAAAAGGCACTTACAATTGAAAATCGTATGCATATTTCAAAAAACTATTAAAAAATGTTTTGAGAAGTCGAAAAAATGAAGATCGACTTATCGATTTCATGTTGTTTTCCCCATTTTATTGTCTTCTCCCAACTTTGACGATGTCTCTGAATTTCGACAAGTATGGGAGAAAGGGGGAGTATTGTGTAGAGTCACGAGTCTTCTTCAGATTCAGATTCTCGGATGGTTCAGACTCTATAGTGATCAGATATTAAGACTCGACATCAGATTTGTTTCGAGTCTCCAGTCTCAGACACGCACATGTTTTTTTACTAGAAAAAAGGGGGAGAGCTCCCGAGGCGGGAGTCACCACACCAAAATATTCATTAAGTAACCAAAAGGTACATCAGTTAGAAATCCATAAATTGTACACAACATTACAGTGGGCAACTACATTTTCCCAGTAGAAACGCTGCCCCTTGAAAGTACGGTTATTCCTGCCAAGACAGATAGCCCATAAAACGGCGAAGGGCCTGGACACATCCCCAGAGGACCCAATCCCCACCTCCAGAAAGGACCCAGACCGGATGCCTGGACCCACGAAATCCCCACAGCATCCCAAACCTGCGTCGATGTCCTACACCCGAAGAAGATGCGGGCTGCGTCCTCCACCTCTTCCTCGCATCTGTCACACTGCAGGTCCGTCATACCCAGAATCCTCCCCCTCCTCATCTTATCACACAGACGGTTTCTCCTAAGGCACCAAAGGAAGACCTTGATGCGAGTAGGAATCTTGGCCGCCCAAATCACTTTCATGTCCGCGCAAAGGTCTTCATCAATTACCATTGCTCCCGCTCTCAACTTCTTGTACGCCATCTTCACCGAGAACTTACCATCTACCCAAACGAAGTGGTCTCCTCAACAGCAGGAATCTTAGATAGTAGCCGCAAAAAATCCTTCATCCTCTGATCCGAGAAATCGGAGCGGAACCTCGGAGCCCACGATCCCAAATCAACCACCTCGGCCACACGCACCCATCTGTCTGCCGCTAAAGCCACCAGCCTAGGGAACCGAGTGGCCAGCACCCCATCCCCAGTCCAATCATCCTGCCAGAAACGGAACCAGAGACCACTCTTCAGCCTCGGGCGGAGGAAGGGCACGAGCCCAGGAAGCACAACACGGATACCCATCCATAAGGGAGACTCATGACGTATCCTCCGAGCCACCAAATCCCCAGCGACACCATAGATAGACCTCAGCAGACGCAAGACCAAAGAGTCGGAAGTACCCAGATCCGCATCGCCCACTTCGTAAGCAAAGCTTTGTTCATCAACTCCACATCTCGAATACCAAGCCCCCCCCCCTCAGAGATTGGGACCACTACGTCCTTCCAAGCAACCAGGTGGAACCCCTTTCCCGACTGCTTGCCATCCACCGGAAAAAAGCTTTCATCAGGGCATCCACCTTCCTCCTCACCCCGACATGCATCAGTCTCGTGGAGTAGAAAAACACCGGAATGGCAGACAGAACATGCTTCAGCAGGGTAAGCTTCCCACCCTTGGATAGAGTTGTGGTCTTCCAGCCCTCCAGCCGCTTCTCCAACCTCCACAGAACACAGTCCCAATCCGACTTCCTCAATCAACCCGCAATGAGATATAGCCCCAGGTAGGTAATCGGCAACTGTCCCCGTGGACACCCTGCCCACTCCGCGAGCCTGCTACTCTCCTCATCATCCATCGCGAGCGGAACCAGCACCGACTTCAGCCTGTTGATCTTCAAACCGGACAAGCACCCGAAAATGTCAACTAAAGTAACTGCATTGTGATTCTGCTCTTCCGTCCCCCCCCCCCCAGAAAGATCAGCGTGTCATCGGCATACCGCAGAATCGGAATGGATATGTCCCCAAACCTGAAACCCTCACACCATCTCGCCTCAATCGCCTGTTGAAACAAGACGGCCAGACAGTCCGCCACCAGCACAAACAACAAGTGAGCTAACAAAAAACCCTGGCGCACGCCCATCTGCGGCTCGAACCACCCACCCTCCGGCCTTCCGTTAACCAACACGGAATACGAACAGGTAGTGATGCATCTCTTAATCCACCCAATCCCCTCCTCTGGAAAACCCATTCTTGGCATCGAAGACCAAAGAAACTTCCAGCTAACACAATCGTAGGCCTTGGCGTAATCAATCTTCCAAACAGCACCTTTCTTTGCAGACCTCTTCCACTCCAGACAAGCCTCAGACGCAGCAACGATCCCATCCGCCATACAACGACCAGGGATAAACACAGATTGGGCAGGTAAGACCACAGAAGCCAAGACTGCTCTGAGTCTGCTCGCAAGCACCTTTGACACGATGAGATATGTGACATTGGAAATAGAGATAGGCCTAAAGACCCCAACATCCACGGGATTCTCCTTCTTAGGCAGGAGAAAGATTAAGGCCATGTTAATTTTCTCAAAACCCATGTAAACACCTGAACTCGTCCAAGACCTCTAGAATATCTCCCTTCAACAACTCCCAGAACTCCCGGTAAAAGGAAAGAGAGAAGCCATCGGGACCAGGAGCCCCATCCCCATTCAGATCCCAAACAGCTCTGCGGACCTCCTCTTCAGAGAAAGCGGCCACCAACGACTCAGACTGAGCAGCAGATAAAGACCCAGCACCTCGGCCAGTCCAACCCCAGTCGTCCTCCCCCTCACCCTCCTGGAAGCCCTCACGAAGTGCTCCCGTAAAGCGGCCCCAATGTTCTTCTCGCCCGACAACGATCGCCCCCCCACCTCCAACTCGTGTAAGAAGCTCCTTCTCCTTCTCCCAGACGCCACTAAATGGAAAAAGCGCGTATTCGTGTCCCCAACCCTTAGCCACTTCTGCCTCAATCTCTGCCTCCAGTGAACCTCCTCTTTCCTATCCTCCAGGTACACAGCCTCTAGCCACGCGGCCCTCTCCACCTCTGCCGGTGACAACACCCGTTCATCCTCCAGCCCGTCTAACCTGCTAATCCCCGCCTCAGCCTCTGGCTTGACCGCCCTTCGCCGCCGCGTGACATCATTCCCAAACGATAACAGTAACCGCCTTAGGGATGCTAGCTTTGCCGCGAATCGCGACACCGCTGACCCTTCCCCCACAAAGCTCTGCCGGTGCTCAGTGACCAAATCCCGAAAGCCATCCTCCAGCAGCCACTTCCTCTCGAATCGGAAAAAGAAACGACCCGGACGGTCCTCGCCAGAGCTCCAGAGAATGGGAGTGTGATCAGATAACGTCCTCGGAAGCGCCCATGCCCTCGCCAGCGGGAAGGCCTCCCCCGCCTCAACGGACATCAGAAATCTGTCTAGTCTAGACCTGGATCTTGCATTCCTCCAAGTGAATTTGCACCCGGCCGCATCCACTATAATAGCCCCAGAGAATTGGCCACCTCCCTGAACTCCCCCATAACCCTGATCAGAGCCCCCTGCCTCCCCCGGTCTGTCACCCGGAAGCAAGGTGACATTCAAGTCTCCACCAATAATTCAGACTACGTCTCCCACCTCATGTGCAACACTTGCCAAATCCGCAGCCAAAGTATGATCCTCCGCCTACACGGGCCATAGATATTTGTGACACAAAAGCAACAACCATCCGCTCTCCGCCGCAGCTGGATCGTCAGCGAGAACATGGACTCGCAGGACCTGAGCAAGTCGAAGGAATCAACACGCCACCCAGAAATGATCCCCCCGACGCACCATCAGCCCCTTTCGCCACCATCGCAAAAACACTCCCCTACTGAGCTTACGACGCAAAGAATCATCCAGAACCTGCAACTTGGTCTCCTGAAGCAAGACAATGTCTGTCGCCGCCTCTCTTACCAGGTTAACCACCCCAAGCCTCTTATCAAGGCGGCCCAAAGCCTTTACATTCAGAGAGAGCATCTTCATAAAGACACTTGTACGCCTTCTTCTTAGGAGGAATGACCCTTAGCCTCCGAGCCAAACCTCTATCCAGTACGGAAAATCTATTCTGCACTAGCACAAAGGTAGAAACGCCCCGAGAACCATTCATCGACGGAGGTTCAGCTGCCAAGGATGCCCGGAGCGCAGCCCTCGCCCCCTTCCCAGAAGCCCTCCGCCCCATTCCCCCCCCCCCCTCTTATAGGCCAAACCAAATCGCCCCTGCCGCAAGACCCCTCCCCTTCCAAGAAAGCCAGGCTCGAGAGACCCCCCCCCCGGCACCAGCAGGTGACCCACTCAACCCCACAGAAGTGCCCCCCGCGGGTCCAGCAACAACGCCAACCTCTCCAGCATCCAGAGGACCAACACGCTCCCCCGCTTCCGCAGGGACTCCCTCCTCCGACCTCGAAACCCCCACCCATGCCCCAGGCTTAGCAGACCCGCCCCCACCCGAAGCCTCCAGCCGCGCAACGACCTTCAACCCGCCCGAAGACCCCACCTAATCGAGTCGCCGCGCCGTGACGGAAGCTCCCCCTCCCGCATCCGCCAGCGCAGGCAAGAAGGAAATCCCCCAAGGCGAACGAAAAGAGCCTCCGCGAAGAGAGGCGACAACACCAGGGCCCGAACCTGGACCCGCCAGAAGATCCGAAGTAGCCCGAACGCCCCCACAGGTTGCAAGGCCACAACCATCGGGTCAGCAACCTCCATCCGACAACCTGACAAAGACCCACCCCCTTCGACCGCAACTCCTCAGGATCCGAGCAACCGGGAAAGCAGGCGACTTGAACCCCTCCGAAGTGAACCCCACCACCTTCGACAACTGCAACCGCCTCTTCCGCTACACGCAAGGGAGGGAAAGCGACGCCTGACTCGGACCCCCAATCCTGGGAAAAGCGTCGAACCGTATCTTCTCCCTCGGAGAACGAGCACCCACCGAAAGCACTCTACCCGCCGTAGGCCGTGGCATCTCCGAGAACCGAGCCTGCCCGCCCAACGGCTGCCCACTAGACACGTTAACCTCGCCGCCATCCATAATGTCCGCCGACACCACCGGAACCTCCCACCGCCTCCACCCCACCACCGGGGTAGCCTTCACAGCATCGGGATCCAGCAGCTCAAGCAACAGCCGCTTGCCAGCAAAGGACACCTCCCACCATCCAAGCACTTCGGCCCCCACCGACCGAACTCGAAGAAACATCCAAACCTTGACCAGGTTGGCAACCAGTGCACTCGACGGCGAGAACATCGACCACACCCCGCAGCAATCGAGAGATGGTCACCTTCGATCTAGCCCTCAACAGGACCCCCTTCACGACGATCTTCGCCATCAAGCCCGGCTTCACGGTGATGTCTGCATCCGAAGGAACGCGTCACCTCAGCTGCAGGGACTGCTCCGCCGAGCCCCATAAAAGAGCCCGCGCCTCGGAAGCAAGCAGCCCCCTCGCCATGGCCCGCCAGGGAGAAAGACGCGTCATATCGCCCTTGAACGTCGCCTTGGAGACACGCCCCACATCGGAGGTCGCCATGAACAACGCCCCCGCTTCGCCTCCCTCACCAACCAACACAGACGGGTAGGACAAAGCCCCAGGGCAGTTCCGTCGCGAGTGCCCAAAACGGCGACACATGAAACATCGCACAGGTTCCCGACAAGACCGCGCCCAATGATCCAAGCCTCCATAATGGTAGCACCCACGTCCGAAAGGAGTCCCCCGAGGCGGCCCACGCCCGAAAGGAGTCCCCCAAGGCGGTGCACGCGCCCCCCGAGGACCAGCCCTCGTCCAAAAGATCGGCGTCCCACGACCAGTCGCCACTTGCCCGGTTCACCCCCGCCCTCGTCCCTGCGACCCATTTCCTCAGACACGCACATGTATGCGATCTTCTTTCAGATGAGCACATGAATGCCATCTTTTGTGTGGTCCCCATCTTTTATGTGTCAACCAAAGTTTTCATGTGAGTCATAGGTACTCCAGAGTAGAGGACCATTCCCTATGCCATGTGGGCAAGGGTTTTCATGTAGTATCATAGGGATAATAGAGTAGAGTACCATTCTCTGTGCTAAATGGGAGAGACACAATTCTCCGACGAGGAGACGTTTCAGACTCCATTCTCCAGCGACCGTGGACTCCGACGAGTATTGCAATCCACGACCTTTCAGTTTGACCCTTTTCAAAGATGGAGCAGATGTCCACGTTATTGTGGCGGGCCAGAGTACTCCGACGAGGAAACTCATTCCAGTTGCAGTGAATCTGACAGGCGCAGTACAAAGCACAAGCTCTCTGATGAGGAGATTCAATTGACTCACACTCCAGCTTGTTCGTCCTCCTCACCTGTATGGCATGAGAAGCAACGTCCTCGACAACAACCGACAGTTGTGTATGTTGAGTTGATATTGTCTGTAGTGTAACGTATTGTGAGTTGAGTTTCTTTCTATTTGTCCAAGCTGAGCATTGCATGCTCCAGCTTGAGGGAGAGTGTTGGAGTATTTGGTTGTGCGCCATACAAGTAGTAGATGGGTAAATGGATCGCTCCAGGATCCATTTACCCCATTCATGTGTTTAGTCCCACATCTACCAGTGGTGGGACTTGGAGGCTCTGTGGAGGATATATATAAGGAGCTCCAGACCTCCTGTATCCATTGAGAAAGTGCAATGCATACATCAGTCCTTTGTGGCATTCTCCTGTGATTTCATCTCGCTCCTTAGAGAGTAGGGTTCCACATAAAAATCTTTGTGTTCCATGTTTAATATTTCTGTTCTTATGCTGTGTTTATCATTTAGCTTCCGCATTTTTTATTTTCTAACAATTATGTTAGTGTTGAAGTCTTATTTTTGAGTTGCTGATGTATTTTTTCCCCTACATGAGATAGATTGACTTCATCTGATTTAGATGATGAGGTCTACATGCCACCTCCTCCTACAAACCCATCACCACCTCCCATTGTGCATGTTGCTCCACCTCTACCACCTCCTCTTGTACCACCACTACCCACTTCCCTTGTTCCACACTTGCCATGGTTTTACTTGTAGACCGGCTTCTCTTCACAGTCCTCTCCCGTCATCCAACACGCCTCGAGTTTGTTCTAAATATATTGTTTCTACTGATGGATATGGATATGTATCTAAAGGAACCTTTACAGAAGGATGGCATACAGATTGAGGAGATCCTCAATGACATGGACGTGCCTAATGCAATTCGAAGCAGAGACGTACGTGTGCATCACATCCTCTCGCTTCCCATGCTTTTTTGTCGTTTGGTAGGAGATGCCAGGAAGTTTGCAATTGGTCTATCTGCCGTGGAGATTCCATGGACTTACCAAGAGGCCTTGAGATATAGTAGATGGTGTCTTTCCATGGAAGAGGAGATGGTTGTGCTACAGTCAGTGGCATCTGGAGCTTCTCCATGCTCCTACTGGAGCATCTATTGTCAATTGCAAGTGGTTGTTTACTATCGAGCACCATATTGATTGAAGTATTGATCGTTAAAAGGCCACGTTACTTGCGCGTGGATTCACTTAAACCTATAGGGTGGACTATCTGGACTCATTCTCTTCGATTGCTCACCACTTCACATTATGACTTCTGAAGTGATACGTGAACGGTTTTATTTCAGCTAGATGTCAAAAATGCATTTTTGTATGGTGATCTTCAGGAAGAAGTCTACATGCAGCAACCTCTAGGATTTGCTGCTGAGGGGGTGTTAGCATGTTTGTAGACTTCACAAGGCCATTTACGACCTTAAGTAGAGTCCAAGAACCTGGTTCCAAAAGCTCTCAGACCTGATTGAGAAGCGTGGATTTAAGATGTCAAATGCAGACTATTCGTTGTTTGTTCAGAGAACCCACAGAGGGATGATCGCTGTTATGGTCTATGTCGATGATATCCATGTTAAAAAAATGATATGCAGGGAGATCAAAAAGACAAAAGAATTTCTTTGTCAACAGTTTGTCACCAAGAATCTTGGCACCATATGCCTTATGGTACTTTATGGGGTTGGAGTTTGCAAGAAAATAGCAGGGTCTTGTAATGACCCAAAGAAAATGTGTTACAGATATGCTAGTTGAGAAAGGGTACTGACTTGCCACTACTCCTATGGATCCGAGCATGAGGCTATATAATGATGATACATAGGAGGTGGACACGAGAATATACAGATAATTGATGGGAAAGCTACTTTATGTTATCATCACTGGGCTAGACATCTCATTTGTTGTCAGCCGAGTCATTCGGTTTATAGAATGGCCCAGACAGGTACATAAGGATGCAGTCAATATGATCTTGAGGTACTTGACATGGAAGGTCGTATCCCGATATATTGGCGATATATCGGCGATATATCGGTATCGACAGGTCACCGATATATCGCCGATATGTCCGATATCGGGTATCGACATGCAAAAAAAGCGAGCTGAATCCCGATGTCGGCGATATGGCATCGATATATTGCCGATATATCGGTATCGACATGGTACCGATATCGATACCGATATCGATATGTCCTTCCATGGTACTTGAAGTCATCCACAGATGCATGACTGTTGTTCAGAAAAGGGACATCTCTCAATATCATAGCTTGCGTAGATGCAGACTATGCAGGATGTCCTAAGGATAGGAAATTGACATCAGGCTTTGCTGTATTTGTTGGCGGCTCTTTAGTGTCCTGGTGGAGCAAGAAACAGACCGTGGTTGCAAGGTCTAGTGTTGAGTCAGAATATAGAGCTATGGCACAAGGAAGCACATAGATGATGTAGGTCTGAGTTGTTTTAACGGTATATTGATGTGCCACTTCCTATGCAATTACAGTGTAATAATCAGGCAGCCTTATTCATCGTAAATAATCCTACTTTTCATGAGATAACTAAACATATTGAAGTAAATTACCAATACACACGTGATATGATTCAGAAAGGCATAATTTCTACTTTTCATGTAAGCTCAAGGAACAAACTGCAGACATTTTTACCAAGTCCTTACTCAGAGGACCCTTTCAGAAGGATACATCCAAGCTAAGCATGATTGACATCTATGCTCCATCTTGAGGGGAGTGTAGAGATATTATTATGTTTATATATTGTTCTCGCAATTTATATTCTTTTCTTCCAACTTATGCAATTTATTCATGGGCTTCTCCTATATATAAGAGAACCCTAAGATTCTTTAGAATAGTGAATTTGATCTTTTTCCCAATATCAAGCATCACATCTATGAATAACATGATCTGTACGCAACATAAACAAGAGAAATTTTAGTATTTTTTTTACTCATAAACCTAATGTTGAGCAGGTGGATGTTTGGAAACTCCTTGTTATTTTGTTGATCACCAATGAGATTATATCAAGATATATTTTCAGAATGTGTGCATGGACAAACAACTAGCCTATTAGTTTGTTATGTTAGCAATCACCTCTAGAGATGCGAGAGTTAAATGCTACTACTTCTGACGAGAATGATGAAAGAAGAAATAATTGGGTAATGAATAAGATCCAACTATTGTATGTGATACCCAGTAATGTATGGTCCCACATCATCAATTGATAGTATTGTGTAGAGTTCTACGACTATGATGATTTCACTCCAAATTCAGATTTTCAGTCAGAGGCAAGCTAGATTTTCCAGACTCTACGGTTGCTTAGATATTCAAACTCGATGTTCAGATGTTTCTGAGTCTTCAGTTCAACCCACACATCAGCCCTTTGAGGCATTCTCCCGCAGTTTCATCCCGCTCCTTAGGGAGTAGGGTTCCATGTTAAATCTCGTGTTCTTCCAAGTTTATTATTTTATCTCCGATATGCTTCCGCATTATATTTTCTAACATGGTATTAGAGCGGGTTCAATTCTCGAAGAATCATTTTATGTTTTTTTTATCTTGTCGAAAATCGATTCGAATTCTCTTCTCGATTATTTATGTTCAAGTTGTGAGATCATTATCAATTGTTCCGGAGATCTTCTCAATCAAATATTCAATTCCGATGATCATGTTGTCTGAAAGAAACTAGAATTTTCTTTACGAAACCCTAATCATGGCAGTCATCAATAATATTCTAGGGTTCTGACTTCCTCTTCCAGGAGATTTATTCAAGTCCAAGAGGCAATTGGGTTTCTACGGTGGAACCTTAAAGGAAGGGCCCCATACTCCTGGCGGCACCTCCTTCATCGACAACAACACTCACAGCCCCTCTACGCTTCCAGACGAAGCTCCCGCTCCAAGCGTCGCCCCTCCAAATGATTCCGCATTGCCCAGGAGGCAACAGTCCTCCCAGGCAAAGGCTCCCTCGCCATCAAGGTCATGCAACTCTAGGCGGAGCACCACCCCATGGCGGTGTCGACCCCTGCAACTCCAAGCGGCAGAGTCCCATCATCCCCCTTCAGTGGTACCGCCTCCGGGCGAAACCCACCACCGCACATGCTCCAGCGGCACGCCCTCTTCGAGCAGCACAGATCCGACTCCTTCGCGCGGCTCTCCTCCAGGTGACATTGCCCTCTTATCGAAGCTCTAGATGCAGGCGACGCCTCTTTCTCCATTTCTATCTCCAGGCGAAACTGAAGAAGACCTCTCCCTTGTGGGTTGCATCTCCCTCCAGGTCCCTCCAGGCCGCATCGCTGACAGCGCACTCAGCGTCCCTCTCCAAGTGACGGCCTCTCGCGAGAACAGATCCCCCATTGGGGACGCCACGGCAAGGCATCGAGATAGGGGTTCCCATCTAGGGAAACCTAAATAAGGATGGCCCAGTTGGGCCGAAGCGTTATTTTAAAAATTGATTTTATGCTACCATTTTAAGGACCCAAATGGGTCAAAAGAAAATTTAAAAAAGGAGGAGATGAGAGAGGCCAAAAAAATACTGAACAGTTCATTTAAAAAAACGAGACGGCTATTATAAAAAAGAGGAGGAAATAACCATTAAAAAGGGGGAATCGTACAAAAAAACGTACAAAAAAAATAAAAAAATATCTTGAAAACAATGAAAAATGAATGAATGGTTTGAAAAGCCGGAAAAAAATATGATAGGAATATTGGTTTTTTGTTCTCCCAGTTATCTTGTCTTCTCCCAACTTTGTCGATGTCATTGTTTTTTTGAGAGTATGTGAGAAAGAGCGAGTATTGTGTAGAGTCACATGTCTGTTCCAGATACAAACGTCAGATCCCAGACCAACCTGACGTTCAAACTCTACAGTTCTGTTTTAGACTCCGTGGATTGGTTCAGAGTCCAAGTTTCAGGTACTCCATGTTTGAGTGACCTGATTTCTTCAAGTTCTCCAGAGAGAGACTCCTTTTCAGACATGTACATGTATGCGGTCTTCAGTCAGATGTGCATAAGTTTGCCATCATTTTTTGTGTGGTCCCCATCTTTTGTTTTGATCAGAGTTTTCGTGTGTTCCATAAGGACTCCAGAGTAGAGATCCTATTCCACATGCCATGTGGGCTAAGGTTTTCATGTGGTTTCATAGGGACTCCAGAGTAAAGATCTCATTCTCTGAGCCAGTATGGAAGAGACACAGTTCTCCGATGAGGAGACTTCTTCAGACTCCATTCTCCAAAGAACGTGGACTCTGATGAGGATTGTCTCCACGAATTTTTCAGTTCAACCCTTTCAGAGATGGAGCAGTTGTCCACATTATTGTGACGGGCCAAAGTTCTCCAAGTGGAGACTCATTTCAGTTGCAGTGACTCTGACATGCCGCATGCGTAGTACAGAGCACATGCTCTCTAACGAAGAGATTCGGTTTGACTCACACTCCAACCTTTTCGTCCTCTTCACTTGCACAACATAAGAAACAACGTTCTCGACAGCAGCTGACAGTTGTGCGCATTGAGTTGATATTATCCGTAGTATCTTGTATTGTGAGTTTGAGTGATTTCTTTATGTGTCCAAACTGAGCATTGCATGCTCTAGCTTGAGGGGGTGAGTATGTGTCATTTATCATGTGAGATGGATAAATGGATCCTTACAAGATCCATTTACCACATCCAAATTTTAGTCCCACATCTACCAGTGGTGGGACTTGAAGAGTTTGTAGAGGCTATATAAGAAGACTCGGACTTGCTGTATCCAATGAGAAAGTGCAACGCATAAATCAGCCCTTTAAAGCATTCTCACGTGGTTTCATCCCGCTCCTTATGGAGTAGGAAACATGTTAAAATTTCGTTGTTCATAATATTTTACTCTAGTCTTTGATTCCGCTTTCGTATTATATTTTCTAACATATAGAGTTGTGTGTGAGCAGGATTTGTGCTATTGTTTGGGTTTGAGAGAACTGATATAATCGTCAGAATGATTAGGGTCTCTTCTCCCATGACATAGCCCTTTAAAGCATTCTCACGAGGTTTCATCCCGCTCCTTATGGAGTAGGGTTCCATATTAAAATCTCGTTGTTCATAATATTTTATTCTTTATTTCTTTGATTCCGCTTTCGTATTATATTTTCTAACAGATAGAGTTGTGTGTGAGCAGGATTTGTGCTATTGTTTGGGTTTGAGAGAACTGATATAATCGTCAGAATGATTAGGGTCTCTTCTCCCATGACATAGCCCTTTAAAGCATTCTCACGTGGTTTCATCCCGCTCCTTATGGAGTAGGGTTCCATGTTAAAATCTCGTTGTTCATAATATTTGTTGACGCATATTGAATAACTGTATCTCTTTGTTATTTTATTTTCTTGTTATTCTCTTTATGTAATTTACCCATAGGCTACTCTCCTATATAAGAGAGCCTAGGGCTATGGAATAGATTATCTCATTCACGTTTCCCAACATGGTATCAGAGCGACGGTCCTAGACCGGAGTTCTTGAAACCCTAACCCTAACCCGCCCCACCCGCCCCACCCGCCGGCCTCCCTTCTCTCTCTCTACTCGGCGCCGCCCCAGTCGATCGCCGACCTTCTCCGATCGCCGACCTTCTCCGATTGCCTGCGGTGCTTCTGCGCATAGCGCATCTCGCGCGTAGCGCATCTCGCGCGTAGCGCGACTGTGCGTGGCTGTGCGCATAGTCTCTCTGCGCAACTGTGCGCGACTGTGCGCATAGTAGGGTTCCATGTTAAAATTTCGTTGTTCATAATATTTTACTCTAGTCTTTGATTCCGCTTTCTTATTATATTTTCTAACATATAGAGTTGTGTGTGAGCAGGATTTGTGCTATTGTTTGGGTTTGAGAGAACTGATATAATCGTCAGAATGATTAGGGTCTCTTCTCCCATGACATAGCCCTTTAAAGCATTCTCACGTGGTTTCATCCCGCTCCTTATGGAGTAGGGTTCCATATTAAAATCTCGTTGTTATAATATTTTATTCTTTATTTCTTTGATTCCGCTTTCGTATTATATTTTCTAACAGATAGAGTTGTATGTGAGCAGGATTTGTGCTATTGTTTGGGTTTGAGAGAACTGATATAATCGTCAGAATGATTAGGGTCTCTTCTCCCATGACATAGCCCTTTAAAGCATTCTCACGTGGTTTCATCCCGCTCCTTATGGAGTAGGGTTCCATGTTAAAATCTCGTTGTTCATAATATTTGTTGACGCATATTGAATAACTGTATCTCTTTGTTATTTTATTTTCTTGTTATTCTCTTTATGTAATTTACCCATAGGCTACTCTCCTATATAAGAGAGCCTAGGGCTATGGAATAGATTATCTCATTCATGTTTCCCAACATGGTATCAGAGCGACGGTCCTAGACCGGAGTTCTTGAAACCCTAACCCTAACCCGCCCCACCCGCCCCACCCGCCGGCCTCCCTTCTCTCTCTCTCTACTCGGCGCCGCCCCAGTCGATCGCCGACCTTCTCCGATTGCCTGCGGTGCTTCTGCGCATAGCGCATCTCGCGCGTAGCGCATCTCGCGCGTAGCGCGACTGTGCGTGGCTGTGCGCATAGTCTCTCTGCGCAACTGTGCGCAACTGTGCGCGACTGTGCGCATAGCAACTCTGCGCTTAAGCGCGCATCCCGGGCCTTTGTGCGACTGTGCGCCCTTCTACACGCAATCCTTGCGCGCCTCACATCTCTGTGCGCTGTGCAACAGCGTGCGCCAGTGCACGCAATAGCGCTTGCACCTGCCTGACAGTGCACATCCAGTTGCGTGCGCACGTGCCTCTTGCACGTGCCTGCATGCCCTAAGCCTCAGAAACCTAGGGCACAGATCTTGATATACATGGGGTTAGTTGCTTGACGTCTACACATGCAACTAATCCCGTCTATGTCACTGTAGACAAAGATTATCTTCTCTCGGTCACTCCAGTCTTCCATCTCCAGTATGTCAGAAAGCAAGGCAGATATCCCATCTATGGGCGCATTTCGTGGTCCAGCGCCCATTGTCAAGATGGATGGTACGAACTATGAACTGTGGGCAATGCAGTTCATGAGTATGATGAAGTCTACAGGTAAGAAGCACATTCTTACCGAGCCCGAGCCTGCAGAGAAGACTGGAGTTCATGCCTCGTGGGAGGCCGATGATGCATATGCTAAGGTGTGGCTATCTGGCACATTGGCTATTGAAATCGCCAATGACATTCTACATCAACCTACAGCCAAAGACATGTGGGATATCCTGGCAGCAACATATTCTCAGGCAAAGAACGAGACGAAGATCCTGCAACTACAACATGATATATTCACAATAAAGCAGAACGGCCGTCCTTTACATTCTCTCTATACGTCATTGAGAGGGATGTTCGAGAAGCTTTATAGCTTCATGCCTCTTACTGCCACGCCAGAACAGCAGAAGACATACAGGAATGCGACGATGGTGGGTGTGTTTCTCGCTGCACTTGACCCAGAGTATGAGGCAGCACGTTCACAGATTTTGGCGGACTCGACTATTCCTCCCATGGAGGAAGCTTTTCACAGATTGAGTAGGATCACAGTGCCTTCTGCAGCTACGAGTCAGAATCCCTCAGCTATGGCGGCCAACAGAGGCCGCGGCTTTCATCACCAGGGCCGTGGACGTACTCCTCGTGGAAGGAGTGGCCGCACTAGGCCCACATGCTCATATTGTCACCGAGTCGGACATACTGAAGACACATGCTACTCGAAGCATGGATTCCCTGCATCTGCACGAGCCGCTGAGCAGATAGAGCCCCCATCTGCTGCTACACTGGATCAACGATTTGATGATCTAGTTGCCCGTCTCAGGGGCATTATCCCACCATCCGGTCCAGCACCGACTACAGAGAGTCATACTGATGCTGCTGCGTCTGCTTCTGCCTCTACTAGTACTTCAGGTAGTACACTTGCACTCCACAGTAGTAGATCTGATACATTACCGTGGATCATGGACTCGGGTGCTACACATCATCTATGTGGCGACCAGAGTCTACTTACAGGATACACTCAGATTCCTCCAGGACGGACAGTAGTGATTGCCAATGGCACCCACTCCCCTATCACGGGTCAGGGGGAGATTAGATTGACATCTTCTATGCAGCTCAAGAATGTCCTACATGCACCGCATTTTTCTATGAATCTGTTGTCAATTAGTCAGATTACGAAGGATCTCCATGGTCGGGCTATTTTTGATCCATCTTCTTTGATTTTTCAGGACATCCGTACGGGCAACGTGATTGGTCATGGCTATGAGCAAGGAGGCCTTTATCGACTGAACCAGACCCCATTTGCTGGAACCACATCTTCTCCTGCTGGACAAGTATCTCCTCTCCTGTGGCATCTACGCTTTGGTTATTTACCGCTTCAGAAGTTGCGTCTAGTTCTACCCTATGGTCTCTCTCACACACCTATCCAGTGCGAGGCATGTCAGTTGGGAAAGCATCACAGGTCGTCTTTTCCCAGTAGTCAAGGTCAGAGTAGTAACTCCAAGTTTGAGTTGTTTCATGTTGATGTCTGGGGTCCGAGTCGTGTTCCCGATCATCAGGGACACAGGTTCTATATTGTATTTGTGGATGATTTCTCTAGAGCGTCATGGATTTTTCTAATGAAAAATAAATCTGAAGCAGGAAACATTATTATCCACTTTCTTAATGAAATTCAAAATGTTTTTTCCACTTCTGTCAAGATTGTGAGAAGTGATAATGCCTTAGAGTTGTGCACCAACATTCTAGCCAATTACTACTCTTCAAAAGGGATTATTCACCAAACATCTTGTGCTCATACATCTCAACAGAATGGGGTTGCTGAAAGAAAACGCCGTCACCTTCTTGATGTCACAAGGTCACTTCTTATTCAGAGTCATGTTCCGTACTCCTACTGGGGTGATGCAGTCCTTACTGCATGTTACCTTATCAACCGGATGCCTTCGTCTGTCTTGGATGAACATATTCCTTTTTCACTTATTTACCCCGACAAGGATTTGTTCATTCTTACCCCTCGTGTGTTTGGGTCAGTCGCATTTGTCCATCAGTTGTCGCCTGGTACTGACAAGCTCTCTCCTAGGGCTGTCAAGTGCGTCTTTGTGGGGTACTCCAGAACTCAAAAGGGGTACAAGTGTTTTGATCCTATCCGTCGGCGGTATATGATCAGTGCAGATGTTACATTTTTTGAAACTATTATGTATTTTTCAGAAACCGGAAACATGCAGCCAACACCTATATCTCCTGATACCGTATTCATGGCACCACCATCACCATTGCCACAAACAAAACCACCGTCACCACCACCACCGCCGCCGCCGCCGCCGCCGCCGCCACCACCACCGCCACTAGTATCCCCGCTACCATTCCATTACACACGCAGACCTCCTCCAGCTCATGGTCCTGACCCGTCACCTAGCTCGCCTATGGTATGTAATGAAAATATTAATGTTGATGGATCTGACGACATTTCTCAGCAGGATGCATTACAGGAGCATGGTGATAACACAGAGGATCTGGATGTTCCAATCGCTTTACGCAAGCGGAAGAGAAGCTGTGCCAAATATCCATTATCAGCAGCTGTGTCTTTTGAAAGGCTATCTGGAGACTTCAGAACGTTTGCATTGGCCCTTTCAGCTGTAGACATTCCACGGAACCACCATGATGCTTTTCAGGATGCTAGATGGCGGCTAGCAATGGAAGAAGAGATGGCGGCACTTCAGTCTAGAGGAACCTGGAGTTTGGTTCCTATACCTCTAGATGTCAGCCCGGTGAGTTGCAAATGGGTGTTTACAATTAAGCACAATGCATATGGCTCCATTGACAAGTACAAGGCACGCCTAGTTGCACGGGGATTCACACAGACATATGGGGTAGATTACCTTGACACGTTCTCCCCTATGGCGCGTCATTCCACTCTACGGATCCTGTTATCAGTTGCAGTTGCTAGAGACTGGCCACTCTATCAACGGGACGTGAAGAATGCATTTCTGTATGGAGACTTGCAGGAGGAAGTCTATATGCAACAGCCACCAGGTTTTGCTGTTGAGGGGGAGTGTTCCAAGGTTTGCAGATTACATAAGGCCATCTATGGCCTTAAGTAGAGCCCCAGAGCATGGTTCCAGAAGCTGTCAGACCTCTTTGAGAAACAAGGATATAAACGCTCCAATGCTGATCATTCCTTGTTTGTACAGAAGACGGCGAGAGGTATCATTGTAATCATGGTTTATGTTGATGATATCTTGATTACAGGTGATGATGACCAGGGCATTAAGCAGGCAAAGGAAAGGCTGGGGACCGAGTTTGTCACCAAGGACCTGGGAGTCCTTAGGTATTTTCTGGGGCTGGAGTTTGCCAGAAATCCGTATGGATTAGTCATGTCACAGAGGAAGTATGTTACAGATCTGCTGAGTGAGACAGGTATGCTAGGGTGTCGACATGCTACAACACCAATGGATCCTAGCATGAAGCTGTATGATGATGTCACAGAGGAGGTGGACAGGAGAAGATATAGAGAACTGGTAGGCAAACTGTTATATGTCACGATCACTAGGCCAGATATATTATTTGCAGTGAGCCGTGTGAGCCAGTTCATGGAGCAACCAATCCAGGTGCATATGGATGCAATACATATGATACTTAGATATCTCAAATCTTCTCCAGGTGCAGGTCTGCTATTCAAGAAAGGAAAGGGGATTTCTATCTCAGCATGCGCAGATGCAGACTATGCAGGATGTCCCAAGGATAGGAAGTCCACCTCAGGGTATGCTGTCTATGTTGGAGATGCCCTAGTCTCATGGAGGAGCAAGAAACAAACTGTGGTAGCTAGATCTAGTGCTGAATCCGAATATAGGGCTATGGCCCAGGCTACTACAGAGATGATGTGGGTGAAAGCGGTGCTGACAGATTTATGCCTAGATGTACCACTTCCTATGAACTTGGAATGTGATAATCAGGCTGCTTTGTTTACTGCAAACAATCCTGCATTCCATGAGCGGACCAAGCATATTGAGGTGGATTGTCACTTCATACGTGATATGATTCAGAAAGGATTCATTGCCACATCTCATGTTACTTCAGAGAACCAGACTGCAGACATATTCACCAAGGCATTGTTACGAGGTCCATTTCAGAAGTGTGCTTCCAAGCTGAGCATGATTGACATCTATGCTCCATCTTGAGGGGGAGTGTTGACGCATATTGAATAACTGTATCTCTTTGTTATTTTATTTTCTTGTTATTCTCTTTATGTAATTTACCCATAGGCTACTCTCCTATATAAGAGAGCCTAGGGCTATGGAATAGATTATCTCATTCACGTTTCCCAACAATATTTTATTCTTTATTTCTTTGATTCCGCTTTCGTATTATATTTTCTAACAGATAGAGTTGTGTGTGAGCAGGATTTGAGCTATTGTTTGGGTTTGAGAGAACTGATATAATCGTCGGAATGATTAGGGTCTCTTCTCCCATGACATAGCCCTTTAAAGCATTCTCATGTGGTTTCATCCCACTCCTTATGGAGTAGGGTTCCATGTTAAAATCTCGTTGTTCATAATATTTTATTCTTTATTTCTTTGATTCCGCTTTCGTATTATATTTTCTAACAGATAGAGTTGTGTGTGAGCAGGATTTGTGCTATCATTTGGGTTTGAGAGAACTGATATAATCGTCAGAATGATTAGGGTCTCTTCTCCCATGACATAGCGCGACTCTACCACCTTCTTCAAGGTAAATCTTGTAAATGCACTTGATACGCTTGCCAACCAGAGCTCTATATTATCTAGCATCAACCTCCACTCATTCACATGTAACATGGCATCCGTGTTCATAAGCAGCGAAGCAACTATAGATCCAAACATCCAAGTCTTATCAAGCAAGTAAAGAACGTACTTGCACTGCGATAAAACAAGCTCTCTAGGCGTGTGGACCACCTCACTACCCATGAGAACAAAACAATCCACAACACAAGTAGCACCACAATCCCACCAAAGGAACGTCACATTGAAAAAAGTACACACTCCAAGGTTACGTCGGATTAGGGTCTCATCACCCGGTTGCTTGTTGAGATTAAAGACCTAGATTGAGTTTTCTTTTACTTCCTTTACATGTTAGGCTATCACCCTTGGAGGCTGTAATCTTTATTATGTTATCATCCTCCCATTCTGTAACATTACTTCTGCTAAAATTTCCTAATATCCTGTGATTTGTTCTTACGGATACAAGAGTACATGTCATACTAAATGCTTGCCATGTAGATATTGAGTGCATTAAATTAAAGTGGTATTTTTCTCATGTCCTTGAGTAAATATGTTAGCTACTACACTTCCTTTGTTTGGATTCTCATTATCTTGTGAATCCTACCTCGAAAGCATGCTATATGTCTTCTTGGTTGTAAACTTCATCTTCTCTTATCTCGTTGTTTCTCAAAGGAGAAGGGATCTCCACACTATTCAATTTCCTTAACATGTTCATATATTCATGTTCATGTAGAATATGGAATAGACGCATGCCCATCCTTCCCCATGGACAGATCAACATCCCCCCTCAGTGATTAACGCAACAACCCATGGGAATTGTCACAAAACACGCCATTCTCTATCCAATCATCTTTCCAAAATATGAAAGATCTCTCGGTCCTAAGGATCGGTCTAAGAATAGGGATTGCAACATGAATCACCCAGTGAATCATCTGCAGGAGGAGCTCACCTGACAAAATATCAAGGTTAGCAATAATCCCATAAGCACCTCTAAAGTTGTTGGGACAAAAAATCCCGTCTCCGTCGATATACCCTAACCACCCACCTCAAAAACAATAACTTATTCAACTTTTTTAATTCACAAAACCCCCAAACCCCCTCCACATGTGTGGACAATGAAGCTTCAAACCATGAAAGCAACCCCATTCTTTCTTGACCAGAACTGGTCCAGATAAATTTTCTCATGATACTCTATAGGCTCTATTGTATACCAATCAAAAGTTGACGAATTATTATGTCAAACACAAGTATAACCAACAAAATTGATTTTAACAACATGATGCAAATGGAAATTGGCGCGCGGATAAAAAAGTGAATATTTGAGCGGTGTAATTTTGGTGGCGAAAGAGAGGGGTTGAGAAGAAGAAATTGGAAGGATTGAGAGGAAGAACACGCCTGTAGCGCGGGGTTGAAGGAGGAGAACCGCGGGGATCGCGTGGAGAGAGAGGGAGAGGAGGAAGGAGAGAGAGAGATAAAAATCTCAATTGATTATCAATACTTGACTGACTAAAACATTGGACTACCATCTCTTTATATAGGAGAGATGGGGTTACAAAAATAGTAAACTAATTAAAATTGACAACCAACTTATCCTAATTTGACTCTGACAAAATTTAAAATTCAAATTGACCTCTAATTACCCTAATTGGACTCTAATTAATTAATTGATCAAATTAAATCTACGAATAAACGTTGAGATCACATGCGATCTCAATCATTTAATTAGACAATTACGACAACTTAAAAACATAAATAAAATTGACCGCTAATTAATTAAATAAGTTCGACCCTATAATTCGAGGTCACACTGCATCAACTCTCCTCCGCTTTAAAAATTCGTCTCCCGACGAATTGCTTGACGTAGATGCACGTTGGAGAATTCATCCTTGAATTGTGGCTTCAATTTCCTCCAATTCGATCATTTCAACGTTACGTTGTAGTTTTTTCCAATTGGAGGGCATCTCTACAATTTTCGTACCCCTTCAATTTTCCTCACATTCCTATTGCCTTTTGCTTTTCTGCAAATAGGAGTTTTAGGGGGTTTTACTTTGCAAATCTTCCCACTTATTTTCCAATCCCCTTCTTCCAGAGATTTGAGTCCCGTCAATCTCGGTCCTGTTAGGGTTGGGGCCCTTTTTTTATGCGCGGGAGGGCGGCAAGGCATCTCTGACACGCTGGCGGCGGCGACGATTTGCTGGCTGGAGCGGCAGCTTCTGGGGGACGAGGGACTGGCGAGGGAGGAGCCGTGGGGAAGCGGGAGGCGGAGGGGGTTCTTGGGTAGGGTTGCGAGGTGGTGTTTGGGGAGGGGTTGGGAGCGGTGGGGGCGCAGCTGTGGGGAGGGAACGGCGAGGGAGAGGGTGGCGGCGTGGAGAGGAAGGAAGGGAGGGGGCGGGCGTTAGGGTTCGGGTAGCACAGTAGAGAGAGGGAAAGGGGGGCGGCGCCCGAGAGGGAGGGTGGTCAGCGGCTGGCGGAGGGGCGCACGGCCTCGCGCGGGCTGGGGAGGGGCGCTCGGTGGAGATGCATAGGGTGGCTTGCGAAGGGTCGGGGGCAAGGGAAGGTAGCGTCGGGGTTGGGGGCGTGAGGCTAGTGGAGGTTTCCCGCGAGGCTAGTGGAGAGGTGTTGGTGGGTTGCAGGATGAGGAAGGGGGTGTTGCAGGTGGGTGGTGGGTTCGGGACCGCTGGTTTGGCGGGGGTGGGGGAAGGTGCCGCCGAGATTAGGAGGAGGGTTGGGGTTTCCGGGTTTGCGGGAGAGGATGGCGGGGCTGTTAGGGAAGGAATGACGGCCGCGAGGACTGGGGAGAGTAGGGGAGTTACCTGGGACGGCCGGGGTGGTGCCAGGATGGCTGGAGGGGGCAGCGGAATCGATTCTGATGGCGGAATCAGATTTGGAATCTCCTGTACAGCCACTGTTTCTTCGAATTTTTCTTCTAAAACGATCTGGACAGCAACCGTTTTGTCTTCTTCCGCGATGATTTCTTCGTCCAAACTTGCGGCAGCGGCTTCGACGGGTGGAGGATTCGATTGGGCGTTGCAGAAGGCTTCAACGTTGGCCATGAGATCTCGAAACAGCGAGTTGAAGTTGGTTTGCAAATCACGAATCATGTGCTCCGTCTCCTTGAAGGAGGCGTCGACAGTGGAGATGGTTCGTCGTGTTTGTTCGGATGAACGATGATGCCGATGCGAGCGCCTAGACGGATCGTCAGATCGTGGGGACGATCTGTAAGCCATGCTCTGATACCAATTGATGTAAATGGAAATTAGCGCGCGGATAAAAAAGTAAATATTTGAGCGGTGTAATTTTGGTGGCGAAAGAGAGGGGTTGAGAAGAAGAAATTGGAAGGGTTGAGAGGAAGAACACGCCTGTAGCGCGGGGTTGAAGGAGGAGAACCGCGGGGATCGCGTGGAGAGAGAGGGAGAGGAGGAAGGAGAGAGAGATAAAAATCTCAATTGATTATCAATACTTGACTGACTAAAACATTGGACTACCATCTCTTTATATAGGAGAGATGGGGTTACAAAAATAGTAAACTAATTAAAATTGACAACCAACTTATCCTAATTTGACTCTGACAAAATTTAAAATTCAAATTGACCTCTAATTACCCTAATCGGACTCTAATTAATTAATTGATCAAATTAAATCTACGAATAAACGTTGAGATCACATGCGATCTCAATCATTTAATTAGACAATTACGACAACTTAAAAACGTAAATAAAATTGACCACTAATTAATTAAATAAGTTCGACCCTATAATTCGAGGTCACGCTGCATCACAACATTAACCGACAGTCTCTTAAGGAGCACATTTCCTTTCAACCAACCACTATTCCAATATTTCCATAAGAGGGCCCAAGTTTGCCAAACAGGGCTTTTCACCAAGTGTGGGTAACCCTAAGTATGAAATACACCAAGAACATCTAGCCATGCCCAACGCTTTGTCACACGCAGAAGCCACCTCCTCCTAGTCCATACCAATGGATACAAAAGCCAATACTCCAAGTTAAATCTTCAACCTAGGAAATTAACCAAACATATCCACCAAGGTTGAAAACCTTCAAGTCTTCCTCAGTACACCCTCAACAAAGAAGAGTTTATCATCTAGACACTAAATAAAGGGGGCAGCATTGAGTAGCTCGTGAAACATTCTCTAAAATAGCATGTTAAACAGACATAACAAGGGCATTCGCCACCGCCACAAACAATAAGAGTGCCAACGAGTATTCTTGCCGGACAGGCTGACACCCCTCTGAGGTTTTTTTAAAATCCCCTTTGGATGACTGATGATGAAAGATTTACCTAGTTACATATATTGCTTTTTTCCCCGGAAAGCTTGTTTATTACAGTGTTGATACCCATCAACCTTCGGTGCTCTCATTTTCTTTTCTTTTGGAAATCCATTGCATGCCACCTTCTGAATGGCCCACCTGTCACTCTCTATCAATTATTTAGGTCGTGAAGGATTATGTAAAGCTTGGAATGCCACACTTCAACATCATGTCGTATAAGGGTTCCGTTGCCCTGTTGCATGAGTTGAGATTAAAGAATATAGTTTTTAATTCCTCATCAAGTTATCATCCTTAGATGTTGTAGTATTTCTGTGTATGTTATCATCCTTAGATGCTGTAAATATATCTTATTGAGTTATCATCCTTCAATGCTGTGATATATCTTTAGCTAGAATTTTCTTATATTATGTGAATTATTCTTAAGGATACCAGAGTGCAAGCCATATCAGACACTTTCCATGAAGATATTGAGCGCACTAGCAAGAGAAGGCCAGATGAGGTCATATTTTTCTCGTTTCCTTGAGTAAATATGTTAACGACTCCACTTCATGTCATTAGTTTGGGTTGTGTTATTTTCGATTTTGTCAACATGACACCCTCTTTCTACCTTTCATAGTTCCAGTTCAATAGAATATTGGGGTTCGAATACAAATATTTTATCGCATTGCAAGTTGCAACTTCTTGCATTCGAAGTAATCCTAAATAGAAATGTAAATAGTTGAAGTAGCAAAGAACTATTCCATTTGTATGATGGAACCAGCCGACCAATTTCTAGAGTGAAGCAGTACAAAGCTACACACTACCGCACATCAGGAAATGCAAACCGCTTCTAATTGCTTTGCCCATCTAAGTATGAAACTGAAGAAGGAAAACAAAGAAAAAATCACCATCTGAAGATCACGGCTGCCGGACGTGCTCTCGACAAGATGAGGTCTGGCGCGGACGTCGTAGATGATCGGCCGGTCGAACCACGGGATCATCAGATGCGTCCCTTCAGGATAAACCTTTTGGATTTGAACAAAAACAACAAAAAGCTGTCAAAATAGGAACAGACAAAACCCTAAACCCTAGACCTCTACCTTGTCCTTGACACCGACGAGGCGGTTGAAGACGATGGCGCGGTGGCCTCCGTCGACGTTGTAGAGGCTGTTGAGGGCGCCGTACAGGCCGAGGCCTCCGAGGATGGCGACCTTCACCAGGGACGAGGCCGACGCACCGCCGGGGACGTTCGGAACCTTCACCTTCCTGAAGTCCATCTTTGTCTCCACAGACTGTGCTTCTCCTGCGGCTCACACTACAAAGAAGCTTTTAGTTTTTTTTTATTTTAGGGTAATTTACATGCACATCCCTAAAATATCCACCTGATATGTATTTCGTCTTCAAATTTACATACATAACGATTTGAATCCCTCCCTGAAGGCATGTTTGGTTGGTGGGTTGGGTTGAGGTACACCGGTATACCCCTCTTTCCAACCCTCCCAACCCTCCTTACAATTTACTATTCACAGGGGTATCCAACCCAACCCAGCAACCAAACAAGCCTTAAAGGTACCATGTAGTCTTCTACTGGACCTCCACATTTAAATCATGTAGTGCCGTTTGGACTGGCAGGGGATCAAGACTAGGAAGCTTGAGAACTTCCATCTAAATTACCTATTGTTTTGATATTTTCCCGTATCCATTGAGGGTAATAAACCATTTGGATTTCGTTAGATTTCGCTTTGAGCGATCAGACAATGTATGGAGGAACTGATGATGTTGCTAGCGGAGTTGGATAATGTGGTTGGGCCCATGAGGGACGAGAATGTTGGAGCTGGTATGATGAAGTTTTCTCGATTGGTAAGACATACAAGATTTTGAAGGGCCCAGTGGTTTTTGACTCGGAAGGATGTGTGACAGATTGTACAAGGATCTGGAAATGGAAAGTTCCAACACACGTGAAGGTCTTTCTAGGACTATTTAGAAAGGGCACAATCTTGACCGGGGATTAACTTGCTTGATTTGTTCAATCAGTTGATATGACTTGTATGCGATATATGGATGAAGTGGAAGATGCATATCACCTTTTCTTTGGGTGTGGGAGCTCACAGAAGGTGTGGGAGCTTTTTGGGAATAATGTGATTTGTGTAGATGGTGCGGTTAGGTTCTGAAAATTCATTAGAACAGACCGGAATGGCACGAAGATGGATAGATCGAGTTGTCTGGCTTTGATTTGGGCAATTTTGGCTTGTCGTGAATGGTGTGATCTTTCATAAGGAATGTTGCTACGGAGAAAATATCGTTGTGCATGCGAGAGCGTTGACAGAGTGTTGGAACATGTAATTTAACTATTGTAACTGACATGTTTACAGATGTGTATTATTTTGATGATTAATGGTGAAGTTTTTGGGCACACACATAAATGGTGGGGTCCCTTTTTTCTTCAAAAAATAAACCATTTGTATTTTCACCCATGAACTATATAAACTTCATCAATTACCTTCTCGACCATGTTCCGTGTATTTGATCGTTAAAATGAACCCAATTCTGTCACGAAAATATCTATAATACCCTTTAGTTTATCGAATTTACAAATGTCTTCCACCATTGTTTCAGATTTCGCGAAATTTTGGTTTCGACAAGGGAGCGAAATCTCGAGCGAAATGACGATATGAGGGCAGCTTTCGGTCATTTCTTCACAAATGGTGGTTGGTATGGGTGAAATATCGTCGAAATTTCGATGAAATATCATATTGACAGGGTATCGATACCATATCCGAAACCGATATTTAAATCCTTGCTCTCCACCCACCTCCTCCTTCCCTCCCCTACTAGTACCATTGATTTGGAAGGCTATGACGCGATCCATGGTGCCAACACTCCATGGCGTTAGACCTCTGATCGACAAGGACGAGATCTCGATCTCCGATTGCTTCCAGGTAAATCAGAAGACCTCCAAGCACTAGATGTTGCTGGTTGTCGGTGACTTCTCCAGATGTGCGTTGATGGTAGAGATTGTTGGGCATATTGCAGTCCAGCCCCAACTTGGGCTTTCATAGAGAACAGCTTTTTACCCCTTTTTGGAGGTATATTTGCAATTTTTCCAGCATTTCGGGAAGCCCCATTCCAGGGACGAAGAGCCCTACTCGTACTCTCCATACCCCAACCGATTCGAGAGAGAGTCGCCCTCTCCTACCCATTTTCTAGCAAGATCGCAACAAGGGTTTCGGACCTCATTCTCTGTCTTCCTCCACACGAGCGGGAGAGCGAGAGAGAAGCCGAGTATCCGTGCTCGAGGACAGCAGCAGCCGGGTTCGAGAGGAGCAGCGGCTATGGCTGCAGCGTTGGTTTTGGGAAGATCAGTGGTTTTGGGCGAGCTCGAGTGGGAGCAGCCATTGGAGGTCGTTGCGGACGACCTCAAGGAGCCGAGCTTCGTGTTTGTGTCTCCATTCGGGAGCCCATAAGGGGAGTCACTTTATCCTCCTTAGATTTAAGCACAATATTGGTATTTTGGATACCTAGAGATAGTTAGTTCATTGTAGAAGAACTATCCATTGTGTGTGTGGTTTGTACCTCGGTTTTGTGGGCAACAAAACCGGTAAGAACATTGGCTCCATTTTGACTGTAGTGAAATCGTTGCCGGTCTTGCCCCATGGTTTTTCCCTTGCTCACATTGAGTAAGGATTTCCACGTAAAAATCTTTGCCTCTTGTGGTTGCTTGTGTGCTTGATTGTGTTTGTTGCTATTTGAGTTCCCGGATGGGGAACATGTATTGTGTTCTGCCATCTTTGCTGCAGGACAATTTTAAGGGGATTATCCTGGTTGATTGCCCCATTATCCCCACAGAGATGACCACAAGATCCAAGCATGAGGAGGTCGTCGAATTGCTTCACATTGGGACGCAATCACGACAACGCGATGAAAGATAAGCCGGAGTCGTTCCTGGTCGTCTACGAAGCAGGATGGGGCAGAGTTACGATGCTCAGATGAAGCTCCTGCAATTGTAGGTTGTGAATCGGGGCAGAGAAAGATGAACCTCAACTCCCCCAATCGGCGAAGGACCTGCGCAAGCAATCCCCTCCTCGATTCACGTGAATCGGACTTTACATGGACGTGAATAATCAGAATGAGATAGGGTGTTGTTCTTCTCTTCATTTCGAATTACGAATTTGCATAAAGTTTCAACGGAAGCATATATATAGAGAGGGTCAATCCTATGAGATGGATTTTGGTGAGATGGGAGATTCTGGATCACTAGTTTCAATTAGGAGAGAGAGACAGCTAGGAGAGAGAAAGATAGAAACTAGTGGTCCAGAATCTCTCATCTCACCATCTCACAAAATCATATCTCATCAATAACGAAGAAATGCATATTCAATGTGTATATTTGCATATAAAATGTGTATTGTATTCATGTTTAAAATATTTTTTAATATAGTGGACTGACCTAACCCGACTCGACCCATGTACTTGCGGGCCGGGCTCGGACTTGGGCTGCAATTTCAGAAATTCAACGGGCTTAGACCTGGCCCGCAAGCCCGTAAATTGAAATCAGACTCGGGTAGGGCTAGGTTGGGCTCGGCCCGACCCGACCTAATGCTCATCCCTAGTTGGCGCCCATGCCCCAACTTGTGCCGTCCTCCCCACGCCGGCCCCCAACCCTACTAGAACGGCTCTCAACCTGCTCTTGAGCGCTGCCGCGGTGACCAACATTGGATTTCTTGCAATTGAGAGAGAGGGAGTGAAAATCCACGCTCGATTCCGGCGGTGGTCTGAGCCTTAACTCAAGCGAGCTGGCTTGAGAAAAGTCAACTTAACGGTATGGTTCGTGTTGTTGATTTTTTTACAAGAAACTTAGACCTAAAAATACATAGAAAATTATAAAAATAATTTTCAAGAAAAATAGTGCACAGTTGGAACACGCATATGAAAAAATCGTAAACTGAACTTCACATATCAATATCTTTTCCATATGAACTCAAAATTTACCAAACTCACTCCATTGTATTTAAACTTAAATTATATATCTATTGAAGGTGGTTCCATTAAAAATAGAGTTAAGATGTACTAGTCATCTTTGTGAGGTCCCATGATACTATATACATGTATATTTTATTCATGTATTTTATTCTTTATGTTTTTACTCTTCTTATATTTTTAAATAATATTTCAACAACATGAACCATACAGTTAAGTTGACTTTTCTCGAGCCAGCTCGCTTGAGTTAAGGCTAAGTTAATCAGACCACCGTCGGAATCGAGCGTGGATTTTCACTCCATCTCTCTCCATTGCAAGAAAATCAATGTTGGTCATCGGGGCAATGCTTAAGAGCATGTTGAGAGCCGTTCTGGTTGAGCGGACTAAAATTACGAAGTTGACGTGATAATTACGATGTTTACATAGTTGAGAAGATAATTAACAAAGTTTTCAGAATTTATGGTGTACAAGTGCCTAAACTATTTTAACTCTTTCACCTCCTTGTCATCCAAGGCTCATTCTCATAAGCTATGATATCGATTTTATCTAGCGATACGAAAATGTTGTTATCAACTCAGTTTTTAAAAAAAATACTATATTACCATAAAATGTACATTCTCATCATTGGAGGGGTTGATGGCACCAAGAACCTCCTCCCTTGGATTTTTAGGACGATTCAGATACTCGCAATTCCATGACAGCAGGAGATCCAAATCAATGTCCAAGTCGTTCCATGTCCGAGTTAAAGCACTTCGAATTGTAATGTCCTGAGCTTAGGTCATCGGTTCGTTAACGAAGAAAACTGACCATGGCAGCTTATTGGGTATGGGCTCAAATAGATCCCGACCCACTAATTTATACGAGACAGTTTTCCTCGATAATGAACCAGAGACATAAACTTGGGATGTTACAAACGGTATCAGAGCAATTTTCTTTCTGATAGTGTAAAGACTACTTGAGATGTGGAGCTATACCTAGGGATGAAAACGAATACCAATATATTCGTATTCGTCCGTATCCACATTCATCAAATAGAGGATATGGAACTCATTTTTTCATATCTGTAGAATACGATTGCGAATACGAATACAAATGTTCAACATTCGCCGAATATGAATACGTATACGAATATGCTATCCTTAATTTTGACGAATATGAATGTGAATACAAATGTTCAAATTTTTGAGGATACGAATACAAATATTTATTTTTTGAAGGATACGAATATGGATACAAATATGAATAAGAATGTTCAAATTCTGGGTGATACCGGGACTTACAAGGTACACAAAGAAACAATTTTGATAGATTTCTTTTATTATTTCGTTATATCTTTACACTTCATTTTATTATTTAGTTATTTCTTATGCACATATTATTATTAAAATATTTAATATACTTTTTATGTATTGGGGATTATTATAAACGGAAAATGCTTATATCTTTTAAGTAAATTTGGATATGTATATTTCGTATTCATTTGTCAAATATCCGTATCCGAATTATCAACATTCATTTTGTATTTGTATTCGTATTTCAAGGATATAATTCTACATACTATACATTCGTGTGATATTTGTATTCGTAGTCATATCCAGATTTTAAAAAGGATAAAGATATGGTAATATCTATATCTGTATTTGTATCCGTCCGTTTTTCATCCCTCGCTACACCTATAAAAAGATAGGAGAAAAAAGCTATCCAGAACGTGCAACCGCCACTATCACTAGAAATAAGTGATGGATTATGTTGCAACGAGAATGTTGCGAATATAAGTGCGGGGTTGTAACACTCAACCCCCAAACATAGTCAGACATCTAAAACTCATGAAGTATGGGTGTGATTTATAAGTGACGAGAATTAATACTTAACAACTTGAACTTAAGTATTTTAAGTAATTGTAAATAGATTCAATTGAATTCGAATCGAACAAATTATCACAGTTTTCCTCGGTAACAGATTTAGGGGATGTTACGGCCACATGGGTGGTCCGATCTTTTGATCTGACCGTTGGATCGTGTGATAGAACAATCTCCGTAGACACAGTCCATGTCGTGTCCTTCAAATATCCCATCCCCCACGCCACTCGTCATCCTGTGGCCAAAATCACCTCCCTCAACTCTAACGGCTGAGGGAAACTCCGGAGATTCCATCCCAGATTCAAATCGAAGCTCCTGCATCATTGGAATATTCCAGTTAATAAAGCCACTGGCTCTTGAATCTTGATCAGCAGAGCATCAAGAACAAAGCTTCAGCATGCCATCATCGATGGCCTTTGGATCTCCTGTAAGATTTCGCCACCGATCTAATTTTCCCATTCCCACATCACTGCTTGATAGGAGGCCTAACCAGCAATCACCAGCAACCAATAGATCGCCGTCAATCCTCAAATCTCCAAGGTATGTAAGCACAGATTAACTCAGATGTAACTAAGAACACACAATATGCTTAATTATTTTGATACTGGAATCAGGACGTGCCAATTCTTCCCCAAAGGTTGGGAGCATCGAGCAGTACCGATGCTATTAAGAGCTGTTGCTTTGAAGGAAGAAGAAAGGTACTCGATCGACGATAAGCGCAACCTCAAGAACATGGGTGGCACCGTCTTCGGAGCAGCTTCCTTGATCGTAGGAACCAGTATCGGTTCCGGTATCCTCGCCCTCCCCCAGACGACCTCCCCCGCGGTAAGTATGCGTGATTCAACGGTATGTTTGCGCGTATGTATATGTGTATGCATGGATCGATTGATTATTAGTCATCAAGATTTGTAACTTTTTAGGAAATGGATCGTCTGCTGCAACAGGAAGCCCAGCAGACTCTGCAGTACCTATTTGAGCCGCTCGATCTTGATCGAACAATTCACGCGATTTTGCACTTTTTATAGGTCGTACCGTGCGAAATCATGTGAACCGCTCGTACTGCAGAGTCTGCTGACTCCCAGCTGCAGCAGACGATCCATTCCCAACTTTTTAACTCCTTTGTTGCAACAATCATCTGGTCAAGATCCATTTAAAATATGCATCAGATTGTATACCACCATGTTTACATAGGGATTCGTGCCGAGCGCGGTGTCGATCGTCGCTTGTTGGGCCTTCCTCGTCATCGAAGCTCTCCTCATGGCGGAGATAAACGTCGTCCTCACTCGAACAAAGAGGGAGGAGAAGGAAACGACAGAAGAGGAGGAGGAGGTGATGCCAATCATGTCATTCAAAACAATGGCGCAAGAGACGTTGGGAGACTTTGGAGGGGCCATGGCCACCATCACCTACGTCTTCCTCGGCTACACGTCGATGACCGCCTACGCCTCCGAGTCAGGGGAACTTCTATCACACATCCTCGCGCTACCATCATCCCTCCTTAGCATCGCCTTCACCGCCATCCTCGCGTCGCTCGTCTTCTTCGGCGGGACGCGTAAAACCGGCTTCGTGAATCAGTGGCTCACTGCCTTGATGATCGGTTAGTTGCTGCTTCACTCAACGATTCATCTCTATTTTACCTGTGATTAATAATTAAGATCTGGTCGTGATCAATTAGGATTATTGGTGATGATCGAGATCACTATGGCTTCCTCTGGGAATTGGGACGGATTGATGAACACCGAGGATTGGATGAAGGTCCCACGAGCAATCCCAGTGATCGTATTCGCATTGGTTTATCACGACCATGTTCTCATATATCATTCCTTCATTATATCTTGTAACGTCTCGAGCTTAGGTCCCCGGTCCGTTATTGAGGAAAACTGGCCCAGACAACTTGTTGGATTCAGGTCCAATTAGATCCGTTGACAACCACCCAAAATGCTTAAGTCCATGTTGTCAAGTAGTAATCCCCACCACTTATAAACCACACCCATACTTTGTGAGTTTTCCATGTGAGTTGACAACCTGTTATAACACCCTAACCCCAAACATAGTACCACAGGAAAACTCACAAAGTGAGGGTGTGATTTATAAGTGGTGGGGATTACTACTTGTCAACTTAGACTTAAGCATTTTGGTTGGTTGTCAACGGGTCTATTTGAGCTCGAAACCAACAAATTGTAAAGATCAATTTTCCTCAATAACGAACCGGAGACCTAAACCCAAGACGTTACAATATCTGCCCATCATTTTTTTTCAATTTCATGACATATATATCACTCATATCCAGTGATCTGCTCACATCTTGACGGGGATCTGAGAAGAATAAGATTATCGATACTGATCGGCAGCCTGATCCCTTTGATATCTCTGCTTCTATGGGATGGCATCGTGCTCAGCTTCCCATCTCAGGTAGATGGGTTCGATCCACTGGAATCACTGTTTAGAGACGGGAACACGGCGAAGTCGACGATGGCGGAAGCCTTCTCGATACTGGCGGTCGCGACGTCGCTGATCGGCACGCTTCTCGGTTTCTCCAGCTTCTTCCAGGAGCAGTTTTATCTCAAGTTCAAAAGCCAAACTTTGCAGGCAAAATTTGTTGTTTAACATAGGATTAGACAGAGATTAGTATGCTAATCTTGATTAAATTGATAGATAATCTGCTGTTGAAATTGCCAGGAGGGTGGCAGATCGAACGACGCAAGTGTGATGCTCAACATCTCTGCTCTGGCGGTGGCTGTGATCCCTCCTCTGATTCTATCTATATCACTCGCCGATGCTTTCTCTATAGCTACAGATATTGCTGTGAGGAATTTGGATTGTTTTCTAACATTTAGTTTTATGTTATTACAATTTAAAGAGAGGGATTATATCGAAATAGGAGACAAGCGGGCAACAAACTGTGCCGCTAGTCTTTTTTTGAATTGTTTTTTAAACTAAACTTTGCGTGATTAACTGGAGATTTAAACTTGATTTGTTGGTGAAGGGTGGCTACTGCATGATGATATTATACGGAGTCCTCCCGCCGGCGATGGCCTGGTCTCTGCTGATGCGGAGGCGTGACGGTGAAGAAGAAGTACAAGAAAACGAGGGGAGAGGATACTTATCGGAGGCGAAGCCCGCGTTGATTGGCGCGGGGTTCTTCGCCACCGCTTTGGTGGCGGAGCAGCTGTTTCAGGACCTCCCCATTGTGCTGCACCTCTGAAATGGACTACGAGCTATCGATAGAAAGAGACCATTGAATTGCCATCAAAAGAGCTAAACTATGCATATATTATTATAAAGCAAAACTTATGTAAATTATATTATATGTGTATATATATATTATAAATCAATATATGTAGATTGATTATTGTGATTACGAGTAGAACAAAAGTAGTACATATCACACAAAAAGATCAGTGGCACAGCTTGTTGTCCGTTTGTCTCCTATTTTGATGTAATCTCTCGTGATTACTTGATTTCTATGGGTAAATGTATAAAATATGGCCAAGGGCATCGGAAAATTATTCTGTAAAAAAAAGGAATCATATATGCATAATCTGATCTCGCTAGTTGTTTGATGTAACATTTGGAGTTAAGTGGTTCTCTTGAGAAGCCAGCGGAGAACGTCGCCAAACATGTGGTCGACGTCGTCGTCCTCCTTCTCGCCGATGAGCTGGTGCCACATTTTGCAAATACATGTTCTGTTGTTAACATAATCATCAAGGTATACATTAAGCAGTGAATCAATAACAAAGCATCACATGTTAACAAAAAGATAATCATGTGTTTCCGATTCATGGTCTAGTTACATAATGTAAACATGAACCGATTAAAGCATTGCTAAGTTATATTAGGAAAAAATCTGTCAAAGGCAAAAGAGCAAACCAAATGGAGCAAACAAGACAGTAAAGATACTAGATTAGAGAACATCGAAGCGCCCATGTGATGGATTGTCCATAGACAGGATATTGCCCTCACAACCAGTACAAAGGCTACTGACGATCCGCTCCCAAGATATGATGACACACGATCGTTGTCCACGTACACTAACAAGATCGTCCTCGAGAGTACCTCAAGGAGCTGCAGTCGAGAGAAGAAAAATGGGTAGCAGTTGTAACAAAAGAACAGAGAGCGAGAGGAAAAAGTTTTCTTGCGAGTGAAGAAAAACAACATCCGGAGATAGGTATAAGAAGACCTATCGCAGCTTTTCGTTTTTAAAAATGCCCCTCAATGGACGCCTCTTCATATTCTGAAATGGCAGCTAAGTCAAATCCGTTGGGCCTAGTCGAATTCTCGTAGCGGTCGAATCACAATTAATCAATAGGATTCATTTATTCGACTCGCAAAATGAAACTCGTAGCAAAATTATTGAGATTCGATATCCGAATTGATTCTCCCAAGCCCGAGTCTAAGTCAGAAACAGAGTAGAGCATGCACACGTGTGTGGTCCTCCATTCCTCCTCTCTACTATTGCTACAAGAGCTTGGGGTGTTAACTTATATATAAGTCCACCAGATTTTTAGAGCTACTAGATGTTGTACTGAAAAAATCCAACCAGACTCTTCTTGTTTCAAATTTGAGAGTTCACAACTTCTCTCCAACACCATTTGGTTTTCCAATTGAAACCAAATAGTTAATCCAATATAATTGCATAGGTTTACCAAGTAAAAACCTAATTACATTGAGTTAAATACATCAATCTCCTACGAATTCATCAATTTGAAAAAGAGATTCAAAAGACATCTTTCAGCTGCCATAATTTGCTTTCAGTAAAGGTATCTTCCAATTTGATCCACTACCCGAGTTTATTACTTTCACCTCAACATGAACGAAGTGAAATACGTCTAGAACTTCAAACCTTGGTGGTGAAGTATACGGTAGAAACAACAAAGTGTTGTTCTTGATACAATCTTTAAGGTTGATGCTCTTAAAGGGCATGTACCATTATCCTGTTTTCACTAGTGTATTCAGAAAAGACCATCTTCCTTTAATTACGATCCACAGTAATACTCACATAGTTGACGTTCTCCAATAATGCACTGCTACCATCCTACCCAAAATTTTGAACCCATTCAGAATCTAGACTCTGTTTCATGCATTGGATTGGTTTTTGTCTTTCGGATGTATTGGAGTTGACAAGGCCAAGCTTTTAAAGTGTCTATGTGAAGATTGATCTCCTAAACCTAAAATGGAAAGGTGCGGCAGAGGCAATAATCGGTTGGATCTCCTTTGCAGCAAGCGGATGTACTTGGTTCTGGGTAGGATTTTCTTCGAGAAAGTTAAAGGAAAAGTCAAAATGGAAAAAAAGTTAGTTTAGAGGAGATGATGAATGAGGCTTCTATTGCAATCGAATCACATCCTTTGGGTTCAAAACAACAAGAGAATGATTTGGGGTGGATGAGACACCACCCTGTTTCTGTAGCCTCACACCACCATCTGTCCTTTTTTTTAATATTATCAGTGGGGTTTTGCCAAGCTAATACTGTAACATCCCGGGCTTAGGTCTTCGGTCTTTTATCGAGGAAAACTGACCCTGACAACTTATTGGGTACGGGCCTAAATGGATCCGTTGACAACCATCCAAAATGCTTAAGTCCAAGTTGTCAAGTAGTAATCCCCACCACTTATAAACCACACCCACACTTCGTGAGTTTTAGGTATGGCACTATGTTTGGGGTTGGGGTGTTACAAATATAGTGTGGATGCTGGAGGAGGGATGCGAGTGCATGGAGGAAGATCATAAAACTGAAGGAAAAAGTGGGTACAATAGGATGTTTACGGGGCAGGTACCTTGACCTATTCCACCATTTTCTGCTCCAACCAATCATTAATGGGTCACGGGTAGACATGACTTGTTTGAACGAGTACCCTCTCCTAATGGGTACCCTGATTATCGGTATGGGTAATGGGTACCCATGGGTACCCATGCGATGAATTTGTGATTCATCTCTCTAAAAGTTGAAAACAAAGCTTCGCTCTCGAGAAATTAGCTGATATTTCCATTTATTGTGCATTATTAACATTCATACATTTAGAATTGATGTTTGCATTTTAGCATGCATATTTGCATTAAATAAGGAGCCAATTTTACTTGTACATATTCACCTATATATTAGTTAAATTCACCTATTTGTATTTATTTTATACTAACTTCGAATCCAATAAAATCAACTCTATAATGTATATATTACTAACATTAATAAAGAAAAAATATCAAAAAAAAATACTAACTTGTAAAATTGTCTAATAAAACACGAGCCCTAGTTTGAGACTAAGAAGCTTAAAATGCGCATATCTCTCTCATATAGTGTCTGATTTAGGCTTACTCACTTTTAAAGAATATACGTTCAAATACCTTCAAAATAAGATCAATTTCATAAAAATCGGATTTCATATGTGAAACTTGGATTTTGGTCCCCTATTGTATATTGTAAATATTGACCATAAAAATTTCAAGATTTTGATTTAAAAATCCAACCTTATATATTGAATCTTAGAATAATTCTCTACGTATCCTTTAAATTTCGTTTAACTCCGCAATTATTTACTATTTTATCTTATTGATCAAACATTCGGTCAAGATCTAAGCAACTTAAACTTCATTTAAAAAAGATCTGAATGTTTGACCATTAAGATAAAATAGCAAATAATCTCATATTTAAGAGAAATTTGGAGGATATGTAGAGCATTAATATAAGATTCAATCTATAAGGTTGGATTTCAAAATCACAAAAAAAAATTAAAGGAGATCACAATATCTCTGGTGCAATCCTCTCTACAACATAGGATCCTCTTCCTCTATATAACCACATGAATGAATCAACTAATCTGGTCGTAAGCATACGTACATGAATCGAACTAAGTTTTTGAAGCTTTTCAAACTTAGCTCAATACAGTGCATCTGGCGCACGTGCCCCAACCTACGCAGCCCTCCCCAGGCCACCCCCAACCCTACCAGAACGGCTCTCAGCCTGGTCTCGAGCACTGCCCCGGTGACCAACATTGGATTTCTTTCAATGGAGAGAGATCACCCACGCTCGATTCCGGTGGTGGTCTGATTAACTCAGCCTTAACTCAAGCGAGCTGGCTCGAGAAAAGTCAACTTAACGGTATGGTTTGTGTTGTTGAATGGACTAAAATTACGAAGTTGATGTGATAATTATGATATTTACAAGGTTGAGAAGACAATTAACAAAGTTTCCATAATTTATGGTGTGAAAGTCCTGAAATATTTCACCTCTTTCACCCCCTTGTCATCCTAGGCTCATTCTCATAAGCCATGGTATAGATTTTATCCAGTGATAGGAAAAATGCTTTTATCAACTCAGTAAACTTTGTTCAAACAAAAAATACTGTATTACCATGAAATGTACATTCTTATCGTTGGATGCACATCTTTGTCGGGAGAAATCCATTCTTAAGAGAGGGGTTCATGGCACCAAAGAACCTCCTCCCTTGGATTTTTTTATGGACGATTTAGGTACTCGCAATTTCACGACAGCAGGAGATCCAAATCAATGTCCAAGTCGTTCCATGACCGAGCTAAAGCACTTCGAATTGTAATGTCTCGAGCTTAGATCATCAGATCGTTAATGGAGAAAACTGACCTTGACAGCTTATTGGGTATGGGCTCAAATGGACCTCGACCCAATAATTTGTCTGTGACAGTTTTCCTCGATAAGGGATCAAAGACATAAAGCTGGGAAGTTACAAATGGTATCAGAGCATTTTTCTCGCTAATAGTGGAAAGACTACTTGAGAGGTGGGGCCAAACCTATAAAGAGATAAGAGGAAAAGACTATCCAAAGCATGCAACCATCACTGTCACTAGAAATAAGTGTTGGACCATGTTGCAACGAGAATGTTGCGAATATAAGTGGGGGTTGTAACACTCAACCCTCGAACATAGTCACAAATCTAAAACTCACGAAGTGTGGGCGTGATTTATAAGTAGAAGGAATTAATACTTAACAACTTGAACTTAAACATTTTGAGCGGTTATAAACAGATCCAATTGAGCTTGAACCCAGAAATTGTCAGAACTAGTTTTCCTCGATAACAAATCAGAGACGAGACGATACACCCATGATATGGCCTGAAGTAAAACATCAGGGGATGTTACGGGTGGGTGTTCGATCGATTTGGTGGATTTGGATTATTCGGTTTGGGGTGAATTCGGTTTAGCTTGAAAAATGAAACCCATCTCCCAGTCAAAATGCTTCGGGTTGAGGTATCCGAGTCATTGGTTTGGGTTGATTGGGTCGGGTTAAAATCAAATTAATCGAATTAAGAAAAGATGATTGTTGTCACTTAATAATTTACATACCATCTTTCCTAATTTTGCTACAAATCTACTACAACTTATAACATAACGTGAGTACCCATCACCTTTCTAAAAACATATATGTATTATTATGTATTTGTATGTATACATGTGCATAAATGCATGAGAATTTATCGTTCATGTTAGGTAGGTCCAAACCATGTATCACCTATATCTATTATTCGGGTTGATTGGGTGGGTTGGACGGAAGCTATCAAAACCATCAACCAACTCAATACCCATATAAATAAAAAGGTTGGAGTCTAACCCGACCCGAAACTCAAATAACCAATTCATTTAACCCATCTCAAATAATTTGACTGGATTATTCTGTGGTTGACCCAAACAGAACCCACTCCTACGGCCACATGGGTGATCCGATCCTTTTGATCTGACCGTCGGATCGTGTGATAGAACAATCTGCGTCTGCACAGTCCATGTCGTGTCCAAATATTCCATCTCCCACACCACTCGTCATCCTGTGGCCAAAATCACCTCCCTCAACTCTAACGGCTGAGGGAAACTCCGGAGATTCCATCCCAGATTCAAATCGAAAGCTCCTGCATCATTGGAATATTCCAGTTCATAAATCCACTGGCTCTTGATCTTGATCAGCAGAGCATCAAGAACACAGCTTCAGCATGCCATCATCGATGGCCTTTGGATCTCCTGCAAGATTTCGCCACCGATCTAATTTTCCCATTCCCACATCACTGCTTGATAGGAGGTCTAACCAGCAATCACCAGCAACCAATAGATCGCCGGCAATCCTCAAATCTCTTAGGTATGTAAGCACAGATTAACTCAGATGTAACTAAGAACACACAGTATGCTTAATTATTTTGATACTGGAATCAGGACGTGCCAATTCTTCCCCAAAGGTTGGGAGCATCGAGCAGTGCCGATGCTGTTAAGAGCAGTTGCTTTGAAGGAAGAAGAAAGGTACTCGATCGACGATAAGCGCAACCTCAAGAACACGGGTGGCACCGTCTTCGGAGCAGCTTCCTTGATCGTAGGAACCAGTATCGGTTCCGGTATCCTCGCCCTCCCCCAGACGACCTCCCCCGCGGTAAGTATGCGTGATTCAACGGTATGTTTGCGCGTATGTATATGTGTATGCATGGATCGATTGATTATTAGTCATCAAGATTTGTAACTTTTTAGGAAATGGATCGTCTGCTGCAACAGGAAGCCCAACAGACTCTGCAGTACCTATTTCAGCCGCTCGATCTTGATCGAGCAGTTCACGCGATTTTACACTTTTTATATGGCGTACCGTGCAAAATCATATGAACCGCTCGTACTGCAGAGTCTGCTGACTCCCAGCTGTAGCAGACGATCCATTCCCAACTTTTTAACTCCTTTGTTGCAACAATCATCTGGTCAAGATCCATTTAAAATATGCATCAGATTGTATACCACCATGTTTACATAGGGATTCGTGCCGAGCGCGGTGTCGATCGTCGCTTGTTGGGCCTTCCTCGTCGTCGAAGCTCTCCTCATGGCGGAAATAAACGTCGTCCTCACTCGAACAAAGAGGGAGGAGAAGGAAACGACAGAAGAGGAGGAGGAGGAGGTGATGCCAATCATGTCATTCAAAACAATGGCGCAAGAGACGTTGGGAGACTTTGGAGGGACCATGGCCACCATCACCTACGTCTTCCTCGGCTACACGTCGATGACCGCCTACGCCTCCGAGTCAGGGGAGCTTCTATCGCACATCCTCGCGCTACCACCATCCCTCCTTAGCATCGCCTTCACCGCCATCCTCGCGTCGCTCGTCTTCTTCGGCGGGACGCGTAAAACCGGCCTCGTGAATCAGTGGCTCACTGCGTTGATGATCGGTTAGTTGCTGCTTCACTCAACGATTCATCTCTATTTTACCTGTGATTAATAATTAAGATTTGGTCGTGATCGATTAGGATTATTGGTGATGATCGAGATCACTATGGCTTCCTCTGGGAATTGGGACGGATTGATGAACACCGAGGATTGGATGAAGGTCCCACGAGCAATCCCAGTGATCGTATTCGCATTGGTTTATCACGACATTGCACCAGGTTCTCATATATCATTCCTTCATTATATCTTGTAACGTCTTGAGCTTAGGTCCTCGGTTCGTTATTGAGGAAAACTGGCTTTGAGAACTTGTTGGGTTCATGTCCAATTAGATCCGTTGACAACCACCTAAAAAAATTAAGCCCAAGTTGTCAAGTAGTAATGTAACACCCCAAACCCAAATATAGTACCATACCTAAAACTCACGAAGTGTGGGTGTGGTATATAAGTGGTGGGGATTACTACTTGACAACTTCAGCTTAAGCATTTTGGTTGGTTGTCAACGGGTCTAATTGGGCTTGAACCCAACAAGTTGTCATGACCGGTTTTCCTCGATAACGGACCGGGTACCTAAGCTCGGGATGTTACAAATGTTATCAGAGCCAAATTCTCTCTGATAGTGGAAAGGGCTATCCGAGAGGTGGAGCCGCCCCTAGAAAGAGGTTGGAGAAAATGACTACCCAGAGCGTGCAGCCGCCACTATCACTGAGAATAAGTGATGGGTCATCTCGCAACGAGGACGTTGCGAATATAAGTGAGGAGGTTGTAACACTCCAAACCCAAACATAGTGTCATACCTAAAACTCACGAAGTGTGGGTGTGGTATATAAGTGGTGGAGATTACTACTTGACAACTTGAGCTTAAACATTTTGCGTGGTTGCCAACGGGTTCATTTGGGTCCGAACCCAACAAGTTGTCAGGGTTAGTTTTCCTCAATAACGAACCGGGGACCTAAGCCTGGGACGTTACAAGTAATCTCCATCACTTATAAACCACACCCACGTTTTGTGAGTTTTCCATGTGGTACTATATTTGGGTTGAGGTGTTACATATCTGCCTATCAATTTTTTTCCATTTAATGACATATATATCACACATATCCAGTGATCTGCTCACATCTTGACGGGGATCTGAGAAGAATAAGATTATCGATACTGATCGGCAGCCTGATCCCTTTGATATCTCTGCTTCTATGGGATGGCATCGTGCTCAGCTTCCCATCTCAGGTAGATGGGTTCGATCCACTGGAATTACTGTTTAGAGACGGGAACACGGCGAAGTCGACGATGGCGGAAGCCTTCTCGATACTGGCGGTCGCGACGTCGCTGATCGGCACGCTTCTCGGTTTCTCCAGCTTCTTCCAGGAGCAGTTTTATCTCAAGTTCAAAAGCCAAACTTTGCAGGCAAAATTTGATGTTTAACATAGGATTAGACAGAGATTAGTATGCTAATCTTGATTAAATTGATAGATAATCTGCTGTTGAAATTGCCAGGAGGGTGGCAAATCGGACGACGCAGGTGTGATGCTCAACCTCTCTGCTCTGGCGGTGGCTGTGATCCCTCCTCTGATTCTATCTATGTCACTCGCCGATGCTTTCTCTGTAGCTACAGATATTGCTGTGAGGAATTTGGATTGTTTTCTAACAGTTAGTTTTATGTTATTACAATTTAGAGAGAGGGATTACATCGAAATAAGAGACAATCGAGCAACAAGTTGTGCCGCTAGTCTTTTTTGAATTGTTTTGTAAACTAGACTTTGCGTGATTAACTGGAGATTTAAACTTGATTTGTGGGTGAAGGGTGGCTACTGCATGATGATCTTATACGGAGTCCTCCCGCCGGCGATGGCCTGGTCTCTGATGATGCGGAGGCGTGACGGTGAAGAAGAAGTACGGGAAAACGAGGGGAGAGGATACTTATCAGAGGCAAAGCCCGCGTTGATTGGCGCGGGGTTCTTCGCCACCGCTTTGGTGGCGGAGCAGCTGTTTCAGGATCTCCCCGTTGTGTTGCACCTCTGAAATCGACTGCGAGCTATCGATAGAAAGAGACCATTGAATTGCCATCAGAAGATCTCAAGCTATGCATATATTTCTATGAAGCAAAACTTATGTAAATTATATTATATGTAGATATATATTATAATCAATACATGTAGATTGATTATTGTGATTACGAGTAGAACAAGAGAGTAGAACAGATCACACAAAAAGACCAGTGGCACAGCTTGTTGTCCACTTGTCTCTTATTTTGATGTAATCCCTCGTGATTACTTGATTTCTATGGATAAATGTATAAAATATGGCCAAGGGCATCGGAAAATTATTCTGTAAAAAAAAGGACTCATATATGCATAATCAGATCTAGCTAGTCGTTTGATGTAACATTTGGAGTTAAGTGGTTCTTTTGAGAAGCCAACGGAGCACGTCACCAAACACGTGGTCGACGTCGTCGTCCTCCTCCTCGTCGATGAGCTGGTGCCACATTTCCGAATACATGTTCTGTTGTTAACAGGATCACCAAGACATACATTAAACGGTGAATCAATAACAAAGCATCACAAATTAACAAAAAGATAGTCATGTGTTTCCGATTCATGGTCGAGTTACATAATGTAAACAGGAACTGATTAAAGCATTGATACGTTATATTAAGATAAAATCTGTCAGAGGCAAGAGAGCAAATCAAATAGAGCAAACAAGACACTAGAGATATTGGATTAGAGAACACCGAAGCGTCTATGTGTGGATTGTCCATAGAGAGGATATTGTCCTTACAATACCAGTATGAAGTTTTCTAGCGATCCGCTCCCATGATACGACAGGGCACGATTGGTGTACGCGCACACAGATGAGATCGTCCTCGAGAGTACCTCAGGGAACCGCAACCGAGAGAAGAAAAATAGTTGCAGTCGCAATGAAAGAACATAGAGCGAGAGGAAAAAAGTTTTCTTGAGAGTGAGGAAAAAGAGCGTCCAGAGATAGGTATAAGAAGACTTGCCGTGGCTTTCGTTTCTAAAAATGTCCCTCAATGGACGTCTCTTCATATTCTAAAAATGTTGAAGGAAACAAATGAGATGATTTACCATTAACCCTAGAGCTCTCTTATATAGGAGAAAAGCTCTATGGGTAATTTACATAAAGAGGACAAATAAATACTACAAACTAATGTTACTCTAACACTCCCCCTCAAGCTGGAGCATATATATCCAACATACTCAGCTTGGAACAACAAAGATGAAATGGACCCCTAGCAAGGACCTTGGTGAACATGTCTGCAACCTGTTCTCCTGATGATACATGAGAAGTTGAAATAAGTCCTTTTTTAATTAAGTCTCGTGTAAAATGGCAATCCACTTCAGTGTGTTTCGTCCTCTCATGGAAGGATGGATTATTGGCTATGAACAGGGCTGCTTGATTGTCACATTTTAGATGCATGGGAAGAGGAACATCAGTGGTTAAATCAGTCAAAACGGACTTAACCCACATCATCTCTGCACTACCTTGGGCCATTGCCCTATATTCTGACTCTGCACTTGATCGAGCCACCACATTTTGCTTCTTACTTTTCCAAGCTACTGGAGAGGTGCCAACAAATACAATAAAGCCTGAAGTTGACTTTCTATCATTAGGACACCCAGCATAGTCTGCATCAGCATAACCTGTGATGGATATAGAGGTATCTCTTCTATACAGAAGACCAGTACCTGGAGACGACTTCAGATATCTCAAGATCATAAAAACAGCATTCATGTGAGCCTGCCTGGGTTGCTCCATGAATTGACTTACCCTATTAACCGCAAAGGCTATATCCGGTCGGGTAATAGTGACATACAAGAGCTTTCCCACTAGCTCTCTATATCGTCTCTTGTCTACCTCCTCAGAGTCATCATCATAAAGTTTGACATTAGAATCCATAGGAGTAGCAGCTGGTCTACATCCTGCCATACCTGTCTCAGATAAGAGATCCGTAACATACTTCTTTTGTGTCATTACCATACCTTGCCCGTTTCGTGCAAACTCCAGCCCCAAAAAGTAGCGAAGTGTACCCAAATCCTTCATAACGAACTGCTCGCCAAGAAACTCCTTGGCTGCTTGAATGCCCTGCTCATTGCTGCCTGTAATAACAATATCATAAACATACACTAAGATGATCACAGTACCTCGCTGGTCTCTCTTTACAAAGAGAGTATGATCTGCTGTAGATCTGACGAAACCCTTCTGTTCAATCAACTCCGAGAGCTTCTGAAACCAAGCCCGTGGACTCTGCTTCAGGCCATATATGGCCTTATTAAGGCGGCACACCATACTGGACTCCCCCTCAGCAGCAAACCCTGGCGGCTGCTGCATATAGACCTCCTCCTGCAAGTCACCATATAAGAAGGCATTCGTGACATCAAGCTGAAATAGGGGCCAGTCGCGGACAACAGCAACTGCAATTAGAATCCGTAAGGTAGAATGACGGGCTACTGGAGAAAACGTCTCCTGATAGTCCACCCCATATGTCTGGGTGAACCCACGAGCAACCAACCTGGCTTTGTATCTATCAACCGTACCATCTGCCCGATGCTTAACAGTAAAGACCCATTTGCTTCCGACAATGGACGCACCTGGTGGAGGATGCACAACACTCCACGTACCACGTGAATGCAACGCCGCCATTTCCTCTTCCATAGCTAAACGCCACGGGCTGCTCTGTAGGGCCTCCTGATAAGACCGTGGGATGTGTACTGCCGATAACCCAACAACAAACATGCGAAAGTCCGGGGACAAACGCTCCAATGACGCCTGAGAGCAAAAATCCATCCCATATTTGGGATTCATTGTCCGAGCACGCTTCTGCCGTCTATGAGCAATAGGTATATGTAGGTCATCAACTGGAGGAGTGACAGTATCATCAGTACCCTGTACATCAGTACCCTGTACATCCATCTGCGCATTCAAATCACCTGTGCCATCAGTAGAACTCAAATGATCAGTACATACCTCGGGCGTGCTGGATGATGGAGGAGGCACATGAGCAGAGGGTCGTCGCTGATAGACCTGAGGATAATGAATAATAGCTGGTGGTGGCGGTGGTGGTGGTGGTGGAGAAGACTGTGGTGGTGGTGGAGAAGACTGTGGTGGTGGTGGTGGATAAGACTGTGGTGGTAGATTAGAGCATGGAACAAATAGAGGTGGAGGCGGCACATAGATGTCATCTCCTTCCTCTGAGTGAGCGAGTCTGTCACCTGTAGGAGAAAAATACATAATGGACTCAAAAAAGGTGACGTCTGCACTGACGTAGTATCTTCGTTTAACTGGATCGAAACACCGATATCCCTTCTGGGTTTTGGAATAACTCACAAAAACACATTTGACAGCTCTGGGAGAGAGCTTGTCAAGACCAGGAGAAAAACAATGAACAAATGCAACAGACCCAAAGACACGCGGTGTTAGGGAGAAAAGATCCTTCTCGAGAAACGCAGTCAAGAAAGGAATATTCTCCCCTAACACTGTCGAAGGCATACGATTAAGAAGATAACAGGCAGTGAGAACCGCATCCCCCCAATAGGAGTGAGGGGCACGGCTCTGAATCAAAAGGGTTCTGGTCATATCCAATAAATGACGATGCTTCCGTTCAGCCACCCCATTTTGTTGGGAGGTATAAGCACACGACGTCTGATGCACAATCCCTTGAGACATAAGAAATTTGGACAATTGGGTACTGCACAGCTCTAGAGCATTGTCAGACCGTATGTACTTCACTTTAGCAGAGAAAATATTTTTTATTTCAATAAGAAAAGACTGAACAAAATGACCAGCATCAGATTTATTTTTAAGAAGAAAGACCCACGAAAGTCTAGAGAAATCATCGACAGCAACAAGGTAAAACCTGTGTCCTTGAAGATCAGGGACACGACTGGGACCCCAAATATCAAAATGTAGCAACTCAAATAGACCATGATGACTTGGACCTATACGACTCGGAAAAGACGACCTGTGATGTTTGCCAAGTTGGCATGCCTCACACTGAAAATTAGACTTGGGAGAAATCTGTGGAAGAATATGAACCATCTTTTGCAACGGAAGATGGCCAAATCAAAGATGCCAAGTGTAGGGTGACACCGATCCAGCTCTCATAGAAGAGATACCAGCACAAGGAGATTGCACCAGTCTATAAAGACCCCCTTGCTCATGACCAGTCCCAATCACTCTGCCCGTTAATATGTCCTGAAACACAAGAGGAGATGGGTCAAATATCGCACGACAATGTAAATCTTTAGTGAGTTGACTAATAGACAGCAAATTCATCGAGAACTTCAGTGCATAGAGAACATTGGACAGTCTCAGGGTAGGAGTCAACTGTACCTCCCCCTGACCAGTAATAGGGGAATATGTACCATCAGCTATCACCACCGATCGTTCAGATTGAGCAGGATGAAAGACACTAAACTGACCTCTGTCACCACAGAGGTGGTGTGATGCACCTGAATCCATGATCCATTCTGATAGATCCGCCTTGTAACACGTAGTAAAGACAATGGGTGCGGCACCTTTGAAGGCACCCACAGACGGAAAATCTACCTTGTTGTCTGACATGACGACAACAGTAACCTGTAACTGGGGTTACAAAATCGGAAGACACTGTCTATTTGTACATAGACTCAAACCAGCGGTCACGCGTACAGAAAATGATCATTCAAGGAAGCATGGCTAGGGCATATAGTGCATACTCACATGGCTTGCATGCAAAGGAAGGCACGCTACAGGCACTGGACTTGCACATGTTCTGTGCGCAGGAAGGCACGCGGTTATATGACCGCACAGGACATCGTGACAGGAGGCGCACAGCAAGGGACTCGGTACATGCACAGGACAGGCGAGATCAGCACAACGAGAGCCTAGATGGCGCAAGACGAGATGATGCGCGAGAGGATGGCGCAGTACTGGACCCTTGCGCCAGATGAGAATGCGCGAGGTTGCCAAGAAAGCGCTATCGCGCGAGGGCTATCACGCGAGGGTTATCGCGCCACAAGGGATGCGCGCAGGAGAGCGCCGTGGGGCGTAAGTGGTTCACGCAGGAGAGCGCCTGTGTAGGAGAGCGCCGTGGAGCGCTGGGATTTGGGTACAGGGCTATCGCGTAGGGTTACGCGTACGAGAAACTTGCGTAGGGCGCGCAGGGTTATCACGCATACGCGCGTGGCTTGAGATGCGATCGCGCACTGAGGAGAGGCGATCACAGGAGAGCCCTATCGCAGGAGAGGCGATCACGCGTGGCTGAGGGAGGCGATCGCGCGTGGCAGGGGTGAGATCGGCGCCCTTTCTCGCGCGTGGATGGAGGCACAGGGCGAGAGACGCCAAAGCACGCCGCCGCCGCAACCTCGGAACACGCAGCGGAGGAGGCGGCGGCGCTGATCGGAGGAGAGAGAGGAGAGGCCGGCGGGTGGGGTCGGATAGGGTTAGGGTTTCGAGAACTCCGGTCTAGGACCGTCGCTCTGATACCATGTTGAAGGAAACAAATGAGATGATTTACCATTAACCCTAGAGCTCTCTTATATAGGAGAAAAGCTCTATGGGTAATTTACATAAAGAGGACAAATAAATACTACAAACTAATGTTACTCTAACAGCGGCTAAATCAGAGCTGATGGGTCTAGTCGAATTCTCGTATCGGTTGAATCACAATTAATCGGTAGGATTAATTTATTCGACTCGCAAAATGAATCTTATAGCAAAATTATCGAGATCTGAGATCCGAGTTGATTCTTCCAAGCTCGAGTCTGAGCCGGAGACAGAGCAGAGCATGCACACGTGTGTGGTCCTCCATTCCTCCTCTCTGCTATTGCTACAAGAGCTTGGGATGTTAACTCATATATAAGTCTACTAGATTTTTAGAGCTACTAGATGTTGTACTGAAAAAATCTAACCAAGACTCTCCTTGTTTCAAATTTGAGAGTTCACAACATCCCTCCAACACCATTTACTTTCCCAATTGAAACCAAATAGTTCATCCAATATAATTGCATAGGTTTGCCAAGTTAAACCTGATTACATAACGTTAAATACATCAATCTCCTACGAATTCATCAATTTGAAGAAGAGATTCAAAGACATCTTTCAACTGCCATAATTCGGTTTCAGTAAAGGTATCTTCCAATTTGATCCACTACCTGAGTTTATTACTTTCACCTTAACATGAACGAAATGGAATACATTTAGAACTTCAAAACCTTGGTGGTGAAGTATACGGTAGAAACAACAAAGTGTTGTTCTTGGTACAATCTTTAAGGTTGGTGCTCTTAAAGGGCATGTACCATTATCCTGTTTTCATTAGTGTATTCAGAAAAGATTCTCTTCCTTTAATTATGACTCACGGTAATACTCACATAGTTGGCGTTCTCCAAAGATGCACTGCTAGAAAATTTGAATCCATTCAGAAACTACGTTCTGTTTGATGCACTGGATTGGTTTTTGTCTTTCGGATGTATTGGAGTTGACAAGGCCAAGCTTTTAGAGTGTCTATGTGAAGATAGATCTCCTAAACCAAAAATGGAAAGGTGCAGCAGAGGCAACAATCGGTTGGATCTCCTTTGCAGCAAGTGGAGGTACTTGGTTCTGGGTTCGAGAAAGTTAAAGGAAAAGTCAAAATAAAAAAAAGTTAGTTTGGAGGAGATGATGAATGAGGCTTCTGTTGCAATCGAATCACATCATTTGGGTTCAAAACAACAGATTGGGGGTGTATGAGACACCACCCTGTTTCTGTAGCCTCACACCACCATATGTCCTTTTTTTTAATATTATCAGTAGGGTTTTGCCAAGCTAATATTGTAACATCTCGGGCTTAGGTCCCCGGTCCGTTATCGAGGAAAATTGACCATGACAACTTATTGGATACGAGCCCAAATGGATCCGTTGACAACCGTCCAAAATGCTTAAGCTCAAGTTGTCAAGTAGTAATCCCCACCACTTATAAACTACACCCACACTTCGAGAGTTTTAGGTATGGCACTATGTTTGGGGTTGGGGTGTTACGGAAATTTGAAAAAGGAGAGATTATTCTGTGGGATGAGTTTGTTAAACTCTTCCGCGAGCAGTATATTCCAATGCACTTGCAATTGATTAAGGGGCAAGAGTCTATTAATCTGAAGCAGGGAGATTTGAATGTTGCTGGATATAACAACAAGTTTCATCGCTTACTGAAGTATACTCCACACCTATGTCCAGATGAGTATAGGATGACTCAGAAGTTCATTGAGGGACTTCACCCCGCTTTAAGATCGTAGGTTCTTTCCAGCGTGCTGAAGACTATGGAGGATGCTCTAACCAGCGCCACAACTATGGAGAGAGATTTCTTGCAAAGAAAGGAGGAGAAGCCACATAATGATTGGAAGGATCGATTTGGGAGGAACAAAAATTTCAAAAATTCTCAGAAGCAGAAGCAAACCTCCAAGCTAGGGCTAGGTATCTGATTTTCTGAATGCTCTTTTTGTCATCGTTTCCATCCTAGAGAATGTTATGTGATGAATCCACATTTCATCATCTTTATTCTATCATTTTGGCACCAAAAACCCTAGCAAATACCTGTAATTAGCATTAAATCCATCATCTTAGCATCCATGCATGTGCAACCATATTGTGTATAAATCACTGTAATTAAGGCCAAAATTATAGAATAAATAAAGAAAAGAAAAAGAATAAAATATTGTAAATATTTTATGACCCAAACCCCCGAGACCTAGGCATCTTGATGAATAGGTCGACAAGGAATAAAGTAGGGGGAGATAAGGGCCAAAACACAGATAAAATACCTATACATTTCATTCATTCTTTATTCATTTTTGGGACCTATTTTTGGTTCCACTTTTTGTACATCAAATAACGAAACTTTGTACATGAAAGTTGTAGATAAATTAATAAAGAAAAAGACAAAATTGATTTCACAGAAAAATAATGTACAGATAAAAAGTTATGGTCTGAATAAAAATCCTGAATGCCAACTTCCCAGACCTGTATCTCACAAACGACAACTCCAAATGCAGTGTACTCACCTTTAATTGTATATAGAATGAAATAATCTACCCAATGGTGGTGGTTTCGCATTTGGCGGAGCTACGGTTTGAAAGTTGACTTTTGGACCCACATTGTACACTTGTACTGAATAAAATATTCAATTTATTATTTATTCATTATTTATTCATTTTTATGTTGTAAATAATACTTATAATAATTATGTACATTAAAACAAGAATAAAAGCCTAAATCAAAACAAAAATAAAAATACTTGTATAAATCCAATACATAGGTACTTTACCTATATACATACCTATATAAAACATACTTGTATTTTATTAAATGTACAAGACATATCAGAAAAATAAAATAAAAATATCTTTATGTATATAAAAGCATCTTGTAATTTTAGAAAATAATAAACATAAAATAAATAAATTAAAAATACAAAATAAAAATAAAAGTATTGAAATATATAGGTATATATACAATAAAGGGCATAAATGCAAACTTGTAAAAATACATCTCAGAAAAATAAATAAAAATCACTAAAAAATTCTTCATAAAATAACAAACATTTTTTATTTTATAACCTAAAATCAATAAATTCATTTACTATTTTAATTTGATTTTACAAATAATTTCCATTCTGAATTTCCTGGTTGGTCCACGTGGACCAACCAGGTGCGGTCTGGAGTTGACCTCGGTCAACTCCCCCGACCAAAGCCTGCCACCTTCTGACAGCCCGATTTCGCCCCGATTTCACCCAATTTCCGAGCTCGATCCGTCCATCCTCACGCCTCGATCCCTTCTTGGGAATTCATCTCTGATCATCCCTCTCCCACGCCATCTCTTCAAATCACGCCAGATCCCCATCATTCGCGCGTGGAGCTCGCTTGAAGGAGACGCCATCGCCACCTACTTAACCAACCCCCCATCTTCCTCCCCAAGTTTGAACACCTTCGGTCCACCCTTCAGCGCCATTCCCGTGCTCCTGAGCTCCGTGGAGGTGACAGCTCTACCGCCAGCCCTTCAGCCAAGGCGCGCGAAGTCGGAGGCGTCTCCACCACCTCCCGCAACTCCGGCGGTCGAGGTACCCTTCTCTCCGGTCTACACCGTCGAGGATGCCATTTCACCCCTTTCTTTTTCGTGCATTAGCTTAGTCTTAGTCTTAGGATCAAAAACCCCAAAAAAATTCGAAGTCTCATCGCCTGTATCGCCCGATTCGTCAACCTCGCCGGAGCGCAACTCCGGCCGAGTTCCCATCCGCCGTTCAACGCCATCCCGTCGCCACCGCGGGGTCCAGGCAACTTGCCCTGGACCCTCTCACCTTATTTTGCAGGTCCAAGCGCAGTCAACGCACTTGGAGGGCCATTTTGAGTCCTCGCCGGAGATACCTGGAGCGTGAAGCTCCGCCGCCTTCGCGCCCGCATCTCGACATCCCTCCGGCGAATCCGAGCCGTCCAGTCCATAGAGGGACCTTTCAGGAAGCTGCAGCTCCATTTTGGAGCCCATCCACCGCCGAAGGAGCGAGATCGGAGTCGGGGAAGTTCGCCTCCGCCGGCCTTCTTCCCCGTTCTTCCTCCTCGCTTCTCCACCGTCCGATCGAGCCGCAGCTCCAGTTCGAGCCTCGACCGTCCGATCATCCATGCACAGCCACCGTCAGATCTCTTTCTGAGATCTAATCTCAGACGTCGACGCCAACCGTCATCGGCCGCTCCTGTGCTGCCACGTGGATAAGTGGCCCGCTCCCCGCCGTTGGATCGTCCATCGCCGCCAGCCGTTGGATGCGCGCCACGCGTCACCCACAGAGCGCTCGAGCGAGGGTATTTTGCACCCCAACCCTCGCACTTTTTGTATTTACTTTTTAATATTTAAACTTTTGTCTGTAGTGTAAAAGTGTTGTAATATTTGCATAAACACCCCCGTACTTTCCATATTTGCATTCCTGTCCTTCGCCACGTCACCTCACGTGACCTGTACACGTGAGGGGGTGGGCATTTTGCAAGGATACCCTCGGTTGTTTGTGTATTTCGTTTAAGTCCGTGAACATTTATGTCAAGTTGTAATATTTTGGAGAAATTGCATCGAACCCCCTGAGCTTTGTAATATTGCAAAAATACCCCTCCCAGGCGCGTGCAAGTCACGCGCCCTGGTGGGTAAATTGCAGATATACCCTTGCGGGTTTGGATATTTGTGTTCAATCCTCAAAATGCAAGTTTCAGAGTAATATTTTGTGGAAAAATTGCGTAGGTGCCCCTGGATGTTTCACTATTTGCATATATGCCCTTGCCAGCACTGTTTGATGATTGGAGTCTTGTTCTAATTAATTAAAGCATCATTTTAACTCCAAAAATTCCACAAAAATAGGTTTAAGTTTTTGGATAAGTGTACTTTAACGCCATCTAATTAGTTTTTGATTTTATTTTATTTTCCTATTTATTAAAAATCAAAAACTCTCATTTTGTGTACTGTCTACCTTAGAAAATACCAAAAAAATATTAAACCATCTCCAAAAATTCCAAAAAAATTACCTAGCGTCTATTTTGTCCTACTTTAGTGTCAGTCCAAAAATCATTAAAAATCTCAAAAGAAAAACACTAAAAATTGAAAAACACCCAAAAACTCCAAAAAAATTAGATAAAATCAAAGAAAAATCCAAAAAATATAAACTCAACTTCTGTTTGTTCCTTATTTTATTATCTTTATGTGAAAAATAGTGTGAAGATTTTTAGCTACTGGTTGCTATTTTTAAATTGCATTTTACTCACAGCCAACCTTGTTTGCACTGTTTTCTCTTATTTCAGTTTTTAAAAATATCAAAAACACTTTGAAAATTCCCTAAAAATCACAAAAACAGTAAAAAAACCCTAAAAAGACTAAAAACATTTTATTCCTGAATTTTTGATTATTTTTGTGCATTTTTATAAATAGTTGACCTTACCTTTTATTATATTGCCTTTACTTTCCAATATTAAAAAAAAATATAAAATATAAAATATAAAAATCAGAAAATCAAAAATCAAAATACAAAATTAAAATTAAATTAAAAAAAAATATTTTTTAAAAAAAACCCACAACAATTGCTTTGATTGCTTGCTTAGTGTAGACACTTCACACACTCACACACTTGTGCATTCATTTGCTTGGACTATACTGTTTGCTCCCTGTGTTCGAACTCTCTGCATACTTGCCCTTTACATCATTTGTGCAGAGTTAAAAATAAATTTTAACTCCACATTGTTTCTAATTTGTTGATCTTAGTGTGGGATAATTGTTGATTAATTTCGGAATTTGTGTGGTCAAACACCGACTGTTGACTCGCCTTGTGAGTCAATACTACCGCATAGATTTGCGAGGTGATCATTATGTCAAGAATGGTCAGTGTTTGAACTATGGAGAGAAAGGGCACTTTGTTCGTGATTGTCCGAAGCTTAGGAAGCAGTCCGCAGCTCAAGGACAAGATCAAAAGCCAAAGGTTCCTGCTCGATTTTATGCTCTTACCACTGGGGTTGATGCTGCTAAGGAGGACAAGGTCATCGAAGGTACTCTTCTTACTGATAATTTGCATGCAAAGATTCTTTTTGATACTTGTGCTACACATAGCTTTATTTCTGAGGCTCTAGTAAAAAGTATGGATGCAAAACCAAAACTTTTAGATATTGAGCTAATAGTCACCACACCTGCGGGTGGGAAAGTCAAGGCATTGGAGTATATGCAAGATGCTCCGTTGATAATTGAGGGTCATGAGCTACCTAGCAACCTCGTTGTCATGAAGATGACAGATTTCGATATTATCCTTCGGATGGATTGGCTTTCCCGATATCATTGTATCATTGATTGTTGTAAAAAGAGAGTGATTGTCGCAAGCCATCAGATTCCATGTATTGTTATCAAAGGGCATGTCACCGGTTCCGAACGATGCATTGTCTCTGCCATGAAGGCACATCCCATGATATTGAAAGGGCGAGAAGACTAACTCGCCAGTATTATTAGGGTTGAGCCATCAACTGTATCTTTATCTCATCTCGACGTCGTTCGGAAGTTCCCTGATGTTTTTCCAGAAGAATTGCCTGGACCCCCACCTCAACGGGAGATTGATTTTACTATTGAACTGGTTCCGGGAACTGTACCAATATCCAAGGCACCATATCGCATGGCTCCTGCCGAACTAGTGGAATTAAAGAAGCAACTTGAAGAGTTGCTTAACTTGGGATTTATCACGCCCAGCGTGTCCCCATGAGTGCACATGGTTTATTTGTTAGAAAGAAAGATGGATCACTACGCTTATGCATTGATTACCGACTGCTGAATCAGGTGACTGTGAAGAATAAATATCCGTTACCACGGATAGATGATTTATTTGATCAGCTCCAATCAGCAAAGATCTTCTCAAAGATTGATTTGCGATCCGGTTGTCATCAATTGAGGATTCGAGAGGAAGATATCTCGAAGACTGCTTTCTGAACATGTTATGGGCATTATGAATTTTGTGTGATGCCATTCGGAATGACCAATGCCCCTGCCGCTTTTTATGGATCTTATGAATTGGGTCTTTCGACCATTCTTGGATCACTTCGTCATTATTTTTGTTGATGATATTCTTGTTTATTCTAAAAGTGTTGAGCAACACAGGGAGCACTTGAGAATTGTATTGGAGACTCTGAGGCAGAATCAACTTTATGCTAAATTCTCCAAGTGTGAATTCTGGTTGAAAAAGGTCATGTTCCTTGGGTACATTATTTCCAAGGATGGGATTTCTCTAAATCCAACTAAGGTTGAAGCCGTCTCAGAATGGAAGCAACCACAAAGCGTGACAAAAATTAGAAGCTTTCTTGATTTAGCAGGGCATTATCGTAAATTCATTCGTGATTTCTCAAAGATTTCATTTCCTCTGACGAAACTGATTAAGAAGGGGATAAAATTTGAATGGTCTTCTGCATGTGAGCATAGCTTCCAAGAATTGAAGAGGAGGTTAACCACCGCTCCTATCTTGACATTACCCTCAGGTAATGGAGATTTTATCGTCTACACTGATGCATCCCTGAATGGCTTGGGTTGTGTGTTGATGCAGAATGAAAAAGTTGTAGCTTATGCTTCAAGGCAGCTAAAGATTCATGATAGGAATTATCCTGCGCATGATCTAGAGCTTATTGCTGTGGTGTTTGCATTAAAGATTTGGCGTTACTATCTTTATGGTGAGAGATTTGAGGTCTTATCTGATCAGAAAAGTCTCAACTACATCTTTTCTCAAAAAGATTTGAATATACGACAAAGGAGATGGATGGAATTTCTTAAGGACTATGATTTTTCTATTGCTTACCATTTAGGTAAAGCGAATGCTGTAGCTGATGCTCTGAGTCGAAAGGGCTATGTCTTGTCTGTCAGTTTGATGATCAAAAAGTGGAAGTTGATTGACGATTTGGTCTCTTGGAATCCTTTCAAGGAAGGAGACAAGATTATTTTATCCAGCATCCAGATACATTCTGAGATAGTAGAGAAAGTATTGAGAGTTTAGAAAGAAGATCTTGAGTATCATGTTTTGGCTGAAAAAAGTCAAGGAGAAAATTCAAAATTCCTTATTGCTGCAGATGGCGGCATCAGATTTAGGAGTCTCTTAGGAGTTCCTTCGCAGGCAGAGTTGAAACAAGAGATCCTGGATGAAGCTCATTGTTCAAAATTCACTGTACATCCCGGAAGTACAAAGATGTGTAAGTATCTCCAGCATAAATTTTGGTGGAAAATATGAAGAACGAAATTGTAGAATTTATTTCTCGTTGTTTGGTGTGCCAGCAAATTAAGGCTGAGCATCAAAGACCAGCCGGGCTTTTGGAGCAGTTGGAGGTTCCGGAATGGAAATGGGAACACATCACTATGGACTTTGTGATGGGTCTTCCAAAGACCGATGCAACTAATTATGATGTCATATGGGTGATCGTGGACAGATTGACGAAGTCTGGCCATTTCTTGCCAATGAAGAAAAGGAGTCAGTTGCGAGCTTAGCAAATTTATACATGAATAATATTGTGAAGCTTCATGGTGTACCTGTCTCTATTGTCTCTGATCGAGATCCAAGATTTACCGAGAGATTTTGGAAAAAACTTCAGGAGGCTTTCGGTATAAAGCTGAAGTTTAGTACTTCATTCCATCCGCAGATAGATGGTCAATCTGAAAGAACTATTCAGGTTCTCGAGGATATGCTTAGAGCATGTTCTTTGGATTATGCTCGAAGTTGGGATGAGAACCTTCCACTCATTGAATTTGCCTATAACAATAGTTATCAGGCAAGTATCGGAATGGCTCCGTATGAGGCTCTCTACGGGAGACCATGCAGATCTCCTCTTTGTTGGAGCGAGGTAGATGAAAGAAGATTGCTCGGACCAGAACTTGTGCAGAAGTGTATTGATAAGATCGACCTAATTAAGAAAAGGCTCTTAATTGCACAAAGTAGACAAAAGAGCTATGCGGATAACCGTCGTAGAGAACTAGAATTTGCAGTTGGTGATCGTGTCTTTCTCAAGATTTCCCCGACCCGTGGTGTATTGAGATTTGGGCGAAAAGGAAAACTTAGTTCAGGATATATTGGTCCATTTGAGGTATTGGATAGGGTAGGAGAAGTGGCCTACCGCGTTGCACTACCACCTCAATATTCGCATATTCATAATGTCTTCCATGCCTCCATGTTATGGAAATATATTCATGATCCATCTCATCATATTCACTATGAGCCTGTCGAGGTTCATAAAAATTTATCGTATGAAGAGCGTCCTTCACACATTGTTGATCGTCAAGAACATCAGTTGTGAAAGAAGACAATCAAGATGGTGACAATTGCTTGGCATAATCATTCGGATAGGGAGGCCACATGGGAACTTGAAGATGAAGTTCGAGAAAAATATCCTGAACTTTAAGGTATGTCTTTTAAATTTCGAGGACAAAATTTCTTTTAAGAGGGGTAGAGTTGTAACATCTGAATTTAAGTATGGGATTATTTAAAAAAAAAGAGGAAATTAAAAATTCGAGATATACGAAATAGGATAAAAAGTTTAAAGGGGAAGTTTTATAATTATACCGAATATATGTATATATAAACAATATCCAAAAAAAGCACAACATGTCATTGATTAAAAAAATGAAAAAAACATAATGGCAACGGAATTGTTGTGAAAAAAACTATAACTAATAAAGACAGATGATATGTTGGGTGAACGATTCCGCCGGAGATGGAGAACAACTTTATCACGCCATCATATTTTTAAATTTCATGCTGTTATCACGTATCTCATCCCGACATCATGTTTTTTTAAACCCAATGAAACGTGTACAGCCTCTCCAGAATATACCCCAACGCACCTCTTGTTTTTTTTCCTTCTTCTGTTTACCGTGAGCGGCTTCGTGTAGTCGGCAAGTTTCGATAAGCAGTGGAGTAGGAGGTTCCTGACAAGTCAAATCATTCCGTATAGAACTTTCACCGAGGTATTCTTCCAGATTTTTTTTCGGATTCTTATGCAATAATATCTGAGACATGCTGTTTGAATACAACATACTTTTCATGAGGAAGCTTCTAATTAATCATTACCACTTTGATCAAGTTGTGTTGTTATGGAATGAAACCTGAATTATTGCCGGTTAAAGATATCAAATCAACAGAGTTTCGCATCATTTTACCTTGCACGCATGTGGTGATTTCATTTTCATGTGATTATTGGATCAACCTTAAATGATTGGTGTTGTAACTGGCCCAATAGGATGTTAGAGCAACTTATATGTAAGTTCTGAGATGGTCTGACATCAGTGCATCCTTAGTTAATACCATTTTATTTTTATCTTAAAATTAGGTAACACCATTCACAAAAAGAAAATCAATCATGCCTATCATAGCCCAATATTTTTTGAGATTTTGGAGTTTTTTTTGAAAGGTTTCCTTGATAAGGATCCACCCTATCATTGCATTTCAAAAAATGATGATGTTGATTGTTAACTTACAATAGTGGTTAACCCGTGTTAGATACTGAATAATAGGCACATACAGGGATGTTGAAAATAAATAGTTAAATAAAAAGGATAGAATCAGACATTTGATAATCGCATAAATCTCGACGGCTGGGATTTTGAGATAAGAAGTATTACGGCATGCACATGGCATTAAAATGCATCTCTTTTGTTTAGGTGATAATTAATTTCTGCGGACGGAGTACCTTAAGGATCTATTCATATAAATTTCAAGCAAGGTATGTACATTAATTTATGTCACATACCGTTGTTATCTATACCCCACTTTCTATTTTATTAGCTGTTGCAATAGTGTTTTTTTTATATCTCGTTAAACTGCTTATATTATATCTATGTGTTACAACTTTAAGTAATTAGGTGCTAAGTTGATATTTAGCCATAATGCCTATTTATGGGTTAGTTGTTAAATATTACAAAGATAGATACATCATTATATATATGGGTTAATTTGCAATTTTTATGTCTAAATATTTTTATTGAAAATTAATTATTGTTTTTGGCACCGTCATTATGAGGGAGTAGACATTGTTCATTGTTGGCCCATTAGAGGCTTTGACCTGCCCGGGTGCCGCGTGGACGGTTAATTCCGCCAATTGACCATTGTAGGTGGGTAATCCTACACTACTTCCAAACAATTTTCCGCTACGGCGGTTGACTCAGTACTGATGTCCATTGCATTAGGGTTTGGATAGGAGACCTCGTATTGATATTTGTTTTAGTTTAAAAAATTTTGATTTAAGGTAACGGGGTGGCTTCTATCCAAGCTTAGGCTGTCCGGTGTCGGCAGATGGTATTGATCTATATTTGATATGGATTTTGATATTATGGTCATAAATTTTGTGATATTCAAGAAAATTTATTAAATTGTCATTGTTATCCCATGATGATTGGCATAATTGAAAAATTCTTAGAGATTTTCACCTATAACCTCTGAGGAGTTTCGCAATAACATTCATGACCCTACATAATCACGAATTATACGTGAAACCCTGAGTAGTCACTCCGTCTCACACTCATGACCCTCCGTTAGTTTTCTCCTTAACCCAACCATACCATTGAGTTAATCTAACCCCTAACCTATCAAACCTTCTTCGATCCCCACCCACTCCGATCCCCTCCCCTTCCTCCTTCCTCCTCTTCGATCCCCTCCCCTTCCTCCTCCATCCCTCGCCGGCAACCACCCACTCCGAAGCCAGTCCGCTCCTGTCGACAGAACCCCACCTCCCTTCCCCGCCCTGACCTATAGAGACCCCGCATCCCCACCCATCTCCCGCACCCTGTAGCCCCCTGCCGGTCTCCCGCAACCGACTGCCCTGCCCCCACCGACATGCAAAACCCACCTCTCCCCCCTCCCCCCAGTCTCCCGCAACCTCCCTCCCTCCCCCCGACCCCACCGACCTGCAGAACTCAGGCTGATTTGAGCTCGCTTGGCGCGTACGGTGGCAGGGGGAGTCGAGCAGGGACGGAGCAAAGGAGAGGAGTGGGTGTATGCCAATCTCGCTGTGTGTGATTGTTTGTATTTGTGAAGGCCTCCACGTCGCCGGTGCTGGAGAATCTGCTGCAGCGGATGCCGCGGAAGCGTGGGAATGGGGAGAGGAAGATACCGATCCTCAGTGTTCCCTTCGACGCCGTCGTGTGCTTCCTCCGATGCCTCTATTCCTCCAGGTACACATCACGAGCCCCTCTCTCCACCTCGCTCTACCGTTGGATCCCTTCGTTGGACGGTCAATAAGTTAAGACGATGACCGGTCCTTTAGTGCGTTCTTCTTATGGCCTCTCCACGTCGTCATAAGTTACCGGAGTCGTGATCGGTTGGCAGTCCAACTTCAAACAACGCTCAAATCCTAAGAAAAAGGACCTCTGTTCATGACTGAATGCAGGTGCCCTAAGGAAGAGGAGGAGAAGCGCAAGTATGGAGTGCACCTCCTAGTTTTGTCCCACGTGATGCAGGTGCCGTGGCTGAAACGAGCAATCGCGGTCTCTTTGGCAGCATCCCTCACAGTGGAGAACGTGGTCGACATGCTCCAGCTGGCACGGCAGTGCGACGCTCCTCGACTGAAGGTGCGGTGCGTGGGCTTCATGCGCCGCGAGTTCAAGGCGGTGGAAGAGTAGAAAGGGTGGCGCTTCGTTCAGAAGAATGACCCGTGGCTTGAGCTGGAGGTGCTCGAGTTCCTACAAGAGGAGCACAAGGTAAACTGAAAGATACCCAGAAGTCGTAAATTATAATCCAATGGAACCCACTTTACTGCTCCTCGGAGTTGAACATGGGGCATTCCCATTGTAAATACTAGAGTTCAAAGTTATTTTTTCCATTCTGAAAAAATTTGATATGATTAATTCATCACTAATGTGGTGTTTATATGAATTTGGCAGAGGCAAAGGAGCAGGATGAGGAGGAAGGAAGAGCAGAGGGTGTACATGGAGCTGAAAGAGGCCATGGAGTGCCTGCAGCACATCTGCACAGAAGGGTGCACCTGCGTAGGACTGCGAAGAAGACCATCATGCCGATGTCTAGTTAGATCAGCATTGGGCTCGGGCAGGGCGATTCAGGGGGTGGGGCTCCTTTGAGCTCGCTTGGCGCGGGTGGTGGCAGGGGGAGTCGAGAAGGGGCAGAGCAAAGGAGAGGAGTGGGCGTTGGACAAGATGGATGATGGGCGACGTGGGGTCGGTGCTAGCCTGGGTTGCAGGAGGGTGGCCATCGACTCCGGGGTCGGACAGGCTGGAGGGTGGGCGGCGCGGAGCCGGGGTCGACGCCGACCTGGGCTGCATAAGGTGGGCTGGGGGACCAAGAGCCTCGTGACAAAATGCATGCATGATTATTTTTTTAGATTTTATTAATACTAATGCCATACTTTATAAATATGATATGGTTTTAGGGGTAAAAATGGTAACATATAACTTTTTCCGTGAGAGTTAACGATAAAATAGATGTCAACTAATACAGGGGTATACCATGTAAGAGCTAAGCATTTTTCAGGGTCCTCGGTGTAATTCGCGATTTCATGGAGTTATGAATGTTATTGTGAAATTACTCAGGGTTATGGGTGTAAAAATCCCAAATTCTTATCATAGTTCATTGTTTATTTATTGATTTAAATTCCTTATTATATGGAATTGTCATCGTATTATCCTTTACTACTTATTGTATATGGTTATGATGGTATGTCTCATAAATTATTGGTGCATACTTAGTCAAATTCGTTTGACGAATATTGATTTATAACCTTGCAGCTTAACGGATGACGAGGTTGGGTTGCTCAGCTAACCTAAGGAGTCATTGCTTTATCCTAGTTTATCAAGATTAATGTACGGGAGATTATTGATAGACTTATTTGTTTTCTTTTCGTAGTTCAGACTTGATGAGTCTTTTATTTATTGGTTATGTTCCTTTATTCTTCCATCATGTTTGCACTCTGAAAGTTATTTATATGTTATTGAATTTTTGTCTCGTTCCTGGACTCGAAAAAATGTATTTTCACTACTTTGGGATGCTTCCGCAATTTTTCCCATGTGTCGAGGTCCGGGATGTGACAAATATAGTGTGGATGCTGGAGAAGGGATGCGAGTGCATGGAGGAAGATCATGAAACTGAAGGAAAAAGTGGGTACAATAGGATGTTCACAGGGCGAGTACCTTGGCATATTCTACCATTTTCTACTCCAACCAATCATTAACGGGTCACGGGTTGACATGACCTGTTTGAACGAGTACCCTCTCCTAATGGATACCCTAATTATCGGTATGGGTAATGGGTACCCACGGGTACCCATGCGAAGAATCTGTGATTCATCACTGTAAAAGTTGAAAATAAAACCTCATTCCCGAGCAATTAGCTGCATATTTCTATTTATTATGCATTGTTAGCATTCATGCATTTAAAGTTATGTTCGTATTTTAGCATGCATATTTGCATTAAATAAGGAGCCAAATTTACTTGCACATATTCACATGTATATTAGATAAATTCACATATTTGTATTTATTTTATACTAATTTCAAATCTAATAAAATCAACTCTATAGTGTATATATTAGTAACATTAATAAAGAAAAAATATCAAAAAATACTAACTTGTAAAATTGTCCAATAAAACCTAAGCTCAAGTTGAGACTAAGAACTTTAAAATACACATATCTCTCTCATATAGTGTCCGATTTAGGTTTACTTACTTTTAAAATAATATACATTCAAAGACCTTCAAAATAAAATCAATTTCATAAAAATCAGATTTCGTATTTGAAACTTGGGTTTTGGGCCACTATTGTATATTGTACATATTGATCATGATATCCTTTATTTTATCTTTTTATTTTCTTAATTACTAAAAATAAAAAAAATAGAGTATGTTGTAAATATTCCTTTCGTAATTTCTCTATTTTATTTTGATTTTTATCTTATTTAAAAATGAAAAAATTCTATAAAAGATAAAAATACAATATTTTATATCTATAAGGTATCTCTAAAAATACTTTTTATACATATGACTTCTTTTGATTTTCGATCCTTCTTGAAAATTATAGATCTCATTGAGACGAATAATTTTCATGTTGACCACTTTTTGATTTGACCTCTTTTATTATTATTATTATTATTTACATTTAATTTTTAAATTTCCTTGGAGTGAACTTGGAGCGACACGTGGCAGCTCCTGGAGCCGACACGTGTCATCAATATTTTTATTTATTTATTTTCTTATTTTTTATTTTATTTATTCATTTTTATTAATTAAATATTTTATTTATTATTATTTAATTAATTTTTATATCTTTTTCTATTTTTATTTTCTTTCCTCTTCATTATTTTTAGTAGCCTACTTATTTTATTTTCTTACCTCTTCATTATTTTAGTAGCCTACTTATTTTATTTTATATATTATTTTTCCCTTTTACTTGTTCTCTACTCAAACTTCCCACACAAGACATCAACGACTCTCATGTTCCACAATAATCCAACTTCCACCCCACTTTTTTTTCCATCTTCCCCTCATCTTCCTCCCCTTTTTATTCCTCCCATCCCCTTCATTCATATCCATCTGCCATTTCTTCAATTGAGAGGGAGAGACCACCAGCCCTCGAGTGCTATCGACGACAGCTTCAGCACCCTTCGGTCGATCAACGACAGTCTCAAAGGTAAGATCCACAACGGTTATCCATGTGTCCCAGTGCATTTTCTCAGGTCGCAGCTCAGCTTCTCAGCTTTTCACCAAGCTGATTGAGGCCACGACGGGAGTCGCGCATCATTGCCCCACCTTCAGGCGAATCACACAAGTTAGTTTTCTATCTCTATTTTCTCATTTTTGTTCTCACATTTTTTGTTGTTTGGTTGATCCATAATTGCCTTATCACCATCATCATCCTCACCAAATTGCCACCATTTTATCCATTTCATTTCCCATAGTTTTAAAAAATAAAAAAATAAACTAGAAAAAATAGGATTAGGAGGACCGCCCCCCTTCTTCCACCATCGCCCACGCACGCGGGACGGAGGAGCTTCTTCCAACCGGCGTGCCTCCACGCCCACCGTGCAATCACCTACTGCACCACCGACCCTGCTCATTGTCTCCTGAGAGCGCCGCCTACCACGCCACTCCACCGACCTTGCACGCACCGCCATATCCCACCCGCGCAACCCTGCTCGTTGTTGCGCCCCTCTTGCGCTCCCCAGACGCCTCGCGCACCGTCGCACCCCCTTCATCGCTAGACGCAGCCGCCCGCCTGCCATCCTGCTTAGCCACACCAATGCAACCACACTCCATCACCGCGCATGGCCGTGCCCTCGCGGCAGGCCGCCGACTTCCGCTCGCCACCCCCTGCCCACAACAGTTCTCCAACAGCCTCGCACGAACCTTCCTCGTACAACATACGTCACATTCAGCACCCTCACGGTAGGCCACCGACTTCTGTCTACCAGTCGTCGACCCCTTGTTCCTGGCCACGCACCTCAGCGCGATACAGCCGCTGCGCACCTCCGCTTGATCCAGCGGCTCTGCCACACTACAGCCAGATGTGCCCTCCTCCTGTTGCCCTAGACGACGTGGGTCCCATTTTTGGAACCCACTACCGTAGGTCCACTTCTTTATTTCTTTTAGGGTTTTTATCAATTGTACCCCTTTGAGATATTCCAATATCACTTATGCCCAACCCTTCCTTTTTGGAGAATATCAGTTGTGTCCCCAACTTCTTGTCATTCTACCACTTGTGATCCTCTGTTAGTTTAATTGTCAATGAATTCACTTAACCATGGTTTTTTCAAACCATGATGCAGTTAAGAGGGGTATAATTGTCCAACCTTCTTCATCTTCTTCCTCCTCCATTTGTTCTTCTTCCTTTTTCTTCATAATTTCTCTCTCTTAACTATACCTTCATGCACCCATAAAATCATTAATTTTTTTGTATTTTCACGAATATATCACTCATTGCGGATCAAATGGTGAATTTTATTGCATTTTTTGATGAACTTTCATGAATCAATTAATCAAAATTTATCTTAAATAAACAAATACTGGATGGGGTAGATGAGGTTGAGCAGTGGTTGGAGGTGGTTGGACTGGGGAGGAGGGAGCGGAAGGAGGTGCGAGGGTCGAACTGGGGAGGAGGGGCGGAACTCAGGGATGGAGGGGGTCGTGGGCTGGGGAGGAGGCACGGAGGTACCGGGGAGGAAGGCATGTATGCGGTAGGGATGAATCTTGGGGCAGGGGTGAGGGGAGGAGCTCAGGGTGGAGGGAGGACCTGGGGCGGGGGAAGAAGGTGAGGGCAATGGAGGTGGGAGGCCAGGGAGTGCTCGGGGTGGAGGGAGGACCTGAAGGAGGGGGCAGGGGAGGCGCGAGGGTGGCAGGGGGAGGCGAGGGTGGGGGAGGCACGAGGGAAAGGGGAGGCGTAGGGGCGACCATGAGCGAAGAGGAGAAGCTCGGGGCAGAGGAGGCGACACGAAGGTGGGGGGAGGAGCTCGGGACGGACGAAGCACCTGTGGGCAGGGGGAGGAGACGATGGAGGAGCTGGAGGCTCGGAAGGAGGAAGAGAAGTGGAGGAAGAGGACAAGGAAGAAGAGGATGAAAAAATGACCATTTCAGCCTTTATTTTAATTTAATTCCTATTATGTCCCAAAGTTAACGTCCGTTTACGTTGGAAATGGACGATAACTGACCTTAGGGGCACAAGTAATAGAATGGGAAGAAGTCGGGGGCACAACTGATATTCCCAAAAAGGGAGGAGCATAATTTAGAGGGACACAACTGATAAAAACCCTTTCTTTTATTTTCTTTTAATTTCTGAAATTTGCATCTCTTTCCGAAAGTTTATTTAATATTTGCAAAAGTACCCCTGTGGACATTTTTTGTTAAGTTTTTATTTTCTTTATTGCAAAGATACCCATGTATTTTTGCATTAATTTGGGCATTCTTTTCACATCAACTTTTAATACAAAAATAGTATATTGTTAAGAAATAAATTTTGTACATTTTGGCTATTTAATTAGAATTTAGTGAGCACGGGGAAAGTAATTTAATTTGTTTGGGAGAAAATTTGATATTTTACTCAATTTCATGGTCTGAAATTTATGTTATTGCTCCAAAAATTGTGAAAAAATTATATATGATGCTACTTAATGCTCTTTAATTACTTTCCAAATTTCATCTAAATTAGATGTGTTTTGTGCCTAAAATAAATTGTTGAGTGATTTCTGTAATTATTTTTTAATTAAATCCACGAATAATATTTTTGTGAAATTTCAACTCTCCTGGATTTCTTATTAATATATCTTTATGAAAGAAATCACTTTTTGGATAATTTGATTTTGTGGATTTATTAGAAATTTAATATTCACAGTTACTTTGTTTTTAGTAAAAAAATCATATATTGTCCAAAAATTCCAAAAAAATCTGTGTACCTCCATTTCATCATGCTTAAGTTCTAGTAAAAAAATTCATAATTTTTACATTCTGCTTGCACGCAAAATTACATAAAAACCCTTAAAAAGTGTGTGTTTTTATTATTGCATTTTATCCCCAAACATTCTAAAAAATTACATTTTGCATTCATCATTGGATTAGGTTTCCAGGAAAAAATAACTTTGCTAATTTGAATTAATTTCATATTAAAAATAATTTAGCTAAGTTGCTTGATTCCTTAATAACCTAATTCGTCTGCATTTTTGCATTTGCATTTCTTTTGCATAAAAAAATAAAAAAAATCTGCTTAGAAAATCGTTAGCTAATTCCTCTAAGTTAATTAATCGTTGTTCCTTTGCCTCTTTGAGTTGACCCTGGGGCTTGTCGAGGTTAAAAAAACATAAAATCACACATTAATTAATTCATTTATTCATCGATTCGTGTAGTTAATTTTTTATTGATTATGATAGCTGACTACAACAACACAACAAATTCATCATAGGATGACCAACGATAGAATGACCAACAACTCATCACCATGGAATCTCTTCAAAGAAAAATGGTCCTTTGGATTGTCATTAGAACGAATAAATGCAAATCATTCCCTTATTTACAACCATAAAATGACATGACATTAAGTTCAATTGTAAAGCTAAATAGCCATTTATAAAATCTATCATTTAAATTTTTATATTTAAAAATACAATGAATGCTAAAAATTAGATGGAGACAAATATAGAATCAAAAAAGATGAATGTGCAAGAACTAAAGTAGTCTACTAAAGTAGCATCATTTCAAAGCTCTACACAATCTCAAGGTTAATGCAATATATGTATATAGATATTATTTGATTGTTATATTCAAGATATTTAACTGTAAACCCTATTGAAGGGCTAAACTCCATGCTCAACACGTGCATTCAATGTAGTCGGGTCAAATATGTATCCGATTCAATCCGGTGATTTCACCCTTATATTAACAAGTATTTGAGAAAATTATCTTTGATAGGTACTCGTAAGTACCTGATCTGATTAAGCTTTGCGATCCTATGGAAATTCCGTAAACACCTTTGCAATTGGTTTCCAACTCAACTTTATCTATAAGCTCGTCTAATTATATAAACTAAGGTTTAAACAGCATGAGATGGTACGAGACATTTTCTCTAAATTTGAGGAGGCATAAGCCTTAATTTTTTGAAAAAATAAAGAAAAATACATTAGAAAATCATATAATAATATTACGTTTTGTCAAGAACACATTCAAAATTAATTTCACACTAGTAGGAGATGCAATACATAAACGATCATTCTAAGATTCACAAGTATTAATGCCAAAATATAATCCTCACATATCAAGCATAATTATCAAATGAGTTACCTCCTAATTATTATGGATTACTCTATCAATTATATTCAAATTACGTGTCAAATGCAACCATGTAACTGTAAATAAGTCATGATTATAATATACTAGAAGTTAAAACACAAATGGAATATTACACTTGTGCCCTTTTGAATTTTTGCGGTAACATTTATGTTCTTACTTTTTTTGCAATTACACTTGTGCCCCTAACAAAACTACCGAATAATACTTATACGTCTCGAGTAGTTGTTATTCCTTCTCGTTTAGTTGCGTTCCTTCCTATTTGAAAATAAAAAAGAGGCACAAAAGTGTGGCCTTGTGTCATCTTTTTTTATTCTTCTCTTATTTTTTCTTCCTCAACTCTCCCAACCTCTTCCCTCCCCGTTGGACCTCCACCACAGAACCGCTCCGCCCACTCACCCCCACTTCCTAGCCTCGTGTCCTCCACCCGCCGCCATGTCCCCTCAGTGTCATCCCTTTCTCATCCACCTCATCTCCTTCGCATTCTCCACCTCCACCAACCGCCACCTATCCTCCTACGCCATGTGTCTTCCCCCTAAAACCGCCCTCCACACCTCAAGCCCTACTTCCTCCATCTCCCCCTTCTTCGCTTTTAAATCCTCCGCTACCTACCTCTCCTTCTCCAAGCAACCCTTCATCCTAGTCCCTCATCTTTGAGCACCCCTTCTGCCCTTGCCCCTGCCAACCATCACACTCCCCTCGACATGGCCTCAACTGCTTATCACCCTCTCTACCTCAAGCCATCCTCAAACCACCTCCGTGACTCGCTTATTGAGCTCGTTGACGACTCTGACCACACGACCACATTCATTGAACAAACTGTCCTCGGATACTCTATCAACGACCTTGGCAAAAAGATGAAGAAGATGGAGGGGTCATACCTCAACTTAAGAATACAGGGGTACACGTGTTATAAATTCATCCTTGAGCACACTTCAATTTGCATAAATCACTGTTAGATTTAAATGACAATAGACTAACAAAAGTACCCAACCATTCACGGTGCAAAATATAAGGGCACGCGTGTAATTTACAGGGGCTCGTTTGTAATTGTAAAGGTAGTGACATCATGCTTCATTGGAAAAACTTTAAATAAATATTCCAAGAACATATTATCCACATATATAAAAAAGGAAAAAATGGGGATGTCCCTGGCTGCCACCACGCTATTTTTTTCATAATTTTTTTATTTTTTTTGCAAAAATCACCATGTATATTCATCTATATATCAATCCAATATGCCATTTGAATTTTATCAAAAAATATAGATTCATATGCCCTCCATCTAGAACATGTAATTTTAACGGTCTAAACATTGTTGTAATCGACCGGTTCTAGATGGATGGCATATGAGTTTCCATTTCTGATGAAATTCGAATAACATATTGGAGGGATATATAGATTAATATGCATGGTTATATTTTTCAAAAAATAAAGGGTAAATTACAATTTGGGTCCTCATCTATGGGTACCATCCCAGAATGGGTCCCGATCTTTAAATTGTAACAATTCGGGTCCCAGTGTCATTAATGTAAGGATTTTTTTGGGGCTAATGATGAGTATGCCCTTGTTAAAAAGTTGGAACCCAACCCCATTTCCTTCCCAACAAGGGCATATTCAGTCATGAACCCCAAAATTTCCATTTCCTAAATGGTCTTGGGACCCGAATCGTTACAATTTAAAGATCGGGGCCCATTCTGGGATCAAACCCATAGATGGAGACCCAAATTGTAATTTATCTAAAAATAAAAAATTTATGGAAAAATAGCACAAGAACATCCCATCAAACCCATATAAGAATGATACAAATATCCGAATATTAATAAAATGGATACACCAATCAATACGATGGACATCACCTGGTTCAACAAGACTTATCACACACACATATTTCAAACGTAACAAAGATGGACATAATATTAAATTGTCTCAAATATTGACATTCGTAAGCTTCTACAACCCTTTTATTATCAATGTTAAAATTTAAAGTTGAAAGTTCATACCGTTCTTTGTTACATTTTAATATTGAGACTCCTAATCAAGAGTCAATGCGTAGTTGATAGCTTTTTTTTAATTTACCATCGAATTCAAACGCTATCGAATGGAAAAGGGTATTATTGGTAGGGATGATACCGTGATGGAACTTAATAAGTAGATTATACTGATCGTGTTTTATTGGGAATAGGTATAGATATATCGAAAATTTTCCCCCTCATTAGAGTTTTCTATAACGCAAATTACAAAAAAAGAGTCTCAACTATACATCGATTACCAATTGAAGATCTCTTTTTACAAATGTAACAAAAAGAAGTCCGAACTTTCAACTTTAGAGTTTCATATTGCTCAAAAAGAGTCGTGGAAGCTTACACAAAGCCTGTATTTGAGATGGTAAGATCAAACCCCCTAAAGTATAATTGGAATCCTTTTTTTGATAATTTTTTCATAAATTAACAGTTTATTTATTCATGGAATAGTCTTTGGGACAACTACTCAACTTCTCTTCATCCATCTCCTTTAGGGGGCGTTCGATTCGAGAACAAGCAGGAATAAGAATGAGGAATAAGGAGAATAAGTGTTTATTTTCTATTTGGCTGGAAAGATAGGAATAAAGAGAATAAGATGGAAGAAGGATATATAATGCGGAATAAAGATAGGAATACGAGTAGAATAAAGTGAAATAATAAGATGTGGATGAGAATAGCCTTGTGCCGGACAAAAATGGAACCCTTATCAAAGTATTGAGTATTATGTATTTTGTGTTCTCACTATATATATTCCACAATAGCCGGCATTTATTCCACAATACCCACCTCTTATTCCATATTTGCAAAAGCAACAAACATAATGAGAGTAGGAATAACTCAAATGTACTCCCCTTTATGTCGACTATAGAAAACATATCTTCGCAGGGGTGTTTGTGAAAATATAAATTACACAGAGGTGTAAACTGCAAAAATGGCCTTAATATGCTGCAGCACCCCGTTCCCTCGTCCATCCGCAAAGGTCGAAACCCTAGAACCCTAATCCCCAACATCCCCTCTCGATCTCAAGGATGTATCTCCAGTGTTACATCAACGAGAACGGCGACAAGGTTTACACCACCAAGGTATGCTTCATCTTGGATGTATTGGAAGTTTTGTTTTTTATTTTTCCTTAGAAGATCAGTTTTTTTTTCTTGCCGATTACGATGGGGAGCGATGAATAAGAGCACATGTATTGGATCAGTCATTCTGCTTGATGCACTGGATTGGTTTTTGTCTTTCGGATGTATTGGAGTTGACAAGGCCAAATTTTTAGAGTGTCTATGTGAAGATTGATCTCCTAAACCTAAAATGGAAAGGTGCAGCAGAGGCAACAATCGGTTGGATCTCCTTTGCAGCAAGCGGAGGTACTTGGTTCTGGGTAGGATTTTCTTCGAGAAAGTTAAAGGAAAAGTCAAAATGGAAAAAAGTTGGTTTAGAGGAGATGATGAATGAGGCTTCTAGTGCAATCGAATCACATTCTTTGGGTTCAAAACAACAACAGAACGATTTGGGGGTGGATGAGACACCACCCTGTTTCTGTAGCCTCACACCACCGTCTGTCGTTTTTTTTAAATATTATCAGTGGGATTATGCCAAGATAATATAGTGTGGATGCTGGAGTAGGGATGTGAGTGCATGGAGGAAGATCATGAAACTGAAGGAAAAAGTGGGGTACAATAGGGCATGGCCTCAGATTTCGCAGAAATTCGGTCGAATTTCGGTTTTGGCAGGTAACCGAAATTCAACCGAAATGCCCTATATCGGCCTAAATTTGGGGGCCTTAGTTTAAAAAACAACCGAAATGACCGAAATTTCGGTCGAATTTCGGCGAAATTTTGTCCGGTCAGTTACTGAAACGAAACCGAAATCTGACATTGAAGGCCTTGCAATAGGGTGTTCACGGGGCGGATACCTTGACCCATTCCGCCGTTTTCTGCACCAACCAATCATTAACGGGTCACAGTTCGATCTGACCTGTTTGAACCAAAACCCTCTCCTAATGGGTACCCGGATTATCTGTATGGTTAACGGGTACCCATGGAATCTCTTCAAAGAAAAGTGGTCCCTTGGATTGCCATCCAAATGAACAACTCCAAATTATTCCCTTATTTACAACCATATAAATAACATGACATTAAGTTCAATTGCAAAGCTAAATAGCCATTTATAAAATCTATAATTATTTTTTTTTTATTTAAAAAATTCAATGAGTGCTAAAGATTAGATGGTGACGAACATAGAATCAAAGAAGATAAACGTGCAAGAATCTAAGTAGTCTGCTAATATATGGATGGATCATGGATGCAACACATACATATACACTGTATGCATTAGCATCATTTTGAAGCTCTACACTATCTCAAGGATAATGCAATATATGTATATGGATACGCTTTGATTGTTATATTCAAGATATTTGACTGTAAACACTATTGAAGGGCTAAACTCCATACTCAACACGTGCGTTCAATGTAGTCCGGTCAAACATGTACCCCAACCCAATCCAGTGATTTTGACTTTATATTAACAAGTATTCGTTAATACCTGATCTGATTAAGCTTTGCGACCCGATGGAAATTCCGTAAATACCTTCGTGACTGGTTTCCAACTCAACTTTAATTATAAACTCGTCTAATTATATCAACATTTAATAATATTAACGGAAAAGATACAACTTAACGGGATTACATTTATCAACAAATAATGGTACTAACATTATTATTATATATTTGTTGTGCATTTGAATAAAATAATACTCAATACATCAGCTACCTGTAAAATAGAGACGACCCATGTCATGCTTCTCTTCAAAGATGGCATTATGAAGTACTCATTTGTGGAGGAAAATTGGAGCTCCGCCCTCTCGATTCGTCTCACTTCGTTCCCAGTCTCCGCTCCCAGGTGGACTATTTGGATTGCTCAGTTAATCGAAGGAATATAATGACTGGTGGACTAGGAGCAGATCTTACCTTGAAGGAATGTGGAGTGTGGGAAGTTGGCTCAAAGAGGCAACCAAAGTGAGTTGATACCCATCCGGGTACCGGGTTTCTCCAACGGATTGCAAAAGTTGAATGGGTTAGGTACTTACGGGTACCTGACCTGGATAGTTTTCTTGGGAACCTGTGCATATATGGCAAAAATAACTGGGTTGGGTCGGGTACCCTTTTGACCTGGTTATTTTGAACACCGGTACATGGCTCGTTCACAGATTGCCTTTTTTTAGCTCATAATTTTGTGATAATGCGTTGCTATCAGTGGTTGCTTAGGTAGCTTTTTAATGCTTTCCTTCTGGTTTCATTTTTTCTCTCCGCTTTTGGCAGAAAGAATTGCCTCTCGGTGCAGCAACACAATCTGCCCATCCAGGTAAAGCCATCTACTGGCTAGCACTAGAGCATTTGTTTTATTTTTTCTCACAATTTTTTTCTCTCCTTCAACTTTTCCCCCGGAATTACTGATATGTATTGCGTATGTTCATGATGCTAGGCATAGAGGAAAATTTTGTAGCTATGGTATCCGCAAACTAAAATTCGCCATATGCAGCACCAAATCTGGTTTGAATGTTATGTAGGTGGTTTTGTTTGCTTATTTTCAGTGGCAACAACAGGAGAGGCTTTGGTTTCAACCACAAGAGGCGGCTTCTATCAGATTTCTTCGTATGAAAATTGTAAAATAAAAGCTGCCTCTTAAGCCGCCTCTTGAAGACGCGTCTTATCTATGATACATAACAAAAAAGGTTTTCCAACTGTATCTGTTGTATTTCAGTTTGCATAGACGGTGCCCTACGAATTTTCCTCTCATGACATAAAGTGGTTTTCCTCTTTGTGAGACTCACTTCCCATTAAACTCTTTCCATCTGTTTGCCATTTTTTAGTTGCTTGAATCCCATGGATTTAATCACACCAATATCTCATCCTAGTAACTGAGCAACAATTAGATCTTCTATTACAACTGCTTGATGAATTCAGATCTGCATTTTGTTAGAGTGAACCATACATCTGATATTCAGGAGATTTAGATGATAGAATGCATTTTCCCCTTATCTCTATGAAGCATGCTTTTTTCTTTGCATTTATTTTTTGGATTTAGTGTTAACAATCTGCTAATTATTGGCGCTTTTCTCTTCAGCTCGTTTCTCTCCCGACGACAAGTACTCCAGACAGCGGGTGACTCTGAAGAAGCGGTTTGGCCTGCTACCCACACAGCAGCCAGCACACAAATACTGACCTTGCGGTAACCCGACTTGGACTAGTTAATGGCCGTCTCCACTGGTGTTAAACTGTGGCCGCAAATGTCATTGCAGACCTGTCTGATAAGTTGGGAATTTAATGACCCATAGATTGTATTAATACTTTACATTTGAATTCATGATGTGGAACTGTGGTTAAGAAACTATGGTACTCTCTTATTAGTATTTGCCATACAATTATTTGCTCAATTGCAGGCTAATAAAGAAAAAGTAAAAAAAATCATCTGGTTTGTCCAGGTGATCTTTGACAAGAGGATTGTATTATACCTTAATCATTTGTTGCTTAATTGATAACCATTTGTATTGTACCGAGTTAAATGGTATTGAATGTAGATCTGTTTAACCCATATCTCTGAATATTTTCTCATAATTGAAATTTTAAAAGGGATTTTTACCCGACAGACCTGTAATCTTTTTAAATGCCTCTACGATCTTTGAAACATCGATATTCCTCTCGACCCCCTAAACTTTCTAACCTTTACCTTACATACCTTGTGGTTAACCCACATCCATTTACTCGTTAAAACTAATCGGATTATGTTACGTTCTTTAACATTTATTCATTTTGATTATCAAATTTACATTCAATGCCATTCCCCCTCATCTCAGCTCATCCCCAATCCGCTCCTTGAATTCCACTCCCCACCAAATCAAAGCTTTGATTTTGATCTGCTCCTCGGAACCCAAATCCTTCTACCTAATCTTGTAGTCTTCGTCACGATCAACCCCCTATGGACGGAGATGTCAATGTCCTCGAGTGGGAGGAGGGCCTCCCCACTGTTGACGACCTTACCCCCCCTCTCCCAGCCCCTGATCACCCCCGAGCTCGTCGTCGCTTTCGGCGTCGTGCTGGAGCCCCAAAGACCGCTTCTTGACATCCACTGCGCGTCGCAGGAGACCCTCGAGTCGCTCCAGCAAGAATGTGGAAGGAAGGCTCCCGTGGCGCAGTCCTCGCCGCGATCAACCCCCCATGGATGGAGATGTCAGGGTCCTCGAGTGGGAGGGCCTCCCCTCCGTCGACGACCTTACCCCCCTCTCCCAGCCCCTGATCACCCCCGAGCTCGCCGTCGCTTTCGGCGTCGCGTCGGAGCCCCAAAGATCGCCTCTTGACGTCCACTACGCGTCGTAGGAGACCCTCGAGTCGCTCCAGCAAGAATGTGGAAGGAAGGCTCCCGTGGGTCGTGACAAAGGAAGCAGAGAATACGGCTTCGTCCAGCAAGAGTGAAGAAGGAAGGAGAGAGAGTGGAAGGGGAAAGAGGGGGAGAGAAGAAGAAAGGATGGAGAGTGGAATAATCCCTACCATTGAATTTGCTATGGTTAGATTAACTCAAACCAAAGCCAGTTAATTCAAAAAGTCTCAAATTAACAAGGTATATAGGGTAAGACGGAGCAAGTTTAAAAGATCGAGGATCGATGTTTCAAAGGTCGTAGATGTCATTTAAAAAGATTATAGGTTCTGTCGGATAAAAATCTCATTTTTAAATTATAGTCCTATTTAAGTTGCTTAATTGATAACCAATTGTTATTGGGTGTGTGTGCGGGCATTTTTTACCAATGGAGAGCTTGTGGTGGTGAGCACTGAGCAGAAGTGCTTTTTAACCTATGGAGAGCTTGTGGTGTGTGCAGGCATTTTTTTAAATCAATGGAGAGCTTTGCTCTCCTACCCCATCTATCTCATCTTAATCCTCAACCAAACATAGTAGAGTCAATGCTACCTGTCTGTATTTGCTCTTTATGGCATTCCATTGACAGTTGAAAGACAACCTTTCATGGCTTCCATTAACCACGACCTCCTCTTCTACAATCCTCTCCGCAGCCACCACCCACCACCATTACCACAAAAAAATCTCTTCACCGCCACCAACAAGAAGAATAAGGAGATGACCACCAAGGCCATTTCACCTCCAACTCCAAAGCCAACCACCATCACCACCTTAGAAGCTCACTTCATGAAGCTCCTTAACAACAATGTAGGAAATATCGATATCGATATTGTATTGGTTTGCTTAGAGAATGATATATCGTCGATAGTTCAATGATATCTGTGGAAATGTCAGAAATGGTTCATCAAAAAAATTATTTTTTCCTGTTTTTTTCTTCAAAAAATTAAGATTCATTCAAGATATTAAAATAAGAAATATTATACAAATACACACTTATATCGCGCGCATCGAAACTTTAAATAACTTTGAAATATATACTTAGATGATACATATAATCATTTATGATCCTTATATCATACATATCAGTCACATCGAATATATTATTATTAATGTTGACTGGTGACTAATAACATTGGAATTGGAATTAAAGTAACTAAGTTAAGCATACTTAGAACACACGTTTTGTTCATGGAAGACATCGAATGACATTGAGATGAGTCATTTGATTCAAAAAATGTGCATAATGATTAATGCGACAATGTTTCTTTGGTATAATGATTTATCTATTCACAAAAATAAATGAAAAAACATAAAGTAATGTAATATTGTAAAAGAGATTTCCTAGTCATGAGGGATTTAGAACCAAGAGTCTCCTGGAGGGCAAGGTAGGAAATATCGATATTGTATCGATCCGTCCGGTTGAAAATGACGTAATAAGCAATATCATATCGGAACTGTGATTCTAACTTGATCATCATTAGACTTCTTTTCATATCTATTTCCAAAGAGGGTTAAGTTCATCAATTGAAGAACCGACATATGCATCCCTCTGTTGCACATCAATCCTCTTAGTGATGAATGTCATATTGTTAATGACAATCTATATATAACAACGCTTGTTCGTTGCTATTTTTCTACAATAATAGTTATTCCCCTACTTCTTTTGTGCAATTTACGTGTTCCGATATTTTCACAAAATTCACGCTAATACAATTCCGCTGGCATAATATAGGGGCACACGTGTAATAGCTAATAATGGAAGGGCACAATAACGAATTTTTGTGAAAAAATATAGGGGCATATGTGTAAATTAAAAAAAGTTGAGGGCATAAGTCCAAGGGAAAAAAATGAAAGGAGATACAAAGAAAAATCCCAACAGAAAACCCACACTATAAATATTTAGAATAACTTGAAAATGTCTGTACATCTGCTGCTGACAGCACATGCTTGCTTCTTTTTCTTTCATGAAATTATTTTTAGAGTTCCAACGAGCTGCAAATATGTTCCCAAAGGATTCACAACAAACATAAGGTCAGGCTTACAATGGTGAAATTACCAACATATTCCTACAACTTAAGATTTTGTGATATTTTCCTAAGTCCTATCCTTCTACCAACTCCGACAAAAGATATTGATTTCCCATTGTTTCCGCACATATTTTGTTTCCCATTACCCCCATACCGAAACATAAATCATGAAAAACAGATTAAAAAATACCCACATTTCTGTCACTTTGATCTCTTTTCGACAGCACTACCACTACGGATTAAAAAGATTAAAAAACACACATGCACATGCACACACGCGCGCACACAAATTTTATTCTGAATATGATATATCTGAATTTGAATATTAGTCGAAAATGGATATTGTTAGAATACTCTGATGTTTATTCCATAGAGTCCTCGGGTCTCTTATATAGGGAGAGAGCCCTTGGGTAAATTACATAAGGAGTACATAAAGAAACAGAAATAATAAATAACGACACACAACTATCTCTACACTCCCCCTCAAGATGGAGCATAGATATCTATCATGCTCAGCTCGGAAGAACATCTCTGGAAGGGTCCTCTGAGCAATGGCTTTGTGAATATATCTGCTGTCTGGTCCTCTGAGCTGACGTGAGACGTGGAGATGAAGCCCTTCTGTATCATGTCCCTAGTGTAGTGGCAATCCACCTCTATGTGTTTTGTTCTCTCATGGAAGGCTGGATTGTTGGCAATGAACAACGCTGCCTGATTGTCACATTGCAGGTTCATAGGCAACGGAACTTCAACATTCAGATCTTCTAGGACTGCTTTAACCCACATCATTTCAGTGCTTGCCTGTGCCATGGCCCTGTACTCGGATTCAACACTGGATCTCGCCACAACAGTCTGCTTCTTGCTTTTCCAGGAGACTAAGGAGCTTCCTATGAAGATGGCAAACCCAGAAGTAGACTTACGATCCCGTGGACATCCTGCATAATCCGCATCTGCGCAAGCTGAAATAGTCAAATCTGTGTCTTTCTCGAACAGCAACCCTGTGCCTGGTGAAGACTTCAGATATCTCAATATCATGTACAATGCATCCATATGTACTTGCCTCGGCTGCTCCACAAATTGACTTACCCGGTTTACTGCAAGTGCAATATCCGGTCGAGTTATAGTGATGTATAAGAGCTTGCCCACCATTTCTCTGTACCTTCTCTTGTCCACCTCCTCAGTGTCATCATCGTACAACTTCATACTCGGATCCATCGGTGTACTTGAAGGTCTGCATTCAGTCATTCCTGTTTCAGCCAGCAAATCTGTGACATATTTTCTTTGAGTCATCACCATTCCTTGTGTATTTCTTGCAAATTCTATCCCCAGAAAATACCGTATAGTGCCTAGATCCTTTGTAATAAACTGACTGCCCAACATGGACTTGGTTATCTCAACCCCTTGTGCATCATCTCCAGTAACCAATATGTCATCAACATATACCATAACAACAGTGGTACCTCTAGGAGTCTTCCGGACGAACAGTGAGTGATCCGCATTTGATCTCCTGAAGCCTTGTTGTTCAATAAGCTGGGAGAGCTTCTGGAACCATGCACGAGGACTCTGCTTAAGGCCATAAATAGCCTTATGAAGTCTGCATACCTTCTGAGTCTCCCCCTCAGCAGCAAACCCTGGTGGCTGCTGCATGTAGACTTCCTCCTGTAGATCACCATACAGGAAAGCATTCTTAACATCAAGCTGGAATATGGGACAGCCACGTACCACAGCAACCGATAGAAGAATGCGAAGGGTAGAATGTCGCGCCACTGGTGAAAACGTGTCCAGATAATCTACCCCATAAGTCTGTGCAAACCCTCGTGCGACAAGCCTTGCTTTGTATCTGTCAAGACGACCATCTGCATGGTATTTGACTGTAAAAACCCACTTGCAGCTCACCACAGACGCACCTGGAGGAATGGGGACTAGAGACCAGGTCCCTCGGGATTGTAAGGCACGCATCTCCTCTTCCATTGCTAAACGCCAGCATTCAGTCTTCATGGCATCCTGATATGTCCGTGGTATCTCAACTGATGATACAGCAGCGGCAAACTTCTGGAAATCCCCAGAGAGACGATGAAAGGAAACGTGAGAGGCTAGGGGATATGAGATACACTGTCTTCGCTGTTTCCTATGAGCAATAGGCCGGTCCAAGTCATCCAAAACAGTGCTGACCTGCTGGTCCTCCTCCTGTGGTACAAGCTCCTGCACATGTGCATTATTTAACCCATCACTAATGTCAGAACATACCTGAGGCGTGCTGGATGGTTGAGTTGTAGCTTGAGCAGGGCCCGTGCGTCTCGTGTAGAACTTAGGAAAAGGAACAACTGGGGGTGGTGGTGGTGGTGGTGGTGGGTTTGGTGGTGGTTGTGTTATTTGGGACGCTGGAGTAGAGGACGAACCCAGGCTTGGAGGTGGTGGAACATAGACTTGTGAGTCTGATGATGAGGAGGAGACCAATCTGTCACCTGCAGGAGAGAAGTACATGACAGGTTCGAAGAATGTAACATCTGCACTCACATAGTATTTGTTATGGACAGGATCATAGCAGCGGTACCCCTTCTGTGTCCTGGAGTAGCCCACGAAAACACACTTGATAGCTCTAGGGGATAGCTTATCAAGTCCCGGAGATAAGCGGTGAACAAAAGCGACAGTGCCAAAAACCCTAGGTGTCAATGTAAACAAGTCTCTGTCCGGAAAGAGAACAGAGATTGGAGATTTTTCCCCAAGAACAGTTGTAGGCATTCTATTGACCAAATAACACGCAGTAAGGATAGCATCACCCCAAAAGGTTAATGGAGCACAACTCTGAATAAGTAGAGTGCGAGCAATGTCAAGGAAATGTCGATGTTTTCGTTCGGCAACTCCATTTTGTTGAGAAGTGTAGGGACATGTGGTTTGGTGAACAATGCCTTTAGATGAAAGAAAGCTGGCAAGAGAGCGAGTGCAGAACTCCAATGCGTTGTCAGTACGCACATATTTAACAGTAGATGAAAAAACATTCAGAACTTCATTAATTAGATTTTGAATAACATTTCCTGCTTCAGATTTATTCTTGAGAAGAAAAGTCCACGACACTCTGGAAAAATCATCAACCACAACTAGATAGAACCTGTGCCCCTGGTGATCCGGGACACGACTTGGACCCCAAATATCTATATGGAATAATTCAAACGGGGAGCTACTGCTCCGACTCTGACGACCGGGGAAGCTAAACCGATGGTGCTTCCCCAACTGACATGCTTCACATCGAAAAGAAGAACTCGGAGATATCTGAGGCAGGAGGTGACGCATCTTCTGCAGCGGTAGATGACCGAACCGAAGATGCCAGGTGTATGGAGAAACAGAGGCCTGGGTATGCAAGGAGACACCAGCATAAGAGCTACGAACGAGACGATAAAGGCCATTGTGCTCAGAACCACAGCCAATCACCCTGCCCGTCAGTATGTCCTGAAAAATAACAGACGATGGGTCAAAAATAGCACGACAGTGCAAATCACGTGTAATCTGACTAATAGATAAAAGGTTCATCGAGAATTCTGGAGCATGTAGCACATTCTGTAGATGCATAGAAGGTAGCAAAGCTGTCTCCCCCTGACCGATGATAGGAGACTGAGTGCCATCCGCAATGAGTACAGAGCGACCTGGCTGAACAGCCCTGTATGACTGCAGAATATCTCTCTCACGGCAGAGATGATGTGTAGCTCCAGAGTCGACAATCCATCCTGTGAGATCATGACTATGAAATGGGGCTGAAGGGCTACCTGAGGCACTGGCTGAGGCCGATGTACTGGCTGACGCCGAAGCCGCAATATCAGAAACATCTGCACCCTCTGATGAAGAAGATTGTGGCATGATATCCCGGAGTCGTGCCACCAACTCCTCGAACCTGTGATCTGAAGTAGACGCAGGTGGACCCTGAACATGATCAGCTACTCGTGCAGATGGAGGAAAACCATGCTTGGAATAGCATGTATCCTCCGAATGACCAGTGCGGCGACAATATGAGCACGTAGAGCGTATGCGACCTCCATGGCCACGTCCGCCACTTCCCCTGCCACGAAACGAGGATGAACCACCACGTCCCCTAGAAACTGCCATTGCTGACGGAGTCGCAGTCGCTGTATTGGACGGAACGGGTATACGACTGAGCCTCCTGTATACCTCTTCCATCGGTGGGATGGTGGCATCTGCTAGGATCTGAGCGCGTGCTGCCTCGTACTCTGGATCTAGGGCAGCGAGTAATACTCCAACCATTGTGGCATTACGGAACGTCTTCTGCTGTTCCGGTGTGGCTGTAAGCGGAATGGTGCTATAGAGCTTCTCGAACATGCCACGAAGCGACGTGTACAGGGAATGAAGAGGCTTCCCATTCTGCTTCGTGGTAAATATATCATGCTGCAACTGGAGCATCTTCGTCTCGTTGCGTACCTGAGAGTACGTCATCGCCAAAATATCCCACATCGCCTTAGCGGTGGGCTGGTGAAGGACATCATTCGCTATCTCTGTCGTGAGCGTACCTGAGAGCCACACCTTGGCGTACGCATCATCAGCCTCCCATGAGGCATAGATCCCTGACTTCTCCGGCGGTTCTTCCTCGGTAAGAATATGCTTCTTACCACACGACTTCATGAGACTGAGGAACTGCATCACCCACAGTTCGTAGTTTGTCCCGTCCATTTTGACAATTGGTGCCGAACCTTTGAAGGCACCTATGGCGGGCATATCGAGCTTCTGATCTGACATAATGCCGGAGAAGAACAACTACTGATAGACAAAGAAAAGATTGTCTACCGAGACTTTGTAGGATTCAAGTGCATAGGTAGACGATTATGCACTTGAACCAAGCATGGTGCCGAGTCCTAGGAAGAAGACGGCAAGACGTCCACGAGTAGAGGCGTTGGAAGCCTCTACATGAGGAGAACAGTGGCCGGGCGACGCTGAGAGGGGTGCCCGGCGATGGAGAGGACGGCGCTGTTGGAAGATTCGGCGCCGCTGATGATGGGGTGGCGCTCGGCGGTGGGAGGGGCGACGCTGGAGGGGGTCCGGCGGCGCTGGGGGGGGGGGGGCCCGGCGGTGGGAGGGGGCGGCGCTGGGAGAGCCCTGGCGAAGAAGAGAAGGCGGCGAGGGGGTCTCGGAGCCCGGGGGGAGAGGGACAGCGAAACCCTAGGCGGCGGTAGAGAGGAGAGGGGGGGGGGGGGCGGCGGTGGAGAACCCTAGGTTAGGGTTATGGCTCTGATACCATGTTAGAATACTCTGATGTTTATTCCATAGAGTCCTCGGGTCTCTTATATAGGGAGAGAGCCCTTGGGTAAATTACATAAGGAGTACATAAAGAAACAGAAATAATAAATAACGACACACAACTATCTCTACATATATCAATGGCAAAAATTTTCCGAATATAAATATTGATATGGTAATAACAAAAAGATGCAGAGTCGAATTTTCAATTTTCTAAATACAAAATACTGTTATTCTAATATATATTAATTATTTATCATGTAATCATGTTAATAATATTTATCACAACTAAACATTTTAATAATGGTATCCAGTCTTAATTCGACCAGTGTTTATATTCGCTTTTTATCAATACTAGATTCAAGTTCATATTCGAATACGTAAAGACATGAACTTCTAAATCAATATCCGATTTATATCCGCATCTATAATTGTATCCAACATAGACGAAGCAAGCGAGGATATGAAAATAGTAATCTGCGATCATTTTCATCCCTATCACACCCTTCACTATGTAATGACCGAACGACATGCTTTCAATAAAAAAGGATCAATATTCAACCTCACAAGTTACCGTCATCATCGAAAAGGAAAAGGAAGAACAAGAAGAATCTGTCTCCATCTAGAGCAAGTAATTTTAACGGTCTTAGAATTGCTGTAATCGACCTGTTCCGGATAGAGGGTATAAGAGTCTCTGTTTCTGATGAAATTTGAATGACATATTAGATGGATATAGTTATGAAAATCCATGGTGGTATTTTCCAAAAAAAAAACCATGAAGTAGGTAAGACAATTTGCGTAAGCATAAACAAAATAGTATTTGGCTGAGAGAGGAGAAGAAAAAGGGGGAGATACTTTTGGCAGAAAAGAGAAATGGAGCTCTTCAAGGGGTTACCCTAGTATCAGCTTCAGCTAAAGAATGGCGTGTATTGCTTGTACACCGGGATACCGTGGCATATCCCTAGTTCCAATCCTGCATTTCTTGGGTTAAGATTGCTTGTATTAACACTACATTTTCTATGGCATAATATTTTTTAAACATGTCCAAATAAACTTATAAACATAAAAAACATATTATAATCATTAAAAATGTTAATATAACACATAATCAATGTCACATCACATCACAATTATCATCCTAACCCTCTCAACCCTCCAAACAACTACTATCTACAGGAGGATATCCCAATCCAGCCCAACCCAGTAACCAAACAGACCCTTAGGGCCTGTTTGGTTGGCGGGTTAGGTTGGGGTACACCGGTGTACCCCTCCTTCCAACCCTCCCAATCATCTTCACAGTTTACTATTCAAAGGGGTAACCCAACCCAATCCAACCTAGCAACCAAACATGCCCTTAGGTTGTCGTGGTTGTCTTTCGAGGATACTGCCCGGATTTAGGGAAATGAAGTCGATTCAACCGAGTTGAATCCAACCTGATCAGGTGACGACTGCCCAACGAGATGAAGCAGCTTCTGGACAAGAATGGATAAGGAATACCACAACAGTGACCCAAGAAGAGAAATGTGTCTATGGTAGAAGTGTGGGGGCAGAAGTCTAATGCGGATGATGGGTGTGATAGCTTGGAGGGGTGGGTAGTGGTTCTCTACAAGCATTGTCTATATTGAATCCGCAAGATTCCTCACAGGTAACTGAAATACATGCCTGCAGTAGGGGCGTCCATGAGGCGTGTACTCGTCCCATTTGATCATGACCCGTAACGGGTCGACCCGCTCCATTCCAACGGATACCCAATTGTAACGGGATACCCGGTTAATGGAAATGGATTTTGGCTATATAAAAATGCAAATGATATGTCCAACTATGTATATCCATATTTATATCATATTCATAATGATAATGCCGGATATGAAAATCTAAATGGTACGGAATGCATGCAAATAGGAATAAATAAATATAAAAAAATGAATTAACGAGGATATATAAAACTGCGTGGATAATGTAAATCATATGAATACATGTAATTGGAAGGAATACTATTGAATACGGATCCAATAATGACAAATTCACGTAGATTCATCCTCATAATGAATCAAATACGGGTAAACAAGATGTAAATATATATAATTGGAAGACAACATGACAAACAATATATAAGTATATATTCCTATTCGTAAATGGGTGTATAAATTATCATTACAATTGGTTATCACGATATATGTGTACGCACTTAAGTGCGTGCACATGTGCGTGGGCGTGGGCACATGCGCACGCACGTGGGGATAGGCATTAGCATGGGTACAGGCGTACGTGCAGGTAAGTGGGCGTATGCACGTGCGTGCATGTGCGATAAAATTCATATTCAATTGTATTCATTACCATCATGTTTGGATGCCGGGATGTTTGGCTCATATCCGATTAGTTATCATATATGTAATTCAAAATTTGACATCCATATATATTTTGATTTTAAAATGATACATATATGAGCCCTCCCACACATATAAATTTAATCTTATCTATACAATTTTGATTCTATTATTTTTCCTATCTAATTTGCATCAATTTCATATCGATATTCATTTTTAATGATTTGGCAATATGTTTTCCATATTCACCGATATTTGTATCCGCATCCATTTCTATATTTTTAAAATAAATAAGAATAATGTAACATGAATATTGGTGTTTGTATCTAACCATTTACATTTTTGTGAATCAATTGATAGTGGAAGCTTCCAACTAAGTACCCGTGGGTACCGTCGGGTTTTTTATATGGGGCACGGGTCATGACATTACGGGTACCTGACCCATCGAAAACATGCACTATGAGTACCTGTGGGCTCCCTTATATAGGAGAGTAGCCCTGGGTTAATTACATGATAAGTATCCCGAGAAATAGAAATTACATAAAGATAATATAATGCGCTATTTAACTTAACACCCCCCTCAAGCTGGAGCATATATATCGATCATGCTCAGCTTGGACCAACACTTCTGAAACGGACTTCGGGCTAGAGCCTTGGTGAAGAAATCTGCTGTCTGATCTCCTGTAGACACGCGAGATGTAGATATGAGTCCCTTATGTATCATATCTCTAGTGTAATGGCAGTCCACCTCAATATGCTTTGTTCGTTCATGGAATGCAGGATTGTTTGCAATGAATAAAGCTGTTTGGTTATCACATAGAAGTTGCATGGTAAGAGGAACCTCTATGAAAAGATCCGTTAACACAGATCTAACCCACATCATCTCAACACTTCCTTGAGCCATGGCTTTGTATTCAGATTCTGCGCTTGATCTGGCAACTATAGTCTGCTTCTTTCTTCTCCATGAAACAAGTGAGTGTCCAATAAAAACTGCAAATCCTGACTTGGATTTCCTGTCCGTGGGGCATCCTGCATAGTCAGCGTTACTGCATAGTCCTACATAGTCCGTGGGGCATCCTGCATAGCACACGTTGTTACCTCCAAGGGTGTATCCCTCCTGAATAGTAGTCCTGAACCAAGGGAGTTCTTCAGGTATCTCAAGATCATGTATATAGCATCCATATGTGCCTTCCTAGGTCGCTCCATGAATTGGTTGACCTTGCTTACTACAAGCATAATATCTGGCCTGGTGATAGTAACATATAGAAGTTTCCCAACAAGTTCTCTATACCTCCTGCTATCAACTTCAACTGTATTGTCATCATACAACTTCATACTTGGATCCATAGGAGTCAAGGCTGGCTCGCATCTCGTCATGCCCGTTTCAGATAGGAGATCCATGACAAACTTTCTCTGGGTCATTAGTAGACTACGATGATTCCTGGCAAATTCTAACCCCAGGAAGTAGCGAAGAGTGCCAAGGTCCTTGATCACAAACTCTTTACTTAGGAACCTCTTGGCAATCTGAATGCCTTGAGCATCATCTCCTATCACAATAATGTCGTCTACATATACAAGAATGGCAACCATGCCTTTCTGTGTCTTCCGCACAAATAGAGAGTGGTCCGATGTGGACCTCTTAAATCCTTGTAGCTCAATTAATTCTAACAACTTCTGATACCAAGCTCTAGGACTCTGCTTTAGGCCATAAATGGCTTTATGTAGTTTGCATACCTTCTGGGATTCCCCCTCAGCAGTAAACCCCGGTGGCTGCTGCATATAAACTTCTTCCTGAAGGTCTCCGTAGAGAAATGCATTCTTCACATCAAGCTGGAATAATGGCCAATCACGGGAAACCGCTACTGCAAGTAAAATCCGAAGCGTCGAGTGTCGCGCCACTGGAGAAAATGTATCCTGATAATCCACTCCAAGTGTCTGGGTAAAGCCTCGTGCCACCAATCTCGCCTTGTATCGATCTACAGTCCCATCTGCGTTGTGTTTTTTTGAGAATATCCATTTGCAGCTGAATCGAAGCACCACAAGGAGGCGGAACAATAGTCCATGTCCCACGAGAGGATAGGGCCGCCATCTCCTCTTCCATGGCCTGACGCTACCTGCTGTCCTGTAAAGCCTCCATATACGTTCGAGGTATAGTAACCACAGAAAGACCAACAACAAACTTTTTGTACTCATCTAAAATTTGATCCAAAGAAACATGTGCAGCAAGTGGGTATTTGGCACATTGTCGTCGTGGCTTCCTCAGCGCAATAGGAACATCCAGATCATCCTCCTCAGTGTCCTCTGTAGAAGTGCTATCATGTAAAACTCCAGTGCCATCAGTAGAGACAATGTTATCATGACATACCTTAGGTGTAAACAAATGGTAAGAGAGCTAGTAGAAGTCTTGCGAGTGTAAACAAATCGTAAGAATTTTGGTTCAGGTGGTGGTGGTGGTTGAGGTGGTGGTGACGTTGAAGGTATAAGTTGCTCAGTTTCAGCTGGTGTCAGAGATGGAGGTGGAGGAACAACAAATTCGTCCTTTTTAGTATTGGATAACCTATCACCTGTAGGAGAAAAGTACATGGTAGACTCAAAGAAGGTTACATCTGCACTCACATAATATCTTCTACTCACCGGATCATAACACCTATACCCCTTTTGAGTACATGAGTACCCAACAAATACACATTTGGTAGCTCTTGGAGATAGCTTATCACGACCAGGAGTACAATTATGCACAAATGCTACAGACCCAAAGACACAAGGGGCGAGGGAGAAAAGGTCCTTCTCAGGAAACACAATCAAGAAAGGTACCTTTTCTCCAAGAATAGTAGACGGCATACGGTTTATCAGGTAGCAAGCAGTGAGTACAGCATCCCCCCAAAAAGAATGCGGGGCACGACTATGAATCAATAATGTCCGAGTGACATCAAGAATTTGGCGATGTTTGCGTTCCACCACACCATTTTGTTGCGAAGTGTAACTGCGGGAAGTTTGATGAACAATGCCCTGTGAACTGAGAAAATCGGACAGATGTAATGTTGAAAACTCCAATGCATTATCCGTGATAATTATTTTGACATTGGTAGAAAAGATATTATTAACTTCCAGAATAAATTTCCTAATAATACTTCCAGCTTCCGACTTATGTTTTAACAAGAATGCCCAAGATAATATGGAAAAGTCATCAACAACAACCATATAATAACTGTTAGAGTATTTGGTTGTGCGCCCATTGAGTTGTAGCAGGGTAAATGGATCCTGGAGAAGATCCATTTACCCCACCCAAGTGTTTAGTCCCACATCGTCTAGTGGTGGGACTTGGAGGCTCTGGAGAGGCTATATAAGGAGCCCCAGACCTCCTGTACTCATTGAGAAATGCAATAGAAAGACACGCCCCTTTGAGGGCTTCTCCCATGGTTTCATCCCGCTCCTCACAGAGTAGGGTTCCACGGAAAATCATGATGTTCCATGTTCGATCTTTCTTTTTATGCTCTGTTTGTCAATCGCTTTCGCATTCTTCATATTTTACAATATGGTATCAGAGCGGGTTCGATTCTTGGATTTTTCATGTTGCTCATATGTATTTTTCGAGATTCGATTATCAAGATGTTCGATTCTTAAAGATTATTTTGAAGAGTTCATGCCCAAGTTCTTGTTCAATTTTCGAAAGTCCAGATTCGTGATTCATGCCTCTAGCCGCATGTTCAACATGAGTTTATGATGAAACCCAAAACAGTGCACATCGCAATGGCCCAGATTCTTCTGACCGAAACCCTAGTTTTTTTTCAAGCGGCGCAAACATCCTGGCGATGCATCGTGACCTTCTCTCAGATCGGAGCCTCCCAGAAGAATACTCCAACATCGGAAGCCAAAAGCTGCATCGCATCAGCAGCATCTCCAGGCGGAATCTCCATTCCAGGCTGCGCAACAGCCGCTGTTCACCAAGGCGGCACCTCCCCTTGCCGTACAGGCGGCTCTCCTCCGGGATATCAAGTGGCGCGCACCTTCCTCGCGACACGTGGAAGACCCGTGCTGCACCCCCAACAGGTCTTCAACGATCCCATTTTCAGGCCGCACCCCCTAGCCAGGCGGTGCTCTCCACCGACCAAGCCCGATCATCTTCTGCTCTTCTAGGCGGCGACGCTAGAACAAGGGCCAGGCGATCCCCGCACCACTCGCCCTTCTGCGATGCTGCTTCATCAAAATGGCGGCGGCGACGCCATCATGGCGCGCACCTCCCATCTCGCGCCTCCAGGCGCTTTCTCCCATTCTGGCGCACAGGAGGCGGTGGAGGGCTCCAGGCGGAGTCTGTTCTTCGATCCCCCAGGCGCCCCCTTTGTCCATTCTAGTGGCCGCATCTCCAGAATACGCAGAGCGATCCCAGGCACAAAGTCTCGCATCCAGGCGCATCAGGTTGCGCCCCTCGTTCTTCAGTCGGCGGCGATGGCGGCCCTTCCTCCTCAGGCCGCATCTCCCTCGCAACGATATTCCCTTCATCGGCGCGCGCGAATCACCTTCAGCCAACAAGGCGATGGGGCTCCTTACGCCTCCATGGTCTCCATGCTTGCATCACAAGCGACGCCCAGGCAGCGCTTACCCCGCGCACCTCTCCATGTTCCAACGACGGTGCTTGATCGAGTGGGGTTTCCCAGGATGGGAACCCGAGGAGTGGGACCGACTATTTAAAAAATGAAAAAAAAAGAAAGGGGCGTTCCTGCTGGGACCATATGAAGGGCGGCTGATTTTTCAACCCTAGTGGCCCTTGCTTGTTTTTCTTTTAAAAAAAATGTGAGAGCAGGCCATACAAGGGAAAAGAGGGCGGACCTGCAATTTTAAAAAAATGAAGGCTGCAGTTGTAAGGCTCAACGGGCCTGTTTAGTCCAAAAAAAGGAGGGGGGAGGGGTGCTCAACGAAGAAAAATGATAAGAGCATGCCCATTAAAAAAAAGGAAGAGAGAGTTGGGCCCAAATGGGCCGATGAAATGTTTTTTTTAAAAAAGATTGCATGTGTTTCGAAAAAGGCACGTACAAAAAAAACCGTACGCAAAGCTTATCAAAAAAAAAGAGAAAGTTGAAAAGCCGTATAAAAGAAAAAGGTTGAACGGCTTATGTAAAAAATCATGGCGTCTATTTTTTAAAAAAATGACAAAGCCACAAGTTTCATGTTATTGTTGTTTTCTCCCCATTATATTGTCTTCTCCCAACTTGGTCGAGGTCCATGTTTTCCAACAAGTATGGGAGAAAGGGGGAGTATATGTAGAGTCACAGGTTTTGTGTTCCAGATTCAGATATCAGTCTCCAGACCAGTCAGATGATCAGACTCTACAGTTCGGTTTCAGACTCGACATCAGACATCTCCGAGTCTCCAGTTTCAGACACGCATATGATTGCGGTCATTTTCAGATGAGCACATAGATGCCATCAATTGTTCGTGGTCCCCATCCTTTCTTGTTTTGTAGGCCAGAGTTTTCATGTGAGCCATAGGGACTCCAGAGTAGAGGACCATTCCCTATGCCATGTTGGCAAGGGTTTTCATGTGGTATCATAGGTGCACCAGAGCAGTGCACCATTCTCTGAGCCAGATGGGAGAGACCCAGTTCTCCGACGAGGAGACTTAATTTTAGACTCCATTCTCCAGCGACCGTGGACTCCGACGAGGATTGCACAACCACGACCTTTTCAGTTCGACCCTTTTCAGAGATGGAGCAGTTGTCCACATTATTGTGGCGGGCCAGAGTACTCCGACGAGGAGACTCATTTTCAGCTGCAGTGACTCTGATAGGCGCAGTTCAGAGCACATGCTCTCCGACGAGGAGATTCAGCAGACTCACACTCCAGCCCGTTCGTCATCCTCACCTGCACGGCATGAGAAGCAACATCCTCGACTACAACAATGTGCGCGTTGGGATGATATTGTCCGTAGTGTCTTGTAGCGTTGAGTTGAGTTTCTTTCTGTTTGTCCAAGCTGAGCATTGCATGCTCCAGCTTGAGGGGGAGTGTTAGAGTATTTGGTTGTGCACCCATTGAGTTGTAACAGGGTAAATGGATCCTGGAGAAGATCCATTTACCCCACTCAAGTGTTTAGTCCCACATCGTCTAGTGGTGGGACTTGGAGGCTCTGGAGAGGCTATATAAGGAGCCCCAGACCTCATGTACTCATTGAGAAATGCAATAGAAAGACACGCCCCTTTGAGGGCTTCTCCCGTGCTTTCATCCCACTCCTCACGGACTAGGGTTCCACGTAAAATCATGATGTTCCATGTTTGATCTTTCTTGTTTATGCTCTGTTTATCAATCGCTTCCGCATTCTTCATATTTTACAACAATAACAATGTCCCTGAAGATCAGGGACACGATTCGGACCCCAAATATCAAAATGAAACAGTTCAAACCGCCGACTACTATGACGACTCGAACTGATTTGAAATGACGACCGATGGTGTTTCCCAAGTTGACAGGCTTCACAATCCAATGAGGTAAGAGTAGATATTTGCGGCAAAACATTTTTTTGAGTAAAGTCTGCGGCAAAACATGACACATCCTTGGTAGGTGGCCAAAGCGAAGATGCCAAAGGAATGGAGAAACGAATCCAGAAGGGATAGTCGCAGCTCCAACACATGATGGTACCACAAGCTTATACAAGCCTCTCTGCTCACGCCACTTCCAATCACCCTGCCAGTCAGTATGTCCTGAAACACAAAAGTAGAAGGGTCAAAGATGGCACGGTAATGTAAATCCTTCGTAAGCTGACTAATTGACAACAAATTCATCTGAAAGTCAGGTGCATGTAACACATTCTGAGGCGTAAAGAAGGCGTCAGAGTAATCTCCCCCTGACCAACTATAGGCAATTTGACCCCATTGGCAATGACAACCGACTGGCCGGGTGCAAGTGCCATGTAGGTGGTGAACTGCTCTCTGTTGCCGTACATATGATGGGAGGATCCGGAATCGATAATCCAGTCTGTCAAATCTGAGCAGGTAGTAATGGTAAGTGCATAATAAGTACCTGAGGAGGTAGAAGATGCTCTGGCCGATGCTGCAGCATCCGAAGAACTAGGAGACTGGGACGACGGTGTAGTAATCATCTCACGAAGGCGGGAGACTATATCATCAAATCGGGCATCTGGAAGAGTCGCAACAGTAGGCTCAGTTTGCTCAGCAACACGTGCCGAGGCTGGATATCCATGCTTGTGAAAGCATGTCTCCTCAGAATGGCCTGGTCGGTGACAGTGAGTACAGGGGCCACGGTGTCTGCCTCCCCCTCGACCACGAAGACCGCGACCTCGAAAATGTGACACTCCTCTTCCCGTGTGGCAGCCATGGCGGAAGGGGTAGGCTGAGATGTAGAAGCCGAGGCAGTAGTGATCCTGCTCAATCTCTTAAACACCTCTTCCATTGGTGGAATAGTTTCGCCAGTCAGAAGTTGAGTACGCGCTGCATCGTACTCGGAATCAAGAGAGGACAGAAAGAAGCCGGTCATGGTGGCATTTCGGTATGCCTGTTGTTGTTCCGTACTGCTAGTGATCGGCATGAAGCTATGTAATCTCTCAAACATGCCCCGTAGATGAGAGAAATGTGCATGAAGTGGTTTTCCATTCTGCTTAGTAGAGAAGATGTCAAATTGCAACTGAAGAATCTTGCTTTCATTTTTGGACGACCCATATGTTGCGGCCAGTATATCCCACAAAGCCTTAGTAGTGGGTTGATTCACAATATTATTTGCAATCTCCGCAGTCAGCATCCCAGATAGCCATATACGGGCATACGCGTCATCTTGATTCCATGTCGCATTTACTCCGGGCTTGTCTTCGGGCTCGGATTCTGTCAGAATGAGCTCCTTGTTGTGGCACTGCATCAGGGTGTGAAACTACATAGACCAAAGTTCATAATTGGTCCCATCCATTTTGACAATCGGGGCTGGGCCTTTGAAGGCACCCGAGGATGTAAAGACATCACCCTTGTTCTCTGACATGATTAATGAAAAGCTGAAGACCAACGGAGATATCTGCAATAGACTGTCTACAGAATCATATGAGGGTTAGGTTGTATGTGTAGACTCATACAACCATTCCTCCTTCTTGTTGGAGCACCGACTTGATTATTCAAGGTGCATGTAGGACATCGGCGAGGTCCGGGGTCGTGCCGCTGGGTTGGAATCCGCTGTTAGGCACCGAAGGACGTCTAGGGCAGCAGGGAGGCGGTCGGCGAGACCCCCTGAATCGGTGCTGGGGCAGCCTTATGCCGTTGTGGCATCGCTAGGAGGCCACGGGAGCCGCTAGACCCGGGACCCGGAGGCGCAGCAGGAGTCGCGCGAGCCACAGGAGGCGGATTGACAGCCGCTGGAGAGGGCGGCAATGGAGCAGCGGAGGGCCTTATCGCCCGAGCAGGCACCCGAAGGCGCTAGGAGGCGACGCAGGGAGCGCCCGACGACACGCGATGCGGCGTTGGGAGCACCTGGCGCCCGCGTGAGGAGCCCTTCGACCCGCTGGAGGCGTGCCGGGGGGGGGGGGGGTAGAGGGATTAGGGTTTAGGTGGGATACCGAGACCCCGGTCTAGGATCGTTTGTAACATCCGGAATCCAATCAAACCCGAAGTCGTCCGATTTTGGGTCTAATGAACTCAAAAACGTTGTCGGTCAATACTAAACAACCTAAAACGATCAATCAATAATGAATCAAAAGTCGTTTGGACGAAATCGACCAAAAATCGGTCCCTTCGTAATGCGTGCCGTGAAAAGCCGCGACGCAAATTCGGAAACCGTGAAACGAACCGAGATCGTCATTAGATCCGATTCGACAATACAAGACCAACGGAATTGACCGTTCGTTAATCGGAGGTCGTTAGATATTTTTAAATCGTAAAATTTAACCTTAAACCAAAAACCGTATCCGAAAATTTCGGGGGTTCAAAACCCGATCGAAAGTATATCAATATTATACTCATATTGACCGTCATTTTGAGACGATCAAATCGACATATTGCGCATCGAAATCTGACAACCGAGGCGCGAATACGGTCAGCTTGAAGCATGTTAAATAAGGAGGGATTTTTGGTTTAAAAAAAAAAATATTATTAAAGACAGTAGCAGACTGCTGGAAATATCCAGCAGCCTCCACTTGCCTTCCCATTCTCTTTACACTTGGATTAAAACCCTCTTGCACTTGGCAAACCTTAAGGGTCTCCTTTTCCATTATTTATACCTCCCACGGCATTCCTTCTTTTTACTTTTCCCCTAATTCTACTTCCTTTCTTCTCTCAAATCGACGGAAGCTAAGCCTTCTATTCTCCTGGTCGCTGCCAAGATTTCTGGAGGACACCAAGCCGCTGTCAAAGCAACTGGAGGATGATACAGCTACAAAAAATTGTTGCTATAATTCATGGCTGCAGCTACAGCAGCTGGAACTGTAACTGATGTTGCAGTATTCCTAAAAATTGGAACTGCTGGAGCTGTTGTTCAAGCAGCTCCAACTCCCCTCTAGTGCTACTATTGCATGCAGCAGCCATTGTTGCAAGTTTGGCAGCAGAAGTTGCTGCTTGGAAGCACAAATCTTCAAAAAAAAAAAAGAGATTCAAAGGTACAATCCTAAGCTTTCTCTTTGCTGCCATACATGCATAAAAAAAAACCCTCCCTTTTCTGCTCACATGGATTCTGATCATTATCATATCATTGTCATTTTGATCTTTAAATATGGACGATCTATTTCACGTAATCTATTGCTGGAAACTTGAAACATGTTAAGTTTTTCTCCCAATTTGGAGCAAAATGTTGGTATAATCTTATGCATGCAGTTGATCTCAATAGATTATCAGGAGCTAATATTATGCATTCAATTAATCTCATTAGATTTTCAGAAACTTGATATTGATAAAAACAAAATTTATTATAAACAGTAAATATAGTATTTTTATCAATAAAAAAAAAGAAGAAGCTAAGATCTTATGATTCGGAAATCAAATACTTCCTTTAATGCCTTTAAAATTAAATGATTTTACTACTTTTAGAAATACTAAGTGATGTAATAAAGAACATAAAGCATGATTGGAATTTCCCTAGTATTAGAACACCTCTAGACCAAGATGCTGTATGCAGCCTTATCGAGTTGCACATCTGTTACATGTCATTTCCACAATGGCAGAGAGGATTTCAGAATCCATCATCAAATTCCTGGACACCATGTCAGTTAATGATGTTTCTATTATAACCACAGACATCTGATAAAAATTGAAACTTGAAATATAATTAAGATTCTTTTTATTTATTTATACTAACTCATCTACCGTGGACCTTTGTAATAATGGTTTACACTTCCATGCATTGGTTACTCAACCTGGGAGGTTGACGTTACATGTGTTGCTGATACAGTAGCATCATAGATACATATACATATATATAGTAATATAGTGATAGCAAATACATGGACAAATTAGGAAGAATATTGAATTGGTTTAATAACTCAATAGTATGATATATTATATGGGCCGAAATTGCACAACCAATTGACATATTCCTCTATCTTTGATAATAAATCCCAGCAAATTCTTCACTGAACTGGTCCTTTATTAGTCTCCAATTATTATGGCTGTAAGAAGTTTTTAAAATTTTAATATTAGGATAGTGACACCTCGTTCTCTTAAAGCCAACAAAAGATTTTCTTACCACTATGACTAATAATCTTCAAAGTATAATCTACTAATTATATATATATCATAAATGATAAGTTGTGACAAAACACCAGATCTAATAAGAAATTCTAAGGCTCATTAATCAAAGAAGAGGAGAATTGGGAAATCTGGTATAGCATTAATCTTGGATCCAAATTCAATGAGTGACTTCCAACCTTATGATATATATATATATAATAATAATAATAGCTAACGACTGCAATGACTAATCATCTTCATAAAATCATCCTTAGGTATGGTCTACTAAATATTGATCACAATTGATAAGAGTTATTGACAAGATATCTAGATCTCTTAAGTTGATCACAAAAGAGATTAAGAAAGGATTGAGAAAAGAAAGAGGTATGTATGATAGTGAATCGGAAATAACAATTTACAGTGCCGGTTATGGCGACCATTACACCTAACCGTGCGAGGGCGCGGTGACCCTCAACTGGGCGGGAGAATAGAAAGCCCAGTTAGGGCAGCGGCCGCCAAGTGCGCGGGTCTAGGATCCCAGTCTTTTACACGGTTTTACGCGAGCTCGCAGTGTTTTTACGCCTCGTTGGGATCCTGACTTTAGACCAGTTCTGCTGACCCTGTCTTTTAGGATACCCAGGCGAGGGATCCTGGTTTTTCAGTTTTTCGTACGAGCTCGTCCGCCCGTACTAGTCGGGCTGTTTTTCTAGAGCGACTTCCCGGGAAGTCCCTCTCACCCGTCTCAGTGGCGTAGTTGGGGAGTAGACCTATCCCTCTATTGGACCGGCCTTCCAACTAGAGGGCGAGACGGAAGAGCCATTTGTAGGCTTCTTCACCGCTTGAGTTACTTCGCCAACAGACTGGCGATTATATATCTAGATCATTCATCGAAATTATCTGGAGTTATATCTGAATCATTGAAGTTAAGAATTGGAGAAGTTACGATCAAAAGACTATTCTCTCTCTACCCAAGAATTTAATTAAATCAATAGATCCTTCCAATCTTAACTTTCCATTTTTACTCACCAACGGGATCTCTGAAGAAAATGATATATGTGCTTACCCTCATACACTCATGAATACGCAACTAGTTATACATATGTCACATGTGGGAAATGCCAGGTGATGGGACAAACAATTGAGATGCTTACAAGTAATCTGAAAAGCCGTTTTCATTTGCAAGTAGAATTAAATCTTAATTTGAGTTGCTCTCGCCTTTCTGCTTGTTTCTTTTGTAAATAATAAATGCCCGTTATTTTATATAAGTTTTTGGGAGGTACCAGCAACCGCTGACGCCTTTTCTTCCTATTGTGTGTGGCAGGCAAACAGCCTGCAGTTTAGTAGCCGCTCAGTATATACATGCTTCCAGGAGATATAGTGTACACCCGACGGTATGATTTACTTTGTCTTAGTTTTTGTACAGATGATGATGTAAATGCTATCTCTTTTGTCACATTTTGGGATATATGTTGCAACATGGAATATGCTTGTACATGTTGTAAATGGATATGAATATTAATGAAAAGAAATTTTGGTGATGTCTGTCTCTTTTACTTGTGGTCATGTGGTGAGAATGAATGTCATAGTCGCGAAAAAAATTTTCCCTGTATTTTTACATCTTGTGCGATATAATTGTGAATGATATCTTGCGAATTGCGCGTAAACGGGTACCCGGATCCTGAGGGGTCGACAGTTTGGTATCAGAGCCGTGGTACCCCGATACGCACATTCGCGATATTACAATTCCGATCGCATTAAGTTCTCGAATAGCGACAGTCTTCTGACTTGTCGTGAGTTCGAAAAGGGAAATATGACATTCATATTCAATAACCACAGATGTCACCAATTTCATTAATTTTCATCTTATATCCCAAGAAGAGAAAAGCATTTATATCTGTCTAGGGCATCCTTATGACTAATTATGGTTCTCATGCAGAGCCATGGCATCTCGACCAGGTCAGGATACTTCTGATCAGCTGACACGCATACTGAGCGCACTCACAGACTTACAGCAGCAGCAGGCTGCCATGCGAGGCCAGCAGGAGCAGATATTGGCTCAGCAGACTGAGATTGCTGACAGGCAGACGGACATCGAGATGAGATTCGAGGACCTGTCAGATTTCACGTACTATCCATCCCAGGATGGGATACGGCAGGACCAGCACCAGTCCGTTGAGGTGGAGCAGCCTCATCCTGATGATCCATTTGAGGACATTCCAGAGCATGGAGATGAGGAGGATGCAGACTTAGACAGGGAGCAGGACCCTGTGGACTTTGCTGACGAGGATACACACGAGTTTGCAGCCATTCACAGGCACCAGTCAGTCTTCACTTCTTATCAGCGGGCCAACATACCCTTGTTCGAGGGCACAGGTCCACCAGATGACGCTGAGCAGTGGCTGATGAGAGTAATGAAAGTGCTCAGGGCGATTAATGCGCCACGAAACACGTGGCTATCTTTCGTAGAATACTCACTGATAGACTTCGCCGAGCGATGGTGGATGGCCGTAGTGTCCGAGTTAGGCCGAGAGCCTACTTGGAACGATTTTGTGACGAAGTTCAGAGCCCACTTCTTTTCTGCGAAGTGGAGGGAGTCCCAGCGCCGACTGTTTGCAGAGCTTCGTCAGGGACAGATGACAGCCCGGGATTACTTTATCAGATACACAGAGCTGTCACGACACACACGAGCAGCTGGCGCATTTCCAGAGGAGAATCTGGAGAAGTTCATTGGCGGCATGCGAGAGGAGGTGCAGGAGAAGCTGGCTGGACTACACATCACTTCTATCTCCGAGGCTACCGATGCTGCGGAGAAGTTCGAGGACATCAGAGGGAGACGTTACGGGAGCTCGTCTGGAGCACCGCCTAGACCGCGGCGACATTTTGGGCCAATACGTCGACCGTTTCAGCAGCAGAGGTCAGCCAGACGGTTCCGACCTACAGGTTCGACATTCTCTGGCAGTGCTCGCTCTTCTCCATCGACTACTCTAGGAGGAGCACTTGCCGGACGAGGTACAGAGTTCACTCGACCATCTGGGTCGCAGCGAGCAGATAGACCACCTGCAGGACCAGCTCGGAGCACGGACACAGCTACTCCCTCTACTCGACCAGTCCGGTGCTACCGATGTCACGAGTGGGGACATTACCGTGCACAGTGTCCACAGGCTTCTGGCGAGCCACAGCCACAGCCTTCACAGCCACAGCCTCAGACACAGCGTTCAGGGAGTTTCCGTGGCAGGAACTCCAACTTTAGGTGGCAGCAGCAGAGACAGACACAGAGTGTGGCAGGTTCTAGTGCTGCATCAGCCAGGCAGGGACAGTTACATGTCGTTACTGAGGAGCAGGCACGTTCAGCGGCTACAGTGGTGAAAGGTATGGTCTCAGTCTTGGGCCGACCTTTCCATGTTTTATTCGATTCCGGCGCAACACACTCTTTCCTTGCCTCGAGGTTGCTTGTTTCTTTAGATAGAGTTGCAGAGACGCTATCGTCTCCATATCACATCCGAGGGCCAGGTGGCCAGTTATTTGTCATATCTCTGATAGTCAGGCACTTGCCCGTACTGATTGGCGGTCATGAGATGATCACAGATTGTCTACTTCTGCAGCTTGATGAGTTCGATTTGATTTTGGGCATGGATTGGCTATCTACTCATCATGCACTAGTTGATTGCTTTAGGAAGATGGTTGTCTTCAGGATTCCTGATATACCCGAGTTCACCTTTGAGGGTACTTTGCATGACTCCACCATGGAGTATATTTCAGTGTTGCGGGCCCAACGACTTGTTGATCAGGGTTGTGATTCATACCTTGCATTTGTGCGGGAGGTATCTGATCAGGAGCCGATGATACAGGACATCCGAGTAGCATCAGAATATCCAGATGTCTTTCCTGATGAGCTACCAGGGCTACCTCCTGAGAGAGAGATCGAGTTTGAGATCACATTGCTGCCAGATACACAGCCGATCTCTATGGCACCATATCGCATGGCACCAGCCGAGTTGAGGGAGCTGAAGGTGCAGTTGCAGGAGTTGCTTGACTTGGGATTCGTGAGGCCGAGCACTTCACCTTGGGGTGCTCCGGTTCTATTTGTCAAGAAGAAGGATGGATCCATGAGACTATGCATCGATTACAGGCAGCTGAACAAGAGAACGGTGAAAAACCGTTATCCTTTGCCGCGCATCGATGATTTGTTTGACCAGCTCTAGGGATCTTCGGTTTTCTCGAAGATCGATCTTCGCTCAGGCTACCATCAGCTGAGGATTCGTGAGTCGGACGTTCCGAAGACAGCCTTCAGGACTCGCTACGGACACTATGAGTTTGTGGTGATGCCATTTGGGCTCACCAATGCACCTGCGGCTTTCATGGATATGATGAACCGTATCTTCCGTCCATACTTGGACAAGTTCGTAGTGGTCTTCATCGATGATGTGCTCATCTATTCACAGAATGAATGGGATCATGCGAATGATCTACGGATTGTCTTAGATACATTGCGGGAGCACAAGCTATATGCCAAGCTGAGCAAGTGTGAGTTCTGGTTATCCCAGGTCTCATTTTTGGGGCACATCATTTCTGGAGCAGGTATCGCGGTTGATCCTGCGAAGATAGATGCAGTTATGTCTTGGGAGCAGCCCAAGACTGTTACACAGATTCGGAGCTTCCTAGGATTAGCGGGCTATTACAGACGCTTTGTCAGCGGATTTTCACGCATCGTCCGTCCATTGACACGATTGACGCAGAAGGGAGTTCCATTCATTTGGGACGATTCATGTGAGCAGGCCTTCCAGACGCTGAAGGAGAGGTTGACTACAGCACCTATTCTCGCTCTTCCATCAGGCACTCAGGACTATGCAGTCTACACGGATGCATCTGGAGAAGGTCTGGGAGCAGTGTTGATGCAGAGAGGACAGGTGATTGCTTACGCATCACGGCAGTTGAGACCGCACGAACGGAACTACCCCACACATGACTTAGAGTTGGCGGCAGTTGTCTTCGCCTTGAAAATCTGGCGCCACTATCTATATGGGGTGAACTTCGAGATTTTCACAGATCATAAGAGCCTAAAGTACATCTTTGATCAGAAGGAGTTGAATATGAGACAGCGTAGATGGCTCGAGCTGCTGAAGGATTATGATTGCACGATCTCTTACCATCCCGGTAAGGGAAACGTGGTGGCTGATGCACTTAGCAGGAGAGCGCATGCTGATGGTACGGCGAACTGGCTATACACGTGGGATACGCTTGCAGCTTTGACCGATTGGCACCCTCAGGAGAGCGCATCCATTTCTACCGCCGTGCCTCCACGATACAGCAGTCTTTGGGATCGTATTGTTGAGGGCCAGAAGACCGATCCTTGGATTCATGATAGATACATGCGCGCTGTCAAGGACGAATTTGATGACTTTGTTGTGATGGAGTCTATTTTATGGAAGGCAGGACGGGTCGTTGTACCCAATGATGAGCAGCTTCGCAGAGACATTCTCGATGAGGCACACAGTTCACGGTTATCTATCCATCCAGGCAGTACAAAGATGTACCGTGATCTGCGTCGACATTTCTGGTGGGATGGAATGAAGCGCGATGTAGCGCTACATGTTAGCAGATGCATGACCTGTCAGATGGTCAAGGCTGAGCACAGGAGACCGCCGGGATTACTGCAGTCTCTCCCTATTCCCGAGTGGAAGTGGGAGAGCATTTCTATGGATTTTGTCACAGGATTGCCGAAGACGCCAGGTGGCCATGATTCTATATGGGTCGTTGTTGATAGGTTGACCAAGTCAGCCCATTTCATACCTGTCCACACGACTTATACTCCATCCAGATTAGCCAAGCTCTATGTGCAGAACATTATCAGGCTGCATGGTATACCACGAGAAGTGGTGTCTGACAGGGATTCGAGATTTACATCTCACTTTTGGTATCAGTTCATGTCAGCACTACAGACAGAGCTGAGGATGAGTTCTGCATATCATCCGCAGACAGATGGGCAGAGTGAGCGCACCATTCAGACGCTTGAGGATCTACTTCGCGCATGCACTTTGGAATGGAAAGGGTCCTGGAAGGACCATTTGCCTTTGGTGGAATTCACGTACAACAACAGCTATCACTCCAGTATTGGCATGGCACCATTCGAGGCCCTATACGGGCGGAGATGCCTCACACCTCTCAGTTGGCGTGAGGTAGGTGATCATGCTTTATATTCCGTGGATCTCTTGGAGGAGACTGCGAGAGCTGTTGATCTGGTGAGACGGAAGCTTCTGACGGCACAGAGCCGCCAGAAGAGCTATGCGGATCGTCGGAGGAGAGACTTAGAGTTCCAGGTAATCTAATTAATTCTTCTTCATCTATGACATATATATATGTCCAAAATTAATCTCATATTAATAACACTCCTATCGATTATAGGTTGGAGATTGGGTATTTTTGCGAGTATCTCCCATGAAAGGAGTGCAGAGATTCGGTGTTCGTGGCAAGTTGGCGCCGCGATATGTTGGACCTTTTGAGATTCTGGCTAGAGTGGGGAGAGTGGCATACCGAGTAGCCCTTCCTCCACATCTTTCAGCTATACATGATGTTTTCCACATATCCAATCTGAGGAAGTATGTTCATGACCCTCGCCACATCATCAGTTACGAGAATCTCGATGTAGAGCCGGATCTGACCTATGAGGAGAAGCCTGTCCGGATACTTGATCGTGCTGTGAAGAAGCTTCGCAGCAAAGAGATTTCATTGGTCAAGGTTTTGTGGCACCGACACGGCGTCAAGGAAGCGACATGGGAGACTGAAGCCGACATGCGGGCACGATACCCGCAGCTATTTTGATGTAATCGTCAAAACAAGTTTTTGTAATTAGACACATTATAAATATATGGCTTGTTTTCCCTTTGGGGTTTTTATGGGTTCAAAACCCTTTGAGGTTTTTATGGACATATGAAATTCAAACAAGTCACCGAATAGCCTTAACTCGAGTCTCGAGGACGAGACTCCCTTTGAGGTTTTTATATTTGTAACATCCGGAATCCAATCAAACCCGAAGTCGTCCGATTTTGGGTCTAATGAACTCAAAAACGTTGTCGGTCAATACTAAACAACCTAAAACGATCAATCAATAATGAATCAAAAGTCGTTCGGACGAAATCGACCAAAAATCGGTCCCTTCGTAATGCGTGCCGTGAAAAGCCGCGACGCAAATTCGGAAACCGTGAAACGAACCGAGACCGTCATTAGATCCGATTCGACAATACAAGACCAACGGAATTGACCGTTCGTTAATCGGAGGTCGTTAGATATTTTTAAATCGTAAAATTTAACCTTAAACCAAAAACCGTATCCGAAAATTTCGGGGGTTCAAAACCCGATCGAAAGTATATCAATATTATACTCATATTGACCGTCATTTTGAGACGATCAAATCGACATATTGCGCATCGAAATCTGACAACCGAGGCGCGAATACGGTCAGCTTGAAGCATGTTAAATAAGGAGGGATTTTTGGTTTAAAAAAAAAATATTATTAAAGACAGTAGCAGACTGCTGGAAATATCCAGCAACCTCCACTTGCCTTCCCATTCTCTTTACACTTGGATTAAAACCCTCTTGCACTTGGCAAACCTTAAGGGTCTCCTTTTCCATTATTTATACCTCCCACGGCATTCCTTCTTTTTACTTTTCCCCTAATTCTACTTCCTTTCTTCTCTCAAATCGACGGAAGCTAAGCCTTCTATTCTCCTGGTCGCTGCCAAGATTTCTGGAGGACACCAAGCCGCTGTCAAAGCAACTGGAGGATGATACAGCTACAAAAAATTGTTGCTATAATTCATGGCTGCAGCTACAGCAGCTGGAACTGTAACTGATGTTGCAGTATTCCTAAAAATTGGAACTGCTGGAGCTGTTGTTCAAGCAGCTCCAACTCCCCTCTAGTGCTACTATTGCATGCAGCAGCCATTGTTGCAAGTTTGGCAGCAGAAGTTGCTGCTTGGAAGCACAAATCTTCAAAAAAAAAAAGAGATTCAAAGGTACAATCCTAAGCTTTCTCTTTGCTGCCATACATGCATAAAAAAAAACCCTCCCTTTTCTGCTCACATGGATTCTGATCATTATCATATCATTGTCATTTTGATCTTTAAATATGGACGATCTATTTCACGTAATCTATTGCTGGAAACTTGAAACATGTTAAGTTTTTCTCCCAATTTGGAGCAAAATGTTGGTATAATCTTATGCATGCAGTTGATCTCAATAGATTATCAGGAGCTAATATTATGCATTCAATTAATCTCATTAGATTTTCAGAAACTTGATATTGATAAAAACAAAATTTATTATAAACAGTAAATATAGTATTTTTATCAATAAAAAAAAAGAAGAAGCTAAGATCTTATGATTCGGAAATCAAATACTTCCTTTAATGCCTTTAAAATTAAATGATTTTACTACTTTTAGAAATACTAAGTGATGTAATAAAGAACATAAAGCATGATTGGAATTTCCCTAGTATTAGAACACCTCTAGACCAAGATGCTGTATGCAGCCTTATCGAGTTGCACATCTGTTACATGTCATTTCCACAATGGCAGAGAGGATTTCAGAATCCATCATCAAATTCCTGGACACCATGTCAGTTAATGATGTTTCTATTATAACCACAGACATCTGATAAAAATTGAAACTTGAAATATAATTAAGATTCTTTTTATTTATTTATACTAACTCATCTACCGTGGACCTTTGTAATAATGGTTTACACTTCCATGCATTGGTTACTCAACCTGGGAGGTTGACGTTACATGTGTTGCTGATACAGTAGCATCATAGATACATATACATATATATAGTAATATAGTGATAGCAAATACATGGACAAATTAGGAAGAATATTGAATTGGTTTAATAACTCAATAGTATGATATATTATATGGGCCGAAATTGCACAACCAATTGACATATTCCTCTATCTTTGATAATAAATCCCAGCAAATTCTTCACTGAACTGGTCCTTTATTAGTCTCCAATTATTATGGCTGTAAGAAGTTTTTAAAATTTTAATATTAGGATAGTGACACCTCGTTCTCTTAAAGCCAACAAAAGATTTTCTTACCACTATGACTAATAATCTTCAAAGTATAATCTACTAATTATATATATATCATAAATGATAAGTTGTGACAAAACACCAGATCTAATAAGAAATTCTAAGGCTCATTAATCAAAGAAGAGGAGAATTGGGAAATCTGGTATAGCATTAATCTTGGATCCAAATTCAATGAGTGACTTCCAACCTTATGATATATATATATATAATAATAATAATAGCTAACGACTGCAATGACTAATCATCTTCATAAAATCATCCTTAGGTATGGTCTACTAAATATTGATCACAATTGATAAGAGTTATTGACAAGATATCTAGATCTCTTAAGTTGATCACAAAAGAGATTAAGAAAGGATTGAGAAAAGAAAGAGGTATGTATGATAGTGAATCGGAAATAACAATTTACAGTGCCGGTTATGGCGACCATTACACCTAACCGTGCGAGGGCGCGGTGACCCTCAACTGGGCGGGAGAATAGAAAGCCCAGTTAGGGCAGCGGCCGCCAAGTGCGCGGGTCTAGGATCCCAGTCTTTTACACGGTTTTACGCGAGCTCGCAGTGTTTTTACGCCTCGTTGGGATCCTGACTTTAGACCAGTTCTGCTGACCCTGTCTTTTAGGATACCCAGGCGAGGGATCCTGGTTTTTCAGTTTTTCGTACGAGCTCGTCCGCCCGTACTAGTCGGGCTGTTTTTCTAGAGCGACTTCCCGGGAAGTCCCTCTCACCCGTCTCAGTGGCGTAGTTGGGGAGTAGACCTATCCCTCTATTGGACCGACCTTCCAACTAGAGGGCGAGACGGAAGAGCCATTTGTAGGCTTCTTCACCGCTTGAGTTACTTCGCCAACAGACTGGCGATTATATATCTAGATCATTCATCGAAATTATCTGGAGTTATATCTGAATCATTGAAGTTAAGAATTGGAGAAGTTACGATCAAAAGACTATTCTCTCTCTACCCAAGAATTTAATTAAATCAATAGATCCTTCCAATCTTAACTTTCCATTTTTACTCACCAACGGGATCTCTGAAGAAAATGATATATGTGCTTACCCTCATACACTCATGAATACGCAACTAGTTATACATATGTCACATGTGGGAAATGCCAGGTGATGGGACAAACAATTGAGATGCTTACAAGTAATCTGAAAAGCCGTTTTCATTTGCAAGTAGAATTAAATCTTAATTTGAGTTGCTCTCGCCTTTCTGCTTGTTTCTTTTGTAAATAATAAATGCCCGTTATTTTATATAAGTTTTTGGGAGGTACCAGCAACCGCTGACGCCTTTTCTTCCTATTGTGTGTGGCAGGCAAACAGCCTGCAGTTTAGTAGCCGCTCAGTATATACATGCTTCCAGGAGATATAGTGTACACCCGACGGTATGATTTACTTTGTCTTAGTTTTTGTACAGATGATGATGTAAATGCTATCTCTTTTGTCACATTTTGGGATATATGTTGCAACATGGAATATGCTTGTACATGTTGTAAATGGATATGAATATTAATGAAAAGAAATTTTGGTGATGTCTGTCTCTTTTACTTGTGGTCATGTGGTGAGAATGAATGTCATAGTCGCGAAAAAAATTTTCCCTGTATTTTTACATCTTGTGCGATATAATTGTGAATGATATCTTGCGAATTGCGCGTAAACGGGTACCCGGATCCTGAGGGGTCGACATCGTTGCTCTGATACCATGATGGGAGAAAAAGAAAACATGCATTATGAGTACCTGTGGGCTCCCAAATATAGGAGCGTAGCCCTGTGTTAATTACATGATAAGTATCTTGAGAAATAGAAATTACATAAAGATAATATAATGCGCTATTTAACTTAACAATTCTCAAATGAGTACCCGAGAGTTTAGGGTCAAAGTGAACAAGTCAAGCCGAGTACCCATTGACCCGGATATTTTTGAACACCCCTAGCCTGCAGATGCTTGTTTGCTTCCACGAAGACAAACAAAAACACCGCCAACTAGGTCTCCGGAGCGTGTCCAGAAGTGTAGCAGAGAAAGGTTGTAACTCTCAAGATGATGGCCACATGTAGATATGCCTTGAATTTTACTCCGTAAGTCGCAAAGTTGTTCAACCTCCATAAAATTTATAAGTGAAGACCCTAGGGCCCGAAACAATGCAAAAAGTCCGATAATTATTTAGTCAGGTTGGATTTATAACCAGATCAGTTCGTACTGGGTCACTATATGAACTCCCTAGGGTTAAGGGTTTTGGTTTCATGGCATCGGTAACCCTCCCTAGTTTCTTCCTTCTTTCTACAGTGAAGATCAATCACATCTTTATATGTTTCTTCCTTCTTTCTACAGTGAAGATCAATCACATCTTTATATGGACGTATCAATCACATCTTTATATGTTTCTTCCTTCTTTCTACAGTGAAGATCAATCACATCTTTATATGGACGTATGAACCTTGTAAATCTATGTGTTCGTGAGATTATTTTTTGGTACTGGCAATCCACAACACCACCCATCCTTCACAACTTACCCGAGGTCCAAAGCCATAAAAATCTTCCCACCAGGAGGCAGAGATGGGGCAATACTTGTATGCCTGCAAGTATACGAGGGTTTGCAAGTTATTTATTAGATATGCTATAAATGATACAAGAAAAGAATTTTTTTTGAACCACCTGAAAATGATGTCTAAACTCGTAACCATATTTCATTGGAGAGATAAATTGGGAAGTTTTAGCAAAACTAAACGATATATAGAAGCTAAAATCTGATGACAATCATAGAGATTGCATAAGAATTATTATACTAGGTTAATGATGAATGCGAAAAAAAGTTCTTGAACAACTAGAAAGTATGTCTGAACTCCCTGCCAGATGTCACTGAAGAGACAAAAATATTGGTTTTACAGGAAACTATATGATATATAAGAATTAGGTTAAAGATGATTACATACAATTACTCATCAAAATTTATGGGCTAACAACCTGGAAGAAATATAACTACCAAGAACTAGAATGTTGGCAAGTTCGGGACCTTCCTTGAACAGTAGAGCCCTGGGATCCCTGTGATGCCATATGGATTCGGAATTTCCGAATTGGCTTGCAGGTCCCTGAAAGGACATAAGAGATAGAGGGGAACATAAGAGATAGATGAAGTTTGAGCAGAGCACAACATTTTCAGCTTCAGGTAGATTGCTAACCAAGTTCAACAGTAACCAATAGAAGCTCAACAGGTGATCTCATATTGACCTGGAAAATAGCAAGTGGTTTTAGTTGAAATTCAAGAAAACTCCAGATTAAAAAAATGCCCAAATCTCACTATGAAAAGTGAGATGCCAGGTCACAGTCATAGAAGTTGATAAGACCAATTTCAACATGTGTAAATCATGAATAGATATATTCCAGCATCCAAAGAACGCGGCATCATGTGTAATTACCATACTTTGTTTGAGCATACTTTTAGACACTAATTTATGCTAGGACAACCACTTGCGGCTCGCCTTAGATATGTTTGGCAGGTTATAGGACAATAATATAATAGCTTTATACCGACTCTGCAAATGGGGCTGAAGAAACATTAATGAGGAGAAAGGGTTTTTGCACCTTTCCACTGCACGTAATAACTAATAAGATAGTGGACATCGACAAGCCAACTGTTGTACAAGCGATAACGTCAAGAAAGGGAGTGTAACCACTTATGTTTGGTTATATAGGGTTCGAGACACATGATAACAAGGATACGAGACTTCTAATGTTAGGGGTGAAACCGATGGAACAAAAGAGAGAAGAATGCACTCAATGAGATGTGAAGGGAATTCTGTATTAATCCCTCCACATGGGATATGGAAGAAGTATACAATGCTCCCGTCATCCATTTGTTTCTTTCTAGTTCCTGTACATGCATTCCCACGTAAGCTTGAAGCAAGTGAGACGGTGGGAGATAAGTAGGTAAACTATCCACTATGATATGACTGTTGATATATAGACCCCAAACGATGTGGAGCACTCAACAAACCAAGATGACTTTCCTATGTTCAACTATTATTTTCCTATTGCTTTACATCTTATTTTTCTCCGGAGTATTTATGAAACCTTCTCATTAATCCAAATCCAAGACCCTCTCTCTTCTGTAAGAATCTAAGCTCTCATAATATATCAGGTCACTCATTTCACTCAACATGGTATCGAAACATCAGTCCTAGACTCGCAGTTGGATATCCATCCAAATAGGTTTCTGTTCTCCCTTTCCAAAGAAACCTTACCCCTAACGGGCCCACGTCACCGTCGTTGCCTGCCTCCACTATGCTGCCTCTACTAATGCAGCATGCACTACATAAGCAACATGCACAACACTTGCATGCATGCAACCGTAACCTCCATTTCCATTCTTGCATGAGCGGTACATGCATCGTACTGACGCCTAAGCTGCAATATTCTTCATTGTGGTCATGATTTTTATGTGAACCCCATTTAGGTTCGCAATCTTCCTCTAAGATCAATCTACCTGTTGATTCAAGATCATTTCATCACAGCTAGATAGCTGATAATCAGCATGCCTTCCACTATTTTGGAAGAACATACACCATATTCTCTTCTCTTCCCAGAGAACTCTTCCATGTTCCGCCTAAGGTCTTCGGATGCACATCCTCGTACATATTCATTCTCCTAGTCGTGATAAACTCTCTTAGTGCACAAAGAAATGTGTCTACATATTCATTCTCCTAGTCGTGATAAACTCTCTTGGTGCACAATGAAAAGGGTCTTCATTGGTTACGTTATAACTCGAAAGGGGTTATAAGTATTATGATCCGATCCATCATAGGTATTTTGTGAGCATTATGTCACATTCTTTGAGTTCATATCTTATTATTATATCTCTAGAGACGAAGACCTTCCGAGTCTCAGGGTCATGAAGTTGGTATCTAATACCATCCTTAACATACCCTTAACATACCCAATGAAGTAGCACTCTCAAGTGCGAGATTCTACCTTACTTGTGTCTACGTTCTTCGCATGGACCAAGCAACTCCAAATCCTCAAGTGTCTAACACTAGGTATTGTTCCATACCAAAGCTCATGAGGAGTCTTAGCTACAATTTTGTTAGGAATCTTATTCATGATATATATTGCAGTCTCTACTGCATATCCCCAAAAACTAAGAGGCAAATGTGCTTCACACATCATGAATGGACCATGTCTATGATGGTCCTGTTGCGTCTTTTAGCAATACCATTAAGTTTGAGAGTTGTAGGAGGAGTGAGATTGGAGACAATTCATCTCTCTTTGAGGTATTCCTTAAATTCATCTGAGAGGTATTCGCCACCTCAATCAGATCAAATCCATTTAATCTACGCATTGGTTTAGATCAAATCCGTTTAATCTACGCATTGGTTTGGTTCTCAACCAAAGCCACTGACTCTTTGAACTTTTCAAAGGTCCTAGATTTATGATGTAGTAGTGGGAAGATAAACCCATATAGACTCTTAATGCAATCCTAATAATGGACTCTTAATGCTTATACGAAGGAGATGGAGGCAATGGAGAAAAAAATTAACCAATGAACAATAAAGGGATTCCCACAAACAATTTAATGACAAACAAGATAACCTAAGCATAACTTGTGGCTCTAATTCTAGGCGATGTAATGATTTGTATGACACAAGTTATGAATCTGATTCCCAACGGCCTTGAATCCAAGCACAATCACAAAGCATGGAACCATAAGCAGTGGTCACTTTCCGCCAGTATCCTCAACGAGTATCCGTGTGACATCCGGATCTGAATAAATGAAATCTGACAGATTAAGAGTCCAAAAGTTCATTTAATATTCAATTAATATTGAATAATTTCAGTTCGATATGTAGATCGCAGATCGAATCTCGTTCAGATGCAATCAACCAAAAGTCAATCGCATCGTAATGTGTGCCATCAAAAAGCCACGACATAAAATCAGAAACCGCAAAATGATCTAAGACCACCATAAAATCCGATTTGATGAAATAAAACAAACAAAATCGATCGTTCGTAAATCAGAGATCATTTGATATTTTAAAATCACAAAATTAAGTCACAAAGCAAGACCGTATCTCAAGAATTTCAGGAATTCATACTCAAATCAAAGTATATGAATATTATACTCATTTTGATCGACATACAAAGACGATCTAAACAAGATATTGTACATCTGAATCCGAGACTCGAGGCACGAATGTGGAGGACTTTGGTATCTCAAATAAGTGAGAGAGAAAATTTGTTTAAAAAAAGAATTTAATTTTTCTGTTGTACAGCTGCACAGTACAACAGCTTCATATTTCCCTCCACTTGGCAACACCTAAATCGCTCATTCTCCGTATTTATACCTCCCCAACCTCTCTTCTTTTCCTTCTTATTTCTCCGAAAAATCTCCCCTTGTAATTCCAACCGAATAGAGCCAAATCCCCCCAGCCTCTCTTCAATTGAAGAAATGTTGCAGCCTTTCTTCTGCTGCAGCTCAAGCTACAGATCGGCAGCAATTTCTGGTGCTTCTCTTCCAATTTGTTGCTGCTCTTGCTGCTGCTGGATATCAAACTCCAAGAAGATCTGGAGGTGCTAGAAGCACCCGATTGGAGCTGATGCTGCTCCTTGTTCTTATTCAAGATAGAGCTATTGCATGCATGCCCAGAGATCCTCCAGACCTTGGAGATCAAAAGGTACAACCCTCATCTTCTTCTTGCTGCCATCCATGTCTCTCAAAAACATGATTTAAATCCTTTAAATGGCCATTGTTTTCACAAATTCCAGATCATTAAATACATGCGGATCTTATGTTTAGGAATGGGGAAATTGGGGGAAAATTGCATGGTATTTCTGCTCTTAAAAGCTACTGTTTTAGCACATTTTAGATCAGATTTGAGATCAAATCATAGCTCCAGATCTTGGATTTCAAAAGATGAGAAAGTGAGGGTTTTGGCATGGTATTTCTGCTGTTAAAAGCCACTGTTTTAGCACATTTTAGATCTGATTTGAGATCAAATCATAGCTCCTAATCTTGGATTTCAAAAGATGAGCAAATGAGGGTTTTTGCATGGTATTTCTGCTCTTAAAAGCTACTGTTTTAGCACATTTTAGATCTGATTTGAGATCAAATCATAGCTCCTGATCTTGGATTTCAAAAGATGAGAAAGTGAGGGTATTTGCATGGTATTTCTGCTCTTGAAAGCTACTATTTTAGCACAATTTAGATCTGATTTGAGATCAAATCATAGCTCCTGATCTCGGATTTCAAAAGATGAGAAAGTGAGGGTTTTTGCATGGTTTTTCTGCTCTTAAAAGCTACTGTTTTAGCACATTTTAGATCTGACTAGAGATCAAATCATAGCTCCTGATCTCGGATTTCAAAAGATGAGAAAGTGAGGGTTTTTGCATGGTATTTCTGCTCTTAAAATCTACAGTTTTAGCACATTTTAGATCTGATTTGAGATCAAATCATAGCTCCTGATCTCGTATTTCAAAAGATGAGAAAGTGAAGGTTTTTGCACGATATTTCTGCTTTAAAGTCGACAGTTTTAGTACATTTTTGATCTGATTTGAAATCAAATCATAGCTCCTGATCTCGGAATTCAAAAGATGAGAAAGTGAGGGGTTTTGCACGGGATTTCTGCTCTTAAAAGTTATTGTTTTTGTACATTTTAGATCAAATTTCAGATCTGAATTTGAATCGATTTAGAGCTCTTCTTCGTAGGATTTTATAAAATGAAAATTAGGAGGATTTTGCAAGAATATGATACTCTCAAAAAGCCAAAAATTTTATATATATATATATATCAGACCTGAATTAGGATCAAATTTAGAGCTCTTGGAGTTAAAGGTGAGAATTTGGGAGATTCTTACATGAATGATTTGCTCGAAAAAATATAGGGTTGTGCATAAGAGGACTATTATTCAAAAAGTTGCTGAGTTAAGATCATATTTAAGATCAGATTTACAACTCATGATCTTAGAATTGTAAGATGAAAATTTGGGGGTTTATGGTTCCCAACATAAAAATGAACTCAACAAGATCTTTTAAAATAAGACATTAAATTCTAAAATGCCAAATTAAAGATATTGGGTGTCCTCCTTATAAGCTAATGAATGACTAATTTATATGGAGCCTTATCCCAGAATGCTACTAATTAAATAATAGGATGTCACCCGATATTCTCTTCAAAATAAAAAGAGATTTTTACACCCATAACCTTGAGTAATTACGCAATAACATTCATAACCTCGCATAATCGTGAATTACATGAGAAACCTCGGATAGTCACTTCGTCTCACACCTATAACCCTCCGTTAATTTAATATGTTAACTCAACCATATGAGTGAGTTAATATAACCGGTCTACCATCAAACGGTTAGGATTAGCCAAAATTTAAAAAAAAAGGAAAAAAAATCCGGCAAAGCGGAGCAGGCTTGCAGACGGTGGTAGTTCTTGCTGATTTGGATGCAACGTCAGTGGAGGTTCTTTAGGATTCCGAGCTTCAATGTAGGGAGGCTGGGTGCGAGGGCTACATCAGCGGTAGGGGGGTCGGGGGGGGGGGGGGGGAGCTTCCATGAGGGGGAGCTTGGTTTCCCGCAGGCGCGGGACTCCATCGGCAGCCAGGGGAGGAACTTGAAGCAAAGAGGCTGGGCATGGGGGCTACATCAACGACAAGGGGACGGTCGCGGGGGGAGCTTGGTTTACTGACAGTGTTGGAGTCCAACGGCAACCAAGGGAGGAGCTTGAAGCAGAGAAGTTGGATGCAGGGGCTCCATCAGCGGTGGGGGGAGCTTGGGTTCATGTGGGTCGTTTGGGGGGAGAGGGTCTCAAGCAGGGAGGCTGGGCGTGGAGCTCGAGAAGGAGAGATGGGCATGGGGCTCGCGGGGGGAGCTTCTAGGAGGAGGAGCTTGGTTGGCTGGGGGAGGGAGGGTTGGGAGCGGGAGCTCCATCGACGGGAAGGGGGGGGGGAGGAAATTGGCACGGGGTTCGCTGGGGGATATGGGATGGGAGGGGAGTGGGCTTCCGAGCCCACGAGGAGAGCTCGGGAGGGGGAGCTTCGGTTCCTGCGTTCTAGGGAATGAAGGGAACTGGGGACGCGGGGATCCATCGGCAACGGGAGAGCTGGGCACAGGGCTCGTCAGGAAGAGGGGGGGGGGGGGGGGGGCTTCGAGCAAGGAGTCTGGGCATGGGGCTCCCACCGTTCGAGCAAGGGAGGAGCTGGGTACGATGGCATGCTTTGCAAATAAGAATGAATTTTAGGGGGTAGCTTTGTCTTTTTCAACGGAAACCGTTAACTATAACGGCCATCCCAAACAGAATATAACACAGGGTTATGAAATGTAAGAGTTAAGCATTACTCGGGGTTTCTCGTGTAATTCACGATTATGCAGGGTTATAAATGTTATTGCGGAATTACTCAGGATTATGGGTGCAAAAATCCCAAACAAAAAATAACTCAAAATACTTGAGTTAAAACTATGATTTGATAATTTCCTGTTATTATGTGATTAATAATTTCCTTTTATTATGTGATTAATAATCTTCATCAAATGATCCTCTAGTATGATCTACTAATTATATATCGTTATCTGTAATTTATAAATGTTGGCAAATCACTTATATTTGTAAGGTAACCATATTACATATTGTGAAGTGAATATGAAATCAAGTGAATCCATATGATTAATGAGAATATGTGATGAGAGTAAAGTGTCAAGTGAGTTAAATCCAATGCCTTAAATGTCGGTTTCGGTCACCATTTCGGTATCGACCAAACAGAATTTCGATGGAATTTCGGTCGAATTTCGATCGGAATTTCGGTCATTTCGGTCATTTTTGGTACTAGGACCCCCATATTTCGGTCATTTTGGTCGTTTCGGTCGAATTTCAATTTCGACTGGATATCTATATTCGACAGAAATTCGACTGAATTTCGCTGAAATTTGAGGCCATGGTTAAATCTATGATTTGATAATTACTTACACCTGACCGTGCGAGGGTGCGATCACTGTTGCAAAAGTCAGCTGACTAGGGGGGGAGGGGTAACGGACTCGACTAGGCCTAGTCGGCCATTAGTCGGACAACTCGACTAATCGGGTCAATTAGTCGATCTAGTCGACTAACTTTTACATAGAGTTTTTCTATTTTCAATTTTTTATTTTTTAAAAGCAAACCTGATCTATTATGCTTAATGTTATATTTAATGTCAATTACTTCATATGTTTAACTAGGATAGTATAGAAATTAGAAAGTGTACAAATCATCTTTCAAACGAAAGAAAATGTACAAATATATGCAAATACATGTATAAAAAAATATTTCCTATTTAAAATGCGTAAGCCTTCTCCTACAATAAGTAGGGTCGGCTCATGGATTCTTGCTCAAATCCATGTTGAAAGATTCGATTATTTTTTACGCTGGCCGTCGACTACCTGACGCAACCCCTGCAAGAGTAGGATTATTTACATATTTAAAATAACTAAAAAAATTCAAAACTGACTAATAACCGACTAAATCCGATTAGTCGCCCGACTGTAGATTAATCCTTAGTTAGTGACCCTACCGACCGAGTACCGACTACCGATTTCTGCAACCTTGGGTGCGGTGGCCCTCAGTTGGGTAGGAGATAGGAAGCCCAGTTAATGCAACGACCGCCTAGTGCGTGAGTTTAGGATCCTAGTCCTTTTTACGATTTTCACGCGAGCTCGCAGTGTTTTTACGCTCCGTTGGGATCCATGTTTTTGACCAGTTTCGTTGACCCTCTGTTCTTAGGTTGCCTAGACTGGGGGACCATCGGTTTTGGTTTTTCTTTACGAGCTCATTTGCTCGTACCGGTCGGACGGTTATTTGGAGTGACTCTTCCGGAGATTCTCTCCCACTCGTCTCAGGGCGTAGTTTTGGAGTAGGTCTAATCCTCTACTGGACCGTACTGCCACTTAGAGGATGAGATGGAAGAGTCTCTTAGGAGGATTCTTCACTGCTTGAGTTTTGGTTACCGTTTCGCCAATAGGGTCTTGGCGATGAGTTATAGTTGAGTTGGTTATAGCTAAGTTGGTTACAATCGAGTTGGTTACAACTAAGTTGGTTACAATTGAGCATAGTACATAAATCATTAACTATTCTCAATCATCAATCATTGACATTTAATTAGATCTTAGAATTACTACTACAAATGTCAGGAAAAGCTAGTGGACATGTTGGGAACTTAGTTAGGATGCATTATACTCCACCGAATGCCTACGGAGGCACCCCAACCCTAAGGTATTTTTCATGTTTTAGAGTCATAGTGTGAGGTTACACTCAGATCAAGATCACAGATTATCCACTAGACTTGAGAAATTATACAGAAATAAAAAGATCAGATCAGAGATTCGTCATCCTAAATACCAAGATCCATCAATGTGAGCACTACGTGATAAAAGTATAATAACCTGGTCATTAATTAGTATATGAAATATTATATACGAACGGTTATAGGGTGATGGGAGATCAGGAGTTTTACATACATAACAGCTTGAAAACCCGCTTTTATGCAAGTAGCATGTTAAATTTAAATTTCAATACCTATCTACTTGCTTCTTTTGAAAACATTAAATTACTTGTTATTTTTAAATATGATGGATTGCATTCAACAACTGTTGACATTCTCTTATTCCTATCACGTTTGGCAGGCAAGGCGCCTGCATCACAGTAGATTGACACATGATCACAAGATTCCACCGTTACACTCGTCGGTATACATGTTACAATTTATGTACAGATTAATGTTTACGCTTTTTCTTTCTCTTTTGTTACATTTTGGGATACATGTACGTGATGCCAGTTTCTTTTGTTTCATGTGATACATATATATGAAAACTAATTACATGTGACTTGGTGACACTTGTTGGTTCTGATATTATGAATATCATTTCAAAATGCGAAAATTTTCCCTAAATTCCAGGTATCCTAATGTGATCTTTAATGAATCTAACGCAACAAATGCTGTGTAAACAGATAACCCGGATCCGCGAGCGAGCGTCACAATCCGGTCCCCTTTAGAGATATCCAATAAGCACAATTGCAAGCATGAAAACCAAGCAACATATAGAAAGACACTTAACATGCAAATTCGAGGTTCTAATACCATTAAGAAAAAGACAACTAAAGCACACACAAAATAATGTTGAAAGTCCTCCACAATACAAGGAAAAACAACAATATTACAATAATCCTTAGACCCCTCAGGATTCTAGGATTTTGTCCTCCTTATCATAATGAAGAAAAGGGGGAATGATCTTGCACATATAGAGCCAAGGGTTAAAATGAATCCTTACCCACCACAGCGCTATACAAATATCTCGGTGATTTTGATTCTCATTTTGTTGTTGGTATGTGAAAATAAATTGGGGTGCATCTAGATCTACAAGAGGGTTTGTGAGCATGTTAGTGGCGTGTTTATACTGATCTTGTCTATAAATGTTTATTCTATTTGAAAAGCTTTTCTAAACAAACTACTACCAAAAATGGTTTTGAATAATTTTTTAGTAGCTAAAAATTAAATAGAGCTCATCTGGATAAATGGCATGCCATAACTGCAGACAAATATCCTCTTCATTTATGACAATTGTATTGCATACTGATATCAATTTATTGCTACCAAGCAAGTGAAACCATCATTACATAAAAATGTCACTGCAATCCACACCAAAGTGTTACAGTTAACACAATGACAATGTAGGTGGGCTGTAGGCAAGCCAACGTCTGACCCAAATTCCTATACTAAAGTTGGCAAGATTTCACCCATTCAAAACCCAAAATAAAACGCTTCCAAGGAACAACAAACCCAAGAAAATGAATTTTATCTTTTTTTAAAAAAGTGGAGGAAAACACATCCAATCTTGATCAGCAGCTGGTCCCAAATAAATAAGTCGTGTCATAAAAAAGAACATGGAAAAACCGTGCAACGATACAAGCTACAAATACCAACATATGCAAGATGACTTATAGTCCACAAGTCATGCATTACTTGTTGTCTTTGACAGAAGGCATCCTACATTAGCCGCTATGAAAGCCTAATAACAAAGGTTCTTAACAAAAAATGATCACAATTCAGTTGGTTAAGAAAAACATAAAATGTGCAACCAAAAAGCTAATCACAAATAATCACAATTAGGTACCTGAAAACTGCAACAACATCCACTTTTCTCTTCCAAACTGGAAGGACTTCTTTTAATCTCTGGAGATTCGAACTACCATTCCAGTTGGTGTACTAAGAGTTTTCAATTGACCAGATCCTATAAGATCACGGATATGAAACCTCATATCCAAAAGAGACATTCGCAATTGTTTTTTCTCCAAAGGTGCAAGTGGCATCTCTTTAAATTTTTTACGACTTAGAAAAGAGAGAAGCTCCTTCCTACCCTGGAAAAATAAGAAACTGAACCATGAATATCCATTTCCGATGGTTCAGAGTTTGTAAATTAAAAATTAACAATACCAAAGTCTGAATTATAACAGTCACTACAAAAATGAAGATTAAGCTGGCATTATACAATTAAACCACAGCTTGGCTACGGAAATGTCCATTTTGCGGGTACCAAAAATTCCTATTTCATAGTCAATCCCAATCAAAAAAATGTTGATAATACACTTTGTTAGGTTGATGCTCTCATTTTACCGTATAGCATATCCATGTCTTAAAAAAATATTTCCCAGTCATCTCATTAGTGCAATGACACCTTTTGATGATAAATAGTTGAGGAAGAATATACAAACTTCTGTAACTGGTGTTTTTAGCTTCTAGAAGGTTATTCTGAACCCTCGATGAATCAAAGACTGCATTGTCAACATTGGTGTAGAGTACCATGATCAACATCTATGACTATTGTTTGTGACCATATTGTTAAATAAAAATTGGCATATCAAAAACAGGACTTGGCAACAGTTAGCAGCGAATTTGCATTGTAGCAAGGACAAGATACAGCAGAAAAGAATGTTTTGCTGCAGTGCAGAACCATGATCACAGACCATGCAAGTCTGCAAATGTGTATATGAGTGTAGAAGGCATGGAAACACTGTTTTAAGCACATGATAAAGGAGGTATCCAACATAGGTCAAATTTTCATGTTGAAAGCCGTATTTGTAAAGACATGCCCTCATGATTTTCAAGACTACAGTTTCCAGGCCTCAAGGACCCAGAGCCGTGCTTTTCAAGACCATGATTTTCATGCACAGAGAATCTTTTAAAGTCAAACAGCTACCTAAAATGGGAACCGAAACTAAATCTAACTCCGGTACTAATTGAATGTACGTGTTGCATGCAAGCATTTCCATCAATGAAAGTTTCTACAGCATTCGTGTTACATATCACTCCATAAATACAAAATATGAGCATTGAAATATATCTTTAAAGTAATTTAGTTATAAATTAACTTGAGAGACAAGTTGACATTACTAAATATGTAGAAGGCATAATAAGACAAGAAGAGACTTGTAAGCTGGGGCATGACCTAAGACATATCTATTTGGAGGTGATGAATTCATGCAGCTGGGCTTGGTTATGGTGTCAGATTATGCTTCAGAACACTCAAAAGGTTGCAACCACTACTGTTGCAGCTTTAGTGAAATATAATGTATTGTGAAGTACCTGAGTAAGGCCCTTAAGTACAAAGCCGATATTCGGAATCGCAAACCAGTACATATTGGAATCAATCAATTGCCTTGTCTACAGCAAAAAGAGTTGGATGAAATTAAAAAACCAAGCATATCCATAATATCAAAAGTAACACTCCATAACCAAGGAAAACACCAAGAAGATTTTATTCATTCGAGCTATAGAATAAGAAAGAACGGATCATCCTTGAAATGCAATACAGTGATGATATGTGATGGTTCGTCAATTTCGACAACTTCTAAACAAAAAAAGGCAAATGAGATGCCCTGTTAACACCACAATCGCCTTATCAGAGCTGATTCAACAGTTTGTAAGGATTTCAAATGACAAAACATAGTATAACCACCAAAGTGAAACAAAACGACACAGCAAAGGAAATAAGCTTGCAGGCTGAATCAAGAAAGGTTTCTGCTATCTAGAGATATCTATGCAACATTCTCAAAAGTCTAAAGCTTTAAGGAAAAGAGATACCCGGAGACATACCTGGGAATCAGGATACTAAATCATATAAAGGACAGTCATTAATCTGCATCTCTACAGTGTCTTTAACACTATTATAAATTGTATCAGGCCATGTTGAAAAACTGCATCTCATTCTCCAAAGCCTCTTTACTTGATAGGAAGACCTCCCTGATCTTTGGTTGGAGGTTAGTCTGAGACCATTTATCCTAAGCCTAAGCCTAATTTATGGACAATCAGAGATGGCCCTAGGGTTAGGTTCAACAACAACAAAGCCGTCTCTCACATTAAGCAGCGTCGACTACATGGATTCTTTGCCTTCATTCTGATCTCTTATGGATCATTCTAGGACTTAGATCCAAATAACTAAGCTCCCTCCATCCAACACCTGTTGGGCCTTCCTCGCCATCCACAATATTTCAAATCTCGCATCTTCTAACGGGTGCATTAGCCAACTCCTTTTCAAATGGCCAAACATCTTAATCAGTTCTCTCTCATCTTATCCTCCAATGGAGCTACACCATCTTTCATTCCGATCACATCATTTCGAATCCAATCTTTTCGTGTATACTTCCATTCTCTACACATGTCTATGTTTCACAGGCCAACATTCAGATCCATAGAGCATAGCATGTCTCACGACTGCTTTATAATACTTTCATTTGATTTTCAAATGAATTTTCTTATCACATAGAACAATAGAGGCTCCTTTCCACAGACCAACATTACTCATATCATTTGATGTCATAGGACTAGACCATAACTCGTGTTTTAGTACTTGAACTAAGCGAGGGATGACCCCCGCTGGAAAAAGAATAGCCACTCCATTAACTAATTATAAAATAGAATACTACTAATTTGGAGAAAGATACCAGTTTCAACAATTTTCTTCAGTATTAACCTTTCCCTAGAAGTTGGTTGAAGCGGCTCTGATCTGTCATTGGGAAGATAATTTGTAGCCAAAATGAGAACACTTACTACCATAACTACAACATCATGCATGTTAGTAGATTCGAAACCCGATTACCTCGATTTCGTCTAGCTTGATTTAATCAAATCAACATGACCAATCCAAATCCTATCATAATTGGTATGTGGGCCTAATTAATATCAATTAAGGTGATACAATGACTAAGTAAAAAATTAAATGATGTTAATCAAAGTAATTTACTGTCATTTGGATGGTTGGATGTCTAAGTAGAATAGAAAAAGCAATTAGACCGAATTGAATAACCTAGATCAGATTAATTGGGCCAGGAGATGAAACATAAGGAAAAGAAGAGTTACATTATGCATGGATGCTCCCCCATAAGGTATGAACAAATCTGGAATCAATTCCATCTATTTTCCCCCTCGCTTAGTAAACCAATTCCATCTATTTTCCAAGGCCTCAAATTTCGATTTCGGTCACCATTTCGGTGACTGACCGAAATAAAATTTCGGTCGAATTTCGATCGAAATTCTAGTCAGTTCTGTCGGTTTTTAAACTGGGACCCCCAAATTTCATTTGATACAAAAATTCAGATATAGGTCATTTCGACCGAATTTCGGCCACCAGCGGAAATCGAAATTCGACCGAAATTCGGCTGAATTTCAGTGAAATTTAATCTCATGCTATTTTCTGCCATCCCTATGGCGATTTACAAGACCTCATGGCTGAAGAACAACCTCTTGCTCATAATGTGTTGGAGCTTTCAAGTTAAAGAGAAGGTGGCTTGGGCTTATATGTGACAACAAGACGTTCATCCAAGACAATGAGGTAAGATTTCTTCCTTTAGATCCTTTCTTTCAGTAGGGTTGAATTTCTTCTTGTTGAAATAGGCTTATATCCCACGGATTTCGGGTTCCATCAAAGATCTGAAGCTGAGGAAGTTTGAGTGAAGCTCAAGTTCATGAGGCCAATCAAGTAGGGGTAGATAGTTCTTAACCCTCTTTAGACCTTGTGTCTGCCATCTCATGATACATTGTTTGTGTTAATTCACACTCCACATTGCCATTAGGATCGGCATTTATAAGTTTTGCTTTCATATTTGTGACCTATGTCTAGTTTCAAGAACATTTGAATGTGTGTCTGAAGTACTCATGTAGTCATGTTCATCTAATTAGTTCTCTATTCTCACTTGATTTTTTAAATCTACCTACATAAATTCTTTTGAGTAAAAAAAGAGGGAAACACACCATGGTATACGGCCCAAATATATTAAAAAATGAAGAAAAGTTACAGGAAGACTTATCATTATAGAAATGAAGTAGAGAAAAAAGTGTAGCATTTCTAGTTAACCAAATAGCCCAGATCATTGACAGCGACCGAAGAAGGTCCTCTCTAGGTCAATGCTTAGCCTCAATCAAAGAGTTCCCAAACACATCCACCAATTTCTTCCCAAATTGGTGACGTTTTCCCACAATGGAAGAAGAGATGCTCCCCCATCTCAATCTGCATCTTACAAAGGGGACACCTAGGGAAGACATCTGCAAAGAGACTTGCACAACAGTCCCCATACAAAATACACTTTCTTAATAGCATCCACATAAAAAAGTCAATTCTACTTGGCAGTTTAAGCTCCCAAATAAAGTTGCAATCGCGAACCAAAACGTCCGTCCTCGGTGAGGGCGATCTGGATAGAGTTGTGTAGGCTCTTCTTACCGAGAAAGAGTTTTGCTTCTGAAGGATATGGTGAGATCCTTAAACGCATCACGGAAGCGTGAGGATCACATCGTATGTGATCGGGAGCGACTAGTCGCACTATTTTCTCGATGCAACGAAAACTAAAATTTTTTCATGTGATGAAACCACATGATCCAAGAACACTTCTCGGATCATTTCGTCTAAACCACAAACAAGTAATAGGATTACCTTTAGAAGCGTGGTTGTGATTGAGTCTCTAAACGAAGAGACCTCCTGTCTCAAGTCCGATCCGACAGAGGAGACGCTTGCGAGCGTGTTGATGAAACACGTGCTCCTCGCAATTTAAGTTGATGATCCAAGCCACGAATCTCCTGATCTCGACATATGAGATACGACGTCTTCTTCACGAGCAAGGCACGACAAGTAGACGGAGATCCACCAACAAACCATCGGGCAACATAACAACGACGATGCGACGCTGGAGATTCTCTCTAGGGCATCCATAGTGGACGGCCACGTGAGAGAGATAGAGAGAGTAGGCGTGTAGAGAGAGAGAGAAAGAGTTGTTGTCTCACTTGTTGTGTCCTAGAAGAGTAAGGGGTGCCTCTCCTTTTATAATATTTTGGGATTCATGGATCTCAATCCATGGGACAATACAAATCCAAGGGCTCTCATTGATTTGTGTTTCTTTTAATGGCTAAGATTTTGTTGGTAAAAAACCAACAACAACTAATTTAATTTAGATTAAATATATATTGATAAATCAATATGATTTAATCCCAAATTAAATCAATCACGCATGGAGATTTTGGAAAGAAGATTGCCTCCTTCCCTAATATGGGATTTGGTGGCAATCTCATGTAATCTCATGAGATCTCATGAGATTACATTATTCCATGGAAATCTCCAAGATTTCCACCAACACTTGTTGTAAATAATTCAACAACAATAACTCATAATTATTTTGTGAATATTGCAATCTTGCCATTGGAAATTATGAATCACATTCACAACCCAAAATAAAATGTGAATTACATTTTCAATTAATTGTCCAATGTGAATCCAATTCACATCAACATTTAATTAACAAATGTAAATTACAAATAGCTCTCTCTTATATATTATAAATCACATTTATAATATATATGATTAATATGGATATTGCTATCCACATTATTCACATCCATGATAATTAAATCACATTTAATCATCTTAGATCTCTATTCTCATATGCCCAAATAATATGAATCACATTCACATTATTCACACTAACTCTCTTTATAATATGAATCAAATTCATATTACTCATGATAATTAAATCACATTAATTATAAATTTTCTCAATGCTTGGATACATAATATCAACAACGAAATTATCCTGAACTCATTCAAGGATAATGCGCTTTCTCCGCGAATACTTGGACATAAGAACAGGGTGATTATATTGTTCCACATATAGTGACTTGGATATTGAGATCATATCTCAAATCCAGATCGCGGGCCTCCCATAGATGCTTGATTAAATCAAGACCGCAAATCTAATCTTCTTATTGCATCTGAATCACATTCAGATCAATGTCCAACATTTGGACTAAGATCAGATTACTTCTCTACTGAGAGGAGTCACTAAAATCCAGACCCGTTTCATCACTCCCTATGAATGGAAGCGTCATGATTATACAATCGTTTATGATCACATCACCCTCAGGTATTCCCAATACATGTACATCCTACATACTGGAAGACTCAGAATAAACCCGAAGTATTAGACCAATTTTATACTGTCTACTTCATGGTTTTATCAGTAAGTTTCTCATTCGATCATTAGGAGTCGGTATCGATCATATACTTTCCAAAAGCATATATCATACCTAGGTCTTGATCATATACTTTCCAAAAGTATATATCAAACCTACAAATTCAGTCAAGCTTCCAAAGTGAGACGACCGTGCATGGAATTTGATTCTTCCCAATATCTCATGAGTGAGCTCATGTCTTCCGGTTCAGTAATTGAATCTATATGATCCCTTTAGGAGATCGTATTACTCATATGCCCATACATGCACACCAACGCGTCGGTGTATAGACCTTGATTAGGTCATCAACCTATTGGTCTGCCAAATGTACATACTCAGATATATAGTAACACATCTGTGTCTGGTCAGAGGATGCGTGCCTATATCATGACAACATACGATATAAGACTTTGGTTATCTCGATCTCGTTAAGTCAACTCTTTGACCTAACTTATCTAACACCTCCGAATCTCTATTCCTATGCAGAGGACCTGCATCAAGAGGTCAGTTAGATATCAGCCTAAATGATGAAGGATTGCCATCTCCTACTCAGGCTGGAGATATCTCTTAACAATCATTTGACGGTGCTTGATGAGTCCTCAATCTAACTCATTAGATATTCATCCAAGCACCAGCCTCTATGATTCAATAACTGAATCAACAGCTGTATGATCATTAAGATGGCCATGGTACATAACCCTAATTGTACTAAGGGACCTATTATGCAAATTATTTATTCTTTATTCCAGATCAGGGAATGATATTTGCAATAACATTTATTGCATAATGGCTGGCCGTGGGCTCGCATGTCCAACAGCTTCCACACCGAGTGATTACACCCATCAACATGTATGTCTATATGTCTTAGGGATTCCAAGAGAAGAAGGAAATCCTCTGAGCACAAATCAGAGAAATCTGTCACGAATGAATGCATCAAGTTACCATCAATTCAACAATCCGACAGCTGTGCATTATAGATACAATTAGCAGTCGAAGTAAAAAAGGTGTGGGAACCTGGCGGAAAAAGGTCCCTCACATGCCCAATTATTTGTCCAAAAAGCGAAAGAATGACCATGACTAAGCACTAGATGATAGAGTTCCTGGAAGCAAGGCAACGCTAAGCTAATGCTTTTCCAAAAAGTTGAGGAATGAAAGTTCTGGTGTTGGTAAGTTGCACGGGCCCTCGATATTGTATATGTTACGAATGAGTTTGCAACAAATGTCTTCACTTCTGCCCCAAATTCTATAACTCGTTTTAGGAGGAGCGAGTTGTTCATGATTTCCAAGCAGGTGATCCCAAAGTCACCAGCTGCCTTTAATGGCAAAGTTACAATCTCCTAGTTTGTTAGGCCAGCTCCAGAACCATTCTGACCATATATACCCGAAAGAAATATCCATATGATCCTCTCAAACGGTTCCTAATACCAATGGGAAGAAGACGAGACGACATGAAGAAATCTAAAATAACAAAGAGGATAGCCTTAACAAGCATAAAATGTCCACCACAAGACAAAATAGCCGCCTTCCAGTTCCAGCCTGAGAGCTTTTCTTCCATCTTCTCAATGGTAGGCAACCAATCAGACATCTTAATTCTTCCGGTAGTTATGGGGAAACCTAGATAGTGGATCGACAAAGAGCTGCACTCCATGCCCAACTCCTCACTATACGCCCATGTATCAGAGTCAGAAAGACCGAATGAAATAATTGTAGAATTTCTATGGTTGAGAACATGCCTAACAACTCTCCAAAAATCTCCAACGTAATGCAAAGACTTCATACTTATTTAGAAATCTGCAAAGCTTCTTTGAATTTCAGGCTTGTTTGCGTATCTCAATTTCAATCGTAATCATGGTCTTCTTATTTCTATGTCTGTTACTTTATGTATTCCAGTTCTCGCTCATGTACCAATATATCATGTGGATTATGGCTAGGGCTGGCTATTGAGTCACAGCTCGATGAGCCAGGCTCGGGCTCGGCTCGATAAGTGCTCGTGAGCCCGGCTCATTAGGCTACTGAGTCGAGCCTGAGCTAGAATTTTGGGCTCGATAGCTTAACGAGTCGAGCCCGAGCTAGAATTTTGAGCTCAATAGCTTAACGAGTCGAGCCCGAACCGTGCCCCGCTCGGCTCGAGCACTCAATAAGAGGCTCGATAAGGAATATAAATACATATATTATTTATATATTTATATATAATACCAATGTTCGGAAATGCGGTCCATGCGACCGCATATGCATATTCGGTCACTTGACCGAAGCGCATATGGCATATGTGGCATATGCGGCCGCATATGCGACCGCATATCTGATAGGATTCATGATGATTAATGACATGTTGATGACACATTAACCCGTTTTTTTTCCGAGCAACTCTTATATCACCATTTGTATTGATGCAATTTTTCATTATTTTTTTTGAAGCCAAAAATGGGGGGATACACTCGATGGTGTTCACCCCAATTACTATTTAATTAATAAAGCGGGGAAAGACAAAAGGGAACAGGAACAAAGACAAGCAACTACATATCCCACTCATCAACCAACCTCGCAGACTGTATCCCCACATTTTCCTTGTAAAACCTCTGCCCAGAAAAGACGACTGCATTCCTTCCCGGCCACAGGGCCACAGAATGGCAATAGGATCGAGAAGCTCACGCCCTACCCTGCTCCTGTTGGCAATCAACGAGTTGCAAAAGGAGACCAAGTCCGCCGTGCATAACCAAGCCATCCTCGCCTCCCCCTAAACCAAAAGCGTCTTAGGGCACTTGAAGAACAGATGCTCAAGCGACTCAACCGCCTCCTCGCATAGGAGGCACCTATCAGAGACGGAGCCCAGAAGCCTAGCACACCGGTCCCTCGTCATCAACCTTTGTCTGCGCAATAACCACAGGAAGAAACCAATCCGCTCAGGAAAGCCAAGACTCCAAAAAAAGGCGCAATCACGCACCAGATCCTCCGAGCGAGATGGGGGAGGCCTGCAGATGGCCCCAAACGCCTTTCTAACCGGAAATGGGCCCAAACGCCACCCCCAATGATCCCTCCCCACCGAGGGGCAGCTCAACTCCTTGATAGAATCCAGCATCAAAAGAAATTCCTCGAGTCTTTGGTCCGAGATATTAGAGGAGAAGGCAGGGAACCAGCTACCATCCGACTAGCAAGACGCAACCATCGCATCCTTCTCAGCCGCAAGAGCATAAAGGCGAGGGAACCGCATGTACAAAGCCCCCAACCCCCGGTCCAATCATCACTCCAGAAGGCGAATGTTTCGCCATTGCCAAGCACCGACCTAAACAGAGAAATATGTCGTGAGAAGACCTCCATCATCCCCTTTCAGAACGGCGTAGGAGATACGACATTAGTATCAGGGCTTGAGGGCGCACCGCGAACACCGTAAATTTTGCACAGTACGTTGCTACAGAGGTCCTCCCCAGGGCCCCATATCCTGCTTGCCCACTTAAGTAGCAAAGCCTCGTTCATTTGATCCAGCCTCCAGACCCCCAGCCCCCCCGCCTTCTTGGGGAGTGCAATCTCATCCCACTCAAGGTGAATCCCTCCCGAATCCTCCCCATACTTGCCCCACAAAAATCTACGCATTAGCTTCTCAAGACGATACGTATCCCCTTCGACAAGCGGCGATTGGACAAGAAGTAAACCGGGATAGACGAAAGAACCGCCTTTAAGAGGACCAGGCGCCCTCCTCTGGAGAGAATGGCCGACTTCCAACCCGCCAGCCTTGCTTCAAGCTTCTCAACCACCTTGAGCCAATCCCGATGTTTCGTTCTTCCCACCGTTAGGGGCATCCCAAGATAGTCAATCGGTAGGGATCCGCACTCCGAACCTAAGGCTTGGCCACAAGCGTCCGCCTACTCCACAAAGAGCCTGAATGGTATGATCTTTGACTTATCTGCATTCTTGAAGAGACCGGACAGCTCGCTGAAAAGATCCAAGGCCATGACCATGCCCAAGGCCGCCGTCGTGCCCCCCTTAATGAAGAAGATAGTATCATCTACGTATTGCAATAGCAGGATCAACAAGGCATCCCTGGAGTAACCAGCCGAGAAACCGCAATCAACCACACGGTGCACAATGCACGCCAGGACATCGGCAACAATAACAAACAATAGGGGAGCAAGGGGGCAGCCTTGACGCACGCCCCTACGAGGCTGGAAGAAGCCGCCCTCCGGGCGGCCATTCATCATGACCGAGAAAGAGGATGTCGTCACACAACACTTCATCCAAGATATCCAAATCTCCGGGAATCCTCTCCTTCGCAAGAGCGACCAAAGGAACTTCCAATCTAAACTATCATAGGCCTTTGCAAAGTCTACCTTCCATAAAACACCTTACTTGTCCCTCCTCGTCCAATCCACAATGATTTCCGATGCAAGACTACGACAATCCGAGATTTGCCTACCCTGTATAAAAGTAGACTGGAGCAGGGATACAATATTCTCAAGGACCTGACTGAGACGCGCCACAAACACCTTTGCCACAATTAGGTAGAGTACGTTAGAAAGAGCAATAGGGCGGAAGTCCTCGATACGTTCCGTCGGCGTGGACTTAGGAAGGAGAACAATCAGGGATTTATTTATCCTTTCGAAGCCCGCATTTCCCTCACAAAACTCGGAGATAACGTCCAGAACCTCAGTGCCAACTAGATACCAAAAATCTCTGTAGAAAGCCACTGGGAAACCATCAGGGCCCGGAGCCCCATCCGCGTTCAAGCTCCAAACCGCACCCTTAACTTCCTCAAAGGAGACACCTTGTGTGTATAATTTTGGGTGTATAATTTGTATACTATGATTATTCTTCAGCTCTTGATGTTTTTTTAGGCTAAAAAAAGGGGGACGCACTCGTTGGTGCTCGCCCCAAGAATATATTAACTAAAACGGAAAAGGCGAGAAATACTTACAGGGGCGAGAGTGGAAAGAAGGATGCAGAAGGAGATAAGAAATACAAACGAAACACTCAGCAAAAAAGTGTCGTCACACAATTAAAGACACCAGTCGGATATAAGTCTATTAGTCAAAATGCTAACGTTCTCCGTATAGAATCGCATGCCCGAAAAGATAGCGTCATTCCTTGCCCGCCAAATGGACCACAGCCGCGCGATAGGGCCCAAAACATCAGCTCTGGCCCTCGACCTGTTCGACCAAAGGATCTCACATAGGTCTTCAATATTGTCCGCACGAGCCCAAGACATCGTCCCAGACCCCCGCAACGAAGATACATCGAAAGAAAAGATGATCGACAGTTTCGTCTTCATCCCGGCAGAGATGGCAAGTGGCATTAGTCCGGGGAAAAAACTTGGCGCACCGATCCCGGGTCATCAATCGCCGTTGACGGAGTAACCATAAGAAGATGGCAATGCGCTCCGGCAAGCGCAACCCCCAGAAGAAAACACAGTCGCGCACGAGGGTGGAAGACAAGGTAGGCAGGGGAGAGAGCAAAGCCCTGTAAGCCTTGCGAGTGGAAAACGCCCCGTCTTTCCAACGCCAATGGTCCCGCTGAAGAGAAGGGGAAGCCGCAGAATTGAGAGCCTCCATCATCGAGGCGAAATCAACCACCCGTCAGCTCTTGATGTTTATAGGATCTATATATACATTAAAGGTTTTCTTTGAATCTAAATTTGTACATGTATATATGCATTAAATTCAAAATACACACTAAAAAATAATCAATTTATAATATCATGATTATATATTTTACTGATTTAATAATCTTATTTGATTTCTTATTTGGGATTTTCTTGGATTATCATTTTTTATATAATCACATTTTATTGTTGAATTTTATAATATTTTAAATTAAGATATTATAAACCACATAAACCGCATATACGTCTGTATACTCATCCGCATATACACTTACTCGCTTTAGACCGCATGACAGAACGAATACCGCATACCGCATTTATGAACCTTGTATAATACAAATAAAAGTAGTCCTTTGCAATTTTCCATCCACTAACTTTGACCCACCCACGAGTCATGAGTCAAGACCCGATTCTCAAATCCCATTCCGTCTCAGACATTTGCCCCCCACCCACATATTAGAAAATTAGTAATTTTTTCTTTTTTTTATAAGCAAATATTATGTTACAATATATATTATAATTAATACTTTGTACACAACTTGGATAGCGGCTTACTGGTAAGGAACACAGTCCTAGATAGAGCAGGCCTCGAGTTCGAACCCACACAGAACACTTCTCCACCAAAAAGTACCCATTTTCCTTAACGAACTCGACTTGAGCTCGAGCCAAGACCAGGCTTGATAAGGAGCTCGAGCTCGATAAGGGACTCGGCTCGAGCCTTATTGAGCCCGAGCCAGCTCGATAAGGGGCTCGAGCTCATCGAGCCCGAACCAGCTCGACTGGGCTCGAACGAGCCCGAGCTCGAGCCCAGCTGAACTTATCGAGCCCGAGCCCGAGCCAGGAGCTGGCTCGGCTCCTTAAGCTCGATAGCCAACCCTAGTTATTGCCATTCCTGAACATGTGGCATTGGTTTAAAAAAAAGGCTCCAAGTCCTCCGGACACTAGAATTTCTTAATAAATAACACATGGTTAAAGCACATGCATGAACTTAGAAGTTGCTCACATTACTCTCGTCAACTTACATGAGAAAACTGAATTCATTTGGCATAGCCCATGGACCCAGAAAAACCTCTACCGGGAGATCATGTATTCCCAAGCCTAATGTACAAAGTAGAATGATAGTCAAGAAGAAAGGATCAGGAGAAGATTTTCCTTTATTTCAATCTAAATGATGGTGCTGTCTGGACCTTTACCCTTTGATGATGCACCTTGTAGATTGCCTTGAAAGAAGACCCCCCTTGACAAACAAAGCCCATTAATACACGTTCAAAAATCAACTACAATAGTTGTAAATAAATCCAATGAGAAAATCACGTGAAAAGGTCGATCTGTTACTGTATTTTTCTTTCATCTTATCGTCGAAAAAGAATGGCAAATTATTAACCTCTTTCCTGAGCATCTCTAAGAAAAGCCGAAGAGGAGCTAGAGGAAATGCATCTCGCATTGCCTTTCTTGGGATTTTCCAATTAAGAAGGCATCAATCAGGGTAAATCAAACTAAATCCAGGTATTGTCTCCCTTCTTTTTATGGTTGAATCGACATATTCAGTTCATGTTGTATGTGTTTGATGTGCAAAGATATGATATCACTAGACTTAATATGAGCATGGAAATTATTATGTGAGCACTCCTATTCTAAAAATGAGCTCATAATCTAATAATCGCAGGGTGGTGCAGAAGAGGGAATAGGTAATCAGGAGCGTAGGTGAGGCGACGCATCGTGTGGAGGGTCAGAGAGGGATAAAGCAAGGTAGCGGTTGCTAGATTTGATGCGGACAGAGAGGATTTGGTAAAGGGTGGTGTCCTCAGGGAGGGTTCTATGGTAACCGAGTTTGAGCAAGGGAAGGCCACTATGAGTACATAGGGAGCACAAAAGGTGTGGTGTGTTACATGTCACTAGCGTTCTTCCCTAATTTGGGTGTGTTGTTTTGGACCCTCGTCGATCGTAGTAGCACATGAAGTGCACTAGCAAGGGTTTGGTGGTGTTGTAGAAAGTAAAGGCAGGGACGGGCACTCATCTGGTGTCATCTGCAAAGTTGGCAAGGATTTGGAGTGATTACATAGAGGCAGTGACGATGCTAATGTGACTGTGGGTCCACTTCGTCTGAAGATATCCTACCCAGAGGTTGTGGTTAGCACCTCCTTCAATCCAAATATCAAGCATGATGGACTAGACAACACCCTTGTCTCAAGTGAAGGCTTCTCATTGCCTCCTTTTCACCAGAGGGATTGACCTTGCCGAGGCCAATGTGGAGATACGGTTGGGGTCTCCTTCCAGGGAGATGTGGTGATCTTGGAGGACCAACTTATGTAAGCAAGGGGCCTCACTACATCAGATTGTAGGTTCTCCTTGCTGGAGGAGATTCTGCAAAATATGACCTTGTCTCCAGGAAACTTCCCCATTCCCAAATGGGGAAAGGTCAGGCATTTGGTACTAGATGCTTCTTGTTCTGGGTGTCCCTCTCATGTATAGGAGCCTTAGACTCTTGGGAAATGTGCTCAGGGAGCTGGGGGAAGCTATGGGGATCTTTTCGGATGGTCACACACTAAGGTATGATGTAGACACAATCATGATGGCAGGTTAGCTTCCTACAAATGTCAATGTCGAGTGCTCTTTATGGGTTGGATGCTCAACCCGATGATCTCTTCTCTATTGGTGGTGGTTTGAAAGAACCGAAATTGATGGTAGTGGAATAGTCGGCTCCCAAGCAGCGGAAGCCCGAAGATGATGATCTCACGGAATTTATTCATGCGTCTACGACCTCACCTCATTGGTCGAGGACTACCCCCTATGATATGTTAACTACGGAGATTGAATGCATTTGGATGAAAGGAAGGCATCATTTGAATCTTCTGTATCCTTTCTTGAGTCCTGGCAGGGACACTTTTGATCCCTCCTCTGTGCTCATCAAGCTAGTGGAGGATGGGATGCCACTGCTCGTTCACGTTGTTCCTGTTAAGCTTCCACCCTCCCTTGACTATCTCTGGTCTTGTCTCGAAGGCCCATCAACAAGCGGAGCATCACTCCCCTTGTTCAAGATGATTATAAGGCTGGCCATCTCTCTAGGTCGGGGATATGCAAAGATCTCTATTGAGGTTAGCGCCTGGGCCCCAATTGCTCACTAACATCCCCTTCATGCTATATGAGAGAGAGGCATTACAGCCTCTTGAGAAGTGTTCTTTGGATCATACGAGATCCTCCATACCCACCCTAATCGTCCTATTCTTGTGGATGAAGCGAGTGCATCGAGGATCTATGTTTTTTCGAAAGCAAAAAAGGGCCTCCAGGCCCTCCACCGTATAGGTGTGTACCCAAAACTTCACCATTAATCAACTTTCAGCCATCGCTCTAGCATGTGCCACAAGGCTTTCGTCGTAGAAACAATCCTGGCGAAATATCGCCCCAAATCTGGCCAACCACAACACCCATATCATCACCATACAACCCAATCTTTCCTTCTCTGTGCCATTTCGGTCTGCCCCAATGGAGAATTCCAAAACCAAGCACGTTGTTAGTATGCATTGCTTGATTCCCAAAAAAGGTTCCATGCCTCCAAGGAGCTCCCACATTTAAAGAATAGATAATAATCATCCTCCCCCATCCACCAAGCAATGAGAACTCGTAAGATTAGCCACCTAAATGAAACACACAAATCTGTCTACGGTCATCAACTTTCTCGTCCTAAAAAGACACAAAAAGACCTTCACGCGAGTTAAAACATTCCATTTCTAGATCCTTTTGGAGTCAGATGTGCAACCAGCAGGGTTACAAGCCATTGGACCCTTCAAGGCCATGTAAGCCCTCCCTACTGAAAAAGAACCATGACACCAAATCCAGAAATCTCATCCCTTAGTAGGCCCAAACACATCCTCAAGCTCCTCAAGCAACACAAGAAGCTCCTCCAAATGCTAATATGAGACAACAGGTATAAACTGCAAAAAGAATGAGTGCTCATCCCAAAATTCTACCACTGCGGAAAGAACGCCTATAGCCACGGGAACCTCACGTCCAACACTTCACCCTCACTCCAATCATCAATCTAGAACCTAAACCCAATTCTACATCCAACAACAAGCCTCAAGAAGGTGCAGATCTCATGTGCCACACTGCAAATGTCTCCACAAAATTATGAAGGTGCGAGGCCAAGATCTTCGGGACTAGGAAAAGAAAGTCATGACCCATACATCCACTTGCTAGAGTCGCCCCAAATATGGGTGATTTACTTGCTAAGCAAGGCCTTATTCATCTCCTCCAAGCTACGCACTCTAAGTCTCCCATCCTCCTTCGAGCAGGAGACTTCCTTCCAATCCACCAAAGGAAAACCACTCGATCGCCTAGTTAAATGTCCAGAAGAACTACCTCATGATGCTCTCAAGCCTCTTCCACATCCCCACAAGCATAAACCTAGCAGACATGGAAAAAAATAGGGATAACCAGTGTTCACGAAAGCGACCTGTGCGGCCGCATATGCGTATGATGTGCCCTCAACGCACCGCTTTCATAAAGCCCCCCATTATGCGCCTTGTGCGCTTATGCGGGTCGCATATGCGGGCTATGCGGCCGCATATGCGATCTGTGCGGCCGTTGTGTCACATTTTTATTGTGTTATTTGTGCCACGCTTTTCCTTACTTTTGCATGTATGCCAACGAAGCATTACAAAATCCATCGTCAAAGTAGTTGTACTGCGAGATTGGAGTAAACATGCAAGGAATTAAAAGAATAATGTACTAATAATTTAGCAAACTAATTTAGTCAACTAATAGCTATTATGAATGCAATATATTATATGTAAAGTTTGGTACTTTTGACGGAGGATCAACTATAAATATAACAGAAGAGAAAATGACTTTATATTCAACAATAGAGGCATTTTGTGCCCTAACTTTTCTATTTTGTTGATTGTTATCAAATATTTTGTGTGCGAACCGTTCTATTGAAGTATTGATATTTGATTGATAGAGATAGTTTTGAACTCTATATGAAAGTTGTTTTTCTTAGATCTTCTGTTGGACTACAATTATACATAAATTTAGTTCTGTTGTAGTCACTTTTGTATATATTTATTTAATTTTAAATAAAAAATTACGAAACCGTGTAGAACCGCATATACCTCGCATATGCCCCCGCATAACGCTTAAGCAACTATTCAGTGATTTGTCTGAATGCATACGCATACCGCTTTCCTGAACCTTGGGGATGACGGACAAAATCGATTGCAATAATACCAGCCTGCCACCCCTGGATAAACAAACAGACATCCACCCCCCAACCTCTACTCCAACTACTCAATCATTGTAACGAATCAACCAATCGCATCTTCCCATTCATCAGAGGCATGCCAAGGTAACACAACGGTAGTCATTGCGAGGTGAATGCAAACAACCAGCACACAACTCAATTTCCGCATTCACCAGGTCAAAAGGAACGGACTCTGACATATCCATGTTAAGTCTCAAGCAAGAAACAACACCAAACATGTCAAGAACCACCGACAAACCTCTACAACTGTCAGTGCCCCTTCCACAAAGAGGATCGTGTCATCCGCATACTGAAGAATGGGAACCCGTAACCACACGATCAACCATAATCGATAAGGCATCAGTCGCAAGAACAAAATAAAAGCAACCCCGACAAACATCGCAATGCGGTTGGAAATAACCCCCTTCGACAACCCATTCACAAAAATGACATACGATGCGGTTGTGACACACCTCTTCATCCATGAAACACACTTATCAGGAAAGCCACGCATGTACAACAATGCCCAAAGGAAAGGCCAACCAACACAATTATAGGCCTTCAAAAGTCCACCTTACACAAAATTCCCTTACCCTTCCTCCTATACAAGTCCACCACAATCTCAAAAGTCAACACCACACTGCCCATAAGCTACCTATTAGGTAGGAAAGCACTCTGAGCTGGCAAGATGGTCGTGCTCAACACCTCCTCAGATGGTTGCCCAACACTTTTGTCATAATCAGTTATATTTCATTGGAAAGAACAATTGATATGTAATCTTCAACTCGAGCTTAAAAAAAATGTAATCTTCAACTCAATTGGCAACAACTTTCTTAGGCAACAAGAAAATAAACGATCAGTTGATCATACCAAAGCTATAGTTCCCCTCTACAAACTCATACACCACCCCCATCACCTTCTCAATAACCAGATCCCAAAACTCCTTGAAGAAGAACACAGGGAAACCATCAGGTCTAGGGCATCCATCCAGATTCGGTGCAAAAATGGCCTCCCGAACCTCCATCAACCCAAACGGCCATGTCAACAACTCCACAACAGGAGAAGAATGCAGCTCACACCCAGTTCCAACTACCTCGACCCACAAGGTGGCAGGAGCCTACTCATGCTCCTGAATTAACCTGTTACCACCCTCGCAACCTCCTTCTCCCCATGGTTTTTATCTCTCCCCACCTTAACAAAACGTACCAAATTTCTCCTCCTACTTTGACCATTGTATGAAAGAATTTGGTATTTACATCGCCCTCCTTCAACCACTTCTGATGCGACCTCTGCCTCCACTCGTACTCTCGCTTTCTATCCTCCTTTAGGTCTCTTGCACCACAACATGACTCATGAGCTCCTCCTCGTCCAGTTCCTCGTTGTACTCTAGCAAGTCCAGCCTCATCAACTCATGATGAGCATGATTCCTTCTCAATTCCCCCTCAATACAAGAATCCCTCCTAAAAACAGACAACTTATGTTCTAACGCAACCAGCTTCAACATGAATCCACAGTAGTCGAACCCTCCACATCCAACACAGTCCAGAAACAAATACTCCTACAACATTCAACACCGCTCAAATTTGAAATAAGACAAAAAACCATTATCACTGCAAGAATCAAGACACAACGACGTATGGTCCGATCTCGACCTAAGAAGAGAAGAACCGATAGTCAGGTAAAACATCGCCAAGGCCTCAACAGACATGAGAAAACAGTCAATACCTGAACGAGAGGAAAAACTCCTCCACAAATATATGCAGTTCGCCAGGTCCAAAACCTCCAAAGCAACTTCCTTCACCACTTCAATAAAAGCACCTAAACCAGGATCTTGCGTACCTCTCCCACCTTCATATCCTCCCCATAAATTGCTACTTTGAAGTCCTCGCACACAAGCCATGCCATCTCCGGGAATCTGCAACTAATCTCCCGTAGCTCAGCCCACAATGCCATATTCGCGGATGCCCCCGCAAATCCATGCACCAAAGTAACCACAAAACGATTCTGATCCAACTTTCTTTATTGCTTACCATGGCCACCAACACCGAATGTACCATGACCACCTCGTCTACTAAATCGGAAAGGCCTCCATTCCAAGCAACCATAATCCACCCGAGCATCCACTCGCCAACATTGCTCTGAAGTAAGTGAGATGAGGACCATAAGTGGAACTCCATCTCACAGACTCCCATGAATCAATGTTAGTCTCCTGCAAGAAAACTACATCAATCATCCACGAAGCCAATGGGGAACAAATCGCCAACCACTTCTCCGGTTGACCCAACCCATTCAAGATAGAAGCTCCATTGGGAAACCATGGGGAGACCCTCACCACTTGAACCCCCACTCTTTGTGCAACCACCAGCTCGAATAAACTCTTGACGTCGCTTTCTTTCGTCACCACTGAAGTAACAAGACCCAAACTCTCCTCCACAAGTACCACAATGTTCTCATGTACCACACCTCCTTCGAAATCGACCCCTTCATGAACCATAGGAAGCCTCTCCAAATTTCCACACCCAACTTCGGAGTCTTCAAAATTCTCCACTTCACGCTCACATTCGAGCAACCTCGAGTCCCAATCAATTGTGGTTGCTCGACAACGCTTCTGCAAGAAAAAAACATCAAATGATGCACCGCGTTAGTAGCCCACCCCTCAAGAGTCGACCTAATCTGGATCCAAGGTTACAAAAAAGCGATAGTTGGTATGCAGTCAGCAGGGTCACTGAATACTGATTAAACAATATGTGGGAATTTATACTGAAATTAAACTGGTTGTAAGGTTTGGTATTTTTTAAATAAATAAAAATTATTACATATATAATTAATAAAAAAGTATAAATAAATTAAAAAAATAACGGATTCACAATATGGATCAAATATTGTCAAATTCAAGGAATTTTTCATCCAAATTTTAAAATAGATAGGATAAGTAACTAGAATCCATAGCCAAATGTCAAAACAAACAACATAAACAATTGCAATCGATAGAATGAATCCAAAAAAGTTGTGGATAACACAAAAGACTGCAACTGAATTGCTTAAACGACATTTTAACGTCGTTTATGCGTCCCACCCGCATATAATCCCGACTTTGACAAGTCAGTGCGGTCGAGGGCCGCATGCGTTTACACGATTGTTTAAGCCATTTTTTGCATCCATGTCTAGATCTTATGTGCCAAGCTTCCGCACTCAAGACCCCCTTACATCTTTGTACGGTGTGAAGCAACCGCCACCCTCTTATGAAAGGACACCCCGACCTCCAACTCGAAGCCCTTCCGACCACCGACCGCCACCCTCAACGTTCGCTCCCTCTGCAAGTGGCATTCCACCAACATGGTCGCCACCAATGCTACCAGTGGCCAAGCTTACTGCTTATGCATCGGAGGGATAACAACCCTCGCGATGCCGACCAGCTAGTCGAAAAGGACCCAAGAAGGGGCCCTGAGGGACCAATGTCCACCACCTACTATTGCCTCAAAAGAACTGGGGAAATCAAGGCCTTATTTGGGCGACCACTAAGCATCGACTCCGAGAACTTAGATCCGACTGCCTCAATTGAAACTAGATCACCCACTAATCGGAAGCTAGACCCATACCCACACAAATAGTCAGATTCAGACATGGACTGAAATATCGCGAAATTTCGCCGAAATTTCGACGAAATTTCGGTTTCGATGGATATCGGGTATCGAAATCATACTGTATATCGAGATCCCCGGTTTCGGTCGAAATATCGCGAGATATCGCCGATATCTCGGTCCATCTCGACATCTCGCCCGACATTAGGAATCTTTGAATAGAAAAATCTGGGCACTTTCGAAATATAGCGAAATATCGGTCGAAATGTCCCCATTTCGATCGACTTCGGGCAGTGGCTCTTCTCTTCTTCCTCCAAGACCTTCATCCCTTGAGGTAAGCCAATTTATGATAAATCTTCTTCAAATTCAGTAATTGTTTTAGGGTTTTCACTAAATGGTTGTTGATATAGCTAGGCATGGTGTTTAATTTGAGAGATTTCCCCCAAAATAGGTATAAATTTGGAGTAGAAATTTGGGGCTTTTGTGTTTTTTTTGCACAATAGTGCTAACTATGATCATTGTATCACAAATCTGAAGTTAACATGAACTAAAACATTGTTGGAGATTATTTTCTTGGATCTATGTTAGAAGAAATTGGGGGTTTTGAAGTTTAATGTGGAACGATAATGAGTTGTGGTGTTATATATTCGGATCTTGTGTTTTGGAAGTATAAATCATAGTCTGGAAATTGTTTTGGATTAATAAAAATTAAAAATATAGAAAATCCGAAAATGATTTGTTAAATATTTACGTTTTTGTTCATATTTTGTGTCAATAATGTAGTCTTTCATGAAATTGGTCCCCTAATTTGTAGATCTAAGATCCTAATGTACAGATCCAAGGTTTTTTCTGTAAATAAGAAAAGTAGGTGTTGGAAAAATTAAATATATAATAATTCCGAAATTAAAAAATAAAATAATTTGCATATTCATAAGTAGTTGCATTGTAATGCCAACTTAATGTTTGTCCTTGATTTTCCTCGCAGATTTCGACGTTCATACATGGCACATTCTGCGACATTCTGGTTTCGGTTCCGGTTCTTCATTTGGATATTCACCATGGCACATTCTGCTTCCGGTTCTGGATCTGACAGTTCTGATGATCAGAGGGAAGAATTCAGTGGGGACATTGGGTGGAGGTATGCGTCCGCTCCTGATGGAAATAAGGCGAAGCCGCAATGCAATTTCTGTGGGAAGAAGTTGGGAGGAGGCGGGATCACAAGGATGAAGCAACATCTTGTTGGCAACAACAAGAATGTTGCCAAGTGCACGCGTTGTCCCAAAGATGTGAGGGACAAGGTCAAGGCGAGCTTGGACGGAAAGAAGGAAAAGGAGACGGAGAGAGTAAGAAGGGAAGAACAAATGAAGGAGTTCATGTTCGAGAAAGAATTCAACGTCCTTTCTGATTCAGATGACGATGATTTTGTGTACCCCGCCGACATTCAGACTGCATCAGAGAGGAGGGCATACAGAAGGGCTACACAAGAATCATTGAGGAGCGAGTTCGAGAGGAGAGAACTCGGTGGTGCACGGGGCGGCTTCTATGGTGCAGGTGGGAGTGGGAGTGGTTCTGGAGGCGCACCAGTACCACCACCCATTAATAAACACAAGGGGAAGGGAATTGAGCCCTTCTTAACGAGGAGCGGATCCATGCAATACAAGGCAAGCAAGGATCCGAGGCAGAAAACAGTGAAGGGAATGTTCACCAATGCACGAGAAAGGGTAGGAAAAGCCATCAGCAAGCTCTTCTTTGGGGAGAGCATTCCTGCCAACATTGCAAGCGGGCCATTCCTGCAGCATGCCGTTGATGAGATCGCTGCAGCGGGAACGGGAGTGAAGGCTCCTACATCCTACGAGATCATGAACAAATATCTTGGGATGGAGAAAGAGGAGATGAATGAGTACATCGCCGAGTTGAGGAGGAGATGGCCAGAGTATGGCGTGACATTGATGTGCGATGGGTGGACGAGCTACACAAGGAAGCAGATCATCAACTTCCTTGTTTACTGCGATGGGAAGACAATTTTCTTGAAATCTGTTGATGCATCTGAGCATGTGAAGGACCACAGGTACCTTCTAAAGTTGATGAAGGACGTTATAAAGGAGGTTGGGAAAGAGCACATTGTGCAAATTGTGACAGATAACGGCAGCAACTTCAAGAAGGCTGGTGAAACAATTATGAAGTCCAGCAGCTACGGAATTTTCTGGACACCGTGTGCTGCGCATTGCATTGACTTGATCCTTAAGGATTTCAGCAAGAGGAAGCTCGTCTCAAGGGTGGTGGAGAAAGCACGAATGATCACCACATTCATATACAACCACAGCAAAGTGTTGGCACTAATGAGGCGGATGTGCAATGGGGAGTTGGTGAGGCCTGGCATCACACGCTTTGCAACCAATTTTATAGCGTTGCAAAGCCTCAAGCAACATAAGACGGGTTTGAAAACCATGTGTTGCCAGGGTGAGTGGTTCGAGATACCTGAAGCTCGGACTGAAGGAGGACGGAAGGTGGAGATATTGATCAATGATATCTCCTTTTGGGATGACGTGACTCGGGTCATGAGGATCATGGATCCAGTGGTATCTGCATTGCGGATCGTGGATGGCGACAAGAAGCCCACCATGGGAGTCATCTACGAGGCAATGCGCTGCATGAGAGAGAAGGTCCGAGAAGCGGTTGGGAAGGGATCAAAAGCATGGTTGGACATCATAGACGAGCGATGGTCTAAGATGCTCTCGCATCCTCTTCACAAGGCCGGTATGTATTATGTAAAAGAGGTTTTTTTTTCAATCATTTAAATTTTTATAGTTGGACATCATAAATGAGCTTGTTCGTGAATTTCTGTGCAGCTTATTACTTCAATCCTAAGTACCACTACAAGAATGGACTTGGTACAAATGGTGACCTTCTCTCAGCCATACAGATTGTGGTGGAGAAGCTCGTCAAGGACGAGAAGTTGCAGAGCATGTGCATGAATGATGTACTAATATCCTCAATTTCTACCTATATTTTTACTTTTGAGTCACAAGATATTTGGGTTGAACCTATTTGTGCATTGTGAAGGTTAAGTATTACCGAGATGCATTGGGTTCCTTCGGTCGGATTACTGCGGTCAACGGTCGTGGCAATACTCTTCCTGGTAGGGACGGAGGCAAATAAACCCATTACTTGTGTTGATTTTGTGTACATTTATTTGTACTTATGATTTCTGTCTTTTCCTTTTTTTGCAGCCGAATGGTGGATGTTATACGGGATGGAAGCTCCCAACCTTCGAAGTGTGGCAGTGAAAGTGTTGTCTCAAACCGCATCTGCTGGCGGTTGTGAGAGGAACTGGAGCACGTTCAATTTGATACATTCGAAGAGAAGGAACAGGTTGGGAGAAAAGAAGCTCAATGACCTTGTCTTCGTGCATTACAACTTGAGGCTGAAATTGAAGCATGCAACGGAGGGACATGACAAAGATGACTATACGGACCCTATTGACCTTGCATACATTTTCAAAATGCACGATGACGATGCTGATGAGGATGTTCTCCAGAGGTGTATGGATTCCAATGGTGCCCCAGTTCTCGATCAGCCAGGTGGAAGACCGAATGAGAACATCAGCCAACAAATGGGAGCAGACGTTGGTGACTTTTTGGCCAGATCCGGGCGGATTACAGACCCTGTTGGAGGGTTGGAGGGCGAGATTGATGCAGCTGTTGATGAAATTCTCTCCAGTAGCTCCAAATCCAAGTCACAATCAAAGGATGACAGTGGAGATGATGATGATGACGATGTTGGTCGTGCTGGACCTGGTGGTGGTGGAGAGTCAAACTCAGGTGGGTCAGGAGGGAGTGGTCGTGGGCCACAAGCTACCAGACTTGAGGAAGGCCTACAAGCAGGACGTGAGTATATGGAGAGACAACGGAACACACACGGACAATTTGTTCCAAGTCCGAGTCCAGGGCCTACGGATTACGAGTACGGTCGAGGCCAACGTCCAACCGACAGCTACATGGAAGATTTGACATCATCTGTAGGTTCTTTGAGCTTCATGGATATCGACAGCCCATATCACGGAGGAGCACAAAGTCCTTTAGGCGGATATGGATCGTCGCACGATGAGAGATCATTTGGCGTCTTCCCGGAATACTTTCAAGCTCCTCCTACAGGACCTCCTCCTCCTCCTCCTCAGTACGCACCACCAGCATATTCATATGGTTACAGTGGATATGGGGGATACAGTAGCGGAGACAACTACCAAAGTAGCCAACCTGAGCAGAGCCAGGGCAGTTTCTTTGGGGGTGACAGCTACGGTTTCTTTCCTGACTACTACACGGCAGTTCCTCCTCCTCCTCCGCAGAGATCTTCTCCTACTCCGTCGTCGTCGTCCCGAGGATCTCAGGGCAGTAGTTCGCAGCAGCCTCGTCGTGCCACTCGTGATACCGGATCCAGTGCTGCTTATCCTCGACTCGGGATGCTCATAGGCATCGATGACCACCAGTACAGGCAGTATGTCATGGATTACAAGGCCATGTACTCGTACATGACATGGGAGAACTACTGCGAGTTTATAGAATCTGCGATGCGCTATGAGAGACAACAAGGAAGGGGGGGGCATTCAGATCCACCACGAAACTCCTGGTTCTGACCAAAACATGTCACCAGGGCAGGTACTATATTTTAATCTTTACTCTCTTTTATTGCATTTATCAGAAATATGCATGTTCTTAATAATTTTAACTTGTTGTAAGTTGTATTGTATTTGTAAGACTAGACTATTACTCTTGTTTATTATGTATTAACAATGTTACAACTTACAACCATGGTTTCAACTTTTATATATTAACTGTCTTATGAGATTTCGGTCGAGATAGGTTGTAATAGAGGGGTGGAGATCCTCAATTGCAATGATATGGATAAAATATGGGTCATTTCGACCCCATATCGATCGAGACATGTTGCTTGGGTTCCAACAATATGTCCACCGATATGACCGATATGGCCGATATGACCGATATGTCTATATATAGGGTATAGATGACCAATTTGTGTGAAATAAATGTGTATTTGTATGTTATTTACTGTTCTAATAACTTGGAATATCGAAATTTTCAATAAAATTGGAAAAAAATCGGGTTTTTTTAGCATTTTTCGACGTTTCCACCGAAATCGTCGAAATTTCCCGAAATTTCGGCGAAATTTCGGTATTGGACCTTACAGAAACGATATCGAAATCGAAATTTCGAACCTTGGATTCAGAGCAAGGCCCGATAACAAGTCCGCATTGTAAAGATCAAACATTACCAAATCCAGTGCGTGGCGCAAGGGTTTCTCGAAAAAGATGGATGGGCTTCGCCTCCCCCAAGTCCCACGAAACTTGAAATTCTCCTCGTAAACTTCGGCACTCGAGCATCCCCATCAGTAACTACAAGCATCACCAGCGCTTCGCCATATTCCAGCACCACAAGCCACATCGGAACCGGCCTCTGATCAATCAAAATCAATGCACACAGGGGAGACAAACCCCGCATCGAAACCATCACGTCTAATCCTTCTCCCGACCGCAAACCAAAGCTGCAAATCTCCACCACCTCTTCGACATGCTCCAAAGCCTAGCACAACACCTCCATCTTCTTCCACCTGAAGGGAACCCTCGCTACCGACAGCATCCATACGGTTCTCCGCCACCGAACCGCCATTTAGAAACCGAGGTCACCACCACCTAATTGCACCTCTCAACTCCGATAGCAAAACATCCTCTAAAGCTCACATAATCATCTCCTTCGCCCCTCCCCCCGACGACAGACCCCACACACAGAGTGCCCCTCCATGCAACCATATCGCATCAATATAAGTGCTGAGCTCTCTTGTCGCATACAATCTCTCTCGGATCCTCCTTAAAACCTTTGCATCCCTTTCCCCCACGATGAGCTCATCTAGGGACTTCCCTGACATCACCTCCATCGACAACTGCAACTAAAGAGAGCCCAACAACACATATGATAACTGCTCCAACAGGACTCCAAATCCACATCAGAGTCGTGCCCCGACGGAGTCTTCTTCTTCGACCGTGCGGCTCGGGCTCGGGAGGTCGCATCGAAAAGCACATCTACTCGCAAGCTGCAGGTCTTAGATAAATGGTCGTTAGTGCCACAACGGAAGCACCACAACGCTACCTCGCCTCAATGGCACCTTAAGCAAGCTCCACGACCCCTCCCTTGCCAACTCCTCTATTTATGCATCCTCACACCCCTCCTCCCCTCCACTACGATAAAGATGGCCCTCTGATAACCAGGCTCGAGGGCTTTCTCCACCTCACCATCGCAGCTGCTCCCACTCCCATTTCCATTCCCTTCATACTCCCCCATGAAGCAGACTCTCCAAGCAGATTCCTCGTCCGTAAAATTTTTGTATCCATTGAGGATCTACGTTAGCAAGTGATGCAAAAAGGAATTTGCGCGACAATGAAAATAAAATTGATTGGTGAAGATTGTTTGGTAGAATAAAATGGAGGGGTTGAGAAGAGAAGCTCGTCGGAAAAACGAGGGGTGTTGGAGAAGAGAAACGTGAAGACCACGTGGGGAAGGAGAGAGACTAGAGAGAGATAAAATCTCAAGTGTTCATATAATATGACCTCTAAAAGCAATAGCCTGTCATCCCTTTATATAGGAGGGATGGGATTACAAAAATAGAAATTCAAATTCAAATTCAAAACTACTTATCCTAATTTGACTCTAACCGACTAACCAATTGATTTGAAATAAATTCAAATCTCTAATTGACTCTAACCAACAAAATTGAGATCACACGTGATCTCTTTATTTAAATTAAAAATGCGAGGACTCAATTAAAATGAGACTCTAATTATCGAAATAAATAAAGCCCTATATATCTGATTCACGCTGCATCAACTCTCCTCTGCTTGAAAAATTCGTCTCCCGACGAATTGCTTGATCTTCGATACGTCGTTGGAGAATTCGATCCTTGAAATTGTAGCTTGCAATTTCTTCAATTAGATCTTTTTCGACGTTACGTTTGTAGTCTTTTTCAATTGAAGGGTGTCCTCTGCAATTTTCGTACCCCTTCATCCCTTCTTAAGTTACCACCAACCTTATTCTTTAAAAATTTGGGTGGAGGTGTCTTTTTGTAATTTTCCCAAATTAGCTCCTTTGGATCCCTAAATGGAAGGGATTCGTTCTTTATGGGGACGGCTAGGGTTCCCTTTCCCTTCAAGCTGCGGTGACGGCGTCGTCGAGGTGGAACTGTGGAAGTTGTAGGCAGTTCATGCGTTGCGTAGGTGACGCACAAGCGGGCGATCGGGAATCACAGCGGCGGCGTGCTGGTGGGGTCTCGCGGGGGCGGCACGCGACCGAGGCGCTGGCGGGTGGCCGTGATGACGAGGCTGGGGATCGAGGTGACGAGGTTGGGGGGTGCGTCGCAAGGGTGTGGGGGTGGCAGGAGGGGGCACAGGGATGGGGGGTGCATCGCAATGGGTTCAGGGGTGGTGGGAGGGGGTGTCGGGCTGGGGCAGGGGGCGTTGGGACTGGCACTGGGAAAGAAGGCGCAGCGGGAGGGGGGCCTGATGGTGCGGGAGGCGACGTTGGTTTTGGGGATTGTATCGCAAGAGGTATGGAAATAACAAGTGGGGCTGCTTGCGGTGGCTATGGGTATGTGGCTGGGGGTGCGGGTGTCGCAGAAGGGTATACGAGTGCAGCGGGTGGGGCTGGTTGCGCGAGGGTGGCGCCGGGAGGTGGCAGAGATGGTGGTGGGGCAAGGGGGGTTCGTGAGAGGGTAGCGGGCGGGCTTTAAAGCGATTTTTGCGAGGTTTTCAAGTCTGAGAATACCTGGACAGCAAGCAGGTCGACGTTTTCCTCCTCTGAAACGGTCGTGACAACGAGCATATTGTTGAGGACGACGCAGTTGTCTTGGCTCTCCTCATCAGGAACTTGGACGGAAGTCTCACCGACCCTTTTGGAAATGATTTCTTCTAGTTGTCACGTCAATGACTCACTATTCTATGACACCACAGCTTGCATATCGGCACAAACTTGGAGCATATTCGATAGTGCTTGTCTAACCTCAGCACGCCATGCACGGTTGTTGGAGCGAGATTCGTTGGACTTTCCGTGTGAACGACGGGACGGATCGCCAGATCGTGAGGACGATCTGGATGCCATGCTCTGATACCAATTGATGCAAAAAGGAATTTGCGCAACAATGAAAATAAAATTGATTGGTGGAGATTGTTTGGTAGAAGAAAATGGAGGGGTTGAGAAGCAAAGCTCGTTGGAAAAACGAGGGGTGTTGGAGAAGAGAAACGTGAAGACCACGTGGGGAAGGAGAGAGACTAGAGAGAGAGATAAAATCTCAAGTGTTCATATAATCTGACCTCTAAAACAATAGCCTATCATCCCTTTATATAGGAGGGATGGGATTACAAAAATAGAAATTCAAATTCAAAACTAATTATCCTAATTTGACTCTAACCGACTAACCGGTTGATTTGAAATAAATTCAAATCTCTAATTGACTCTAACCAACTAAATTGAGATCCCACGTGATCTCTTTATTTAAATTAAAAATGCGAGGACTCAATTAAAATGAGACTCTAATTATCGAAATAAATAAAGCCCTATATATCTGATTCACGCTGCGTCAGCAAGTGAACAAAAATTGGTGCCTCGACGATTCTCCCCTAGGTTTCACACTTCCCAAAGGTCTCCAGAGCCTTCTCATACCACGACGAACTTTGTAGTGGTGTCGTTAATGGGGTAAATGCTAGATCAGATCAGACTGCTACTAAGGGATTCTGTGAGAATATATCACCAGGGATACGAACATGGTACGTGCCACAGGTTAAACATCGACTTCCCAAAGGTCATTACTTGGGTTGTTTGGGGTATGGGAGACCTAGACAAGAGAGGGACGGTAAGCAAGATGTAGGATTAGTGGCACAACGATGTTCTTTTCCATTGAAACCCAAAATTCATAATTAATTGGATGAACTATGGAGATTCATGGCAGGTTGTTTCCTATCAGAGTTCATGTCCTTGAGGACAGTGTTGGGGGCTATTGAGAAAAATAAGAAAATCAATGGAATAAATGTTATTTAAAGGGTAGAGTTACTTATATAGGATAAAACCCTAAAGCCATATCTATATGAATTACATAATAGTCCTCAACAAGATTCTTATATATAAATTTTTTTCAAATACAAATATCTAAAATAGAACTAAAGCTATAAAAGAAAGTATGTCTATACCGATATTTTACTAATGATGCCGATGCTCTCCATCATGTTGGAGAATATCGATCGATCATGTCCAACTTGGTAGTCAACAATGAGATACATTTATTTGGAAATTCTTTGTAAATAATTATGCAAGCTGAGCTCCGTAAAAATCGGAGTGGTGATCTTCCCTTCTCACACTACACCTCGAATAAAATGTCAGTCCAAATATGTTTGGCCTGCTTATTAAAAACAGGATTGCTGGCATATGTAAATAGCAAACATTTTATTACAATAGAGAGGAACCAGGGCCATGGCAAGCAACCCAAGTTTTTGTAGAAAAGAGATGAGCAATATAATCTCACATGGGGCTTGAATTATAGCTTTATAATATGCTTAGACACTTGACATAGAGATTACGGTCTTATTGTGTCATGTGACAATATTTCCACCAAAAAACATAGCAAAACCAGTGGTGGATCACCGATCCTCAAGAGAACTTTTGTAGTCATCATCCGCGTAAGATGTAACATCAATGTGCCCATTGGTCTCATAGAAGAAACCCTCTAAGGAATCCTCTAGATATCGAAGGTTTTTTTTTGAAGTCTAACGATTCGGGGGAGACACAGCGTGGTGTTCGCCCCAACATCTTTATTAAGAAAAGAAGAGTAAGCAAAAGATAAGTACAAGTGGAGAAACAGAAGGAAAAGAGACTGGATCCATAAGATCCCACCCAAACAAGAAAGCACGAATTACAGCAATGACCAGTCGCACGTTAGACGGGCCGCGTGAGCCAACACGTTTTCTTTGTAAAATCTCTGGTCCCTAAAAATTGTTGTGTTACGCCCCAGCCAAATCGCCCAAATGCAAGCAAAAAGACCCAAGAAATCCCTGCGCTCCCTGTCCTTGTTCGACCGAATAGACTCCCAGAAATCGACCAGGTCAAAAGTATTGATCCAAGACATCCTCGCCTCCTCCCAAACGCTTGTAGTGATAGGGCAAGCGAAGAAGAGGTGATTTAAGGATTCCACGTCATTGCCACAGAGAGCACAATCCACCGAAGCCAAGCCACCATACAGTCTAGCGCAACGATCCCACGTTAAAATCCTCCTCCTGCGAAAGAGCCAAAGGAAGATAGCCACCCTCTCCGGGAGCTTCAATTTCCAAAGGAGGCTGCAGTCGCGGGTGAAGGGGTCCGATTGCATCTGCGAATGATGGGAAATCGCCATGAAAACCTTCCTCGTCGAGAAGTCGCCCTCCCGCCAAGCCCAGTGATCTCTTCCCCTCGCGGGTCTGGGCGCATTCTTAATAGTATCCAGAAGAGTAAGAAGCTCGTCGAACCTTTGGTCAGAGAGGCTGCCAAGAAGCATCGGAAACCAACCATCCCCCGACAAACAGGAAGCCACAGAAGCGCACCCATCGGTCGCCAAGGCAAATAATCGCGGGAATGAATCCCTTAAGGGGGCTCCACCAGCCCATCTGTCCGTCCAGAACTTGAAAGACCCACCATCCCCGAGAACAGGAACAAAGAGATGCGAGTAGCGATGGCCCACCGATATCACCCTGCGCCAGAAGGGGGTACGAGAGCGGAGACCACCAACCTCCCTCAGCAACACCCCATTTAAACCAAGAATCTCGCACAATAGGGAAGAACAGAAATTATCACAAACACCCCATAACCTGTTCACCCACTTTGAAAGAAGAGCGTCATTGACCCTGTCGAGACGACGGATGCCAAGACCCCCTTCACACTTCCTCTTCGTCATCTCCTCCCAACCCACGAGATGTGGACCACGCGAAGAAGGCCCCCTTCTCCCCCAAAGAAAATTCCACATCATCTTCTCAATACGTCGCCGCACCCCCACCCGCAGCTGCCAATTGGAGAGATAGTAGACGGGGATAGACGAATGAACAGATTTGATGAGCACAAGGCGGCCACCCCTCGAGAGCAGGGCCGAACTCCAACCGGAGAGCCGCCTCTCCACCTTCTCTACAACCTTGTACCGGTCGCGATGTCTAGCCCCACCCGCCCCCAGGGGCATGCCCAAGTACTCAATCGGAAGAGAAGTAGGGGGGAGCCTAGGGCCAGGCCACAATCAGACGTCGCCTCCGAATCCAAACCAAAGGGGATCACCTTGGACTTGCTTTGATTGATGAGCAAGCCCGATAGCTCGCTGAAAATTTCCAAAGTCGCTGCCATGCCCCTGACCTCCTCACGTCCCCCTTCAATGAACACGATCGTATCGTCAGCGTATTGGAGGATCGGGATCACCCGGTCGCCGCAGGAGAAACCCATGGGTAGACCACAATCAACCACACGGGCCGCCATCCGAGGAAGCACATCAACCACAAGAACAAACAGAAGGGGGGCCAGGGGGCAGCCTTGCCGAACCCCTCTTCTAGGATGGAAGCGATCACCCACGATGCGCCCATTAATCATAATCGAGAACGAAATCGTGGAGATGCATCGACGCATCCAAGAGATCCAGATCTTAGGGAAACCACGAGCTCTCAGGACCGACCACAAGAAAGTCCAGTCAAGTGAGTCGTAAACCTTAGCAAAATCAACTTTCCAGAGCACCCCATGGATCCCTCCCCTAATCCAACTCTTCACCATCTCAGATGCCAGAGCCGTAACATCGGCAATTTGCCGACCGCGAAAGAAAGTTGCATGCCCTGGAGAAATTAGGCCATCAAGCACCGGGCAAAGTCTACGAGCGAACACCTTCGCCACGATCAAATAAAAAACATTCGAAATAACAATAGGACGAAAGTCCTCAATACGTTGGGCGAAGATATCGAAGGATTATAAGAACATCATGCCAATTGTTGTAATACAACTTCTCCATATACAGTCTGGCTCCACTCACAAAATACGAAATATCAAGCCTAGTAACTATAAGACATAGCAGTTTGCCCACTAGGTTTATGTACAGTGGTATCCTCAAACACTGGATCAGTAGAGGCAACCCGTATCTGCGATTCAACCAGATAAAGGATGGTTCACAACTAAGTAAACAACATTCACAAAAATATCCAAACAATCCTTCCTGTGTGACAAATGTAATCCTTCTAGCATGTATATCACTTCAATACTTAGAAAGTACGGAAGATGGGCAAGGTCCTTAGTGAAAAATACCTTCTGATGGAAGGCCTTAATCTCAAGAATACTAATGTTGTTATCACCGGTGATAACCATATCATTAACATATATTACAAGTACCATGATACCTAAGGAACATCATCTAAAGAACATAGAATAAACAGATGTAGTCCTCTGAAAACTAATAGAGTTGATCTACATAGTGAGCATGTCGAACCAAGCTCGTGGACTCTTCTTTAAGCCATAGATTGCATTACCTAGTCGGCATATATACTCCTCCTTCAACGGAGTATCTCGACGGTTGTGTTATATATGCTTCCTCTTCTAGATTTCCATAGAGGAAGGCATTCTTCACATCTAGCTGAAAAATATGCCAATTCCTATTGACTACAACTGATATAATCGTGTGAATGGACCCCATCCTTACTACAGGAAAAAAAGTCTCAAAAAGCTGGTGCCCGGTGTCATATGTCTAAGTGAACCATTTTGCCACTAGTCTAGCCTTTAGTTTATCGATTGATCCATCATATGAATATTTGATAGTAAATACACATATGTAAGCAACTGGGTCTATGAATGATGGACATGGCATAGGGTAGCACTGACCTCTAGAAATAAGTGCATCAATCTCTTCACCTATGGAATAATTCCAACCATGGTCCTAAAGAGCGGTGTGAAGTTCTCAAGGAATATTCAACCCCACTATAAGAGTGTCTCATTGTCTATAAGATTCCTTTAACTGGATAGTCTATTAGAAGTAAAAAGAGAATGGGGATGTAGAATACATTGCCTCTTGGAAATCTATAGCGCAAAAGGAATAACTGAAAGGAGCATCTGGAATTTACAACAGTTGGACCACTTGAAGAGAGATCCACAGCATGCAAGATAGGAACATGCGAATAAACACACTCAGACTATAATTGGTGCTTCGTTTTATAGGCTTGGAGCACCAAAAGGAGCTATAAAGGAATCTCAATAACTAGTCTATTAAAAAAAAGTGACACTAATTAAAACATCATAGCGATGACTAATAAAATAATAATATATGCACTCTGTTTGAGTTCTAGAACCCCCAAGGAAGATACACTTGATTGGACAAGCAGCTATTTATCTCCACTATGGAAATTATGAACAAAATGAATGCAAACAAAGATCGGAGAGGGAAGGGTTCCTCGTCTTTATCTTTTTTTTTAATAAGAACGAGGGGGAGCACTCCCAAGTTGGGAGTCACCACACCAAAAATTTAAATTCCTCGTCTTTATATAGTAAAGAGAACGAAGTTACCCCATTGAGAATGAGAAGATGGTGCCAGATTGATCAGCTACGTTGCGTAAGAATAACCTTCATGTAAGTAAGAAGGATGCGAGTAATATCCAGAAGAAGATGAAGTTTCCTCTTCATCCAATTCCATTGTGAGGTTTACAGCAGGAAGTTCGGTAAAGAGTGACTTGGGGGCAAAGACGGTGGTTAATTCATGTTAAGCAAACTCAGGAGCATTGTTATTTCTGATAATTTTAATATACTCAGAGATATTTTCTATAAACTCAGAAAATGACTTGACAATTTTATTTATTTGTGACTGTTCATTTATTAAATACACTTTAGAAGATTACCTACAACTATCAACAAACATCATAATACTTGTGACCATCCATAGTATGAACACGAAAATGCTCCCAGATGTCAAAATGAATTAATGAAAAAAAAATGAGAAACAATGAGTCTTGGTCCTTCGAGGAAACAACAACCAGTGATGTTTATGAAATTGGCATGTTTTGCACTCAAAAGTAACCAATGGAGTCAATTCAGGTAACATCTGAGAGCTCTAGCAGAAGGGTGACCAAGACGGAAGTGTCATATGAACGGGTCAACAAAAACAAAGACACCACCGGCAAAATCGGAATAGCAAGAACATCGAGTTAGTATAGCACATTCTTCTCATATCTCCCACCAAAGATCTACACAATCTATTCTGAAATAACAAAAATACTCATAGAAAATCACTCTGCAGTTGAGCTCCAAAAATAATCTACGTACAAATAGTAAGTTCAAAGGGAATGAGGAGCTCAAAAGCTCTACAGAGCTTTTCCATAGTCCCAACTGAAGTAATCGATAAATATGCACCATCTGCAACACGAACAGGCTTCACAGTGGATGGTTTTGAGGAAGTCGGGAGGTTACCTTCTCCAGTCAAGTGAGAGATGCTCTAGAGTTAATTACTAACGCTAGCTCAAAATCAGAATTAGATATTGTACCGGAGATAGCAGTCAAGATCACAACATGAGTACAGTCAGATGCAAAGAAACCCGAAAACTTGCTACTTATATCGCTTTACCATAAATTTTGGCACAACCGAGCTGAATAATAATGACTTACTCGTATAAGCCAGTAATACTTTGGTATTACTCTTATGGAATTTCCCTGAGAAGCCGACCAAATACACATGTAAATATCTGTGAGACTAGATTTGGTTGTCTGTTGAGAATATGTCTAGGCTAATTCATCCCACATAACCTTGGTTGTCTCCTCATACAAGAGGTTGACCGCAATGCGAGGCTTGACACTGTTAGTCATCCATGTCATGACATGATAGTTTTTTAGGAAAAAGAGGGAATGATATCGAAGTGATGCCCACCCGTATATTTCTATATATATATATTTTATGTAAGAAAAAACTACAAAGACCAAAAATTCCTTAGTTATGTAAGAAAAAACTACAAAGACCAAAAAGTCCTTAGGCTGTTTGCATGCTCTATCACATTTTCCATGTACATTCTCTCATATGAAATGTAGAATTCTTCCACGCAAGCCATATGGACAATAAAATTGCCACCACCAAAACTGTGGTAAGGCTACTCCCACTTCCCAACTCAATGAGCAATCTTAGAAACCACCCCAATCAGAGAAAGACACTGACTCAACACGTGAGGCCACTCACGCCTCCCTCGCAACCAAGCACCCGAAGAAAAGGTACCAAACATTCTTATCAACCACAAAACAACGCTAGCATGGACCGTTAGTTCCAGGGAAAAAACTAGCTCTTTGTTAGGCCGTCAACAAACAATCATTTCTCAACAATTACACAAAAATCCGAACCCGCAGAGGGACCTTCCACCTCCGGATGTTGGTAAAACAATCCGAGGCGATTGTTGGATCAAAGACCATAGTCAAGTAGAAAGCCATGTAAGCCTTCCGAACCGAGAAATGTCCATCATATAAGGACCAATGATCCACAATGAAACCTAAGCTCTAGAAAACTGGCAACACCGCAACATAAGCAGTAACTCATCAAATCACTAATCCAACAAGTCAAGGGAGCCAACTTTTGGACTTCCCTCATAAAGTAGCCAACATTAGTTGCGAAAGCCAACAATTCCTCGCTCTAATACCATTTGTAATGACTCCTGCATGGACATGAGTCGCCATCGAGGATTACTGACACACAACTTGTTGGACTTGGGCCCGACTGGACCCTTAACCACGACCCTAGGGTTGTCGAGTAGTTAGTACCACTAACTACAATCCACTTCCATATTTTGTGACATGAAGTTGGACTATGTTTGGGGTTTTACACTCTTCCAATTATATATGTAACATCCATGTTGCCATATGATTCATCACTTATCCCAGTAATAGTGGTGGCCACACGTTCTTGGGTAGCCCTTTCCTCATATCATTGTGGTAAGGAGTTGTTCCACCTCTATGATAGAATTTTCCACTGTTAGAGAGAACCTGCTATAATACCATCTTTAACGTCTCAAGCATAGACTTGAGCCATTATCGAGGACTACCAACCAACACAACTTGTTGGGCGCTACCCCTTGAGTACATCTCAGAATACTTAAGCTAAGTTGTTTAATAGCATCCCCACTATTTATAACTGTTGGGAAACGTGAATGAGATAGTCTATTCCATAGCCCTAGGCTTTCTTATATAGGAGAGTAGCCTATGGGTAAATTACATAAAGAGAATAACAAGAAAAATAAAATAACAAAGAGATACAAATAGCTTATATGCGTCAACACTCCCCCTAAAGATGGAGCATAGATATCAATCATGCTCAACTTGGACGCACACTTCTGGAATGGGCCTCTAAGTAATGCCTTGGTGAAAATATCAGCAGTCTGATTCTCTGATGTGACGTGAGATGTAGCAATGAATCCCTTCTGAATCATGTCACGTATGTAGTGACAGTCGACCTCAATATGCTTGGTCCTCTCATGAAAAGCTGGGTTATTTGCAATGAACAAGGCGGCCTGATTGTCACATTCCAACATCATAGGAAGAGGTATATCAAGACATAGATCTGCAAGTAAGGATTTCACCCACATCATTTCTGTGCTGGCCTGAGCCATAGCCCTATATTCTGATTCAGCACTGGATCTAGCTACTACTGTTTGCTTCTTGCTCTTCCACGAAACTATAGCATCTCCAACATAGACTGCAAACCCTGATGTTGACTTCCTGTCCTTGGGGCATCCTGCATAGTCTGCATCCGCACATGCTGTGACAGAAATCTCCTTTCCTTTCTTAAATAGCAAGCCTGCACCTGGAGATGATTTTAAATATCTCAGAATCATGTGTATTGCATCCATATGGGCCTGACGTGGTTGCTCCATGAACTGGCTCACACGACTCACTGCAAACTGTATATCAGGTCTAGTGATCGTGACATACAGTAATTTGCCTACCAGTTCTCTGTACCTTCTCTTATCCACCTCTTCTGTGTCATCATCATACAGCTTCATGCTAGGATCCATTGGTGTCGTAGCAGGTCGACACCCTAGCATACCTGTCTCCCTCAGTAGATCTGTGACATACTTCCTCTGTGTCATGACTAATCCATATGGATTTCTAGCAAATTCCAGCCCCAGAAAATATCTAAGGACTCCCAAGTCCTTGGTGACAAACTCGGTCCCCAGCCTTTCCTTTGCCTGCTTAATGCCTTGGTCATCATCACCTGTAATCAAGATATCATCAACATAAACCATGATTACAATGATACCTCTCGCCGTCTTCTGCACGAACAAGGAATGATCAGCATTGGAGCGTTTATATCCTTGTTTCTCAAAGAGGTCTGAAAGCTTCTGAAACCATGCTCTGGGGCTCTGCTTAAGGCCATAGATGGCCTTATGTAATCTGCAAACCTTGGAACACTCCCCCTCAACAGCAAAACCAGGTGGCTGTTGCATATAGACTTCCTCCTGCAAGTCTCCATACAGAAATGCATTCTTCACGTCCAGTTGATAGAGTGGCCAGTCTTTAGCAACCGCAACAGATAGCAGGATCCGTAAAGTGGAATGACGCGCCACAGGGGAGAACGTGTCTAGGTAATCTACCCCATATGTCTGCGTGAAGCCCCGAGCAACTAGACGTGCCTTGTACCTGTCAATAGAACCATCTGCATTGTGCTTAACTGTAAACACCCATTTGCAACTCACCGGGCTAACATCTGGAGGTATAGGAACCAGACTCCAGGTTCCTCTAGACTGAAGTGCCTCCATCTCTTCTTCCATTGCTAGTCGCCATCTAGCATCCTGCATAGCATCCTGATGGTTCCGTGGAATGGCTGTAGCTGAAAGTGCCATAGCAAATGTCCTGAACTCTCCAGATAGCCTCTCAAAAGATACCGCTGCTGACAATGGATATTTGGCACAGCTTCGTTTCGGCTTGCGTAGAGCGATTGGAACATCCAGATCATCTGTGTCATCACCATGCTCCTGTAATGCATCCTGCTGAGAAATGTCGTCAGATCCATCAACATTAATATTTTCATTACATACCATAGGCGGGCTAGTTGACGGTTCATGACCATGAGCTGGAGGAAGCCTGCGGGTGTAATGAAATGGTAGCGGGGATACTAGTGATGGTGGTGGTGGTGGTGGTGGTGGTGGCTTTTACGGTGGTGGTGATTGTGGCAATGGTGATGGTGGTTCCATGAATACGGCATCTGGAGGTATGGGTGATGGCTGCATGTTTCCGGAGTCTGAAAAATACATAACAGATTCAAAAAATGTAACATCTGCACTAATCATATACCGCCGACGCACAGGATCAAAACACATGTACCCCTTTTGAGTTCTGGGGTACCCCACAAAGATACACTTGATAGCCCTAGGAGAGAGCTTGTCAGTACCAGCCGACAATTGGTGGACAAATGCGACTGACCCAAACACACGACGGGTAAGACTGAACAGATCCCTGTCAGGATAAATGAGTGAAAAAGGAATTTGTTCATTCAAAACAGACGAAGGCATCCGATTGATAAGGTAACATGCAGTAAGGACTGCATCACCTCAGTAGGAGTACGGAACATGACTCTGAATAAGAAGAGACCTTGTGACATCAAGTAGGTGACGATGCTTTCTTTCAGCAACCCCATTTTGTTGAGAGGTATGGGCGCAAGATGTTTGGTGAATAATTCCTTTTGAAGAATAGTAATTGGCTAGAATGTTGGTGCACAACTCTAAGGCATTATCACTTCTCACAATTTTGACAGATGTGGAAAAAACATTTTGAATTTCATTTAGAAAGTGGATAACAATATTTCCTGCTTCAGACTTATTTTTCATTAGAAATACCCATGATGCTCTAGAAAAATCATCCACAAATACAATATAAAACCTGTGTCCCTGATGATCAGGAACACGACTCGGACCCCAGACATCGACATGAAACAGCTCAAAATTGGAGTTACTACTCCGACCTTGACTACTGGGAAAAGACGACATGTGATGCTTTCCCAACTGACACGCCTCACACTGGATAGGTGTGTGTGAGAGACCATAAGGTAAAACTAGACGCAACTTCTGAAGCGGTAAATGACCAAAGCGCAGATGCCACAGTAGAGGAGATACTTGTTCAGTAGAGGAAGATGTGATGCCGGCAAATGGGGTCTGGTTCAGACGATAGAGGCCTCCTTGCTCATACCCATGATGATGCAACCTAAGTGTGGGTGATATCCTAAATGATGATTCAAGCAACGGGACTATTGAAATAAAATGACGAATGAGTCAACGATGCACGACAGGCCAAAATTCAGCAACAATAATAGACGCAACTAATGGGATAATGACATAAAAAGCGACTTAACCAGAGGGTTACGGAATTGAAATTGACGAACAAAGTAAATTGATGAACGATAGGCAAATTTCAGCAACGATTCGTGTCAAGTTACTCGCGTTTTAGCACCGTTTTCGATCCACACATTTAGGGCAAATAGACGAGTTAAAAGTCTTAGGAAAATTATCACAATATTTGCAACGACGTGGTGTCTCAACGATTCACCAAACCAAGTCAACAATATAACATTCCACAAACTATATTATGCGGTGGAATAAAATGGGAAAATATCGCTCATACCACAACCGGCAGGGATCTTTCGTGTCGCTTCAGATCTGATCGGGTGTGGCAGCGGCTTGCTTCCGCGATGTCCGGGGATGCAGGGGTTGGCGTAGCGTAGCACGACAACAGGTGGTCGCTGGAGGAGGGCTGGGGCGTCAACCCGCAGTCGGAAGGGGACACGGGGGTTGAGGGGAGTGGTAGGGCTGGCGAGGTGATGCTGCGACTTGAGGGTTGGGCCGAAGGCTGTCTGGGGCTGGCGGGATTAATGCCTGGTGGAGAGCGTCGAGCGGCGCGGGGAAGAAGGCCCTGAAGAGGGCGGCGAGATGGAGGAGAGAACGCCGATGGGGAGGCGACACGGAGGTGCGGAATGAGGGGGGAAGGGTGCGCGAGGCGGCGCGAGGGAGAGGGAGGGTTGTAGCGGTGAGGCGGCGCGGGGAGGGGCCGGTGGCGGCGCTGGCGAGTTGGTGGCACTGGCGCTGGAGTGGTTGGCGGTGGAGGTCGACCTGTGGAAGGGCGCACGGGGAGGGAGGATATATCGGGAGAGAGGGAGGGTTCGAAGGGGAGAAGGGGAGAGGGAGGTTGGGGAGGACGGCGAGAGAGAGAGGGAAAGGAGGAGAGGAGAAGGCGGCGTCGTGAGGAGTAGGTTAGGGTTGGGCGAAGAGAACACGGGGGAGGGAAGAAGTCGGGTTTGAGGAGAGAGGGTGCGGGTCTCGAGAGAGAGAGAGAGAGGAGAATTAGAGATAGGAAAATTCAATTCAATTCAACTTGAAAAAAAACCTAATACAAAGGGAGCCCTTTTATAGAGGCTACTCCCCTCAAAAGGAGCAACAAATCCCTAAAATTAGGGAAGAAGAAATCAAAGGAAAAATATCAAAAGAGGCCTTTTATAATGAGCCTTTTACATGGGAATGAAATAAAACCAAATAAACAAAACAAATACTAAAAAGAATAAATAACACAAATGTTCATAAAAATGGCTATCATGCTGCATCAACTCCCCCCTGCTGAAAAGAATCTCGCTCCGTCGAGATGGCATCGTGGAAGTTCTGAAGTATATCGAGGCGGAGTTGTTGGAGTTCGTCTTCGTCGATCCAGGTGCAATCGGTAAGAGGTCGTCCCTTCCATTTGACTAGATATCGTCGGAAGAGACCACGTCTAGTCGTCATGTCTCGAAAATCTGCAATAACTTCAATTTGATCAGCATCGGTGGCGGCTGGCGGGTGGCGCACGTCATCATCAGGAACTGCTGGAGTAGTGACATCCGTCTGTTCATCTCCATGATACAGGAAGAGATCTGATACGTTGAACACTGGCGATGTCTGGACGTCTGGCGGTAGGTCGAGTAAATAAGCATTGGGCCCAATCTTCTTGAGGACTCGGAATGGACCAATCTTTCGTTCGCTCAATTTTTGGTGGACTCTCAAAGGGAATCTCTCTTTTTTCAGGTGGACCATCACTAACTCTCCAACTCTGAACTCGCTCTCTCTTCGGTGTAGGTTGGCTTGGGTCTGGTATTTCTGGGTCATAGATTGGAGTTTGGCTCGGATCTCAGTATGGATGTGGGTTAGATGTTCGACCAGATCCTCAGCAGCTGCACTACTTCTCCCTTGCACGGTTGTGGGTTTTAGGTCAAGGAATTGAGTAAGTGGAAAGCCGTACACACTCTCAAAAGGGGATTTTCCGGTGGACCTATTGGTGGAACTGTTATATGCGAATTCAGCTTGGGGAAGAATTAGATCCCACTTGGACGGAGAGTCCCCTGCAAGACATCGCAACAAATTTCCTAATGATCTGTTAACTACTTCAGTTTGTCCATCTGTTTGTGGATGGTAAGCGGTGCTATACTGCAAACGAGTACCAAGACGGGACCAAAGCGTGCGCCAAAAATGACTCAAAAACCGAGTATCGCGATCCGAGGTAAAAGAACGAGGGACACCATGCAAACGGACGACATCACGAAAAAACAAATCGGCGACATGAGATGCATCTGAGGTTTTCCTACATGCAATGAAATGGGCCATTTTGGAAAATCGATCCACAACCACAAAAATAGAGTCAACTTTTCGCCCAGTGAGGGGTAACCCTAGCACAAAATCCATGGTGATGTCTTCCCAGGGTCGCAGAGGAATGGGCAGGGGTGTGTATAGTCCAGTGTTCTATCGGTGGCCTTTGAATCTTTGACATGTTTGGCATTTCTGTACAAATTTCGTCACATCCTTGCGCAGTTGCGGCCAATAAAAACGCTCTTGGAGTAGAGTCAAGGTTTTGTCTCGTCCAAAATGTGCAGCTAAACCTCCGTTGTGTAGTTCCGAAATTAAGCTCTCACGAAGGGACGTGGCAGGAATGCACAGTTGGTGGCCTTTGAATAGGAATCCCTCATGAAGAACAAAAGTGGCGGTTGGGTCCTGCCCAGTACCAACACAGTCGGCATGAATTTGACCGAAGTCAGAGTCAGTAGGACAGAGGTCCTTGAGAGCTTCAAATCCTGTCGTGCTGACGGTCATTGTGGTCAGGGCATGTGCTCGCCGGCTCAACGCGTCGGCCACACGGTTCAGGGTTCCGGCTTTGTGTCTGAGGTGGAAGGTGTATTCTTGGAGGAAATTAACCCACTTGGCATGACGCTTGTTAAGAGTTTTCTGGGAGTTCAAATATCTCAGGGCTTCATGATCAGAGTTAAGGATAAATTCGCGCTGGATCAGGTAATGTCTCCAATGCTTGAGAGCTTGGACCACGGCATAAAATTCAACATCATAAGTGGAATACCGTGATCTGGCATCGTTCAATTTCTCGCTGTAGAAGGCAACAGGTCGTCCTTCTTGACTGAGGACAGCGCCAATCCCGACATGTGAGGCGTCGCAATCGACCACAAAAATCTTGGTGAAGTCGGGGAGTGCCAAAACAGGAGCATGCGTCAATTGATGTTTCAGATTTTGAAAGCTCGTTTCTGCTTCACGAGTCCAGGCGGGAGCGCCTTTCCGCGTGCAGTCTACCAATGGCGCCGCACAAGTGCTGAAGTTCCGAATGAAGCGTCGGTAGAAAGAGGCTAACCCTAGAAAGCTGCGAATTTCGGTGAGGGTTTTTGGTACGGACCAGCTCTGAATGGCCTGAATCTTTGAGGGGTCAACCTTAAGTCCATCCGCAGTGACAATGTATCCTAGGAAGAGGACCGTCTCGGACATGAAGGAGCATTTCTTGAGGTGGACGTACAGTTTTTGGTCTCTCAGGGTTTCCAGGACTTGTCGCACGTGAGATAGGTGGTCTTCTTTGGTCAAACTGTAAATCAGGATATCATCGAAGTACACGACCACAAACTTGCCAATGAAGGGCCGCAATACATGATTCATAGTTCGCATGAAGGTGCTTGGGGCATTCGACAAGCCGAAGGGCATGACCGTCCATTCATACAGGCCTTCTTTGGATTTGAAAGCTATCTTCCATTCGTCTCCAGGTCGCAGGCGGATCTGGTGGTACCCGCTGCGGAGATCCATTTTGGAAAATAATTTGGCACCTGATAACATATCAAGCATATCGTCGAGGCGTGGAATGGGAAAACGATATTTAATCGTTATCTTGTTGATAGCTCGACTGTCCACGCACATTCTCCATGTGCCGTCTTTCTTCGGGGTAAGCAGAGCAGTAACCGCCACGGGGCTCATACTCTCTCGAACATACCCACGTCGCAGCAGATCAGTAACCTGCCGATTCATCTCTTCATGCTCGCTGGGGCTCATTCGGTAATGGGGTAAGTGAGGTAGGCTGGCTCCAGGAACTAGATCAATGTGATGTTGAATGTCTCGCAACGGGGGTAATCCTTCGGGCAACTCTTCAGGCAGGATGTCAGCGAACTCTCGGATTATGGGCTTAATCTCAGGCGGTACCTCAGGTGTAGTGGTCTCTTGGTTGTCCACTTCACGTCCCATTAACGCATAGATGGTAGAGCTCTCTTGAATTTCACGTTGGAACGTTTGGGCTTCCATCAACAATACGGAGCCCGAGGTCACAGTCTTTAAAGGTGTAGCCTTAATACTAGTTTGGGCGGTCGTGGCGCGAAGGGTAGCCACTTGGCGGGGGCTAAGGGCTTCACGTTGTGGTTTGAGGGTTACCCGCACTTTGTCTATGAGAAAGGTGTAAGTGTTCAGTTTTCCTCGGTGTTCAGTGTCCCGATCGAATTGCCACGGTCTCCCTAGAAGTATGTGACATACATCCATAGGGGCTACAAGGCACCACACCTCGTCCTTATATGAAGGACCAATGGAGAAGCTAACGAGGCTTTGACGGTGGATCGGGATTTGGGTACCACCTCGAAACCATGCCACGCTGTACGGTTTCTCGAGTGGCTATGTTGGCAGATCCAACTTATCTACCATTTCTTGTGAAACGAAGTTCTCAACGCTTCCTCCGTCAATGATCAGTGAACAGCGTCGTCCTCCGGAGGTGCAGGTGGTTCGGAAGATGCTGCGTCGTAGCCAGCTATCAGCCTCGTGTACAGCGGGGGTGAGCAGAATGCTTGTGGGTGCGCTGTCGGGGGCGATAAAGTTGTCGTGTTCGATTACGAGGAACGGACCGGACTCGTCTCCCTCCACTCCTAGAGGTTCATAGTCATCGGCTCCCATGGTGTCAGCAGTCAACGTGGTCGGATCATCTTCAGGAAATTCCTGTTGGTCAGGGTCGGGGTATTCAGGGTCGTCGACGGTGCATAAGTGGGCGGGTTTAACTTTAGGGTTTGGGCATTCTGCTGCGCGGTGCCCTTTCTGAAGGCATCTGAAACAAGTATCGGATCCTACTGTAGGACGAGCCCCGAGAATTCCTGACCCAGCATAAACTGGTCGGGGTTGTGAACTTGTTTTTCCAGTAGTAGTGCGGGATATAGGGTTCCCCGATTTGATGTTTGACTGTGCGCCCACCTTAGTTTGTCCGGTGGAGATGGTTGGTGCAGAGGGTGTGGTAGTAGAGGTAGTGGTGATCGTCGTGCGTCGTGTGAGGTTCCTGGATAATTTCGCTTCAGCCCTCTCAGCTCTATCATGGGCAGCGTCTACTGTTCGACAGTCACACATGTATAATTCATCCTGGATGTTGGTTCGTAATCCATGTGTGTATCGGGCCACCGGTTGGGAATCGCTTTCTTTCAAGTTGTTCCGAGCTATCAGAACTTGGAACTCTTCCGTGTAGTCCCGAACAGTGCGTGTTCCCTGACGGAGGTTTTGTAGGCGATTTTACAAGTTCAGTCGATACTCCTCCGGAAGAAACTTATCCCGAAGTTTCCGTTGCATCTGTGTCCAAGAATGGATGCGTTCTTTTCCCTGACGATGGCGTTCCTCCTGGAGATGTTTCCACCAAAGTAAGGCAAATCCTTTCAGCTTTAACGTGGTAAACTGTATTCTCCGCTCACTCGGCAGTTCCTTCCAAATAAAGAAATGTTCTAACTGATCCATCCAATCAAGAAAGACGTCCGGATCGCGTCGCCCATCAAAGTCGGCAACGTCAATCCTTATTCCCCGGTCCCAATTAGGATCTTGATTTTGATTGTGTGGTCGCCCTCGCAACTCATGCTCTCTCCTTCGATTATGTTCTTCATGTCGACGCCGACGAGGTATTTGGTTCTCACTCTCCTCACCACCTGAAGATGGCGGCGATTCCAGGTGTAGGGATGGTTCATTGCTGACATCGCTTTCAGAGCTAGGGTCAAAGACAATCGCGTCACGTTCATGATGTCGGGGATTACGAGGGTTATGATGTCGCCCACTTGACGTGGAAGAGCGGTTAGTGTCCCTTCTACCCTGTTCCCTTCTGTACTCCCTATCCATTCGGTCAAAATTCAAGACCTCCAATTGTTGGGTGTTGTTGGCTACCGTCCTCTCTATATTTTCGAGACGAGCGTTGGTACGACGGATTTCCTCACCCAAGTTTGCCATCATGGCTTCCAACCGCGCCATGGGATCGGGACGGCGAGCCATAGAGGTTTGTTCTCACGGATCGAGGGACTCACAAGTGCAAGATGAACCTCTTTTTTTTGTTTTTTTTCTTGTGGTGGTTGTTTTTTTTTTATGCAATGAATAAATGAAGTGCAAGTGAGGTGCAAGATCGTGTGGCTCTGATACCAAATTGATGCAACCTAAGTGTGGGCGATATCCTAAATGATGATTCAAGCAACGGGACTATTGAAATAAAATGACGAATGAGTCAACGATGCACGACAGGCCAAAATTCAGCAACAATAATAGACGCAACTAATGGGATAATGACATAAAAAGCGACTTAACCAGAGGGTTACGGAATTGAAATTGACGAACAAAGTAAATTGATGAACGATAGGCAAATTTCAGCAACGATTCGTGTCAAGTTACTCGCGTTTTAGCACCGTTTTCGATCCACACATTTAGGGCAAATAGACGAGTTAAAAGTCTTAGAAAAATTATCACAATATTTGCAACGACGTGGGGTCTCAACGATTCACCAAACCAAGTCAACAATATAACATTCCACAAACTATATTATGCGGTGGAATAAAATGGGAAAATATCGCTCATACCACAACCGGCAGGGATCTTTCGTGTCGCTTCAGATCTGATCGGGCGTGGCAGCGGCTTGCTTCCGCGATGTCCGGCGATGCAGGGGTTGGCGTAGCGTAGCACGACAACAGGTGGTCGCTGGAGGAGGGCTGGGGCGTCAACCCGCAGTCGGAAGGGGTCACGGGGGTTGAGGGGAGTGGTAGGGCTGGCGAGGTGATGCTGCGACTTGAGGGCGGGGCCGAAGGCTGGCTGGGGCTGGCGGGATTAATGCCTGGTGGAGAGCGTCGAGCGGCGCGGGGAAGAAGGCCCTGAAGAGGGCGGCGAGATGGAGGAGAGAACGCCGATGGGGAGGCGACACGGAGGTGCGGAATGAGGGGGGAAGGGTGCGCGAGGCGGCGCGAGGGAGAGGGAGGGTTGTAGCGGTGAGGCGGCGCGGGGAGGGGCCGGTGGCGGCGCTGGCGAGTTGGTGGCACTGGCGCTGGAGTGGTTGGCGGTGGAGGTCGACCTGTGGAAGGGCGCACGGGGAGGGAGGATATATCGGGAGAGAGGGAGGGTTCGAAGGGGAGAAGGGGAGAGGGAGGTTGGGGAGGACGGCGAGAGAGAGAGGGAAAGGAGGAGAGGAGAAGGCGGCGGCGTGAGGAGTAGGTTAGGGTTGGGCGAAGAGAACACGGGGGAGGGAAGAAGTCGGGTTTGAGGAGAGAGGGTGCGGGTCTCGAGAGAGAGAGAGAGAGGAGAATTAGAGATAGGAAAATTCAATTCAATTCAACTTGAAAAAAAACCTAATACAAAGGGAGCCCTTTTATAGAGGCTACTCCCCTTAAAAGGAGCAACAAATCCCTAAAATTAGGGAAGAAGAAATCAAAGGAAAAATATCAAAAGAGACCTTTTATAATGAACCTTTTACATGGGAATGAAATAAAATCAAATAAACAAAACAAATACTAAATAGAATAAATAACACAAATGTTCATAAAAATGGCTATCATGCTGCATCACATGACCAATCACGTTGCCCGTACGGATGTCCTGAAAAATCAACGAAGATGAATCAAAAATAGCTCGACAATGGAGATCCTTCGTAATCTGACTAATTGACAACAGATTCATAGAAAAATGCGGTGCATGTAGGACATTCTTGAGCTGCATAGAAGACGTCAGTCTAATCTCCCCCTGACCCGTGATAGGAGAATGCGTGCCATTGGCAATAACTACTGTCTGTCCTGGAGGAATCTGAGTGTATCCTGTAAGTAGACTCTGATCGCCACAAAGATGATGTGTAGCGCCCGAGTCCATGATCCATGGCAATGTATCAGATCTACTACTGTGGAGTGCAAGTGTACTACCTGAAGTACTGGTGGAGGCAGAGGCAGAAGCAGCAGCATCAGTATGACTCTCTGTAGTCGGTGCTGGACCAGATGGTGGGATAATACCCCTGAGGCGGGCAACCAGGTCATCAAATTGTTGATCCAGTGTAGCAGCAGACGGGGGCTCTATCTGCTCAGCGGCTCGTGCAGATGCAGGGAATCCATGCTTCGAGTAGCATGTGTCTTCAGTATGTCCGACGCGGTGACAATATGAGCATGTTGGCCTAGTGCGGCCACCCCTTCCACGAGGGGTACGTCCACGGCCCTGATGATGAAAACCGCGACCTCTGTTGGCCGCCATAGCTGAGGGATTCTGATTCGCTGCTGCTGAAGGTACTGTGATCCTGCTCAATCTGTGAAAAGCTTCCTCCATGGGAGGAATAGTCGAGTCCGCCAGAATCTGTGAACATGCTGCCTCATACTCTGGGTCAAGGGCAGCGAGAAACACACCCACCATCGTCGCATTCCTGTATGTCTTCTGCTGTTCTGGTGTGGCAGTAAGAGGCATGAAGCTATAGAGCTTCTCGAACATCCCTCTCAATGATGTATAGAGAGAATGTAAAGGACGACCATTCTGCTTTATCGTGAATATATCATGTTGTAGTTGCAGGATTTTCGTCTCGTTCTTTGCTTGAGAATACGTTGCTGCCAGGATATCCCACATGTCTTTGGTTGTAGGTTGATGTAGAATGTCATTGGCGATTTCAATAGCCAATGTGCCAGATAGCCACACCTTGGCATACGCATCATCGGCCTCCCATGAGGCATGAACTCCAGTCTTCTCTGCAGGCTCGGGCTCGGTAAGAATATGCTTCTTACCCGTAGACTTCATCATACTCATGAACTGCATTGCCCACAGTTCATAGTCCGTACCATCCATCTTGACAATGGGCGCTGGACCACGAAATGCGCCCATAGATGGGATATCTGCCTTGCTTTCTGACATACTGGAGATGGAAGACTGGAGTGACCGAGAGACAACAATCTTTGTCTACAATGACATAGACGGGATTAGTTGCGTGCGTAGACGTCAAGCAACTAACCCCATGTATATCAAGATCTGTGCCCTAGAGTTTTGGGGCTTAGGGCACGCAGGCACGTGCAGGAAGCACGTGCGCACGCAACTAGATGCAGGTGCAGGCGCTACTGGATGATCACTGGCGCACGTTTGCACAGCGCACAGGAGGGCGCGTAGTCGCTGGATGTGCGCTAGGCGCTGGATGCGCGCTTAGGCGCACAGTCGCGCAGCACGTTACGTGCTAGATGCGTTGGGCGCGAAATATGCTACGCGCGAGATGCGCTGCGCGCGAGAAGCGCTCTGCGCAGAGGCGCCGCAGAGGCACAGAAGGGCGCCGCAGGCGATCGGAGAAGGTCGGCGATCGGATCGGAGAAGGGGCGGCGCCGAGAAGGGAGAGAGAGAGACGAGAGGCCGGCGGGTGGGGCGGGTTAGGGTTAGAGTTTCGAGAACTCCGGTCTAGGACCGTGGCTCTGATACCATGTTGGGAAACGTGAATGAGATAGTCTATTCCATAGCCCTAGGCTTTCTTATATAGGAGAGTAGCCTATGGGTAAATTACATAAAGAGAATAACAAGAAAAATAAAATAACAAAGAGATACAAATAGCTTATATGCGTCAACAATAACCATGCCTCAAAATTTCGACAAAATTTGGTGAATTTCCCATTTCCCCAAGTTAACGAAATCGAAACTGCAATAACGAAATTTGATAGGACTTCTTTGCATTTTCATGATCTTGACCGAAATGGGTTCACTGGTATTTTGATATCCCTAAGTCACAAATATGCTAGCGAAATCGACATTTAAGACCATGCTTATAACACGCTTTGTGATTACTAGATGTGGGATTACATTTGGAGGCATACGCCATGGCTCTTGGGATCCAAAAAGGCTTGCCACCTGTCAACTACTTGGGTCTTCCATTGGTTGACATGCAACTAAGACAGGATGCCATGGTATCAGTTATGAAGAAGATAGAGTGGGATCTTGTGGGGTTGCAAGCATCCTATCTCTCAAGGGTGGGGGGGGGGCTCCTGCTCATGAAGGTAGTGTTGTATGATATCCTGATGTTTTTATTGTCTACTAACTTGCTCCCTGTCAAAGTAGGGGGGGGGGGGATTGGAGAGTTTGATTTATAGGTTCTTTTGAGCTTTAGGGTAAGGCGTTTGTAGGAGATGAACATGGCTTGCTGACTAAATAGGTGTCACGGATCTGGGGAGAAGGTTCAGATTTTTTTTGAAACTCAAAAATGGGGCAGACACTCAAAGGCGTTCACCCCGGAAATGCATTAAAAAAGAGAAGGTAAAACAAGATACAAAGAGCACTATACATGCAGCCAAGAGCGCAACAGATGCAAAGCCTCAGCACAGACATTCTCCACGTAGAACCTATGACCCGAGAACAACACCCCGTTCCTCGACAGCCAGATAGACCAAACCAAAGCAAGGGGGCGCAGAAGCTCCTCTCGTGGACGCTGCCTGGCCGCTACCATGGACCTGAAGAAATCTGCCACGCCGGTCCGTCCCACCTAGGCAAGACCGGGATCGTCCCATAGTGGGGCCACGGAGGTGCAGTCGAAGAATAGATGCTCCAAAGTCTCAATCCCAACCTCGCAAAGCAGGCACCTGTTGGAGATTGACCCGAGCAGACGAGCACAGCGGTCGCGGGTCAATATCCTCATCCTCCTGAATAGCCAGAAAAAAATGTGATCCTCGCAGGTAGCCGTAGATCCCACAGAAAGTTGCAATCATTAACCATATCCGGCGAGATGGAGGGAGGCGGTCTGCAGATCGCCGAGTAAGCCTTCTTCACAGAGAAAGAACCCCCACGCCAGACCCAATGGTCCCGACCTGAGGAAACAACCATTGCCCTCCGAAGCGAGTCCAGCAGAAACTCCTCCAAACGTTGGTCGGAGAAGTTAGAACGGAAAGCAGGCATCCAGTTGTCGTCCACCCAGCAGGAGACCACCAAGGTGACAGAGTCCGACGCTAAAGCAAAAAGCCGAGGGAAGCGGACAGAGAGTGCACCCTCGTCTGTCCAATCGTCCTTCCAAAATCAGAAAGAGCGGTCGTCCCCCAGAGCATGTCAGAAGAGAGTCTGGAAGGTGGAAGAGGACTGAAGAGCCCTCCAGAAGGGGGTAGGCCTCCCGACGGAAGTAGACGCCGCCACGACACCCTCCGGAGCCGCCCCATCGACCCTGTAGATCTGCCGGAGAGTATTGCATCAAAGGTCATCCTGATCACCCCAGATCCTGGCCACCCACTTCATCAACAAAGCCTTGTTTAGCACGCCCAGACGATGGATCCCGAGCCCCCCTTCGGACTTCCTCAAGGTAACATCCTCCCAACCAACCAGGTGCAACCCAGTTCTCTGATCTCTCTTACCCCACAAGAGACGCTTCATAAGCCCCTCGAGTCTCTTACGGATGCCAGCCGGCATAAGCCTCGTGGAAGAGTAATAAATCGGCAAAACGGATAGCACCGCTTTCAATAGTACAAGGCGTCCCCCCCCCTCGAGAGGATCGCCGCTTTCCATCCCGCTAGACGCTTCTCCACTTTTTCAATAAGAGGCAGCCAGTCTAAAGTCTTCGATCTCCCAGTATTTAGGGGCAGCCCAAGGTAATGGATGGCAACCCCGCACAGGCGGTGGCAAGAATTGAGCCACAAAGACCCGCCAGCTCCAAGTCCATTGAGAAATCTGGACTTACCGCTGCTCTGAACCAGACCCGACATCTCGCTGAAGAGCTCCAACAGTCGCCATGCCCTTCGCTTCGTCAATCCCCCCCTCGATGAAGAAAAGAGTGTCATCTGCATACTGAAGGAGAGGGATCTTGAAGCTATCAAACGAGTAACCGGACGTGAGCCTGCCCTGCTGGACACCCTCAACCATGCTAGCAAGGACATCTGTCGCTATGATGAAAAGCAAGGGGGCAAGGGGGCGGCCCTGTCTCACACCCCTCTATGGCTGAAAGAACGAGCGTCCATTGACGAGGATTGACATCGAGGTCGTGGTCACGCACCTCTTCATCCAGGAGATCCAGAGCTCAGAAAAACCCCTCCTATGAAGCGTCGCCCAAAGGAAGCGCCAGTCCAAGGTGTCGAAAGCCTTGGAAAAGTCTACCTTCCAGAGAAGGGCCTGCCTATCTCTACGCTTCCAGTCCGCAATCATCTCATATGCCAAAACCAAACTGTCCGCAATCTGTCGCCCAAGCACGAAAGCCGATTGGGCAGGGGAAATAATGTGCTCCAGGACCCTGCTTAGTCTCGTAGCGAAGACCTTAGCAATAATCAAGTATAATGCGTTGGAGATTGTTATGGCTCGATAGTCCTCGATCCGCACCGCTCCAGGCTTCTTAGGAAAAAAGAGAATAAGCGCCTTGTTGACCCGCTCGAAGCCCGCATTGCCATGGCAGAATTCAGTTACAACGTCGAGTACCTCCCGACCCACCAAGTCCTAGAAATCCTTGTAGAAGGAGACTGGAAAACCGTCAGGGCCGGGCGCGCCATCATTGTTTAAGTTCCAAACCGCCGATTTCAGCTCCTCTATTGTTACCGACAGGGTCAAACTAGAAGCATGAGAGTCCGAAAGACGCACAGCTCCCTCCCCCGTCCACCTCCAACGCCGATCCGCCGACCTTGCAGAAAAACGGTATAAGTGGTCCGCGGAGAAGGTTCGGATTTGTTGACCCAGATGTTTCCGCTATATCAATTTGTTTTGACGAATTTGTCTTAACACGAGGGGACAATGCATGTTCCATCGAATTTCTAAAGAGGTATCAGCTCGGTAGTTCCTATGGTCGCGCATGTTAAGACTGGCCTTGATTAACAAGAGGGGATTTCACTTTTGCTTTGATGATTGGAATGAATGTAGTACGCTACGTGATTGTTTCCCCCATCTCTTCACACTGGAGACAGTTTGGGAGATACCCGTTGGATAGGCTAGGGATAGGAGTGATTGGTGTCCCCAATTTCGTTCAAAAATGTCCAATCAAAGGGTAGCTGAGTTTCTGTTACTTAAGGAGGTCCACTTTGAGGTGGGATGCCGCATTTCTATACCAAACCACGGATTTGGGCAAATGGTAATTTCTCAATTCGTAAGGCATACAAATTTTCTGTATGCGATCGCGGTCTTCAACCCGAGTATTATCTCCACTGAGTTCGAGTTCAGTAATACCTATAAATGGAAGATTCCTTTAAGGGTTAGGATGTTTATGTAACTGATGCAGCAAGACCCTCTGATGATGTTGACTCAAAGGGTCAGGCTCTTTGGTGACAGAAAAGTCAAGCCAGTGTGGGTGGAAATGCTTGAGGACATCGATCACTTGTTCTTTTTGTGCAACACATCCAAGGAGTTGTTGAAGGTGGCAAATCTGAACATGGTTTCATCGAGCTTGACCACTACCTTTTGAGATTCTATGAATCAACGTGTTGGGATGGATTCGATCAAGATACGAGTTGCAACCATCCTATGGATCATGTTGGCCAGGAAAGACTGATTTTTGTGGTAAAAGATTTTATGTATAGAATAATATAGACCGTGTCAAGATCCTACACGATTCCTGATTTTGTAATTGTTATATGAAAACTTTTTAATATAAAGGTTTTGGGTGGATGTTATCTTGGTGCATCACTCTTTCTCCTTTCAAAAATAGAGAGAACCCTAACCTCTTCTTCAAAGGTCTAGGTATGTTTGTGTCCTGTGTTTTTCCACGTCAAATCCTTGCATGTTTAATCGTTTGCTTTTCTATTGTGTGAATGGGATCTTTTGCACGTATTATGCAATTATGTAAATTGCGTCACAATGCAAAAACCTCAACCTGCTGACTGGATTTTCTGCATGCATTAGGTGCTAATATAAATTGCATCTTAATGCAAAAAATTATAACTGCAAGGCTGCCTTCTGACTGTATGCACTCCAAAGTTCAAACCAATCAGAGGCATCCACACCTTAACTTAGATTTTGACACAAGGGAAGAAATATAAAGCCAACGATGGAAGTAATCATCCTTTACTCACGTATAGCTTAACCTGTGTCTCAACCATTAGCATCATGGACGTAATAGAGGGATGTTGAATACATGGCAAATATATGACCTTACACAATGGCATGGCAAAAAATACTTGGTTTAGGCCACGCATGATTATAAGTACATTTCACTACCTCTTCACAAGGTAAGTTTGTTTTCCGGACCCTTTTCCTATAATAAATCAACGAGATCAAACCAAGTTTTTTTTGCTTTGACAAGACAAGTGATATTATGAAAGAACTCACAAGAAGACCAGCATTAATCAACATCGAGATGTGCTTATCTTTCACACTACCACCGATGGAGAGAAGGGAACACTGCAAGCAGCAAAGATTGCCAGAGCTATGAAAAACAAACAAAGATTGCCAGAGCTATAAAATAAAATGTGGCAGAAACAAAATAATAAACAAGAACTGGATCTTAAACCAAAACCACAATCAAAACAACAGTATCCCACATTAAGTGTGATTGGATACATGATATCTTTGCTTAAATTCAAATCAATTCTAACACTAGATAATGCCAGGTATTGACTCCCAATAACCAGGGACACACTTAATGGTCAACCATCAACGTGGAAAGCAGCAACTGGGAAAAATGATGGGCGCAGCATTCAAAGCCCTGCCAGTGCATAAACTTGACTATGCAGGATCTACTAGAGGGTGAGATCACTATGCCTACGTGGACATAAATAGATCTCAAGTTATTTGGGCTCAATAAATGAAATAATAGACCCACAAGTTGATGGAAAACCCTAAATTATTCAATTTCTCAAATCCGTGCTTGCATCACTTTATGTACAACCAAACAGGCTTCCTATGATTGAAAACTTAACGAAGCATCTTGTCTTTCGTGGGGGTCGCTTGATGCTCCTACAACTGATTCTATCTATTAATCATGTTTTTTTATTTTCACAAAACTCTTCCCTTGTGGGATTTGTCATCATCTCGGGTCTTTTATGAGAAGGTTCTTTTGAAGTAACATGGGAGGGAGACTCATGATATTTTGCTCATGGATTGGGACACAATGATCCTTCACAAGGATCATGACGATCTGGAAAGTCTGAGGAAGGAGATGAATAAGGATCTTCCGACGAAGTTGAATTCTAGAATGTGGGGTAAATGTGAAGACTTGATGTGGAATTCTAGATTGTGGGTAAAGGTGAAGACTTGATGTGTCGATTGGTCGGAGACATCTATAGGATCCTATCACAAGTGTTGATTCCTCGACAAGCCAATATTACACCAACATTTCAAAAGGCATTGATGTGTTATTGCTGAGATGTCTTTGTGAATGATTATGGTGCTTGGGGTAACGATGGATGATCTTCCCCATATCAAAGGTCCTTCAACGTTCGGTGATGATTAGGCAAGGTAGGATGGGGAGTTTTTAAAGTGAAAAGTGTTGGAGTATATGTATTGGTGTCACTTGAGTTGTAGATGGGTAAATGGTTCACTCCAGGATCCATTTACCACATCCATGTGTTTAGTCCCCCATCTACCAATGGTGGGATTTGGAGGCTCTATGGAGGCTATATAAGGAGCTTCAGAGCTCATGTATCCATTGAGAAAGTTGAATGCAACATATGGCCCTTTGAGGCCTTCTCCTGTGGTTTCATCCCGCTCCATAGGGATTAGGATTCCACGTAAAAATCTTGTTCTTCAATGTTTTATATTTCTTTATTCATGCTCTATTTATCATTTTCGCTTCCGCATTCCTATTTTCTAACATGGTATCAGAGCAAGTTCGATTCTCGAAGTTTTCATATTCTTATTTTTGTTCGAGCATCGATTATGGTGTTTAGTTCTTGAAAGTCATTTTAACGAAGATCATGTTATTCATTCAAGTTTAATTTCTAGGGTTTCGGCGAAAACCCTAATTTCTGTTAAGATTAGGGAAGATCAAGAAATCTCAGGGTTCCATCTCAGAAACCCTAGATCTGATTCCGCACCCAGGCGACGCTCCATTGCTCCAGGCAGAGCATCGCCGAACCTCAAAGCCGCAACATCTGCAGATCGTCCTTGGCGGCATTCTCCATGACGGCTCCAACAAAAAGGTTTCCCCATGGGGAACCCTAAGGTTAGGGGTGTGGCTCCTCCTGGCATAACCCAACCCTCACGGTGTTGCATGACCCCAGTCTCAGGTCTGTTCCATTTATCTACAGCACAGGTGGATGCAGCCCTAGCCGCACCAGGAAGTATCCCAAGAGCCTGAGATCTTGGCCCCTCCAATTCAAGGCGTCGTGCACCTCCAGGCAGCGTTGCCTCTTGTGGAGGCAAACCCTATGTGGCTAACTTCTTACAGATGGTGGCAGGCCCTCATCCTCCTACCTCTAGAAGAACTCCTTCAACACCATCCAGGGAATTCCTTCATGCTTGATCACGAAAAAAATTTATGATGGCGAGGTCTCTCTCTTCAACTCGTGCAGGTGGTGCGAGTCCTCCCAGTGGCGTTGCTCATCCATCTCTCGTGCCGCTCCATCTCTCTAGTCGCCATCGCGCTGGCGGCAAAACTCCCAAGCGTGCGCAGGTGCGCGCAAATATCTGGCAGCGCCACTCCATGAAAGAAGCACTCTTCAGGCAGTGCGCTCATTCGTACTCACATGTTGCCCTTCTCTCTCTTCGAAATCCTCGCAATGGCGGCGATCGGCGATGCGATCTCCAAGCGCGGCTCCTCAGCAGCACATCGTGCGCTGCTTCTTGCGGCGGCTCTTCCCAACGGCGCACGAGCAAAGGTTTCCCAATCGGGGAGCCCTTAAAAAAGGCCTAGGGGGGCTCCTGCATTATGGTCTACGTATTTAAAAAAAATCAGTGATGCAGAAGACGGTATTCGGTATTCAGTCGGAGGGGTCATTGAATAGAGAATAATCGGTATTCGGGGGGCTATTCGGAATTATTCGGTTTTGTATTTTTTAATATAAAAAATATTTATAATACATCTATTCTTATATTTTTATACATATATGGTCATTAGTTAACATGAATCCAAGATAAAAGTGCCAATCAATATAATAGATATGTAGAATTTGACATTTGTTGCGATACCGTGGTAAAATGTAACACATAAAAACTGAAAACTGAAAATAAAAAAATAAAAATATCAAAAGTCAAACTCCAGTCGGCCTAATAGTCGGGCTAGTCGGCCGAATAGTCGGCCGACTATTCGGTCGGGCCGACTATTGACCGAATGGAGGTCTATTCAGTCGGGGACCCCCCCGCACCGCATAGTCGGACCGACTATTCGGGATAGTCGGCCGACTATTGCAACACTGAAAAAAATAAAAGAAATTTTGTGTGGCCAGTTTAAAGCCCACGATGGGCTTCGTCTCTATGGTCCAAGAGGGCTGGAAAATTTTTAGAAAAAAAATTTGTGAGAGAAAGGCCATAAAAAAAAGGAAGATGGCATGTTTTGAAAAAACAAGGTAATGGGACCAAGTGAGTCGAAGTTCAAAAAAATGTGTTTTGAAAGAAAAAATACGCAAACAATAAAAAGCCGTACGCATATTTGCAAAAAAAAGATTTGAAAAGTGTAAAAAATGATGACTGGCTTATGTGACGGCTATTAAAAAATAGTCGAGTGAGAAAAAAATGTTACGGGAAAGCCGTAAAAAAATGATTGAAACGGCTTTAAAAATGTGACAACTATTTAAAAAAAAGGGGGGTTGACATAGCCGCGAAAAAATGATACAAAAAAATTTGAGAAGCCGAAAAAAATTGAGATCGGCATTTGTAAGGTTTTCTCCCCGTTTTATTGTTTTCTCCCAACATAGTCGATGTCATGTATTCTGACTAGTATGGGAGAAAGGGGGAGTATTGTGTAGAGTCGCAGGTCCAGTTAGATTATACAGACCATCCAATTTCTTCTAAACTCTAGAGTTCAGATATTCAGATTCAACGTTCAGATATTTCTGAGTCTGCAGTGCAAGACGCACGAGTGTGCAATCTTCAGTTTCGTGTCCCCATCATTCTTGTTGTTTCAGTCGGGCTTTTCATGTGAGCCATAGGGACTCCAAAGAGGAGGATCATTCCCTATGCCATGTGAACAAGGGTTTTCATGCGGTTCATAGGGACTCCAGAGTAGAGTACCATTCTTTGTGCCAGATGGGAGAGCTAGTTCTCCGACGATGAGACTTCTTCAGACTCTATTCTCCAGCAACCGTGGACTCCGACAAGGTTTGCACTCTACGACTTTTCAGTTTAACCCTTTCAGAGATGGAGCAGTTGTCCACAGGTTGTGGCGGGCCAAAGTTCTCCAGGTGGAGACTCATCAAGTTTCAGTTGCTCTAACAGGCACAGTCCAGAGCACACTCAATTGATTCACCCTCCAGCATGTTCAACCTCCTCTCCTGCACGGCATAAGAAGCAATGTCCTCGACAGCAGCCGACAATTGCGCACGTTGAGTTGATATTTTTTGTAGTGTCATGTATTGTGAGTTGAGTTTCTTTCTATTTGTCCAAGATGATCAAGGTTCGAAAAACGAAAGGCGGAACGAGGCGTTTTCCCTAGAAGCGAGGCGAGGCGTAGCCTCGAGGCGGTCGAGGCGTAAGCCTCAGTTTTGTATAGAAAAATAATTATAAAATATATGATAAATATATTTATTGGTGAAATAATATAATCAGACAAACATATAGTATATAAAAATGTAATATATGATGATATTATGAAGATAAGAACATGAAAAAAGGATATGTCGATGACTCAATGCCATAAACCTTTCTAAATTTCTACCTAATCAAAAGGAAATCATTGGTTATAACTTATAACTATAACTAAAAATTTATCTAAAACGGATTGACTATAGTTTTCATTATAAATATCCAATTTGTTGATATGAATCATATGATTTGAATCCTAACTATATGTTCTACTATACCCAGATGAAGAACGGTTGTATGCATCCCCCCTGTTGCACCATACCCTACCCCTTGCGGGGGTGCAGGGGGCAGCTAAACCCTAAACCCAAAAATTTTTCTTATATGAGTATTCGAATTCGTATACACATTTTTATATGTTTAAGGATGTAATAGTAAGCGTTCACTAAAATAATTTCGCATGTTAATGGTGAATACGAATATGAAAGAGGTCAAATTCAAGCATATGAATATGAAAGAGGTCAAATTTAAGCATTCATTTTGCATAAATTAATAGTTAGACATAATTAATAGTAAATATGAAGCAGTTTGCTGAAATAGTTACACATAATTAATAATAAATATGGAGTTATGGGTACGAAAGAAACATCAGATTTAGGCATTTAACTTGTATAATCATTATCCTAAACAAGTACATATTTATAAGCTTCTCAAACCATCATGTAAACTATTAAAATCACTAAAAATCTTCAAAAAATAAAAATGCCTTGGAAAACGCCTCGATCGCCTCGAGGCGGGCTACGCCTCAGCCACTCGAGGCGCACGCCTCACTGGACAAGGTTGAGGCGCACGCCTTGAGGCTAAAGTCGTCTCACCTCGAGGCGTATGCCTCGACCGCCTCGAGGCACGCCTTTTAATACCATGAAGATGAACATTGCATGCTCCAGCTTGAGGGGGAGTGTTAAAGTATATGTGTTGTGTGTCACTTGAGTTGTAGATCACACTCCAAGATCCATTTACCACATCCACGTGTTTAGTCCCACATCTACCAGTGCTGGGACTTGGAGACTCTGTAGAGGCTATATGGAGAGCCACAGACCTCCTGTATCCATTGAGAAAGTTGAATGCAACATATGGCCCTTTGAGGCCTTCTCCCGTTGTTTCATTCCGCTCATTACGAAGTAGGGTTCCACGTAAAAATCATGTTCTTCCATGTTTCATATTTCTTTATCCATGCTATGTTTATCATTTTTGCTTCTGCATTCTTATTTTTTTTATCTTGCAGACTTACATCAAGATTGCAAGATGTTGTGGCGTTCCAACGACCATTAAGAATGGATATTTTTCTTTCATTGTTAATGTGTAGGGATAACAAATAAGTTGACTAGGCAAAATTATCGCTTCTTACCAGGTAGAAATGTCCCCTTTGTGAGGCCAGTTTGGAGGTGCATGCACACTTTTTCCTTGCACGTGGTCTCGAGAGAAGCCCTTCAATGCATGGTTGGGCACATTATCCTAGACATGTTTCTTTTTTGGGTCAGTTCAAACTTTTTTGAATATTTGAGGCCTATAGCAAAGAAACATGCCATCCAATAGAATTTGCAGAGAATGCATGTATGTTGAGAAACTACTCTCGAGTTATGGCCCTTGTAGTTTAGAACTTATAAATGTTACTATTATATTTTGCGTGTGCATCAATCTGTATGCACATTGTCTTTAAAAAAATGGAAGAGTTTTCCCCAACTTTAAGTAGGGTCAGTTACATTGATTCTTGCTCAAATCCATGTTGAAAGATCCAACTATATTTATGATGGTTGTCGGATACCAAACGCAACCCCCACAAGGGGGGATTTGAACCCTTGTCTTTTGGGGGGTAGGTACACTGCACTACCATGTCGTCTTTATACTTAATAAAATTTACTAAAACTTTCGTATTTGTAAAGGGTGTATTCCTTTGCATATCCTAATGCTTTTAATCCTAACCAACGTTTAGACACTTATTTAAAAAATCATGATATGCTCGAGTGATCTCACTCAACCAACACTAAAATATTCATACTTCTTGAGATTGAAAGCACTTGAATGCTCAAGTACTCCTAAACTCCAATCTTCATGAGCTTTTTGCATTCAATGCATTGCACTTAGATTTAGGAAGCATTCTAAAATCATTTTATACATTACTTGATCTAATCAAGGCTCTTCTAGTTTAGTTTTTTAGTTACCCGGTGTGTGGAGTCCTTCCTCTTGAAGCGAGGAAAATTTCTTTCTTGAGGTTATTCAAGAAAGGGACAAAGTTCAATCTATTGTTGCATTATACTAAGTTTAAAGTAGTGAGAATAACGAAAAGATCTCCGACAAGGTTGAATGGAGTGGTGAAGCCTGGGATGGATTTAGGTCGAGATTTTTACGGTTTCCTTGTAAAAATAGGTGTGTTGTGGTTCCATTTTAGTTGCAATTTTTATTTCTACATTGTTAATTGCACATTTCAACCATCATTCTCATGCCACATTTCCTCTCTCCATACATCTAACCACTTCTCCACCATCCCTAGCATTCTAAACATCATCATGTCATAAATTAAAATAGTTGCAACTCGGACTGAAATACTAAACAACCAACTTGCACCAAAATCTCAAATACACATCCATCCATGCATCTTTTCTCCCTCTCCAACATCAAGCCCAAGTCCATGACCCTCTTCAAGGCACTCATTAATGCCATGTCCAAGTAAAAAATAGAAAGCATCCCACACAATGAAGAAACCATCTCCATAAACCCAACTTTTATCTCCATGTCTATGCTAAAAAGAATATAAGTGGACTAATTACTGTTGGGAGAAAAGGATTCATTGTTATTCCAACGAATCCTAGGCTCTCTATAGAGAAGGCCTATGGGTAAATTACATATGGTGGAAACAAAAAAATAAAAATAACTGAAAAGGTACATAGACTATAGAAATATCTCTACACTCCCCTTCAAGATAGAGCATAGATATCAATCACGTTCAGCCTGGAAGAACACTTCTGGAATGGCCCTCTGAGCAGTGGCTTGGTGAAGATGTCGGCAGTATGTTCTCCTGAACTGACATGAGAAGTAGAAATCATGCCCTTCTGGATCATATCTCTAGTATAGTGGCAGTCTACCTCAATTTGCTTTGTTCTTTCATGAAAAGCAAGATTATAAGCAATGAATAGTGCGGCTTGATTATCACATTATAGCTGCATGGGTAGAGGTATATCTATATGCAAATCTTCTAACACAGCTTGAACCCACATCATCTCAGTACTTGCTTGTGCCATGGGCTTGTATTCAGATTCAACACTAGATCTAGCCACCACTGTTTGTTTCTTATTTTTCCAAGAAACCAAAGAACTACCCACAAACACTGCAAAACCTGAAGTAAACGTCCGATCCTTAGAACATCCTGCATTGTTCGCATCAGAACATGCAGAAACAGAAATGTTTGTTTCTTTTCTGAACAGTCATGTGCCTGGAGACGACTTTAGATATCTCAGTATCATGTATATGGCATCCATATGTACTTGTCTAGGTTGTTCCATGAATTGACTCACCTGACTCACTACAAAAGCAATATCAAGTCTAGTGATAGTAATATAGAGAAACTTACCCGCCATTTCTCTATATCTTCTCCTATCAACCTCATATGTATCATCATCATATAACTTCATGCTAGGATCCATAGAAGTAGTTGAGGGTCGACATCCAATCATGCCCATCTCAACAAGCATATCTGTAATATACTTCCTTTTGTCATCACAAGACCCTGGCCATTCCTGACAAATTCCAACCCCAGAAAATATCGTAGAGTGCCAAGATCCTTAGTAACAAACTGATAGCCCAAAAATACTTTTACCATCTTTATCTCATGTGTATCATCTCCTGTAACGAGTATATCATCAACATACACCATGATAACAACCGTACCTCTGGAAGTCTTTTGGACAAACAAAGAATGATCTGCTTTTGATCCTTTGAACCCTTGTTTTTCAATTAGATCAGACAGCTTATGAAACCACATCCGTGGACTTTGGTTAAGACCATATATCGCCTTGTGAAGTCTACACACCATATGACGCTCCCCCTCAGCAACAAACCCCGGAGGCTGCTGTATCTAGACTTCTTCTTGCAGATCTCCATACAAGAAGGCATCCTTAACATCAAGTTGAAACAATGGCAAATCACGTACCACAGAAACTGAGAGGACACGTAAAGTCGAATGACGTGCAACTGGAGAGAATGTGTCCATATAATCCATGTCGTATATCTGAGTGAACCCTCGCACCACTAGCCTTGCCTTGTAACGGTCAAGGCTATCATCTGCATGATATTTGATAGTGAAAACCCATTTACGACTGACAACATACGCTCCTGGGGGAGCGGGAACCAAGCTCCATGTACTTCGCGACTGTAGAGCAGCCATTTCCTCCTCCATGGCAGAATGCCAACAGTCAATCTTCAAGGCATCCTGATGATTCCGTGCTATCTCCACGACGATAGAGCCATAGCAAACCTCTGAAAGTCCCCTGTGAGACTATGGAAGGAAACATGTGAAGCAAGTGGATATAATGTACAGGTACATTTCTGCTTCCGTATGGCAATACGTACATCCAGATCATCAGAAACAATGCTCGATGGTATGCTATTCTCCTGCAAAGATGATCCTTGCACTTACACATTGTCATATCCATCGTTAGCAATAATATCTGGACAAACCTGAGGCATGTTAGATGATTGACGAGCACCATGAGCAGGAATAGACCGACGGGTATAGAATTTTGGTAAGGGTGAAACAAGTGGTTGTGGAGGTGGTGGTTGTGGTGGTGGGACAATGGGAACTGGAGCGGGAAAGGACGGACACAAAGGAGGAGGTGGTACATAGATCTCATCATCAGATGTAGATGAGGCCAACTTGTCACCTGCAAGGGAGAAATACATAACAGACTCAAAGACTGTGACGTCAGTACTAACAAAATATTTCATGTGTATAGGGTCATAGAATCGGTAACCCTTCTGACTCCGGAAGTAACCAACAAACACGCACTTAACAGCCCTAGCTGAGAGCTTGTCAAGTCTCGGAGACAAGTGGTGAACAAAGGCAACAATGCCAAAGACACGCGAAGTAAGTGAGAATAATTCCTTATCAGGAAAGACAACAGAAAGTGCAAATTCCTCACCTAAGACAGAGGATGGCATACGATTCACAAGATAACATGTCATAAGGACTACGTCATCCCAAAAAGAAATGGGGGCACAACTCTAGATAAGGAGAGTCAGAGTGATATCAAGAAGATGACGATGCTTATTTTCAGCAACCCCATTCTGTTGAGACGTATAAGCACAGGTGGTTTGATGGATAATGCCTCGAGATGAGAAGAAATGTGAAAGAGCATGAGTACAAAATTCCAAAGCATTATCCGTACACACATATTTCACAGTAGAGGAAAAATATTCTGCATCTTCTGAAGAGGAAGGTGGACAAAGCGTAGATGCCATGTAAATGGAGAGACAGCTCCATTGATTGAGAGGAGACGCCAGCATAGGGGGATCATACCATACGGTAAAGGCCATCATGCTCGCAAACACAACCAATCACCCTGCCCGTAAGAATGTCTTGAAAAACAAGAGACAATGGGTCAAATATAGCACGACAATGCAAATCCTTCGTAATTTGACTGATAGGAAGTAAATTCATCAAAAAATCAAGAGCATGTAACACATTCTGCAGACGCATGGAAGGCAATGAAGTGATCTCCCCTTATCCAATAATAGGGGAATGAGTCCCATCCACAATCACGACAGATCACCCCAGTGGAATCTCCTTTTGTGTAAGTTTATCTTTGTCTCGGCAAAGATGATGTATCGCACTGGGGCTACTAGGCAATCGGACTCTTGACTGTTGTGCTTCCATTTCCCGTGTTGATCATCGCACCGGAATCCATAATCCATTCTGAAACATCAGATCCATGACAGGAGGTAAAAGCATAAGCACTACCTGAGGTGCTAGCAGTGGCTGAAGTACTGGCAGAAGCTGAAGCAGCAATATCCAAGGTGCCTCCTGGAGATTCTATAGAGGTGGAGGGGGTAATATCACACAATCTGGCAACAAGCTCCTCAAACCTCTGGTCTGAAGCAGATGCTGATGGAGATGCAACATACTCGGCTATATGCGCCGAGGCTGGAAAATCATGCTTAGAGTAGCATGTATCCTCTGCGTGACCTGGGCGATGACAAAAGATGCAAGGCTGACGAAAACGACCAACTCTACCATGAAGTCCACGGCCACGGAATGAAGAAAAGGATCATCTGCCTCTGGAGACCGCCATCGCCGAAGGAGGTTGAGTAGAGGCATTAGACGTGACTGTAATGCATCTAAGCCTGCGGTAAACTTCCTCCATTGGAGGAATAGTAGCATCTGCAATAATCCGCGAGCGAGCATCATCATATTCAGGATCAAGTCTCGCAAGTAAGACCCCCACCATGGTAGCATTCCAAAAGATCTTCTGTTGTTCGGGAGTCACCGTAAGATGAATGATGATGTAGAGCTTCTCGAATATCCCTCGCAAGGATGAATATAAGGAGTGAAGAGGTTGTCCATTCTGCTTGACTGTAAATATATCATGCTGGAGTTAAAGGATCTTGGTCTCATTTCGTACATGCGAGCATGTTGCTGCAAGTATGTCCCTCATCACCTTAACAGTGGGCTGATGGAGAACATCATTGGCAATCTCCATCGCCAGTGTACTTGAAAGCCATACTTTGGCGTACGAATCATCAGCCTCCCAGGAGGCATAAACCCTAGTCTTCTCTACCGACTCATCTTCGGTAAAAATGTGATTCTTACCATTCGGTTTCATGAGACTCATGAACTGCATTGCCCAGAGCTCATAGTTCATCCCATCCATCTTGACAATGGATGTTAGATCTTTGAAAGCGCTTATGGAGGGCATATCAACCTTGTTTTCTAACGTTTTGTCGGAGATATGGAACTATGGTTTGTAGAACAAAGAACAAATGTCTACATAAACATCAGAGGATTTGAGTGCATATGTAGACCTATGCACTCAAACCCATAGAAGATGACAACGACTGCGGGGAGGAGAGAGAGTCGGCAGCGTGGAGAGGAGAGCCAACGTCATGGGCCAGCGGTGTGGAGGGGAGAGCCAACGTCATGGGCCGGCAGCGGGAGGAGGTTGGTAATGGGGAGTGCCCGACGGTGGAGAGAAGGTGGAGGGGGATGGCGGCAGCAGGACGAGGGCACGACGAAGGGAGGAGGGGCAGCAGCGGGAGGAGGATCGACGGCGGGAGAAGAGTTGGCGGAGAAGAGAGAGTGGAGGGGGCGACAAAAGGTGGTGGGCTAGGGTTTTGGCTATGATATCATGTTAGGAGAAAAGGATTCGTTGTTATTCCAGAGAACCCTAGGCTCTCTTATATAGAGAAGGCCTATGGGTAAATTACATAAGGTGAAAACAAGAAAATAAAAATAACTGAAAAGGTACATAGACTATAGAAATATCTCTACAATTATAGTTTACCAAGGAACTAAAGTCCTCCTGAAAATGTCAAGGGGCCTCATCATAACAGCCTCCTACCATGATGCAATCTAATTGAGTTGTGAACTAAATTGCAATTCCAAACTCGGGACTAATGGACTAAATTACTGAAACCAGAAAAATGGTATGCAAGGTCCCTCTCCAGGGAGGCCGAAATGCAATGAGCTAAAATTTTGATGCCGAAAAGAACGATAATCAAAAATTACGCAAGCAATGATTCTCGAGGTACTCGAATTTCAGCACGAATTTCACCATAATTTAGGGCAACTCAAGCGGTTAAAGACTATTGGAAATACAGAGCAATGTTGCGGTAACGGAATCTCAACATTTCACCAAACTAAACAACAATATATCAATCCACATTCCTATCATCATACGAACAGGAAAATATGTAAGTGGCGCTCATACCACAACCAAGGAGGGGCTTCGGCACGCTTCAGACCTGGTCGGCGGTGGGGAAGGGTTGTTGGGCGTCTGCGGCAGTTCGTGAGGGCCGGCGTGGGTGGGTAAGAAAGGCGGCGAGGTGGACAGCGGCCGGGTCGGGCATTTAGCGGCAGTAGGGGGGCGACGAGGAGAGGGAGGCGGGGCTCGAGGGTCAGCACACTGAGGGGTGTGGTTCGATGACCGGTATGTCGCCGAGGGTTGAGGGGGCGAGTCGGCGACGGGCTGGGAAGGAAGGGTAGGGGCACACGATGGGAATTAGGGCGAGCAGATAGGAGAGAAGAAACAGGGGGTGAAACGGGGCGTGAGAGGTGCGCAAATAGGGTGGAGGCGGCGGGATGGAGATTTAGGTTCCGTGAGAAAAAGAGGCGCGGGAGGGTGGGATTCGGTGGAGGCGCACGGAAGGGGAAAGGGGAGAAGGGGGTGAGGACGTTGGGGGTGGCGGGAGGATGATGGGGGACTGGGGTGAAGAGGCGGCGGGATGGAGGAGGGTAGGGTTCGGGGAAGGGGAGAAAACACGGGGGGAGAAGGGGGAGAGAGGGCTGCGGGAACCGAGAAAGGGAGAGAGAGAGAGAAAATAAGTGAGGGGAAAATAAATCTCATTCAAAAACTAAAATCCAATCCTAGCTAATGGGGTGCCTTTATAGAGGCCAAATCTCCCCAAACAAGCAACAACCTTACTAAAAATAGAAAAAAAAAACCGAAAAGATGATAAGACCTTGTATAATGAGCCTTTTACATAAGTAAATAAAAATAAATAAAACAAATGTTCGACTGAAATTAAATAAAACAAATGTTCGACCAAGAAATTGATCACGTGGTATCATGCTGCATCAACTTCCCCTACTCAGAAAAATCTCGCTCCGTCGAGATGGCATTGTGGTAGTTCTAAAGTATATTAGGGCGGAGTTGTTGAAGTTCATCCTCGTCAATCCAGATGCGATCGGTCAGAGGTCGTCCCTTCCATTTGACTAGATATCGTCGGAAGAGACTATGTCTAGTCGTCATATCTCGGATGTCTGCAATATCTTCAATCCGATCAGCATCAGTCGTGGCCGGTGGTTGGCGAGTATCATCAGCGGGAACTACTGGCGTGGTGGCATCTGTCTGTTCATCTCCGTGATATAAGAAGAGATCTGATACATTAAAGACTGGCGATGTCTAGACGTCTGGCGGTAGATCAAGTAAGTAAGTATTGGGCCCAATCTTCTGGAGGATTCGGAATGGACCAATCTTTCGTACACTCAATTTTTGATGGACTCTCAAAGGAAAACTCTCTTTTTTTAGGTGGACCATCACTAATTCTCCAACTCTGAACCCGCTCTCTTTACGGTGGAGGTTGGCTTGGGCTTGGTATTTCTGGGTCATGGTTTGGAGTTTGGCTCGGATTTCGGTGTGGATATGAGTTAGATGTTCGACCAGGTCCTCAGCAACTGCACTACTCCTCCCTTGCATGGTTGTGGGTGTTAGGTCTAGAAATTGAGGAAGTGGAAAGCCGTATACACTCTCAAATGGCAATTTTCCGGTGGACCTATTAGTGGAACTGTTATACGCGAATTCGGCTTGGGGAAGAATTAGATCCCATTTGGACGGAGAGTCCCCTGCAAGACATCGCAATAAATTTCCTAACAATCTATTAACTACTTCGGTTTGCCTATCTGTTTGTGGATGATAAGCAGTGCTGTAGTGCAAACGAGTACCAAGACGAGACCAAAGCGTGCGCCAAAAATGACTCAAAAACCCGGTATCACGATCCGAAGTGAAAGAACGAGGAATATCATGCAAACGAACAACATCACGAAAAAATAAATCAGCGACATGAGATGCATCTGAGGTTTTTTTACATGCAATGAAGTGTGTCATTTTAGAAAATCTGTCCACAACCAAAAAAATAGAGTCAACTTTCCGTAACGTGAGGGGTAGCCTAGCACAAAATCCATAGTGATGTCTTCCCAGGGTCGCAGAGGAATCGGCAGAAGTGTATACAACCCAGTGTTCTGCCTATGGGTTTTGAATCTCTGACATGTTTGGCATTTTTGTACAAACTTTGTAACATCCTTTCGCAATTGCGGCCAATAAAATCGCTCTTGGAGAAGGGTCAAGGTCTTGTCCCTTCCAAAGTGTGCAGCTAAGCCACCGTTATGCAGTTCTAAAATTACGTTCTCTCGAAGGGAAGTGGCAGGGATGCACAGTCGGTGGGCCTTGAACAGGAATCCCTCATGAAGGACATAGGTGGTTGTCGGGTCCTGTCCAGTGTCAACACACTCTGCATAAGCTCGTCCGAAATCAGGGTCAGTGGGGTAGAGATCCTTAAGTACGTCAAATCCTGTTGTGCTGACGGTCATTGTGGTCAGGGCATGCGCTCGCCTGCTCAACGCGTCGGCTACGCGATTCAGGGTTCCCGCCTTGTGCTTGAGATGGAACGTGTATTCTTGGAGGAAACTAATCCATTTTGCATGACGCTTGTTAAGGGTTTTCTGTGAGCTCGGATATCTTAAGGCTTCATGATCAGAGTTAAGGACAAATTTACACTGGATTAGATAATGCCTCCAATGCTTGAGAGCTTGTTCTACAGCATAGAATTCGACATCATATGTAGAGTACCGTGATCGAGCTTCGTTCAACTTTTCACTGTAGAATGCTACAGGTCGTCCTTCTTGACTCAGGACGGCACCAATCCCGACATGTGAGGCATCGCAATCGACTACAAAAACTTTGCTGAAGTCAGGAAGTGCCAAAACAAGGGCATGGGTCAATTGATGTTTTAGCTTTTGAACGTTGGTTTCTGCTTCAGGAGTCCAAGCGGGTGCGCCTTTACGCGTGCAATCTATCAACGGAGCCGCACAAGTGCTAAAGTTCCGGATGAAGCTCCGGTACAAAGAAGCCAATCCCAGAAAGCTGCGAATCTCAGTGAGGGTTTTGGGCACGGGCCAGCTCTGAATGGCCTGAATCTTGGAGGGGTCAACTTTAAGTCCATCGGCAGTAACAATGTATCCCAGGAAGAGGACCATGTCAGACATGAAGGAGCATTTCTTAAGGTGGGCATACAATTGTTGGGCTCTCAAGGTTTCCAAGACTTGTCATAAGTGGGATAAGTGGTCGTCTTTGGTCAAGTTGTATATCAATATGTCATCAAAGTACACATACCGGCGAAGGGCCGCAGTACATGATTCATGGTTCGCATAAATGTGCTGGGTGCATTAGACAGGCCGAAGGGCATTACTGTCCATTCATAAAGGCCCTCTTTGGTCTTAAAAGCAGTCTTCCACTCGTCTCCAGGTCGGAGGCGAATCTGATAGTACCCACTGCGAAGATCCATTTTGGAAAATAATTTGGCACCTGATAGCATGTCGAGCATGTCATCAAGGCGTGGAATCGGACAATGATACTTGATCGTGATCTTGTTGATAGCACGACTGTCCACGCACATCCTCCATGTGCCATCTTTTTTTGTGGGTAAGCAGAGCAGGAATCGCCACGGGACTCATACTCTCTCGAACATACCCACGACGTAGAAGGTCAGTGACCTGCTTGTTCATTTCTTCATGTTCACTTGGGCTCATCCGATAATGTGGAAAGTGGGGTAGGCTGGCTCCAGGGACTAGGTCAATATGATGTTGAATGTCTCGCAACGGGGGTAGTCCTTAAGGTAACTCTTCAGGCATAATGTCAGCAAACTCCTGGATGATGGGCTTTACCTCAGGCGGGACTTCGGGTGTAGTTGTCTCCCGTTTGCTCACTTCACGTCCCATTAATGCATAAATAGTGGAGCTCTCCTGAACTTCACGTTGGAATGTCTGGGCTTCCATCAACAATACAGGACCCGTAGTTGAAGGCTTTGACGGTGGAGTACTTTTACCTGATTGTGCAGTCGCGGATCGAAGGGTAACCACCTGACGAGGGCTAAGGGCTTCGCGTTGTGGTCTAAGGGTCACACGCACCTTGTCTATGAGAAATGAGTATGTGTTCATTTTTCCTCTGCGCTCAGTGTCTCGATCGAACTGCCAAGGTCTCCCAAGTAGTACATGACAGACATCCATAAGGGCTACATGGCACCACACCTCGTCTTTATACGAAGGCCCAATCGAGAAGCTAACGAGGCTCTGACGGTGGATCGGAAGTTGAGTACCACCTAGAAACCAGGCCACACTGTAAGGTTTCTCGAGTGGTTGAGTTGGAAGACCCAACTTATCGACCATTTCTTGAGAAACGAAGTTCTCAACGCTTCCTCCATCAATGATCAGCGAACAGCGACGCCCCCCTAAAGTGCAGGTGGTTCGGAATATGCTGCGTCGCAGCCAACTATCAGCATCATTGGTGACGGGTTCAATTACCAAGAAAGGTCCGGACACATCTCCATCCACTCCCAGAAGCTCATAGTCATCAGTTTCCGTGGTGACAGCAGTCAAAGTGGTCTGATCCTCTTCAGATGGTTCTTGTTGGTCAGGGTCAGGGTCTTCGACGGTGCATAAATGGGTGGGCCTAGCCTTAGGGTTTGGGCACTCTGCCGCGATGTCCCTTTTGATAACATCGGAAACAGGTATCAAGTCCTACAACAGGTCGACTCCCCAAGATGCCTGGTCCAGGGTTTCCAGTAGATGGTCGGACGACGACAGGAGTAGAAGGTTTGGCTTGGGATTTACCCGTAGCAATCGAGGGGGAAACTATCGGTTTGGAGGTCGCCATCGGGGTACTGGTGCGAGGGACGGAGTTCACAGAAAAAAACATCCTCCTTGTCTGGACCTTAGCAAGCTTAGTCTCAGCCCGTTCAGCTTGCTTGTAAGCTTCGTCGACATCTCGACAGTTGTGGAGGTAGAGTTCATCCTGGATAACTTGGTGGAGTCCTTGCATATAGCAGGTGACTTCCTGCACAGGAGTCTCCTGCAATCGGTTGCGATGAATGAGGTATTGGAACCCTTCGGTGTATTTTCTCACGCTCATGGTGCCTTGTTTCCATGAATGCAGCCACGCGTAGAGATCTCGTTTGTAATCTTCCGGCACGAACTTGGTTTTCAGTTTGGCTTTCATCTTGCTCCAACTGCGAATCTTACCCTTTCCTTTTCGTTTGCGTTCAGATCAAGGCCTCAAATGTCGGATTTCGATTTCGTTTCGGTAAGCCCAGAAAAGGAATTTCGGTGGAATTTCGGTGAAATGGCCGGAAATTGGGAAAACGACTTGAAAACTCATTTTTTCAAAATTTAAGATTTGTAATGTTGTTTAATCAATAAAAGAGGCATAAATACAAGTTTTTTTGCTTATAATAAGATGTTATAATGTTCAGTACCTTAAAATAATGATTTCGGTCATCATATCAATGACCGTCCAGAGTGAAATTTCATATTTCAGTACACGGTTAAATTTTGGCATTCAATTTTTCTATCAATTCTCAAAAGAATAATAATACTTTTATTTAAAAATAAAACAAGACACACACACAAACACGAATATTTTAACATGTATGCCAAAATAAATGCATAGTAGAGTTTGTGATCGTAAAATGTATGTTATACGAGACTTGGAATTTGGAAACTTGGCTCTCCAAGACTTAAGTTAGGTTGCGAATTGTGACTTGTGAAGTTGTGAGATGGAATGAGAACATATACATTATATTTATTGGGTTTAAATAGGACCCTTAATGGCCTTATTTATTACAATGGTGGTTGGAATAGTGGCTTATATTGCAGTGGTGGTTGAAATAGTGACCTATAAATTTCATTTAGTGACCAAATAGTACCTATGAATATCAATAAGTGGCCTAGGCATGACATATGGTGACCTAGAACAATTTCAGTCGAAATGAACCGAAATTCCACCGAAATCCGAGAAATCTGTGAACAATTTCCACCGAAATGGACCGAAATGACCGAAATGACCGAAATTCGGCCGAAATCCTGGAAACAGATATTATACATGGTTTCGATGTTGGTATCGCCACGAAACCGAATTTCGACCGAATTTCGGTCGAAATTCGCCGAAATTTAAGGCCATGGTTCAGATTGCAAACAGTCCCACCATAGCAGGTGTCACAGGGTCAAAATCCCGCTATCGATTTCGACCGATCCTGTGCGGCGTTAGCTAACCCGTAGCTAACTAGCCTTCCCAAGTAGAACGGTCACGGACGCGCTCCAACTCTTCTTGTACTCCTGCTTGCTAGCGCACCGACGCTTTCAACACAAACACGAGCACAAACTCCGGATCGCTCAAGAACACTCTCAAGAACACGCTCAAGAACGCTCAAGAACTCTACCAAGCAATCACACGAGCACGGGCACAAAGCTCTTCTCTTTATTAGAAGGGGAACTATCTCAGGAGTGGGTGGACACTCTGTGTACTCTTTACACTATATCAACTGTCACAGGGTCAAAATCCCTCTATCGATTTCGATCGATCCTGTGCGGCGTTAGCTAACCCGTAGCTAACCAGCCTTCCCGAGTAGAACGGTCGCGGACGCGCTCCAACTCTTCTCGTACTCCTGCTTGCTAGCGCCCCGACGCTTCCAACACAAATACGAGCACGAATTCCGGATCGCTCAAGAACACTCTCAAGAACACGCTCAAGAACGCTCAAGAACTCAACCAAGCAATCACACGAGCACGGGCACAAAGCTCTTCTCTTTATTAGAAGGGGAACTATCTCAGGAGTGGGTGGATACTCTACTCTGTGTACTCTTTACACTTGTGTGTTTACAAATGAGCCACCACCTCTCCTTATATACAAGACTCAAGGCAACCCAAGGGACACTCATTATTACATCTACAATAATGATACATAAAGACACAAGAGACCCTTCGAGTTCTTCGGCAACCCTTTGCGTTCCTCAACAACTCTTCGTCTGCTCGTCTCTTCGACTCCCTTGTTGACCTTTCGTCTTCCCGCACGGTTGACGCCCAATCAATCGCCCAGTCATCAGCACACTCGCGCTCCAACGCTTGCTGATACAGCTTTGCCGTAATTCACCAAGTGCCACCGAACACTTGGTCTTGTGCCAAAGGGAACCCGCAGCCTCCAGACCCTCGTGCGGTAAACCCTTCCTTAGCGTTCTCCATGCTAAGGGGAAGTCCTCCAGAACTTCGCTATCGTGGCCTCTAGACCACTCTCGTACGTGTACTACTGAGCATACTCGACAATGCTCGTACTCAGCACCTGCAACCGCTCCATGCCTCCTTGGACCGCCACGCATCAATACCGATACCGTGTGCCTTCGTGCGTACGCTTCTGTGACCGTACCGCATTGCTCCTCAATGCGTACTGCTTCACTACGTACCGCCCTTCTGCGCTCGCATATGTACGACTACGTGCATCCACTGTCATATCTTGCACTGCTGTCTATACTCGTTGTGCTCGCACTGCTACAAACACCACGACACTCTGTCACTGAGCCAATGTCATGTGCGATGCTTCTCCATCACGTACGGTAGAGCCTCCAGACTCTCGTGGATAATCTCCCTGATATCCACGCATTTTCGAACTCCTCCTGAAGTCCAACTCCATCGATCATTCTCGAGCATCCAGCTACCGTGTCTGCACGATCATTCTCGATCACGGAATTTGGGGGTGTGACAGCAGGGCATGTCCTTTTAGTTTGATTGTGACAAATTGAACTTTTCATTCCCTAGGCATAGTCTTCCATACAAAGAAATGTTCGACGGTTTGGAGCCAATCCAAAAAGACATCAGGATCTCGTCCTCCGTCAAATTCAGGAACATCAAGACGGATGCCTCGATCCCATCCGTCATCGGGCTTAGGGCCAGGTCGTGGAGGGAATTGATATCCATTAGCAGGTTGTGCAGTATATCTAGGAGTGTATGGATCTTGATTCGTTGTAGTGAAAGGGGTGTCATCTCTTAATCCTTCATCCTCGCTTTCCTGAGAAAGATAGTCACTAACGTGTCCATCAGAAGTAGAAGAGCTAGAGTCGCGGGATGTGTTACTCCGAGAGTGTCGTCTACGACTAGTACATGGACCTTTGTTGGGTGTCTCATCACTATGATCCTTCCCTACCATGCGACTACTTAGGATGGCAAGTTGTCCGCTCATTTGTTCGTACATCCGCTGCATGTGTTGCATTTGAGCAGATAAGGATTCTAACGATAGCTCAGTGTGTGGGGTGTTGACGGGTCTAGAGGTATTTACCTTTTCAGCCATGGGAATCCTAGACCTTCTTCTTCTGCTCTTTTTTTCTTTTGTTGTTTTTTTTCTTTTTCTTTTTTTTCTTTTATGTTTTTTTTCCTTTTTTTGCAATAAAATAAATGGAACAGATCAAAAGGCTCTGATACCAAATTGATGCAATCTAATTGAGTTGTGAACTAAATTGCAATTCCAAACTTGGTACTAATGGACTAAATTACTGAAACCAGAAAAATGGTATGCAAGGTCCCTCTCCAGGGAGGCCGAAATGCAATGAGCTAAAATTTTGACGCCGAAAAGAACGATAATCAAAAATTACGCAAGCAATGATTTTCGAGGTACTCGAATTTCAGCACGGATTTCACCACAATTTAGGGCAACTCAAGCAGTTAAAGACTATTGGAAATAGAAAGCAATGTTGCGGTAACGGAATCTCAACATTTCACCAAACTAAACAGCAAAATATCAATCCACATTCCTATCATCATACGAACAGGAAAATATGTAAGTGGCGCTCAACTACAACCAAGGAGGGGCTTCGGCACGCTTCAGACCTGGTCGGCGGCGGGGAAGGGCTGTTGGGCATCTGCGGCATTTCGTGAGGGCCGGCGTGGGTGGGTAAGAAAGGCGGCGAGGTGGACAGCAGCCGGGTCGGGCGTTTGGCGGCAGTAGGGGGGCGGCGAGGAGAGGGAGGCGGGGCTCGAGGGTCAGCGCACTGAGGGGAGCGGTTCGATGACCGGTATGTCGCCGAGGGTTGAGGGGGCGAGCCGGCGACGGGCTGGGAAGGAAGGGTACGGGCGCGCGATGGGGATTAGGGCGAGCGGATGGGAGAGAAGAAACAGGGAGGAGGGTGAAACGGGGTGTGAGAGGGGCGCAAATGGGGTGGAGGCGACGGGATGGAGATTTTAGGTTCCGTGAGAAAAAGAGGCGCGGGAGGGTGGGATTCGGTGGAGGCGCAAGGAAGGGGAATGGGGAGAAGGGGGGTGAGGACGCTAGGGGGTGGCGGGAGGTTGATGGGGGACTGCGGTGGAGAGGCGGCGGGATGGAGGAGGGTAGGGTTCAGGGAAGGGGAGAAAACACGGGGGGAGAAAGGGGAGAGAGGGCTGCGGGAACCGGGAAAGGGAGAGAGAGAGAGAGAGAGAAAATAAGTGAGGGGAAAATAAATCTCATTCAAAAATTAAAATCCAACCCTAGCTAATGGGGTGCCTTTATAGAGGCCAAATCCCCCCAAACAAGCAACAACCTTACTAAAAATAGAAAAAAAATCGAAAAGATGATAAGACCTTGTATAATGAGCTTTTTACATAAGTAAATAAAAATAAATAAAATAAATGTTCGACTGAAATTAAATAAAACAAATGTTCGACTAAAAAATTAATCACGTGGTATCATGCTGCATCATACCAACTATATATGACAAAGAATATAATATCATCACAAACTCCAACGGTGCCTCCTTTCAAAGCATCGATTGTAATAATGAACAACAACAAAAGCTAGCAAACACTCTTAACACCCCCCCTTCTAAGGCTAACCAACCTCCACGGGCATGAAGAAGAATGATAATTACACATTGCTTTGATGAGGAGATCCACCTATCCAAGAATCCCAACCTCCTCAAAGGCGTCTAGAAATGGAGCTAGTCAAAGTGTTGTAAGCCTTCTTGAGTCCATTTACCACAAAAGTGCCCCACTCCTCAATGCTCGCATGATATATGCTTCAGCTTAAGAGAGGGAATCAGAATTGTTTTAAGAGAATGAGAGCTTTAGAGAATGCCATGACTTGGTTTTACCTTTGTTATTCATTTTCTTGGCACGAAGAATTCTGCAACATTTCCATTGCTTTTTTCCATCTATCTCTTTTTGACAAAGATTGTGTCCATTAAGACAAGAAGAGTTTTACTTCCTGTCAGCTTTCTCTTGATTTAGATTAAATTAATAAATTCCTCTTACAATTAATGGAAACTGCATTCATAGACACAAGCATGGACGATATTCTGTACACTGGCAGGAAACCTATGACAGAGTACATTTGGATCAGGTGAACGTTTTGTCCAGCTACTTACCAACTCTTCATGGTGTATGCTAACATCCAATTTGCATTCAACTACGTGAGCTCTGAACCACTCAAAAATTTCCAAATCGCCTTGGTTACTGATGCTTAATCCTTTGATGGCAAATTCCATCTGAAATAGCGGATAACAACAAAAACAGAGTAATTCGGATGCAGTTGGTCATGCATAACAGCGAAGCAAAGTCTTATAACAAACAGCAAAAAAGTGCATTAAGGTTCAATAGAAAAAGGTCAGAACAATGAGAGTCACCATTTTGCATATAACCTGAGACAAGTAGTCTTCTTTGAACATCACAGCATGATCATCTTGCCCAGTGCTTAGTTTGAAATCCGAATGACTTTCTCCAATTTCAGCAACTGAAAAAATAAATGCATGAATTAATATATTAGATAAAATAGGGAATAAAATTTCAAACAGAAGATAAAGCTTTCAAAATTCTTCTCACTTGTCAGCAACAATTGTTATGACATTAATCGAACCATGCCTTACTGTTGAGAAAGGCATCGTTTTGCTTTCTGCTATCCTTGTCAACCAAACTGTATAGTTGAAATCAACAACTGTATATTTCTATAAAGCCGTTGCATAAGATGATCATGATCCGTGCTAAGCATTCGCATATTTTATAAACTAACATTGTTATTTAACCTACAACATAATATGCATAGTTTGAAATTTCACAAATGTGTGAATCATGGAATCAGCAGGGCGAGGAAGGCCCAAAAAGTGTTGGAATGAGACTATACGAAGGAATCTTAATTGTTTGGATCTAAGCCCTAGGATGCCCAAGATAGATCTGAATGGAGGCAAAGAATCCATGTAACCAACCCTACTTAATGTGGGAAAAGGCTTTGTTGGTGTTGTTGTGAATCATTGAATCAAGACCGTGCAAGAAGATTGGTAGAAGACAGGTCAATCACAACCAAGAAGTGGTGTGAACTCTAGAAGTCTTTAACTGTATGATTGACCTCCTTGAATCCACAACAAATGATATTCAACCTAAACATGACTAATCTGCTCCATAACCACCCGTATGCCCTTAATATATATATAGAGGAGCGATCATGTGATATGGGGCTTTTGTGAGATGGTGAGATGGGTAATCTCAACCACTCGTTTTACAATCAATAACGGCATCAAACCTTGGGGGTTTTGATCATCATATATCACCAAGGCATCATTCCAAAATCAGTTTAATTTGAGACATATATCACATCCATCAAGACTATCAAATTTTAACGGTCTTAAAATTGTTGAAATCGACCAATCAAGATGGACATGTTAGGAGTTTTTTTACACGAGATTTGAAAACAATGCACAAGTTTCAAGCTACCGCATTCTAAAGAAGTTTCTTGTTACCTTTCTAAATTTTCCTCTCAAGGCTCAATCAAAAGGTAAGATGGACCAGACACCTACTTTGGATTTGGAATCGAACCTAAATCTAATAGTAAAAACCTTGTAATCGTAAGATGGGAGGTTCTTTAGTTATGGGCCTACCAGAAGAAAAATTGGGAAAGGTTCCTATAAGGTCCGCCCATTGAAATTTTGATGTGAGGGTTTCATCTCACCTGGCCCAAGTAGTTACTATTGACAACCTAAGCAAACAAATGAAATAACACAACACAATGATAAAAAAATTAAGTTCAAAATGTACGGATCTTTAAGTTAGGATTGGGAACCTTGCCTCCAAGTCCCTGTCCACTTGGGTCCGGTCCTTTACACTGCTATAGAGTTGTGAACGCAAAACAAATGGTTGTATAACTACCTGAAACAAACATACGAAACAATGAAGCATTTTCTTTTCTTATAACAATTTCATTCCCAAATTTACAGCCAAATAGATTCAAAACCCAAGCAATTTTCAACAACTTGAAAAGTTAAGAGCTGATCAGATACAAAAGTCAATGCAGAAAAGAGGGGTATGGCATGAATGAACATATCCAGAACTCAAACCCATGAACTGAGGAGTACCAGTACTTTGAACAATAGATAGCATTCCTCGGATGTCAGCATTCTGCTTGGTAGAACACAAACTTCTCAATGTCCAGGGGTGCAGGCACCGTTGAATGGGCCACATCCAAACACCACAACCACAAGTTTCTTCAAGCCCATTTAACAGCGTGTCACGGATATGTGGTAGATTTGAATATTTGGGTGACAGACTTGTGATACATTCCCAACAAATACCTTGAGCATTTCTCGGATGGGCGAAAACATGTAGACACTTCAGAGCAAGCTAAAACATCCACAGTGCATACGTGACATATCAGTTTATAGTTAACTCATCCTAAGTTGAATTCAGAAAACAATCACTCTAAATTACCCAACCATCAACAGGATTCGACTCATCAATGACATATTATGTCCGGATTCAACTCATTCATTAACAACCAACATATCATTCTATCCGATTTCGTTCTATGTGGCTTACACTAGCTAATTAACCATTCACCGTGCACTTCAAGCTAACACGAATTTGCAGGATGATAAATAAAACATAAAGGTAACAAACATCATCGATTGCTCACTAATTCGAAGGCGTTGATAAACCCTACATTATCCAAGTGCTAGCATCCACATACACATTTGCGAAACCTCCTCTTGAGGAGCTCGATTACAAGCCACAGTTTATCTAATCCAAATCCAATCAAAAGGAAGTCGAAATATAATAATTTGAAATCAAGCAGACCTTGTGGATGAGCGGGAACTGCGCGCGCATCATCCGCAACGCGATCAACGTATCGCTGAAACTCAGACTATTCTCTGCACGGATAATGCGAAATTCAGGACATAAATCTATGATTCCTGAGAAGACGAAGAAGAAAAAGGAATCTAAACCTAACGATGGCAACGATCGAGGAGGCCTGATCGGAGAGGATCCTCCGCTTCCATCTCCATCTTCGTCTCCATCGGTCGGGAGTTTTCTCTTCCTCTTCTCCCTTTCCTTCCTGTCGATCTCGGGGGCTCTTCTCTCTTCCATTTTGCGCCCTTACTCGCGCGCCCTCATCTCCAACTCCGACCTTTTGGCTGTGAAATTTATACGGAATGTCTCGGAAATAGGGCTCCAAAGTCGGTTCCATGAGCTGCATGGGATTTCTAACCGAAGACAAAAGGGCCTGTTTGTTTTAGACAACGTTTTTAAATCAAATCGGAAAATTTACAGAAATGGTCGGATCAAGTTAAATTATATAATTAAATCGATTTAATCAGATGAGATGATGATGTCATCATTATTTTAAATCTGATTAAGTCGGATTGATGAAAAAAAGGTACTTGAACCGGATAATCAAATCAAAATGAAATAATATATATATGAGTTTAATGGAGCTGCCCCCGCACCGTTTTCGGTGTTTTTTTATCGTCATGTATATTCATCCCTATATCCCTCCTATATGCCATTCGAATTTCGCCAGAAACAGACTCCTACGGCCTCCATACAGATAGTCATTTTTTAACGGTAACAGGATTTTTTAAATCAACACCATCTCGATGGAGGCCGTAGGAGTCTCTGTTTCTGACGAAATTCGAATGGCATATAGGAGGGATATAGGGATGAATATACATGGTGATATTTTTCAAAAAATAAAAAATACCAAAAATGGTGCGGGGGCAGCCATTGGCTGTTAAACCCTATATATATAACATACACTTAAATATTCTTGAAATATAAATAAAATACATAGACAATGTATTTATTTAACACTATACATAAAAATATTTTTTTTCATATGCACCATCAAATGTCATAAATATCATATATATATTTAGATATATATTGGAGTAGCTACTTTATAAAATAATAGTGGTTTAATTATATTAAAAACTCATTACAAGCAAAAAGTTATGTTATATTAGTTGATTAAGAGTTTGAAATTGGTAAGCAAAAGTCATGGGTTCAACTCCCACTATAAACATTATTTTCAAATAATTTAAAAATAAAATACGATTCAACTTTGATTGAACTTGGTTAAATCGGGTTAAAAATAATGAGTTGAACCGGATGGGATGTATAAAGTTTGAAATTTGAACCGAACTGGTATAAAACGATTAATCGGAACGGCCCATGCCCGGTTCACTGGTCAGATCGATCGAACCGACCCGGTTTCAAAAACACTGGTTTTAGAACGCAGTAAGACTGGTTGTAGGTTTTTTTCACTTATGCCTCTTCGAGATTCTGAAATTACAATTACATCCCTATCTTTTATGATAATATTTGTGTCCATGTATTCTTACAAAATTTATAGTTTTGCTCGTATATTATTACATTTATGCTCCTATTTTACCTTAATGGAGCGGGAAAACTGTGAATTTTGTAAGAAGAAATGGCACAGGTGTCATTAAAAAAAGTATGAGCATAACCGTAATTTTAGAATCCAAGAGAAATATAAGTATAAAAAACATTTTACTTGATGATGAAGGTGACTCCTTTTCAAATAAATTGGTCAAGATGGCATTGCCTTGACACATATATTTAATATAAATGTAAAAAACAGTTTCCTTAATGATCGACCAATTTGTAAGTGTGGGTCGATTTGTGGTACATGTAGTTGATTGGTTATAAATACCAATTGTCTAATCGACAGAATGAAGGTTGCACCTTGAAGGAATCATCCCACTAACATAATGCGTAGTCGATTAGACTATGTTTTATTGCAAATTAAAGTGACGCCTTTAATCATGCTTTGGCCCATGGTCTCCAAGTGTACGCCACAAAGCCTCATGAAACTAAGGTTTTAAAAACCGGATCGGATATTGAACCAATTAGTTTTCGATTTTGTCCAATCGGGTCGGATCGTCGGTCCAAATTTTGATCGGACCGACAACGATGTCAGCATGACGTCATCATTCATATTGACTCGAAAAAATCGAACCGGCTTAATTTACTGGTCCGACCGGTCGAACCAGTTTTTTAAACCGATAAAATCAGATACATATATGTTAATATGTATTTATATATCAATGAAATGATCATTTAAAATGTCAAATCTTTCAACAGAAAAACATGATTGCTTATTTTGAATAAAACTCTACAATATCTTCTAGCATTATATATGAATATAATATGGTAATGATTTATTTATAGTTATTTTCTAGAAAATTACTCCAAGAAAGTAGTGGCACAAGTTATATTCCAAAAAAGAGAGGGGACATAACTGAAATCGTAGAAGTTAAGAAGGGTACAAGTGATAAAAATCCTATTATTTCATTATTTAAACCTTTATTTTTTAAAAATCTACTAAACCATCAAAATCAATCAATCCTGGTCCAACCACCCGGGGCAATCCAGTTCGACCACCAGTCTGACCCGGTTTTTTTTAAATAATTACCTAAAATCGATTGAACCGACCAAATCGAGGCCGATTACTGATCTAACCAGTCCGGTCCGATTTTTAAAACCCTGCATGAAACTACTAGCACATGAAACATGAAGATAGAGTAATGTCAAAAATATAAGAATAAAATGCAAAGTAAGGCAGAGGTGTCGATGAACAATGAGGAGAAATCAAGAAGATGCATCTATATCGAGGAAGAAAGAAACCATCTTTCACTTCAAAAATGTAGAATTTGCCTCAAACCCCATAATCCAAATAAGGATCAGATGCACTAATTAGATTAGTCAACAAGATCTTTTGAGATATAGGAGATCTCTTACGATTCTTGAGATCTTTTATGATATAAGAGATCTTCTATGATTCTTGATTTCTTTTATGACTCTCGTCTTTTACTATTTTCTAGATCTATGTTATTCTAAAGATATTTTTATAATTTTTCACATCCTTTATGTGTAAAACTTGTGTGTGCTCTTCAGTGCTCGAGGAAAAAACACACTGTTATATTTCCAAAAGAGGTAACGCAACCGCCATAATTATCTTCGGGTTATTGTATTCCTTATAAGGATGAAAACTATGGGATATGATATGAATATAGGTGTAATCATATCTTTATCTATTTTAAAAAACGAATATGATGCGGATACGAATATTGACGGATGTAAAAAATGTGTTACTATATCCTTAAAAACGAGTACGAATATAAAACAAATATGAATCGAATACGAATAATACTACAATGAAAACAAGTTGTGTCTACAGAACTATGCCCACAGATATGGGATTTTGTGACCACAGAATTGGACTTTGACCACAACACGTCGTGGTCAATAACCGTAGCTACAAGTCTCGTCGCGAGAGTTCTCTAACCCCAACTTCCCACTCAACTCCATTAATAATCCAACTTCTCATTCAACTCCACCACTTTAATAACCTCTCATTTCATCATCTATATATACATCCATCCTCCTCAATTTGCCTTTGATCCATCTTTATGTGAGGAGAGCCTAGTTCCCTGAGTTGAATCGGTGACAGCGGATATGTCGTGACCACTAAAAGTGACCACAGAACTTGTTGTGGCCACAACTCTTGTATGAAGACTTTGATCACGGATTGTAGCTACGAGAAACTAGTGGCCACAGAATTATCGTGGCCACAAGTTTCCGTAGTCACATTCTGTGGCCATAACTTATTTTTCGTGTAGTGTAATAACAGGAATTTTTAATAAATTAATAAAAATATTAGTGTTTAGGATGGCTTACACATAAAATATGTATACTAGATATAGTAATTTCATAACAATTATATCAACAATGGTGAATGCAATCATAAAATGTTGTTACGTACAGTTATAAATAAAATATATTACTATACTTATGTACGAAAACGAATATACAAATACGAATGCGAATATTAGCGAATGTCAAAGTGATATCCATCTCCGCGTCCAATTTAAAACGAATACAAATACGAATGTCAAAATATGTACAAAACGAATACGATAGTCGATCGGATATGAATCACATTCGTTTTCATCCCTAATTCCTTCTTTCTGTTCATAATGGATCTTATCTCTTTGCATGTAGTTTTTTACCTCTCTGTCGATGGGCCTTTTGCAAGTAAATTGTTGTCCCCCTCTTTGGATTTCTTGCTTCTTGGTCATGCAAATCATTTCTTCGACAAATTGGTATTAGAGTCGAAGATCTTCTTGAGTTCTTAAAAGATGACTTCCATGTATCCGATACATGTTGAGGCTATCTGCACAATCCTCTTATATACAACTGAGGACTTCGCATTTGTGTCTAGGTCTTCTGCACTAGATTGCTTCTTTTCCAAATTCACATTCAAAGATGTCGACCGAAATCAAGATCAAGAATCTAGATCACGCCATTACCTTCGATCCATGGAAGATCAATATGGAACCAATAACAGGTAGGCGCTAATTATAATACCCATACCTTCAAATATAGTCTTGCATCTAAAACTCACAAAGTGTGAGAGTGGGTTATAAGTGGTGGGGATTACTATTTGACAACTTGGTCTTAAGCATTTTGGATGGTTGACAACGGTTCCAATTGGGTCCGAACCCAACAAGTTGTCAGAGCCAGTTTTCCTCGATAACAAACTGGAGTCCTAAGCTCGGGATGTTACACTAATGGGGAAGGAGAATACGTTTTTATGTATGAGCAATGATGAGAAGGAGGAGATGGATGTGAAGGCAGATACAAGTATGAAACTCCACCTCATGATCGATGTTCTTTGAGAGAAGCGATGCGAGAGAAGATGGGTGTTGCCAATTAGGCTAAATTTGGATTGCCTCAAAATGACGAGTACTCTCATCAATCATCTATATATTTTCAAGCTACATATGAGAGAAGGTACA